>CM042842.1:101665796-104065796 GCA_023653725.1 Bungarus multicinctus | reverse complement strand
TGCCTCAAGGAACCATCTATCTAAATGTCAGCTCCTGAGTGAAGACAGATAAGTCAGAAACAAAAAGCTCATGGCATAGGACTTTGTATGAGTGGGACTGGAGAATACTATGTCTGTATGAAAGCAGTTGCTGAAAGCAGAGCCTGGTAAAAGACTGGTAAAGCTTTGAGATCATTATGATTTACTTTTAAATGTCTTTAATGAAGTTGCTGGTCATATAGTTTTTTTCATCCACCTTATAGAATGAACTATAAATTAATATATATCGTTGCGTTAATGTTCAGAATATACTGAGATACATTAGCTATCATAAAGTATTTGTTCATTTATTTATTAGATTTTTATCCCACCTTTATTATTTTATGAGTAACTCAAGGCAGTAAACATACATAACACTCTTTCCTTCTCCCTATGTGGGAAAGTGAGGTGGGTTGGACAGACTGGTCCAAAGTCACCCAGTCAACTTTTATGTCTAAGGAAGGACTAGAACTCATGTCTCCTGGTTTTTAGACCAGCTGTTTAACCACTACATCAAACTGGCTACAGTGTCTGGAATAATTTCCATTCTGTTAAAAATGAAGATCGTGCTAACAGTAATTGTCTACATTAGCCATACACAATACTCTGAATTTCATAGATCTAAGATATAAAATCTCCAGTGATAATTGATGTTCATAGAGAAAACCATACTGATTAGTGCTTGGTTCACTCACAAATTGCAACTATGGTATTAGTCTAAGAACTCAAAACAACAACAACAACCCCATCCTAGAAAAAGGCAACAACAAATCAGCAATAAATAGGTGAATGGGTACTGTTACCATTGTTAAGACTTAATTTGTTTAGTTAAATTTCCATTTCCATTTGTTATGTTAATCCATAAAACATGTTTGTTTGTTTTATAGATCTCTTCCATACTTTGGATTCTTTTAATTCATCACTGTTTTTTGGTTGGCTTAGTATATTTTTATTACATTAATTTAATTCAGATTTCTCATCTGACCCAACATTCAGAGCAAATAAAACATGTTGAAATATTTATTACAATGGCTGAGAATAAAAGCAGGGTATAAGTGTTATGTGGAGTTGCCAAGTTTGAAAAACACTGATGTATTGTATTGCAATCAGATATGGAAACTTCTCCCTCTTAGTTCTCTGATAGATTGCTCCATTGAAGCAACGTCTTCCAAAAAATAGTAACCTAAACAGAAAAAGATTAACTCTGAGATGTCTCTGAATATAGCTTATTCTTATTCAAAAACTTCTTCTGTTGAATATTCCCTCTGCCTAAAGTATATTATAATAATACAGGGGTGTCAAATTCATGATAACATATCATTACATGACAGATTGCAACTTTTCTCCCCTTCACGAAACCAGGAGTGGGTGTGGCCAGTGCATGATGTATCTGGCCCATGGGCTGCAAGTTTGACAATCCTGCAATTGATAAGCTACTCTCTCTCTCTCTCTCTCCCTCCCTTCATCCCTCCTTCTCTCTCTCTCTGTCATGATATCAAAGCAGCCACTCTAATGCAATGTAGCATTGTTGACTTTACATTCATATTCACATACACACACAAACACATGCATTTTTCTTTTCTGTCATTTTCTTATCTCTTTCAATGCTATCTCAGCCTCTTATGCTTTCTATTAGTTGATACAAGAAAAAGTTCAGGAAAAAAACCCAAATAAATCCCATTTCCCTGGAGAGTGAGTTAGATATATGGTGCATATCTCTTGCAAAGCTAAACCTGAAAACTATCGTTCCAGTGCAGTAGAAAATTAAACTCTTATATTCCTCTCCCATCTGGATGTTGCTAATCGTCTCGAACTTGGATGATTGATAATTTATCAGGAAGCACCTGAGAGGAAAAACCTGCACATAGTATGTCATCTACAAGAACAGAAGGCATTAGAAAACAGCTCAAGCCAAATGAAAATATCAAATGTTGCATAACTCAAACCAGCACCTAACACCAGTCCTTGAGGTGTACTATGCATCATTTTTTTGCTGATGAATACAATTACTAATGCAATGCCCTATGAAGAAGCACTATGTAGCTGAGATTCAGTCTGTTCATTTATTCCCCATTTAGAACTAAGTTCAATATTCTTCTTTGTACTTCACAGGACTTAGATGCCTGAGCAACTATAATTAGACATCATAAGAATAATGATTTCATTAAGACATATTGGATGGATTAAGTCAGGTACAAGCTAGGATGTTGTAAGACACCATCAAACAGTTTATCTTTCTTCTGTAATTAGAGTTGCAAGACTTGCAGCGAAAAGAAAACCAAAAGGTAATTCCAATTTGAGTAAGTCTCTCCCTACATTTCCCTCCAGACACAAATTATTATATTTCTTCTCTGAATCAGATATCTTCTTCCACTGCTTTAAGCTCAAAGCTATTAAGAGCAAACTCTAATCTTCATGTGCAGCATTAGAGTCATCTTTCTTTCCAAATACAGCTGAATAGTTGGGTAGGGGAAGATGTTAATTCAGGCACAGAAAAGCAACTAGCACTGAAGTGTAAGCTGGCAAATCTTTTTCAAATCTAACAATAGGAAACTTTGGCCTGTCGTGATCTAGGATGCTGTTGTACAACTGGCTGAGGCAGAAAACATTAACAAGAGCAAAAATCTAGGCCCTGGGAGCAAATCTTAAAGTGTAGTTGCATCATTATTTGTCAGTGACATGTCTGCAAATCTATTAATCACCTTCATCACCACTACTATTATCTCAAGTATTTCCAGTTAGCTAAGATTTCACAGTGCCAAAGTTTTTTGCAATATATTTTTAAACTTACTCCTCACCAATTTTTAGCTGAATTATGCAAGAGATCTCTATTTCTGTCTCTCTTCCTTACCCCTTTTTGTAATATGTGATTAAGTCATAAAACTTGCTTAATTGTTAATGATACAATTGTGTTTTTATGCCCCAGATAACACAACTATCTGTCTGCTTTAGATTTAGATTCCCCCAAGATGACTATTCAGAAACAGAAAGAGAATTAACAAAAATAAGTGAGAGAAAATATGCTAAAGCACCATAGAAATGTAAAAAAATGGCAACAAATGGAGATGACAGAAAAAACAAATTTTCTAGGGAATTGAGCTCTTCATACATTTCCCACAGAACCTGCACACAAACAAATACACACATTTCTGAAAGCATTGTTTTGAACCATAATTTTAAAATCTGAGACATTCAGGGCAGCCATAATATAGCAATGAATGAATAAAATGTTTCAACCATTCCTGTATGAAATAATTTCTACTACAACCCTTTTACTGACACAGTCACCATTACAAAGATTATGGCTCAAGCTTGATATTTTAAAATGATCTTCCAAACTTTCATTGAAAAGGAACTTCCAGCAGACAATAAGATGTAAGTAGTGAACTAAGCCACTCAGAAATAGAGCAGCATATTAGAAAAAGATCTTTGATGCAGACTTTCCAACAAGAGAGAAAAATCCCTCACATTCATAAAGGACACTTTATCCATTAAAAGGTGAAGAGAGCCATCTTTCAATACAGCTCCAATTTAGCCACTTGAGCAGAACACAATTAGAGTTCAGTTGTTCATCTCTCTCTCTCTCTTGTTTCAAAGCTGAGATTTGTCAAGTTAGTTCCAGTGTTAGTTTGAACATTTGATGATGAATCCATCTTTATGAAAACGATCATATTACAATCACAGTTTTCAATGAAGGAATATTAAATTTCCCTAGATGAAACTCAACCTTTGCCTTGTAATGGGATCTGTATCCAACACGTTTTGATTTAAGTAAATCACATTTTCCATGGTTTCCATGGTTGTGGGGATTTTCCTTTTGTTTACATTTGAAATGAGAATTGACTGATTATAGACACTATTGTGATATTAAACAGAGTATTGTTACATTAAGGATAAAGCAAATATTTACTTTCCAGTTATGAAAAGTTGTTTTAAAAATTAACAGCATTCTTTAAAATAACAATATTCTCAGAAAAATATATCTTTACTACTCACCAAAATATATCACAAAAAAATGTCTGGAAGGTAATGTTCAATATTTGGGATTATTCTCTATGCAGAAATCTTTGCAGATATACAAAATCGAATTTTAAAGTATAGATTAAACTATAATGATCATATAATGGAAAATTTACCGAAAGAACACCAAAACTGGAAGGGAGTCAACAGTTATTTTATTTCATTTTCAAACTAACAAATTACATTGAATGTTTGGTCTCTTGCCTCCAAGTGGGTAAAGTGCAAGTTTATAGAAATATTACTAACCAAAGGCACAATAACATTAATACATGTTTACAAATGAAACTATAAACTGGACAGACAAATCCTTCCAAAAATTGTATTCCATGTCTCTGCAATCATATGCTAAATGGAGATGGGGATAAATAAGGCTATTCATTACTTATTAATAGTAAGTGATTCTGCACTGTAATGGTAGTCTCCAATTAACTAATGCCTGTTTAGTGATAATTCAAAATAACAACAAAACTAAAGAAATAACTTTGTGATCAGTCCATGAACTTATAATGATTGCAGTATCCCATAGCCTTGAATTCACCATTTGGGCACTTCAGAACTAGCATGTGTTTTTGACAGTCATAGAGTCCCGTGGTCAGGAAGGGTCACCATTTGCGGATTTCAAAATCAGCTTCTGATAACAAAAATCAATGGAGAAGCCATCAAGAAGTCCCAGGTCATCAGCAAATGACACTTAATGACCACATTGCCTAGTGGCATAGTTACCAGTTCAAATTGCAATAACTTAAATGAGACTGCATCTGTGTTCTTCTACTGATTATAAATAAGTTTATTTGACCAATATTTGTTTAAATTGTATGTCAGTTCTCTAATTTCAATCCTACATGCAAGTTGAATAACATCCATTCTCCAAACATAGCTTGTAAACCAATGCCAGCTCTGCTATATGTGGATCACACTATGATTTCTTTCCATGTACTGAAATTGCCTTACATAGAGTTCTTAAGTTTTCCTTATCCTGCGAAGAAGACTTTGACTTAATTAAAAAACAAAATTGTGGTCTTCTGAAGTTAATATAATGAATATATTTGGCAAATTAATAGGTGACAAATAAAGCAGACAAAACTTTACTATATTTGGGTGTTGACTTTCAATATAATGGCTTCTGGAGATCCTATCTAAGCCATATAACATAAGAAGCCTAGAAAAGCATGGCTTTTCTAGGTTTCCTTCTTAATTGTCTTTTTACTACAGTGGTACATTTCAGCAGTTCTTAAACTCTTCACTGGGAAAGTAATAACTTTTAAAATTTGTTCAATGGGAAAGTAAAAACAATTAAGAATAGCATCCTTCTTAATTGTTTTTTTTACTACAGTGGTATATTTCAGCAGTTTTTAAATTGTTCAATGGGAAAGTAATCCTCCAGTTATTATATGGGACACAACTCCAAAGATTATCACCTTCTGGAACAAATTGAAACTCAGTTCTTGCATTCTATTTTGGGAGCTCCTATTTAATTCTACTTAAGAATGGAATTAGGACTGGTTAGTGAAAATTACACATTACATTTTGGCTTTATCTCTTTGATTCTACATGATAAACCTTTAAGTTGAACGTATAGAGTTGAGCAGAATATTGTTAAGCATAGGCATAAGTTCATCAATCTTAATTATCATTGAACTTCCCAAGGAATAAAAATTGTTAAAACCTGTAAGGCACACTGTCTTACACACTATATTGTGTCTTTAATAATTGGTAAGAGTCTTTATAAGTTGACTAACTTGCTCAGGCCAAACTGGAGAGGGCATTTGCACAAGTGTATTTTGATACAATACCCTCAGCAGTTTTACAGTGCTGTTATGTGGACATTCCTTTATCCCAATGGCATTGTTTATCTGGCTTCAGAGAGGTGAGTCAGTCAGCCATGTCTTAATATACTGCCAATATTATAGGAGTGCATGTTTATCACTTGTTACACTCATTCTTGTTTATTATCCAAGCTGATCTGCTTCCTATTATATTGTTTTGTTACTGGCTGATACAAACCGTGAAATCACATGTTAGATTGCAAAATATTGCTATCTGCTTTATTGTCTATGCATGGCTCCTTGGACATTTTGGGGTCCTTAATTTTTACTTTTAGGGAGGGACCATGCTCAGTATCCAAAGAAAGATGCCAGATTCTTCCCTAACATGTAGTTAAAAAGGATTAAATAGCAATCAATGGGAAAGACCTTTGCCTGAGATTCTGAAACCACTACTGGTCAGAATATAAGACTAGATGGACAAGTGATCTGGCCTAACAGAAGGTAGCTGTCTGCTTTATTGTCTATGCATTGATCAACTGACAATTATCCCCTGCTGTTAGTACGTATGACAAAAAATACAAATGTACCACAGTGGATTTTTTAAAAAGCTTAAAATCCTGGCAGCTCACCCAGCATTTTTGCCCATCTTTCCAGTTCATAAAAGAGGATGGAAAAGGAAAAAAAATAATACAAATCAGTGACTGACTACACAAATATTGCCAGAGGGAGAGATTTCATTATTGGGCCATACAAACCCTGTAGGCCAATCACAATCATGCATCAAATATGCGAACCAGTATTTAGAAATACACACAGAGACTCATTCACATAAACATATATTCTGTCCTATATATATCCTCTATGTTAGCTCCAATAAAGCTATTTATCTAGACATGTAAGTCTGTGAAACTTTAGCTATAAACAAATTGGCTAGAGAGTTAAGATTTATTGCACAGCCTGGAATTAAAACCTGACATCTGACAATTTTCTCACTTGGAAGATAGAGGAAGTCATAAGAGAATGAGCTACTCTTGACTTAATACTAGTTATTGGAGGGAGACTTCAAAGATGAAGACATACCAGGAGAAACACTGGGGGATATATTACTATATAATGTTAGATTTCTTAACTATTTAAGGAAAACTAAAAATCTAATTTTAATAAAATAATAATATGTAGGATCCCAAAGCAGGAAATCTAATGGGAAAAGGAACTCAAAATGGATAGAGGTTTCCAAGGAAAAAATCATAAATGATTCCAATGATGTATAAAATGAGAACAATTAATAGTGCCAATATGTCTGCACAAAATGCTTTGTGAAAATCTCAAATCAATAATGATTATAGGATGTAGGAAATGCAAAGCAGAAAGATGAGAAAGAAGACTACATACAAGTAGCCATGTTAGGCAAGCACACATTTGGAATGAGTTGAAATGAAAGAATGAGGCTAAGAGTAACAAAGAGTGTTTCTAAATAAAAGACAAAGAAAAGGATCAGTACACCAGCTACTTGGTGAAAATGGTATATGCTAGCATACAACAAAGAAAATGCGGTTCTACTTTTTCAGATTTTGAGGATTCTGGAGTAGAAGGAAATGCAAGATGGGAAGAGCAAATATTGACAAAGGGGGGAGGAGAAAAATACAGCAAAACACAGAATACCCAGCTTAGTATCAATATCTGAAAATACTTTAGAGCTGTTCAAAAAAAGATGATCTATAAAGCCATTGAAGACAAGACAGTAATTATAAGACATCAGCAGGGCTTTATAAAGAAAAAGATGTTGCCAGACAAGACTTGTCTCATTTTGACTGTTAACATTTCCAATTGCAGGAATGTTATTAACATAATATACTGTATTTTGACTTCAGCAAAGGATTTAACAAAATACCTCACAAAATATATACCAGCAAGCTAGGTAAGAGTGAGTTTTATAGCCCAACAATTAAGGGAATATATTGTTGGCTAAAAATCTGTATCCAAAGAATGCTTATTAGCGCTTCCTTAATAGAGTGAGGTATCAAGTGAAGAGCCATAGTCCTGGATCTCTATTCCTCAGTAGGTTTTATTAGCGATTTGATTGAAGATGTGGGAGGAATGTTTATCAATTCTGTAGGTGACACAAATTGCGAAAGATAATTAATACAGACAAACATGTGAATACATTTTGGAATAATGTTGATAGAGTAGACTGTAAACTGACAGTAGGAAAAAAAATGGTGATAAGTATTAGATGTATTCAATCAAGGCTAAAAAGTCATCTGTCTGGAATGCTTTAATTTGGATTTCTCCATTAAGCGGAGTATTGAATTGAATAACGTTGGTAACCCTTTTCAATTTTATGATTCTGTAACAAAGTTATCCACTTCTAGGTTGATGGAAGGGGAGAACATGGTGCAATAAGAATCTTCTTAGATTGGATTACTTGGGAGAAGGAAGGTTAAAGAAAGGTTAGTTAATCTTTCATAGGTTTTTATAGAGAACATCAATAACAGTGAAAATGCCTGCAGTGTAGATAAAAAATTGCCAAATTACAGACATTATTAAGCTTCTTTAAATTCTGATTTTAATTTAAAAATAGAGTGTAATTTAAAAAATTGTATGGAACTTAATGACATTTGCAAGCAAAGGACTCAACAATGCACTCTAAAATACTATGATTACCAACCACCTGATGAAACATTCCCTGTGATTAGAAGATATATTTGTAGTCATTCAATTTTAATACCCTCCTTCCCCATTCTCCTACTTCTGGAGAAACAAACTCCCAGAGACACTAATTTGTTTCATGGATATATTAGCTTGGTTGTGGCTATTTCATAGGAATCCCACTGTTTAGGTTGGCATCACACAGTTTGCCTACATTTGCCCAGTTCAATTCAGTATTCAGCTAAATAATTGCCTGTCTTTATTGAATATCCTGTTTTCAATTAAACTTTTAGAGCATTTTATTTTTTCAAATAAAAATAGAGGTTAAGATCAAGTCAGCCAATTAAACAACACAGCATCACAGAAATACAAAGGAATAAAATGCTATGAACTTCCCTGGCCCTTAAAATAATGTGAGAGTTTCTCTCTCACAGGGAAAACATTCAAAAGAGGTTACCTTCATTAACCTATGAAGCCAAAGCATAGATAAGAACTTCTAAAGCTGAGCTTAACAGGTAGGCAAATTTATATCAGACTTTAAAAGCAGCTCCATGTTTCTTGAACCTGGCTTGTAATAATGAAAGAATAATACAATTGTTCAACAATTCAGATTAGATATTCATTTGAAAGGTGATTGCATCCATTCTTGACTTTTCAAACTTAATTATATTTTAGATTGACTAATCAAAGAAGTTAATTCTTTTCAGATTTTCATATTGATTTGAATGTTCACTGGCCTTTTCACATGTACAAATAGTCTTTTCCCCTAATCAGTTTGACTTCTTCATATTTGATCAATGTGATTCAATAATTCTGAATCATACTGACATGTAATTCCAAACTAAACTCATACTTCGAACTGGATCACTTGACTGATCTAAATCAAAACAACAATTCAAACTGTATATGACCCAGTTTCCATGTTCCTACTGGATGAAGATTTTCTATAGCAAATGAATGCTACTTCATATCTAACTAAAGCTATTGTAATGCTACAAACCTGGTTAGGATATCTCTGGCTTCTTATAATATGCATTATGAAAGAGATATGATATATCACAATCTTTCTAACTTTTGAAAGAACCATTGAATTGCTAGCTTTTTTATATTTATAAGTCAATAGTTCTGAAAAGCAACTCCCTACCAAGCATGGCAACAGAAAATCAAATGGTGAGTTGTCTACCTGTTTATTTATGGCCTGAAGCACCATTTAGCTTTCCAGGGTACACAATATGAGCCTGGCAGAATTGCTTCCTTTTCTCTTAAGGCTCTCACGATGGCATAAAATATGTACGGTACTGAAGAAGATTTTCTTTTTTAAAAAAAAAAACAGTCTCACTAAAGCAACTCTGCCTTGACAACACTCACTACTGAAAACATCACTTAAATTGACAAAAAAACCTGTAATAGCTCAAGTGAAAATACAGGGTTAGACAGGTACAGAGATAATGTATGAAGAACACGCTGAGCAAATAACAGCCTTTTGAGAATCAACACTAGCATAATTGCTAAACATGGATAATTGCTGAAATAGCATTTGCTGGCATCATTTTTATTTTCAAATGCAACATTTTCTCCTTCACCAGAAGCAGGAATCCAGCTTTAGCAGAGAATCATCAAGAGGGAATTGGCAACATCCAAAAGCCGGAGGCAAAGACAAGGATAGATTTGTTAAACAAGTTGGAGTCCAACCATCCTTTTAGTCCCAGGTTGTCATTTCCCACATTGTACGCTTTGTTGTTATTGTTTTAAATCCATATGTAGCGCCATCTTCTTTGTTAATACTTGATCAGGCTGGATGTTTTTTAATCAATTCCTATTGATTTCCTTCTACTGAAATAGGATAAGAAGGTCGCAGATACAATGAGCATTTAGTAGAGTATATTGAACTAGTCCAAAAGCTGGCAGGAACTTGGCTATAAAACAAGAGAAATAAATGTAAAAATGTGCAGAGGAAGCTTTGGCTACAATGGCTTTAATATGCTAGGCTTTTTTTTGGTTCTTTTCAAACAGCATATGGACGTTGTAGCAATAATAGTCAATCAGGAAAGCCAGTGAAATTGAAAAGACAAGCTAATAGGGTATATCAATATCTAAATATTTCTACAAAGGACTGGAAATGAAAAATTCTGGGTCTCTGACAACAAAAATACAGAACTATTCTTGCCCTATTTTAATAGGAAGTACAAAATTCCAATATTTTCATTTGGGTTTGAAGTTCTGTGACAGAATGGTGAATATGCTGTCAGTCATCACCATAGCAAGTGATCGATGCTACATGCAGCACTGCAAACTGGCAGTACTGCATTTGCTTCTCACTGAAGTAGAAACTTGTATTAAGCAATGAATGATTCAACAGAAAAGAGGTTACTCAAAACAAACTCAACCTGATTGGCTGGTGCCTGGATATTTTTCTGATGGAAGCAATGAATTTGGATCCAAGTGCAGAAGTGGACAGCTTGCACATGCAACCTAGCCAGCTGCAACAACAATGAACACATAAACCACAATCTAGCCACGCAATAAAAATAGGGTTCTTTTACTGTAACTAGTGAAAGAATAAAGAGATTCATTTTTAAAAACCCATCTGCCATAGCTGGCCATAGATTTTCCATTCACAGGCAGGGATACAAATGAGACATATACGAGCTAGTTAGGCCTATGGGGAAAATTCTGTTGTTCTATGCTTCCTGCTCTATCAATATCTATATGTACTATAGTTTGTAGTCTTTTACTTTATCTGAATTCTCGGATGATTAGGGCTACTATATCTCTGGGCTGAAACAATTTGGATGACCCCAAAAACAGTAAAGAATTGGAGTTTTCTGTAACTCTTTGTTGCAATCTAGTGGTCATCTAGATTTTGCTCAATTCAGGTAAAGCAACGTAATGAAGACTCTGGATGTTTAATACTACAGAATTCTTTTACCTATGAATTAATAATTGCCTATAATAAAATTTTGAGAAAATAAATCAAATGGAGGAATCTTCTCCTTGTACTGCAGAGTTAATAAAATGATTTTGAAATATTTAAAGACTTTGAGTAGAGGAGAAACTATGCTGGCTATTGCACAACAGCAACAATTAAAAAAGGTCAAAATAGCCTCCCTTACTATTCAAAGCCTATTGAAGAAAAAGCCCTATTTCTGGACATGTTCAGGGCTGAACTAATTTCTGAAATAAGCAAGAAAGATGGCTCCCAACCTGGAACAAACCTACCCAGGAAAAGCAAATGAGGCAGTCATAAATAACAAAGAATCAACATAATTTGCCTAATGAAAAATAAATATTTGAAAAGACCCTTGAAAGTGGTGTAATAAATCTATTAAATCTATACCCCTATATAATAAAATAGCCACCACTTATTTATTGCATTTATAGATTAGTTGTGTATGGCCTCATTTGCGATTATAGACAGCATATATCTCGTAAAATTATAAACATCACATAGTATAATCAATTCACTGTTATATTCCAAGTTCCACCACGAACTATGTTCAAGTAAGCTATCCTGAGTGAAGTAGCATCAATATAACTAACTAGGTCCTTTTATATAAAATACTCATTTGATTTTACTATAAGTACATTAAACCTCTTAAGTTTATGTCATGTTAGATGGAATTAAAATTACAATAAGCTTAATAATTTTACTATTTTACTTTTAATTTTACTATTTCCTTTACTTATGCTTTTACTTAACTGGTACATAAAAGATGACTAGGTATAAATCAGTGATCTGAATCCAATAACATTAAAGGAAGGGTCATAAAATTCAAGACAGCAGTTTCAACTGCATAATTGAAAGGTTACCATATGTGTAAATGTATTGTCATTGCATGCATATACAAAAGGATGAGTTTCAATCATGCAAAGGTCTTGTTGAGAAAAACTGAGGACACTTGCATGTGGTATCCACATAAAGATTCTTATAGAGAGGAATGTTGTTATTTGGAATTTGGAGTTCTTGGGTTAGATGCAACTTATATGGTAGAGAAATCCTGTGTGCTTATTGATCATTAAAGACTGATTCATAATAATATATATCTTCAGAACATTGAACCATTTGCTACTGATATATTATTGCTGTATATTTGCTGTCCATCAATGTTTGCTTTCAATATCTGAAGTGACTTTATTTGAACATTCAATTTGTTAGCAATGAATAAAAACCAAACATTGAGAAGGGAAAGGCTTGTATTCTGTATCTGTGGAAAATTATGCTGTATTTGTTACAATATAGAATTAGCTGCCTCTCTTCTCCTTGATTTTTCTCTCCTATTGTGCAAATTAACTCTTCAGATGAATACAGTACAAAGGGACGGAACTGAAATTCAGCATATTTCTTTGCAAGAAAAATAATGTCTGAAGCAATAAGGAGAATGTATTTGGAAATGATAAAGTGACCGATGGATTCGTGCTGTAAAACCAATCTCAGTTATTGGGGTTCAGGCTATTTTCTGAGAAGGGCCACCTCTGCATGAACCAATCCATGTGTGAGAAGTTTAATGACTGCTGGAGAAAAGCCAATTTGGGCTGAAGGAAGTCTTAACAAGAATCTGAATCTTCTGAAAATAAAAACTATAGTAGGTCTTGAGCCAGAAGTATTCCTTCTAAACATCTAGATATGTATACTCTAGTTTTTCTACTTCTCAGAGTCTTCTGTTGCAATACTTTGTTTCTTGGTGGCTGATAATTGTCTGGGCATTTCGTTAATAATCTTAGGAATCTGGTCATGAGTATTTTTGGTGATTCCTGCTTACTCTCTTCCACATTTTCCCCTTTATTTCTGGGGTGTGTGTGTATGTGTTAGGATTAGGACTTAACAAGTAATATCATTGCAGGCTTTCTATACTCTTTTACTGAAAAGTCTTGCACTTAAAAGTTTTAAAATGAAAAAAGAGTCTTTTAACTTTACAAATGCTCTTAATTTTTTTTCAAAACTGGGTAAAATTGTGAAAAAAAAAACAGAAAAAACAAAAATGCTGAATGTATTATGAGTCAAACCGCAGCTCTGGAACGACTACTGAAATGAATTTTCCTCAATTTATTTCTAATGCATCCAATTCCTCAGTTCTTCTTTAAGAGTTCTGAATTTCAGTTTTGGCTTAAATATTTTGTTTCAAGAAATAAATATCCTCAACTTATTAATGAAAAATATATTACTCAAGGTATTGATGGAAATTTGAAAAAGGCTATCATGAGGTGTTTGGGCTTATTCATCTCCTAAATTCATGCTCTCAAGATATACTAGAATTAAAAACTTATGACTATGTGATTTTACAGCAATGTTTTTGAGAAAGATCATGGAATCAGTAAATGATTCCTACCCCATGTATCTTATCTAGTGCAATTAGACTATAATAGAGCTTTCTCATCATGTGCTTTTTACATGAAATCTCATATATCTAAAATCAAATGTATCGATGCACATTTCTCACAGGTGACAAAAATACATACCTTTTGTTCTTCTTCTCTACCTTGAAATGCTTCCAATGTGTACAAATGGAATATTTATAGTAATTCCATTCTGACCCTGTAAATAGTCTTCTTCTGAAAAACTGGTCTTGCTATTATATTTGCCACTATTTCAACAATTCAGCCTAAATGATGCAACAGCTCATTAATAATAGAGCAAGAGTGGCAATTACTGTTCCCTATGAAACAGGAATGGAGGACTAATAGGATTAATGATTGCTCTTTAGTTTTGTTTCTCCCTGGGGCGTGTTTGACAAAATAATATCTTCTTGAAAAAATTCCAGGAATTCAAAGAGTACATGCTGTTAGAGATAACCAGGATATTGCCCTCAAGTAACTCACAAAAATGGAGTGGTGTTGAAATTTTACAATGCTAATGCTGCTAAGTTCATATGATCAAAAATTATATATGTAAGAGGGTAAATATGTGAAACATTTCCAAAATGCTTTTTATGGGTATTTGTCATTTTATATCATTTTGTATCACAGCAGACAAAGACAGAAGCAGGGGGAAAAAGTAACTTATTTTTCATCCTCCTCTTTCCAGTCTTATTCCAGTCTAACAATTTGATTCAATCATTTGATCAAATAGTGTGCTGATAGATACAGCTAAGTGTGGATACTATCAGTGAAGACCCAGTTATCCTGTTAAAAGTAAAACATTATGAAAGGTCAGAAATGAGATTCTTGCTTCTGAAGTCAACCCTGATTAAGCGGAAGAGCCATGACATTGTTAAAAAACAATAATTTCTGTTTTCTTCCATATTGATTATTATTCTTTTTGGGACTGTTTCTGGGAATAATTTAAGGGGTGACATTCATTGTACATTCAGGAGTTTTCTGCTTTCTAAAAAAAACAGGAGGTTTAGATGCATTAGCTTTGAAATTGTACTTTGGCGCCTGCTGTTTTTTGTCTGGATAAAAGACTAGGCAACTTTCAAAATAAGAAATTACTCAAACTGAACTAAGATTTGGATGGTGCTACTTATGCCATGGTAAGGTTAAAATGAACACTGATTAAAGAATGATGTTGTTAGGTGTGCCACTTGGGATCAAATTACCAAATTAACTGCTTTAATAAAAAAAAGTACATCTATCTTAGTTTCTACTGGAAATCACTTCTGGATTTTGTGCTTAAAATAGAAAAAAAATGAAACTTCTACTTTGGGACAGAAGTAGTTTCACTTGAAGTCTTTCTTCCTCATGGGATCTTAGAAGATATGTTCTGAATCTATTCTCAGAGATGGAAATCAGTAGTGTCAGTAACATTCTGAACCAAATTTTTTTTCTTTTAACAACCCTGTAATTCCTTGCACTGGGGTGAAATCAGAGTGACTGAACAGAGCTTTGTGTTCTCTGAACTTGCTTGTTTTCTTGCAGACAGTTCATTACCCTAACTAGGTAACATTCAGATAAATATCTGCAGCTACCTAGAATCAAACTCACAGCCTCTTGACTGTGAGGTGAGAGCTCCACCTCTAGGCCAGATTATTCGTACAATTTACCATATTTATGGTTTAAACAGCCAACTTCCCCCAGTTTTGGATCACAAATAATAAGGTGGTCAGCAGACTATATAATTAGAACAATCCAAATGTGAAGTTTGTGAAGTTTCTATTATCTTCCTTTGAAATGTGAAGTCTAGCTCAGAGGTGGTATTCAGCAGGTTCTGACCAATTCTGGAGAACCAGTAGCAGAAATTTTGAGTAGTTCGGAAGACCGGCAAATACCACCTCTGACTGGAGATTTTACAGTATCCTTCCCCTGCCACGCTCACCAAGCCACACCCACAGAACTGGTAGTAACAAAATTGGAATCCCACCACTGGTCTAGCTCTAAAGTTTGGTGGTTTTGGCCAGCACGACTTGAATGATTCTGCAACGTCAAGTTAAATATCTCTGTTATTTTGTGCTGTTTGAGGAGACTCTAACAAAAGGTCCTCCTCTGTTGTCTTTTATAATTCCAGAGTTCTCCATCTTTTCTATACTGTTTTTTTTTCTGCTCTGTCTTTTCTTTATTTCCCTCCAAGGCTGAAAAGGATTTTAGAGAACATCAGCTGAAACCAATTCCAAGTTTTGAAATTGGCAAGTTTAAGACTTGTGGACTCCAGCTCCCAGAATTCCTGAGCTAATATGACTGGAGGAGGAATTCTGGGAGTTGAAGTCCACAAGTCTTAAAGCTATCAAGGTTGAAGAGCCCTGATCTCAGTATCATTGCAGAATAACACCAAGGGGCTGAACAGAGAGTTTGGGCTCAAGGAGAAGTACTTTTCTGCAACAGAAGTAGCAGCAAGGCTAACTAAGGAGCAAAATGGCATTCCAAATTAAGACAATTAAGTTAAGCACCTATGTCAGAAGGAAGGAAACAAAAGTGTTATGTATTTGGAAGTTAGAAAACTTTAAGGAAATTTTTGACAGGGACTTTTAAATACATATATTATTGCTATGTTTATTTTATCCCTAGAGCTTCATTTTGGACTCATTTACACACACATAAATCACCACAATTCTTTATTGCAATCCCTGGTAAATAGTAATTAATGTCACTTTGATTAAACTCTCAGTTCCGTGTGTCTGGATTACTTCCTATCTTTACTCATCCTCTGACAGAGGTGCCTGTCAACATGCCAAAAGCAGCACCACACCACTGCAATGCAAGCTCTGACTCTTTGATTAGTTTATGTGACATGAAAAGGGAAGAACTGGCATTACAATTACACAATCTTGCAGCATGCTCTCTAAGGATGCCTTGGTATATTTGTGTCAAACATCTTTTATCAACGTATATTTTCCTAAGATAGATAATATAAGAAAATATAAATCTCAATAAGTGGGATATCTATACATTCTCTTCTTTAGAAATATTTTAATCATTTTCCAAATGTCTACCTAGGAAACAAGGAATTGCTAACACAGTATTCCTCATTTTGTGGTCATTGCAGGTTCTTAGTTCTCTTATTGATATTTTGGAATAAAATATTCAGGATGCTTTCAGTCAAATCAGTTCTCCCCTAGAATCCTATTTGTTCCATAGGGTGTTCCTCTAATGCTTTTTCTCTCAGATTTTTCTATATATGATTCACTAATATTTTCATCAGAAGTAAATTGTGCAGATGGTACTTCCTGTGTGGTGCTGCTGTTGTCCAACAAACTTGTTGGTTCTTGGCTGCCACAGAATGGAATGTTCAATACAGCCATTTTTCATGATTGCATAAATACATTAAGAACAAGAACTAAATAAGAACCCAGTTGCCCATTAATCTTCAAAATATTAAATCATTATCCAGCTTTATAAAACAAAGCCAGGAAATGGGAAATAATAACAATAAGATGGGGTTACCTTTCCTCCTATAGGCAACTAGGAATATCAATAACATATCAGATAAGTATAATTCCTGAGCAACTCAAGGATTATTTTGGACACAAAATAATTGTTACAGAATGATAATGTTTCTGGATAAACATTTTTAAAGAATTTGGTCATGGGAATGGGCACTCGTTGAAATACTTCTATTATAGTTTTACATTAATAAATTCATACAACATTCTTCATTCTTATGGAAAAATGAAGTCTTAGTAGTGTTAAGCCTTTCTAGTATGGAAAGAATACAATTGCATTAGCCATCTTATAACCAAGTAACATAATTTTCCTTTTGATTCCAGTAAACTTTGTTAAAAGGTAAAATCATTCAAAATAGATTTAAAAATAACCAAAGGTTATGTGTTTTTCCATGTGACTTCAACTTTTAAAATAATCAATAGAAGAAGAAGAAATGCAGTGCTTTCACATACTTATTGCTTTCTAAGTTACAGACTTTAAAAAGAAGGCAAGGGGGAAAAATCCCCAGCATACAGATAAAAGTCAGTTTGGTATGAGAGTTCAGTTCTGAAGCCAAGTGTCAGCAAATAAAAAAAAAATATCCATTGCCAGGTAATAATTTATACAGAGAGGAAGATGATATAATGAGAGAATATTTGATATTTGTAGTCATTAAACAGCTCAGAAGATGACTTGATGAGGATAAACGAGTCATATTGGTAACTGATGACAAAGCTCTGAATGGAGTATTGATAACAGCAAGTATATTTGTGGATATAAGTGTCAGATGTGCTTCATTATAGTATATGGAAACCACAGTCAATTGACAGCCATCAACACACCAATCAGCCAATAGGAAGGTACCACATAAACACAACTCACAGAACAGCCCAAAGCAGCAGTCACCAACCAGTGGGCCGTGGCCATTGGTGGGCCGTGAGAAAATTTTGGTGGGCTGCAGAGAAATCTCACTCCCAGACCACCCCCCAAAAGCAATTAATCCAGGTTGGGCAGAAACACAAGGCTGTGCCGCCCACATGGCCCGTGGGAAGCCTCCCCGCCCACTCACTCCTTACCCAGCAAACTTGCCTGCTAAGTTGCTATTTTTCCTTTTTCCAACCATCATCTGTTCTGCTATGCTGGGAGATTTAGATTAGCTAGGAAGCAGGAAATGGTTGGATTTCTTGCTTTCTAGCTAGTCTTTAGATCTTTGGGTCTGCTTTTGAGCACAACCAAACCTCCCTTAGGGCTGAAGGTTCTATTAATCAGTGTAGACTCATAACAAACAAATTTTATGTGACAGACTGAGTTAGCCAATGGCAGATAGATAAATCACTGAATGATTCTGTGAGCAACTCAATCTGCCTGCCAGCTTTGCCTGATTTTGGGTAAAAGTTGCTCTTTTTTTAAATAAAAAATTAAATATTTACATACATGATTTATTGTCAGTTAATTTTATGAGTTTGCTTACTAGCAAATTTTATGAGTTTGCTTGCAAGCAAATTTTATGTGACAGACTGAGCTAGCCGATGGCAGATAGATAGATCTCTGAATGAATCTGTGATTCTGTGAGCAACTCAATCTGCCTCCCTGCTTTACCTGATTTTGGGTAAAAGTTGCTCTTTTTTATATTAAAAAAATTCAATATTTATATAAATATTTATAATATTTTCATACAAGCCATGTCCAACCAGTCACATGACCACCAAACCACACCCACAAATTAGGCCATGCCCACAGAACTAGGTAGTGCTCCCTGGGATTTAACATTATGAGTTTGGTGGTCCTTGAGGTCCAAAAGGTTGGCAACCTCTGGCCCAAAGCACATATTCCAGTAGAGAAATTTCCTGAAGATGGGGTCCAGCATGAGTCCAAAAGCTCAGAAGAATAAATCTTTGGTCCCATTGACCAACCTAAATTCGCTTTTGCATGCTTTAATCTATCTGTGGTTGTGAAAGTTGCATCTTAAAAAAGCAAGACATTAAGAAAATCGACTCATTTATGCTGTGGTGATAGAGAAGGCTGGAGAAGGCTCTTGCATATTCCTTGGACAGCAAAGATGACTAACAAGCAAGTACTGGAGCACATAACACCAGAGAAAGGAAAAATCACAAAACTATGTCTTACTTATTTTGGTGATGATATGTGGGGGAATTCCTTAGAAAAAGCAATTGTGCTCGGAAGACTTAATAGTAAAAGGAAACCAGTCTGCAGTGGCTGGATACCATCAAAGCTGACACCAGCCAGAGCATTGAATAACTCAAAGAAGTAGTGCAAGTTCAAAAGACATAGCAAGACCTGGTCCAAAGAATCACCAGGAGTCAGACATAATTGAATGAATAACATCATCATCAATCTATCTTCTCAATGTTATTTCCTCCTAAAGAATTCAGGCATTTTTCTCCTTGAATTTTGGGCAGTTGTAACTTTTTATGTGCTGTTGGATATAACATACTTGAAAACCTGTGTGACAGTGCCGGGAAATGGATGCCAGTTATATAAACAGGAGAAATTAATGCATGGTAGCTGCTTAAATACACTGCATAATTGAGTATGAGGAATACAAACTGATTGGAAAATCCATGCATAAAATTATTCAGTTACAAGATAACTCACCAAAAAGAAAAAGAGACCCAGATCTCTGCTTATCCCAAATAGATAGGAAAGTCAAAAATATTATTGTATTCTATGACTATCATTAAGTGTTGATTCTTGACTCTTGACAAATGTATCTTTTCTTTTATGTATACTGAGAGTATTTGCACCAAGACAAATTCCTTGTGTCCAATCACACTTGGTCAATAAAGAATTATATATACATACATATATATACTTTGTGTTACAACACCCTGTTAAGCCCCAATTAAGGGAGAAAGCATATTGCTTTCTTTTCTGTCTTTTGGCTCATCACCAGAGACCATACCGACAGAAAGCTATTTGTTTCGTTGTCTTTTCTTTACATGTGTGTAAGGTTTTTAAGCTGATAATTTTAAATAATAAATAAGGGAGACTAGTATAGATCTATTTCGAGCTAGTTAGCTCTCTTCAGCTAGCCATACCCTTACCGGGATTCGAACCAGGGAAGTATTACATGTGAGGCAGTTGTAATTGCCACTACACCACTGGCTCTATCCTTATCAGCAGAGGCAGGGGAATAAGTATATACTTTGTATTACAATACCCTGTTAAGTCCCAATTAAGAGAGAAAGCATACTGGTTTCTTATTCATACTTATTCCCCTGCCTCTGCTGATAAGGATAGAGCCAGTGGTGTAGTGGCAATTACAACTGCCTCACATGTAATACTTCCCTGGTTCGAATCCCAGTAATGGTATGGCTAGCTGAAGAGAGCTAACTAGCTCGAAATAGATCTATACTAGTCTCCCTTATTTATTATTTAAAATTATCAGCTTAAAAACCTTACACACATGTAAAGAAAAAACAACGAAACAAATAGCTTTCTGTCGGTATGGTCTCTGGTGATGAGCCAAAAGACAGAAAAGAAAGCAGTATGCTTTCTCCCTTAATTGGGGTTTAACAGGGTGTTGTAACACAAAGTATATACTTATTCCCCTGCCTCTGCTGATAAGGATAGAGCCAGTGGTGTAGTGGCAATTACAACTGCCTCACATGTAATACTTCCCTGGTTCGAATCCCGGTAAGGGTATGGCTAGCTGAAGAGAGCTAACTAGCTCGAAATAGATCTATACTAGTCTCCCTTATTTATTATTTAAAATTATCAGCTTAAAAACCTTACACATACATACATACATACATACATACATACATACATACATACATACATATATATATATATATATATATATATATATATATATATATATATATATATATATGGATCTTTGGTTCTTCGGGTTTTCTCCTGCGTAGAATTGGAAATATCTAGCCGACGTTTCGATGAAGTCTCATTCATCATGAATGAGATTTCATCGAAACGTCGCCTAGATATTTCCAATTCTATGCGGGAGAAAACCCAAAGAACCAAAGATCCACATACAAATACCTGCGAAAACCTCTGAAAACAAATATATATAATTAATTTGAAAAATATATTATTAAATTCACAAGTTTGAAGGAATTATCATTCACATCTTTATATGATTCTTTACAAGAAAGCTATAAAAAAGATAGCACACATGATTGTAATTGATGCAAAATGTTGTTGGTTACCAAGACATATAGTATATTCTCTCTAGTAATGTCTATGCTGCTTTGTCTGTGGTGTAACATGTATGCTTTTAAAAATGTGGGCAGCATGACTCACACAAGGAAGGGATTTCAGTGCAAATCCTGCTATTGATGTTTGCTCATATTCAGTTTCTCACTAAAAGTTGGCCCTGTAAAATTTCTCAAGTATTCTTAGGAAATCTAAATCTATGGAGCTTACTTGAGTCCTATAATTGTTTCCTGTTAGTAACTGAGCATCTTAAATGGTTTCTTAATGTGGGATATACTCTAAACCATTTAAAGGGCTGTAGAAGACTTACGTTTAGCTTTAGTTTCTTCTTCTTTACAAAGACTTTGCAGAAATAAAATAACTTAGATTGAAAGTTGCAATTGGAGTTGGAAGTTTTATGTCTTCACTGTCTCCCAGCCACTTCATGATCCATGAGTACCTTCTTGTAATCAGTAAGTAAGATGACCTCAACATAGATAGGCAGGAACCATTATCATGGCAAAAAGGGCTGAAGCACTTTTTTAAGTCAAGAAAGAGATTACATTCAGAAAAATCTCAGATGGATACACTGAACTATAAAAAGGAGGAGAGATATAGCTCAATCAGACTTGCAAGATTCTAGACAATTATAGACAATTTCAATAAAAGATATTTCAGCCCTTCTGTAGAGTCGATTTCCTGGTCTAGTCTATATTATGCAGTTGACATCTCATATACTTTTCAATTCATCTAAGCAATCTTAAGTGAAGGATGATTTTCCTTTATCAGCCTTTTGTTCCTTGCTCTTCTAGCAACAAGGATAATTCAGTGGGAAAGAATTCCAACATATTCCTGAGTGCAGATGAAGAGGTGTATTTTTCAGTTGGAATAATAGAATTCAAAGCTCTCACAGAATGGTGGATTCATTAGGTTTGGTAATAGTGCTACAGTTTATTAGGATAAGAGAACAGTATTAATCTCCCAGATCAGGCTGAACTAAATCTATTTGGCAGAATTAAAATAATGAATGAAGAACACATAGACCAGGGAAGGAATTGTCAATGGATATTGAAAAAAATCAGCTCATGATTATGCTTCCCAATTTAGATTTAATTAGCACTTTAATTAAAAAAATAGAAATCATTATCAGAATGCTGACTTCCTTGCTGTTTAAGTAAGCTTAGTTTATGTCACTGTGGTAATTTTGTTGTGATTCTAATTTTGTTAAAATATGTTCTAACATTTTCCCCTCAGTATGGTATGACAAAGATCAATTACAAAACTATTAAACATCAATTAGTGTATTTGGAACTGTGTACAAAATGATTGTGCAAAATACCTTGTTATATGCCATTTGTACAGAGAAATGCTGGTTAAATGTTTAATGAACGTGGGGAGAAAGTAATTACAATCATTCTGCACATACCAAATACAGTTTGTTTAGAACGCTAAAGTAGAAAAGATAGGAATTCCTGTGTGAGAATAGAGGCTAATTGTTTTTTAAAACGCGATTACATTACCTTATACCTTCAATCAGTGTTGTCCTGTCTAGCTAAGGAAACTGGTTTAAGGAAAGATACTTCTGGTGGACTTTGTTTTGGGCTTCAGCTATAATTGTTGCTTTTCCCATTTGATATATTTACATTTTTCCCAGAAATGGGCCAATATCTCTATATTCCTAGGATTTATGACCTGATATTATGTATAGTTTACAAATATACCTTCTTCTTATTTAGTAACTCAATCCATTCCAGCAACTGTGAAGCCAAATGGTTTTTAAGTGAACCACATGCACACAAAACACAAAAACATAAACACATGCACACAAAACACAAAAACTCTAAAAAAAAATCATTGGTCGTTGCTTTATCAGTTAGATAAAGTCCTTACTTGTACTGTGTCTATGATCCTTGAGTCATTTTGTTTTCCTTTTTTTTTTTTTGCCCCCTCACAGAAGGGAGAGATTACTTAAATTAACAGCAATCTTTAACTTAAAACTTCCCTAAAATGTGCTAGCTTCAAATTAACAAGCTAAGCTCTGTTATTTAATTAAGTAATTAGAACTAGTCAACCAACAGGTATTGCTGCCTGAAACTGACCAGCCCTTAATCAGTTTCATGCTGAAGGATTTTGTTATCAGGCACATGTGATTTAGTAATAAGTACATGCATTAAGTGAAAAATATTTTTTATTATGGTTGCTAAATGATTGTAAAGTGTAAAAATAATTATTATAACTAAATACAAATGGAAGCTAACCTATCTGTGACCTACCTACAGCTTAATATTTCAGTTTTAATTTCTTGAGGTTCTTTATTTTTAAAATAAAATTGCACCCATCCATACTACACTGCTTGACTTCTTAGTGTACTTTGCTACGTACTATGGCTTTTTCCTGTCCAACGCTAAAGGATACATCTAATAGTCACAAATTAGCAGTATGTATTACATTTAGATAAGATATATGATTTAACTATTAAAAATGTGAGAGTGAATTTCTGTCACTGATTAGGACTATATACCAAATGTACACACTTTTAAATTCAACAAGTCTTAGCAACGTATGTGATATGAATTAAAATATGCACATACATCACAGGGAATAATACTCAAGTTTGATTTGTGAATTTGAACAGCACTATTAATTTCTGCTGTGAACTTCTAATGTGAAGACTTTCCTAAATATGTATAGAAGAAATCTGAATTAGGAAATTAATCAAAATTACATGGTTGAAAAGAGACTAACAAAATGTCATACCGTTTGCACCAATGAAGAACTTCAGTGGCTGCCTCTGAAGATGGTGGGCAGAATAATAGGTATTCTGATATAAGAGATAAGAAAGCAGCACTAAATGGCCACAAACTGCTTACTAACAAATTAAAGCATGAAATCAGAAGAAGTACTACTGTAGGTTAATATGTAATAGGCAAAATATTTTTTAATTTAAGTATTAACAAATCTAAATTGGTTTGTGCCCAAATCACTGTTTTTAGAACTATATGCCTTAGTTTAACCTAAACTTAGCATGTAACTTCCAATAAGACCTTCATACATTTTTTTTTATCCTATAATAATTGCATGCACTATGATTCATGCCTGAGCAATGTCAAAATTGCACTGAATATGGGATTGGTCCGGGACATATTCATTTTAGCAGTTCATACTGCAATAGATCAAATACCAATGGGAATACCCACTGCGTACATACTAATCTTTGAGCAATGACCCGCACTAGCAGGCATGCACAACTACTAATATTAGTATACAAGTATCCATTTCTTTTAGTTTCCTCAAGCATTTAGGAGGTTTAGGAGGAACTCTTTTGACTCATTGTTTATTAAATTTAATATTTACAGCAAGCTGTATTGATCCTGAGTGATATTGCTGGGAGCCAGTATATATTATTTACTATATACCCATAATAAAATTGTGTTGTAACTTAGTGATTTGGTTCTGTTGTGCTGTGGCCACAACAATGCATACACCTTTGTTCAGTAATGATCACCTTGAAATCAGTAATAATATGCTGGGCCGCTAAAATGTTCCTCTGTAAGAGGATGAAGGAACTCAGGATCTGCTAAATTGTTTTAACAGATGGTTTCCTGGTAAATAACTACACAAGTGTTCTAATAACTGATCATCAGTGACAACTAACCTGGCAGTTCTCATGTAGGATGTAGTCTCCCACCAGGTACGCGTACGCACACACACACATACACATTGTGATTTATATATATTGGAGGCCTAGACTAGAAAGCATTGGTACTAGGAAGATGTGCCTTCTGTCATAGTGATGTCATCATAACCTAATAACCTTCCACTCCAAAACTGGCAACAGCCAGCCAAAAAACTTTCCACTTTCCCCTTTATAATCCTCTGGCTTTCACTCTGTAATAAAAATGAATCCATGCATGGGGGATAGTAAATAGAGCAATTAATTATTATGCTTAGTGAAGCAATTATTTAATAAGACTCTGGATTTAGTTTAAATCATTTCAGCCTCTTGTGTCTTTATTCTCAGGTGCCAGCAGCAAATAGGTAAAGCAGTCTAAGTTTAAACATGAGAAAGAAAAGAAAAAGGATTAAAGCACCAGAGAGTGTATATCTACCAAGCAAACAGGCTGATTACGTCAAGAGACAAGAAGAGCAGCACTTGGAAATCAATACAGATGAGGCTTTGAAAAGGTTGACTGAATGCACTGGATTAGCTATTGATTTTTGTCATTTTCACAGCTAGAGCTGTGCTCTCCACCCACTGAGGCCATTAAACACAGAGACCTTAAACCTCTAATCCCTTGCTAATAACAAACAAGAAAATGACCTGAAAGCTAAAGATCTAACAGAATGTCCAATAGCTTCAGTACCATACTGAGTGTAGAAAGCTATCCTGAGAAAGCTTGGGGATTCTGACTGGAAAGAAAATGCAGTCTGGATACTGACATGGATCATTAAGTGAAAAATTAGAGATTAGATTTTTCAATGTAACCAGGGTGGCCTCTTTTCCAACCAAGTACTTTTGAGTAGGTAGGATACTTTCTTTAGTTATACTGAATCTGATTGTGAACATCTAAAACAAATGCATTTTGGGGTTTGAGTGATTCTAAAAAAAGATCCATCCAACAATAATGGAGCCCATTATGGTTTAGGAGCAAGAAGCAGGAAGCCCAAAAACATGTATTCAGAAAGATAAGGCTTGAACTAAGCAATTTCAGAAATTCCTATGCTATCCATACAGAAAGTAGCAATTTTTGATCCTATTGAAGGCTCCCCACATTGCCTTTCCTTATCTATTTAAACTCAACTCTTATTATTTATTTTTATTTATCACATTTTAAAACCACCTATAACCTTCATAGCGAGATTCTATGGAAGAGGACATTCTGAAGGTTCAACTTGTTGCCCTGGTGGTACAATGGTTAAAATGTAGCATTGCAGGCAAACTCTGCCCACAACCTGGAGTTCAATCCTGACAGGCTCAAGGTTGACCCATCCTTCCAGGATTGGTAAAATGAGGATACAAATTGTTGGGGACAATATGCAAATAGTGCTTACATTGTAAACTGCCCAGAGAGTATTATAAAGTCCTATGGGGGAAGGATACAGGTCTAAATGCTATTGTTATTGTTTCCATATCTGCCCACCTTCCATGTCTAATATCTTACTAGAAAGTAAAAGTATACAAGCTAACCAAATCACTATCTTTTCACAATGTTCAAAATATGCACATTGAAGGAACCTTCACTTGGCATTCTTATTCTCATCCTAAGGATTTTTATTTATTCATGTTCTTGTGATTTCCCTTTCCAAGACATAACTCTCCTTACCAAACAACTATTAGATGAAGCTCTGGTCTTTCCAGAAAGGAAAGCACAGCTGGTCATGGAGGCATAATGCCTTGTGACCAGATGGGAAAGATAGTCCTTCAGTAAATCAATTAGACTCCTATAGAGAGTACGAATCACCCACTTCTCTAAGGGCTCCCTCCATGTAAATTGGATTATTTACATTGTATTTTCTGATAGAAATCAGCACATTCCTGCTGGTATACCCTTAGCCCAAGGTCACCATAGTGAAATTGATATAATGGTTTACATGTATCCAAACTTGTAATGTAAAGGTTGGTATGACATGGCCCTAGTTAAATGTCTTGCAGAATAACCTGAATAACTGAATTCAGCAACATTAACATTTTTTGTATTATCTTCAAGGATAGCCCTGAAAGGAGTACATTTCAACAATCTAGCTATGAGTTTACTGGCATTTGAAGCCTGGCTAATGAAATTCAAGCAGAGAGCAGAACCGCCTCTTCAGTTATTTATCACAATGGGATAAATTTAAAGGTATACTGTTTTCTAGCTCAGATTGTTGTTATACTAATAATATCATGTGTAACAATAGCTTTTGAAGCAGTAAATGTTTTACAGTCTCCTTTTTCTTGCCATGTTTGAGAATACAACAAGAGGAACAGAAAGGGTCAGATAAACATCCTTTTGGATGCCCATGTTTCTGAAATATGATGGTAAAGGATAAGTTCTTTGAATTATTTTTTATATTTATATTTATTCTAATGGTTTCTGCCATAGAAGAATAGAAAGTGATTATTGCTGGTATGTAAAACAAATGGGTTCTGCTAGAATGCATTAGGTTTTGCTTTAATTTTGATTTTGGTTTTGTTTTTCTTACAAGAAGTGGAGTTAATCTTTTTTAGATAGAAAGCATGATAAAAGGCAAATGAGATGTATCAACTAACTCATAGAATGCCTGTTATGCACACAAATTAGTCACAAAATCATAGTGTCAAAATTTGATGTTTTCATTCAAGAAGAAAATAGTGCCAACAGTAGTTAAAAATATGAAGCATTCTTATTCTTGATTAGTTATGGTTGCAATTATTCCAGAACTCCAGCAATTTCATAAAATGTAACTGAAAGAAAATAATCATATTTCTTTTATGAATTGCAGCTTTTGACCAACAAAAAAGACTAAGATAGCAGCAGCAGACTGTAGAACTTCATCTGGTCTAAAGTCATAATGGCCAGTCAGTGACCAGCAATAAGCTGGCAATTTTCTATGAGCTTCAAACCTGTGCTTGTACTGTCTGGAGAGTTGAATAGATCTGAAAATAGTCAAAACAGACTGAATCTGTGTCAGGTTTGCTTTAAACTACCTTTGAGAGGTGTTTGTTTGCTTTGTTGCCTTCAAATCATTATTGACTTCTGGTCACAGCCTGGACTGATACCTGCAACATTTTGACAAGTGGTTTGCCTACTTCCTAGGGCTGAGAGACAGTGACTGGTCAAAGGTCAATTGGCTGGCTTCATACTTTGGGATTAGAAGATAATTATATCCTGTTTATTTGTTAGTTTGTTTGTGTGGAGTCAATGTTCATGGATTTTTTTCCAATATTTTCCCACAAGACATTTTTCATGCACTTTTTCTTTTATAACCAGAGCTTTCAGAATCTGACATTAAATGAGAATGGTTTCTTCTCAAAATCCACCTTAACTTATGGCACTGAAATTCATAATTGAAAAACCCCTTAACTTTGGGGAAAACTTTTAATCAGTTTGATTTAAAAAAATTCTATAGATAATGCATCTCTTATTGTCTGAGATGGATTATTCCTACTGCTTCACACTTGGGATACCACTGGGGAGAAATTCTGCAACAGTTTGGAGAAAGCCCCCACCCAGACAAAAAAAAATTCTTCATAAAGATTCTTGTGACCAAACAATTGATTTCAGCATTCTAAGACTCTATACCTCTGCAATTCTTCACACCAATCATTAGAAAAGGAGTGAAAAATTGAGAGAACCTGAAAGTGACATGTGTTCTTTTTCCATTTTTTAGTGACATGATATTTGATACTCTGAAAAACAACTAGGTCTAGGAGACAAAAGTGGACAACATTTGATTTAATTCCAAATTGTTTAAAACGTTTATATTTGGTTACCATGATGGTTGTTTTCTCCTTCAAATACATTTAAAATCACAATTTTGCTGCCAACGTTGAAGGTGTAGTGGGAGTCACACCCAAGACTTATATATACTGCATGAAATTCTGAAGTCTCAAGGTGCTTCTTTGAATTAGTAAAGGTGATTTCACTTTCAAAAGAAACAGTAACTTCTTGTTCTCTTTCCATTCCTGGCTCTTTTATGGTTGTTATTTCACTATGATCTCTAAGGATATCATATGTGATATTGAGATGGCCACATCTGCCAGGGCATGAAGCCCCTTTGAGAAGCAATTCTTTTCATGCAGCCTGCATAGTAGACTTTGGCAAGTGTTTCTCTTCACTTCTGAAGAACTGGTATTCTTACCTATCCAGATGGTTCCTGTCTGCAAAGGTGCTAGAGCCACAAGGTGAAAGAAACTTGAAACTTGCTGTTTATTTCACAGGAGGCAAAACACATTTTTTGTTTGTTTTATCTCTTTCCAGACAGTTAGGTTGCTTTAAGCTTTCAGCTTGTGCATAATTCTTCTTCAAATTAAATTCTCTTAGAAGCCAAGCATAATACACACCAGGTTGTCAGCTCATTACTTTTACATCCTTTTTTAGTTTGTTTATGTGAGCAGAAGTTTAATTACAACAATATATTGTGGAGGCAGTGAGAAGAAGTCTACCTGAAGGAGTGTACTTGTGTTCTATTGTTCTATTTTTCTTACTTCAAAGTTCAAAGTTCTTAAGCAATTTCCATCTGCAAAAGTGCCACTTTTTCCTTATATACAGTGGCATGGAAGCATATTTTTTTCTTTTAAAAAGTCATTTATGAATTAATATTATGTTCCTAAAACAGGTTTTGAATGGCCCTAAAGCTATTATCAACAATAGTGATATATTATCTTTAATTTGAAACTGTCACATGGTGTTTTTGAGTCAAAATCTGCAATTTTGTCAGGACAAACCAGAAAATTTCATACGTGTAATAAATCAAGATCTTCATCTTTGGGGCAAAATAAAATAATGTATTCATTCATGGTCAGGATGAAATATTCACATTAAAAAAAACTACAGTAATGCATAGTCACAGTTTGCAGAGCAGTTATTTGCTTCACATAGTATGTCATAATAAAATTATTTACAATTTATATTGTTTTGTTTATTTCCATTATATCATACTAGTTTCCTATATGGTTTGATTGCTTCTTAGTAACCTATGACTATCACTAAATGTTGTATCTTATGATTCTTGATGAATGTAGTTTTTTCTTCTTTTTATGTACACTGAGATGCACCAAAAACCAACCACACTTGGCCAATAAAGAATTCTATTCTATTCTATTCTATTCTATTCTATTCTATTCTATTCTATTCTATTCTAGTCTAGTCTAGTCTAGTCTAGTCTAGTCTAGTCTAGTCTAGTCTAGTCTATTCTAAAACAACACACACTGGAGATGAAAGTGATAGGCTGGAGAGTTATCTTCTTTGCATTAGCAAAGGCAAACAGTTACTCTGTGTTGCCTAATTAATCATTTGGTTAATCCATTATAATTAATCCTTATGATATTTATCAGAAATAATTTTTTTTGTATATTCATGGGCTTAGTAATAGTCATATCTCCAGATATGACTATTCTTATAACCCTTTTATAAAAGTTAACATATGAACTTTTTTTTTCCCAAATAAAGGAAAATATTTATCCTGCCTAGCATCCAGTGATTTTATGTCTCACCACAGATGACACAAACTGAATGTTATACTTCAGGCAATAGGCACTTACCATAAAACAATATTAGGTCATAAATCCCAATCTATTTTATTTGAAAAGGAAGACAATATGGGATATGAATTATAGAGGTTCCTTCATTTCCTGTGAGTTATAAAGTAAAGGATTTAGGACTGAAAAATATCTTCAGCACAACAAGTATTTATTTAATAAGACATAATTTAAGAACTGGAATCTCTGATTGCAGCATGAAACATAATGTAATGTGTATTTGCGTATGTGATATGTTGAAAGTAGTTGTATGTGCTAAGAAAGTGGTACATTTGGAGTAGGGAATTATTTTGTGTTATTTTCATTGCCAGTTGTTCTCATTAGCCAGTGAATTTGCTTCATTTCTCTGGCTTGTTTATAGTTCAGTGTTATAGTCCTTTAATAGTGTCTGCATGATGAAGATATGAATCCCTGGTTTACAATTTCTGGGGGGCAAAGTGTAGGGTCCAAGACTTTCATAAAAATGTCCCAGCTGTACAACATGAGGTTGAATGTCCCTCATTTTGGTTAGGAGATACACACACACACACACACACACACACACACACACACACATTATAATAAGACTGTGACATCTAGAACTCTCAAAGGACAAACTGTGGCCACAAGCAAATTAATATATGTTTAACAATGATATTTCTTGTTCTTTTACTTATGAATGAAATATGTTTGAATAAGCTAATTAATCACTCCCATCCCAGTACATTGTTCCTTTAGTTTATTTCTCATCTATGTGATCCATTCCTTTCTCTGTTGATTCAATGTCAATGCCAATGTTTATTATAGTCAAAGACCAGAGACTAGAGCAAGTTAAGAACACTCAAGGAATATCCAGTTAAAAATTCTAGAATAAAATAAGAGATAACAGATAAAATCTATATTAAAATACAATTTGGCATCCAATCTGTCAGTTGTACATGAGCAAAACACAGCATGGTCTAACTAGAATGTAATATCAATCCTTAAACTATGAGGCTCATAATCATTAAATATAAAATGAAAGAGAATGATAATGTAAAAGGATTTGCTGCATTAATTGTGTAAAACAGCTATGATGTTTCTGATGAATCCCTAGTGCTGCTACACAGAATCTAACCACCTGCACTGTAATCATAGTCTGTTCATTCTTAAGCAGCCACTGGAGATAAGTAGTGCTGGAATGGCCAGGATACATATTAATTATTGGAGGGATAAGTTTTTTTTTTCAGATATCGCTATATACATCAAAGGAGTATGTGTCCAATAGTCTCCACCTTTTTTTTCCCCCGAAAGCCATCACTCTGCTAAACAAATAATTCTCTCAACACTGTTCAACTATTTACAAAGTGTACACTACTATTACTATTAATCTTCTCATCACTCCTTATCACCCATCCCCTCCCACTTGTGACTATAACTTTGTTGCTTGTATCCTCTGTTTCCTAGTATGATTTGATGTTGATTGTACCCCATGACTATCATTAAGTGTTGTACATTATGATTCTTGATTCTTAACGAATGTTCCTTCTTTATATGTACTGAGAGTATTTACACCAAGACAAATTCCTTGTGTGTCCAATCACACTTGGCCAATAAAGTATTCTATTCTATACCTCTCCAGAGCCATAAGGACAGAGTCTTTCAATCAATGGTGTCTTTTTATATTTGCCATGCAGGGCAGCCAATAGAAGTGCATGGCACTGTACAAGTGAAATGCTTTCCCAGGACTCACCATCTCCATCTGGCTAAGATAACTGGCAAGGATCTAGATTGATTCATAATAAATAGATTCTAGCTTATTCAAAAGTATTGGATGTATGCAAGGAAAAAATGATTCTAGCTCTTCCTCTTGAAACATAGTAGAAAGTATGGAAAAAATTTCTAAGTCTCATGAAATGAATTCTGCTCATCCTTCTATCATCTATAGGTCTTGTGCTTCATAAGTTACTGGAAAATTCTTCCTTCTTCTGAAACAATGTGGAAACATAATCTACTTGATTTCTTTGGCCATAGATTTTGATAAAGAAAGGCCATTTGTGACCAGCTCTTAGAGAAATGGGGTTGAATGATACCTTATCAACACAGATCACAAATGGCCTTTGTGTACTAGGAAACAAACAAAACAATATAAATTGTAAATAATTTTATTCTGACTTGTACTATGTGAAGCAAGAGCCACAACCCATGTCACAATAACCATCACACAAACATCCAACGTTAGGGATGCATGCCCCTTACTTCCTCCAGACCCACTCCTTCATATCTTAAATGCAAACTACTCAATGCAAGAAGCCTCACAAATAAAATGCATGAATTCTTCATCTTACTAAGCACAGCCACATTCGACATCATATTTGTCTGTGAGATGTGGTTGAATGCATCTTTCCCAGACTCCACTACTATTATAAGAGAATATCAAATTTATCAGTCTGATCACAAAATCCATAGAGGAGGTAGAGTTGCTATATTCTATAAAAAGTCTCTAAATCTAAAAAAGATTCAAATTATGCAAGAGCTTGGTCTTCCTGAAACCATCATCTGTGATCTGTTCTTAAATACCTCAATCCGCTTCTTACTATGATAGAACATAGCCCCTGACTATGATAGAACTCATGCAAACAAGCTAACTTCATTACTGATATGGGCTGCCTCTTGCCCACACCCTCTTATTTTCCTTGGTGATCTCAACTTACATCTTCTAATTGGACACTAACTGAATGTACATCTGAACCCATTGATTCAACCCTATACAATGCTGTTACCACACTGAGAACCCAGATTGTTGGGGGTAATATGCTCATTCTGTATACCACCCAGAGAGTATTGTAAAGCACTATGAAAGCACTATAATGGTGCTATTGCTATTGCTGTTTCCAAGAACCATCCCTGGACCCTTTCCCTGGACCCCTGGACAGCTTGGGATTGAGATTATCTCCTAATAGGTACAACTCTGTCCCAAAGATGCTTTTTTCAAACACCTTTTTTCCCTTTGTTTTTCCTTGAAAATATTTCACTTTTCATACAAGAAGCTTCTTCAGTTCTTTTGGGTTGAGAAGCAAATACGTTGAAGGAAAAACAAAGTCCAGTCACCTTCTGAAAAAACCCCTTTGGGACAACCATGACCTGGATGACTGAGAATGTCCAAAGACAGGTGCAACTCTGCTTAGCTTTTTTTATTATTATCAGTCAAGGTTAGCTAAATACTACTACTTGTTTTGATAAGTGGTTTATAACAGTGTCCCAAAATTCAGATGCATTTCTCAGGCATTGCTTTTACTTTTCTTATAAAAAATGCTTAATTAAAAGTATTGGAATTTTATATTTTCTTGGAAAATAGAATTTATCCCTTTCTCCCTCCCCTCCCCTGAAAAAATGTTAGTAAATAATACATATGTTCCCTACATAATCTGTTTGACTTTTTCAGAGGGAATTCTGGGCAAAAAAAAAAATCTATATTTTAGTTATGCATTTTTTGTTACTGTCATTATAAAGTTATGCTATCACTAATAAAAATTCAAAGATGAAATCGCCATGGAACAGGGACAGAAAAATTTTAAAAAGTTAATATCAGCTACTTTTATTATTGCAGGAATAAACTATACAAAAATGCATCAAAATTCAACATGAACCAAACTATATATGTGATGCTGTTTCACTGCTTCAGGCATGTAGTTATGAAAACAAGCAGATTATTACAAATAAATCTAATTCTTTTAATAATTCAACAATCACATTTATCCCATTTGCTTGACAGTACCATGCAACTGATAATCCAACTTGGTTAATTATCGTCTTTTAGGCAAGTAAAATTATCTCCTCATTGCATATGCAACAGAATTTTAATGCATTAGCTTCTCTTTTAGAAAATGGAACATGCAATGCATTTTTGTATGTATAACTGCAGTATTTCAGTGAAGTGTATTAGTTTCAAGATATTTAACAGGTACTAGTAATGCTGCAAATAAGAACACAAGCAAGTAACACATTTTAGACTTGTGAATCAAATATTAATCTTCTTTTCTTGAATTTCTGTTTTATTCCAAAAAATGGATCTTGAAAGAAAGAAAGGCCCTATTAGTTCATTGTAAGACTACTTGAAAAGTCATGAACCTTACTGGAAACATTGTGAGTAATTTTTAAGTCTTCATTTGTTTTGGTTTTGGTTTTTCAATAGTGCTTTTCCCTATTTAATTTTAAGTTTGGTTTAAGCAATTCAATCTTCCATTTTTAACATGTTTTCCTCTAATCTGCCTCCTCCCAATCCTTTCCTGCCCCAACAAAGATATCTGTTGAATAAAAAAAGGCAGAATAATTAGAAAATTAAAATTATTTTAATTGGAAATTCTTGAATGTCCATCTGAAAGAACCTCTAATGTAAGTAATTGATCACATAGGATGATGCACAGCTTTGAGAAGACATTTCAACTTGACAAGGTTTGAGCAAAGTATTCAAAGCTGCTTCAAGAAGCAACACAGCCTTATTGTTTCTCTCAACTTTCCTTGGCAATCTCTTCTGACACTTCTGGTCAAATGCTCTCTGCAGCATTTCTACACAAACTTTTTCTGGTCTTTGCAAATATCAGAAGAGGCAAAGATGAGTCAAAAAAAGGGAAGTAACTTGTTGAGGCAAATTGCTCTGCCTCTTTGCTTAAGGAAATTGAACTATGTAAACTTCACAGCACAAGCACCTTATCAAGATAAAATTTCCTACACCTACATTATACCCTATGGATTAATTGTACTAATACAAATCATTGATATTTTTATTTGAAAGATAAAGAATAAATTCCATATAAGTTTTGTTCTAGTCACTTTGTTCACAAGTATACAATTAGAGCATCACTAAAGATGTGACAGTTTTAATTAGCCTTAGCTAATTCTGTCTTTAAAGTTTACCCCTTTCTCTGTCTTGAAAGCATTAGTCAGTATGTATTATAATAAAAAAGAATCCTAGAACATTTCATTGCCCTTTTGGGAAACTTATACGGTATAGAGATTAGGAAGATCAGTATGGACAGAACATGGTGAAAAAGGGTAGTTCCAACTCAGGAAAAGTGCAAGTCAATGTTTCATTTTCTCCTCTTATTTATTCAATCTGTATGCAAATATACTGTATATTGAGGCAAACTTGATTGGAAGAAGACAAGTTGCTTTTAAAATTGGAGGAAAAATCATCAATAACCTGGGTTATATGGATGACACTACTCTGATAGCTGAAGAATGAAAAGATCTGCAAGCTTGAATAATAAAAATCAAGAACATAGAGAAAAAAAATATGGGCCTAAAATTAAAAGACCAAACTAATGACAACAAATATAACAACCGACCTTACAATTGGCAATGAGGATATCAAAGTGGTGGATAGATTCTGACTTTTAGGACTAATCTTTCATAATAAAGTAACAAGCAGTCAAGAAATATACCACAGATTAGCATTTGTCAGAGTAGCCATGAAGGCCTTGAAAAAGATAATCAGGTACCACGATGTGTATATATACCTACAAAAATTAAGAACACTGGATATAATGGTATAAGCAAAAATTGGATGACAAAGTAGAAGGACAGAATTAGTTTGAACTTTGGCATTAGAGAAGATTCTTGACAATACTGTGGGAAGCCAGGAAAAAAAAAGACAAGTTATTAACGTTCTCACTCAAAGCACAAATGACCAGACCTAAATTATCATAATTCAGTCATGTTGTATGAAGAATTAGTTTCTTGGAGAAGTCTATCATGCTTGGAAAGATTGAAAGAAAAAACAGAATGATCAGAAGCAAAGTAGATGTATTCAATTACAACAGCCATAGTGGACTGTTGGAAGACATGAAGAACCAGATTGGACTATATCTTCTTGGAGAAAATCTGTCTTATATTCTAAGAGTTGACATTGACTAGATGTCACATGTTTAGTTGATCAAATACACTAGTTCAGAAGTCACAGTGGTACAATTTGTGAGATGCTGTAAATACCTATCTAATACACCCACTTCCTCTGCCAATGGATCAGAAAAATACACAGATTGATGTCTGTGAATTCCATGTCTATCTGTAAATTCTAAGGTCGGGCATTTTATTTCTTGTCAAAGTTTCTTTTCAATACTAATTTTCTGAGCCTTACTCAGGTAGATCTGATGAATATTTATACTTGGATTCTTTTATTTTAAAGGACTAGAAAATCTGTCTGGTCTCCAAGCTTTCATTTTCTTTTGCTGTCAGGCAAACAAAGCCTGAAGAATGTTATAAATTTGTGCATGTATTCCAAGAGATGACCTGTTTGGCTGCATTACAATCTGAAAACTTGCACCTGGATAATAAATGGGTCTGCTGCCATAACCAGTTTCTTTTCCTGTCTCTTATGACAACCTTTTCTCTGTGGTCAAAGTGTATCATACCAGACTCAAGGAGGTTGAGGTAAGCATCTAACTTGAAAACAAACAAATGTTTGTTTGTTTGTTTTCTCACAAAATGAGAATGGTAAATTACTCCCCTAATGTTTCTCAAAAAACAATGTAGACCTGTCCATGAAGTCACCAGGAGCTGTGCTTGCCTTGGGGAAATGTTTAAGTTTTTATATATGGCCAAAATGAATCTCAAGTGCTAATTGATTTAACTTGAAATAAACTGTTGCAGGGACAAAATGCCAGCAGACTTTTAATTAAAACCCAACCCATATTTCCAAGCTTAATTGTGTAATATAGCATGGTGAATGAGGCACACAAGTACTATATGGCTGGGAGGTACAGCATTGTTGTGATTGCTTACTATTTCATCAAATGTTGCATTTACATTTGGCTCTCTGGGTACATTTTCACTTAGGTTGTTCAAAGAAATGAATGATTCTGCCAGCTTAGTGCTCTTTGTATTAATGAGATAGTTAACAATCAAGTCAGGTTCTTCCCACTGCATTAACTTTATGAAAGCAATTGATTGAAGAGGTCAAGGCACTCCTGTCCAGTTTCTTATATATGTTTGCTAGCTTATTTATTTATTTATTTGATTTATTTATCTATTTATTTGTTTTTATGCCACCGATTTCCACAAGCTCTAGGCAATAATATACAAAAATGCTCCAGACAAGACAAATACATTTAAGTATAAAAGAAGATTGTAAAATAACTAAGCTGAAGAAACATCCTTCCCCATCCAGAGCAGTCTAGATGAAATAGAAAATTTTGCCAGCAAAATCCATCTGGAAAACTCACACAGCAGTTTCTCCTATTAGTGAGCTCAGTCTATTATAGAACAGGAAGAGAGGTCATCAGAATCTTCAGTGTCTGGAATCAGCCACATCCCAGAGCTCTGAACAAAGTCCCCAGATGTCAGTAGAATCAATACCTCAGGTTGTGACATTCTTTCCCCAATAAACAGGCTGCAGAGATATTTGCAATTGTTTTCCAAGGTTCTGCACATCACACTTTGACAGTGTTGCTGTCTCTCAACTGGGGAGCTGATAGGCACCTCTGATTCACCAACTGCATCAAGCAAGGCTCCAAACCCCAAATCAGGGACAACCACTCATTAACAAATATACAGTGACATTTTCCTTAAATGTTTCATGAAAAAAATGTAGCATGCAGAGTTGCCCAAAGACCAGATAGGCAGCAAACAAATTCAATAAATACATTAATAAATTGGCTATTATTGCAACATGGTTTTATTCCTCTGCCTAAATACAGACCTACCATATTTGAGGGATGGAGTTAAGGGGAAAATAATATTTTCCAACAAGCAGTTTCTGTTGACTGTTGCACTGCATACAGTATTTGGTGTTACTTTCCATTTAACATGGTGCTTCCCAGTGGTGGGATTCAAAAATTTTTACTACCGGTTCTGTGGATGTGGCTTGGTGGGTGTGGCAGGTGAAGGATACTGTAAAATCTCCAGTCAGAAGTTCTCCGAACTACTCAAAATTTCTGCTACCGGTTCTCCAGAACTGGTCAGAACCTGCTGAATACTACCTCTAGTGCCTCCTAGAGATTATATTGCTTCAGTTACCACCTCACCCAATACTGTGGTAGATATAAATGATTATGCTCCATACAGTGTGATCTTAAGCAATCAGATTATGAGGTTAGTGGAAGCACATTGAATATCATACTACTTACTCAGCTCTCTGGCAGAATCTGGGAGTCACTGCTTCTCTCTTCCTTTCTAGTACTTTCCCATAATAAATGATGGGACACAGAAGATTAAAAGACAACCATATTGTAGTGAAAAGCAGGGCTGGTTTTGTCAGCAACTTAAGAAAATTTGCTTTAAGTGTCATCCTGAGTGGTGGTAAAGAGAATGAAAGATAAGAATACTCTGACATTTTAAAATATTGGCCCTAGCAGGAGAAATGGATTTATGTATTTATTTATTATTTATTTATTTAGTCAAGCGATTATAAGATAACAGGTATAAGTCTAAACATAGTTATGAATACATGAAATGGATACATATAAGAAAAATAAAAAAGAAACAATAGGACAGGGATAGTAGGCACATTGCTGCACTTATGCACGCCCCCTACAGACCTCTTGGGAAAGGGGTGAGGTCAATAGTAGACAGTCTAAAGCTAAAGTTTTTGGGGTTTGGGGAAGAAACCACAGGGTCAGGTAGAATATTCCAGACATTGATCACTCTGTTGTTGAAGTCGTATTTCCTGCAATCAAGTTTGGTGTGGTTTACCTTGAGTTTGTATCTATTGTTTGCTCTTATGTTGTTATGGCTGAAGCTGAGGTATTCATTGACAGGTAGGACATTGCAATAATGTATAATTTTATATACTATACTTAGATCGGACCAAAGACAGCATAGTTCTAGGTTTTCTAGGTCTAGAATTTCAAGTCTGGTGGCATAAGGTATTCTGCAATGAGTAGAGGAGTGGAGACCTCTTGTGAAATATTTCTGGACTTTCTCAATTATGTTAATATCAGATATATGCTATCTGAACCCATTTAAGTAAGCACAATTACTGAGTGGTAGGAGGCAAGGAAAATCTTTTGAGCTCTATAAAGTTTTTCAAACAGTGGTGTGCATCAGGATGCTCTGCTTTTAGTTTCTTTTCCAGATCTCAATGAATCTCTAGTATGATACCTTGTAGGTAGACGTAGCTTTGGCAACCCTCCACTTTTTAGGAGTCAAAGAGAGAGAAATCAGTAGCTGATGTGAATGTCCATGCTTACTTTGATGCTTAACAATGATACCCAGTATGACAGCTGAATTGAAGGGGGAAAGTTTATTTCCTACTGAAAAGGATTCTGACCAGGCTTTGACAGAACTCTCCAGCTGCTCTTTAGTCCTGATTAGAATAGATCAGTGAACAAAACATCAGGAGAGCATATTAATGCTTAAATGGCCTATTTGTCAGTCCTCCCAGGTGAATGAGACAGGAAACAAGACTAGATGAGCTAATTCTACTTTATTGTAAGGCTATATTAACACAATCTTGCAATTCTGAAGATACAAATTTCCCAGCCCCTATTTTTAATCATCTGATAAATTAAGGTGGATCATTTTTAGGTTAAGCCCTTGATTTCTCTTGCCTGTTTCCTAGGCAGCCTCTCTTTCTCAAGTCCATCCACACATTCGATTACATCAGGTGTGTCAAACTCAATGCCTGGGAGCCAGATCCGGCCTGCTGGGTGCTTAGATCTGGCCTGCAGGATCCCCCTAGAAACAGAAAATGTGGTGCCTTTGCCAGCAGAAACAGAGCTTGGGAGGGCCATGGGCGGCTCTTCCAAGCTCTATTTTCACTGGCAGAGGGTTGCAGGAGGCCGTTGCAGCCAAAAATGGAGCTTGGGAGCTTGTTTTCATGGGCAGAGTGCTCAGGCCATCACAGGCCCTCTGACACGAGTGACATCGATCTGGCCACACCCACCCTGGCCCTTCAAGGTCAAACACAATCCTGATGCAGCACTCAGTGAAGTTGAATTTGACACTCCTGCATTACATCATCAAAAAAATAAACAAGATGGGATATTTTTAAGAAAAAAGAAAAAACACTTGTATATATTATTTTATTCATTTCTTTATTACTACTGTATCACTTTATTAAAATTGAAAACGGTGCATTTCTCAAGATGAACTATCCAAACTGCCTTGCAATATGGTATGTGTTTATGTACATATTTATTTCACTTAGAATAAAATAAACATTTGATACTAAAATGTTATTTTAAGAAATGAAGGCCTAATTTTCCCCTAATATGTTCATTATTCGTGTTATGTTTCTTTGTATAAAACAGAGATAAAACACTATGAGCCTCTTTCAAAGCTTCTATTCTTCTTCTCTAGGATCTAATGAATATAAAACATTCTCCCCTTATTAATCCATTTCTCTCAAAGTTGTGCCTATGACAACCCTAAAGAATAACCATGTCAGTAACTGCTTTGACCCAAATTTGGTATCAAATCTCTTGGATCCAATAGTCTGCAGGTGATACAACGTTGAAGCTTTCTGATGCACCCTGACAAGCAATGGTGTCATAATATCACATGGTTTGATCTTGACCTTATATATCTAGCAATAGCAATAGCACTTAGACTTATATATCACTTTATAGTGCTTTACAACCCTCTCTAGATGGTTTACTGAATTAGCATATAGCCCCCAACAATTTGGGTCCTCATTTTACCCACCTTGGAAGGATGGAAGGCTGAGTCAACCTTGAGCTTGGTGAGATTCGATAAAAGAGACTGGACAGTCACTTACCTGACATGGTATAGGTTCTGCTGTTGAGTAGGGGTCTGGACTAGAAGACCTCCAATGTCCCTTCCAGCTCATTATATTCTATTCTAATCTAGTAAATAAGCAAATAATACAATGTTTTAAATTCTCATTTCTATATACGCTCTTTAATTTTTTCAAATCTCCATCTTTGAGAGACATATTAAGAATAACAGGGCTACCATATCTGTCTGAAACAACAACTGGCCAATTCCTGGATAGCAGCAATAGGGATCTAGATATTTCAGATCAGATATAGGTACCCTATTGAAAATGTACATATATTTCAAAAATATCAAATTGGTAAATTAAAGATATAGAAGCTATTCCCTTAACTTAAAGAAATGCAATTATAGCTATGTAAAAAAATGTTTCTAAAGTATGATGTTTGCAATAGAGGTTAATAAACAGCATCACTGTGTCCATAAGTGGAATTAGAATCAGAGATAAATATATTGCATTGGCAAGCAAAAAAGAGAAACAGATGGAAAGCTTTGGAGCAGTTGTCAAGGTCTAAAACCATTATTTCTTCCAGATCTTCTTTAGTTAGTTCATATACCTTCTTCTGGTGTTTTTTGTGTGGGAGGGGACCAGATATATATTCAGGTCTTAACAGTGGTGGGTTCAATTTTTTTTACTACCGGTTCTGTGGGCATAGCTTGATGGGCATGGTAGGGGAAGGATACTGTAAAATCTCCAGTCAGAGGTGGTATTTGCCGGTTCTCTGAATTACTCAAAATGTCCGCTACTGGTTCTCCAGAACTGGTCAGAACCTGCTGAATACCACCTCTGGGTCTTAATCATAAGGTATGGAGCCAGTTGATAAAGAAAAAGAGAGAGAAAACTGAACTTTATTTTCATCAAATAGCTGAACATGAGATACTCCAAAATACAACTTTCATGATTCAGGCTGTTCGGTATATTATCAAAGTGAAGTCATATGCAATAGATAGGTCAGTGTGGATAGGAAAAAAAATTAAACTATGGAAACACTAATGAACATCTTGAGATATCATTAGCGTGGATGTAATTTATTTAATCAATCTCTTATAGCCACTAGGGGAATTTGAAGAGAAGTTCCCAGGGTAAAACTGCGGTAACAGTACAGCTTTTGTAAGTAAGTAGAAAAAGAAAAGCAGATATACTTTGCTATGTTTCTGCTTGGAATCAGGCTATAATTGCCAATCAGAACCAGGACATCAAGACTTTTGATGCACAACAAACAAAAGCTTACTAATCTTCTTCCTTCTCATAAAGTAATTCCCAAGTAGCATTTGCACTACTTTCCATGCACCAATTGAGGACAAATTAGAACTCTTACAAAACAACCTGTTTGCTCCCTCAATCACTCATAGTAAAAGCTTTGATTAATATTCCCAAAATGTTTTTTGGGGAGAGCTGGAAGGTATTCCCAGAAACATCATTTCAAATAAAATGGCAGATAAAAAGATAGATGTATCAGCCTGATGAGAAATGAATGGTACATATTTTTTTTAAAAAGCAGAAGATTTGACTTTTCATAGCTTTTGGTGTGTCCAAATAAGATGAAAGCACTAGTAAGGATTTATAATCAGTTACTAATTTAGCTCAGAATATGAGTGAGGAAAGCCCTTCCAGACACATTTCTTGTTGGGAATTGATATTCTGAATTTGTACGAATTATAAATAGTAATCATATTAACATTTCTTTTTAAAAATGTACACTTCACAAGCTTAATAGTTAATAATGTACTTCTCTACTAGAGAAGTACACTTAGCAATAGCATTTAGACTTATATACCATTTCACAGTGTTTTACAGCCCTCTCTAAGCCGTTTACAGAGTCAACATATTGCCCCCAATATGGGTCCTCATTTTACTGATCTTGGAAGGATGGAAAGAGTCAATCTTGAGCCTGGTGGGATTTGAACTGCCAAATTGTAGGCAACTGGCAGTCAGTAGAAATAGCCTGCAGTACTGCATTCTAACCACTGCACCACCGTGACTCGTACATTCCATTATCTACTAAAATGGAATATAAAATCTGAAGAGCTAATTGGAAGTGCTGTACAAGTAGATAATCACAGGATGTTTTTTAGTAAATCCAATTCAAAATCTTCAGTATAGAGGTGAAGGTCAAAACTGCATTCTGCTAGCACTTATTCTTCTGGTTTTCTTACTTTCTGTGGAGCCAATAAAAGTCATTGTTGATTGGGGGAGAAATATCCCACCCTCAGTGCCTACTATGTATCCAGGGGTTCAGTACTTTCTCCTCTCCTATTTAACATCTGTATGAAGACACTGGGGGACTCCTCCATTACCATGGGGTCATCATTATGCCGATGAAACCAAGTTATAAATTTCTGACAAATAAACTGATGCAATCAATGTCTTATCTCAGTGCCTGGAGGCTAAGGGTGAAGAACATCAGGCTTCAACTGAATCTGACAAGACTGAGTGGCTTTTGGGACACACACACACACACACACACACACACACACACACGGTTTCTGGAACTATGCCATCTTTGGTACTGGATGGGGTTGTACATCTAGTTTGTCTCAAACAGACTTGATGTACAACTGGGAGATTGGGGTTCTCCTAGATTCATGACACCTGCTCAAAGCGTAGGTGTCAGTCATGGCAAGGAAGGCATTTGCAGTTTCATGGTGTGGGCAAGTTGTACACATTCCTGGATCAGAAGGCTCTGCTTAGAGTCACTTCTGTCCAGTTTTCTCTTGGATAGACTACTGTAATGCACTCTATATGGGATTGTCCTTGAAGACAACCTGGAACTTCAGATTGTATAGAATATTGCCATGAGGGCAAATAGTAGGCATTGTACCTCGGTTCTATAAACTACTTTGGCTGGCAGTTTTCTTCTGGGTCCAAATAACATGCTGATTTTGTCTTTTAAAGCTGTCATGTTCCTGTCGGAATCTGATTCAGAGTGGGAGGCTGAGCAGCTGACAGGGAATGGGAGTGTGGCTCCATTGGCTGTGGAAAAAACTGGGGAAGGGCAAATGCCAGCTGGGCAGAGCAAGGAGAGGTAGAGCAAAGCAAGGGAGAGGGAATTCGGAGAAGACCCAGGCCCACCCCTTCTTCATCCTAGGGCATGCAGGGAGGAACAGAGAAGGGAGCAATGTGAGTTGCATGGTTTACAGGGAAGGAAAGGGATCTGATTCCCTTCATTAGCTGCAACTGGGAACATAGTGTTTAAAAAGGGAAGCTGTGCACATTGCAAAGTTGTTGGGAGCAAATCGTGAATTATCTGGTATCATTGAGGCTTATCTGGGTTCCTGGCATCTTCCCAATTGTGTGTGTTTTGCTGTGCTTTCAAGTCTGCAATTCCTTCTCCTGCCTTATCAAGTTAATTACTACAGCATGGTTTGTGTGGATTTTTATTTACAGTTTGTATGTACTTTGTTTTTGGACTGAATTTCCTCCACTTAAAGACTGTTCTTGGGAGAGTTTTTTCTCCAGCCAAAGGTAATCTGGACATTGGGGGCAAAGTTGGAGTTATTAAAGGGACATTTCTTGCTTATTTAACTGTGTTGCTTTTGTGCCACACTCCGGGTCATCATAAAAGCCACATAGTTTTAAAATGACTTTTAAAAGGATGAGGAGGAATTCAAGTTTCCAGGGTAGGTGAGCATTACAAAAAAAGTACTATAACTTTAAAATGTCACCTAGAATTTTTAAACAAAACCCTCAAAAAATCTACAAGAAATACCATTTGCCTGCAAGCAAGAACTTGTGGAACCACAAAATAGACAACATAATAGAAAATGAAGACGCTAAACTCTGGGACTTTAGCACTTGCCATATAACACTCTAGCCTTAACAAAAAACATCTGGAACACCACTTGAATACCATTGACATTGACAAACTCACCACCAGTCAATTGCAAAAGACTACTTTACTTCAAACAGCTTAAATTCTACAATGATACCTTTAATATTATTAAATAATATCTTCCTATCCCTAGTCTTTGGAAAGGACTTGATAAGTGGACAAAAATACCAAATCCAATCTAAGCATCTGACTGACTGTGCGACCAACCATAATAATTTTATGAAAGCCTCAGTCCTTTGTATTTGCATGCAATATTGACACATGTACACAAAAGGTAGGGCTACCATGTTGACTTTCTTGATTCTCTTCCACGGATGCCTATAACTTGGGAAATATTTTTTTTATAGTAGTTATTGCCTTTCTGTGCAAAAATTAAGCAAAGTCAATGAAAAAACAGTTTTGTAATTCATTTATGGAATGCATCTTTCTTGTTCTTGTTCTCCTTTTTGCCTATTTAATCCTTCCCTGGGGTTTTAACCTACCAATGTCTAAAAAACATAGTATACAATTTAAATCATAATTTAATCTAGCAAAAACAAAGAAAATTGAGTTGTATTTTGAAAAAACACCTTTGGGACAACCATGACCTGGATGACTAAGAATCTCCATAGATGTTTTAGATTAGGAGTTTAAAAAATACTTGAAAAAGTAACAGTTTAATTATTTTGTTAACTTGTAGAATTCATTTCTAGAATATCTTCTAATTTGTCTTGTAAGCCCTTGGTTAATTTAGAATTATCAGACATTGATTGTGCTGTATTTCTCCTTCATAAATTTATGAAACAATGGGGAAGCATTCCATACTCATCAAACTAAAAATTTATAAATATGATATCCCTTCATTTGTGATGGAATTTAATTTCTGCTTTACCTCTAATTCCTAGTTTCTAAATTTGTACCTAGAAATTTACATTTCTATCCCTTAATGCTATACAAATGTTCTATATATTATTTTATATCCCTTTCCTTATATAGGCTTCTAATGTAACCCCTTTTCTTGATTATATTAACTAACCATGTTGAATTTAATGTATTTCTTTTTATTTCAGCATCTCAGTTTATGATCTTTTCTTAAAGATGAGTAATTCTTGTGAAAATCTGCAAAAATTCAGGAATAAGATCTTAGCAGTTTGTAAGCTATCTTTCAGAATGCTACTGAAACTTTCAATCCATACATTGATGTCTTCCTATATGTAAGATTACCCTCTGCTAAAACGTTTTCAAATTCCAATTAAATAAACTGAATTCTATTATCCGAGGCATGTTGTGCTTCTGATTTATAGCCCATTTCACATATAAAGGAAAACAACTTTGCTGACCACATAGCAATAAAATTGCATGCCCATTCCATTCCTTTGTAGTCAGTAAGGCTGTCAAAGGTTTATGGTCTGTACATAATTTAAATGTATGACTCCACTAAGAAGTTATTCATTTAATAAAAGCCCAAACAGAGGCAAGCGCTTCTTGGTCAATAACACTTTATTTTCAGAATTACTAAATGTTCTTGATTCAAATGCAGTTGTTTTCTCTACAGTCCCTTTATGTAATAATTTACATGCAGATCTCAATCCATAATCTGAAGCATCTGTTAACTCAGGATCAGACAATATCAAATAAGGAGTAACAGGTTTTTTTTTTACATTCTGAGCACAGTCACTATTCACTTCCAAATTGTAATTCCTCTTAATAACTCACAAAGGAGCTCTACTTTATTTTGAATTCATTTTTCATACCAAAAGGTGGAATCATAAAAGAGACTATAACTAATAACTGAATTAATTTATGGCCAGACGCTAAAAAAAAAATGAACACAAGCAGAAGCAGGTTACAGAAGTAGATTGGTAATACTACAGTAATATCTTGGATAGATGTAGATGTAGATTTACAACTACATCTACATTAAGAATGGGGCAGAGAAGCCACAGGAGTGAATCATTGTGAATGTTTTTTTTCCACATAAAAATAAGTTTATCTAAGTATTTTTCAAAAATTTAAGCAAAAAGAAGACATAATGTCTAACCTATTCCATGACTGAAGGATACTTACATTTACATGTTCAGCATTAGGCTTGAACCCATGTATTGAAATTAATGTACCAAAGGGAAAGTTCTGTTTGCCTCCAGCTGCATTTTTCTAAATTAAGACTTAACTTTCCTAACTTAATGCAACTGTAAACTATCCTCAAATAATTTTCATATATTTTTGGCTATTTTTCCAGTATATATCGTGATATATCATCAAAATAACTATATCATCTAAATAATACTGCAGCCTCTTTTTGGTTTTTCAGAATAATGAGCATCATTGCCCATTGCCCATGGGGAACACATATAAAACAAAAGAGATATGTGATAAATGATATTAAGAGCTTTATATCCACTACTGTTTTCCTTCCTTGTTGTTATCAAAGCAAAAACTCATTCAACTACTTAACCTCTTCAGTTACATTCTTTGCCACCAACTTCTTAGCTTCTACCAATAGAACTTCTCTAACCATTATTTTCACAGCTTTTGTTGAATAGGTATCACTGAAACGACCCACAATGAAATAGAGTCTTCCCACTAAAGCAATCAACTTCTTCTTTCTTCACAATTTATACATGATTTCAAGGTTCCATGCCCATGTTTGGAATTCACAGCTTATACTTCACCCTCTTTACCAAAGATCTTGGCTTGCACCACAATTGTGTTGCAATTACAATAGCCTTCTCCAAGTAAGTTCTGTCTCCAACTATAAGCAGTCATGAATGGGAATGGACAGAGGATATTTTCACAATCAAGTGATCTGCTATCATTTCTGTTATTATTCCAAAGCAATCCCATCAAATTTTCCAAGGCAGTTACATATTGTTGTACTGTATGTAGAAAGATTTCACAGAAAAAAGCTCTAAGATCTAAAACTCTATCATTCCAGAGTGCAGAGTATAGTATCATGGTTTTAAATGAGAAACCATATTCCCATGGAAGTTTAGGGAAAACAACTCCGAAACAGAAACATTCAATTAATTGCATAGAGAAAGAAAAACTCCTATTTGCCAATAACTGTTAAACTCTTAAGGATTTTGGATTTAAAGAACTCATACCTGTGGTTCAAATAAATCATTTGGTTTGTATTCCAGTGAACTCCTTATTCAGCTCTTACAAATTTTTACCTAGTAAAAATTACGCTACTCTGGGAAGTACACATTGGCAATATTAGTAATCTACCAGCTGCTTTTCCTAAATTAACTTATTTGGCTAGATCTCCAAATAAAGCCATTTTCTGTGGGCAATGTACTATAAAGAACCATTTGTTTCTTAGGAATTCTGTACAAGCATAGAGATAATTGCTTATTTTCAAATAGTAGGATAAGTAATATTTTTCTTCCCCTTCAACAGAACACATTGTATTGAGATGAAAAATATTTTTAAATTTGTCAGAACTTTTAATATAATTCTATCTCCATTACCTAGATGCATTGTCCAAAAGAATATTTTGTTTTATTCAGTTCTGTTTCATCAATTTACCATTGTTTTTCAAATGCACAAGCACAATCTCACCTACCCTACATATATTTTCTCTGCTATGCCACCATTCTTCTAGAAATGGCATTGCCATAAACATGAGAACTCTGATTCAAATGAAAGCCCCAGATGTAATTTCAAAAGGTGAAAGCCAATGGCATTTCCAAGAAGGCTCATATTACTGTGAGTGATTTGAGCAAGTTGATAGCAATGCTATAACAAAAAAAAAAAAAAAGTAAGGCACTATTCTTTTTTTTTTTCAAAGTGTCCACCTCCCATGGCCCAATATCAAATTTTATCAGGAAAACTAAACACTAATTCTCATCCCATTACTGTTCTTCTAAAACCAAACCATTCAAACTCAATCCCAGAATATTATGTGGTGGTGTTCTTAATACCTATTCCTAGAGGCTCCTTTGGTAAAATAAAGAGAAGCAGATATGTCCTGCAACACTAGCTACTGACATCCATGACTACTGGAAAATAGCATCTAATATAAAGTAGCATACAACTTAATGAAAAAGGGGTTTTGATATTATGTTGTAATGTGTATGTTTTGTCCTATGTCTATTTGAAGGAAGGCTGAGAATCAGCCTTGATAATATATAGGCCCCTTGTACCCTCCTTCCCAAACTGAACATCTTAAATGAATGTGCCCAAGCCCCGAAGGAGAAATAATAAGATGAATGTTGATGAATGCCCTTAAAAATAGGCCCAAACTGTCGACCTTCTAATTGTGCAGCACTGTTAGATATAAAATAGCAGTCATAATTGCTTTCTTAAAATTAGCAGCCTATGGTTTGACTGTTCCGAAAAGTGTATGTAATTGTATGCATTATTCTTGGTAATAAAATTACACAAAGAACATTTTTAATGCCACTATAATGTTAAACTCATTGATCTTCATGCTGTAGCGAATATGACACGCTGATTATTTTTAACATAAAAAAGATTTTTTTTTCTCTTATGAAAATTTCCCAGCCCCAGTTGATGTACTGGGATGATTTTCTCAAGCTTCTATTTCAGCCTTCTCCAACTTGAGACCCATAAGATCAGTTTGATATACAACTTCTAGTGTCAACTTATCATTAAAAAAGAGAAATATATTTTGGGTTCTTTACAAGGTAGAATGATATAACAAATTATAATAACAACTGCTTAATCTTATGGCAATACCTTTAACATAATGAAAGCACAACTGCCTCTCTTGGATCCTTGGGAAGATCCAATGGGTTGATAAAATGCCAAATCAAATCTAAACATCTGGCTTATTATACAACCAACACTGTAGAAGAATAAGTAAGATAGGAAGAGTATTGATACTTTTGAACTTTGGTATTGGTGAAGATCCCTGAGAATATGGCCAGCTGAACAGCAAGAAAACAGCAATGGATAGCAATGATCATTGGACAAATCAACCCAGAATTCTAAATCAAGGCACAAATGACCAGGCTCAAATTATCCTACTATGGGCGCATTATAGGAAGATCTGGTTCTCTGAAGAAGGCTGTGATGCTAGGAAAGATGGGAGAAAACAGAAGAGGACAATTAGCTGTGATAGTTGAACTCAGTCTTAGTGACAATGAGTGCACCTTTGGAAGACCTTTAGAGATAAGGGACAAAATTTATTTGGTTGCTATGAGTCAAAAAGCACCTGATGGCATATAATCAATCAAGAGTTTGATTTAAAAAAGCATGAATATATTTGAGCTAAACTGCTTAAGAAAACTGCTAATTATGAGAAACAACAGTACACTGGTGGTATTAGAAAAGCTTCTAAAGATCTAAGCTCTTGTGTGACCATTCTACTCATAGGAATAAAAAGGAAAAAGTATTCAGAAAAATGGAATACACTTCTCACCATTACAATAATCTTCTGCAACAGCACTGCAGTTTGAGAAGAATGTTTATATTTCTTTCTGAGATTGTCTGGAGAAGTTTTCCTACAATTGGTACAAGGTCATCTGTGAGCAATTTGAGATTGATTTACTACAGTTTGCTACATGCAAATGTAATGTAAACAACTGAGCCCTGGCATAGTTATTAACTTCCAAAAATGCCTTTCAAGTATATCTTTTAGAAAAAGCTTATAAGTGTATAAGAATTGCTAGCTTTACATTTTAATTTTAACTTTTATTTATGTTAACTGCTCTTTTAACTGATTTAAGGTCTTGATTTTAAATGGGGTTTCATTGTAAATTGCTGAGAGGCTTTCCAACATGCTGATTAAATAAATAAGTAGATAAATAAACATATTTTAAAAATGTTTTGCATAGATTTTGGTATGGTTTCTATCATTTACAAAATTGCTAATAAACCAGCTCCTCAATGAAATAACAATACTATTGATTGCAAAATACTGCCGTACTGAACATAAGACTTTTATGGTGTAGCGCATGAAGTCATGCTTGAGTGCTTTAAAGAAGTAAGATTTGTGATTTGCTGAGGTCCACAGCATGACAGTTTTATAGATGTTTAACTCTATGTGGATACTGCATATGTAGTCAATAAGCTTTGAAACTGAATTTTCTATTGGAGTAGGTTGGACTGCTGTTGTTATAGAAATCACAGCAGTTATATGTGAGAGAACAGAAAAAAGACAGGCATTTAGGCAGATATTGTGTATACTGTTTGCATTGGGGATTAGTAGTGCCAGAGTGTTGTGGTTCGCTGGCAGCAGGTGCAGACAACTGAGGTCTCGGAGAGTGAAGACTCAGATGAGGGGCCTGCATGTGATGCAGGGATGGGGCCAGGACTATCAGAGAGTGGGAGGCTGCCTTCTGAGCTTGTGGAGTCTGACCAAACCGATACAGAGGACCCCAAGAAACCTGTGCTCAGTGTGAGTGCGTGCAGGGTTGCTCAAAGGAAAGAGCTGCTGCAGCAACATGGTGACTCAGAAGTAAGACTGCAGGGTGATGGCCCCTCCCTTAAGTGATAAAAGCCAGCCCTCAGAGGTGGGATTCTTTGCAGGAAGCAAAGAAGTTCTTGTACTTCAAGTTATCATGGAAGTTCGGTCTATCCTGGTTTGTTTTCGGAGACTTTTGGCTTTGAATATTTCCTGGATATTTATCATGTGTTCTTGGCAGCCTTGCACAACCTTGACAGGGCTTGCTTTTATCTGGGACAATTAATTTTAATAGTGTTTTACTGTAAATGAATGGAATTCACAGAGATGCATTTAAAAGGTTTTGCTTTTATCTCTTTTTTGCATTTGTTTGATTTGAACAAAGCTTGGGTCAGAACACAGAGGTGCTATTCAGCAGGTTCTGATCAGTAGAGGAAATTTTGAGTAGTTTGGAGAACCGGCAAGTACCACCTCTGACTGGCCCCGCCCTCACCTATTTTCTGCCTCCCAAATACCAGTTAATAAGCTGGGTCTTCTTTTGTTGCCCTGCACAGGAGAATGTAGTTGGAAAGCAGGTTAGTCAGGTGGGGAGGAAATGGGATTTTACAGTAACCTTCCTCCAGGAGTGGGGAGGGAATGGGGATTTTGCAGTATCCTTCCCTGGAGTGGGGTAGGAATGGAGATTTTACAATATCCTTCCCCTGCCATGCCCACCAAGCCATGCCTAAGCCACGCCACGCCCACCAAGCCATGCCACGCCCCCCACCAAGCTATGCTCACAGGGCTGGTAATAAAAAGTTTTTAATCCCACCACTAACAAGTGCTAACATAAATATTCTATTTCTGTGTAAAAAGGACAAGAGAGGAAAGGGAAGAGAAGGTAGGTAGGTGTAGGATCTGATTCTCTCATATACACATTGCAGAGAGAGAGAGAGAGAGAGGCAGCGAGACAGAGAGAGACAGAAATAGAGAACATACTCTCTGAACATCAAATATAAAATATGGATCTGCCCATTTGATCTGATTGTAAAATCATTTTGCCTCATTTTCACCTCAAAATATAAATTCAATCAAATAGAAATCTATAGTTAAATTATTACTCTTTTGGTACTTTGCATCTTTGTGCATTTTTCATGTTGCTAAGACCTGGACAGCTGGATCAATAGCACTGGCAAATGCAACACTTAGGGCTGAATGAGGAGCAATATCAGCCCGTACTTTACTTTTATTTGCTACCCAATATCCTAGAGGCTCAGGCATGACTGAGACATAGAAGCCTTGACTTTTCTTTTTTTTAAATTCAATTCTGTTCTGTTTCTGGAACAGAAAGAACCTAGCAATACATACACAGCCCAGGGTCATCTGACACACTGTGTTAATTATTAGCTTCAGCTTGACTTTTCTGTACTATGAGTTACCAATGAAGTAGAAAACTTACAATTCAAGTGAGTGTCTTTGTGTTCTATATGGGTCATCTAAATCTTTGCATTGTACCCATAATTTTAAATTTAATTTGCCTCATTTGGCATTTTCTCTGCTATGGTTTTCTATTAGGGAAGAAATAAATATGGATTTAATTAACTGCCTTCTACTTCTGCATAGGCCAGCTGATATATTGAGACAATTCATGGTTATCATGACTGTGAACCTCCAATTAATTATCATAATAGGAAATAATATGAATATTGAGCATTTCCCAATGCTATGCCAGAAGTCACCTCAATCATATCAGGCAATGCTAATTGATAAAGTAATGGATTTGCTAGTAAACCCTTGCAAAATCAATAAACTGTTTCTCTGACCCAGAAAAAAAAAGTATGTTCAATGTCTTTCAAACTCACTTCTAAAAATCTATTTCTTCTAATTTTTGTTTTAGAAAACTTGACAAAATATCCAATAAACTTTTGGAGGCTTTTTTCACCCAATTAAATAATGCTTTACAGAAATTTAGATATATGCAGAAACTCTCCCATCATGTACTAATTATCAAAACTATGCTTTTGATTAACAATAGTAAAGAATGTTAAAGTTTCAGATTTTCCAAAAGAAAAAGAAATGCATATTTAGCCCCTTCCCCCCCCCAAAAAAAATAGTCCTCTGCTGCTTCTTTTTTTCACAGGTAGTTTAATAAATGAGCTGTTGAATTTTTTCTATGGAAAATGTTTTTAAAGCATATGCATACACACCCAATGATTTGAAGTTATATTTATGTAGATTATTTCTATGATAGATATGGTGATCTGTTCTGGTAAAAAAAAAAAAACTTCATTGATCGAAGTTTTCAGATAAAAATTCTAAATAGAATCCTTGAAGAGTTAAAGCTCCTAGTAAATCAAGAAATTATTAAAGAGTTGCTAGTAATGAGAGCTGCTTCTGATATTGATCTTCTTTGTTTATCCTATTATGCTGCTGTTAAAAGTACAACCAACTTTGAGGGGCCCAAATTCTTAATGTAACTATCAGCAAATATCCTTTATTTTAAATCAAATGATCCAGCTAGGAGTCATGTATGTGTGGGAAGCCTCCCTCTCCTAGAAGAATGAAATATTTTGAAGAATATTAAAAAAGAACAGAATATTATATTTCTCTAAATGAGAAATGGAGAAATATGTTTTCTTATAGGCTGGAAGCAGACTCAGTCTCCCTGCCCCCAGGCAGAAATTGAAGAGGTAGCTTTTAAAAATACATTTTTGGTAATTCAAGACAGGGTATTTTGAAACAAAGTAGAACGGTAGAATTAGAAAGATCCGAAACAGGACAAAAGCCATTAAGCCACAATAGGAATTGACCAACACTCTTTCAGAACACAAGCCCCTTTATTGCACAATCCAAGAGTAATCCAGACTTCACCTGGGAGCTCAGATAAGCAACAAACAAAAGGCTAACAAATTAGCTCAGACAAACACCTAGGATTTGTATTTCCTCTTTGTCTATAGAGCCTACATGACCCCATAGGAACCTGACAACAGCCAATAGAATACATGTTCTTGCACAGGAACAGGAAGCTCAAACACAAAGTCCAAAGAAGGTATAACACCACCACCCCTCAACTCCATTTTGTCAGCTGCCCAGAATCACATGTGCTTGGTGGTTCTGCTTCACCAATAAATGGACTTTCTTTTCCATCAGCCGTTTTGTTTCCAGTGCCTTTTTCCCAGCTTGGAACTGAACCAGATGGATATTTCTTCCCACATATGCACAGAAGCAGGCTGCATGAATATCCTAAGTTATATAAACACTTACTCTCTTAAAATCTGGATCTGATTGTATCTTCTTTGCCTAAGCTAATTATTGGTTCCCTTAAACAAACAAAATGTTAAAAAGTTATGATATTTATGTAGCTATTTACCAAGCACATCTAATTATATTAAAGTAACCAAAATATCTTTACAATCCCCAAGGCATGTCATAATTTTTGAGCACCCCTAATGTTTGGAAGTTGAAAGTTGAAAAATTCGACATGTCCTACAGCCGGGCCAAGCCAAGCCTCATTTTATTTAAAACAATTTTTGTCCCCAAGGAGTCTTAAATAGTTTATTTCTGCTTGTTGATTTCTGTAGTTTCCTACAATAAATCATAAAAAGGACAGAGATAAGATCCAGCTTTGTGAACCATTTTGCTCTGTAAAGTAATAAGTTACTTCTTTCTGGCAAATAAATTATAATAGCAATAAATGCAAAAATAATATTTGTTATTGAATAGGAGTTAAACCAATTATAAAGTAGTGAAAGAGATTGTGTCTGTCAATTTAAAAAGAAAATTGAACCTTGTTCGGATAGCACTGGACTTGGTAGCTTAATTTAGGTTTTAGCAACAAAGCAATAGCAACAAATCTTTTCAGCTGTGACATGAAGATGACAGCTTTTATCTAAAGAATAAGAGCTTTCTTCTTTTATGAACAGAAGCAATTCTTTTAGAGCTTTTAAATTAATGATTGGCATTTCACACCATTTCAGTACTCCAGACTCCACCTATTTGTTGCACTTCTATGACTTCTGTCAGAATCACAACCTGAAATGTCAGTATCATCTGCAGTGTTTGCTGATTGCATTATTAATATACCACTCTGCTTGTTAAATGCACATAGCTTTAAAGCTGTCCCTGTTCACTGTAGTGAATTGGGCAGCATCTTGTAAAATGATCTGGGATTCTTTTGTGAAACCTCAGGAAATAGGATCCTTTGTACAGAGGCTGCTAGATCTATGCCATTGCTGAGTCCTTCAGGCAACAAACCAGGATATGAGCAGCTAGGTTTGAGAGGTGATCTTTGAAGATGTGCATGAGTTCTCCTGCCTTGAAAGAGACAGTAATGCTCCCTCTCTTGAAAAATTCATTTCTTAATCTGGAACTATTTTTGATAATGTTTACCGAAGCTTCAAATTTTCTTTTGGGAGAAAATGCCAGGGAATTGTGCTGCAGGCGTCCAAATGGAGTCAGAGACACTGACACAAACTTATAGTTTTATATAAATAAATATATTTTATATCTACATATACAGCAAATAAGATGGTCAGGCATATCACTACAACATGAAATAAATCATCAGGACACACAGAAGACCTAGAAGAAAAGGGCAGAGGAGAGGGAAAGTCCCCATCCACACCCACAGCAACCAATCACAGTGCAGATTGCCTCATGCAGGAGCCAGCACTCTCCAACCAATTAACTATACTGTAACTGTGTGTTCTGTTCTGAACCCCACTGTTCCAGCTACTAAATTTAAATATCTTTACAGAAAAAGGTAATAGAAATCTGATCAGAAAGAATCCTACAGGAAATAGATTATCTGACATCTTTCCATCAAGATTTAGGTCCAAGTTTAAGACAGAAAGATTACATTGGCCTTCTAATTTGCCTAGCTCTTGGTGGCTGAAATACCTCCTTCTTGGTCCTATTAAACTACTCAGAAGTTTTATCCTTCTGGAGGCCTGCAAAGTTGAGAGTATGGATTACTGTGCAATGATGACTGCACTTGTAATCTAATGGATTTTCCAGGCAATATTATCAGGGAAATCATTTAAATCCAATAACATTCTCCCTTATGTTATTTAACATCTTTAATGCTAAGCATTTTGAGTTGGGACAGATCATCCATTAGTACAGAAACAAATACGATCATTATACCGATGATGCCCAGTTATATACCACTATCGTAAAGTGCCAAAAAAAAAATATTGCACTTGTTCTGGAGGCTACCTTATCAGGAGCTGTCTTTGGAGATGATTTGAAAGTCATAGTTGGTGCAGAATGTGATGGCCAAACTGCTGACTAGACAAATCCAATACTATAAGGTAACTCCAATTTTAGGGACACTAAATCTTATCCCAGACCTAATTCAAAATGCTTATCATAGCACCAAGATATAATAATGGCCAAAACAACAGTTCTTCCTTCTTGTGAGATATATGGGATAGAGATAATACGGCAGACATTTTCAGTGGTGCCGTCCATGCTATTGCTACATTCTCCTTGTGGAAATATGTGCTCCTCCATCTCTCCTTTCATTTCACAAGGCTGCAAAAACCTTCCTATTCCAATACACCTTGGTTCTTAATTAAAAACTCTTTTTTATGACCCTGTAATCCCTTAATTCTGGGTAGAGTAAAAAGGGAATTTTAAAAAAGGGCAACTAGATCAACCTGAGCTTTTGGTGATCAGATCCCCTTCTTGATGCCACATGGAGTTTGCAGCAGGTATTTTTTATGTCCTAAGAGAGAAAAATTTGCTTCTACCTAGGATTGAACTCTTTGATTGTAAGAAACCATTGTGTTTAAGGGTTATGGTATCATTATATTATATGCCTCTCCACAGATTTCTTTAGCTGGTCCATTCAATCTAGTATATAAAATATGCTGTGGGTACCATCAGATAGGTATCTACATTTGGTGGGTCCCAGGAAATGTGCCTTCTCTGTTGTGGCACTGGCCTTATGGAACATTTCCCCAAAGTTAGATTATCTCCATCCTTTTTAGCATTCTCAAAGGCCTTCAATATATACTATCTATTTCTTAATATTAATTTTTATATTTATTATATTTGTGATTTTTATGATTGTTATGCACTGTCCAGAGTCACTTTTGTTGAGATGGGAGGCTATACAAATGTGAGTATTAAATAAGCATAGTTATGTCTTACACACTTCCTGCTCAGTAACACAAGAACTTGCTGAATCTTTTTCCATTCTAAAGTATATAAAATTGGCATTTTAAATTTATTGTAATTTAGTCAAGAAACATCCAGATGGCACATATTGTCAATTTTAGAGGAAAAAAGAGATCAAAACTAAATTTTGCTACTCCATTCATGTGGTGACCTGTAACATTCCAAAGCAAAAGTGAATCCAAATGAAAGCAGTTTGATGTATGGATGAAAGCAAGTTAAATGTAAAGCATATCAACTAATTCAACCTAATGAATGTCAGTTTTCAAATCTAAACTTAAATGAGCAATGGAGCTTCTTAAATAAAAATCTTCTAAAGATTGAATATGAAGAACACTTCTCAGAATACTACTGCTGGTTGTTACTTTTGGTTAAATGCTTCGGATTAGTAGGATTAGGTATTAGGTATCAGGTACCACCACTTCAGAATTTGTGCGTGTTGAGAGAAAGCTATATTATAGCAAATAATTTCATGTGGCATTAGAGTTTTAATTTTGTACTACTCTGATTGTTGTGCTCTTCTATGCATCTCAATCACTTTAAATATCATTAACAGAATAAATAAACATATGTGTTTATTAATGCAGTGCAGTGATAGAAAAGCCCAGGAAACCATTTACGTTCAATGATACATTTTTATTAAAGAACTACTGCTTCTTTTCCCCCAACAGTGGTCTTATATAAGGAAGAAGCTACTATCCTCGTAAAAAAAAGGATCTTGGGAAATCTCATTTAAATTTCAAGGACCTCTTAGGGGATAGTTGCTAATGATTATGCTAATTGGCATAGGGTCTGACTGACAGTTATGTCAGGGAATGATTTGCAAATCACATTTTCTTGGAGCTTATTAGCAGACTCATTAACTGTACAACAGTACATTACTTTCAGAAAGTCAGATCTAAGCAGAAAATTAAAATTATTTGCTAAATGACCTAATAAAATTGAATAAAATGTGCTGAGAAAATGAAAACAAAAGTATATCAAGACTATATTGGCTTAAACGAAAAGAAAGAAAAAGAAAAATCAAGTTGAGCTCTGCTGGTCAACATCTGCAATCCAGATGGAGAATATTAAAATGCTACTTAACACTGAAACAATAACAGTCCTTTCCTGGCAATCTCTTTGTCACCTAGTAAAGGTGATGCATTTCAACTATTGCCCTTTCTCTCTATTTTATTGGCTTTGTTCCTAGAACATTTATAATTTGATTAAGGGAGTTGGATTAGGTATGTTAGTGTGCTTTGAACTCACTAAACAAGAATACATTAATATAATTGATTCTCTCAAATAGTTTAGCCCAAACAGATGAGTAAATATTTCTAGTCATGACTGATTATATTGATGAGTCCATCCAGTCACGTCCTACGTACAGCCAAGTTAACTTCTTTTTCTACTGTCTGTGATCAAGACAAAAGCCTAGAGTGGAATATAAAAATAAAGCTTCTCTAGGCACTCATTATTGTTTTGTTTTTGTCCTATCTATGGTCAAAAGAAGATGCCAATATATTCTCTATCATTACTGTCCCACTCCCATCTCACTTATTGTTGAAGGGCAGCCCCTTCTGGAAGACATTAAAATAGAACAAGCAAGAAATGGGAAGGAAGTGATAGCTTCACCATTTCCTTTCTAGGAGAATGAAAATTAATGGCTGCCAGATGATTGAGTCATCAAGGATCATATCCTGCCAACACAGTATGGTGAAATTAGTTAACTGGGAGATAGAATCAGTAACCAGGTTTTGTTGTTTTGTTTTTACAGCATTTTCCAAACTTGGCTCATGTGAGATAACATCTGCCACTGTTAATTATTATTTAATTGATTTATATGCCATCAAGTACTGCAGGAAAACTCCTCAGAATGCAATGAGATTTAAAATCTAATTTTTTCAGGTAAAAGAAAGAATGGATGATACTCAGGTAAGCTCCTATTTACTGAGGCATGCTTTACACAAAATGGAATTGCAATATCTGCTGGAACATCACTCTCCCAAAATATCACTTGCTGATATCTTCCATTGGTTAAATAACTTGTAATGCTGGTTGAAATCTGCTTCCCTGAAATTTCAACTTGTTTGTTCTAGCCTTAGTCTCTATACTGTATCGTAGTTTTTGAGATATTTGAAGACAATTATAATTTGTCTTACAAAGGATAATGTCTTTTGTGATTTCAGCCACATAGATTTATTGGCTCTATGAGTTTACTGAAGGAAGAATATAGTTAATCTAACACATTCCTTCCTTCTTTCCCCTTAATTTCTGAACTTCTTTCTCTGTATTTTTAAAAAGGAATTTAAAAAGTTATCTTTAAACAAAGTAGTTTCCATAAACTTTTTAAAAGGTATGTTTCTTACTAAATTTTGGGAAATACCGGCTAAAAAGAGACCATAAACTGATTATCTCCTTAAATGAGAATGAATATCTGGCTGGAGAATCAACAGTAATGATCTACAGTATATAATTCAGTTTAAGATGGCCATCATTAAGAAATCACTGCTGATAACATTTTGATCCAAATCCAGCTCTATGGATATATGCTTAAGACCAGTCATAAGTCAGTTTTTCAGCAACAATTGCTAAGAAAATGGTAAAGAAAACAGAAATATAGCTTTACAATAAAGACAGAGGTAATAATTATACTAGTGCTTCTTGTCTGGATTATCTTAAAAAGCTACTAAATATACAATAATGTACAGTAAAAAACTATCATACTGTACAACTATACAACAATTTGAAACTTTATAGCTGCACTAAATATGTATTTTACAAGACCAATAAAATGCTGGAATGAACATATCGAAATAAATTTCCATTTTGTCCTCCACATTTAACAAGGGATACTAGATGTCCAGCAAAAAGGACATCCTTTTTTTCCTTGATCCTGCATCTGGCAGGCATAGTCTTAAAATCAAATATTGTCCCGCTTCTTGCATGTCTTGCTTTTTTATTTATTTGTTTGGAGTGTTTTCAAGTCAAACTATTATCTGCTTCTTTCCTCATCTGTTGACGACCTAGATTTACATTATTTATTTTTTTATTCCATTAATTCACCTCAATCCAACTTCTTCAAATTTATGATTGCTGTAGTCTATAGATCATTGATTCATCCTATGTTTCTACAGTGAAATTGAAAAAGACTGTCATTGTTGATTCTATATAATCACTGGCAAATGTTCTTGAAAATAACTGGAAAAATATTGTGATTGAAAAACCAGTCATTCTGATGCTAGAAATACTAATTTCATAGGCTGGCTAAAGTTTGTTTTTTTTTTAAATATAATTTTTGTCATGGATGCCAAGAAAGTTAAAAGTTCATATATCCTCAGATTATACGTATTCCTTCGCTCTCTTCATAGTTGCTATAAATGCTCCCCAGCTAAATCAAAAGAAAGAAAGAAATATAGATATGAACACCTGTTCCATTAAAAAAAGTGAGGGTTTTTTTTACTTTGATGAAATGTAGACAAAATATCTCATTGTTTGTAGTGAAAAGCCAATCTGAAGCAAAGGTTCCCATTATTTTTTATTTTCTTGTCTGAATGTTTGTTTTCTATCTAAAGTTTCTTTCCCCCATTGGCCTTCCCTGATGCAAAGTTGTTTGTGATAAAGTGGGATTAATGAACACTTCATCATAAATATAAACATGATTCAGAATGTGAGCCTAACAAACCTAAAGTGAATTGAATTATTGTACATTGAATTGTAGCTTGTCTGTGTAACGAATAGAATGCTTGTAATCATCAAGCTTGTACCAATCACACTTGAATCCAAATTGATGCAAATGAGGCAGTGGATGGAAAATTAGTAACTGATTGAGCACTTAAGTGGCAGATCATAGATGATTCAGTTACACAGATACTTGAACTATATGTCTGTTCTTTTAACTTTTTAGAAAAATAAATTGGGCAGAAGGGTAGCAACATTACTTGTATGAATGTCACCTGCTGCAGGTGTCCACATCTTGTTTTGGTCTGTACATTGCATCTGATTTTTGAGTAACATGCTGAGATCTAACCTTCAAAAATTAAGCAGAGCAAAGTAATGTGTAAACTTGGTTTCATTTCTTGTAAAGCAAATAGATAGGTTATAATTGTTTATTTAATAACTATTACTTTCCAAGGAGTAAATAAAAGCTCGAAATGGAAACTTTGACTATATGACCAAAGCTCCATCCCCTTTTGCAGGTGCCAGTTTAAATTTCCCAAGATCCACTTTTTACATTTGGAATCACAAGTCAAAGGTACCAAGGACCACATGGAACTCTATAGCTTCAGGTTGTGTATAGGATAGAATAGGGTAGAATTCTTTATTGGCCAGGTGTGATTGGACACACAAGGAATTTGTCTTGATGTCTAAGACTGAGTGGCTGTGCTTCCCGGCACCCCGGTACAGCCAGCTGGTTCCATCGCTGGCTGTGGGGGGGGGAATTCTTCTCCCCACAGAGAGGGCCCACAATCTGGGTGTCCTCCTGGATGTGCGGCTGTCATTGGAAGACCATGTGGCGGCCGTCACCAGGGGGGATTTTGGTCAGGTCCGTAGGATCTACCAGTTGCGGCCCTTTCTGGATCGGGATGGGCTTCGCATGGTCACCTCCGCCCTGGTGACCTCCCGCCTAGACTATGCCAATGCTCTCTACATGGGGCTGCCTTTGAAGAGCATCCGGAGGCTCCAGCTGGTGCAGAATGCAGCCGCGAGGGTGGTAATGAGAGCTCCTCAGGGCTCCCATGTTACGCCACTTCTACGTGAGCTGCATTGGCTCCCGGTGGCCCTCCGGGTGCGCTTCAAAGTCTTGGTTATTATCTTTAAAGCGCTCCATGGCTCAGGACCGGGATACCTGCGAGACCGCCTCCTGCCATTATCGGCTTCCCACCGACCGGTACGCTCCCATAGAGTCGGCCTCCTCGGGGTGCCGCCGGCTGGACGGCTGGCGAGCCCAAGGATGCGGGCCTTCTCATTGGGAAGACCCCCTCTCTGGAATGAATTACCCCCAGAGTGAGGGCCGTCCCTAATCTCATGACCTTCCGTCGTTTACTTAAAACTCATCTATTTCGGCAAGCCGGACTGGCCTAGGGGTTTTTAAATTTTAATTTGGTTCTTAATATCTTTTAACTCCTTTGTTCTAAATTTTAATAGAGCCAACTGTATTTAATTCTTTTAATTTTTAATATTGTAATATTGTATATGTGTTTCGTATGTGTATTTTTTACCCTGGCTGTTCACTGCCCCGAGTCCCTTTGGGAGAGGGGGCGGTATATAAGTTTAACTAATAAATAAATAAATAAATAAATAAATGCTCTCAGTGAATGCATCTTTTATTTTATTCATAAAATAAAAGATGCATTCATCAAGAGTCAAGAATCATAAGGTACAACACTTAATAATAGTCATAGGGTACAATAAGCAATAAAATCATACTAGGAAACAGTCAATAAAAATCATTAGGATACAAGCAACAAAGTTACAGTCATAGAGTCATAAGTGGGAGGAGATGAGTGAAAAGAAGGATGGAAGGATTTATAGTAATAGTCATGCAGACTTAGTAAATCGTTCAACAGTGTTGAGGGAATTACTTGTTTAGCAGAGTGATGGAATTCAGGAAAAAAATGTTCTTGTGTCTAGTTTTCTGGTGTGCAATGCTCTATAGCGTCATTTGAAGGTAGGAGTTGAAACAATTTATGTCCAGGATGTGAGGGATCAAATTCTTTATTGGCCAAGTGTGATTGGATGTGTATGTGGATTGTATCTCAATCTATAGATAAAATTAATGACAGCCCAAAAATACATCCAGCTATGTATCTCTTCTACTAGTCCTCTTCCAATCTGATGGAGAACTTTTTTTTAAGAAATTTATTTCCAAGAGAGTTTTAGTGAAGACACTTTAATGAAATTGGAAGGTAATTTGAAAATTAATTGTAACTGATTGAGTCAGCATCTCTCACTGATGACAAGGCAGGCTTTCTTTGAAGACTTCCATGAAAGGAAAATTCATGTGGTGACTTTTTCCATTGTCTGTCCATTTTTAGCCAATTGGTTCTGACCCTGCCTTCTGGGCAACATAGAATAAGTCACTCCCTCTTCTTTGTTATTATTGTTTAGATATTTGAAGTGTACTACCATGTCCTTTTTGAACTGTGACACCCACAACTGAACATAATAGTCCAAGCAGGATCTGAAATGGGCAGGGTGTTGCAACAGATGGTAGGTACTCTTCAATTTACAACCATAATTGAGTCCAGAAAGATGAGTCCATGCCAGGTGGTAAGAAGATCAACACAATTTTACAACATTTTTTCTGGTGCAAAAACCCAGAGTCATTAAGCATACCAATTGCCTGCAATGAGTATCCGCCCAACCCACCCCAAAAAAGAAAATTAGAGGTAAATACTTGTTTCCAGCAAATAAACCCTCATAAATTGCACTAATGTGACCATGGGAATCTTCAAATAGCCATAAATGTGGGCCAAGTTGCCAAACAACCAAAATACAATCACATAACCATGGGAAGAGAGGATGAGGGCTGTCAGAACTTTGAATCTGGATTACCAGTATCTTTTTTGCATCCATCATAACTTCAACCAATCAAAAATCAAAGGCTATTATATTTCTCATGATTTACAATCTGTGCTTCTGTTAATGCCTTTCAAGATAGCATTGGAAGAATATACAAACACTCCATAAATTAATGGGAGGTGGGATAAAGTTTCTGAAGGAACCCTGATGGTCACTTCACTTTTATTTATTTTAGAAATCTAGATAGGTTCCCTGCTTGAAATGTAAAAGGTGCCTTTTGCTAACTGCCTGAAGCCTTTTCTCCTCTTTCCTGGTGCTGAATTGGACCAAAAAGCCAACAGAATTTTAAGTATTGTTAAAAGTACTACTTTACTTTTTCTAATTCACAAAGTAAGAAGAAATTTCAGATTGTCTCCACTTTTTTTTTTAAAAAAGAAACTAATTATGAATTTAGGAGTTAATGAATTTAAACAATAGAACCATTTTGAGGGAGAAAAAAGGTAATTGCTATATTTTATTTGGCTGTATTCCCAAAATAGCTAAATAGGCTGTATTGTTATGTAGTCATTTGTGACAAGATGTATTAACCTTTGTTTTCCCCTTACAACCTATGCCACACTACATTAATTTGTGTAGGAATTTAAAATGTGATATGAGTGAAGTAAAAAAAGAAAAAAGAACAAGGTTTCAATATAATATTTTGTAACAGAACCATTTTGAAATGAATTCCCTTTATGACCTTCTTTCTTCCTTTTATCTGGTGAATTATTCTTAATATCTACAATTTTTGTCAAGACTGAATGCTTGAAATAGAAGAAATTTCAAAAACTGAAGAACAATGAGTTTGCTAAAGAGCTACCATAGATATTTTCTTCTTGATATGCTTGATTTACTTTTGTTTGGCATTCTCCATAGAAGAATACTGTGTGTATGTATGATTGTTATACAAAGTTTTTATCCATCTTCTATTTTTGTGTTACACAAAGTTCTCATCCTATAGTAGAACCTTGTAAAACCACAGCCAATCATCAGTGTGTGTGGGAGAGAGGGAGAGGGGGAGAGGGGGAGGGAGAGAGAGAGAGACAGAGAGAGAGAGACAGAGAGAGAGAGAGAGAGAGAGAAATTGAATTGCCATTTCAGTGTCCTAAAATTTATTTATTTATTTATTTATTTATTCCATTTATATACCGCCCTTCTCCCAAAGGACTCAGGGCGGTGAACAGCCCATCTAAAAACCCCACAAAGAATACAAAAGTTAAAAAATATTAAATTTCAATCGGCTGCTTGATAAAACTAACAAAACCCCACCCCCCCCTTAAAACCCAATTTAGAATTAATAAAATGGAGACCAAATTAAAATCATCTCAGCCAAGGCCGGCCTGCTCAAAGAGCCAGGTCTTCAACGCGCGCCTGAAGGCCCTCAGGTCCGTGCCGGTACGGAGCTCCGGTGGCAGAGTATTCCAGAGGGCGGGGGCACCCACAGAGAAGGCCCTACTCCTCGGCGCCGCCAGACGGCACATAGCGGCCGACGGCACCCGGAGCAGACCCTCTCTGTGGGAACGCACCGGCCTGTTGGAGAACGCTGGCAGAATGCGGTCCTGAAGGTAACCTGGTCCCATGCCATGGGTCGCCCTAAAGGTCAAAACTAGAACCTTAAAGCGAACCTGGAGAGCCACCGGCAACCAATGCAGCTCGCGCAGGAGAGGCGTCACATGGGCGCTACGTGACACCCCCATGATCACCCGCGCGGCTGCATTTTGCAAAATGAAGCCATGTCTAAAGCTTTGAAAGAAAATAAAATTGTGAGTGTCTTACAAGGAAATTCTATGACTAAAGTGACCCAATAAAACTTCATAAGGATTTTTAAATATCCTCATTCAGAAATGTTTGTTTTTCCATGAAATTTTAGCCCAAATCAGATCTGTATTGAACACCCAGTCACCATGCTTGTAAGTGAACTTGAGCTGCATTTCATAAGTGAAAAACAGAAACAAAACAAAACAAAAGGCAGTCCTGAATATATGAATCAAAGCACACTTTGATCCAGGGTTTTTGATTCAAAATCAACTGTTATTTGCCAACTGGCTAAAAATGTAAAAATTTCCATATTTCCATTACAGAATACCAAAGAGTATTATTCTTATTCATATCCATTTCATGTATTCATAACCATGTTTATACTTATACCTGTTATCTAATACTTGCTTGACAAATAAATCAATAAAATAAATAAAGAGGCTTCATATTCAGTCAACTTAACTTGGCTTATCTTGTACTTTCAGATATTCTTTATAAAACTGATACAACTGTAAAGATAACTCTATTAAATCCTTTCCCATTCCCTAAGTTTTTCATTTGTGCTTCACTTTGTGTATTGCATAAAAGCATAAAGCACTGTGTTCAGTCTTTTTACAAGTTCTGTAAAAACAAGAGCTGCTGAACTGATTAACCTGGACAAGTGCTTTTTCTTTTCTCAGATGGAGAGTCCGGGGTGATCTTTCTTTTCTGCCAAATTAGAATATTTTTTTCATTGAATGTAAAGGTTAATCAGACCCAGGAGAAAAATCAAGGCAGGGATAGACAGATATATATTGACAAGTGGACTGCATGGTGCTGTAAATCTACTCATATTAGTCAGAAATGCTGCATTGGTCAGTGAGCACTGGAAAGAGATAGAGTAGGTCTTCACAGACACCACAGATTTTAGTTCAGTTACTTCGGTCACTTTATCTCAAACTACATCTTCTACAAGGACTCTCCCAATGTATATCATATTTCACAATCAGTATGATGTCACACTCTAATCAGACTAACATGAATTTATTTGTGAGTGTTTAACAAAAATAAAAACAAAGCTTTGCCTCAAGATGCTCTTCATTTTGCCTACACAAGATGGAAATTTAGACAGAGTGAGTGAGTGAGAGAGAGAGAGAGACTACACCTTTTCTTCACCAAAGCTATTATTTCATATAATTTAATAAAGGGAAAGGTTTGAGTGAAGAACCAGGTTTTCAGGACCCTTTCAAATCCCAGCAAGGTGGAGTGTTCTAACCCCAGGGTGAACTACATTCCAGCACAAGAATTGCAGTACAATACAGAGACACTAACCTTCCAGAGTCCTGATAGATAGCATTGTTTAATCATAGGAACCCAGAATATAACTACTCTAGCGGTGGTCTCCAACCTTGGCAACTTTAAGACTTGTGGACTTCAATTCTCAGAATTCCTCAGCCAGCTTTGGGAAGTTGAAGTCCACAAGTCTTAAAGTTGCCAAGGTTGGAGACCACTGCTCTAGCAGGTTGAATCAGTAGGCCAGACACTATGGGAGATAACTGTTCCCTCAAATACCCATGCATGATGCTTATCTGTGTATGATAAATATAAAAGTATATTTCTGATTAATGATAATAAGTCAAGCATGACAGAGTAATATGTTCAGCCTTTCTTGAGATCTGTTTCTTTTGGTCTCTTTTTTCTTGGAACTTTTGTTCTCCTCAGTACAAGAAAGATGTTATTTTAATTGGAAGGTATTTTCTCCCTTTAATATTATTCACATTTCTTCAGCTTGTCAAGAGAGAACTCAAGATTCCAGATGAGAGGAATAATGCTCAAAGGCACCAACAGGAGATAGAAGCAATTCAAAGAAAGACTGCTGAGGGGGATGAGAGATGTTTCTGTTGTTATTCCTTTATTTCCATGACAGTGCTCAGAAGTAATAAGAAAGCCATATTGTTAATAAAAGCTGTATGCATGCAGAATATTGGCTTCTCATGTTATGATTGCAAATCAGTAAAATGAAGAGGGCTGAAGAGAATTTTCTCAAAGTCATATTTATCGAAAAACATCTTTCTCTATCAACATTTTTGAGAAAAGAAAGACATTTGTAGATTTCCCCCCCAATATTTTGTTTTGTTTTGCTTTACTTTGGGGCAGCTACCATTTTTCACTTGTGAAATGCTGCAGCAGAAAGAGGTGGGAGGCATCAATAAAAAAGGGGCAAAAAGTCAATAGTATAAAAGAAACTATTCTGTTTTAATTCTTTTTTTCTTTCACTTCTAATTTTCATTTTATTCTTATATAGTTTTGAAAGATTCAAATAAAGAAATGATACAAACAAAAGAATTAGGCGTGGGTAGTGAAATGCAAATGGATAAAAAATAAAACTGGAATACAAAAAATGAATATTTTCCAATACATCAATAAAAAATTATGATATTATAGTTTGTATCCATTTTTCTAATCCAAAGGTATGTACATTGTTCCACTTTAACCTCTAACTGCTTAGTTAACATAGATAAAGTCAGTTCAAACAAAACTTCTATAATAAATAATACACTGTATTAAATCAAGTTAGTGAATATATATCAAATTAAGATATGAACTCTAAAACCCAGATCTGAGGTTATGTTATGATGCATAGACAAGAGTGATATCTAAAAATCATTTCTAGTTAGAATTATACTCTATATAGGAATTTCTTTTTAAACACTGTGTGTGTGTGTATGCACACACACACACACACACACACACACACCAATTTAGTTAAGTACTGTTTTAATTCTTTACATTTTACATAACCCTTTAATGTAAAGGATCCATTAATGTAAAAGATTCTTTACAATGAATCTTTCCTCTAAGTAATCTCTTTTCCCAGGAGAATTTCTGTGATATGTTTACTTTCACTCTCTTTGCTTGTAAAGAGAAAATGTTTAAGAGCCCATTTGTACATATTCTAAAATGTACTATCTCTTTCCTATAACTGTAATATATATATATCACCAAGATACTCTCAATCTTACATCACCAAGATACTCTCAATCTTACACAGGAAAAGACCCGAACATACTAATCATATCAATCAACCATCTGGAAGCCTGCACACACAAATAAAAAAATCTCTATATCACAATCCAGGCAAGCACCTGGACACAAACAGATCCCCCTAATACTTCCAGCACAAACACGCCCCAGCCAGCTACCCAATTAAAACCTAGCTTCCTAATAAATAATTATCGGCCATTCACAAGAAACCAAGCTGCACTACGAAACCCCAATGCACAAAACACAATGTTGCCAACCAATCAAGAACACAGCAACTCGAAGACCAATAAAAACAGACCTAGTCTCCCAGCCAATCTGGATGAGGAAAAAACCATTCAAATAAAGCAGAAAGCCAGCACCAAATTCAAACAAAAAAGGCTGCCAAGCCTGACACACAAGATTAAAAAGAAGCCAATACACAAGCCTGAGGATGGCAAATGAGATTTTGCCGAACCGTCACTATAATAAAAGCACAAATATTCTTCGGGAAAATACCCAAAGAAACCTAAATACCATACATATAAATACCCACAAAAACGTAAGAAAACATATATATATGTATGTATGTGTGTGTATATATATGTTGTATTACAACACCCTGTTAAGCCCCAATTAAGGGAGAAAGCATACTGCTTTCTTTTCTGTCTTTCGGCTCATCACCAGAGACCATACCACAAAGTATATACTTATTCCCCTGCCTCTGCTGATAAGGATAGAGCCAGATGGTGTAGTGGCAATTACAACTACCTCACATGTAATACTTCCCTGGTTCGAATCCCGGTAAGGGTATGGCTAGCTGAAGAGAGCTAACTAGCTCGAAATAGATCTATACTAGTCTCCCTTATTTATTATTTAAAATTATCAGCTTAAAAACCTTACACACATGTAAAAGAAAAGACAACGAAACAAATAGCTTTCTGTCGGTATGGTCTCTGGTGATGAGCCGAAAGACAGAAAAGAAAGCAGTATGCTTTCTCCCTTAATTGGGGCTTAACAGGGTGTTGTAACACAAAGTATATATATATATATATATATATTTGTTTTCGGAGATTTTCGCGGGTATTTGTATGTGGATCTTTGGTTCTTCGGGTTTTCTCCCGCGTAGAGTTGGAAATATCTAGGCGACGTTTCGATGAAGTCTCATTCATCATCTTCAGGCTTGTGTCTTCGGTCTTGTGCTTCTCAGAGTGATGTGAGGAAGCAGCTGCAAGCTCACATCACTCTGAGAAGCACAAGACCGAAGACACAAGCCTGAAGATGATGAATGAGACTTCATCGAAACGTCGCCTAGATATTTCCAACTCTACGCGGGAGAAAACCCGAAGAACCAAAGATCCATATATATATGCCTCAAAGCCACAGGACACAAGATTGACTTTAAAAATACCAGAACTATCGCCAAAACTGAACACTTCAACAACAGAATAATCAGAGAAGCCATAGAGATAGAAAAACGCCCACACAGCATGAATAAACGAGATGACACCTCCCGCCTACCAGCCATTTGGAAACCCGCCCTCATTAACAAAAGAGTACCTAACATAAAGGACACCAGACCCACACCCACGAAGGCCACACAAGAAACTACCACCACACTTCCACGCAGAAAGCAGACTCACACCCACACAGAAGATGAAACACGACCACGGACCAGAAGCCGTACCACAGCTGCATCACTACCTGCTTCAAACCCCCCCAACCCATACATGAAGGGAACTGATGCCCACCATGAAGATGTGACACGACCACGAACGCGAAGCCAAACAATAGGATCACAGCTCATCAGCTCAAATCCCCCAGCAACTGAGACTAACCGGAGTACAACCAAACCCCCACCAGAACAGAACACACCCCCAGCCAATCAGAACACAGCCAACCCCCCAACCAATCAGAACACAGCCAAACCCCCAACCAATGAGAACACACCCCCACCCAATCAGAACACAGCCAAGCCCCCACCCAATCAAGTCACACCCCCACTAGTAGTTAAAAGGAAGAAGCAGCTGCAAGCTCACATCACTCTGAGAAGCACAAGGCCGAAGACAGAAGCCTGAAGATGATGAATGAGACTTCATCGAAACGTCGCCTAAATATTTCCAACTCTACGCGGGAGAAAACCCGAAGAACCAAAGATCCACATACAAATACCCGCGAAAATCTCCGAAAACATATATATATATATATATATATATATATATATATATATATATATATATACTTTGTATTACAACACCCTGTTAAGCCCCAATTAAGGGAGAAAGCATACTGCTTTCTTTTCTGTCTTTCGGCTCATCACCAGAGACCATACTGACAGAAAGCTATTTGTTTCGTTGCCTTTTGTTTACATGTGTGTAAGGTTTTTTAAGCTGATAATTTATTTATTATTTAAAATTATCAGCTTAAAAAACCTTACACATATATATATATATATATATATATATATATGCATACAGTATATATATATAGTATATATATAGTATATATATAGTATCTACAATGTATGTATGTATGTATTATACATAAATAATATATAATTGAGATTGTACCCAGGTAGAGCCCCAGTGTCAAACTGCACAACCAGATTATGTGTACAGTGGGGGAGATTTAAACCTCTTCTTCCAGCTGATTACATTTATAAACCTACTTAGATTGCAGTCTTATCCAGTTTGATGTACTTAAAGATATGAAAAGGATAGGCCAATTGTTCTCCCATTTCCAAAACCAAGAGAGGCACAAGTGAGTGATTATAAAGTTATATCTTTGAGGAAATGCCGAGTTCTGAGAAGAGATAGAAGTGTGTGTGTGTGTGTGTGTGTGTGTGTGTGTGTGTGTGTGTTAGAGCAGGATCACCAACCTTTTGGACCTCAGAGACCACAAACTCATAATTTTAAATCCCAGGGACCACTAACTGGTTCTGTGGGCATGGCCTAATTTGTGGGTGTGGCCTGATGGTCATGTGACTGGCTGGGCATGGCTTGTATGTAAATATTATAAATATTTATATAAATATTGATTTTTTTATAAAAAAGAGCAACTTTTACCCTAAATCAGGCAAAGCAGGCAGGCAGATTGAGTTGCTCACAGAATCACAGATTCATTAAGAGATCTATTTATCTGCCATCGGTTACCTGAATCTGTCACATAAAATTTGTTGCACTGAATAATAGAACCTACAGTCCTAAGGGAGGTTCGGCTGTGCTTAAAAGCAGAGCCAAAGGTCTAAAGATTAACTAGAAAACAAGAAACCCAACCATTTCCTGCTTCCTAGCTAATCTAAATCCTGCTTCCTGGCACAGCAGAACAGCTGATGATCAGAAAAAGGAAAAATAGCAATTTAGCAGGCAAGTTTGTCAGGTAAGGAGTGAGTGGGTGGGGAGGGTTCCCGTGGGCCTTGTGGGCAGTGCAGCCTTGTGTTTCTGCACAGCCTAGATTAATGGCTTTGGGGGGTGATCTGGGGCCCACCAAAATTTTCTCGCACCACCAGTGAGTCGTGACCCACCAGTTGGCGACCGCTGTGATAGAGAGAGAAATGGGGGGAATAGATAAGTTGATTGATAGATAGATATAGATATAGATAGATAGATAGATAGATAGATAGATAGATAGATAGATAGATAGATAGATAGATAGATAGATAGATAGATAGATGATAGGTAGATAGATAGATAGATAGATAGATAGATAGATAGATAGATAGATAGATAGATAGATAGATAGATAGATAGATAGAACAGACAGACACACAGACACACAGACAGACAGATAAAAGATCTTGGGAGAATGAGAAAGAGATTCTGTTCAGGGAATAGTTGATAAGAGAGAATTAGGCCATAGCTGCATAGTGGGTGGAGCAAGAGGTTTAGGAGGGACCTTCCCTAAGTTATCAGGCTGTAAAGGTGACATGTGAATAAATTTTTCAGTGAAAAACTAGGAATAAATAATGCTTAAAAATTCAGTCCAAATGTATACTAGAATTTTGTACCATGAGCAGTCCTTGAGATGCCCTTGGAGGAATAAAATATAGAAATCATAACAAGACAAGACTAACTACTATTCTGGTAATAATAGTGGCAATGTTCCAATTGTTATGATCATGCTAGCAATGAAGAGTTTCTAAGATAACTACTTTTCTTCGACACTCAGGAGACAAAAACAAATTCACAGCCTACCATGATTTATGTTGACAATTTTTGTTAATGCAGAGTAAATGCAAGCAGTAACTCACTGATAATATGAAACACATTTTGTAGGTGTCTCTTATCATATTTTTATTAATATAATATTATTAATATAATAATATTAATCATACATTTCCAGAATGATTAATATTATTGCATCTTTTTATTTTATTTCTTAATAGATATAAAGCTTCTTTATAGAACAGGAATTCATAAACCATCTAATCAAAGTATATTTAGTCCAAGAGATAATTCTCTGAGGCTTCTTGAATGTAAGCCAAACTATAGGTTTTAATTTCTATTTATTTATTGTTTGTTTGTTTGTTTGTTTATCAATAAAATTTTGGTAGGAATATAAAGATATCATATCCTTTTTATTATTAGAATTACAACTAGATCTGTGAGTGGAACACTTTTTTATTATTTCCTAGTAGAAACTGTAAATAGAAGTACTCCATAATTTTATCTAATAAAAATATGTAGATCTGATATGCATAAGAGTTATACTCTTTATTTCAATTCGATACATTTGCATTATTTGTCAACACCATAGTTATAATTATTGTCTGTCAGCCTAGGAATCATGGATGTAACTTTGTAGAATGTCAGAGATTCCAAACAAGGGTGTTTTTCTAATTTTTTTGTCCTTTGTTGTTTTATTTTTTCCTTTTTTTCTTCAAAATCAGTGGTGACAAATAAATTTAAAAGATTTGGTGAAACCCTTTGGTATTTCCAGAGTTAATTCATTTAAAATATTTAAACAATCACTTGTCTTATGCAATACAACCCAGGATGGCTCACAAACGGCCTTGGTGGTGCAGGCTGTTAATCATCTAGCACTTAGTGCAAGCTGCCTGCAATTAGTGCAGGTTCGAATCCCACCAGGCTCAAGGTTGACTCAGCCTTCCATCCTCTCGGGGTAGGTAAATTGAGGACCCAAGATTGTTGGGGGCAATAAGCTGACTTTGTAAAAATGCCGCTTGAGGGGGCCAAAAAGCCCTAGTAATAAGCAGGCATATACAATGGAATGAAGGCTATTGCTGAGCACCTAGCATGGTGCTCCATAGACTGTAAGCCACCCTGAGTCTCCGGAGAAGGGCGGCATATAAATGTAATTAAAAAAAAAAAAAAACCAACTATAAAAGCAATTTATTAAAAAGGAAAAAACATAAAAAGCCAATACAACATGAAATTCCCCAAGAATTTCCCCACTCCCAATTTTCTAAGACTTCTCCAAGAGTGTGTACTTTTTGTCAATCTTATTACAGCCATCACTGAGATAATCTAATTTTAATTTTGATGCTACAAAGTTGGTTTTTTATCATTTGAAATGTTTTCATCTTTGGCATACTTGTTTGTATAACCTTTTTTATGTTATTGTGATGCCATGATTTTTCCTTCATTTACTTTTTTTAAGTATTCCAGTTATCACCCATAATCAGGCCAAATTTTGATTGAATTATCCTTCAGTTTCATGGAATTATTTACCATGAAGATATTTAGAATCCTGGGCCTTAATTGATTCTCATTTGCTTCCTTTTCACCTCTTTTAATATGTAGTCTTCAATCATTTTCTTTTAAACTTCTACCACTAGTGGTACATCTTGTGCAAGTTAAAACATTTAAGTTGTTTCTGTTCTTCCATCATTTGCATTACTTAGAATATTCCCTTCCCATCTTTACGTTTGGAAAAACGGAACCTTGGGAAGAGAGAAGTAATATTCATTAATTTTCTTATTTCCTTATTGATGATTATCTTACTTTGCATTTATTTTATATTTGTCAAGACATACTTTTTTCTCCTTCTTCTCATTCCACTGAGTCAAGTAATACATTTTATAAATTGCTCAATTTCAGCCACAAAAAATTCTAAATTCAGATCCTGCACAACTAAAAATTGCTACTTTTGATATATTTACCATTTCTCAGCTTAATTCATATTAGAAAAGTATAATAAGAATAAAGGATTTAAAACAGATAAATTATGGCCTTCTTCAGTGAGAATTTCACCCTGGGATATGTGGGGGAACCACTGGGAAACAAAGACTGTGTGCAATAGAAGACAAAGACCTACCTTCTATATCTTGAATGTCAAAAATAACACCCAAGGAATTACCACACAAGAGTTGATCTCATCCTTAAGTTATGCAAAGCATTTTACGGATTTTGTGATGCTGCCCAAGTGAAAAGGTATGACTGATTGCAAATATGATTTTCATGAATTGATTATATCAATCTGATATAGTTAGGTGAATTATCATTATCCTGTTTTTTCCCCCAAAGTTTTTTTATTTTTATTTTTTACACATCTCTTCACATGACTATCATTAAGTGTTGTACATTATGATTCTTGATTCTTAACGAATGTTCCTTCTTTATGTATACTGAGAGTATTTATACCAAGACAAATTCCTTGTGTGTCCAATCACACTTGGCCAATAAAGTATTCTATTCTATTATATTCTATGAGCAACATGATTCCATATTATAATATTTATACATAGTCATAGTTACACTTCCAACTTTCTTGATTAATATCACTTCAAAATATTATCCATTCGACAAAATCTTTAGATAAATTTCCCTTTCATATTTCAATTCATTAATTCAATATCAAAATCATTTCATCCTCACGTATATTTTCAATTCTTTATCCCCTATTATTTCCATTTTCAACTTACCACCTATTTTATGATACCTTATGTATTGTTATTATAACTTTCTCAAGACCAATATATAATTAGACAGTCAATGAAAGAAAAAACAAGTAAAAGTAAAGTAAGATTAATATATTTAGGATCCACATGGTATATCCCACCATATACAATATATCTTATATCTATTCCAGAGATATTCATATAATCATTTCATATATTTTTCTTTGTTTCCAAAATTTACCTATATAATTTTAATAAATTTTCATTCCCCTGCTTTTGATTATAATATAATTCATTCATTATAAATATTTTACATTCCCACATAATCCCTTCTAGTTATATTTTTTATTTTCTCATATCTTTTGTATAATCAATTCATTATCCTGTTATGCTACGCTACTGTTACCAAGATTTAGTAGAGGTCCCTCACCTGAAGTCTGATTTCTGCTTTTAGCTATTCTGAATCATGATGGTTTATGAAGCATTTTCCTTGCTTTTGGGTATCAAAAACAAGTTTACTAGTAAAGTTCAATATAATTCTGTGGTTTACTATATATTGTATGTCATAGGTTAGATCTGTTTAACCATATTGCTTATACATAGATCTTGTTGTTAGTATATCAGGGAATGAGTATCTAAAATTTCCTATAGATACAAATTCTATCTTGTGATTAGATAGATCAGACCAAAAAAATTCACTCCCTGGAAAGTCTAATTATTGAGATTGGCTATAAGAACAGAATCTTGTAAATCTGTTGCAGATTTAAAATATGTTTTACATCCATCATCCTAGCAACAGGTTTTGCATATCTCCATCAAGGAAATCTTCCTTATTCTTCCTTATTCCTTGTAGACTCACAACTTGCAGCCTTTGAAGACATTCCAAAATGTCAACAAATTATAATTGTAATGTGACCAAAGGGGACACTTTTATTACGTACACTGTGAAAATTGTATTAATTATGTTTGTTTAATTTAATTTTGATAAATTTAATATAAATGAATGTTAATTCAATTTAGTTTCATTTAATATTTGTTTTCACTTAATTTGTTTGCCCTTGTCCCAATCACCTCTTGGAGTCAACTTCCAACATGTTTCTCAATAATTAGTCTAGATCTGAATCTAGACTGAAGAAGATTGCATAAGCTTGCTTTATCTTTCTTGTCTTTTACTGCCCAAATTATGCTGCTAGAGTGATACTAAGAGAATATCTGAGACTCTGGACAATTGTGTTCTATTCAGATAGATCTTGATGTATAGTCTAGCAGAAAATCAAGTTTACCCTAATCATAATAATCTAATCAAGATTCAGAATTCTGATGTGTGGCTGGATGATGTAGTGAGATAGTTATAGAGCATATGGTTAGCACAATTTCCAGCACCTAATTGGTTGTATTTCCAATACCTAATTGATTGTAGCTGCCATGAATGCAGTTTTCCAAGATAGGTGCTGGGAGGATAGTTTACAAATGGAGACAACTGCACTTGGGTAAGAATTGAAGAATTAGTTGGAAGTCTAATAATAGATACTGGTGAATAGAAATGGTGTTGGTAGGAATATCCCATCCTGCAGGAATCCATTCAAGTGAGGTAAGTTAAAAGAAAAGTACATCTCACAGCTGAAGAAAAAGTAACCTGGCAGTAGAGAATGCTTGGTTGCAAGCCTGGAGAATGAAATTGAAAGCCAACATTGTGTTGACATGGAAAGTGGAATGGATGACTGCAGATTATATGATGAAGACATAATGAAAGGAGATACTACTAGGTGTTTGAATTGAATTATCATGATATCAGTATAGAAAAATTAAATTTGTATAATTTGACAGGATACTCACCTAAGGTGAAAAATGGTTGGAGAAATATTAAGTCCATGCAGATAAAAGGTAGTGTGTGAAATGTACAGTAATATGGTAAAGAAGGTTCAGGTGCCCAGGGCCAAGACTCTTGATGATTTAAACTTCTGTGTCATCAGAAAATTATGAGCTTTGTACTGAATGTGTTAGTAATGTAGTTAGAGCTTTGCAATGCAATTTAATAATTTTTGTTCTTGGAGACAAAGAATGTTATTCTTAATAATAATTGGTTCAGAATTTGATACTGTAATGGATGGTATACATATGCCCTTCATGGATATCTACCAGCAAATTAGCTTGGTCATGATTGTTTCATAGACAACATGAATTGAAAGTACTTATGCATGACTTAGAGCAGGGCTGTCAAACTCATGACCCATGGGCCAGTTCCATCACATTTAGTGAAGTGAGGAAAAGTCATGATACGTCATATGACGTTGTTGTGACAATGCAAATTTGACAACCCTGACATATTGCTCATTTACATTCAAGAATGTCATTGTACAATTATTTATTGTAATTTCATGATTTAATTTAGAAGCTATGGAGTACATAAAATATGTGATATCTTTTTCTAATTAATCTCTGTAAGTCGAGCATTTTCCTTCTGTGCCACTTTTTCACAGAGTTTAGTGCGCCTTATGTTTTTAAAATATGATTAAGAAATTCATCTTTATATGAACCTAAGTGCTAAGCAAGGCAGTAGTGGAATTCAAAAAATTTTACTACCTGTTCTATGGGCATGGCTTGGGGGGCGTGGCATGGCTCGGTGGGCATGGCAGAGGAAGGATACTGCAAAATCCCATTCCCTCCCCACCTCACTAACCCACTTTCCAGTTCCATTCTCCTGTGCAGGGCAACAAAAGAAGACCCAGTCAATAAGCTGGCACTCGGGAGGCAGAGAATAGATGGGGGCAGAGCCAGTCAGAGATCGTATTTGCCAGTTTTCTGAAATACTCAAAATTTCCACTACCAGAATTAGTCAGAACCTGCTGAATATCACCTCTGAAGCAAGATGCTTACATTCAAACCTTGCTAAGTACTTCACAGACAGAATGTTTAAGGGTTTTGCTTTGGTATACATATCTACCCTTTTAAAATTTCTTAAAGGATAAACTATATTCAATAAACAAAATTAAATTTCTAGCCTAAGACATTGTTTTAATACTCTAAACAGCTTTTAAGAAGGCATTTTTGAAATGCTCAGAAAAAATCCTGTCACTAGGGTGACGTGTATCTAAAATTATATTCATAGCTGTCTACTTATGAAAGTTGTGTTAATTAATAGATGAAATTAGTCAACTGCTCTTAACAGCATAATTGTAAATAATTTCCTGAGGAGCCGCACACCTTCTCTGGCAAACACAAAGAATGAGTTAATGAGAATCTGGCAACCTCTGCCAAAATGACAGCCATGATTATGGTCTATTATCTTGAAATATTCAAATTTTAGAGGCATTGGTACAAAGAAACAGATAGAGAAGATTGTTTGACAATCATCCATTCCTTTCCAATGTCTTCTGCAGTTTATGCTATTTTCAGCCCCTTTTCTTTTTTGTTGCAACATGACTAAGAATTGGTGGAAAGAAAGTGACACTAGGGTTGGACAGAGCTAAAAAGAAAAGAAGTAGGAAAATGAGTGGAATAAATATAATGGTTAAATTATTAAAGCACTTTGCTGAAAAGCTCTAATGCTATGAAACCGAAATCACATTTGTACATTACACAAGAAGTTGGTTGTTGGTATTATTCTAACCATGTAAACTTACCGTATTTTCCGGCGTATAAGACGACCGGGCGTATAAGACGACCCCCAATTTTTGGTTGACTTTTTTCAAAGTCATCTTATACACCAGAAAATACGGGTATTCAAAATTAAGCTGCAAGGATTTGTAAACTAAGATGCTTCTCCTTCCTTCGCGCTCGCATCAGCCGACCGTACAACCTTCCTCCTCGGCCCCAGGGCGGCTCTCTCGGTCTCTCTCCCCCACACACGGAAGATGACCCGGCCTCCCGCGGAGCATGATGGGCCGGCAGAGCGGCCGCCATCTTGTTCTGTTCGGGAAGGGGAGGAGCGTCTCCCGGCGACGCCGCCGGTATGGTGGGGAAGTGGCTCCGTTTTGGTTTCGCTCCTGCTTGTTAACCAGCCCCTCGAAGCGCTTATTTTCCGGCGTATAAGACGACCGGGCGTATAAGACGACCCCCGATTTTCGGTTGACTTTTTTTCCTTTCAAAAGTCGTCTTATACGCCAGAAAATACGGTACATTTTTTGAAAAAATTGAGGTTATATCTGTTAGCAGACCAATTATAGCCTTCGCCCAAATAAAATATACTCCAATCCTTTTCTCAGTACCTGAAAGCCACATTAAATACAGAGCCCTTCAATGAGGGGCGGGGTCCTCAACATTTAGGATTGCACTGCAAATATAAACAAAATTGTAGCCCATTTTTTAGGAGCTTATGGCAAGCCTGTCATATTTATTGACCTAAGTCTCTTCCTTCAAAATAAATGAGTTGAAATTACAACCTTCAATATAGGAACTGAATCCTATATTCATGGATGTAATAATCTGGAAATGTCTGGTTTATAGAATAGGAAAAAAATAAAATGCATAACATTATCTATACTTTTTGACATAGAAGGGAATCTATGTTACTTTCATATTTTCATAATATAATCATAAGAATGAGATTATCAAAGGTTAAATATTATACAGAGATTGTATCTCTAAGAATACTAATGGAAGCATGTGTGACTATCCTTGTTCTTTCTGTACAATGAATCAGCCACAACATAATTACAGAGTAGTGATATTTATAGGAATAGTATAGTTCAGAAACTGTTGTTTCCATATGGACCAGTATTCTATAAATAACTATAATTGGGAATAATCAGTTCTGGAATAATTCACTAGAGTTTCTAAAATATGAAAAGGTCAGTCTGTTTTCTATTCAGTAAAATTTTTAAAAGTCTGTGCAAGTGAGGGGAAAGAAATGTCCAACAATTAGCCACAACAGGAATCCTGAAATTCTAAAATTAGACATTTTAAAAAGAATATTGGACTACAGTTAGTAATATAACTATTTGTATTTTATTGTGTAAACCAATATGGACTAAGAAAAATAGCAGTTTTTTTTTTTCAGGCCAATGAATTTTCAACACCATTTTGATTGTATTATTTAACACTTCTGGGCACTTTATAGTGATTAGTTTACTTAGTCTAATACATACGTTATATACATACATTGCTCTATGTCAGCCAGATTAGTAAATGAAATTAAATAAAATCAAATAAGAAAGTTTCATGCTTAGCTTTCCATTCTCGTGAATGGAAATTTTCAATTTTCATTTTCAAAAGGCAACTGGAATTCTTTGTTTTTCCTTGAAGATATTTTGCTTCTCATTTAAGAGACTTCTTCAGTTCTGAAGAAGAACTAAACTGAACTGAAAAAGTTTCTTGGAGGAGAAGCAAAATGTCTTCAAGGAAAAATAAAGTCCACTTGTCTTTTGAAAAAGCACCTTTGGGATAACGATAATTTGGATGACTGAGAATCTCCAGTACTTTAGAAAGTACTTCTAAAATAGAATAGAATAGAATACTTTATTGGCCAAGTGTAATTGGACACACAAGGAATTTGTCTTGGTGTAAATACTCTCAGAAGAAGGAACATTCGTTAAGAATCAAGAATCATAATGTACAACACTTAATGATAGTCATAGCGTACAATCAATATCAAATCATACTAGGAAACAGGATACAAGCAACAAAGTTATAGTCACAAGTGGGAGGGGATGGGTGATAAGGAGTGATGAGAAGATTAACAGTAATAATAGTGTACACTTTGTAAATAGTTGAACAGTGTTGAGGGAATTATTTGTTTAGCAGAGTGATGGTTTTTGGGAAAAAACTGTTCTTGTGTCTAGTTGTTCTGGTGTGCAGTGCTCTATAGCGTCGTTTTGAAGGAAGGAGTTGAAACAGTTTATGTTCAGGATGTGAGGGGTCTGTAAATATTTTCACAGTCCTCTTTTTGTCTCGTGCAGTATACAGGTCCTCGATTGAAGGCAGGTGAGTGGTAATTGTTTTTTCTGCAGTCCTAATTATCCTCTGAAGTCTGTGTCTGTCTGTTGGGTTGCAGAACCAAACCAGACAGTTATAGAGGTGCAGATGATAGACTCAATAATTCCTCTGTAGAACTGGATCAGCAGCTGCTTGGGCACTTTGAGCTTTCTGAGTTGGCACGGAAATACCATTACAATACAATTTTTTCTGCAAAGAAGATGAAAGAAGGGATAAAGCTTTTTAGTGAGTGATGGCAATGACTTTGGAGAAGGCAACCATAAGCCATTAGGACAGAAAAAAGTGTAGGACAAAGTGTGTGTTAATTCCAGGGTAGGAAAGTATTGAATATACAGACCGACTTTCTAATGAATTGGCATTAACCTGTATGAATGAACTGGTACCTCCTCAGCTAAAATCCATGATGGACAGAGATGAAAAATCCAGATAGACTTAAGGCTGGTCTGGTAATTAAAGTCAAAGTAAGAGCAACCAACAACAGAGAAGAAGCCTGGATGCTTTCATTCTTTATTTTCCATTTCAGAATCTTAAAAAAAGACTTTAACTCAAAGAAGTGTGTTCATTTCAGAAAAGGTTAATCACTGTTTCCATTCCATTAGTTAGAGAGAGAGAGAGAGATGGGGGGAGAGAGGGATGGATGGATGATAGGATACTTGGTTGTACTACCATAATCACACATCTATTGAAAAACCACCCTGTCATTCTTTGTAGTGTACATAAAAGATAAGACCATAGAGACATGTAATTACTGAGATATAGTAAAAAGAAATTCATTCAATGGGACACCTATACAACCTTTTGTTTTGATAGCTGATATTTTAAAGTCACTTTGCTTAATACAGTTGCATGGGCTAATCTGCTCATGGGCATGGCAGCACCTTTCAGTCTTGCAGAGTTGGCCAAAAGGCACTTAAATACACACTACAAGTATACCTCATGGCAGTATAGCTGAAACTCAGTATTGCAAGCTGAAATGATGGGATTGCCAATGTCTAAGAGGATTCCCCTATAGTCACTAAACTACAAGTCACACTTTCTAGAAATTTCAGTTAGCAAATAATTTAGAATAATTAAATTTATAATCTAAATATGAGTTCAAAACAGTGAAGGTAATTTTACTTTCTATGGCTTTGGGAATTCTTGCATACAGCCTAAGGTAATTGTGTGTCATACTTGATCTTCAAAGTGAAATTGGTATTCCCATGATAAATTTGTTAACAAGCTTTACTGACACCTTCGGTTATTGTTTGATGATTTTAGCAATGTTAGTTGAAAGCTTCAGGGCTTCATCCATCCCCACTTAGCAGCCAGACAATGTGTCAATCTGCTAATTTGTCACATCTAAACAGGGCCTTGACATATGTGAGTGGACAGTTGTAGACCTTCACTTCCACTCAACAATCTCAAGAAAAAAGTGACAGTCCAATGCTGTTCCTCATTTTTTGAGTCCTTCACAACCATTAGACATCTACACTGAAGGATAAGTAAGAGCAAATTAAAATTTGAGTGATCCAATAAAAATAAACCATTAGGGATTTGTAGTGTGTATGTCCCTCTGTGTGTGCATGTGTGCATATATATGTGCATGCTTATTAAACCTAATTTGGATAAATGGTCTAAATTTAGAAAAAAAATCAAAAATCCTTTCCTGCCTATTTGATTTCATACATACCCATTGCAGAATGAAGATAATTTTAACAAAGTACAGCTAGCAATTCACATTCCTCTTTTTTTTCATTCCTGACATTTCTTCATATCTAACTGTCAGAGATGATGACAGTAAATGAGTGACCTTATATCTCACCCTAATATGCACTTTTTCACCGGTGAAAATTCTGATTATTCTGATTGCTATTTTCTTTCTGTTTTATTTTCAGGAGCTTTCATATCTCCTAGCATGAAATATGCATGTTTCAATGTTACTGCTTTTCTTAAGAATGGGAAATTTGTATGCAGGCTCTTGAAAACTTTTATGCAGAATGACATTTTGAGTCCTGCAGTTCCAGCTTTGACATTAGAACTCCATAGGTAATCATCTATCTCATCAGAATTTCAGCTGGTTACATTAATCCATGCTGTTACCCACAATTGCACACTTTAGTTTAAGATCCAAGATTTCTTGGAAATATATGTATATCACTTTTGAATCCTGTTCTGAAAATTTAATGCACTTATTCTTTACATTCTAAAATGAAGGAATTGGGCTAGAGAAACAACATCTAATAATAAGGGACAGATATGATTTGAGTTTATACTGAAGCTTTATACAGTATATTATACACAGTTTTTGAGTTACTCTATTTCAGCCCAATCCATCTCACAAGGTTGTTGTGTGGAAAACAGGAGAAGGAAGGAGTATGTTGGCCCTCTTGAATTATTTACAAAAATAATAAAGCAAGACAAAACTCTAATAATAAACAAACAAAATAAATTAAATTTTCAGTGACAAAATTATAATGATGAAACAAGTTAGTTTGTATTTGCTGGATTTTCTCCTTCCTTTGTCAATATTGATCAATAGGAGGTGCAATATTGGTCAAAGGTGGCACAGTAGTTAGAATGCAGTATTGCAGGTTAACTCTGTCCACTGCTAGGAGTTTGATCCTGATCGGCTCAAGGTTGACTCAGCCTTCCATCCTTCCAAGATCAGTAGAATGAGGAACCAGATTGGGGGCAATATGCTGACATTTGTAAACCTCTCAGAGAGTGCTGTAAAGCACTATGGAATGGTATACAAGTGTATGTAAGTGTTATTGCTTAGTATCAACATATTGTCATTGGCCACAATTCAGATTCAGAAACTGACTCTGACTTTCACAATGCTGCTCCAACTGAGCCTGTAGATCAGCGGTCTTCAAATTTGACAGCTTGAAGATTTATGGACTTCAATTCCCAGAATTCCTCCTCCAGTCATGTTAGCTCAGGAATTCTGGAAGTTGAAGTCCACAAGTCTTAAATTTGTCAAGTTTGAAGACCCTTGCTATAGATTGTCAGCCTCAGGAATTTTGAAGCCATGATTTATTTGAACAGCATGGTCAGCCACAGGCATTTTCAACTGAAGCAGTTGAGGCACAATTTCAAACCACAGTTCTTAATGCATGTGGCAATGAGCATAGAAATACCATTCAATGAGGCTTCTCACTAGACAAAATGAAGCCTAAGTAACTGCAGCCAGCCACCAGATAGATTTATGTAGCTGTTGCCTTCAGCTTTAGTTGAAATCAAGTGTTTGGAATTCCAGCTCATGACCCTTGTTACTGTATTTCTTTGCTCTTGAACCTTTGACTATGGGACTGGCTGACTATACAAATAGGCTCTATTGTTTCTGGAATGAATTTGGACAATTTTATTGCTGCTTGAACATCAAACAGACTTATTTGGTAAGCGTTCTTTGCACAGATGTCGATTTATGATCTTGCTATCTGCTTTGTTGTAGTGAATAACTCCTTAGCAACTATGTGTGTATGTGTGCATGTACATTCATGTACACATAATCTCATGTAATTCAGAGTCATACTTTATGTACTGTAATTATTTATGTATGAAGCCATTTATTTGGTCATTATTACTTTCCTAAACTTTTCTTGTCATTCATTTATAATTTGCATTGGAGAAAGGGATTTATATATTTGAATAGTAAATAGATTGAATGATAACAAATCTTGTCTGCTATTAATATTCTTTCTAATGAATCTGTCATATAGACAATGAACCCAAACATAGAAACACTGAAACTAATACTGAAAAGGTGTACACTTTTTTTTCGTAACTTACTGCACCTCTGTATGGTTTGCCAATTGCACAGTGGCAGATAGGAAAGTACTCCAGAGGGTTAATGTCATTGCCCCAAAGATTATTGGTTGCCCTCTCCCCCCTTTGGAGGAGCTTTATAGCTCCCGCTGCCTTAAGAAAGATCAAAACATTCTCAAAGATCCATCTCATCCTGGGCATCCTTTTTTTGAACTATTACTATCTGGCAGATGGTACAGAATAATAAAAACAAGGACAAATAGACTGAAAAACAGCTTCTATCCCAGAGCAATAACTCTTTTGAATTCTGCTGTATAATGCAGTATTGGTGTGGTGTTGGGGGTTTCGATTCAATGTGTGGAGTGTGAAGGATGTGTGTTTGTGTTTATTTTCATGGTCATGATGTGCACTGAAGATAGCGTTTGATTTTGTTGTATGAGCTGCAATGACAATAAAGTAAAGTAAACTAAACACCTGTTGGTATGTAATGAATGTACTGGTATACCAGGTGAATGTTACTAGATGCTTTTTGCTAAGTCTACTAAAGTTGGCTATCTGTTGCTTGCTGAACAGCTAGCTAGAATTCATTCAAAAAGTCTCAGAATGCTAAACACTAATTGTTAATATAATAGAAAGACTAGATTGTAATAGAACAAAAAGAAAGAAATAGAAAAACTGAAAGTTCCAATGAGATATGTGTCCCATTCCATATTTACATGTAGTAGTAATTTAATATTACTTGAAAATGCTTATTCAGTTTTAAATAAAGTTAAGAAAATCTGGCCATCACAAAATGATGTGCCACTGCTCTCCCTTAGCAGTTACATGAGCACATTTGGGTGCTTGGCAGCCTGCTTGCACTTATGACTGGTTGTGCCAACTGCCCGTTGATCATGTTATTGCATTTGCAACCTTCAGAATAAAAGAATTGAGAGGGACTTTGGAGGTCTTCTAGTCCAATCCGCTGCTCAGGCAAGAAACCCTATACCATTTTAGACAAATGGTTGTCCAATTTTTTCTCTAAACCTTCCATAATTAGAGCACTAACAACTTCTGGAGGCAAGTTGTTCCACTGATTAGTTGTTCTGTCAGGAAATTTCTCCTTGGTTCTAGGTTGCTTCTCTCCTTGGTTAGTTTTGATCCATTACTTATTTTTCTGCCTTCAGTGTTTTGGAGAATAGGTTGACCTCCCCCCACCCTCTTCCTTGTGGCAGCCCCTTAGATAGGAACACTGCTATCATGTCTCCCTTAGTCCTTCTTATCCTTAAGCTAGGCATACTCAATTTCTGTATGTTTTATATGTTTATATGTTTTAGCCTTCTGTCCCATAATCATCTTTGTTGCTGTTTTCTATACTCTCTAGAATCTCAACATCTTTTTTACATTGTGGCAACCAAAACTGGTAGCAGTGTTATAAATCTGGTCTTACCCATGCATTACATTATACAGTGGTATTAACACTTCACATGATCTTGATTCTACCCCTCTTTTAATCGAGCTGCATTGGCTTTTTTAGCAGCTGCAGCATATTGCTGGCTTATATTTACATGATCTTAGAGTTCACTGGGACTCTAAGATCCTTTTCGCAGTTACTACTGTTGAGCCAAGTATCACTTGTTTTATGCCTGTGTGTTTGGTTTTACTTACCTAAATGTAGAGCCTTACTTCTTTCACCATTGAATTTTGTTTTGTTAGATAAAGCCCAATGTCAAGATCCTTCTGTATCTTAAGCTAACTGTCTTGGCTATACCTGCTAGCTTAGTGACATCTGCAAATAATCAATTAAGAAGCCAGCAAGGAAGGTTGCAAGCTATTGCCAGCAGCCAAGAAGATCCCCTTTCATCTTTGAGGGCTGGCTAAAGAACTGCCTGCCAAGAGGAGCTGAACTCTAAGATCCAGGTTCCATTCAGGTAACAAATAACAGATAATCAGAGTTGGAAGGGACCTTGAAGGTCATCTAGTCCAACCTCCTGCCCAAGCGGGAGACTCTACACCATTTCTGACAAATGGCAGTCCAATCTCTTCTTGAAAATCTCAAGTGATGGCACTCCCACAACTTCCAAAGGCAAGCTATTCCATTGGTTGATAGTTCTCACTGTCAGAAAGTTTCTCCTCATTTCCAGGTTAAATCTCTCCTTGTTCAGTTTCCATCCATTATTCCTTGTCAGGCCTATAGGCACTTTAGAAAATAGCTTGACCCCTCCCTCCCTGTAGCATCCTCTCAAATATTAAAAGATTGCTATCATGTCTCCCATGGTCCTTCTCTTTACTAGACTAGCCAAGCCAAGTTCCTGCAACCATTCATTGTATGTTTTAGCCTCCATTCCCCTAATCATCCTGGTTGCTCTTCTCTGTACTTTTTCTAGAGTCTCAACATCTTTTTTATAATGTGGTAAACAAAACTGGATGCAGTACTCTAGGTGTGGTCTTATTAAGGCTTTATAGAGTGGTATTAGTACTTCCTTTAATCTTGATTGTATCCTTCTGTTAATACAACTTAGGATTGCATTAGCTTTTTTTGGCTGCTGCTGCACACTGCAGGCTCATATTTAGCTGGTTGTCCACTAAGAATCCAAGATCCCTCTCACAGTTACTGCTATTGAGCCTGGTTTCACCCAGTCTATATATGTACTTTTAGTTTTTCTTGCCTAAGTGTAGGACTTTACTTTTCTCTACATTGAATTTCATTTTGTTAGATATGGCCCAGTGTTCTAGTCTGTCAAGATCCATCTGGATTTTGAGCCTATCTTCTTGGGTGTTAGCTGTTCCTGCCAGCTTAGTATCATCTGCAAATTTGGTAAGTTCCCCTTTTATTCCCTCATCTAAGTAAGCAGGCTATTGGAGGCGTTCTCTTCTGCTCATGGAGGGAATGTTCTATTTCTGCAACCTTTGAAGATGTTCGTTTCCCCTATGTGTATGGAGGAACTTCTCAGAAAGACTTCAGAAATTAGATCTTCCAGATCAGACCTTCCAGATCTAAACTGCATTCCTGCAGGATTTTGGAGGAGTTCCCTCCCTGTGCATGGAGGGGAGTTGAAATCCTTTGATATTCTGTCCGTTGAATGATCCTGGAGATCACTTAACAACTGTAGCCACAAGTGCAGAAAAGTTTGCTCAACAACCAAAATTCCAATCTCAATTATAGTTGTAAATTGAAGACTATTTGCAGCTTATAAATCTCTTTTCTGTTCCCTTTTTATTCTTTTATTTCTTTTTCCTCATTTTATTTGTTTGTACCTGGAAGTATCCAATAAAGCAAAATAAAAATATTTCACACAGTTCTGCATAGTAAAGAGGCATAAGTCAAGAGGCCTCAATCACAATCATGTGTGTGCAGAATGTTTTGTTTCTCAATAGCTTACCAATGGATCAGTTTTCCCACACATATAAATATTCATTTCTCACTGGTGACAAAACTGTCACTTGGGCAAAACTGCAATGAGCAAATAGATATCTTTTCTGTCTTAAGTTTCAGCCATGAGCAATGGAGTGAAACCTACCAGCATGAGCTGAAAGTCCAATGACAGTTCATTTTATTCTTATCAGGAAAGCAGTATCTTGTTCGCCTACATGGGAAGAGAGATTTACCGAATCACATTGCTGAGAGAGAAATAGAAGTTTGAACAAAGAGTTGACAAAAGGAAAGATCTACTGATATAAACCAGAGATGGTGGCACTGTAGAGAACATAGAAGACAACTCTCAAGAGAGTTTGCAGTTTCAGATTAAAGTTATTGGGTGTATTAGATTTAAATGATTTGGCATCACAAGACTGATAGTTAGATAGCAGCTGAGTTAGTTAGATAGTCATTTGCTGCTGAGCTTTTTTCACAAACAACTAAAAAAAGTAGACCAGAATAGGAAAATTTTGGCTAGGCAACCAATTTTTGTTAATTAGGCTGTAAAATCCAAAAGTTCATAGCAATTTTGAGGTAACATGTACGATCCCTTGCATCGAATGTAAATACATAAATAACAACCAAGATTCACTTAACTTGAGCAAAGTAGTTGTCTTTCAGCAATGCCATTTTCAGAATATTGTCATGCAATTCTCTGAACAATAGAGTATATTAATGAAACAAATATATATTAAGGTAAAAAAAACCCTCTTAAAATACGTTTGGGAAAGAAAAAATGGGTATGAAGAAAAAGGCACACAAAACATATGGACATTTTTGTTATGCTGATTTTCGTTAAAGTTGCAAAGTGATACAGAAATGGAATACAATGAATTGATGGTGAAAAATAAGACTTTGATATTGCATAACACAAACCAAACAATAATTCTTTTTCAAATTATAGACAACATTATTGCTACTCTTTTTGCCAATATCAAGAAAATCACATTCAGTTGTGTATCTTTGGAAATCATTCAATTCATGAATAGAAGTAATTAATTGAATAATGTTATATATGCCTGTGAATATCAGAAATTTGTTGAGAAATTTGTCAATTTCAGGATTTACAATGGAATGATATTTATTTATTTTATTATTGAAGCATTTATATAGCTGCTCATATCTAATTCTAGGCAGCTCCCAATCAGAAATTTCAAAATCAATAATTAAACAACATAATACAAAAATATATTAAAACCATAAACATTAAAAATCTGGCACCAAAGTTAAACAGTCCCATATAAAATCTTCTCACCCACTTCACCCTATCCCAATACATGGGGGAGAATCCAGGTCTTTTTGGAAGATAGGAGGATAGAAGCCTGCTAAACTTCGGGGGGGGGGGTGTTCCATAAGATGGTAATGTTTAATTGAAGAGACTAGGAGCATGACTAGGAGCATCTAGGCGTGGGATTCTTATCGGTTCAAACCAGTTCTGGCAAACCAGTAATTCCGGTGAACATTTGATCCTGACCACCCACCCCTGCCCTTTTCCTGTGCTTTATTTCCTTGTTTCTGAGCACAGCTGATTCATGCGGCAAAGCAGTTTGCTGTGCATCAGCTGTTTTACTCATCGGGGCTGCAGCAAAAGGTAAGTATTATAGCTAAAAATGGTCTTTTGTAAATGCTGTGTATGTGCCAAAGCATGCGTTCACTGAACTGGTTGATATATCGGTTGAATCGCACCACTGATCCTATATGATCTGTGAGCTTTCCAGAAAATCATAAGAGATAGGATCAACTTCAGCTTAAGATGAATAATGTTTCAAAGGGCAGATGCCTCAACAGAAAAAGGCTCATCTCCTATTCTCATCAGATGGAACTCCTTAGCAGACAGAATCCTCAATAATACCTCTTCTACCTGATCTGATGGTTAGATTTAATTGGGAATTGGTGGTCCCTCAAATAACCTAGCCCCATTCCAAAGGGGACTTTAAATGTCAGAAACAGCACCTTGAATTGCACCCAAAGGCAAACTGGTAACTATTGCACCTCACAGAGCAGAGCTCTTATGTATGAATACAGATGAAGTGACACATGAAATTTCCCATTTTACATTTTACACCAGCTTCCATATATAATTCAAGAGCAAGCCCATGTAGTTCATGTTACAGTAGACTAATTAGGAGATGGTCAGGATATGAGTAACTGTGCAGAGTCTCATGATTCAGGAATGGATGCAATTGGTGCAGAACACAAAATTGTGCAAGGGCTTTCTTAGCTTAACTCCAGCATCACACTGTCCAAATAATTGTTCTACCTCTCTATAAGAGAGTCAGAAACACAAACCGTTACCTTCTACTTTTAAATGTTTTTGAGTATTCTTTGTAGTTACATCAAAGATAAGGTATCTACTGTATAATATAAATTAATTCTGCAGTCCATCAGTTTAGAATATGTCTTGCCTCCTTGTCTATCTGATACTTTGATATAAAGTACAATTTCACTAAACATAAAAAAACAAAAAATAATCCCAAACAAAAGAAGCCAGCAAAAGTTAGCAAGAGCTAAACTGACAACTATGGAGATAGAAACCATATTTTTCTGTTGAACAGGTGGAACAGTAATCTTTGCTCATTCCTCCTTCACTTTCCAACTCCTGCTGTGATCTCCAGCCTTTATCTAAGGAAAACATGGTCCTCTCTCTCTCTCTCTCTCTCTCTCTCTTTCTCTCTATCTCTCTCTCTGTGTTTCTGTATGTAAACCAAAAGGTTAACTCTGACAAGAGAGTGGAAGTTGAGTCAATACAACTGGACTTTTTTTTTGTTTATTTGAAACACTTCACTGGTTATCCAAGAAGCTTTTTCAGTTTGAGCAAGGGGTTAGGGGGACCTTATATATGTCCTCCAGGGAGTTTCATTTATCCTCTAATCTGAATAGGTTCATCAGGTGAATAGGCAGACCCTCATTGGGATGTAAATGTTCCAACTCTTGAATCCTTACATGGGTTGTTAAGTATGACCTCCCTGGTGAACCTGTGATCTTAATCTTCCTAGAGACTGCTAAAAGAGCAGGTTGTGTTTGAGATCTCCATCTCTAGTGAGCGAAGATTTTCCATGTTGACATAAATAGCAATAGCACTTAGACTTACATATCATTTTATAGGCTTTACAGGCCTCTCTAAGCGGTTTTACAGAGTCAGCCTATTGCCCACATCAATCTGGGTCCTCATTTTACCCATCTTGGAAGGATGGAAGGCTGAGTCAGCTTTGAGCCTGGTAAGACTTGAACTGTCAAATTGCAGGCAGCTGGTAGTCAGCTGAAGTGGCCTGCAGTACTACACTCTAACCACTGCGCCACTGAGGCTCTAAATGGATTCCTTCACACCTCTATCAAACCACCTTTCTTTCCTATTTAGGAAATTTTAGCCAAGGAGCAAAATGCCACAGTACAATTGTTATTCCAAGAAATTATTTGTTTAGGTATCCTACTGTGTTTTCCCCAAAATAAGACTCTGACATATTTTTTTCCAACAAAAAAGGCATTAGGTCTTATTTTCAGGGGGGGATGTCATCCATTGACACACCTCCCTTGGCATGTTGCCCCTAGCCTCCTTTTCACTGACAGAAGTCTTCAGGAATTTCTTCTGCAGCCAGAAAGGCTGGCAAGGCTTTCCAGAAGGCCTCCAGATTGATCCAGAACTCTGTTATCAGCTGCAGAGGCCTTCAGGAAAGCCTTGCCAGCTGCAGAAGAAATAGGCCAGCAAGGCAGGTGTCAGGGTATGCCAGGTCTGGCTGCAACTGTCCAAAGGTAAGTCATAGGGAAGCTCCATCCCCCTTTCCCTACCCTAGTTTAATTTTTACCTGTGCACCCTGGAGTGGGCAGGGTCTTAATTAGGGCTTATTTTGGTGGGTAGGACTTATATTGCCACATGTGTAAAAAATCAAGCTAGGGTTTACTTTTAAAGTAGGTTAAATTTTCTGGGAAACATGGTATTTACAAGGTTAACAGTATGAGAAAATTCATTAATTGTATGTTTCTTCTTTTATCATGGTGTTAAAAAAATGACAAATTTGAACACTAGTAAACCAAATCATTATTTTGAGTTTGAATTGAATACCAATTTATGGTACATATAGAAATACTATAATGAAGCACATCTGACACATATAAATATATCCACAAATAGGCATTTTGCACAGAATTATTTTAATATAAGAGTCTTCATTCTCTCATTTTCTTTATTGCACAGTGTCTACTTAAAGTCCTTTTTGATCCTTACAATCTCTTTTACCATTCAAAAAGCCAATCGGTTTATATTTTCAGGGAGCTTTGTGGTTTGAATATCAACTTCATTGGACAGAAAAGTTAAGATTCACATAACTTATAAATCCCGCTTAAGCTGCAGAAATAATGTTGTATTTTAAGAATATTTCTTGCAATCTTTTTCTTTAAATATTCATGAGAAATTTAGCAATTTTATCAATCATAGAGAGGTTTTATTCTTAAAAACTAAAGGGATTTAAGCCATATACCAACCTTTTCATAATATAAATATGAAATGAGTGACTGAATAAATCTGATGATAGATAGATAGATATAGATAGATAGAATTTCCAGATACTTGAGACAAAATCTAAGCTCATCACAATGAAATTGCTTCCTTGATTTCCATATATGCAATCAAAGCATATATGGATTATGCCCAGAAAGCAAATGTTCATTTTACATTTTAAATTTTTTTTACCATTAAAACTCTTTCAATCTAACCTGAATTTTTCACCTGCAATCAGAAGACCTTTGTAAAATTTAAAATTGGAGGGGGGGGGAGCATAAATTTGCAAGGATAGGGGAATACCATAAATCTTATCCACCTCTTTACTCTTAAAAAAAATATGCCATATGAATTAGTATTAGTACACACTACCATTTCATGTTTTAAATCTGCATTGCCTTGGCATCTGAATGAAATATTATAATTATTAGCCATATATTTATGAATGGTTCAGTCTAATCAAAGAATCATTAGGGCTGAGGGGAAAAACAACTAAATTGTGATGTTACCCTCACCTTTTAAAAAAAAAGAGAAAAGAAAAGGTTTCAATTCTTATTTTGTAACTGTTAAGCCCAAAGTTGAAAGACTGAAATTATTCCTGGTAAACTACTATACAGTTGGAGCTGTGGATTATTAAAGTCCTGCTGAGTTTTCAAAGATGACTCCAGAGCATTATAATAGGTCATTTAAAGGTTCAACAGGAATGTTTCCTTCAATGATAGTTTCTGCAAAGCAGCTTAACAAAGCTACTTTGGGAAGCCCTACCTCTTCTTCCACTTCTAAAAGCAACCATATTTTTTACTTTGAGATGCTCTAAAGATATTATCTATAAGCTTTAATAACTGGATAGGGCTTCAGCTCGTGTCCTGCACATACACAGAGTTACAATCTATAAATAAATAAATAAATTTATAAAATAAATGCTCTGTTCTACATATTGGCAAAAAAAAATCAGAAAATAAAATACAGACTGAATAATCAAGACCTTGTTGATGACCCAAACTCTGTAAAGGATCTTGGAGTACTCATCTCAAATGACTTAAGTGCTAGAGCCACTGTAACTACATAGCCAAAAAGGCGCTAAGAGTTGTTAATCTAATCTTACATAGCTTTTTCTCTGGTAATATTACACGAATAACTAGAGCATACAAAACATTTGCTAGACCAATACTCGAATACAGCTCATCAGTCTGGGACCCACATTACGTATCTGATATTAACACAGTTGAGAAAGTCCAGAAATATTTTACAAGAAGAGTTCTTCACTCCTCTACTCGTTGCAGAATACCTTATGCCACCAGACTCGAAATTCTAGACCTAGAAAACCTTGAACTACGCCGCCTTCAGTCCGATCTAAGTATAGTATATAAAATCATACATTGCAATGTCCTACCTGTCAATGAATACTTCAGCTTCAACCATAACAACACAAGAGCAAACAATAGATACAAACTCAAGGTTAATCGTACCAAACTTGATTGCAGGAAATACGACTTCAGCAACAGAGTGGTCAATGTTTGGAATACTCTACCTGACTCTGTGATTTCTTCCCCAAACCCCAAAAACTTTAACCTTAGACTGTCTACTATTGAGCTCACCCCTTTCCTAAGAGGTCTGTAGGGGGGCGTGCATAAGCGCACCAACGTGCCTACTGTCCCTGTCCTATTGTTTCTTTTATATTTTATTTTTCTTATATGTATCCATGTATTCATAACTATGTTTTACTTATACCTATTATCTTGTAAGCAATTGACAAATAAAATAAATAAATAAACAAACAATCTAACTCTACCAGTTAACTTCTATAAGTGCCAGAAGATTGATTTGCCTTCAAGAAAGAATACTGACAAGAGACGGATTGCATCTTAGAAGGATGTGGAAGGTTGAGTTTGCCATATTCATCAAGAACACTTTAAACCAGTTCAAAGAAGCTCAAAGAAGAGAGGGTGGTAAATACAGATGAGTGTACAGTTCAGCAGTGAGGGTGGAGAAAGTGATCCTACAGCCAGAAACCAAAAGACAGGACATAGGGAAAGAAACAGACAAGACAATACAAGAGGCAAGCCAGTAAGGAATGCCAAATCTAGACCAAGGCAGCTTTATACCAATGCATGAAATCTGGGGAACTTGGATTGGAAATCCTAGCACAGAAAAATAAATATGATATCGTAGATATTATTGCAATATATCATGGTATAGGAGTGGTATATAGTGTTGGAAAGCCACAGTTTATATAAAACAAATACAGTCAACAAAAAGGGAGAAGGAGTTGCCTTAGATGTGATGAAGAATCTACAGAAAACCGTATTTTGAAGCATGCAGAGCTCGTCTGGGTAAGAGAAAAGGAAACAGAAATGTTAAAGAAACAGTTTCTTTGGTACTGGAGTTTGGTACTGTGTAGGTTTTAGGACAAGCTGAGGAGGAGGGTGAAATTTTTATGCAGCAAATGACCACCTATTAAGGAAGCAGGAGATAGCAATTCTGGGAGATTTTAACTACACAGTTATTTGTTGGAAATGTTATTCTGTATCATCTTACAGGTCTGAGAAATTTCTTATCCTTTCTTGCAGACAACTTCATTTGTCAAAAGATAGAAAAAGGAAACAGGGGAGTCTGCTATTCTGGATTTAATCTCACTGATAGGAAGAAATGGTTGATGAAGTAAAGGTAACTGGGAATTATCTGAATCATGGGAAGGAGAAACTGCAAACAGTCATACTTTAATATTAAACTTCAGAAGAACTGGCGTTGATGGATTCAGAAGGGTAGTAGGTAGGATGCAATGGATTGATATTGTAAAGGAAAACATTATCCAAAGGCACTAAAGGCAAAAACTTAAACTATTCCTACAAGAAGGAAGAATGAGAAACATCCAATGAAACCAAACTGGATCTACACTGAATGCTTAAAAGAAAGAAGAAATAAAGAAGAAATTGAAAGAGAGAAATATGTCCAAAGAGAAATACAAAGCAGGCTGTAAAAATTCCAGGTCTAACATGAGAAAAGCTAAAGTCCTGTATGAAGTTAGGCTAACAGTAGCTGCCAAAAACAGGAAAACATATTTTTCCATGTATGTCAGAAGTAAAAGGAAAGAGACAATATATCTTCTGTATAGGGAAAATTGTGAAATGGTTAAGGAGGACAGTGAAAAGGCAGAACTTCTCAATTCCCATTTTGCATCTGTTTTCTCTCAGAAGCTGCTTGATTTTCAGTTGGCCTCTTCTATATCTAATGGGGGAAGGAAATGATGAAATTCTGGCTAATCTAAATACATTAAAGTCTCCAGATCCACCTGAATTACACTCTAGAGTTTTGAAGGAACTAACCAAGGTAATTGCAGAACCACTCTCAATAAACCTTGAGAAATGCCCAAGAAAAGCTGAAGTTCCAGAAGACTGGTAGATGGTTAATGTCATTGCTATTTTCAAGAAGAAGAAGCAGGATCCAAGAAAACAAAGGCCTTAAACCTGAGGTCCAGGTTAAGGAGCCCCAACTCTTTCTCATATGGGAGCTGCTCTAGCAACATTGTCATATTAGTGGCTTTTAATGCTATAATAATTTGTTAATGATTTCTTAAAGTCACAACATCTTAAATGCCACCACAGTATTATCAAAGATTTGTATAAAAGCATTATCATCTACTTTATTTTTAATTCCATTGTTAAGGATTTTGGGTTTTTTTTACAGAAGCTGCTCACTGGATTGATATTTTCATTAAGTAGTACATGACCACAAATTTCTTGGCAATAACAGATATAAATATCATTATTTTTTATTATTAAGCATTCTGATGGTTGGTAACTCTATTCAATAGGATCCAATCCTTGTGGTGAGTCCAAGGAATATCTGCAAACTTGGTGGAAAGACTATTCAAGGGCTGTGTTGGATGAAGACACTTATATTTGCTATAAGTCATGCTATAATTGTGTAGGTCCATTGCAATTGACTGAAGCATAGTCTAGCATGGTTACCTAGGAAAACTTCAGATCATTTCATCCGAATGAAATGGATAAGATCCTCAGAGCTGCAACTATCTGCATATAAGATCAATGTACTTGACATACAAATAAAGAAACAAACAAACATACCTCCTGATTGATCAAAGTTCCCAAGAGACAACATGTAGCTGAAGCCAGGCAATGGTAAATACATCCTTAAAGGAAGAGATGGTTCTGTTAGCTCTTAAAGAGGCAGTGTTGTTTTATATGCTATAATTTTTTTATTTCCAACTGATTAAAATCTGCATATGAAATCATACAGGTAGTCCTTGACTTACAACTACAATTGAGCCCAAAATTTCTGTTGCTAAGTAAGACAGTTGTTAAGTAAGTTTTGCCCCATTTTACAACCTTTCTTGCCACAAGTTTTAAATGAACCACTGTAGTTGTTAAGTTAGTCACACAGTTGTTACGTGAATCTGGCTTCCCCCGTTGACTTTGCTTGTCAGAAGGGTTTTTTTTGCAGGAAATACAACTTCAGCAATGTCTAGAATACTATATCTGACTTTGTGGTTTCTTCCCCGAACCCCAAAAACTTTAACCTTAGACTGTCTACTATTGACTTCACCCCTTTCCTAAGAGGTCTGTAGGGGACGTGCATAAGCGCTCCAACATGCCTACAGTCCCTGTCCTATTGTTTCTTTTTTATTTTTCTTATATGTATCCATTTCATGTATTCATAACTATGTTTTTACTTATACCTATTATCTTGTAAGCAATTGACAAACCAAAATAAATAAATAAATAAATAAATAAATAAATAAATAAAAGGTTACAAAAGATAGTCACATGTCCCTAGGACACTGCAACTGTCATAAATATGGACCAATTGCTACACATCCGAATTTTGATCACATAACCATGGGGGTCCTGCAATGGTCATAAGTCACATTTTTCAATGGCATTGTAACTTTGAACAGTCACTAAATGAATAGTAAGTCAAGGACTACCTGTACTGGTTACTGACATGGGGTGGGTTGTTGGGGGGGAGAGAGGAACAGTTTTCCTAAAGTCAATTTGATTCAGTTAGAGGGAAAACATGTCCTTCTCTACAATTATTCATTCACTTATTGCAGTTATACCTCAAGTTTCCTTTAAGATTTCAATCTGTCCTTCTATTTTATTCCCAAACAATTCCAAAAATAATTTGAGAGGTAGGTTGAGTTGAAATAGCTACTGGTTCAAAGTTCCCAAGTAAGCTTTCATATTGAGGAATGGACTTGAACATTATCTTTCATGGTCCTACTATTCCACATTGGCTATCTTCAATAAACAAGATTATTAGTATACTAAATTAAGTAAGAAGTCCTTAAACTAACTTGTTGATTGTTGTTGACTGTTGTTAACAAACAATTCTAATTTTTAACTTCTGTTCTACTTCATGTCCATCAAAAGCAGAAATCCTGTCCTAAACTGAATAAAACATGTCTGGTCCTCTGGAATAAAGATTTCAATCTAACTCACAGCAGGAATGGCAAAGAAAAAAGGCAGACACTTTTGCTATAGACATGGGAGCAGTTGAAGAGCACACTGACATTCAGAAAGTATATATCCAAGACTTGCTTTCTGCCTATGAACTGTTGCTTTCAGAGCCTTGAGTTCATTATTTTACTGCTAGAGTTCACATTGCTGGATTCACTTGGGAAGAGGAACCTGAAAAGATTTTTAACCAGAGGATGAGTAAAAGATAAGGACATGAAACTCATCCTAGAGAAGAAAATGGACAGAAGACAAAAGTAAATTTTATATTTGAACAGATGTTTGCAACAACCTACATAATTAAAATAAGACAGTTCAGATCAAATTATTGTAAGCAGGGCAATATATTTACAATGCAATTCTATAGATTTTTGCTCAAAAATCTCACAAAATTTATTAAGACTTATTCCCAGATATATAACCTTAATTATTCTACTTAAAAAAATACCCTAATGCAATGTACTTTGCATTTAGGTCACTTTTGTAGCCAAAATATTTGTAATAAATTTAAACATATAACATCACCCACAAATATAAAACAGGATAACACTGAAATTTAAAATTTATAAACAAGCTGCAATACTTCAAGTTTTCAAGTCAGTCAATATTACCCTATGAACCTAACTATATTCAGTTAATTCTTCCTAATCCCAAATAAATTTCCCAAGTAATATGGAGCAGACACAATGGTGATAAAGGAATAGATTTTTTTCCCCCTCTCTCCATCTCCCTCCATCCATCCCAGATCAAGCTTGATTATCACAGGTCTTTTTTCCATTTGTAGTCTACAAAATAGTTTCATTACCTGCAGCTACCTATTCCTCATTCAGTGGCCTCATTAGGACTATTGGCAAAAATATGGTAATAAAAAATTATTTTACAACCAATGTGTGTATCTAGGACCAAATTTTGTGCATATTACAATGAACATGACAATGCATGTTACAGTGAAAGTATTGCTGGCATAGCTGTATGAGAGAACTTTATCTGAATGAGATGGCAGTGATCTTTGTTTCTCTCCCTCTCCCCCCTCCCTCCCTCTCAGTCACATGTGTTCACTTAGCAACCATTTCACTTAGCAACCTGGTTGCTGAAATGGAACTCTGTTGCTGAATAGGTTTGCCATCATTGTTCCTGAAAATCAATCTTAAATTATGGATACAATTCAGATTCCATAATTCTTTTATTAAATGTGAGAATAGAGAGACATAATAGCTAGAAAAAAATAAGAGAGAAAGTATATTTGTTACTGCTAATATTATCCATAAGAATGGATATTTCCTCCATTATTATTTGAGATGCGAGATAATATGATGGCTTTACTATAGGGATGATGATCTGTTTCCAGTAAAAAGAAATCCCAAGCACAGAGGCAAGAAAACTTCAGCCTCACTTGGGGATTCCAAGTGAGAATAAAAGGGAGGAGCTCGTTTTGATTGCCCCATTTCTCCCCAAGAATTATGGACTTGGCTATGAAAGTTCATGCTGATCATCATTTTTCTGTATGCATTCTAGAGATATATATTTTCAATCTTTTCTTATTGTATCCTTTAATTTTCTCTGCATTTAATAGATACTTTTTCCTTTTAATAGATATTCTATGTCTCAAATTCTTTTCATCCATACTCAAAGACTTCAACTTTGAACTCTGATTACATGATTAACTGTATGCATGATATTTCAGAAATATTTAAATACTTTATTGTTAATTGAATATTGACTGAATAAAACTCAATCCTTTTCCCTGGCATTGTATAATATTGCCCATATTATAAATACCAGGACTAAATTAAATATAGTAACACAGTGATCAACCAACATAGACTCATTAAATTACTTCATAAATCATTCTTGATATATAGAGACTAGGACTTTCCATAGCTCATAAGAAAATTATCCATTGGCATGATGAGGCACCATAAATACTATGGATATCACTGTAGGAGATTCCCTGAACATTGTAGTTAACAGTATAACAGAAGAGTTAGAAGGGACTTTGAAGATCTTCTGGTCCAACCACCTGCTCAAGTAGGAGACCCTGTACCATTACGCCGTCTTCGGTCTGATCTAAGTATGGTATATAAAATCATACATTACAATGACTTACCTGTCAATGAATACTTCAGCTTCAACCATAACAATACAAGAGCACACAAACTCAAGGTAAACTGCATCAAACTTGATTGCAGGAAATACAACTTCAGCAACAGAGTGGTCAATGTCTGGAATACTCTACCTGACTCTGTGGTTTCTTCCCCAAACCCCAAAAACTTTAACCTTAGACTATTGACCTCACCCCTTTCCTAAGAGGTCTTTGTTTGACAAATCAAATAAATTCTAAATTCCGGACAAGTGGATATACAGGCTCTTCTCAAAAAGCTTCAGTGATAGAGCACCACAACTTCTGACAACCTAAAACTTCTAAAGGTAAGTCTTCTTCTGCATATGTAACAGAAAAAGGAAATATCTGTTATTGTTTTGTTCACCTGCCTAAATTAAAAAGGGGAAACATTCTGCAGTGTCATCAAACATATTAACTAAGGACTATGGAAGGAAGAAACATGTGCAAACAAGAAACATTGGGGAAAAAAAGATATCTAAACCACTTGTTTTTTTACTTTTGTTTTTGTTCCTGACCTTTCTCTTTATCCATTTCTGCATAAGATTCAGCCACTGAGCAGCTTTCATAAATAACTTATATAATGCATTAGGTAATCATTTCACATTACAGCATACAATATAATGCAATCACCCACCTAGTCCTCTGGGTATTTAAAATTGATTGTTTCATAATTTCTTTAATATCTTCCCACATATCCAAATCATGCTTACTGCTGTGTTATTCCCTGGCTTGCAGTTATTCACCTATAAAACAAAAATAAATGAGTCTCACTTTGGTGCTCTCCAATCTGTTTGAATCTACAAAATATACTTAAGAATAATGGCATTATACTTATATTGCACTTTCTCTTTGGAAAGCTGTGAACAGATTTTAATGTAACCTATTAGTTTTCAAATCCATTGACTCAGTACCTGCTTAGCAGCAGCATTAAAACAACATTGCACAGAAGGTATCTTTGCATTAAACCAAAAAGGCCAATTTACTCATTATCAAATTACATGACTGGATGTAATTCCAATATTTTATCACTGGAATTTATTAATGAATGCAGAAGAGTGGACATATGGGAGTTCTATTGTCACCCTAACATAACCATCCTAATGCAGCATCTGTTTCCTTGGCTACTATTAGCTATATAGATAACACATAGGGATTCAGTTGTTACATGCTATAAGCAGGAGATAGTAGATTATGGGGCTCAACTACAGTGAAATTGCTGCACTTTAGATCACCCCAATTTTCTTTAACTAGAAACTACATCTCATTCATGTCAGTTCTAAGAGAATTTGCTATATAAATTCTTTCAAAGAAAATGAGAATCTGAGTGATATTTTCATGTATGAAGTTTGGTTACCTTATACTTACTAAGTTATAAAGTGAATTATTTCACTGTATGATAATCCATCCAGTAATATGGGATCTCTATAGCTTTTCATGCTTACATTAAATGTGGAAATATTTAATGTAAATATTTAATGTAAATAAATATTTAATGTAAATGTGGATGAATGTATTTTATTTTATTTTATTTTTTCTTATGTACACTGAGAGCTTATGCACCAAAGAAAAATTCCTTGTATGTCCAATCACACTTGGCCAATAAAGAATTTTATTTTATTCTGTTCTATTCTAAATGCACTTTCCTATGGACTAAGCAGCTCACCCAGCTCATCCTTTATTTCATGTTTGTGAAAAACTATGTCTAGTTTTTTCAGTGCCAAAAATAAATGTCACTTCCAAAGAATCTTATATGCGTCAATTAAGGGTAAATGAATCTCACCTATATTTGAAAATACATTCTGCCTTGTTTGCCTAGACTGGTTATCCTTCCTTTTTGCTTTATTTTATTTTTAATTTAAAAAACCAATCCTATGTAAATATAGTTGCATTTGACTTTTTTTTTTAATTTCACCTTTTAAACTTTTCTCACCCAGCTACTATCCCTCATACTGAGAATTTAAGCATGACCCACTGTCAATGTCATGCTACTTAACAAGTCCATAATATTTTCTTTCTCACTCTATGTTCATAACCTATAAGGGTGCTACTTCTTTTGTGGATGTGTACAGAGGGTTAAAGTGAGTACAAGATGGCAAAGCCACTGATAATCATTTCACTCTAATAGTACAAGTTAATATGCATAATATTAGAAAATGTACTCAAGTCCCTGGCAACCATCTCTAATAAGCTGTAATTTCAGCCTCACAGTTATGGAAGCAAAAGGTGTGGGATGTCTATGAACAATCCCCTGAGAAGGGCATCCAGACACCAGCAAGTATCTTAAGATATGCACATATATTTGCATTCTGTTTTGGTAAGACTCAGATCTGACTCAAAAATAATAATAATTCACCTATGATCTCACTTCTTTCAACAAACAGATATCAAGGCCATATATAATGAGAATTGAATAAAGAAAGTCTACACTTTTCAGATTACCTTATAAAAAAAATAAATTGGGCATGCTAATAATAGCTTTTTTTTTCTTTCCAATTGAAAGAGCACATCTTTGTTGATGTTCTGTTTTTGTGCATTTTATTAAACATGTTTGCTTTGTATTCTTGGAGTCTGTGTGAAAAGACACATCAGCAGATCACTGGTGCGTGTCAGGACATGAGCCATAAAGCATTGCTTCATTTCACTTTTGAGTATTTGGGGTTCAAATTATAGGCCAGTACACACAAAAGAGACAGCATTATAATTAGGATCAGGATTCTTGAGTGGTGAATCACAACACATTTTAACATATAATGGAGTCATGAATAAGCTAAGGAGCCATGGATGTTCAGTGAAGGAGAGAGAAATTACATCAATTATATAGATTGTTTCAGATACCTATGTTGCTGCTCCATCTTAATTTTTGTTGATGTGTTTTAAAGTGATATCACATATTAATCAATAATATGGGGAGTTATTCGCTATGGTATCTGATACAAACAATTAAGTTTGCTGACAGATTCAGCAACTGTCCCTGACAGATAGAACAAGTCTTTATCTGCTACTTTCCTTCATAATCATTCACCCAGACCTACTGAATGTTTTAAGGAATGGTGTTTCAGAGTCAGTGGCCATGTAACTTTATAATATTGTTACTGTAACTATATTGATTGATTATGGGCTACCAAGTTGGTTTGATTCATAGTAGCCACATAGATAGATTGCAAACATATAATAGGGGATGAACTATGAAAATGAAATGCTTGCTTTTGTCTAAAAGCATATTCCAAAATTTACTCCTCCTAAATTTACAAAAAACACAATAGCAAAATCAATAGCACTTAGACTTATACACTGCTTCACAGTGCTTTACAACCCTCTCTAAGTGGCTTACAGAGTCAGCATATTGGTGCCAACAATCTGGGTCCTCATTTTACCCATCTTGGAAGGATGGAAGGCTGAGACAACCTTGAGCCTGATGAGATTTGAATTGCCATGTTGCAGGCAGCTAGCAGTCAGCAGAAGCCTGCAGTACTGAATTCTAACAACTGCACTACCGCAGCTGAAATATGATATAGATTAGAGTAACCAAAATTTAAATCAAAACAAACTTTATTATACACGACCAACAAAAGACTTAAGTACTAAGCAAGCCATTCAAAGGGTGTATTTCTAGAACTTTCAAAAGTCCCCTGTGTATGATGTTTCTATATTATATTTTTCATCTCAACTAGTGTTTGCTATAGGTCAGGTGCAAAATATGAATTACTGTCATCAGGCTTTAAGTTGGTTTTAATTTTTTGTATTATTAGTCTAATCCTGTAATATCCTTGGCTTCCCATCCTTCCATTAAATCCCAAGGAAAGACATAACGAAAGAACACCTCCACTTGGTGAATAGCAATGCTATTGTCACTATCAAGATGGGTTTCTGTTCTTTATGAAATTTATTAGAGAAATTTTCTTTCCCCTGAAGAAATTTAGAACACCCATCCTTCACATTTCTCTGTGACACATTTGGTGAAAAGTTTGTGCTCAGACTTAACTAAAACTCTGGCAGATCCATCCATGGGGCAGTAAAATTCTTACAATACAAATATCCTTCTAATCTTTTCTACTACCTTCTCTTATTGAATCAGAATAGAGCTGGAAGAGACCTTGGAGGTCTTCTAGTCCAGCCCTCTGTTCAAGCAAGAGACCCTATACCATTTCAAACAAATGACTGTCCAGATTCTTCTTTAAAACCTCCAGAAATGAAGCACCCACAACTTCTGAAAGCAAACTGTTCCAACTGGTTAGTTGTTCTCACTGTTACGAAATTTCTCTTTAATTCCAAGTTGCTTTTGTCTTTGATTAGTTTCCATTCATTGTTTCTTGCCCTGTTCCCTGATGCTTTGGAAAATAAATTGACCCACTCCTCTTTATGGCAGCCTCTCAAATACTGGAACACTGCTATCATACTGCTATTCCCTCATCTAAGTCATTTATGAAGATATTAAAGAATACTGGGACTATGAAGGAACTTTGTGGTACCCCACTGCTCCATGTAGGCGTACCATTAAGGACTATATGTTGAGTACAGTTTGTCAGCCACTTACAAATATATCTGGTGCTGATATTGTCTCCTGGTATCTTATGACTATATTACTTTGTTGTTTGTATATACGATAAGAGTTTGAGCACAGTTCCTTGTGTGTCTAATCACACTTGTCAATAAAGCTATTTCTATTTTATTCTATTCTGTTCTATTCTGCTCTATTCCATTCCATTCCATCCCATTATATTCTAAAACACTTAGATGTTCTTGTTTTCTTTTGCTTTTTTGTTTTCATTGACTGTGCACTATCTACATAAAGGAAGCAGTCTTAGACATCGCAATAGGGAAGTAAACTAAAACATTCTCAACACAGGAAATAAACATTTTTATCATCTGGAAACTGTGAAGAGTCTTTTTTCAAACATAATTTAGATATCCGTTGTGAAGAAACTACAACTAGTTGCTGATATTTTATTGCACATCTTATAGAAACTTTGCCTCCAGAAGAGCTGTAAGTGAAAAACAAATGTCCTTTATAAAAATCTGCTGGAACATTTGTTAATGAAATAAGGCACCGTTGTTATGGAAATGTAGATCCACTTTAATATAACAGCTTTGTTAAAGTAAGTTTTCAGATATAATTAATTATTGGACTAAGGAAGAATTTCCATATTACCTAGAAACACTTATTTTAAAGTGATGGTCACAATTAGTTCTTCGTGTTGAGAGCAGCATGCTGCATACATTGATCCATTATGAAATTACCTTGACATTTAGGTGCCAAGAGTCTTTGTGAGATTTCACACTATTGCTATTCCTGACTGCACAAACTATTCTGATTTTTTTTAATTTGAAAGCTAGCTATTTGTTTCTAAAAGTTCAACAGCTCCATTTAAATCCTCATATAAAGGAAGACTAAGTGAAGTATTAATGCTCCATCCATTTCTGTACAGTTCTCTCATCAGAGGTTTCATAGTCTCTTTACTTATTGATTGATTTATCAAATTGATATAGCTGCCCAAATTTCTAAAATATGATTCTAGACAGTATGTGCAACAATAAAAACAGGATTACAATAGACATGAAGCATCTAAAAATTCCATAATCAAGTACACACTTGAGACATACATCCCTACCTCACAAGCTGAGTTTATCTAACATCCCCCACATGTTTACAAAGCCTTCTTGAAAGGTAACAAGATTGGGGCCAGTTGAATCTCAGGAGAGAAATAATTCCACAAAGCAGGTGCTATCACAAGGAAAGCAGATACAAAAGAAATGCAGCCAGAAAGGTAGATGTGTAGCTGGAGATGATAGAAATAAAAAAGAGGTAAATATGGATACATACCTACACCTCAACAACGTTGCTTCTTGAAACAATGAAGTAAATTTTAGGCGGAAATGCTGAAAGAAATCTAAAACAAATAGAATAGGAGAGGAGAGGAGAGGAGAGGAGAGGAGAGGAGAGGAGAGGAGAGGAGAGGAGAGGATAGAACAGAACAGAACAGAACAGAACAGAACAGAACAGAACAGAACAGAACAGAACAGAACAGAATAGAATAGAATAGAATAGAATAGAATTCTTTATTGGCCAAGTATGATTGGACACACAAGGGATTTGTCTTTGGTGCGTATGTTCTCAGTGTACATAAAAAGAAAACATACATTCATCAAGAATCATAAGGTACAACACTTAATGATAGTCATAGGGTACAAATAAGCAATAAAATAATACTAGGAAACAATGTAAATCATAAGGATACAAGCAACAAAATTACAGTCATACAGTCATAAGTGGGAAGAGATGGGTGATAGAAACGATGAAAAGATTAATAGTAATAGTAATGCAAGCTTAGTAAATAGTTGGACAGTGTTGAGGGAATAATTTGTTTAGCAGAGCGATGGCGTTCAGGGAAAAACTGTTCTTGTATCTAGTTGTTCTGGTGTGCAGTGTCTATACTGTCATTTTGAGGGTAGGAGTTGAAACAATTTATGTTCAAGATGTGAGGGCTCTGTAAATATTTTCACAGCCCTCTTTTTGACTCAGGTCAAAAATGGAAGGCAGGTGGGTAATAATTGTTTTTTCTGCAGTTCTAATTATCCTCTGAAGTCTGTGTTTGTTGGGTTGGGTTGCAGAACCTAACCAGACATTATAGAGGTGCAGATGACAGACTCAATAATTCCTCTATATAACTGTATCATCAGCTCCTTGGGCAGTTTGAGCTTTCTGAGTTGGGGTAGAAAGAACATTCTTTGTTATGCTTTTTTGATGACATTTTTGATGGTAGGTGTCCATTTTAGGTCTTGAGATACAATAGAACCTAGAAATTTGAAGATCTCTATTGTTGATAGTGTATTGTCTAGTATTGTAAGAGGTGGTAGAATGGGAGGGTTTCTCCTAAAGTCTATCAACATTTCTACAGTATTCAGTTAGAAATTGTTCCAGTCACACCATGAGGTTGGTTGTTCAACATCCCATCTGTATGCAGATTCATCATTTTCTCAAATGAGACCAATCACTGTTGTATCATCTGCAAACTTCAGTAGTTTAACAGATGGATTGTTTGAGATGCAGTCATTGGTATAGAGAGAGACGTGGATACAGCACACAACCTTGGGGGATCCCTGTGCTAATTGTACAGGTATCTGATTCTGCTTAGCTTCATCTGCTGCTTCCTATCTATTAGGAAGCAAATCAAAAGTAGCTAATTTGAAGCTATAAAAACAAAACTTTTCCAGGAAATTATTGTAACTAATCAATAAAGTTTTTGTTAGAAATTTCTTTTTTCAAATTAAAAAAAAACTTTTTATTTCTGCATTTAAAACTTTCTTGAACATGATGCTAAAAGTGGGGGGGGGGGAGTCCTGATATAAGACTTTCCTAGACAGCAAAGAAATGGGGTTTTAATTTCAATGCTTTGTAAAAAAAAAAAAAGAGCTGGGAAAAGAGCTTATGTATAATCTTAAAATGCCTAGCTCAGCTAAGCATTTGTCATGGGCCAAGGCTATCTAACTAAAGTTTACAAGTCAATTATTCACTTCATTGAGAGATTGATCAACTCCACCAACAGAATTGAGATAGAGTTCTTTAAAGCAATAAGAATATGCAATATAATCTGAAACATGAATAAAATGTATTAAATTCCACATCAAGTGGACTATTAACTTCATTTATTACCTGTGTCATTTCTAGAGTTCATCTTACTTTTGGGAGAGAAGCTTGACAGTTATTTTCAAAGGGAACACACAAGAATATAATTCTTAAAATATTAGTTTGTAAAATGACAAACATTGAAAATTGCAAGTGAACATCATGAATTCCAAAGCAATGGGACAACATCAATAATTCTCAGTTTACAACTACTAACAGTAACATCTAACATTTGTATAGCATTTTGAAATACAATGATTTCTCATATGATGTGCAATTTCCAATTGACATTTTCAGACTTGGAAATCTAAGCAAACAGGGAGGACTGAAACTGTTTCCTTCTGTGAATTGCCTTTCCACTAGCCATTACAACCTATCCTGTCTCCTAGATTTAGGATGCTTGTAAAAACATAACTTTAAATATGGGACTACGAACCAAATAGATGTATTTCATTTAGTATGAATCTGTCTGCTTTGGTATTAGAAGATGTTATGGTTTTAATAATGATATAATACAGTGGTGGTATTCAGCCGGTTAGCACTCGTTCGGGCGAACCGGTAGCAAGAATTTGGCATGGGTTGCCAAACCAGTAGCAACATCTAGCTGGCCATGCCCCTGATCTCGTCTCCCAGTCTCTGCTCACTTGCTTTTTCCCCACCTAATGCTTGCTTGCCCCGCACCCCTCACACTTGCCACTCACCCCACCTAATCATTCCTCCCCTCCTGGGTCCTTGTGGCTTGCCATTCTAGCCTTCCCACATGGTGCCTCTACCCCAACTGAGCAGCCCTGGTCTTCCTGCTCACAGGTAAGCCTGCAAGTAGCTCCTTCCCTACCATCCCTGGACTTTTCCGGGCCTTCCCTAGTGTCCCGGACTTTTCTGGGCCTTCCTTACCATTCCTGCACTCTGGTGGCTGGCTAAGCTGGCATGGCTCCATCCCATGTGGTGCTTTCCCTGATTTTCCTACCATGTGGTGGCCCTGGCGCAGTGAGGGCAGGTGGATGTCCCAGCTGAGATTGCTGAAAATTGCGCACTGCATGTGCAGCCCTGGCTGGGATATCCACCTGGCTTGCCCTCACGCCGCTGCCGCCACCACCACCCACAAGAAAGCAAGTGGCCACTGAAGGTCTTTGGGAGGGCTGGAGTGGGGGGGTGGTCCATGGCCCCACCACCACCTCCACCCGCAAGAAAGCAAGTGGTTGCTGGAGGTCTTTGAGAGGGAGGGTGGAAGCTGCTGCCACTGCTGTGTGTGGAGGTGCTATGGAAGGGCTGGAGTGGGGGGATGCTCCATGGCCCTGCCACTACCTCTGCCTGCAAGAAAGCAAGCAATCACCAGAGGTCTTTGGAAAGGAGGGCAGATGCTGCTGCCACTGCCACCAAAGAAGTGCTTTGGGAGGGCTAGAGGGGGAGGTGCTCCATGGCCCCGCTACCACCTCTACCCACAAGAAAGCTAGTGGCCACCAGAGGTCTTTGGGAGGGTGCACCACCCACTTCCTTCCTTTTCCTGCCACCTGCTGCTGACTAGAGCTCGCGGGATCATTTAGTTCATCCCAGACCAGGTGTGTGTGTGTGTGTGTGTGAGAGAGAGAGAGAGAGAGAGAGAGAGAGAGAAAGAAAGAAAGAGAAAGGGAGGGAAAGAAAAAGGAAAAAAGAAAAAAAGAATGAGGAAGAAAGAGAAAGAAAAAGAAAGAAAAAGAAATAGGAAGAGAGAGAAAGAGGGAGAAAACTCTGTGCTATTATTTTTAATTGTTTCATTATATCATGTGTTAATATTTTACACTGTCCCTACATCTAGAGTTAATTTTACTGCTTTTCTTTTGCCCAGGGCTACCAGGAACTTACATGCACCCAATGTCTAGTCCAGAGCATAAATATTTGTGTGTTTATTTTGTACATCAGGTTGCATAAATCCAGCTTAATATGCTATTCCTGGTATGTTATATTTTGTATACATACAGAGAAAGAAGCACTCTTGTAATCTTTGACTTTTAGGCTTGGTGTCAAACATCAGCCATAATAATTAGTGTTTTGAACAATATACAGGTTGTATTACACGAATGGCTATTTTAGATGTGAAATTATGAAATAAATTTGAGTAGAGTTCCTGGGAAAGTGTCAGAAAAACAGGATATCACTTAGAGGGACCTTGAGGGACCTACACCATTTCAGAGAAATAGTTGTCCAGTCTTTTCTGAAAAACTTCCAGTGACTGAGCACCCAGAACTTCTGGAGACAAGCAGGTCCATTGATTAATTGTTCTCACTGTCAGGAAGTTTCTTCTTAGTTTTAGGTTGCTTCTCTCTTTGTTCAGTTTCCATTCATTGCTTCTTGTTCGCATTCTGCTTCTTTGGAAAATACATTGCCTCCCCTCTTTGTGGCAGCCCCTTAAAAGCCTGTCACACTCTTGGGCAAAGCATGTAAGCCATTTCCTCCTTTCAGTGGTCCATGAAAGTACATCTGTAGTATGTAGATAATAAAGTCAAAAAAAAGGTGAACAACATTTTTACAGAACTATAGATACATTGAGGCTGGGTGGGACAAGGAATGGCTGGGAGGGGAGGGGCCAGGTGAGGCACCCTTTGACGTGAGTGACATTGAGTTGGCTATGCCCACCCAGTCACATGTCCACCAAGCCATGCCCACCCAGTCACATGACCACCAAGCCATGCCCACCAAATAAGCCACTCTCACAGAACCAGTAGTAAAAAAAATTGAATTCCACCACTGATATAATACTATGTTGCATCTACTTTGATAGCACCATGAGCCACAGTGGAGCAGTGGTTAGAATGCAGTACTGCAGGCTATTTCTGCTGACCTGCAGTTTGCCAGTTTGCCAGTTACCTGCAGTTTGGCAGTTCGATTCTCACCAGCTCAAGATTGACTCGGCCTTCCATCCTTCTGAGGTGGGTAAAATGAGGACTCACATAGTTGGGGACAATATGCTGACTCTGTAAACCATTTAGAGAGGGATGTAAAGCACTGCAAAGCAGTATATAGGTGCTATTTGCTATTGCTAAGTGCTATTTATTATTATTTATAATTTTTAAACTATTATAGTATATTGTGTTTCATTGTATGCCATGCACATCTGCATGACTGAAGCAGTATAGATGCTTCCCCTTCTTCTCCTGTTCCTCTAAGTCACCCTTGACTCGGGAGACCATCTGGACTAGTCCCTGCAGTTTTCTTGGCAAGTTTTTCCCTTGCCTTCTTTTTGTTTTTTAGGCTTTGTGCCTAAGGCAGGACTAGAATTCACAGTCTCCCAGTTTTTAGCCTTAACCATAACCCCACCTTTCTTATTACTAATAACATGAATAAATAACCAATGTTGGCATTAACATCTTCCACTATCTCCCCTAATAAAACTCAGAAACATTGCCAAAGGATTTTGAAAGACAATCTCCTGTATTTGGGTTGTCCTGCATCTTCTTAAAAACCTCCAGTGTTGGAGCATGCACAACTTCTGGAGACAAGCCATTCCATGGATTACTTGCTCTAACTGTTCGGAAATTTCTCCTTCTAGGTTAGTTCTCTCCTTGTTTAATTTCCATCCATTGCTTCCTGCCCTGCCTTCAGGTGCTTTGGAGAATAGCTTGACACCCACTTCTTTGTGGCAGCCCCTTAGATATTGGAACACTGCTATCATGTCACTGCTAGTCCTTCTTTAGACAAACCAATTCCTGCAAACGTTCTTCATACCTTTTAGCCTCCAGTCCCCTTACCTTTGAAATCAATATTGTGCACTCTTATTTAGCACCTGGCCCATCTCTGAATGCTCAAATCCCTTTTTTCTTTCTCCAAGTCACTGTCTGCCTTGTTGCTTGAGAAATTTGTGTGGTCCTGCACATCCAGATAAAAAGCTTTGATTAAGTATCTGCTGCATCTGAAAACTGGCTCCATTCTCAGCATCTCTGCTGAGCTGAAAACAGCTTCTCTGTTTTCTTTTATGGTATCTCACAGTGACTTTCATATATCATGTAAGTTGTTGGCTCTGAATCCATTAGTGACTTTGTAAGAATGATCATTATTCCTTCAGCTAGAGGTGTTTCCTGAAATGTTTACATGAGGTTTATTTCGTAATATAGTGGTGAAGTAATTTAGTACTAAAGAATGTCTTTCATTAGTAAATTATGGGGGAGAGGTGTAGATGACTTTTTCTTTAAAACTGGTAAATGGTTATTAAAATTAGGGATGATAGCAATAAGTTCTGACTTTTATTATGTCTGCTTAGGAATTCCAATGCCAATAGCAGAACAATATACAATAGTTTACAAGGTAGGCTTATCCATGAAAGCAGACAGTTTATATGAATCTTGAAGGCTTTTCTGCATAAAGAATATTAGGATGTTAGTGAACTACAATATTTAGGATTTGGGAAAGCAATTTTATTTACTACAGATGAATTTAGAGTATATCAATGGGTTGATCTAAAATATGCTCTTAAGAAAAAATGAAATTTGAAAGATACATGCCAGAATTGTGCTAGATCGTTTTATAGTTTGATTATTTTAAAGAACTGCCATAATTTTTCTTTCTTTTCTAATTAAAAAAATTGAAATCAATTTGTAGTTTTTTTTCTTTACTGGAACAAATTGTCTTGTGAGAGAAAAGGCCAGGCAATTTCATATGTATTAGAAACTTTTTTTTTTGCAAAAGTAGCCTTTATAATTCCAAAATGTTTTCTTTTTAGTTTTTATATAAAGTCTACATTTCCAACATTAGCTGTGTTGTAGACTTGATGGTAAATAATTATGAAAATGGCATATGGCCCTTAAGTTGCATTAGCTATGACATTTCAAAAAACGGGTGAAGAATTAATGGATTATGATAGATGTAAAACAGTTTAAGGTTTTTTGGCTTTTAACTCAATTAGTACTAAAGTCATAAAAAGGTACTAGGACCTGGTTGGGTAAGAAATGTGGAGCTATCAGTGGCAATGCAAAAGGATATTAGCCAGCCTGTTCTAAATATTCAGTGCTGTATATCTTGCCAGATCTCATATATGTCATCAAACTTTTCTTTCTGAACATTGTACAGTCCTATTATGCATTACTTCAGCATCCTGTTCCCCAAAGCACTGTGATTTATTTGGTTAGCATTATATTCCACCTTTATTCCAGGAGCTGAAAATAGCATGCATATAATTTCATTCCGAAAAATTTGACCCAGAAGAACCTTGTGATGTTGACTGAGATAAAGTGATAGGCCCAAAGTCACTTACAGAGGATGGACTTGAATTAAGGATGGACTTGAATAAGTACTCTAATACCTTAACCATTTTGCCAGCTGTGCAAACAGTGACCTTTCCTAGTGATTGATAAGCTTTCCTGAAACCATTCACTGCTAAAATCATTCATTCTGATCAAAAAACAAGAAATGTCATTCAGGAAATGACAACCCTTCCCCTTCTTTCTTTCCACCCTAATATTATCCTTGAAGAGAAATAGATCAATTTTTTCAATAACCTATCTCTGTGGTGCTCTGAATCATTAATACATTCAAATTTGTCCTACTTTTGAGGCCCTTACTATGATTGTGATTCTGTTCAATATAATATAGGCATTAGGAGATGGCCAAATGTGGTATAGAGGTTACAGTGATATCCTAGGATTGCAAAGATTCATTAGGAACTTTTAAGCTCTCTCTCTCAGCCCAATTTATCTCAGAGTTATTGTTGTGGGATAAAAACGGAGGGAGATTTCTCAGATAAGATGCCTAAATAAAGCCTATAGAAAAGGTAGGATATAAATCTAATAATAAAATCAATAATGCACACCCCTAGTTCTTTCTTAATTTTCAAATTTGATCTCATGAAGCAGGGAAGATTTTTTTTTAAGCCTTTCTTCTGAAACTCTTTAATTTGTGAAGTAAACATACATTATTATGCATACAAGTAATCCTCGACTTACAATAGTTCATTTAGTGACCGTTCAAAATTATGATGGAAAAAAGTGATTTATGACCGTTTTCTCATTTACGACCATTGCAGCATCGCATTGGTCACATGATCAAAGTTCAGATGCTTGGCAACTGACATATATTTATGATGGGTGCAGTGTCGCAGGATCTTGTGATCATCTTTTGAGACCTTTTGATAAGCAAAGTCAATAGGGAAGCCAGATTCACTTAACAAATGTATTACTAACTTAACAAATGCGATAATTCAGTTAACAACTGTGACAAGTCTTAAAATGAGGCAAAGCTGACTTAACAAATGTTTCACTTAATAGCATAAATTTTGGTTCAATTGTAAGTCGAGGATTTCCTGTATATGATGAATGAATACCATGAATACTATGCCCTCAAAAGTGTGTTTTTTTTTCCTGAATGCTTGGCCACCAAGTACGGGTAGATTCAATCAGTCTGAATCTCTCAAGCTTGTTCTAAAATTTAAACTGTTTAGCAGTATATGCTCTGCTCATTCACTGATCCGTACCACAAATTTTGCAGTAGTTCCATGTCACCAATAAAGGTAAGATTTTCAAAGGAACAGCTATCACCTGTTTTTACTCTTCTGTCAGATATGTTGCTGTTGCAAACTTCTGAACTGTGTATAAATATAGCATCAGGCCTCCAGCTCCACAGACTTTATTCATCTGTTTTATTTACTATTTTCTTCAGGAACAAAGCAAACATTGAAATTCCGACTATGCAGGATTGGCTAAACTTTTTTTTGAACATTCTAATATGTGCAAATTAAATTCCCTTTTGAATGTACTCTGCCTGTAGCACAGAATTTTCTTGTTTATATATGCAGGTGCACACAATTACATATTTCAGTTAGAAAAATTCCCATTTTCTGAGCTCAGGTGATTTTGTTATCTTTGCAGCTACTCTGACAGTGAGCAAGTTAAGAGGTGACTATGTTTTCTAATGCCTTTTTCTTTTGTTCAATAATGCTGATTAGGTGCAGTGATCAAATAAATTGGACACAGAGCCAGTAGTATTCATGAGCAGCCCAGTTGGATGGCTGATGCAATAAATTCAAGCATCAGGAAACAAATGTGCATTTAGGAACTGGGCATTTTCTGTTCTCAGAGGGAATGTTTATTTCTGCATGGATTGTTCAGAAACCAGAGAAGTAAAATATCCATCCTGATTGCACCATTAATACAATCTGGAACCTCAGTAAGCACTTGAGGTTCTTTTTTTAATTAATATTATCATGATGTAAAATGAAAATAAAGGTAGTAGGGAAATAGGAAAGAGAAAAGAGGGGAAAGAAAAGGAATCAGAAAACATTTGTGATGAGAATAGGAGTTGGGGAAATTTATTTGATTTTACTTTTCTTTAAAAACTCACAAAAAAATCTATTGATCATTTAATAATCCCAGAATAACACTATATAAGGAAAATAATAATGACAGAAAAAGGATAACTAACAAATCCTTCCTGCCTTCCTACCTAGGATCCTCCTATGCCTGGAACTGCACTTTCTGAGAAGTGGATTGTTATATTTTTTTGAATATTCTTTCAGCCCAACAAGCTCAATATAGCTTAAAGGATATTTTAAACATTGTTAAACTTCAACATGATTCCAGAAATTGTTTTATGTGCGAATAAGTATTTCCTGATAATCTGTTGTTGTTGTTGTTCCTTATATTTTGTCTGTGCACTTTGATAAATCTTTGCTTATTTCCTACTGAAATTGTTTACTTGCTCCTTTAGTGATAGACTGATTGGATTCCCTTGTAAGGCTTGTATGATGCAATGTGGTTCATTTTAAGGTCCTATTGAGATTTCTCCATTTATTCTGAAGTGACTCTTCAATACGCATTTGGATGGTCTATAGATCACCATAGTTGTGCTTATTTTTTTTCCTTATGATGTAGATTTATTCATAGACTTTTAAGGATACATGATGGAATAAACTGGAAATGACTTTGTTGAGTTCACCATCCCAATTTGGAAAGGAAAAATATTGGTTTTAGGGAAGAAAAAGACTTTAACCTGCTTTAATACAACAAGATAGCTTTAACTCTATTAAATAGATTTGCTTATTTATCTATCTATCAAACATGAAAATCACATATAGATTCCCAGTGGTTAATAATATGAACATAACAATATGAGTATCAATAGCAACAGACAATAATATAAGTTAAGAGTTATGAGTGAAAAATTCTGTTTCCTGGCTATTTCTCCCCTCACTTTTTGAAAAGAAGGAAAAATTAATCATTTTCCCATGGTCAGGCAAGCCATATAGGACTTTATAGCTTAATATCAGCTTTTTAAATTGCATCTTGGAACCTTTAGAAATCAGTACAGGACCTGCGCTACAAATGTAATGTGTCCATAGCAGCTTTTATATACCAACAATTGCTGCATTTTGCATCTGCAGCTTCCAGATCATTTTCAAAGGCACCATGCCTATGGTTTTGCTTCACAACTTTCAGAACTAGTAGTTGAACCAATATTTGCAATGGATTGTTATTATGATCCACATTCTAAAATAATTAGCATTGTTCTAAACAAATAAATATGTAATTAAAACATGTGCCAATATGTGCTATTTCAGTTAAAATGAAGGTCCACAGAGAACAAACTTGTAGCTCAATGGCACCAGGGGCAGGGAACAAATTGACAGAACAAGGAAGTAGCTGAAAGGTAGTTGCAGGAGACAGGAGATAACTGCCAGTCATGTGGAGACAGCAGCCTGCATTCTGTTTCTATAAGACCTGGAATCATTCCCAGGATCAGATGAAGTTGATCTAGTGTAATCGAAATTTCAAGTCCATCCTCGTACATATCAACAAAACAAGGTGACTGCCAGTCTTGCCTTCCACATAATATTAACAGACAGCTTGTTTGCCAGAGTCTATATCCAACAGATCTATTTAACAATTTCAATTTAAAACATTTTTCCCACTGTGAAAGCACCAGGACTGTGCCCTCTAATTTGCCCTTAATTTTTCAGTTGCTGAAGAATAATATTAGAAGACCAGACTGCCATCTGCAATCAAGGAGAGAAGCAACCTAGAACTAAGGAGAACTTGCCAGACAGTGTAAACAATTAACCAGTGGAACAATTTGTCTTTAAGTTGTGGGTGCTTATTAAGAAGATATCGGACAGTCACTTGTCCAGAATGGTATAGGGTCTCTGCTTGAGCAAAGGGTTGGACTAAAAATCTGCAAGGTTCCTTCCAACTCTGTTATTAGTTATATTTTCACAACAATATTTCTAACCCAGCCCAGAATTCTGTTAGATCTTTCATACTACTGGTTCAAGATTAACTTTTCAGTGACTAGACCATGAATCCTGATTGTATATGTGTGTATGTGTATGTGCGTGTGTGTGTGCATGCACACACACACACACACACACACACACACACACACATACATATACTATTCTTCCTCCCAGAAAGTAATGCTTAATATTTCTCCTTATTGCATATCTTGTTCTCCTCAGCCTTCAATTCTTCTATTAAACTTGCTGAGACTGGACTCAACTTTCATTTTATCATCTTGGATATTGACCAGATTTCCTGATTTTGTGTCATCCACAAATTTGATAAGCAGCCCATCAATCTCTTATCCTAGTCATTAATAACAATATTGATTAATACTGGCCTCAAGTCAGTTCCTTGTGATATATAGTGATAATTGCTACAGGTCCCCTAATGCTAACTTTGTGAGTGTGGTTAACCAGCTATTATGGAATATGTTTACTGTTTCCAGGCTTTTCCCGTCAATATAGAAAGCAATGTCAGCAGGCATTTCTCTGCATTTCATCTATGATTTTGTATTGTGTGAATTGAGAGAATGTGTATATAATAATACTATTATCATTAGAAGGCATGCAAGGCATTTCTGTATAATTCTTAAGAACATGTACGTGGAATCACAGAAGTCAAGTTCAATTTGAAGGAAACTTTAATTATGTGGTTCCTAATTCCTAAGAAGCTGGTGTAAAAAGCAACAACTGATTTTTTAAAAATAAGGATTTTGTTGACAAATAATTATAGACTGTTGGTTAGAGCTATTGTACCAGAATTTTGAATTCATGGGTTTGATGCATTAATTATTTCCCCAATAGGCATGAATGAGATCCAATCCTTTTAAGACTGCTGAATATAATTATATCATTGGAATCACAGGTTCTGACAGCATTTGCAGCTATTCCCTGGGTTATAGCACTCCTATCAGACTTAATTATCTACACACAGAGACGGCTTTGTTATGGCCCTTGAGGAAGGGTACCAGATGTACTGCCTAATGTCACATCTATAGAATCACCTTTATTATTGGATGGAGATTTTTTTAAAAACATATTTCTAAAGCAAATTCAGAGGAAACCTTGAGTTAAGTAAGAATGTTTCACTATGAAAGGAGAAACTATTCAGACATAAATACAGCTACCATTCTTCTAACTGGAGACAGTCATGTTTCATTCTGTAAACATTCCCCTAGCAAAACTCTGGTCATAGTCTTTGACTGTAAGAGCTAGTTGCAAGCAAGACTTTCTTTTTGAGTGCCTAATTCTTGTAGCATAGAATTTATTTGTGTATCAGTTCTTTGTATATTTATATCTGAGTACCCAAAGACTCATAGGAGCCTCATCTCCAAGTTGGAATTGGAGACACACTGACTGGTTCCTGAAAAGTTGATTTCAGTGAGCTTTCCGTTTGCAAATCTGAGATCTGGAGCACAGAAATTTGACTCTGAAGAAATGATTCTTCCACATCACTCATAATAACATGGGGTAGGATCTTCTGTAGGAGCTATGTCCACAAAAAAAAAAAAAAACTGGAGTGCCTTAGAACACGTTACAAAAAAAAAACATATTTAGGTTTGCAATACCATTTATGTAATATAAGCCAACATAATTATTTTTTGTATAAATATTTTTGTATACATCTCTCACTTCAATTTAGTATGTTCTTTCACACTGTCTTGCACTTTGGACCAGTCCTTAGGCACACATATTAGTACTGCCTTAGACTAAACATAGCATTCCCAAGTAGATAACACTCTGTAGAACTGTTTATTATTTGAAAAGCCTCTGACTGGGTTGTATCAATTCAATTTATTCAAAGATAATGCATGTCATGGTGCTTCTCCATATTAAAAAAATTCCTGCACTTAGAAAATCAGGTTTCAAGGAGAAAAGATCTCACCTAAGGTTCTTTTTGCCATATCCAATCTTCTTCACCCAATGATTTATTCAATTTGTGAGAGGCATTCAGTTATGAACTTATGTCAGAAAGGATACCATCCAAATAAAAATATATCAACATTGAATATTAGGCTATAGTTGCTATCTTTCAGTTTAATCTGATACAGATTTGTTCAGAAATAAATTGTCCTAATTTCAATGGAGCTTTCTCTCTGATAAATATGAACAGGATTGCACCCTTAAACCTCAAGGAATGACAACTAAATAGATTTCTTCTGTTAGATGAGTCACAAGTATGCAATTTTAACTCCTCTCTTAGTGAGAATTGTATTAAAGTGTTGCAGAAAGAAAGATTATGAAAAAGAGAGAGCCAGTAGCATGCATCACTTTATGGTGGGTGGAAAAACTACACATACACAATTTATTTTTCATTGCTCTATCATGAATATGAATTCAATTACAATTGGAAAAGAACTATGTGGCAGTCCATCACTATTGTGCTCAGCTACTAGTGAATATAATGGCTTTTACCAAGGAAGAGCTTATCATTCAGTTTCAGACAAGCTTGAATCCATGTTGGAGCAGATGAACCCATGAAAAGAGATGGCGCCAATCAAAACAAAGGATTAATGTGGCTTTTTTATAGTCTAGAAAAAATGAATGAGAGGAAAATATTAATGAAGGAGTATATCCTCTGTAAAGGGACAACATTGTCATTTCCTAATATATAGCAGATGATTGGTCAACATTAATTATAGAAATTAATATTCACCATTTCTACTGATGTCTTATAATTAGGAGTAGATATACACTGTATTAATATACAGTGAATCCATATATTGAGCTATAGGAAATAACAAAGCATGAATCTGTACATTGAACGATAAGAAAACAAACATGCTACAACACATAAATGAAAGCAAAATACTAATTCTCCATAATATATTCTGCTTTCAGTTTCATGCATAAGAAAAAGGAACTATGGAAATTCTGGCTATGCTTGGTTCCTAGAAATATATTTCATTAGGTACTCTTGGTTCCAGAGTATCTAATGAGATATATACCTTAAGGTTTCTAAAATGGCCTTTTAAACTACTTAATACTAAACTTTGTTAAGTACAAGCAATCCAGATCTAATGCATCTTCTAGAGATTTCATCACAAACTCTTTTTGAATTCCTGGAACAAGGGCCAATCCACTTGTCTTCTAAGTCAATGTTTCTTTGTCAAGATCCTCTTATCATCAACGAAGATGTACTCTATTGCCCATTGGATTTAATCCTGACTTGGGATTGATGATTTTTGCCCTTTTCTTTATTACTGTCCTCAGGTATTTTGAGATCAACAACTGTACAAATAGCAGTGTAAGATTAATGTCAGAATTCATACAGAAATCTCTCTGGGAATTTCCCAGAATTTTTTTCCCCGAAGAAATCCGAGTATGTCTAACAATGATATTATTGATTGATATTATTTAGAGGTAGTAGCGGATGCAATTGTTTTCTGTTTTTCATTCTCCTGCTACTTTCTAATGTGAAGAAACGCATGGAAGAATGTCTACCTGTCAGATTTAATGGAAGTGTGGAAAACAGTGAAACTCTAATTGATAGTACAATGTATATTGAAACCTTGGACAAGCACAAGAACATAATATTCCATCTGTGCAAGTTTTCATCAATATTTCCTTCTGTAAAAGAAATTCTGAAGCAAATTTTCTTTATCATGCAATCTTACGGGAAAGGGGATAAAGCAAAGTATTTTTTCTGCAAAAATTGGAACAATATATATGGGCAGATTTAGCAGCAGGCAACTCAGCCAGTCCCCTGTGACTCTGGATTTGATGAAGCATCTCTTAGAAAGATAAGCTCTCTACTCAACAGCTGAAACCAACAGGAGCATGAATAAATAAAAATTACAAATTCTAGGAATGGGATTCTATCATTTTATCAGGCAGAATTAAATCATGCATGTAAACAATGTGCCCACATCTGAAGTTGGCTAGAAATATAATTAAAAAAGGCATTCAAAGGTTGAACAAAAGGAAGGAAGTAAAAATAGGAAGCCATTTGGTTTTAAGCCAATTGTGATAGCATTCAAAACCAGCATCTGAACAAAAGAGCAATAGGTACATCGAATTTTTATTTTAGCAATAACTGTCCTCATTATTTTCTTTTTTCCCCAGGCCCCAAGTTATTTAATATTATGTTACTCTTTTTAAGTATTTAATGCATAGTATTGCAATCCACCTGAAATCTCAGTATGTAATGAATATTTTAGCTTTAACTACAACAACACAAGAGCACACAACAGATATAAACTTAATGTAAGCCACTCCAAACTTGATTGCAGGAAGTATGATTTCAGCAACAGAGTGGTCAATGTCTGGAACTTGCTATCTGATTCTGTAGTCACCTGCTCAAACCCCCACGCTCTTAGCCACAAACTAACCTCTATTGACCTCACCCCTCACTCCTAAGAGGTCTGTAACGGGTGTGCATAAGTGCACAATGATGCCTACCATCCCTGTCCTATTGTCCCCAATTATTAGTTCCTATTTCTTATATTTAAACTTAAGTTTTTTCTTATTTCTATTATATTGTACAATATAATTATTGTAATCAAATATAATTTGTCAATTATTTTGACAAAATAAATAAAAATAAATAAAATAAATGTAGATTAAAAGTCCAATTTTGGAAATTCAGTTGCCTGCTTAAAGATTGGAATGTGATAGGGAGTTGTGATAAGTTCTTCAACTGAATCCCTTTTAAAGGAAACAGATTCCTTTTCTCATAAATGGGCCCTTGCTTAAGTTTTCAAGGGAACATAAGAGATAAAAATAGACAACATTTTTTCTTTCAGAGCTCTCCTTATACAGGCCTGTAATCAGAGCCTTAAGTCCTGTTTAAATAAATCCAAATCAAAGGTGGTATTCAGCAGATTTTGACCTGTTCTGGAGAACCAGTAGCGGAAATTTTGAGTAGTCCTGGGAACCGGCAAATATTACCTCTGACTGAAGATTTTACAGTATCCTTCCCTTGCCACACCCACCAAGCCACGCCCACAGAACCGGTAGTAAAAAAAATTGAATCCACCACTGGTCCAAATTATTTAAAGATCCATTCATTGCACCTTTTACTTTAGGGTTCTGGTCTGATTATAGGACAAAGACAGTGGTGGGATTCACCAGTTCAGGTGAACCAGTTTTCATATTACCCTGCCCCCGCTATCAAAGTGCATCCTGAGCTCTGTGCTGCAATGGAGAAATGAATAACAGAGTAGTCAGTGTTAGGGAAGGTCATGGCCGCCTTCCCTCTTTCTTCTCCCTGCTCCACCTCCTTTCTTTGTGCTGATGCTCCATTTCCCATTTCTCTATTGCAGTGCAGTGCCCAGGATTTACTTTGATAGTGTGTGTGTGGGTGGGGGGGGGGTAATTTAATAAACCAGATTGCCCAGGGTCAGATTGATCATCACAGGAGGATCATCCTACATATATTGCAGAGCTGGGGGATGAGAATGGGTCACACCTCCCACATCAGCCAACCTGACCCTGGGCAAACCAGTTGTTAAATTATTTGAATCCCACCATGGACAAAGACATCATTGGTTGCTGTCTTGGATAACCTATACCAGGAGCTAGGTGGAAATAATGAGCCCTTCTTTGATCTTTTAGTGCTTTCAGTAGTTATTAACACATCAATTGCACCATCTTATTGGACTGCCTGCAGGAATTTAGGATTTGAGGTAGTGTTCTGCATTGTTTCTGCTCCTTCCTCTGTAGGAAGTATGGGTAGAAAATCTTCCAATGGGCAGCATGAGCTCTTCTTTTCCTTTGTTTTCTTCCCTAGAACTTTAAGGCAGCTGGAAGAGTACTGGATCATAACCAGTTTCCAATTATAAAAGGAAAACACGGATATTACTTTATTATAGATGTGTGTTGAAGGAAAACTGGAGTTGTATGGAAGAGCAAACAGGAAGAATTTGCAGCTCTTGACTTAACAGGTGACTGATGATGGAGGATGATTGGGCTTGGATTCAGCAAACCAACAGCAAGCAAACTGAATGAGGAAGCAGAGCCTAGCACCCCCACAATTCCAGCAGCAATGGTCCGCACCAGTAGAGATGGAGTGCTTATGCACATTTCTATCTCTCTTCTACCATAGAACAGCAGTTCAGAACAGTAACTGACAGCATCAGTAGCCAACTAATTTGAAGGTGGCTAAAACCTTTGTTATGAACTTAAGCAACAAAAGGTGAACAGAATTGTCCTTGGGTCTGTTTATAAATTAGATAAATGCATAGACATAGATGGTAGTATTAGTATAGCATAATATAACATGGATTTAGTGATGATGCTAGGAAATAAGTTTAACAATTTTATATAATAAAAGCCTCCTAAAAATGCAGGAAAGGTAACAGGACTTTTTTGGGGGGGAAGGAAGGACGGAGAATAAGATATTGCACTAATGGTCTCTAGTATATGGCATGTTGCAAATTTGGTCCTCTTGTATTTTTAATGTCTACTTAAAACCTTGTGGTGTACCATAAGGCTCCACCTTAGGCCCAGTATTCTTCAATATCTTCATAGATGACTTTGATAAGGGAATAGAAGGTGAACTCATCAAATTTACAGGCACTAGGCTGGCAGGAATACCCCAGAAGACAAGCTCAGCATCCAAAAAGATCTTGACAGACTTGAACAATGGGCCCCCTCCAACAACATGAAATTTAATGGAGAGAAAAGCAAGGTTTTATATCTAGGAAGGAAAAACCAAAAGTACAAGTACAGGTTAAGTAAAACCTGGCTCAAAAACACTAACTGTGAGAAGGACCTTGGAGTCCTAGTGGACAATCATATAAACATAAGCTAGCAGTATGGGGCATTATCCAAAAAAACTAATACAATCCTTGGTTGTATAAACAGAGACATAGAATCAAAATCATGAAAAGTATTAGTACCACTTTTTAAATCCTTAGTAAGCCTACACCTGGAATACTGCATCCAATTTTGGTTACCACATCACAAAAAAGATGTTGAAACTTTGGCAAAAGTGAAAAGAAGAGCATCTAAGATGATTAAAGGCCTGGAGACAAAAACATATGAAAAATGGTTGCAGGAATTGGTATAGTGAGTCTAGAGAAAAGAAGGCCTGGGAGGACATGACAGCAATATTCCAGTATTTGAGGGGCTGCCACAAAGAAGAGATAGTCAACTTATTTTCCAAAGCACCAGAAGGCAAGACAAGAAACAAACAATGGATGGAAACTAATCAAAGAGAGAAGCAACCTGGAATTAAGGAGAAACTTTCTAACAGTGAGAATAATTATCAATGGAGAGATTGCCTTCAGAAGTTGCAGGTGTTCATCACTGGAGATTTGTAAGAAAAGATTGGACAGCCACCATGTCTGAAATGGTATAGGGTCTCCTGCTTGAGCAGTGGGCTGAACTAAAAGACCTCTAAGGTCCCTTCCAGCTCTATTCTGTTTCTGATTTTGACTCTTATTCTAACTGCTGGGAATAGGCCTATCAACAGTTTGGATCCATTTTACTGGAGCTAATGCTGAACTCTTATCATAGTATTTGGAGACTATAAACTATAAGGATCTGGACTGGAGAAAAGAGGTTGAAACTGAGCCTGAGTAAGAAATATTTGTTTTGTATATAAGAGTTATCTGTTGACAATAATGTTAATTCTGGCTGGTCAGGCACTAGCTAAGAAACAGTAGGGACATATTTTGAGAGTTCCTTGGATTCAGGTTCATGCTTGAACAGTAGACATCATAATTCTTTTCCACCGCTGGCTAGTACACCATCTCTGACCTTACCTAATGCAGGAAGATCTAGTTGTTGCAGAAATTGAACCCTAATTACCTCCCATAGTATCTGCAAGACAACATGTTCCAACCAAAATTAGCCTGACCCACTAGCTTTTTCAGTTCTCAGAGGTGGAAGGATGCTGAGACTAGAAGATATTGCTTTTCTGTAGCCCAGATGTTTTGAAATAGTCTCTCAACAAAGATCAGACTAGCTCCCTCTATGCTGTTCTTCAATAAAATGTTAAAAATAAAATTGCTCTGGAAAGCAGTCTCTTAACTTAAACAATGCACCATCTTTCATTTATTTCATTCCTTTATGTCATTTTGCTGCTTTTCTGTTAGGAGATTTATGATGTTATTTTTGGCTTTTAGTTATGCCCTGATTGTTTTAACTATTTTTATATTACATATTATGCAAGTCCCCCAAGGATTGTCAGATTTATAAATTTATACTGAAATCAGATCTTAGAGTTGAAATATTTTGAAAAGGAACTTTCCTCTCACTGCTGGTTAGCAGAGAAGATATGGTGTGCAATGGTTCCGCCCTTATGGTCAGGTCAAAAATCAGCATATTTTTTGTTGTAGTTAGAGACCATTTATGTAATATGGGGTATCAAATACTAGAAAATTATTATTTTGCCATAATGTAAGCATGCTTCTCAAGATGGACATGCCTTATGTTTGAAGTGTTCTGAAGTCTAGAAATGGGTCTGAATTCCTCAGTACTTCAGAACCTCTTTTATTTATTAAGAATCTAACCAACTCTATAGAAGAATAATCCCAAAACTATTATTTATGGGTAACTGTTCAATTATGCTAAGATAAATATTCAAGAGTCTAGGAAGGAAGGATCAGGGAATCTGACTAGTTAATACATATATACAAGTGGAACACTGTTTTGGCATCCATCAGTTATATTTAAGTTATATTAAACTTAATATTAATCCAACCAAAAATACTGGGCACCTATGTGTACCTTTAGGAAGAATAAGAAGGATTCAGCTAATTGCTGGACCAATTGTTAGTTCTTAAAATGTAATAGTGGGTGGTATGACATTGAGATGTGCCAGAGAGCTCTTTCCTGGCCAGTAGTTATCTCACATATTAATTTTGTTTCCAAATAATCTTTGATGTTTGCTCATGCTGTTTTGAAATTTACACCAGTGCTCCGGAAGTTAAAAAGAAGAAAAAGGAAAGAATAACTTAGGTGAGGTTGGCAGCAAAATGAATGAAAGAATAAAAATGGACTTTGTACACTCTTAAGATTGAAAAGGATAGAAGGATACATACCCTTCATTAATTATACAGTAGTCTGAAGACTGAAACTACTTGCCATGCTTAAATCTACTGGGAAGATTATTACATCATGGATGTATTATGTGAAGACTAAGTAGTGGCTCAATGACTAAGATGCTGAGCTTGTCAATCAGAAAGGTCAGCAGTTCAGCAGTTCGAATCCCTAGCACCACATAATGCAGTGAGCTCCCGTTACTTGTCCAGCTTCTGCCAACCTAGCAGTTTGAAAGCACGTAAAAAATGCAAGTAGAAAAATAGGGGTCACCTTTGGTGGGAAGGTAACAGTGTTCTATGCACCTTTGGCATTTAGTCATGACAGTCACATGACCCCAGAGATGTCTTCAGACAGCACTGGCTTTTCAGCTTTGAAACGGAGATGAGCACTGCCCCCTAGAGTCAGGAACAACTAGCACATATGTGCAAGGGAAACCTTTACCTTCTGGAGAAGTTGAAAATATGGGTTGGAGATATGCCATTCTGGTGAAAGTGTAATTATGGCCCACTAAGAGTTGACACTAGCTTAATGACACATAATCATAACCAATGATATGAAAATATTGGTTGAATAGTGATTGATTTGGTTTAGTTTGTTTGATTTATACTTTCTTTCTGTTCTGATATGTACATATCTAAGTCTAACATACTAGTATGTGCATGATATAACTGTTCATGTAAATCTTCCTTTTTCTTTTTCATTTATTTTGAAAAATTAAATAAATGAATAAAAATGTTGATTAAAAATAAGTGGAGGTTCTAATTCTGTATCTATGTTAGTTTACATAATAATTCTGCCAAATAATTCTGTCAAATTGGTATCTGTGCTGAGGCAATTAAATGGTTAACCCGGCAAATCAGGAGACATGGAAACAGGGTTTTCCTTGAAATGAAATGCCCCGAACCGAAGTCCAAAGCACTCTTTTATTTAGCAAAAGCAAGATTACACAATATCAGCCAAGCAACAATAATACAAAGTCAGTTCATTAAAATCAATTCATTCCGTTACCTCATAGTTCCAGATAAGACCACATTCCTGACTCTCTTTGAAGCATCTCTCTTTGAAGCAACTCCCCTGTTCCAGCAGCCTACTGATAATAACTTTCACCAATTAAGCATGAGTTGAATATAAGTTGAATATATCATAACACATTGAGCATCATTAATCAGAACAATTAATCCCACATCTCCCCCTTTTCTATTTCATGACCATCACGAGCATAATAAGTAGTAACATGTATTTCTTGCTTAACGTGAAAAAGTCCTTTAGCCATACCTATAAGAGAAGGCAGGCATTGAATACAACAGCAAATACTTACTAGAGCAACCAATATCAAGATGATCGACATAGCAATCCTTCGGATCCAAGACCCATCCGGCAGCCAGGACCACATGGCTCCCCATATGTCTACGGTACCAGAACCAGTCCCTACCAAAGGATTCTGAGCAATCATTTCTTCCATAGTGTGTACTGTGTGAGAAATATTGAGTTCATTATCATGGATATATACACAACAATGTGAATGTAATAAAGCACAAACCCCTCCTTTAGAAGCCAGAATAATATCTAAAGCATAACGATTTTGCAAAGCTACTTTTCGTACTTCTGAAAGTTCCTGATTAACCAGTTTCAAAGCAAAGATAGTTTCATTAAACATAGCCATAGTCCAGTTATTCAGTAAATGTAAATCACGGTAGTTCATAGCCACACCCAAAGGTGGTAGTATTCCACGACTGAGCTGAGTGTCCCAATGGAAACCAATCGGGCTAGCTTCAACATCCCGACGATTTCGCAGTCGACCAGCAGGTAATACATCAGTCTTATAGATAGCAGGAATCACATAACCCATGGTGCAAACACCAGACCAAGTTTTTGGTAAATGTTTATATGCTTTAGTGCCACACAGAAACCAAATTGGACCGGACCATTCCACCTGTTGAGCGGATGTCAACTCTGCTAATGTCTGAAGAAGTGCTACTTGCTGACATGCAAATTTAATTGTGTCCTTAAAGGCATTACAAAAACCATCACTATTATTCCACATAACGGTTTGATTGCACAGCTGGTAATCTCCCATGTTGGTATCATTGGATCGATTAAAACAAACCAAAGCAGCTTCAAAAAGTACTATGTCCACAGCCGGGGTAGAATTAAAAGAAACGTGAGAGATATTGTAAATTGTTGAGTTATCGTTCCACCCAGAATCATTAAGTGGGATGGCATGCAAAGGTAGTCCCCCACGAGAGGTGCCCGGGATATGCATGCACAGCCAACATCTAGTCAGATTGAGGTCTTTCGCTGTCCTCGCCAGATCGTTCAGGAATACATTTTTCCGCCATATCTCCGTTCCCAGCATCCCGGGTCTTTTGATCTGGCCCACAAGGTTTTGGGTGGTAAGGGCGAACACAGCGGCCAGGCACCCAACGAATACCATTTTCATTTTCCACTGCAGCATATCCGCGGCCCCACGTAATAAGTTTAAATGGGCCGCACCACGTAGGGTCTGGGAGAAACCGAGCCCAGACCAGAGGGCGATTTTCTGTGGAAGAAACAGAAGAAGGGAAAAACCGGTCTGCCGCTGTAGCTGGAGGCGAGCCGGTGGGAGTTAGAAAATTTAAAGAATATAAAGCAATATTAAGAGTGTCTTGTATTCCTGGAAGTCCCGGGGAATTCCCCCTTTGTTGTTGTTTAAATTTTTCGAGCATGCGTTTTAAAGTGCCATTTGCTCGCTCGCAAATTGCCTGTCCTTGCGAGTTATAGGGAATGCCAAATTTATGACAAATTGACCAACGATCACAAAATTGAGCAAAGTTTGAACTAGTATAGGCAGGACCATTATCTGTTTTTAGCTCCTTAGGTGGCCCTGAGGAGGCAAAAGTGCGGAGACAATGATTAATGACATGCTTAACAGTCTCCCCCCTTTGTGGGGTAGCCATAATAAACCCAGAAAATGTGTCAATACTAACATGTAGATATTTCCACGGGGCAAAGGAGGGATACTGCGTGACATCCATTTGCCAAAGGGCATTACGGTGCAAACCCCTAGGGTTTACTCCCATGGGTATAGCTGTAGCAATTTTACTACAGGTAGGACATTGCTGGACAATTGCAGCAGCTTCTGTAGCTGAGAGGCCAAATTGTTTAATAAGGGCTTTTGCCCCTTGATGGAAGTAAGAATGGCTGTCCCACGGAGTTGTTTTAGATAAATGTAAGTGCTCCACGCGTGTGGAGGCATCAGCTCGCTGGTTTCCTTCAGCAAGGATTCCAGGTAAATTGGAATGACTACGCATATGCCCAACAAAATAAGGACATTTATGCTGTTCTAAAATTTGTTGGTACGATAAGAAAAGAGCAAGTAGCCCTTCCTCCGTTCCTGGGGATACATATGCCCCTGTGAGGCATATAGTTAAGTTGTAAACATATTGACTATCCACAATTAGATTAAATGGCGTGTCAGGAAAAGTTTGAAAAGCCAACATAGCAGCGGCCAATTCTGCTCGTTGAGCTGATTTTTGAGGGGGGGTAATTTTCGTATGCCACTTCTCGTTTAGTTTCCATACGCACGCACCATATGTTTTTCCTCCATCCACAAATAAGGTCAAAGCATCTGGGAGAGGAAAAGAGCAGCGAACTTCTTCCAAAATTATATGTGTATTGGTGACAATGGACAATCTATGATCTGATGGTAAATGATAAGCAAAAGTACCTTGCCAATTTGCTAAAGACAATTGAAGTAGCTCAGAGGTAGCCAAAAGTTTTTCCCATAAGTGAAGCCGAAAAGGAACATAAATAATAATAGGTTCAATGCCCATTAATTTAAGGCATCGGAATCGACCCCTTAAAATCAAAGTGGATAAGGTATCTTCTCCTGTGGAGACAGATTTTTTCCCAACATGGCCTAAGTGCAGCCACTCAAGAAGCAAGGTTTTTTCTGACGTTATCTGCAAAATCACACCAGTAGGCAATCGACCAGGCAATAACGCTAAATGAGGAGGGGCATTTTCCTGACATCTATCTGTCCATTGCTCAGTCAGCCGACACTCAACCAACCGAACAACTTCTAACTGTTTCTGACTAAGGGATATTGGATCAGCAGGATTTTTTCCTTGACGCAGGGCATCAAACAAAGGGCTTAATTCCTGGGTAGAAAGATTGCAATAAGGTCTTACCCAATTAATATTTCCTAACCACTTTTGTAGTTCTACTAACGTAAACACTGGTGGTAAATCAAATTTTGCCATCATAGGCGTGGAGTGAGCTGCTGTCAACTTGTGGCCTAAATATTTAAAAGGACTATGAGTTTGAATTTTTTCTGAGCTTACACAAAGTCCATACCTAGATAAATGTTTTATTAAAAGAGCCATTGACTGTGCTACGGTCCCTTCCGGGCCAGGAGCGGCCACCAAAATATCATCCATGTAATGAATAACTTTCCACCCTGGCCGTGCCTTACGGAAGGGTGACAACGCCAGAGACACATACATTTGACACATAGTAGGACTATTTAGCATTCCCTGAGGAAGGACCTTCCATTGATATCGCTTAGTTGGTGCTTCATTATTTAAAGCGGGGACAGTAAATGCAAAGAGCTTCCGATCATCATAATGTAAGGGGATTGTGAAAAAAGCATCTTTTAAATCTATAACAACTAAATCCCAGTCCTTAGGGATCAGATTGGGATTGGGCAGACCACATTGAAGAGGGCCCATTGGTAATATTATCTGATTAATTTTTCTTAAATCATGTAAGAATCTCCAATTCCCACTTTTCTTTTTTATAACAAATACAGGGCTATTGTATGGACTGGTGGAAGGTTCAATATGTCCAATTGCTAACTGTTCCTGTACTAATTGATGAAGATTATATAATTTTTCACTGGATAAAGGCCACTGCTCCGTCCACACCGGGACAGAGGATAACAAGCGTAATTTCAAAAGAGTCTCCATAATTCCACCACTATCAATCCTCTACTGTAATGACAGCTTTCAGCTGACTCATCAAATCTCTCCCCCACAAGTTGACATGTAATTGCATGACAATAGGTTTAATTTTCGCTGTTGCACCCCCCTGCTTCAGCGTAGCCGTGAGCCATTTCTCGCTAACCTGAGCCTCTTGGAGACCACCAACACCTCGTACAGCAGGAGTAGCCACTAACGGCCAAAACTTTGGCCACTCAGCCGACCGAACGACTGAGACATCAGCTCCTGTGTCCAACAAACCAGAAAAAGGTTTGCCATTGAGTAAAATTGTCATGATTGGTTTATAGGCTGCTATCTGTTTAGTTACTGTTAAAACAGAGCTCTCAAAACTGTTCTCATCAGTAGATCCAAAACCTCCCTCCCCCCTTATTCTAGCTGAATCTCCAGGGGGGGTTACACAGGGCAGCAATATTAACTGAGCCACTGCCATCCCTTTAGGTAGAGAAACAGGAGTATTTGCATGAAGCTGCACCTTGATAATTCCTTCATAATCAGCATCTATCACTCCTGGGACTACAAAAACTCCTTTCTTCCCTGCCGATGATCGTGGTAAAACCAAACCAACCGTACCTTCCGGCAGAGGCCCTTTCATTTCTGTGCTAACTACTTCAATTAAACCTGGAAAAGTCAATGAACATGGGGTGGCAAGCGGCAAATCTATGCCCGCAGAATGAGCAGTTGCAGGTTTATGGCTTAAGCAACCACTATTAGACTTATCTTGGCAGAGTTCCTTATTTATTCCTGGATTTGTTTCCGGGGGCTCTGCCACCTCCCCCTGAGTCAGTTTTTTTGTTGTGACATTGAACGACACTGATTCGCCCAATGATACCCCTTCTTGCATTTTGGACAGACTGTTTTTGGCTTACTTAGTTGTCCCTTACGACCTCGATGTTGGCCACCACCAGGGGCCCGGCACTGAGCCTTGAAGTGACCAGGCTTCCCACAATTAAAACAATTTCCCTTCCCTTGCAAGGTTCCTCGAGTCATTGCTGCAGCCAGGGCATCCATTTGATGGAGCTGGCTTCCTACAGCAGCACAAGCTTCAATCATCTGCGCAATTTCCTTCGGTCCTGTAGCTATCAAGGGCTTCAAAATAGCCTTACAGTCTGCATTAGCATTTTCTACGGCTAATTTTTGGAGTAATTCTGCAGCTGCCATATCATTATCCACCGATCTTTCAATTGCAGTTTTCAATTTAGTAATAAAATCCTGAAATGGCTCAGCATTTCCCTGCTTAATGGTAACAAAACTGCGAATGGAGCTACCTCCAGCCTCATCTACTTTAGCAAACGCAGCCAACACACAAAGGTTAATCATAGGGAAAACATTATTTGCCAAGTTATCACGTTGTGACTCAACTGTACTAAACTGATCAGCACCATATAACTGATCGGGTGTAATGTTTGCTGTTCCCCTAGCTATTGCCTGTTGTCTATATTGAAAATCCCAAACAATATATTGGCCGGAGGACAAGATCATTCTGGCCAAAGCTTTCCAATCCTCCGGTATCATCATTCGACCAAATGCCAAAGCTTCCAGCAAAGCAGTTGTATATTTACTTTTTAACCCATAATCTTTTACTGCTGTGGTAATTTCCCTGAGAGTTCTTAATTCTAAAGGACGCCAAACACGTTCCTGATTCCCTACTCCATCCATTTCTACAACAACAGGAAAAGCTGAGACCGGAAGATTGATTAATTCCTCCGGAGACAGCTCCCCATTCTCCATTGCCTTTTCAAATCCAGCGTCCACCGCATTTTTCACTCCGCGAGGGGCTAGCGAAGGCTCACTAAGAGCAGGGGCAGAAGGAGGGAGCAGCAGCCCATGATTACGAACCGCTGTGGTATCAGCTGGCTGAACAAGAACCGGTTGATAGGGAGGTGGGTGAATGACAGAGTCAGGAAGGGGCTGCAATAAGGGATTATTTTGAATTTGCAATGCCTCAATTAAAGAACGCCATGTACAGAGTATGGGTGCAGGGGCGCGAGGCGCATTGTGTAAGGCCTCGCCTATCTTTCTCCATGTAGACACCTTCGTACTTCCTGACAAAGGGTAATAGGACATATGTTCCCATACATATTTCAAAAGTTCCTTAATCTCTTTTCCCTTAACTTGCCGAGCTTTCCCAGCTGAGTTAAACTGAAAGTAATTTCGCTTAACTATCTCTTTCAATTCCCTGACGTGCTCTTCTTGAGCCTGAGATAGATCATTCCCCATACTTACGATGAATCAGACGCGGTCCAGCCGTGTACCTGATGAAAGCGCTTAAGCCAATGCCTGGCGAAGGATGGGGACAAAGCGGACGTATCCTTTTAGAATCACGTCGGGGGTCACCACTTGAGGCAATTAAATGGTTAACCCGGCAAATCAGGAGACATGGAAACAGGGTTTTCCTTGAAATGAAATGCCCCGAACCGAAGTCCAAAGCACTCTTTTATTTAGCAAAAGCAAGATTACACAATATCAGCCAAGCAACAATAATACAAAGTCAGTTCATTAAAATCAATTCATTCCGTTACCTCATAGTTCCAGATAAGACCACATTCCTGACTCTCTTTGAAGCATCTCTCTTTGAAGCAACTCCCCTGTTCCAGCAGCCTACTGATAATAACTTTCACCAATTAAGCATGAGTTGAATATAAGTTGAATATATCATAACACATTGAGCATCATTAATCAGAACAATTAATCCCACACTGTGCCATGACTTAACATTTCTTTTTGGTGGCATGGTTAGCGCAGAAGTTAGAATGCAGTACTGCAAGCAAATTCTGCTGACTAATAACTGCCAGCAGTTCGGCAGTTCAATTCTCACCAGCTCAAGTTTGACTCAGACTTCCATCCTTCTGAGGTTGGTAAATAAGGACCCAGATTGTTGGGGGCAATATGCTGACTCTATAAACTGTTTAGAGAAGGCTGCAAAGCACTGTGAAGTGGTATATAAGTCTAAGTGATATTGCTATTTTTTATTTATTATAAAATTTATTGGTTGCTCATCTTATCACTGGGTAACTCTGGGTGGCTTACAATATTAAAAAGATAAAATTATACACATTTTTGTAATGTATTTATTAATAAAATGGCTTTGAGACAAGGTTCAATATCAATGGGAAAAAACATTGAGTGAATCCTGGAAAAAAAAAGTAAATTGGACCTCTCCCCTCCCGCCAACACAAATTGCAAACGGTCGGAGAGGAAGGAGGAGAACCATTGGAGGACGGTTCCACCAATCCCCAATCCGCCGAGAGGTCTAATAGGACTAGGACAGAGGAGAACCCTCTGTCACGAGCCCTCCAGAGATCATTGACCAATGCGACCAATGCCGTCTCAGTGCTATGTCCAGGCATGAAGCCCGATTGGAACGGATCGAGGTAAGTAGCTTCCTCCAGGTACCGGGGGAGCTGACGTGCCACCACACTCTCAACTCGCCACAAAGGGAAGGTTGGAGACTGGACGGTAGTTATTTAAAATATCTGGATCCAGGGAAGGCCTCTTGAGGAGGGGCCGCACCACTGCCACCTTCAAGGCGGTAGGGAGCACCCCCTCTCTCAGAGAAGCGTTGACAATCCCCTGGAGCCAGCCTCGTGTCGTCTCCCTGGCGGCCGAAACCAACCAGGAAGGACACGGGTCCAATAAACAGGTGGTGGCATTCAGACCCCCCAGCAACCTGTCCACACCCTCGGCGGTCACAGAGTCGAACTCTCCCCAGATAATGCTCACAAGACCTGCCCCGGGCACCTCCCCCGGGACCATCCAAGTGGAGTCGAGCGCCTCCCGAATCTGAGCGATTTCAATCTAGAATTCCTACCTTTTAACACAATTCCATTGTCAGCCTATCATTCAAAACTCTTCCGCTTCCTGCAACAAATCAATTTAATAAATTCCTACTACAAAAGGAAAAAAATTAAAGAAAAAATTGCCAGCAGTAGTAACCAAAGCAAAATGTGGTTAATTAGCACACTTCTATCTTTATGTGCATCCATCAGAATATTTTAATCAAGTGCAGGGATTTGTAAAAGTCATTTAGGGTCTACTTTTAAATCCATGGGTAATATTATTTATACTACCAAATAACCCTAACCCAAGTTTTAAACCTAGTCATCGGTAACCTACTGCATAAAACAATTAATCCACCACATTTTGGCATTCTTATAAAAATCTCTGCATGGAAGTATACTTTTACTGGATTCAGATTTACTCTACATAAATATCTCGGGCAGTTTCCTCCTCAGTAGCCAATAGTCATTCTGTTTAGTTCATTCTCATAAACAAAATAAGGAACAGACAATGTCAGATTCAAAGGGCATTCCTCTTCATTCTCCATAGCTTTTTTAAGCTTAGTGTACCACATATTATAAATACTAAAAATACACCAAAATACATCAGAAGGTAAAATGAGAAACAATAGATGAAAACTAACCAAGGAAAGAACCAACCTATGAAGAAATTTCCTAATAGTGAGTGAACAATTAACCAATGGAACAGTTTGCCTTCAGAAGTTATTGGTGCTCCATCATTGGAGGCTTTCAAAAAGAGGCTGGACAGCCCTTTATCTGAAGTAGTATAGGATCTTCTGCTCAAGCAGAAGGTTGGACTAAAAGCCTTCCAAAGATCCTTCCAACTGTATTATTCTATGTTCTATTAGCACTCCCACAAAAGGCGTCCACAGGTAGTCAAATTAACACAAAATAACCCTATGAATATGGTGACATCACTATGCAAACACTTCCCTAACATATTGCAGTGCTGACATTGGACATAAGTGCATAAGCCACAGGAATTGCATTGGGGTGTCCTGATGCACATTTCATTACTTGTCTTCTCACCTACATATACCTTTGAATCCCTCTCCCCTTATTAATTTGTGTTTTCAGTATTTATTTACTGGGGCCTAACTGCTGCTCCAATCCACTGGGGCTTTAAGTAAAATCAACTCAGAAATAATTTAAGTGGGACTCACACATTCTATGGAAAAAATAGCCAATTGTAACAAATCACAGATGGCAGATGCTCCATTCAGTCCCCTTTGGCTATCAGCACTGGCAGCTTCAGAGCTGTTGGAAAGTATTAATGTGCTGCACATAAATATTTAGCTTTGGGAAATCCCAAGTGTCTATTCACATTTACTCTTCTGTAACTGTCTCAATTTCTTTTCAAGGTTGCCTATTGACCCTTCACTTGTCCAACAAACAATGCATTATAGGAAAACAAACAACTTTACTCTGCATCCTGGTCTTTTTTTCTTCAGTTTAATTTGGCCAGTTTTAGCTGGTTCTCTTTGGACAGTATAATTTTAAGTCTTTGGACTTTTCCATAATAGACATCGACAGTAACCTTATTAGCATTTGCATCATAGAATATAAAACTATATATTTAACAACTTTCATAGATTATTTAAATTTCTAAATCACACCAAACACATTTCCTTGAGCCATTCTTGCACTCACAGTCAGCATTTGTCCATATAAACATGCAACAACATATGCCTACCTGATATCTCATGGGTATCAGCAAGAGAAGGCTTTCAAAATTTATTGCAGAAAGCAAGGAAGTTCCTTCAGCAAAGATTTTTGTAACATTGTAACACAGTTCAAAGGAACAGCCCCATCTAAAATCATTTTTCTGTGAGCTGGGAAGCTATATATAAATATGATAAATAAACTCCAGTAAATATGAAATGTGATCATGGATACAAATGCTGTAGCAAATTATCAGGACATAAAATATTCATTAATTGTTCTGAGTTTTTCAGAATCTTTACATTACCCCTTAATATTTTTTTAATTTCTGTTTTTCATATGGCATTCAATGTAATTTCTAACTCTAGAAAACTTTGTGCCATATATTAGCAGACCAGAGCCATTATTTAGGCTATCCAGATGTTTCATAGTTTTTAAAGATTTTCCTGTTTAACTAATTTGTCAGCCATTATTTTCCAAAGATCAAGAAATGATCTGAGGGGTCCTTGGTGATCTCTAAGCTTGGTTGGTTTCTTGCAGATGTTTCATTACCCAAACTAGGTAACATCATCAGTGCACCATCACTGATACTATGGAGAAGGAGTGGCAGAGCTTGGGGGCAAAATCAAAAGAGGAATCAGCTCACCTGATCAAGGCCATTTGAATGCTTCAGTGTTGTCACATGAGTTAAAGAAATTATGAGATAACGAAAATCCTGAACTCTAAATTGCACAGGGCCCAGTTGCAATATCTAGTCCAATGGAAGGGGTACCCACTCTCCGAAGGCACTTGGGTCAAGAGCTGGGTTGTGAAGACAGATAGATTGGTCAAACAGTTTCATGATGAGTACCCCCAGAAGGCTAAGGGGGCCCCCAGGGGAAGGTTAGACTGAACTGTAAATAACCTCTTACGGTTTCTTTTCTTTGCATGAAGTCCTTTTCAATTAAAGGGGAGGGGGGGCACCTATCAACCCTGAAGCTGACCTAACTGAGGCTATTTTGACCCTTCAATGTTGCCTCACTGGAGCTGGGGGATAGGGAGGGGGGGAATAGAGATAGTTGGGGTTTGTAGCCAAAACAAAATACTTTCTCCTGGGAACCAAGGACGTTCCCAGGTGTGTTCTGATCCAGGCTTAGCAGAAGCAAGAAACAGACTCCTTGTCACAAAAAATCACTCTTTATTTATCTCTTGAGAATTTTATTTATTTATTTATTTATAAAATTTCTATACCGCCCTTCTCCCTAGGGACTCAGGGCGGTGTACAGCCAATCTAGACCCCAACAGTAATACAAAAGTTAAAAGGAATTAAATTAAATATTGGCCGAATAAGAAAAACCCACCCCACACCCTTAAAACCCCAATTTAAAATTACAGAACAAATGGAGACAAATTTAAAACCACCTCAGCCCAGGCCGGCCTGCTCAAAAAGCCAGGTCTTCAGCGCGCGCCTGAAGGCCCTCAGGTCCGTGCCGGTACGCAGTTCCGGCGGCAGAGTATTCCAGAGGGCAGGGGCCGCCACAGAGAAGGCCCTACCCCTCGGGGCCGCCAGGCGACACATGGCGGCCGATGGGACCCGGAGAAGGCCCTCCCTGTGTGAACGCACCGGCCTGCTGGAGATCACCGGTAGGATGCGGTCCTGCAGGTAACCTGGCCCAGTGCCATGGATCGCCCTAAAGGTCAAAACTAGAACCTTGAAGCGAACCCGGAGAGCCACCGGCAACCAATGCAGCTCGCGCAGGAGAGGCGTCACGTGGGCGCTACGCGACGCCCCCATGATCACCCGCGCGGCCGCATTTTGCACCAGTTGGAGTCTCCGGGTGCTCCCCGCAGGGAGCCCCATGTAGAGGGCATTACAATAGTCCAGGCGAGAGGTGACAAGGGCCTGAGTGACCGTGCGCAGGGCGTCCCGATCCAGAAAGGGCCGCAACCGGTAGATCCGATGGATCTGATGAAATGCCCCCCTGGAGACGGCCGCGACATGATGTTCAAGTGACAGCCATACATCCAGGAGGACTCCCAGATTGTGAGCCCTCTCTGTGGGGGGCAAAATTTCCCCCCCAATAGCCAGCGAAGGAATCAGCTGGCTATATCGGGGCGCTGGGAACCACAGCCACTCGGTCTTGGATGGGTTGAGCCGAAGCCTGTTCCCGCCCATCCAGTCCTGCACGGCCTCCAGGCACCTAGACATAGCCCCCACAGCATCGTTGGGATGGTCCGGGGTGGAGATGTACAACTGAGTGTCATCTGCATATAGATGACACTTCACCCCAAGACCACGGATGATCTCGCCCAGCGGCTTCATATAAATGTTGAACAAGAGAGGGGAGAGGACCGACCCCTGAGGCACCCCACAAGCCAGGGGCCTAGAGGTAGACCTCTCCCCTCCCGTCAACACAAATTGCGAACGGTCGGAGAGGAAGGAGGAGAACCATCGAAAGACGGTTCCCCCAATTCCCAACCCCTCCAACCGTCGCAACAAGATACTATAGTCGATAGTATCGAAAGCCGCCGAGAGATCTAATAGGACCAGGAGAGAGGAGAACCCTCTGTCACGAGCCCTCCAGAGATCATCAACCAACGCGACCAATGCCGTCTCAGTGCTATGCCCAGGCCTGAAGCCCAATTGGAACGGATCGAGGTAAGTTGTTTCCTCCAGGTACTGAGGGAGCTGACGTGCCACCACACTCTCAACAACCTTCGCCACAAAGGGAAGGTTGGAGACTGGACGGTAGTTGTTTAAAACAGCTGGATCCAGGGAAGGCTTCTTGAGGAGGGGCCGCACCACTGCCGTCTTCAGGGCGGTAGGAAGCGACCCCTCTCTCAAAGAAGCGTTGATAATCCCCTGGAGAATTAATTGCATTTGTCCACCAAAAAGTCCAGGCAATAGTCCTTCAAAGAGTTTACAGCAGAAACAGACCTTATCAGTTCCTTGCAATAATTGCAAGGCTGTGAGCTCCCATATGAAAGGCTGCAAATTAAGTTCTGGCAAGCAATCTGTGGCACAAAACACAAGCAAAATATTCAGAAAGATGAACAATTGTCTCCTATGACAACCACTCCCCTTTTCTTCTATTTATTCCCCAGCCAGGGAGGGGCCATTCAGCATCCACATGTGCTTTGCTTCCTGAGTCTACTTTTTTTTTCTGTTATTCCTTCTCCTAACAGCTCTGTGCATATGTGCATCTGGAACAGGCCCCAGCTGTTCTTCCTCCTTGCTCATATCAGCCTCCAAAGGCAGCTGCCTCTCCAGTGGCTGGGAAATGTCGCCCTGGCTCTATCTCTGCATACAATACAGAGCATCTATCAGAGCCTTCCCCAGACTCCAGAACTGGCCCAAGTTTCTCCCCAATTCCTCATCTGATTTTGTTGATTCTGCAGTTCCATTGGCAGCTGGTGGGCCACAACAAGGTGGCTGGACAGAAGAGGAGTGAAGTTATCAAGCAACCGGACAACATCTTGATTGGACCATGTGACTGGTTGTTTGGGGAAGGTCCTATCTTTAGTTGAGAAGATCCCTGTGCATGATTAGTAATAAATCAGTTTAATTGGAACATAACATGTGGCTATAGTCTTTTGCACCTGACAGATACTAAAGATTTTTTAAAAATTTAATTTGAAGACAGGGAGACCTTTTTTTGTAACATAATTTTCTGGTTTACTCCCATAGTTGTACAGACTTTTCCTCTGTTTCTTCTTGATTCAATGCTTCTGCACAATCAAGACTAGGTAATGTTAGTATTTTTTCTCCTTATTCATGAGCATTTATAACTTGCAGAACACTATCCTGGTTGATGACTATTTTTTTAAAAAGTGAATTCTTTTTCATTTTTGGAGATGTTTTGTGGTATATGGATATTATTTTAACTTTTCCGGGTTCTTCGATCCCTCCTATTTCTTTTTAAGATTTCAAAAATATAAAAACAAGGACAAAGAGGCTGAAAACAGCTTTTATCCCAGTGCAGTAATTCTATTGAATTCTACTGTATAGTGCAATATTAATGCAATATCAGGGGTTTTCAATTCAATGTATAGATTGTGAAGGATGTATGTTTGTGTTTATTTTCAGTCATAATGTACACTGAAGATGGTATTTAATTTCGTTGTATGCAGTACAATGACAATAAAATAAAGTAAAGAGAACTAAAACTAAAAAGTCCTACATGTCTATTTTTATGCTTCTTTAGCATTGGTGTGGTGAGATTGCCTCAATAAATTTATCTTTATTTTTAGTTGGTTTTATAACATGATTGAATTTTTCTCCCAGAGATTTGATTGATTCCTGATTTTGGGATGGTGCAGGATCAAGCCTTGTTTGATACTTAATAGCTATTCAGTCATCGCTATTCCATTTTACGGTCACAAAATGGCTGTATGACCCCTTTGTGCCTTCTTTCTTTCTTTCTTTTTTTTTTTGGTCCGATTGAATTGGAGTAAAACTTCTATTTCGCAAGTCAAAAACCAATTTTTGACTGTACTCACAGTATTTGGAAACCCTCTGAGATGACCTGCTGTTTTCCTCTCTTATTTTTCAATATCTTTTTTGTTTTATGATGCTATTTTTGTCAATGTCAGTGTCTGGCACAAGGAGCTCCAGGCTAATCTATCATTCTTTGGCAACAGTGACACCATCACACCAATTATACCATCACACCTATTACACCAAACATACAAGCGTTTTAACAGAAACTAAACAGGTGGGATTGGTGGGAGATAAAGTATTGTAAAATAACTTCTAGAGCAGTCAGACCTCAATATTCTAATAACATTGAGTGTCCTGCTGTCTGTGTAGATCTGTGGCTTTGTTTGATTGTAAGTCACTTCTTCAGGGAGATGTAAGATGAAAAATGCACCTGATATTTTTTAAAAAATTACAAGCTCCATCTTGAAAATGGCAAAGTTATCCAAAGATTCTTCTTAGAATTTATTCTAAGAATTTATTCTAAGAAGCTATTTTAAGGCTTCCCGGTTAGGAAATATCTATGCGGTTAAGGTACTAGGGATTTTTTTTTAATAATGATATTAGTGTAAACAGTTAACTATAGTTGATTTGGTGTCAGAAGCCTTACCCTCTGGTTTTGGATCCTTGGGACATGCAAAAATAATGGAAAAGGAATTTAACCAGAATTGAAGTAGACATTGTCTTTATATGTTAAATCCAACATGAAAGCCTCGACAAGTGGCTCCTCCTTCTAATAACATTGGTGATGTAATTAAATTATAGTTTTAATGTTTACCAAATAACTGTCAGGAGCAGAATCTTTACGTATATGCAAAGGCTTCCCCACGAGCTACAATACTTCACTATCACAGTCCCAGTTCACATGGAAATCATCACGTGTGACAATCACTCTATAAGTATGGAAACATATTTATTTATTTATTTTATTTATTTATTTATTTAATCGCACTTTTATACCGCTCCCTCTCCCAAAAAGGGACTCGGGGCGGTGTACAGCCTACTAAAAGCATACAATAAATACACAATAAATACGATTAAAAATAAATTAAATAATTAAATCCGGCTGTCTATTCAAAATTTAAGTTAAAAATTAAAACTAATAAAACCCCAATTTAGAATTAATTAAAACCAGAAAACATAGTTACTGGGCCAGGCCGGCCTGTTCGAAAAGCAGGGTTTTCACTGCGCGCCGGAAGGTCAGAATATCCGTCATAGCCCGTATCTCCGGAGGGAGATCATTCCATAGGGAGGGAGCTCCCACAGAGAAAGCCCGAACTCTCGGGGCCGCCAGCCGACAACAGTCAGGCGGCGGCACCCCAAGTAGGGCCACCCTGTGGGAGCGTACTGGGCGGCGGGAGGTTGTTGATGGCAGCAGGCGGTCCCGTAAGTACCCAGGTCCTGAGCCATGGAGCACTTTAAATACCATCAGTACCACCTTGAATCGAATCCGGTAGGCCACAGGAAGCCAGTGCAGCCTGCGGAGAAGTGGTGTTACGTGTGCGCCTCGAGGGGCGCCCACGATCACCCGCGCGGCTGCATTCTGAACTAACTGCAACCTCCGGAGACTCTTCAAGGGGAGCCCCATGTAGAGAGCGTTGCAATAATCCAAGCGGGAGATAACGAGGGCGGAAGTGACTGTGCGAAGTGCGCCCAGATCCAGAAAGGGCCGCAACTGGTAAATCAGACGAATCTGATAAAAAGCCCCCCTGGCGACGGCTGCAATATGTTCTTCCAAAGACAGCCGTACATCCAGGAGGACACCCAAGTTGCGCGCCCTTTCCACGGGGGTCAAAACCTCTCCCCCCACGGCCAGCGAAGGAATAAGCTGGCTGTATCTGGGCGCAGGAAACCACAGCCACTCGGTTTTGGCCGGGTTGAGACGAAGCCTGTTACGACCCATCCAACCCCGCACGGCCTCCAGGCACCGGGTCATCACTTCGACGGCTTCGTTGGGGTGGCCCGGGGTGGAGATGTACAGCTGAGTATCATCAGCGTACTGATGGAACTCCACCCCAAAGCCACGGATGATCTCACCCAGCGGCTTTACATAAATGTTAAACAGCAGGGGCGAGAGCACCGACCCCTGAGGCACCCCACAAAGCAGGGGCCTTGGGGACGATCTCTGCCCCCCCGTTAACACAAATTGCGAGCGGTCAGAGAGGAAGGAGGAGAACCACCGTAATACGGTGCCTCCAACCCCCAACCCCTCCAACCGCTGCAATAAGATACTGTGGTCGACAGTATCAAAAGCCGCCGAGAGATCTAACAGGACCAGGACAGAGGAACAACCTGTCCCGAGCCCTCCAGAGATCATCAACCAACGCGACCAACGCCGTCTCCGTGCTATGCCCGGGCCTGAAGCCCGATTGGAGGGGGTCAAGATAACTCGCTTCATCCAGGAATCGGGGAAACTGACGGGCCACCACACTCTCTACAACCTTCGCAACAAAGCGAAGGTTGGAGACGGGACGGTAATTTAATAACAATGCTGGGTCCAGGGACGGTTTCTTGAGGAGGGGCCGTACCACCGCCTCCTTCAAGGCGGTAGGTAGAAGCCCCTCTCTCAAGGAAGCGTTTATAATACCCTGGAACCAGCCTCGTGTCACCTCCCGAGTGGCCAAAACCAGCCAGGAGGGGCACGGGTCCAACAAACAGGTGGTGGCATTCAGTCCCCCCAACACCCTGTCCACGTCTTCTACAGTAACAGGGTTGAACTCAACCCAACTGGCCTCACCGATATCCACCCCCGCCCCCCCGCCCGGAGATGCCCAGTTGGAGTCCAGCTCGTCCCGAATCTGAGTGATTTTATCCTGCAGAAAACTAGAAAACTCCTCAGCCCGTCCCTGTAAGGGATCCTCCCGCGCTTCCCTCTCTAGAAGGGAGCGGGTCACCCTAAACAGGGCGGCTGGGCGGTTTTCCGCGGATGCAATAAGGGTGGAGAGGTAAGTCCTCCTCGCCACCTTCATCGCCACTAAATACGTCTTAATATAAGATCGTAGAAGTGTTCGGTCAGACTCAGAACGGCTAGCCCTCCAACTGCTCTCTAGGCGTCTTTTCCGGCGCTTCATCTCCCTTAGCTCCTCAGAAAACCAAGGAGCCATTTGGGATCGGCACCGGGTCAGAGGCCGCAAGGGCACGACCCGGTCAAGGGCCCCAGCAGCCACCCTATCCCAGGCGGCAACCAAGCCCTCAACCGAGTCGTGTGTGAGAGCTTCGGGAAATGGCCCAAGCTCCATCAGGAACCTATCAGGGTCCATCAGGCGCCTGGGGCGGTACCATTTTAATGGCCCCGCCTCCCTGCGGTCAGGGGGTGCGGAATGGAAGTCGAGCTTCAGGAGCGAGTGATCCGACCATGACAGGGGTTCTACAACTATATCCCCTATACCCAGATCACTCTGCCACTGATCAGAGACGAAAACCAAATCCAAGGTGTGACCTCCCACGTGAGTAGGGTCCCGAATTAACTGGGTCAGGCCCATGGCCGTCATGGAAGCCATGAACTCTTGGGCAATCCCCGAGGTACCGCCAGCAGATGGCAAGTTGAAATCCCCCATGACCATAAGCCTGGGGGTCCCAACCGCCACGCCAGCTATAACCTCAAGGAGCTCAAGCAGGGCCGCTGCCGCATAGCAGGGAGCCAGGTATGCGACCAGCAAGCCCACCTGAACCTTGGAACCGAACTTCACAAAAAGGAGCTCACACCCGGTCGTCTGAGACACAGTGGCTTCCCTCGGACACAGATCCTCCTTAATAACCACCGCAACCCCCCCTCCCCTCCCCTGGGCCCTCGGCCGATGAAAAACCCGAAACCCGGCTGGACACATCTCCACCAGGGGGACTCCCCCCTCCTGGCCCAGCCAGGTCTCGGTAACTCCCACCAGGTCCGCACCCCCCTCACAGATCAGATCATGAACGAAGGGGGCTTTATTAACAACGGACCTGGTGTTACATAACATCAGCCGAAGGCCCAGGGCCCGATTGCTCAAACCCCCTGGGGAACGGGAGATGACAAGGGGATCGGAGCGCGCCACAGCAAGCAAATAGCGAGGGCGCGCTCCCGACACAAAATATGGCCCTCTACAACCGCCAAATCTGCCCCTCCCGCTCACCGTCTCAATGAATTTAATTCCACCCTCCCCGATGACCCCCCCCCATCCTCAATACAGAGCCACCCGGATTCCGACTCTCCCGGCCACGCTCAACCCCCGGCCTGGTCCCAGTCTCTGGCGAGTTGTCCCCCAACTCCCGCCCGGACCTACCTAACCCCCTTAAAAATCTAAATAAAAATTTATTAAGAAACCCCTCCCTCCTACGTTTCTTAAAACCCCACCATCCCTCCGGATCCCATAATCCGTCCTTGAGATGGGCCCTCGAGAGAGTGGAGGGCCATTCCCGAGACAGGGGGACATGTCTCAGGGCACATAGATCTCTCCTCGAATAAGACAGCGTCCCGGGCAGGATCTTCTCTTGTCGATGACCAGCTTCAAGTCCAGGCCGCCCCTGCCGCCTCCAAACAGGTGAAAATCGTGGGGGCAATCCTCCATCCTCGGCTCCAGCTATAGGGGCAGCTCTCCGACCCTGACTTCGATGACAGCGACGGTCTCCAATATTGGCTGAAACCTTTACAACGGGGGCTGCCCATCCCCCCCCGGGCCCCCTCACCACCCCTGCCACAGGTGGGGAGGACCCAAGAGGGAGAGAACTCCACACCCCGTCCAGATTGCCGAACATGAAGCCGCCAGACGCCGAGCATAGTCCTCCGGCACATAGTCCTCCAACGCCGCTTCCCCGCGGCACGAGTCGATAGCCACTGCCGCTGGGCGCAGCGCCAGGCCTGCCATGCCGTGGCCCGGGCGCCCAGCCCCCCACGGGTCCCCTCACCACCCCTGCCACAGGTGGGGAGGACCCAGGGGGAGGAAAACTCCACGGGCCGTCAAACACCGGGTCATCAGGCACCAAGCCGCCATACGCTGAGCCGCCAAACGCCGCCGAACACCAAGCCGCCGAGCCGCCAAACGGCGGACATAGTCCATTTGGCGCAGCGCCGGGTCTATCACGCCATGGCCCGGACGCTGCCCACCTCCCCACGGGTCCCCTCACCACCCCTGCCACAGGTGGGGAGGACCCGGGGCAGGAGAAGCTCGACGAGCTGCCAAGCGCCGGGCCGTCAGACGCCGAGCTCAAGCCCTCAGAGCCATCGAGAGTCACGCCGCCGGGTGCCGAACGGAGGCCGCCGAACACCACACCGCCAGACGCCAAGCCGCTGGACGCCGAGCACCGTCCTCCAGCAACACACCTCGGCCGCGGGGGCTGCCCACCCCCCCACGGGACCCCTCCCCACCCCTGCCACAGGTGGGGAGGACCCGGGGGGGGGAACTCATCGCCCCATCTGGCTGCCTCGGAGGAGCTCTCCCAGCCGACCTCCGGTCGCCATCTTTTTGCCTTTTTGCCATATTAGACTAAACGTACCAGATGAACAACTGAACAGAACCTATTTTATGATTGTAGTCCTTTTCTATGGATACAAAACTAGGCACCAAGAATGGTTCCTTTCCTGATGATTATCTCCAATAGATCCAGGGGCTAATAGAAAAATTATATCTATGGGAAATCTCAATCTCATTTCTTTCTCCTGCTCTAAGCTACTGTATAGGGATGTGGTGGATCAGTCGCTAAGACCCTGAGCTTGTCGATCAGAAAGGTTGGCAGTTCAGTGGTTCAAATCCCTAGCACTACGTAACAGAGTGAGCTCCCGTTACTTGTCCCAGCTTCTGCCAACCTAGCAGTTCAAAAGCATGTTTAAAAAATGCAAGTAGAAAAATAGGCACGCATTTAATCATGCCAGCCACATGACCATGAAAATGTTTTCAGACAGTGCTGGCTTTTTGGCTTTGTAACAGGGATGAGCATAGTCCCTAGAGCCAGAAACGACTATGTGCGAACAGAACTTTTACCTTTACCTTAAGCCACTGTATAATAGTAGGTCTTGGGTGATAAAAAGAATAGCAAGAGATGTGAGAAGTAGAGATTCTTCTTACATCTTCTACTGAATGACAGATGCTGTATCTGTACTATACATTGCATGTTAGAAGAAAGAGGGGGAACCAATGGCTTCTTTGATCCTGCTTCAGCTCTGCTCTGCTCAATTCAAAATCAGAAATATTTAATGTAGTTGGCAAATTTCAGCTAATAGTGTTTGCCTACATATACAAATGGCACCTTGTGTCTGCCAAATGGAAGCAAGCATTCTAACCTTTAAATGACAACATGGTTTTCTTTGTATCCTTGGAACTGCAATAAGCCTTCAGTTTAATGGATTAAAAGAGGAAGGATATCTGTAAAAGCAGAATGCCTGTTGAATCTGAATGGGGTTTTATGTATACATAAAATGGTGAATGTGGCAGGACACATCCATATTTCATGCATTTTGCACATTTTATGCACGTATAAAATATGGAGGGGATTTCACATATCCATATTTGATGTATTTTATGCATATATAAAATGGCAAATGGGATTTGATGCATGCACAGAAGCATGAACAGATTTTATCTGTTGTATCCAAAGTCTATTAAACTGAGATTTGTTACATAGAGGATGTAGTAAATATTTCTTTGTATGCATCAAATGATTCTACATGATTTTTATTCAATTGGCAGGAAGCTTGTGACAAGCTGAACCACATGGTAATTTATCATGAGTCATTGCTCAGTATCATACTTCAGTACTTTTAAATGAATATATAATTAAAATTGTTTATTTGCTAAAATAATGCTTGAATTGAATCTGAAACTAACATTTCATAACATAACATTTTTAGGCCTAGTTTATTTCAATGTATGGACTATTGACACACTCCTAATTTGGGGGTAATACTTTGGCAGCTTTCACTTACATATATAAGTTTTATTGTTGTTCAATTCCTTCCTTCCCTCATTCTTCAGTTAAAACTGAGGCATAGCAAGACGATACACTTTGCATGCCATAAGGCATGACCTAATAATGGCAATAATGGTATTGGTCATAAAAGTAAAAATCAAGCAAGCTACAGCAAACATTTGGGCTAGAGGTTACTATAATTTATTTATTTATTTATTTATTTATTTATTTATTTATTTATTTATCGTATTTTTATACCGCTCCCTCTCCCAAAAGGGACTCGGGGCGGTGTACAGTCTAAACATATAAAGATACAGTCAACAGTAACAGTAATATACATAAAACAAATTTTATTTCCAACTACCAAATGACAGAAATCCAATCAGACAAATTAAATATATGTAATCAAAAATATATTCAAATGTGAATACAAAATCAAAGCAGAACACAAAATTAAAATTTATTTTAAAAAATAAAGTATACATACATTCAAATGAAAATAAGTAGCCTTTGCATATATATTTTTATTCAAGTCGCCCAACAAATAAAGCATTATCTTCTCAGTTGACCTAGTCTTCTGATTTCCAGTATCAAACTATGCAATCTTTCTTCCAGAAAACTTTCATAAAACCTTCTGCACTATTTGAATTAAAGAGCCTATATACTCTAGGCATAGCACATTATAATATCTACCTGAAAACCCCATTAATGGATTTATTTAATCAATTTAGTGGGAAAATTTATATTCTTATACTATTAATAATATTAAAATAGCTTGGCAAATTGAAGGACACCCTGAGAAATTTACTAATTTATCCAATAAATTAATATAATAGCAGTTTTCAACTACAATAAAATAAAAATAATCTAATAAGTATATCAAATGACAACATATTTCAAATCTCCAGACAATCTCTCCCAGTAGTTCTGAGATGGGATGTTATGCAAATAAAGATGGTTGGCCTCAAAAGCAGCATCAACAACCTAGGCTTTTGAAGTGAAATTTGCCCAGGACCATAAGAATAAGACTTTCTAATGAACTTGATGAGGTGGAAGAACCTGGTTGACCACGAGTTTTAGTCCTGCCTTAGGTACAGAGCCAGGTGGGTGACCTTGGGCCAATCACTTTCTCTCAACCTTATGAAGGAGGCAATGACAAACGATTTCTGAAAAACCTTGCAAGAAAACTGCGGGTCTAATCCTGGCAGTCTCCAATAATTTGATGCAACTGAACATAAGAAAATAAAAAGTGTAACCTCATGATAATCACAATATAGAACATAGACTATCAGAGTTGGAAAGGACCTTGGAGGTCTCCTAGTCCAGCAACCTGCTGCTTTACCATTTCAGACCAATGGCTGTCCAGTCTCTTCTTAAAAGCCACCAGTGATGGAGTACCCACAACTTCTGAAGGCGAGCTATTTCACTGGTTGATTGTTCTCATTCTCAGGAAATTTCTCCTTAGTTCTAGTTTGGAGCTCTCTTTGGTTAGTTTCAATCCATTGTTTCTTGTCTTGCTTTTGGATGCTTTGGAAAATAGGTTGACCCCCTTCAAATATTGGAATGTTGCTATCATGTCTCTCCTGGTCCTTCTTTTCACTAGATTAGCCATTTCCAATTCTACTACTCACCCCTATTTACCACAAAAATATGCATGTTCTCTATCAGAGGAAAATTAGGCAGATGACCATCTCACACAAATTCCATATTCTCAACAAATCTAAGAATAGTTTGCTTGGTAACAGTCAGTTTAGAACACAGGTGGTATTCAGCAGGTTCTGATCAGTTCTGGAGAACTGGTAGTGGAAATTTTGAATGGTTCGGAGAACTGGCAAATACCACCTCTGATTGGAGATATTACAGTGTCCTTCTCCTGCCACGCCCACCAAGCCATGCCCACAGAACTGGTGGTAAAAAGTTTTGAATCCCACCACTGGTTTAGAGGTAGCTCCAGACCAGCATCACCAACTTGGTTATGTGAGTGATTTGAAACCAAAGCAAAGCAGCTATCCACCTCTTGCTGAGCCTGATAACACTGCACTTCTGCAGAGCTTGTGGGGTCCATCTTCCATTGGAGAGAACTCACTCCATGCTCAGGATTGGAGGTAACTATTGTCATTTTACTCTACTTCTACTCAGAGCTTCATCATCTTGTTGTTGGATTTTTGTTTTTTATTTGTTCCAAGCAATATTTAGTATGGCATGATTCCATAGGCATCTGGTAGAAGTACATAAATTACATGGTTTGTGTTGCAACATAAGGATATTTTTGTCATTTGTCTCTCTTGCTTTTTGCATATATGTCCATGGATGCATCTTCCAATCTCCCCTGCTCCAGCTATTGCAGTAAACTTTAGCCATGTTTATATCTATTGGATAAAGTACCTGATGATAGATAGCACTTGCTATCATTTGACAATAACTTAATCTACAAACATTTATTTAAATGGCACTGTTCCAAAAGAGAAGACTGAGCATACCGGATGTAAAATACACTTCAAATGTAGGAGCATTCTTACCCTTTCTTCCTGCTTCCCCATCTTCTCCTTGCTGGATACATCATCCCATTTATCAAATTGTTTTTTTAATGGTGCAGATTAGAGCAGGGATCATTTGGTGTCATACTTTCAATTTCTTTTCTGCTGCTGTTTGTACATAAAAGAATTAAAGATGGGATAACCAAAGGTGCCTTCTTTTTGCACTAGTCCTTGATAATTACCCACAGGATTGTTTTAGTGCCATTTGATCTATAACTACAGATATATAGATTGTGTAAATTTATATCTGTTGTACCTGTTTCTTTCTCACCCCATTTTTGCTTGCCCTTTACTTGTCTTTTGTTTTTGAAATTTGCTAGTTTTAGTAAATAAACATCAAGTTATGGTTTTGCTAGCTGAATTGAGTTGTGTTTTCCCTACAATCCTGCTGTCCCACTTATACCATGCAGAGGTTACCATCAGTCCTTGGGGAAATATGTAATATCCTCTGTATTCTGTTCACTTACATGGTGCTAAGAGATGTTTGGAACAAGAGTGGTCCTGACAGTGACAAATGACTCTGAGCAGCCTGGCATTAATAAAACACATTGCAAGATGAGGCAGCTACTGGTAAAAGTATCTGCTTGCATGTTTAATATAAAGTGCTCTAAATCTCAATGTGTTACTACCATACCACAGTGTGTTGCTAGCCAGCTAATGATAGCTAATGACTAATACAAGAGGAGAAAAGGTGAAAAATATATTTTGCTTCAACTCATGAAGTGCTTTTTAGGAAATATCAAGTCAGTTGCTAAACAGAGAACATCCAAGGAGAGGAAAGGGTGAAAACAAGCTATAGACTGTTAATCAGATTTATATCAGGTTTATAAACAAAACAAGAAAATAGAAATCAGACAATATGGGATAGGGATTGTAGTTTAGCACTTTGTAGAAAAATTTTCCAATGCTATTCTTGTTCAGCATCATGAAAGACAATCTGCTTTTAAAATTATTTCAAAGGAGATGATAATTCTAGTGTAGGGGTGTCAAATTCATGGCCCGTGGGCTGGATGCATCACGTGCTGGCTCCACCCCTGTCCGTTTAGCAAAGGGGGAAAAAGTCCTGATTTGCCATGTGATTCTGCCATGGCAATGCGAGCTTGACACTCCTGTTCTAGTACGATTTTTATGAATGGACTATGGATTTATGGTGGCCAAAGCATATGTTTGAATTCTATGGTTTTGCAATCCTCTCTCCATTGGCATACAGCTTCCTTGGCTGTCTATTCCTCAATCCAAAGGATAGACATCATGAGGGAAATCCTCCCATTATGCTTTTTCAGATTAGGAAATATGATGGGAAACTTTGAAGTACAAGTATGTCATGAGTCCTTGAATAGTAAATGTGACTGACAAGCAAGTATTGAAGTGCATAACATGAGACATGTTACTGGAAGGCAAAATAACAAAACTACATCTTACTTACTTTGGCTATGTCATGTGAGGGAATTCACTGGAGAAAGCAATTATGTTTGGAAGTGTTACCAGTAAAAGAAAACCAAGCAATAAAAGAACACAGTGGCTGGACACTATCAAAGTTGACACTAGGCAGAGCACAGAGCAACTCAAAGAAATAGTACAAGATCAGAAGATGTAGAGAGAACTGGCTCACATAATCACCAAGAATTGAACACAACTGAATGGATAATATTATCATCATATCATAAGAGTCTGATTAGTTGGCTTGATGTTTTTATGTTGTGTTTGTGTATGTTTGTTTAAAAAAATAATAAAATTTGTGTTTTTTTTTAAAAAGAGTCTGATTAGTAAACTAGTTAAACCTGATTTAGAAGGCATGACAATTAAGTTAATACTGGTTAAAAATGCTATTCAGAAAGTGCTTATGAATGTTTCCTCATCAAACTAGAGTAATAGTCAACCTAAAAGCCAAACCTAATAATTTATTATAAATTTAGATCAAATGATGAAAGCAATTGCTTATCAACTTTGCAGAAGATCTTAGAATAAAAAATTCAAAATACAAAACAATCTTGGTAAGTTAAGGAAGTGGCCTGAAAATAACATAATGAAATTTAAAAGTGGCAAATATAAAATGTGTTATTTAGGAGACAGAAATCAAATGTACTGGGACAGAATGGGGATAACTACTGTACATTGGCAATAGGATTTGTAAAAAAATATATATATACTAGTAAAATCTAAACATGAGTGAGTGATATGTGACTTCAGGAAATGCAATATAAGGCAGAAAAAGCAAATGCACCATGTCCTTTTGTGTTAATGAAGCCTTACGTCAAGAATTAAGCTTTGTTGTAGACCAGTGGTGGCTAACCTTTTCGGCACTGAGTATCGAAATGGCAGCACGTGCATACGCCCATACACACCAGAAACCAGAAGAGCAGTTCTCTGATGTGCATCCATGGGAGCACCAGAAACCGGAAGCTTAGCTTCCCGGCACGCACATGGTCTTCCAGTTTCTAACACGCATGCATGCGCAAAGACCAGCTGAACAGAATGCACATGTGCTCTGGGAGGCTGTTCTTCCAGTTTCCAGCATTTCTGCATGCACAAAGACAGCTGGATGGCATGCAGGCATGCGCCAGAACTCCAAAGATCAACGGGCGATAGCTAGTGTGCCCGGAGAGATAGTTCTGCATGCCACTTCCAGCATGCGTGGCATAGGTTCACCATCACAGTTCTAGACAGTACTAATTAAGAAAGGTTCAAATAAACTTCAATAAGTTTAGTGAATTCCATGAAAGAAATAAAGACTAAGCCCTGTGAACAGAAATGGAATGAATTAAGAATATTTGGCTTTGTGATATCTGAATATAAAATATAATAAAAGACCATCCCATAAAACAAAATCGGATCCTATGTTCTCTCTGCTCAGGATTCTTGACACAGAATAATGGATTTAAATAATATGAAAGAAATCCCACTGAATGTTAATAAACTGTAGGATGATTGAACACTAAAATCAGTTATAGACCAAGGTAGACAGCTCCTCTTTATGTATTCAAGCAAGGACTAGACCACAATCTGAATGTTGTGATGCTAGATTCTATGAAAGTTATTTAACAGAAAAGAACATCAGTAATTGCAGCCCTTTATTAATGTAAAGCTCAAAAAGGGACAAAGAAATTAGGAAACAAAAATAAAAAAGTCTTTTATATAAGAAATCTTAGAATTATGAGATATTTTATGCAATTGAAATTAAAACAGATGATTTCTTTCTTTTTGTCCCACAATCATATGGCCAAAAACGAGGAAAAATCAAACTGACAGGAACAGGCTTAAAGACTACTGACTTGTATATATTCGTTAAAAATTTTACCCATGATTTTAGAAATATTGTTCACACATACTGGGCCAAAACTATTTTTTATAAATATGATGCTTTCCTTAATTCTCGACACCCAAAGCCATCACCACCAACCCATCTAGGCAGACTCATTTTGTGAAAAAAAATTACTCACCTCTTTTTAGGTTTTCTGCATTTTTGCCAAAATATGTTATCAGAACTTCATGAGACCTTTAGAGATATGCTGAAAGGGATTCTGGGTGAATAAATAATAACATTTTGCAGTGGTTATTTCATTAAAAAAATAAGCATGCAATGTTTTGTCTCAAAAAATAATTTCTTGTAGTTCAATTTCATTAAAAAATGATTAGGTCAGTTGTGTGAATACTGTAGAAACTGTTTTAAATTAACCCGACCCTATATAAATCTCACAAATTCTGGTTTCCCTTATCATCATAATCAATTCTCACCAAACAGATTCTAGAGACACATGCTTAGTTCAAAAGTATTTTCCAAAGATGTGCATAAAAGGTTATTGATGCTAATAAGTCTAGAAATAGGTACAGTATACAACCATTTCCAAAGTTCTGAGGCTATATCAATCTTCTGAGATATATTCCTGAAATAGTGATTTAGAATAATAGTGAATCTTTCCAAGAGTGTCTATCCTGTCAAAATCCCTTGAAGAGTACAGCATAAAATCACTCTGCAAGTTACAAAGGAAATGCTAACAAAGGAGATATTTTGAAATTCCAAATCAAAGGCAAGATCTGAATACTACAGAAATGTTTCATCATGATTTGAACAAGTTGTTCAGGCTAGGAAATACTAAAATATGTGTTGAAGTGGTATGTCACCGAAGAATGGTCAAACATTCCTAACAGAGGTAGGAAACATTGATAATCAAGCATGTTTGACTGTAATTACTGCAGCTAAGGTGTTACTAAAATTAACAGTGGAATTCACAGGGCCACATCACATGTTAGAAGATAGGCATCAAATATGGTTGTTTGTTCATTTAACCTATTGTCCATGTGAATTGAGGAAGTGCAAGCATTTCATGTTTTATTCATTCAATCAATCAATCAATTTACATGGTTCTCCATGCATATATAAATCCAGGCACTTCCTATTAATTAAAAACAATCATCCCACCCAGAAAAGGTTTTAAAAGAACAAATATATCACACCTGAATAATTATAATTTAATATAAGCTACACAAAGTGGACACATCCAATGTCCTGAGCCCAGGGGAACAGCCAGGTTTTCAGTGTTCTACAAAAAGCTGTTCCAGAAAGCAAAGACAGGCCAATATCAACATACTATTCCATAAAGCAAAAGTAGTGACAGAGAAGGCATGCATTTTGGGTCTGTAATGTATGATGTTTAATTGAAGGAATCCAGAGAAGGCCCACCCTGTTGGGTCTTACAGGATGGATAAAAAGAATTGGAGACATGCTGTCCCACAAATAAGAATTGGAGACATGCGATCCCACCTGGCCTTGTGCCATGAAAACTATTATATGTAACTAACACCTTGAATTGCACCTGGAACTCAGTGCAAGCAAATGAGCTTGCAAAGTAGAAATATTGCATGCATACCAAGATATACCCCTAACTACCTACATGTATGCAGTGTAATGGCTGCTCCCATTCAAGGGATACTAGAATTCACATGAAACTCTGATAACATACCATAGCAAAAAGCAAAAAAACAAAAAAACAAATACAGGGTAAATACACTTTCACAGACCTATATGTGAAAACATGACATGGATCAAGAATCTGTAAGAAAAACACAGGAAAAAAATTCTACTGCTCTGAAAAACTTGGAGCAGACAGAAGATTTATTTGTATAGATATTGCATTTTGTCTACTGAAATTTGTGAACCAATAAGTATGAATGTGTATGAAAATGCAAAATACTGAAGTAAGTTTGAAATATTTTCATTGATTAAATTTCTTGTTTTTAATAAAACTATTGTTGCATCAGGTCACCTTAAAATGCCAGTACACATTTTAGATAGGTTTATCGCCATGTTTGGGATTTGGAACAATCTCCATCCTTTGTTCCCATTATAAAGCAGAAGTATTCACCCTAATGGAAATATTATCTTCTTAGGTTAATCAATAAGAATTTGAAGAAAAGAAATCATTCTAAAATCAGCGGGTAACTCTCATAATATGTCTTCATTTGGTTCATTTCACCAGTGCTTGTATATTAATATTAAAGAGCCACTCTCAAACAATACATGTATTTTCAGAGGTTTCACTCTTTAATAAACCTACACAATGAATTCTGCATATATTCTAGAAGAGGGCCTTTTCTATATAAAAAAACCACTCAAATTATATTGCAGTGGATCAAAAACAAAGGAAAGATCAAATATTGTTGTTTCTCTCTAAGAGTGTGCTACTCGTTTTTATTTAGTCATTCGTTTACATTTTGTCCAGCTTATTTCTTTCACAGTTTTTGTAACCTGATATGATGTTGATCTCATAAATAATTCAGCATATACATCTCAAAATAAATTAAAAATCAGGGAAAATTATGTTTTGGTTTTCTAGAAGATGCTAGGTAGGAAAGGAAATGAGCAAATAATCATTGTTACAAGGCTTCAATAATATCAACTTTTAGTTAGTCCCTGCAATCTGTTAACTTTTTGTCTTGATTAAAGATTATAGCAAACAATAGAATTCACATTATTGTGATACTAATTTTCATTTGGTTATTCCAGAATTGATCATCTAGCTGCTAGACACACAAGCACAGACATCTTTAGGGCTACCAATTAGTGGTACCAGCTGCTAGTCTAGATTCTAGGCCAGGAATTATTACACACAGACCATTAGCTCTGAAAGGCATTTGGAAGTTCTCACTAGGCTGGAAATTCTGAATATTGTGTAACAACATACTGCATGGCCATATGCATCTCAGCTGGCCTCCCTTGAAGCCATTTCACAATCCAAAGTCTGTTGTTTCACAGTCTAGTGATGCAGGAGGGATATTCATATAGTTCAGACAATTACTTTTCCAGGGAGAGATTTCCTTTCTTTTGGATTATTCAGTTATTGTCATCTGTTTAAAGTGGATACTTAAGAAAGTCACTTGTGTGTGATGATCAAGGTGCTGGACTACCCCAGGAGACATGTCCTGAAGTCTTATCTCAGTCATGGAAATAATTGAGGTATCTACTTCTGTTATTTTCCTCCATTTGGGATTTGGAGCATAGTGCCTCTAAGCCAGAGCCAACAAGGGTTATCCCCTTGTTGGCTCTGGCTTAGAGGCACTATGCTCCAAATCAGCATGAGACTAGATTTCACCAGCTGCAGTTTGATAATAACAGCTAGATAACTATACCATCTCAGTCCAACCCATCCCTCTAAGACACGGGTGTCAAACTTAATCATGTCATGTGATGTATCGTGACATTTTTTTGTTTTTGCAGAGCCAGGGTGGGCATGGTCTGACATGACACATCTGGCCCAGGGCTGCCAGTTTGATACCCCTGCTCTAAGACTAAACTGATAAGGGTGCATGCTCCCCACATTCAAAAGTATCAGTGGGAAGCCTGCTAAATATCTTCCATTTCCTGTCTTAATATTCCTCTCATTGGTCTATTCAATTATTTTCATCCCATTATTCCCTCTTGTTTTTCCTAATAGCAATAGGACTTAGACTTACATACTCCTCTAAGCAGTTACAGTGTCAGCATATTGTCCGCAACAATCTGGGTACTTTTACCAATCTCAGAAGGATGGAAGACTGAGTCAATCTTGAACCAGTCAGGATCATACTCCAGGCTGTAGGCAGAGTTAGCCTTCAATACTGAATTCTAACCACATTTTAAAATTGTGCCAAGTAACATTATTATTTAAATGTTAATTATAAGAATATCTTAAAATTTAACTTTTTGTTTTAATATTCAGACAGCTGACGTGATTTAATCCAAAAGTTGTTAAAACAGAATATTTTACCACCCATTACCTGTAAAATCACTGCCAGTCCACAATGTACATCATAAATTGGAATAGAATTCTGATACCTCACATGGACTTTAGCAAACCCATCCCTGAATGACATTATCAGGAGACAGACAAAACCTAGCATGGTAACAGCTATACCTTTTCCCCTCAGTCCCTTAGGAGGACAGTGGCTATGTTATTAACAGTGAAGCAACGTTCCTCCTGAATGCCTCTGACTGCTAAAAAGCTTCTTGCACATACATTTGTTGTTTCCTTTGTGCTTTAGGCCAGGTACATATAAAGCATTCAATGTAAATGTGTCATTTCCCATTACAGAGATCACCAAGCACATGCTGTGACCATGTCTGGGAGATTTCTAGGAGTTTTCTCAGGGCACTGCATTCAAAGGACATGCTGATTTTTACAGGCTGTTAAAGAGCAGTCTCTCAGATCATTCTTTTCAGCTTGATTTGTTATGATGGTTACCCCATGTGGCAGCAGAGGATCATGGATCTCCATATAAAAGATATAGAGGCATGGCTGACTTTTAAACTGTGCTCTTTTTATGTAAAGTTAACTGCATTGGACATCCTCTTTCAAGGAAAATCTGTTTCAAAAATTATGAGCAGAATTAAAATGTAAGCTTCTTTTAAAAAATCAGTTCTTTTATTTTGTTTGTATATCATTATACAGTAGCTCATGCAAGTTGAGCTACATTCAGCAAACTTTACATGATATTGTGTTTGTGTGTGTGGATATATACAGTATATGTGTGTGCGTGCATATACATAGAAAGAGAGAGAATGTTCCCAGTTACACAATTCAGCAAGCTTTTATTACATAGAGCATTTTTATTAGATGAAGCTAAGAAATCAAAAATACCCACAAACATTCTACATAAATCAAGTTCTGAATTAAACACTTCATATACCCATCTTGACATTTCACATACATTTAAAAATATGCTAAGCAGAATCTTATGATTTATTTATAGGTATCTGTGGGAGGGCAAGTGGCAAAATATATCTTAGGATATGATGCAAAAATCATACATGTGTACTTCAGATATTGAGACACAAATATGTAAAAATATGTTATCCCTATGCCTGCTGCTATTTGTTATAGAACTGTATGGATTCATTCTTGCATTCTAAAAAAATATTAACCTGCCCAAAGTTATTTCTTATATCTTGACCCCAAAAAAATCCAGATATATATTTTCCTTCTCCTTTCTCTAACTGCTATTCTAAGTGGGCAATGCTACTTACATGCTGGGAAAGAAAAAGAATGAACACAAAGCCCAACTGAAGATACTAAAATTCATACCTGTCCCTAATTCCTTTCTGGGAGACACATGGCCCAATGAAGGCTCCATGAAAAATGTTTAAATGCATGTGCACATTGACAGACCATTCAAAAAGCTAAGCCTAATGCTACCAATTAATAACCTGCCATGTTCTTTGCTCTTAACTTTCTTATTGTTGGATTCCAAGTATTGAAAAAATATTTTTAGAGTAATGAGGGGTTGTGGCTAGGGTGTCATCTTCAAAAATAATCAGAACTTTGTTATGCTTCTAGTAAGTTGACATATTTTATTTAGAGAAAGGGCAATTTCCCAATCCACTTCTGCTGTATGTGTCATACAAGAGTAATCATATAAGAGTAAACTTGAGGCAGGAGTTGTTGAAAACTGAATTGGAGAGCTTTTATTGTCTCAATAAATACTTCAAAAGCTGCTATTTATAAAATTGTGGTGGCTTATGAAATTGTGTTTTGTTGTTTGGTATTAGTTCTGATTGCCAAAGAAGAACTACAGTGCTACATTTTGATGAACAGAAAGAACTTGGATTGTCTGACTACAGAGATGTCAAGCAAACAACAATTGCATGTTTCTTTTTTATATTAGGAATTCTTTTCTGTATTTATAAGGGTGTTTGTCAGAGGATTCTAAAAAGACTTCTCAATTCTTTTATTGTATATGTTTAATTTGAGAAGTTTTGTTCAGTTTAATTGTTGCAAGCTATATTTCATTGAATCTATTGGCAGAGAGGCTAACCTGCCTTAAAGATAGTAAGAACTTCTGTTGTGGCTGCAACCATTTGGGAGGTCTGTATCTTTAATGGTGACATTGGCAGCAGAAAGCTAAAGAGAGTAGAGAAAGGTGGAAGGAAAGGAAGATTCAGTCTAGATAACAAGGCCTCCATGTAGGGTTTTAATTGACTGGAGAAGGCAGTGTGGCATATGACATACCACTGAAAATTTATTGTTTATTGTAGACCATGAGGTCATTGGTGGCTTATAATCCAAGGCACTGAATTTCCCATTCTGCTATGGTATGAGATAGAATATTGGAAGCTACATCTGGTTGCTTATACCATGCATTCAGACCAAATATGTAAGAATGAGAATTGCAGAATTTATAATTTGTACCTGCATGTGAGTACAGAGGGAATAAATGACAAAATATATGTTTTGAGGTTTCACTGCAAATTCTGCCTCTTGCATATGTATATACAATGCTGTACGCATGAAAGGGGAGAGCTTGTATTTTAATGTTATAAAGAATGTTTCATTATTTTAATATCATATTAGTTAGGAACAAAAGCAATGTGCAGTGGACATGAATGTAGATATGAAGCAGCTGTAACATTTGAAAAAATGCTGAATCAATGAATTAACTGTCTTCAGCCCTAATTTATGTTGGAAAACAAGGAAGATGTCGTGCCAAAGTAGAAAAGCAAAGATGGGAAGATAAGAATGTAGTCTACAATATGTGCCATCAATTTGTGGAGCTTATCATTACATTTTCTTTAGATGTCAAGCAAGTCTTATGATACCAACATATCTAAAATAAATAGACTTCTGTCCCTGAAGGGGATTTTGTAGGAGCAGGTATAACACCAATGAAATCTATTGTGCAACATTTGGCCTTGAATTATTCTTGGCCTGACATCTAGTTCTGTGAAAGAATGGAATGGGAATAGATATAGATTTTTTGTAATCAGTTGGCAAACAAGGTGGTTGCATGAGGATTGAACTTGAAAAAGTGATTCCATACCAATATCATGTCATTGTGTTGTTCTCTTGGCCTCAGTTGATGCTAGTATTGACCATGATTTGACAATGTTATTCAATGTTGTATATTCACTAAAAGGAAACTATGTCCCACAAAAGCCAGAGTTGTACATTTGTGCCCACCTAAAGCCTTGTCACTAAAAATTATTTCAGCTTTGACATGTTGCAAATTTTTATTAGCAATTGCTTTGACTATTTGATCTAAAACAGAATATGTTTTCTTTGCAGGCTAGCCCTGTACTATATTCAAATAACAAGATTCAAGGGTCTTTCCATAGGATTAATTTGCAAGACAATAAATGCATGTCTCTTTTATTCCCCAAATTTGTTGCAACAATCTTCATGTTCCTTTTAATCAAATATTTGCTACCCTGTTCTTCATAATTGCATTTGCTGGTATATAAACTGCTTTCTGAAAAAAAAATACCATTATGCCTGAATTATTTCATGTATTTTTTCAATGCCCTCTTACATTTTTTATTCAAATTCAAGGAATAAGTGTGCATGATGCCATTACTGAAGTATATCCTTATTCATATTTAATTAGAAACAAGTTTCACTGATTTCTACTTCCTTTCAACTGATGCTTTGACAAAGCACTCTTTCAACATGCCTCTACTAAGCAAGATAATACCATGTTTCCAGCTGTCACATTGCAGCTGCTGCACTCTATTGATTTGACAGGTTCAGTGGCCTTTTGGCTCTAGTTGTTAGCACATCTACAGAAGCTATTTCCACCAAAGTGAAGTACCTGGCAAATTAAGCACTATGCTTTGGACTGAGGGTGTTGTGACAAAGACCCTCACTATTCGATGTTGAGGTACCATTTCCCAACATCATTCCAACTACCAATTCAACTTACTCATGCATAATAAAGGCGCACCATCCAGTGTTTTTACAATACTGAGTTTGTGTCCTTTTGTTTGTTTTATTTGATTTAAGAGAATAGTTATACTTTGAACTTATATCTGCCAATAGTTGTGTAAGAAGCTGCCAATAAATGATGAGTCATAGTTTGATTTCCTTAATTAAACTCTGAAAGATGAAAGCAGACTATAGTGATTGAACAAAATAATAAATCAGCATGTTTTGTTTTTATTTTCTAGATAATTGGGTTCTACAAGAGCTAAAATGTCTCTCTTTTAGTTAGTATTTGGAAGGTAACAATTTGATCTAGCTATGGACTCCTTGTAAAATATATATTCCTTAAAATAGGAATTTTGTTTCCATTTGCTCTCTGATAGGACAAATAATGCCACTAATAAATTCTATCTAATATTAATATTTTGCTTTATGGTATGATTTACTTTTTCAAATATGCAAGATATTTACCAGAAAATATTTTACATGCTTTCAGCAGTATAGGTTTTTTTTTTAGTCAGTGTAGTGCTTTTCAAACCTGGCAATTTTAAGAGGTCCTGACTTCAACTCCCAGAATTCCCATGCCAGCTTTCTGGGAGTTTTCACATATCTTAGTGTTGTCAAGTTTAAAAAATATTAGACTAGGAACTGTTTATCCTACAAAGTTTTCCCTTTGTCCAATAGTTAACCCAGGACTGAATTCCAGTACTTTACTTTTAATAACCATTCACTACTACATTTAATTTTTTCTTCTTATCTTAGGTTAAGACTGAAGCTATAATACATTCCCCTAGCAATATTGGTCTGCTCGTATTTTTAAAAATCCTGGAAATTTTATTCCAATCACTCAATTTGTTTGGTTACTGATTAACTGGCTGGTTGGTTATATACTTTTTACATTTATCTTTATTGTCAGAGTACAACATGTGTACAATGAGATTGACTGAGCCTCCCTTCGTGCACACACACACCCAACACAACAGAAGTCCCTAACCCAGCCCCAATCTTATTACACTACTTATTACCCTACAATACTTAAAAGACTCTGGATAGTTTCCAGAATACAATAAAATATAAGTATATGTAATAAATAAAGTTTACAAGTAAAGAACTATCAGAAAGTATTCTCAAAGTTCCCTTATTTTTGTCTAGTTTAGTCTTTATTTCCAAATAGTTGTGTTCACAAAGGTTACTATTGGATTGACTTTTTTTCCCTTTAAAAACACATTTGTATATCAACCTTTCTTGAGCAAAAGGACTACAATTTTGTTTTTTGAAAAAAACACATTTTTAGGGAAAAATACAAAATAATAAGTTCTCCAGAGGAAATCAGTTAAATCTGAACTTCCCAAAGTAAGAACATTCTTCAAAAAGTCAAAGACCAAATGTCAGTTTGCATCTTCTACAATACTCTTTAAAGTAGAAAATGCATTTCTTTCTATATCCTTCCTGGTTTCCCCAACAATAATGTTTGAAATGGCACAAACACTTGATGATTACACATGCTTTTAAAAATCTGACTGAGCTGCTGCACACAACATCCAGCAATTTGCTCTCGAACTATTCATATACTATCTACTGAATTGCTTCCAGCTTGTAAAGAAAAAGTTCACCTTCTATTCACAGCTTGTTCCCTAGGAGACTCAGCTAGAGAAATGTCTGTGCATATATGTTTATATAAAGAAACTGAAGTTCTCATTTTTCTAACTTTCTTTCCCTTCATAGTTCACTCCTGACAGTGAAATAATTCGTTGAGACTACTGTGGACAAGAAAGGGAGGTCCCTAGTGCTAGAAGCCGGAATGATGAACAGAAGTTTAGTCTACAAAGCATTTGGTGGAAGCTATCCTCTGAGTTTAAAATAATTTGCCAATCCTACAGCAGAGTTGTTGTACACAATAGCATTCCAAAGATTCCACTTCTATTATTAGTAATTATAGCAATAGCAAATGGCAATAATCTATTTTAAATAATGCTTCCGTCAACAATGTATAAGTGGTTGTTAAATACCTTTCAGACATTTATCAAGATCAAACTCTTCCTTCTAATGATTTACATAAAATATTTTATATCTTCTCAAAAAAAATGAAGATATTTTGAATAATCAAATAATGTAAACATATCACTATCGATGCATCTTTGCAAGCCAGAAATTCTGGGAGTTACAGTCTCAGAATTTTAGAAGATCACTAAGACTGGAGATATTAAGCCTTATTAGTTTCAAGTGTATAATATAATCTTAACAGCTGTGGTGGCAAAGTGATTAGAATGCAGTACTGCAGCTACTTCTGATGATTGCCAGCTTCCAGCAGTTCAGCAGTTCGATTCTCACTGGTTCAGCCTTCCATCTTTCTGAGGTCAATAAAATGAGGACCCAGATTGTTGGGGCAATATGCTGACTCTGTAAATTGCTTAGATGAGTATGTAAGTCTAAATGCTAATGCTATTGCTATTATGCATATAAAGAAGAGCTGTAACCAAGACAATGGTCAGGTAAAAGAAGCCTGAGTGCAAAGCAAGTCTCCAACAAGACCTTCGCTAGTTTTCATTAAGATAAAGGGAGGGGGGGAGAAAGTAAAAACGTCCAAGATTCCATTACTGTTGCCTAATAAGAAAAGTAATATTGGCCTGCATGACTTTGGCTTTCAAGTCTGGTCTTACCTTGAAGGGCTACAGAAGTAAATCAGGTCAGGAAATAGATAGCAGAAGGATTGCAGGAATAATTAAGGTGTTATTACTGTAGGGTATAATAACAGAATGTTTAAAGTTTTTTCAGAGTTTCCCCACTGCCCCCTCTCATACCAAAGATCATCAAGGCAGGATTGTTTTGGTTTTTTTGTCATACCTTCTGTTTTTTCAGGACTGAGTTGTCTTATATTTTTCCAGCAAATCTTCATCACGGTTATCTCTTCAATCTCTAAAAAAGCACACTCAGAGAAAGTGCTTGGATATCATAAATGCACTGAATATCAATGTGCTAAACCTAATTAAACTTTTGGATTGATATAGCAGTGTATTTCATATTTTCTTATGTTTGCTTCAAAATATGCAAGAAATGCAACTACACTGAATTTCTGCATGTTATATCAGCTTAGTCAGAAATACAATTTGGAAGTTTTTTTAAAAAGCATCTAACAAGTTGCTCCACTGAAATTAAGCCTGAGGCAAAGCTGTCTGTCAAATATAGGAAATCAGAAATCAAGGCAGTTCAAATGAATACATGCTTATTGTATACTAAAACTCTGTACAAGAATCTGAACTACCAACAATCAAAACAAATTGGTGATAGATAAAAGTCAACAGAATTCAAGATGGGCTGGACTTAGATCTCTTGTGGGCATGAAAGGACTCGAGACTGATGATGTATTTGTCCCCTCCCTCGAGCCTAGCCTGGTCATCTCCTACACTGTCACTAAAAATGGTGGTATTTCTGAGGGAATGGGGGTAAGAATAGGCAGCTTACCTTGCTTGGTTTTTATGATTATCCAACTGATTTTCTTTCTGTAACTGAATGCTGTTGGCACTCTTTCATCTCCATCTCTTAGAAGGACTACTCAATGGCATGGAACAGCAATCAGTGTTCAATTGTTGATCTAGCTGTTCTAGCCCACAATTTTTAAAAAGAAAAAATAGGCAATGTAATATTCTGAAGGATATTTGGAAAGTAAGAATTGTCACCATTTTATTAAGTTGCTTAGTTCTACTTTATCTTGATTTTCCCATTTTGTATGTTATGCAGGATATAACTTGCAGGGAATCATTTAAAATCTGGTGATTTAATAATACAATCAATAAAAAGGTAAAATAGATTATGATAACAAAAGATAAATCTATTTGATTGGGTTTACAAAAATCAAAAATCAAAGTCTTGAGATGGCAAAAAAAACTACAAATTTCCCATACCTCTTTGCTGTCACCTAGTGATTATTTATGTTTTTTTCTGCTGGAAGCAGGAAGTCTTTAATTGGTTAATACAGAAATTATATAACCATCTATTAAAAGTTTATTAAATAATCTACAATAACACATTTCTTATTCTTTGCTCATCTGAACTATCAAACACAAATGGACTTCCTTATTTCTTCTCAATGGCAGAGAACATTGTTGAGTGTACATCTGTTGATCTAGCTATTCTAGCCCAGAAAAGATAAACTGTGTGTTTTTGTAGCATCTGTAAATTCTACATCAACATGATTGTCATGAGTTCACATAGGACCCTTAAAAGCATTTGGAAGTTGTGATTCATGCAAAATGCAGCAACAAAGTTGTCGAGCAGCATATAAGGATTGTATGGTTCATGCACTGAAAGATCTCCATTGGTTCTCATTTACTTAAGACCTGAGTACTGAAGGGATCACCTCCCTTGTTACAACTCTCTATGATTGTTAAGATCTACAGGTATGAACAGGATTTTTTTTTCAAAAAGCCTCTCCTACAAATCTGAATGATTAGACCTGTCTGTCTTTTTGTCAGAAGTCTGTCTTTCTAATACATAATGAGGGCCTTTTCCTGCAATGGTCCCAAAAGTTGCATTTGGCCCATTTTCTCAGTATTCACAAAGAATGCTTTCTATTTCTAAGAAAAAAAAATTGTGTGCTTGGTATTTAATAGGAAAGTATACATTTGGAGAGCAGATTGTATAATATGGTCTATGCACAGAAAGTAAACAGTTTCATCCTAAGATCAGCTCCTATAGTGAAATCTTATTTCTATTTACATAAAAGCAAGTTCAGTTCACTGCATCTAATTGCCCAGATAAATAAAGTATGGCAATCTTAGGGTGTTCATTTACATAACAAAATCTTATGCTAAAAAGTTCCATATAATCCTCATATTTCTTATGTACTTATGTGGAAATAAATTGTATATTGAGCTTTTTCTGCTGTATTCATCAAATAGCGGCAGGATCATTTCAACTGAACTTTCTTGTTGTCTAAGAAACTTATGCAGAATGCCCTAGAGCTTCAGCATTAATTTTGTATAATAGGAGTTATGAAAAAAATTGCAATTCAAATTCCTAATCAACTCTTATTGTTTTAATAATATTACAAAAATGAATTAAACAGTTCTTTTCTCCCAATAAGTTTAATGATTTTATAATTTAAAACAAAGGAAAAGAAAAAAAGACAGTCCTTACATTTTAGCAAAGTGATAGCTCTGGGCACAAACATTTTTTGAGCCAATAAGGGATGATAGTAGTAGACAGAGGACCGTGTGGCTTCTGTTCTCCTCCTGGACCTTGCTATAAATTAGAAAAGTTGTTGAGGTTAGAACAGGGATTTAAACAAAGAAAAATTACTTTCATTCATTATCACCATCTTTGTAGTGGCATCTAAGGAGAGCCAGTAATATTTTATTGGTTGGAGGAAATATAGTTAGGACAACAACATGGGATTTTATGATATACTTCTAAATAATGATGCTTAGAAAAAGAAAAAAAATCATACGAGGCAGTAAATTTTTAAGCTTAGCACACAAAACCTAATAACTGGAGAGATCAGACATGAATGGGTTGTCAGAAGAGTGATTGGAGGCTATGTTTTGAGTTGGATATTACATTTTTCACCAGTCCAATATGATTTGGATTAGTAATTGTGAACAGTTCACATATCCTGATACAACATGATGTGGAATCCCAAGAGTTTAACACCATCTATCTTAAAGTAGTTGGGGATGTAAAATATTGATTTAAAGCAGGGATGGGCAACAATGGCCTTTTTATGACCTGTGGACTTCCAGACTTCCTAAGCCGGCCATGCCAGCTCAGGAATTCTGGGAGTTGAAGTCATAAAATGGCCATTGTTCCCCATCTCTGATTTAGAGGGTATATATGATCAACTTAGACCATTGTAACCACTGTAAATGAGGACTGATGGGGAGAGAGAAGGGAGACTACTATCTATTTTTTCCTTTTCTCTGCCAATGTTAAGTTAAATATGTATGTAAGCTTAAATTTAAATTAGTCTAAAAGAGTAATTAAAACTTTAAAAATCTTTGAATAATAGAATAAACTTTCTACTGTCCTTCCCTCCTCCAATTAAATCTAACCCTGTATATAAGGTCAGAAACTTTTAAGGGCATTATGTGTTTGACAGGATAGAGACTGCCCATGGAAAAAGCAGGTTTTATTCTGCTAATGATTTTATACATGATCAAGAATTGAGGAGGAGCAGTTTAATTCAACTGGGTGGGAAAGCCCTAACAGTTTTGTAACAACTGTGAAGTTGCTATAAATATATGAGAACAAGAAAAGATGCCATACAATAGTTCTAGAAATTGATCTGCAAACTCAGGATGTCTCCAATGGAAATCTAGCCTCTGTGAACTCATTATATAGCTTTAAGGAAGTCCTTTTCTTCCTCTCTTCTGGCACACGAGATGCATAAGAAAATCAGTGTAATTTACATAATTGATGCAAGGGTTACAACTACATAATGTGGGTGAACATTTTAATGTTTGACAATACAAAAAAGAAACTATAATTTGATTAAAAATTAAACTGAGAAAATTAAATTAGGAAAAGAATGTAACAAGAAAACTCAGAGTCATAGACATTTGATGGATGTGAACGCAGCTTATTCATCATACTTGCAGTTTGAGTTCTTCTGCATTTCTTTTTGCATTTATTCCTAACAGCAGTGACTTTTTTTTTAATAAAGTAAGATCATCATTTCAGCTCTGTTATGTTCGCCTGTGCCCTGATAAGAATCAGTTCACCTTATGACAAAGTTTGTTGAGTGTCCAAATATTTGCCAACTCAGTATGAAGTTTGCATAAGCTATACAATGAATCTGCATAGCAGGAAGTCATATTTGAAGAAATCTGAAGAACATTTTGTCCCATGGAATGAAGAAAATGAAAGAAAAAAAATGTGTTGGCATCTGGCAAGATAGAGGCAAAAAGCAGAAGTGCTAATTTTGCATCACCTTTTTATATAGATTATTTATGACTACTCAAAATGTTTACACAGATTCTGGTATAAGCTGTACAGTCTTGATGCTCTGATCTTTTACTAATTTTAATGGAATGATAAAGCATTTATCAAACACTAATATGTCATCTGCAGAATAGATATTTTATGAGTATATGAGATTTTGCGCATTTTACCACAAATCTCACAAGATTTTGAGATCTTGCCAAATTTGGATCATCTAAGTTTTTTTTTTGAAAAGTTATTTATTGACTATAAGGCATCTATAATGACTTTTTAAGATAAGTGATAAGAGAATAAAAAAGCTAGCTCATACAAGCTTTTTAAAAATATATCTTCAGAAAAATTAAGCATACTATGGTGATTATAATACTGACTGATTATAGACTTTTATGGGTGGCCTTTCTAAAAACTTTCCATGAGGGATCGGTACCTGAATAATAGGTATGGGAATGTTCTGTATCAGGATAAAACAGACACACTGGGTATAGAACCAACTACTACTGCAACATTTGTGTTCACAGAGGGAATCATATTGCCTTATTGCTCCATGGTGCTCCAAAGCTTAACTCAGCATGGTGATTCCAGAAATGTTCTGTCTCCTAGAGAGAACAGCATATATAGACTATCATCCAAAGCATGTTCAAGTCAGAAGGATTCTATGGCTCCCATTTCCATGGGGCTAGTAAGGACAACACTTCTAGATTATCTTTATTCTCTGATTTAATTTCAATTAATCTTTAAAAGCTTAGTTGTTCAGAGCAATTCATTTCCCAGCTGGCACTGAGCTCTGAGAAATAATTATCTTGCTGGTTTTAAGCTTCCATTGTAGTTCAAGATTTTGCATTTAGATCATTAAAATTATTTTTATCGTTTTCTTTTGGGTTTTGAAGGTAGTATGCAAAGTAAGGTTCTTTTTCTCACCCCACATATGAAAACATATGACAAATGCTAACTTAAAAGGAAATGAAATCTATAATGGAAAATATATTTAACACACATAAAGAAAAAGGTGAATATACATTCAATAATATACAAATAAATAAAAAAATAGTCTCAACATACGTGGAGGGCACCAGAATGGACAAAAAGTCAAATCTTGAAGTAGGAATGGAGATTTTCTTATGCTGATAATGAATAAATCTGCATTCAATTAAGAAATGTCAATTAAACTTCTTAAGAATCTTTTCTTCAATTTAGAACTACCTACTCTGAACTGACAAAAAGTATCCTATGGTTGAAAATAAACATTGTTTAGGATTGAGTTGTTGGTTCAAATCACAAAGGGACAAAAATGGTACATGAAAAATAATGGACAAATCTTCCACAGTTCAGTGGTTGCCCCAAAATACATGAATTGGGCATATCACACTATCCTTTTGTTATCAGTACCCTAGGACTCCAGCATAAATAGTCAAAGAACTCAACAAGAAGCTCCGTTATGCCACAGAAGGAAATGAACAGTCTGTTGAATCACCATTACAGTGTCTAGAGAAAATCAAAGACCTAATAACTGAAAAATAAAACCATATTTCATTCAATATCATGTCATTCTTCACATCCATAGATCTAAAATTGGCTTTAAAAAATCAATTGCTGCAGTATTGCACAACTCACCAGAAACAGAACATTTCAAAAAAATGGAATTTATAAACTTTTGCCTCATCACCCATATCTAATATGATGGACATATCTACAAACAGATCAAAAGAACTACCATGAAATCATGCTTTTCAGGATTCATAGTAGAATCTGAAAACAATAACATTTCCACAGATATAACCCCAAATGTGTATCTGTATTGTGGATAACATATTTGTTATTATTATATAAAAATAAGCTAGGCAACCCCATAAAATTATCGACAACAGCGTGCATGGAATCAAGCAGGCACAGCTAAGAAGTAAGTAAAGTATTACTATGCAAAATTAGAGCAAAGTATATTTGCAATAGTTCTAGTGATAAATGTTTATATGGTTGTCTATGTGTGTCTATGTCTATATATGTGTCTGAGTACCTGAAATGTTTAAATATGGACATTAATAAAATCTAAGGATAAGGAAACTAAGACTTTTTAACTAAATGATCCAAATGTTTAAATCCTATTTTCTTCCTTTTTTCATGCTTAATTTCAGACTTATAAACGCTAATATTTTTTTTGCTTGACTAAACCTTATGATAACAAAATGTGCCATGTTTACTCTTTTTTAACTTACTCTTGTCCTGTTCTCCAGAGCCAAATGACATTCCTGTTTTGCTATTGTCCAACAGATCAAGGCTGTATTTTTATTTTTGCTGCTTCATTGGAGATTCCTCCTCTAATTTCAGTTGCTTTCAGGTCTCTTCTTCTTGGCCATGCATTGTCTAGTTCCTGGCTATCTTGGCTACTGCTTCTTGGTCTAGATCCCAATGAAGGGTCTCTGGTTCCAGCAGCAAACCTAGGATAGATATTCATCCTCTTTTTTTAAATCTAAGGATCACCTTGCAAGTGATTCTAACGTTAGACTTTTCTCTGAAGTTTTTTACTTGTTTAAACTATGCACCTAATTGTCAGTAGCAAAACCCCAAATAAGGCTGATAGGACTAATTACCAAATATGGACAGCCAACAAACTCCATTCCTCCATGCACTGATGATGTTAATTAGACTGGTGTTGACATTTCTACAGAGAATCTTTCTCTTTGCTGTCATCTGGTGGTTAGCTGGAATTTTGTAGCTCCGTGCTGGTAGTCCTAGTTCAATCCATTCCATGTTTTGTCTCATTCCAGGTGTATGAAGAATTAAAAGAGGATTTGGTTCATTTCAATTAGCAATACATTCTATCTATAGAATAAATACTAATGATTCAATTAAATGTTTTGTTTTGTTTTAATATTACAGCCATTTTAACTTTAAGTTCATCACTGAAGAAATTCTAACTTTTTGAAATTTGCAGCCAGAAGCAAATTTAATAAATAAATAAATAAAAATAAAGTTTTAATTTTTGGGGCGTGGTGTGTGAGGGAATTATGATCCAGCAGATAGTAAGCTATTGGGTTCACAATTTATATCACGATCAAAAAACTCATTGGTATTCTCTACACATGACAATGTTACAGTGCTGCATGAAACTAAATAAATGTGTGACAATACACAACTGCCACCTGGTTATTTCTAATTAGTGCTGTCAACCAAGTACAAGCTGTTTTTGTTGCTGATTAGGTATGTTGCTTTTAATTCAAATGAATGATTTAGATGAGATCTCAGAATTTTGATAAAGGAATAAACCTTAAATGATATCCGTGTAGGTGAATCTTATACTTGTGGTGGAGAACCCAAGGGGTAGATGCTAAATTTGGACTGAATGTAAAATATACCTTCCCAATAGAAAGCAAAAGAAAATGGAAGAATATCTAATTTTCAGAGAAATTATATTTGTTTGTCCAAGATATAAAAGCAAGCGTATTCCAAAATGAGGACAGGATATGCCTGGAATCACCAAAGTTTTCTATACTGATATAAGCTAGAAAACAATCTTCAGTTTTTTGGGGTACTCAAAATTGTGAGTGCTTGTATTTGTGTTTATGCCTCTGTCTGTGGTGTTCATATGATGCTCTTTTTTGCTCTGGAACATTGTAGATATTGATCAGAAGTTAAGCTTAGATTAATAGTGCATCTTTCCTCCAGGAACATAAAGCAGTCTACACTATAACTTCTTGATTTTTTTTTCCCCCACTATAGTAATACAAGAGCTAGGATGGGCTGGGAAATCAAGCCTAAAGCCATTCAGGGTTTTAAAGGGCAACATTGACAATTTAAATTGTGTCCAGTAGGCAACTGGTAGCCAGTGCAAATATTTCAATGCATCATCATATGTTCACTATATTTTGCAACAATTAGCAGCTTCTTTGTCATATTTTCTATCATGGCGATTCCAGATACTTTTTGAAGGATAATCTCATGGAAAGACAGGTTACAAGTAAAAGGTATTTACCTGTATGTAGTAGTCAAGACAGGTTACAGATAAAGCATGAAGGTAAATCTGAATAATTCAGGAAATGTTGCAATTGGTGCACTAGTTGTGATTATGCAAAATGCCCTCCCTGTTGCAGCCGCCACCACCGCCAGCTACAAATCCAGTGAGGAATGAGGATCAAGAACCATTCCCAAACTGTAAATTTTCTCTGTCTAGTGAAAGGCACCCCTATCAACATGCTTTACATCACCACAAAAACAGTCTCTCTCTATCAGATGACCCATAAGGGTACAATGGCTGATGATAATGAAAACTTCTGAGAATTCAGAGAATTAAGTAGGGCCACACTCCCTTCTTATAGCTCTGGGCATAAAAAAATTTACTAAAGCAATCTCAATAGCATTTCCTGGATGCAACCTGATTAAAATTGGGTTAGAAAATTAGTTTCATCCTGGTGTATTTGGATCTGCAAGGATTTTTTTTCATGGTAATTAAGAGTGGTATATTTGAAGCCACCTATAATTGGAAAGATCATTCGGGTGTTTATTAGATTTAGATGGTGCTCTATTTGCCTCTTTGAAGAACACAAGGACACATCCTACATTAAGGAAGCAGTAATCAGCTTCCTTAACCTTGGCATCAATCCTAACCTAATCAATTTAATCTGCCAGGCAGAGAAAAGGTTGAGCATACTTGCACATTCCCTATCCACTTCCTTGACATCTACCAGATGAAAGCAATTCATATGAAACTAACAAGTGCCAATATTCTCCCTCTACAATTGCACCTACACTGTAGGCAAATCTGATCACTTCTGCAAAGAATTATGAAAGTTCACAACAAGATTCCAAATATCTTCTTACCTTCTTTCAGAATACATACATAAAGTATGTAAAATTGTTGTCAACCTGTTCTGTGCAGAAGGATTAAAAATAAGAGCAAAAGCCAGGAACAGAATTTCCAATGGGCATGAACAACAGCCAACTTCAATTCCAGTTCAATTCATTTCCATTTGTGTTTGAAATCTTTACTTCTTTGTTCTCAGGTGTCAGATGAGTTGTTTAGGAGCAATAATGTCACTTGCCAACATCATCGTCATGTTACAAAAATAAGTCAGATCTTCAACAAAATTACTTATGGATAGACCGAAGTTCTTCAAATAATAATAATAATAATAATAATAATAATAATAATAATAATAATAATAATAATAATAATAATAATAATAATAATAATAATAATAAATATTTATTTATATACCGCTCCTCTCCCGAAGGACTCAGAGCGGTGCACAGCCATACAATTAAAACAATAAATATGTGAAAAGTTAAAACTAAATTAAACTAAGGCCCTGGCTGTAATCAATTAAAACCCCTCCCTAAAACCCTAAAATTTAATATAAAAAAGTAAAACACCCAAATCTAAAATCAGCCCAAGCCAGCCTGGTCAAAGAGCCAGGTTTTCAAGGCACGCCTGAAGGTCCCCAGGTCCGTGGCTATACGTAGCTCCGGAGGCAACCTATTCCAGAGGGCAGACGCCCCCACAGAGAAGGCCCTATTCCTCGGGGTCACCAGCTGGCACATAGATGCTGACGGGACCCACAGGAGACCCTCCCTGTGGGAGCGCACCGGACGGTGAGAGGAAAATGGCAGAATGCAGTCTTGTAAATATCCTGGTCCAATGCCATGGAGCACTTTAAAAGTTAACACTAAAATCTTAAAGCGCACCCAAGAGGCCAGTGGCAACCAATGCAGCTCGCGTAGGAGGGGCGTCACATGAGAGAACCTTGATGCCCCCATAACCACCCGTGCGGCCGTATTCTGTACCAGTTGAAGCCTCCAGATGCTCCCATTCATTCCTGTAGAGGGCGTTACAGTAGTCCAGTCGGGAGGTGACCAGGGCATGAGTGACTGTGCATAAGGCATCCCGATCCAGAAAGGGCCGCATGTGGCAGATCAGGCAAACCTGTTGAAATGCCCCCCTGGAGATGGCCATAATATGGTCTTCCAATGACAGCCGTACATCCAGGAGGACACCCAGATTGTCAGCCCTCTCTGAAGGGGACAAAATCTCACCCCCAATAGCCAGCGATGGAACTACCTGGCTATATCGGGACGCCGGAAACCACAGCCACTCAGTCTTGGAAGGGTTGAGTTGGAGCCTGTTCCCGCCCATCCAGTTCCACATGGCCTCCAGACAATGGGACATGACCTCCATGGTATCGTTGGGGTGGCTTGGGGTGGAGATGTACAGCTGAGTATCATCAGCGTACAGATGACACCTCACCCCAAAGCCACGGATGATCTCCCCCAGCGGCTTCACATAAATGTTGAACAGGAGAGGAGAGAGGACCGACCCCTGAGTCACCCCACAATTGAGGGGCCTAGAGGTGGATCTCTCCCCCCCCGCCAACACAAATTGCAGACGGTCAGAGAGGAAGGAGGAGAACCACCGCAACATGGTGCCCCTAACCCCCAACCCCCCCAACTGCTGCAATAGGATACTATGGTCAATAGTATCAAAAGCCACTGATAGGTCTAATAGGACCAGGACAGAGGAATAACCCCTGTCACGGGCTCTCCAGAGATCATCAACCAGCACGACCAATGCTGTTTCAGTACTATGTCCGGGCCTGAAGCCCGATTGGAAGGGATCCAGGTACGTATCTTCATCCAGGCACTGGGGAAGCTGACCTGCCACTACACTCTCAACAACCTTCGCCACGAAGGGAAGGTTGGAGACAGGACGATAGCTGTTCAAGAGAGTTGGGTCCAGGGAGGGCTTCTTAAGGAGGGGTCGCACCACTGCCATTTTCAAGGCAGTGGGCAGCGAGCCCTCCATCAAAGACGCATTAACAATTCCCCGGAGCCAATTCTGCATCACTTCTCTGGTGGTAGAGACCAGCCAGGAGGGGCAAGGGTCCAATAAACATGTGGTGGCATTCAGCTGCCCCAGCAACCTGTCCATACCCTCGGCGGTCACAGGGTCGAACTCATCCCAGATAACTATCTCAAGACTCGCCGCAGTCACCTCCCCCGGGACCTCCCAACTAGAGTCCAACCCGGCCCGAATCTGAGCGATTTTATCATGCAGAAATTGTGAAAACTTCTCTGCCCTTCCCTGCAAGAGATCCTCCTGCGCTCCCGGCCCAAGCAGGGAGCGGGTCACTCTAAACAGGGCGGTGAGTCGGTTTTCTGCCGATGCAATCGCCATTAAGTAGGTCCTAATATAGGACCTAACCTGTGTTCGGTCGGACTCGGCACGACTGGCCCTCCAAATGCCCTCCAGACATCTTTTCTGGCATTTCATCTCCCTCAGCTCTTCCATAAACCACGGAGCTGAGTGAGATCTCTGCTGGGTCAGAGGTCGCAAAGGCACAACTCAGTCCAGAGCCTCGGCAGCCAGCCTATCCCAGGCGGCTACCAAGTCTGTGGCCGAGTTATGAGCCAGAGTTTCAGGTAATGGCCCAAGCTCCGTTTGGAACCGTTCAGGACCTATCAGGCGTCTGGGGCGGAACCATCTCCTCGGCTCTGCCTTCCTGAAGTGCGGATTGGCTCTACAGAAGTCTAGTCTAAGGAGAGAATGATCAGACCATGACAAAGGTTTGACAGCTATATCCCCTAACTGATCATTCAACCACTGTCCAGAGACAAAAATCAGGTCCAGCATGTGTCCTCCCATGTGAATGGGTCCAGAAACTAATTGGGTCAGGTCCAAGGCCGTCATGGACACCAAGAACTCTCGGGCCACCCCAGAGGATTCACCGAGTTAAGGCAGGTTGAAGTCATCCATAACCAACAGTCTGGATGTCTCCACCGCCAGCTTGGCTATTACCCTGAGGAGCCCGGGCAGGACTGATGATACGTAGTAGGGAGCCAGGTATGTTATCAAAAGACCCATGTGCCACCCTGACCCCACTTCACAAAGAGGGACTCACAGCCAGCCATCTGAGGTACAGTGGCCTCCCTAGGACTGAGATCTTCCCTAATAATTACCACCACACCACCACCCCTACCCTGAGCCCTCATCCAATGAAATGGCTGGAAACCTGGTGGGCACATAGTTACCAGGGGGAGACCCCCCTCTGGGCCCAACCAGGTTTCGGTGACCCCTGCCAGGTCCACGCCCTCATCCTGAATCAGATCAAAAATCAAGGGGGGCCTTATTTATAATGGACCTGGCATTGCATAACATCAGCCGGGTGCTCAGGGCCTGAGACTCTGCACAACCAGGCCTACAAGACGGGTCGAGAGGGTCGGAGCGCGTTACCACTTGAGACAGTGGGCACGCGATCCCCTAACCTGATATGGCTCTCTATCCCCGCCATATCTGCCCCTCCCACTTACGATACCAATAAGGTCCACTCTCGGTTGTTCTGACCCTGGTCACCTCCCCAACCCCTGGTCCCCCGGGTCCCCCCAGGTATGCTCACCAGCTTGGCTGACCCCAAACCCCCAACCCACTAAAAATCTATCCCTCACCCTCCTCCCCACCTCCCTCCCCAGACCCATAGAATCCTTCCTAACTCCATTAAAAATCGAAAAATAAATGGAACCAATTGAGTACCCCTTCCCCTCCCCAAGCATTTCATAGAATGGCCATGCCACCTCTCTGGATCCCAAGACCCGTCCTTGAGGTGGACTTTTGACAGTCCCATTGGCCATGTCAGGGAAAGGGGCACCCTCTCTAGGGCGTAGAGTTCGGCTCGTGAATACTTCAGCGGACCAACTGGTCCCTCCTCAGATGTTCGATATCGGGTCCAGCTGGCTCCAGATAAGACTCAGCGCCCCCCCACCAGTTCTCCCCCACCACTGCCACCAGCGGGGGAAACCAAGGGGAATAAAGAGTCCATCCACAGCCGTCGTCACCGCTGCCACCCGATCCTGCCGTGGCCGCCCAGCATAGATACGGTCGCCTCATTGATATTCATCAGGAGCCAATAGAAATATTTTAACTAGTCCTCCATGAAAAAGAATAACAAATCCAGAAGGTGTCATGCTGCATACATGTTGCTAGATACCAGTTGGGGCACATCTGTAGTGATCAGGATAGATCTGAAATCTAGAATGACTTGTGAACAATCTCAACATGGACATTGTATCTTCAAAATCAAGGACAAGTCTAAGTTAGTTCACTATTATGCCAGAGATCACTCAGGAACAGAATTATGGATAATATATAAATATTATACCTAAGTTATTATATAACCAGCTTTCCAAATATCAGTAAACATTCAATACTGCCAGGTTATCAGATGGAGTTTCTGGTCAATTTAAAAAGTTCCTATAGACTACAGACATATTATTTTCTCACTCTCAAGCCCTAGACTGCATCACAGAACATCCCGTGACTGAACTGGAAGAAATCAAACCCCCCTCCCCTCTTTCTCTCAGTCACGTTTCTATACTGCATGTCAAGTCAGCACTTTCAGTGAGGAACAAATCCTAGATAACAGATGTTTTATAAATAATTGAGCTAAATTTAAAAAGCAGGACCTTTAGATAGCTAAGTCTACCATTTTTTATCTACTCCTTAGCAGTTTCTAAGGATTCTGCCAGAAATCTTAGAAGCATGTCCTTTAAGTTATCTAAACTGAATGTGAATTTGAGTCTAAAAACAAAACCATTGCCAGTGCAGGTAAAAAGTAGAGATAAACAAGTCTGGTATAATCATCTTATGACAACCACTTATATCAGTTGAAGATTGTACATGCTATTTTCAAGGGTGACCCCTGTCTGAGTCAGTAAAATAATTCATTAGTTCATGTGGAACTGGGAACTTAGTTCACTCATATCCTGTGTCCAGAAAGTTCTGCTGTTAGGATCACTATTATTCCTAGGCATTTTCTTTGTACAAATAGGATGGCTGTATGCCACTTGTTTCTTACTTTGGCAGACATTTGTTCTATTTGATGCAAATGGAGAAAGGATGGTTACCGACATAAAAGATTGGGAAAATCTAATGGTCTTTGCCTCTTTGCTGATGCTTTCCCCTCCTCTTCTCTGCAGACCTCCTTATTTGACTTCCCTGAGAAGGCTGGGAATAAGTATGAAGCTTGCAATGTCAACTGATTTTCCCTTCCCTCTGTGCCCTGGTTTCACTACCTCAATAAATTAAGCTGAACAACAATAGAGATAAAAAGAAGCAGGACAATGTGGTAAATGTAGCAGAAAGAAATTTGAATTGTAATGAGGAGAGCTAATCAAGAAAAGAATGGACTATGTAGAAACCACTAATGAGTTTCTAAATAATTTCAAAAGGTTAATATTGCTCTAAGAGATATGATGAGAATCCTAATATGGAAAAAGGAGGTTTAGCTATGGTATTGTTCTGGATGTATGCTATCCTTCTGAATCATATGGCATCTCAGATCCCTCTTTTCAATATCAGTATTTTGTGAAATGTCTGTATAATGTCAAGAATAAATTCATTTTACTTCTTTCCTTTCCAGAAATATTTTTCCTATATTTTATATCCATGGATAGAGGTGGGGGAGAGAGAGAGAGAGGGAGAGAGAGATGTTTCTCCTTCTTGGAATTGCATCCTTCCCCTGTCCATGTTAATAAGTGCTGAATTTGTATAGCTGTTCTCGTGCTTCTTTCTTTTGCTAATTAGAGTCTCTGCCACTTGGAGACTCCTAAGCAGTTGCCATGTCACCAGGGCATGACCTGGCACACAACAAGGAGTGTGAAAGTATGGTCCAGGAAATCAGGAGCACATCAAGTGACAGAGTTCACACAATACAGAGACCCATTATGTGGCTTCTTTGGTTGAGGCATACTGCAAAGTGTGAACTTGGCCACTGTGGTTTGGAAACCACACTTTATGGAATAGCATGCTGTTACAAATCCAGCCAATTATAGTTATCAAGAAGTCTCAGCTTGCCATATTGAACCATAAGGGCACAGAAGGCAGTGAAAGCTTCACTGCATTCTATCTGGACAGAGTTTGATAGAGTAGATAAGAATATCACATTAAATTACCATAATTATGTAGACTTTATAAAATATTCTATGTTACACACTAACTTGTATTTCAGCCCATTCTCAATATTCCTTACTAAGTTATTGGATCTATCATAAATCCTTTAGAGTTCTTCAAAACATGCTTTGTTTACATATATGGCTATTAAAGAGTGTGATAAAGAAGTTAATACATCAGTAGCTTCACTATGGTACATGCTCCTCAAGGAAATCCAGTAGAATAAATGTCAATAACTTTTACAAACATTTTTTTAAATGGCATTTGTCAATACCCTTGTTGATCGTTGTTGTTTCTACTGTTGCCAATAAGATGTTGTTTCTCTGTTGCATGGCTTTAACCCAGTGGTGGGATTCAACTGGTGTTGCTACTGGTTCGGTGACTATGTTTTGCATGCACATGCATGTTTTGTGTGCACGTACACTTTTCACGCACACACACCAGACACGCGCTGCGCATGCATGTAAAAATCCACTCAGATACTTGAAAAGCACTGCGCAAAGGTGCTCAGCATTTGGAAAGCCTCTTTTTTCCTGCTTTTTCAACCTCAGCTGTGCCGCGCAAAGCAGCTGAGGTTAGAAAAGCAGGAAATAAAGGACAGGTAAGAGGCCGGGCAGGTGGGTAGGCAAAGCAGCCGCAAACACAGAACCAGTTCAGTGTCTGCTGCTTTCAGAGCTACTGGTTCTATAGAGCCGGGCAGAACTGGTAGCATCCCACCCCTGCTTTAACCATTAGACTGCCCCAGTATTTTGACCAATATAGTGAGGTCCTAATTCAATTTATGGACAGAATATCTATCTTTTTGTCTACAATAATGATAGTCATAGTTCTGGGGCATGTAGCCAAACTTGAGAACTTTACACTATATACAATAGTGGATTATATACAATGTTGATACTTCATGTCATCAGCATAATTACTGTGTTACATTCTTGATCTTGAGATCTGCAACTCTGATCAGAATTGATGCTGGCTCACAACTGAAAGGAAAGGAAATTATCAGTATTCCCAATAGCATCTGTGATAAAAATCAACCATTCAGGTATTCAGACTGGAGACACATTATCATGCCCCTGTTGGAATCTGATTCTGAGAGGGAGGCCGAGCAGCTGACAGAGAGTGGGAGTGTGGCTGTGGAAGAAACGGCTGGGCAGAGCAGGGGAGAGGTACAGTGAGGCAGAAAGAATTCAGAAGAAGATCCAGGCTCACTCCCTCTTCATCCTAGGGCATGCAGGAAGGAACAGAGAAGGGAGCAATGTGAGTTGTGTGGCTTATAGGAGAGGAAAGGGGCCTGATTCCCTTCATTAGCTGCAGCTGGGAACACAGTGTTTAAAAAGGGAGTTTGAGCAAAGCAACTCATGGGAAGTAAATCATGAGTTATCTTTTAGGATTGAGGGTTTTCTGGGTTCCTGGCGTCTTCCCAACTGTGGCAGAAGATATTTCCCCCAGGTTCAAATATACCGTCTCTGCCCCTTTCCATAGATTGGGTTCACAATCTATCCAACTACGTATCCAGCTATGCAACACCCCTGTTATTATTGCAGCATAAAATCTGTTTTCTAGTCCTGTATTTCTCTTGATAAGTACCTGGATTTCTCTTTTCCATTAACACCACCCAAAATCTCATCTCTTGGAAACCCCCTTTCTCATGGCTTCTTCTTCCTGTTATGGTCCTGTTAAAACCATCTGGGTAATTTTGTAATACAATAGATCATAAACCAATTCTGTTCAGGTCAGGTTAACCCAGATTAATCTTTTCACATATATTGCATCGCCAAAAATATTAATCCCATGTTCTAGACAAAAAGTTGACATTTCTACATAACATAACAAACCTATTTTGATAGTTATATAGCAGTCCAATAAAATTCCAGTAATCATTGCATAGTTCAGACATCAGATAAATATGATGTTACTTAGTTTCCTCATTTTCACAGGTGTAACTCTTAATATGTAATTCTTACATATTACAGCAGCAATGACAATGTTAATGTTAAATTTACATTGAAATTTGACAATCTACATTTCTCCTGATAAATACATGGTGTCTCTATCTGAGCAGGCTGCCCACAGCTTTGATAATGTCATCTACTGCAGCCCCTCAAAATTGATACTGATAGACAACAACAGGGCCAATGAAAGTGACAACAGTAGGTTAAGCCTGTTTGTATAAGTTGCAGGTAATTGTGCTGATGAATGGATAATTTCATTTACATACAATTTTGTATCCCTTACTAGTGGATATGTGCCATTCAGGATGACAAACAGCACTTAAATGTAAGACAATTTAACATTTTTTAAAAATAAAAGGGCAATCACTTACAAAAAGATAGTCAAATAAAAGTGGTTATTATTATTGTTATTATTCAATAGCGGACCCAAAGTGATGGTCCAATTATCTTAATATATGGTTCCTAACTTCCTATTCTTATTTTTAGGATGCCAGATGAATAATTGATATGGCTTAAATATATCCCTAAAACCTCATTGTTTTATATATTCCATGTACAATATTTGGGGGTGGAGAAGAAGGAAGAAAAAGTGGAATTGCTAACTGTGAATAAACAAATGCTTGTGCTGCTTACCATATCCCTAATGAACCTCTTTAAATCATACAGGGCTGTCACCTAGATCTATTGACTACATTAGAAGACTGCCGAGCACAGGAAATGCACAGACAGTGATTTTAAAGGAAGCCTGGAGCTTATTGAGGACTAATCTAACCAACTGCAAAACAGATGGTGAATTATGAAACATATGCTAATCTTTTGGCAGCAGATGTAAATAACTATAGATGTATATAGAACTACCTGCATATGTATACACACACATACACACAGAGAGAGAGAGAGAGAATACACATATATGCCTCTCTATTGTATCATATCTGTTATATTGTATCTATTCAGCTGGTCCAGAAAGTGATGGCATAGATGGTATTGGGCGTGCCTAGGGGGACACCTTGGGTTTCCAAGAGTTACTGATTGTCAGTTTGCTTCTGAAATATGAGTAGATGTCAGGCCCAGCCCAAGAATGACATAGAAAATCCAACCAAAGTTTAATTTTCTGATTTAGTCACACCATAAAGACAGAATCTTGCCAGACTAAACCTATACTACCCTGTCCACTGCCAGGAGTTTGATTCTGACAGAGCTCAGGGTTGACTCAGCCTTCCATCCTTCCAAGATCAGTAAAATGAGGACCCAGATTGTTGTGGGCAATATGCTGACATCTGTAAACCATGGAACAGTATTTAAGTCTAAGTGTGATTGCTGTTTGTCTGTATATTTATAAAATATCCTCTGTTTACCACACCTGATAAATTTAACAATTATATTTCAGGAAGATGGATATTCACTCTGTTTTAGACATTTAGCATCAAAATAATAGCAATTCTGTCAGTAGTAAAAGTAAAGCAACTAACCCAAAGGCAGCACAGTTTGGTAGAAAATTGTTAAAATGCAACAAATTGTTGATCTGTTAAGATAAAAAGGAAATACATCACTGCTTATCTATAGCATATCCATATATCTATATCTGCCTATGCATATACAGTGTGTGTGTCTGTGTCTGTGTCTATGTGAACTTGATGGGAAGAAATTGCGGTGTCCTTATTAATATGTAATTTCCAACATATAATTGAACTCATCTCATGTTCTGATGTGCACTTTTGAGTGTGGCAGGGAGATTTCCTTGCCACAATGTCACACTTACATCAGCTGCTTTAATATAATGAGTTTGAATAACAAATCTCTGGGACTGATTTTTTTTTAATCTAAAGATTCTGCACTAACTGAATTAACCTCCCCTTAATATCTATCTCTGGGGACATTTGTTTAACATGTTTTTAGTATCATGAATTAAGGGGTATTTATTTCTTTATTTTTTTTCCCAACATTGTGCTTGAAGGACAAACTATATATATATTTCCTTAGCTTGGGTTCCCTCAGATATGTTTGACCTGATCTCATATAATTTCAGTTAACATAGTTAAGACCATGCTGACTCGAAGATTATGGGCAATGAAATCCAGCACATCTGGAAAACATCCAGGTTTGGGAAAATATTCCAACTGGTATTACATATAACTGTTATCTTTTTCTTCTCTCTACTTTATTATTAACCTATTTTGTTGTCTATTAAACCCTTGATCATGAATTCCTCAAAGAAAGAATTTATCTCATAAACATTCCTGCTTGTGTACATTTGGTCCAATTTCTCTCCTTTGATCAGTATGCATTATGGATCATATGTTCTGATAATTTATAATCTTGAAAAAAATCCCATGATTGCTTGGGCTATTTGATATACAATGAGCATTTTGTTGTTAACAAGCTTTCTGTGAATCTAAAATTTCCGAAAACAATTCTGTGCAGCGACTGTGCTATTTATAACTTGCAGAATATCAAAACATTACCAACAGTGATAAGATTATTTCCTATTACAAGGCTTGTAATGAAACAAATCAAGTGTAATGATTTCTACTGCCCTGTGGTGGTTGTTGTTATTGATTGTTTGGGTATGCAGGCACATACCAAGGATTTGAAACAAAATGAACAGTGATTTCCGAAAGTAAAAAAATTCAACTCCTAAGCAGTAAAAAATTGGCTCAACTCCACTGAAGCATTTGCAGAAAGATTATTAACTTTATTATTTTTGAACTACTAGTCCAAAATCCTTGTCAACAAAGTAGCTTAATTTCCCAAAACATAGCTGTATATATAAACCTCTAGAAAACTATAAATGCATCAATTTTCAAAGTGCGTATTTTAAAAAATGCAATATTGAGTAATTTGGGGAGGGGTTGTTTATTTTTTTTAATTATGCTCTTTTTAATTTTCATTCCTTCTTGTTCTTTTTTAATGATACAATTAAAAACTTTTAAAAACAAAATATGAGCCAAACAAAACTTTTACCCATCTGCATCAACTGAATTTTCAATCAGGAGAGGAACTTTCACAATTTGCCATGTTATAGTAATAAGGTGTTGATGAGGATGCACCTGTCAGGGAAAAAATAAATAAAAACAAAACCAGTGGCTCTACCAATTGAGCATAAAAACATAGGTTGAAGACATAGTTCAAAGATATTCACCAAAAAACTAACCTTGTACTTAAATGGGCAAATCTCTTTGTTTCAATTTCCTATACATTCAGTTATGGAGGCGGGGGAATTCCACCACAAGATCTTTGGGGCTTGTTTCCTTCATTCCTATTTCAAGATATTCTGTAAAATGTTTACAACAATCCAGTAATAGTAATAATGCAAATTAAAACACTTCATGGGAATTATGGAAGTTGAGATTTTAATCTTAATATGCAGCAGGGGCCAAGATGGGCAAGACTGACATAAGGCATCCAATTAAGTGGTAACATTACTGACTTATAATATACATACATTTCCAATGTAGGATTGAGAAAAATAGAAATAAGCCACTTTTGGTAAACAGTGCATTGCATGTTCCTTTGAGAGCTATCTGATACAAGCCACCTTAAATATAGCAAGAATAAATAAATAAATTGTTTCTTTTATTTTTCTTATATGTATCCATGTATTCATAACTATTTTTTTACTTATACCTATCATCTTGTAAGCAATTGACAAACCAAATAAAATAAAAAATAAATAAAATAAATAAATAAACACCTAGCAAAACATATGGTTTTCTATAAGTCTACAGTATTCTATCTTCAATAGCTCTTGTTTGAAGTTGGTTGCTAATCACTGCTTCTGTATAGAATAACAAAAATCTGGAATCTACAAATTACACAAGAAATTGTATGTCTGTGGGTCTATGTGTGTGTGTTAGTTGTCATAATGGTTTGGATGTGATTGCTTTGCTATGATACCAATAGATCTTTTGATATGCAGGTTTTTTTAAGGTACATTAAAAGAAAAAACAGAAAAAGGGAGACAAAAGAAAAAGAGTAATATATATATGATTATACAGAAAGAAAACTTCAGTTTTTAAAACTCACATTAAATTTTGACTGAACAGAGTGATAATACTCACTTTTTCCATTGTGTTCTATTGTTTGTTTGTTTGTTTATTCATTTACATGGCTGTCCTATTCAAGAAATTCTGGTCAACAAACAAATAAAAATGAGCAATTAAAACAAAAAAACAATTAAATATACATTGAGGCTCCTTAAAAATACAGACCATCAAACAAATGCATCCATGTCAGAGCTCCAAAACTAATCTTCTGCTCACAACAACTAAGAAAAGAGGCAGGTTTTCAAGGCCAACAGAGTAGAGTTGTTGTTATTTCAAGAATGAAGCTGTACCACAATCCAAGACTGGACAGTACATGATTATAAATGAAAACTAACACTGTCTTTCCATTGTAAAAGAATGAACTATTTATGACCATTTTTAAACTATGATTTCTGAAGCAGCTATGTATCCACTAACTTGTCATGCCACCAACCCACACTTAAGGGGCTTGTCAATTAACATGTTGTGGGGTGGTTTGTCAAACACTTATGTCAAGATATTCTATCTCTACAAAATTCTATACAGTTCTGATAATCTATCAAGTAATCTGATAAACAGAAAGTAAAATTTAACCAGCAAGACTTGTTCTTGACAAATTTATACCAATTTGCATATTATTCCCAAGACACCTTGGGAATAACCTTTTTATAATCTACTCTAAAATCTTCTCAGGTATTGATATCAGACTGACTAGACTGTAATCGCTGGAGCTTTCTTCCCCTTTTTAATTTTTTTTTAATTGCTTTCCTCCAGTCATTTGACCCTTCACCTCTTGTTCAGGATTTCTCAAGGTTAATACATTCAGCCACCCCATCAGTTCCAACAGTATCCCAGGAGTCAAACTATCTGATTTTGAAATTTTTAACTTGGGCAGAGTAAAGAGGTATTCCTGGCCATTTTCTATCACTCTCAAATTCCAATCATACCCCTTTAAAATTCCCTGGTGGGATTTAGAGAAAACTAAAGGAAAATTCTGCCTTTTCTTTTGGACCTGTTAGCAATTTGTCTTCTTAATTGAGCAGATGCTTTATTGATTGTTTTCCTTTTATTTTGAACATTCTTTCAAAAGGAATGAGAAAGAGCCACTCCTTCATGAATTATTAACCTGTAGTAGTAAAGGGGTAAGAACTTCCAGTGAGCTATTTTCTTAGAAGGATATATTCCAAAAAGTGTTATCCATGATGGGCAATGAGGAATATTCCATATGATTATGTGCTGAAAATAAATAATAGATGTAATGGATTTGATATGATTTGATAAATAGAATGCTTGAAGAACTCTTGATTGAAATCATTAAAGAAGAAGCAAATCACAAAATGCAAAAAGCAAAAAAAAAAAAGTCAGCATGACTCTCTACTGATTCTTCTGAGCTCTTTTGCCATAATACATTTCCATAATGCATCCTGCCATGGAATCCTCTCGATCATTACTTTAAGTTGATTAAAATCCATTTTTTGAAGTTTGAAATATATGTTTGACTGTCTAAATATATGTTTAATTGCCCTGTAATTCAAGAACTTTGGCATTATAAAGTCATATTTTTCCATGTTCCTGTTTCTTCCACTTCCTCAATTATGTCATATTCTGGTGTCTTCAACTATCCCCTGAAGGAAGAAACTGTCAGCAGAATAAGTCAGATTTCTTGTAAGGTTCACAATTGGCAGAATTTGTCTCCCAACAGATGTTGGAGTAATTAAAATCTCCCATCACTATGATATCATTCCTGTTTGAATGATCTATAATTTGCTTTCAAATAATCATCTACATCTTTGTTTGGAAGGAAATAGTGGACAACAGCATCAGCAATATTGCTTTTCTAGTTCTTCCACTTGTTTTAACACACATGCTATTTGGCATTTCCATGTTCCTTAATTTTGATTTCTGAGCAAGACTAGACATATTTTTATACAGTGCAACTCATCCTCCAGTTCAATCGCTTTTGTTATTTTTTAACAAATGTTATCCTCCTTTCCAGCAAATCAGCCATCCCACTGATTCTCCAGTGACATGTTTGCCTTATTGCCTAAAACATGTTTGCCTTATTGTATTGAGAGTTCAAACTTTATCTTGTTTGTTTCCCATAATCTGAGCATTGCTGTCAGACAATGTAAGCCATACACCAGTGTTGTTTCAGATTTTTCCTGGAATAGTTTAAGCAGCACATTTCGGCAATTGACCTAATTTCTACTGTACAAAGACATTTATCTGAGTTCCTGACATAAAGTGTGCATTTCTCCCCAACTCCAGGATTAAGTTTAAAATCTTCTTAACCAATCTCAACGTAAGGATCAATTGGGTGGACTTTTCCTTAATTGGTAGGGAATCTCCATTTTCTCTTTTCTTCTCCCTTGGGAATAATTTCTCCTCTATGACTGGCTGAAAGTTAGGTTAGAAAATAAGCCCCCAACCCATAAAAATCAACATACAACAGAGTGGGGACTGGTAAAAGCTAGATAAAGCCATTTATTTCATGGATTACATTTTGAACTGTGGAACTTTTAATATATTGGGGAAGCGAGTTGGAGAGAAACCCTGGTGAAGGATCTGATACTGAATTCAAGGTCTCGAGAACTCATTGTTCTTTGCTCACTCTTCATTCTTTTTTTGTGCCTTTTAAATTTCTTTCTGCTTTTTTTTAAACTTGATGTATATAATAAAAGGATGAATTCTTAATGAATAAAGGCTGGTCATTTAACACACTTTTTTCTTCTAGCCATTACTTTTATTATCAGATGACAGAACAGATTTGGAAGATACTTTGGAAGTCTTCTAGTCTAATCCCCTCATCAGGCAGGAAATCCTATTGTCAGTGTTCTAGCAACCCGCCTTTCCAGCCAATAACTTCGAGACAAACATCTTCTCAAAGATTGCTTTATTAAAATAGTAACTGGCACATCTGTGGAATCCCAAATCTGAAAGTTTTCAGGCTTCCTTGCAATATTCAAAACTACAAATCCATCCTCCCTTGGCTGTCATCACATCACATAGCCCAACCATGATCCACCCTAAAGTAAGATTCTTGTTTCATTCTGCACCATACTCGATGACTTTGAACTAACAAAATAATTTTATTTTGTCTACTTAGAGATATTCAATTTGAAATCCCCCCTCCCACTTTCTCAGGCTTGTGGCAGCGTGCGAGCATCAAATCTCAATACAGCTTCCAAAGCTGACAGGCGTTCCCCCTTGAAAAAATCACATCCTGGAAGAGATAATAAACAAAACACAACCAGGGGTTAATACGATGCTCTTAACCCCCTCTCCCCCCTCCAAGGGGACCCTTTGGTTTGTCAGGGAAATTTTCATGGAATTGGTTAACCAATCAATCTGCATGTATATCCCAACTTTTAACCCAAGTAGCGTCTGACAAAGGGTAGCCTTTCCATAGCACGAAATATTGTATTCTTTCTCAATGTAATCTATAATTGAGAATTTTCTTTATTTCATGTGTCTCACCCTGTACAATCAGAGGTTTGGGGGGAGCTACTGCTATCGGCCTTAGATTCGACCCTACAGCTGGCTTCAACAAACTGCTATGGAACACTGGGTGTATTTTCCCCAACAGTTGAGGGACACTTAATTGGATTGATTAACTTAGATATAGAATGGATCCAAGAATTTAAGGTCCAATTTCCTACTGGGAAGTTTCAACTTGAGATATTTAGTTAACAAAAACATTTTGTCCCCTACTTTAAATGGTGATTGGAGGCAGAGGTGGGATTCAAATATCTTAACAACTGGTTCTGTGGGCGTTGCCTAATTTGTGGGTGTGGCTTGGTGGTCATGTGACTGGGGTGGGAGTGGTTTGCTGACTGGGCATGGCTAGGTGGTCATGTGACTGGGGTAGACATGGCCAGGTGGCCATGTGACTGGCAAACGAAATGTAAGTGGTCCTCGTTTAATAACCAGGTCCTTGCTTAATGGCCAGTTGCTTAGCAAATGTTTTTGCCAGTTTCCAATGCCTGGAGAGCCTTCTAGAGGGCAGGGCGAGGCCCAGACATCTACGAGGAGCTACAGGGAGGGCTGCAGAGGACTGGGCATGGTCAACTCGACATCACTCATGTCAAGGGGCGCTTCTCCTTGCCTGACCTCTCATAACAGTGAGGATGCTGCAATGGTCATAAGTATGAAAAATGGTCATGAGTCACTTTTTTCAGTGCCATTGTAACTTTGAATGGTCACTAAATGAACTTTTGTAAGTCAAGAATTACCTGTACAAAAATACAAAAAGCTTCTTTGCTTGCAAAAAACTGCCCTAAATACCAATCATTAGATTAAAAATACCTGCAAGCCGGAGTTACAAGTCAGGCAGGGTGCCAGAGCACCTTGAGGAATGAAAATAGTTAAAATGCAGTGATAACTATCAAGCAGCCAACTCTTGCTCATAAAGTGAAACTCTTTAGCAGAGATGTCATTTAAGCTTTCCAGAAAGAGCACACCCAGGAGAAACAATCCTTAGATAGATTTGAACACTTTAAAATACCAGCTGGTCTCACTCACCTCACAAGATATCCTAAGGAAATCACCCAGATTTAAGGAAAGGTCACATGCCCCCCAGAAAGGCAGTAAAAAAAATCAGTGCCAAGCTTGCATCCTGCCTCTTGGAAGTATACCCCAAAAGGACAGTGCCAGATAGTATTAAAGCAGTGAAGGAAGACCCCCTCCCCAAAAAGAAAAAGAAACCATGAGGCAAGAAAAAATTCAAACACAATATAAATAATTAAATCACAACAGTAACTGTTGCTTGTTGAAGCTGAATAGGGAAAATTATCCCATCAATAAACAAGGATTAAACTTCACCAAGCACAGAATTAACCTTCACCAAAAACTAGTTTTAGAACAAAATTCAGAAAGAGTATGTAAATGCACATTTGAATGTTAATCTTTCTAGCTAGCCAAGAAGTCTTGCTGTATGTCACTCATCTTGGTTACCTGTCACTAAAAGCTTTGCTCCATTATTCAATGATTTCTTCAAAGTGCTAATTCTCCAGGGAAGTATTGCCTCCCAACAGCATGTAAAAATCTTAAAACAACCCTTATCCTTTAAGAAAGCCTCAGAAGCTCCAGAGACAGTAAGTCTAGGCTGTCTGCCAAGAATGTAATAAGGGTGGAAAAAAACAAACGGAGATTGCTTCTAACTACTGGTTCTTCGAACTACTTAGAAAGTTAACAAGGGGTTCTATAGAACCATATAGAACCGGTAGAATTCCCCCCTGGTTGGAGGGATCTATGTTTGTCTGCTTGTTTTTTATATTACTCAGCAGCTTCAGTTAAAGCTCTTTTCGTATCCTCCCAACCTTTCTTTAATGAGTCCATCCATTCTGTTAAAGACATGAATGTTAGGGGCTCTCTAGATAACTCTGGCATAGGGACAAAATCCATACCGGTGTTGATTTGGAATGGAGTCAAGCCTAAGATGCTGTGTACTGCTTTATTGTAAGCAACTTCTGCAAATGGCAACATTTCTGCCCAGTTCTCCTGTTGATAATTTACATAGCATCTAATGTATTATTCCACCATGGCATTTTCTCTCTCTGCTGCCCCATTGCATGCAGGATGGAACACTGAGGAAAGCCCTTGGGATGACCCAATAGACTTCAAAAACTCGCCCTAAAACTTAGCAGTAAACTGTACACTTGAGTCTGAGATTACTCTACAAGGTACTCCGTGAAACCTATAGATATGTTTCACAAATAGTTTCGCAAGTTTCTTAGCCAAAGGTAGCCCATTACAGGCTGTGAAGTGGGCTTGCTTAGAAAATAAGACGATAACAGTCCAAATCACAGTACTTCCTCCACTCTCTAGTAACTCTACAATAAAGTCATCATGATTTCTTCCCATGACTTCATTGATTCAGCTACTTGTTGAAGGAAGCCTGTGGGTTTTTCAGTTCTGTATTTCATCATGGCAGAAATTGAGCAGCTTTTCACATAGCCTTTGACATCAGTTTTCATTTTTGGCCACCAGAACTGTCTCCTGACTAAATGTAGGATTTTTAAGTGTCCTCCCAACTGTGAGTCATGGCTACATTTCAGTACCATCAGTCTTAGAATATTGGGTACATAAATTTTGGTTCCTTTCCAAACCAATGCTGCATTCACTATCAAATTGGTTTGATGTTCAACAAACCATGGATCAGTTAAAAGTGCTGTTTTCAACTCAGTTTTCAGTTTGTCTTCTAGGTGTCTGGGACTGCTGTTGGTTTGGCCTCAGGTAGCTATCTGGCCTGCAGGTTGGGCTTCTGATATCATAGTTTGCTCTATCTCTTCCTGCTGACTGTCAAATTCATGTTTGATAATCAAATCAGGGTGTCCACCAATATGTTTTTCCCTCCTGGGATATATTTCATGTTAAAGTTGAAGCTCTTGAAGTATTGAGCCCAGCGGACTGTTTAGGTGATAGCTTCCGAGGTGTCTTTAGAACCTCAAGGTTCTTATAGTCAGTCCACACCTCAAAAGGCTCCTTCACTCCTTCCAGGAAAGTCCTTCAAGATAGTAAAGCCCATCACACAGCAAATGCCTCTTTTTTCCAAACCGCCCACCTAAGCTCTGTGTCTGTCAACTTTTTGGACACATAAGTGCAAAGCATCATCTGGTCTTAAGAGTTCTTCTGGAGAAAAATCACCACAACACCCACATCACTAGCATCAGCTTGGACTACAAAAGGTTTGGTTGGATCCAGGTGCTGGAGAATGGGCTCAGTGGCAAATAGGCGTTTTAAAGTCTCAAAATATTTCTGACAATCCATTGTCCAAGCAAGCGGTTTATTGGGTTTTGGTTTGGTTGGGGAAGGCCCATTTTCAGTAACTCTGTTAAAGGGAGGATAACCTTGGCAAATGAAGGAATAAATTGTCTATAGAAATTTGCAAAACCCCAAAAGCTTTGAAGTTGTTTACATGTTTTCAGGGTTGCTAGTCTAGCACCACTTTCACTTTTCCAGGGTCCATCTCAATTCCCTGGTTAGACACTCAGTAGCCTAGGTAATCCAGTGACTCTTTATGGAATTCTTATTTTGACAGCTTTACATATAACTTGGCAGCTAAAAGTTTTTTCAGTACTTGTCTGACTAATTTGATATGTTCTATGGTTTCACTGAATATAAGAATGTCAATCAAGTATACAAGGATCCCTTTGTACAATTCATTGATGAGTTGCATAAATACTGCGGGGAGGACCCTGGAGTCAGAAAGGCATGACTCAGAATTGGAAACTATCCAGAGGGCAGTTGAAAGCAGTTTTCCATTTGTCTCCCTCCTTTATGCAAATGTGGTAGTAGGCTTCTCTCATATCTAGCTTGGTAAAGACCTTGCCTTTTGACAGGTGATTTAATAAGTCCTTCATGAGGGGAGGGGGTACATGTTTTTTATGCACACCACGTTGATTCCCCTAAAATCCACACATAATCATAAGCCACCATCTTTTGTTTCTTCAAACAGTACTGGGGTTGCCAACCTAGATTTGGCAGGTTCAGTGAAACCTCTGTCCAAATTGTTATCAACATATTTTCTCAATTCAGTCATTTCAGCTGGTGTCATGGAATAAATCTTTGGTTTTGGTAGTTTTGCCCCGGGTTCTAATTCTATGGCACAATCAGTGGCTCTCTGGGGAGGGGGGCTTCCTCTTCACTGAAAACCTCAGCCAAGTCCCTGTATTCTTTAGGGACTTGAGGAGCGCCTGGAGAAGAATCTGAATTGGTGGATCCCTTTTGGGTGGCAGTTTCTTGTGAGAGGAAGGGAGCAGCAGGCCAACCCCAATTATGATTTTTCGGTATCCATCTTCCCACTTGAGAGTAGGGGCCCATTTATCCAGCTAAGTAAGTCCCAATATGATAGATTCTGACATTTTTGGAGCCACTACAAAACATATGAGTTCACAGTGTCTGCCCATCTTTAGTTTGATTAACTCTGTCATTTGGGTGGCCGGGACCCTTCCTCCCCAATTAAAGTCCCATCTACTGGTTCAAATCTCATTGGGTGTTTCAGGGTTTTAGTTTTTGTTCCTAATTGTTCAATGATGGAGAGGCCAATAAGGCACCTGAAACACCCAGTATCTATTACTGTTTCTATCTCCCCTGCCTCCTCCATGTCAGGCACCACCAACTTTACTTTAACTATAAAAGGGGAGATGGCAGCACTCACCATGGGGTCATCTTCTTCATTGGTTTTTCTGGGAAAAATTTCTTGGGTCGGAAATTCCTTGCTCCCTTCTGTGTGGAGGGGGCCCTCTACAGTGTGTCTAGCAAATTGGCTAGTGTTTGGAGGCTTCTGTGGATTTCTTAAACCCCTGGCATCTGTACTAGGCCTCAGCTGTGGAACAGATGCAAGAGCCAAACAATCAGCTGCTCTGTGGCCATCCTGGCCACATCAATAGCACTTTATAATTCTTGTGGGTTGGGTAGGATTCAGCAGGTCTGGTCAGAGGTCATCTGGCCACCATTCTCCTAGGAAGGCCTTCAGAAAGTGTTTTTTGTGGGTTGATTTCCCTGTCCAGCCTGAGGGACATTGCATACCAATCTGTAGCATCTTTGGTATTCTTCTAATGTGGCATAGTTTTTTAACTTGTGGGTCAATAGCATTTTTGAAATAGTGCAGAAGTATTCTCTCAGGCCAGTTCATAAGGTTGTTTGGGACCCTTCTAAAGTCCCATACAAAATCTTTTAAAGGTCACTTGCCTTGTTTCATTTCCATTATTTTGTCTTCACTTTCCCCAATTCTATCAGGATTCTTGAAATTAAACCTAAGGAGTTCAATAAAGGCATTGACAGCCTGTAGCTCTGGTGCTTCCTCATAGTGCAATTGAGCTTCCCAATCAGAAGCATACCCCTCATTCATCCCATCTCTGATTGCAGAAACCAGGTCGCAATCTGTTGCACATTGGTTTCCAAATCGATCTATGTGGGACCAGATCCAGGTAAGGAAGTAAGCAAAATGTCCATCAAACATTGCTTTAAAAGCCATTTGGACTTGTCTGAGGACCGGTGGGACAGCCATAATAACTGCTGGCTGAGCTGGAATGTATTGAGCTGGCTGGAGCATGTAGGGACACTGTACGGGTACTCCAAGGGGCATCTGTGTTGGGATCTGCTGGCTGGTTGGCACACTTTGGAAGAAGAGCCCCTGCAGGGCTGCTCCAAGGGGCAGCTGAATTGGCACCTGCTAAGCAGAGTCCATCTGTTTCATTCTTCTCCAAGATGGGAAGAATGGGGTGGCTGCAGTCAGCTGCCTGTGCAAATCTCTTGACTGAGAAGGGATTGCTGCTTTTCTTTGGGCCTAAGGTGTCCCCAAACCAGGTGGTACAATGGGTGCTGGCATCCACTGGCATTGGACCCATCCCTGACCAGGATAAAATCCACACCTTGGACGAATACTCTCTGCAGGAGGTATTGTCCTTTCTGGTTGTGCAGGGGGAGGGCTTGGGATTTGTAATATACCCAATGTCAGCTTTATCTGCTGTCTCTCCCTTGCTTCTTGGCCTGCCGGGCTGGGCCAATTCATAGACCACCCCCAACTGAAGCCACACTGATTCTCCTGTGAATCCTTGGACTAGGGAAAGTAAAGGTAGGCTGCGTTAGGACCCAGCTTGTCTGTAGAGGTTGTGGCTGTGAGACATAACTTTCCACCTTAAGTTGCCAGACTTGTCCTGGGATTCCTGCCAATGACTGGCTTTGGGATGGAGGCCACAGGTTGTAGTCTTGGGAATTGTCTGATTCCAATGTCGCCTCCCCTGCTTCTCCACTCTGTTTCGTGGGCCATCCTCAGAGGGCTGGAGAAATAGAGGCATTCAGGGAGCTTCTTCTCTGATCTAATCCCTGGATTCAGCTCCATCTGGCAGCTCCTCCATGAATCTGCTCCTGAAGCCGGTTACCTGAATCCACCTCCTTGAGCCGGGCATCTAATCTCCGTCTCTCTTCTTCAGTTTCTATCACCTGCAACACATCTTCAGAAGGGGGGGCTGGGGACTTCAATTAGTTCTCTGGTGTGCAGTCCCATAGCCCCTTCTGTAGCTCCTTCCATTTCTTTCATCTTCACTGAATCTTTGCATTGCTCCATTTTTGGAATCAGTGCTGGGGCTCAGCACCCCTGACAGCCCCATTTTTGGGTGCTGGAGTTTGTTTAGAGATTTGGGATAATGTCAGAATTCCAGCAACCTTCCTTTCCAGCCAATAACTTCGAGACAAACATCTTCTCAAAAATTGCTTTATTAAGATAGTAATTGGCACATCTGTGGAATCCCAAATCTGAAAGTTTTCGGCTTCCTTGCAATATTCAAAACTACAAATCCCTCCCCCCTTGGCTGTCATTACATCACATGACCCAATCACGATCCATCCTAAAGTAAGATTCTTATTTCATTCTGCATCATTCTCAATGACCTTGAACTAACAAAAGAACTTTATTTTGTCTACTTAGAGATATTCAATTTGAAATCCCCCCTCCCACTTTTTTAGGCTTGTGGCAGCACGGGAGCATCAAATCTCAATATGGTTTTCAAAGCTGATACCTATACCAATACCATTTCAGATAAATGGTTGTCCAATCTCTTCTTTAAAACTTCCAGAGTTGGAGAATCCACAACTTCTGGAAGTAAGTCATTCCACTGATTAATTGTTCTGTCAGGATGTCACAAAAAGGGATTGCATGAAACCAACATAAATATGAACCTATTACCAAGCATTTAAATTTTGATCACATGATCATGGGGATGCTCCAATGGTCATAAGTGTGAAAAATGGTCATAAGTTACTTTTTTCAGTGCTCTTGCAACTTCAAACAGTCACTAAATTAATGGTTGCAACTTCAAACAGTCACTAAATTAATGGTTGTAAGAGGACTACTTGTACTTTCATTAAGATTTTTGTTGGAATGAAGACTTAAGGTAAACATCTATGATGATTTGTTTTTGTTTTCAAAACTAATAATTATATCTGAAAAAGTAACAATGTATCAGTAGTAATCCAAGCCTCCTCTAACAATTTATTTATTTATTTGCTTTGTCAATTGCTTACAAGATAATAGGTATAAGTAAAAACATAGTTATGAATACATGGATACATATAAGAAAAATAAAAGAAACAATAGGACAGGGACGGAAGGCACGTTGGTGCATTTATGCACACCCCCTACAGACGTTTTAGGAAAGGGGCGAGGTCAATAGTAGAAAGTCTAAGGTTAAAGTTTTTGGGTTTGGGGAAGAAACCATAGTCAGGTAGAGTATTCCAGACATTGACCACTCTGTTGCTGAAGTCGCATTTCCTGCAATCAAGTTTGGTGCGATTAAACTTGAGGTTGTATCTATTGTGTGCTCTTGTGTTGTTATGGTTGAAGCTGAAGTATTCTTTGACAGGTAGGACATTGCAATGTATGATTTTATATACCATACTTAGATCAGACTGAAGACGGCGTAATTCAAGGTTTTCTAGGTCTAGAATTTAAAGTCTGGTGGCATAAGGTATTCTGCAACGAGTAGAGGAGTGGAGAACTCTTCTTGTGAAATATTTCTGGACTTTCTCAACTGTGTTAATATGAGATACGTAATGTGGGTTCCAGACTGATGAGCTGTATTCGAGTATTGGTCTAGCAAATGTTTTGTATGCTCTAGTTAGTAATGTAATATTACCAGAGAAAAAGCTACGTAAGATTAGGTTAACAACTCTTAATGCCTTTTTGCCTATGTAGTTACAGTGGGCTCTAGCACTTAGTTCATTAGAGATGAGTACTCCAAGATCTTTGACAGAGTTTGGCTCATCAACAAGGTCTTGACTATTCAGCCTGTATTTTATTTTCTGATTTTTTTTTTGCCAATATGTAAGACAGAGCATTTATTTGTTGAGATTTGAAGTTGCCATTTGTTTGACCATTCTGATACATAGTCGAGGTCTTTTTGAAGGGTAGCAGTATTGTCTGTGGTGTTGAATAGCTTTATATCATCAGCGAAGAGAACACAGTTGCTCTTGATATGATCACAGAAGTCGCTTATGTAGAGTATGAAGAGCGTTTGGGGGACTCAAGATTAGCTCAAAAAAAAAAAAAAACCTATCAGGAACTTACCAAAATAACTCTCAAGCACACATCCAGAAGTCTTTTTGCAGGGAAAGACAACTTGGGAAAATTTAAGGAAATTTCTGTATTATGGTGATGCTGTATGTGGTTTTTATAGCTCCAATTTAGAATTTAGAATTTATTTGATTTGTCAATCTCTTACAAGATAATAGGTATAAGTATATACATAGTTATGAATATGTGAAATGGGTACATATAAGAAAAATAAAAGAAACAATAGGACAGGGACAGTAGGCACGTTGGTGCGCTTATGCACGCCCCCTACAGACCTCTTAGGAAAGGGGTGAGGTCAATAGTAGATAGTCTAAGGTTAAAGTTTTTGGGGTTTGGGGAAGAAACCACAGAGTCAGGTAGAATGTTCCAGACATTGACCACTCTGTTGCTGAAGTCATATTTCCTGCAATCAAGTTTGGTGCAGTTAACCTTGAGTTTGTATCTATTGTGTGCTCTTGTGTTGTTATGGTTGAAGCTGAAGTATTCATTGACAGGTAGGACATTGCAATGTATGATTTTATATACCATACTTAGATCAGACTGAAGACGGCGTAATTCAAGGTTTTCTAGGTCTAGAATTTAAAGTCTGGTGGCATAAGGTATTCTGCAACGAGTAGAGGAGTGGAGAACTCTTCTTGTGAAATATTTCTGGACTTTCTCAACTGTGCTAATATCAGATAATTAATTCTTTAATAATTAAATTAATAATTTAATTTAATTTAATAATTAATTCTTTAAAAATATAAAATATCTGGTTAATTACACAACAATGCTCAGCTACTGCATGAAAATTTATCCTCTCTGGATATACTTCCTTTGATGTAAAGGCAATTACTGCCTAATCTTTTGTCAAGTTGTACAGTTTTCATTTTAGTTTGTAAATTGTCTCTTGGCTTCAGATAAATGATTACATAATTTGTTTTCATATGCTCCCTGACCAACAAGTTCGTTCTCAAAACTTGCAGAAAAATAGTAGCATGTGTCATCTATTTTAGTTTTCTACAACTGCCTCGAAGCACATAGTTCATTTTCCTGACAGTTTTCAAAATTTAGTAGTCTTAGCCGATGACTGATATGATGCCCATTTAAAACACTGCCTTAAAGAAGGCAATATATACTTCTAAAACTTGTTCAACAGAGTAAAAAGTCCATTTCAACTATGGATGATTTGGTAATGCTTACATCTGTGTGCATGGGTAGGATTGTTAATGCTATACCTAACACATAATCACTAGTCTATGCATGGTACATGTCTGTCATGTAACATAAACCAGTCCTTGACCTGATCTAGCCTGGTTTTTCTTATTCTCTAATTTGGAAGTAAAATATAGACTAAGAAGTTATCATTCTGATTCTTTCACACTGTATGACATCTATAAATGGTAGATCTGAAAAGGAAATGCCATAGCAACTTAACTCGTTCACCATAACTCAGCACATACTTCATCTCTCTTCAACTGCCAAACATGGTTTCTCTTCCCTTGCTGGGAGAAAAATATAATATCATTTTACTATGTGTAATGTGTAGGGAAGACTTATGTGTACCAACAAGGAACCTGCAAATATATAGTAACAATAAACCTTGGTTTACAGCTAAACTTAAGCAGCTATGTCGTTCCAAAGAGGAAGCCTACAGAAAAGGTGACAGAATGCTATACAACCAGGCCAGAAACATATTAACAAGAGAGATCAGAGCAGCAAAAAGAAGCTACTCTGAAAAGTTAAAGAACCAATTCTCAACAAATGAACCAGCAAACTTGTGGAAAACTCTTAAAAACATCACTGGCTTCAGCAAACCTCCTTCCCAGGCAGAAGGAAATCAACAACTAGCAGATGATCTGAATGTGTTCTACTGCAGGTTTGAAAAGAAACTACAGCCACCTATCTCCACAATACACATCTCAAACACACCAACAATAGCCAAGCCTCCTACAACTGGCCCCAATCCATTGGGCTCACAACCTCTGGTGATTACAGTAAAAGAAGTGCTAGATCTATTACACAGACAAAAGCCAGGAAAGGCACCAGGTCCAGACAAGATAACTCCTTCTTGCTTAAAAGTCTGTGCTGAGCAATTGGCCCCTATCTTCACCCGAATCTTCAATAGATAACTAGAGATGTGCTATGTTCCTTCCTGCTTCAAAGGTTCTACCATCATCCCAGTGCCAAAGAAGCCCTCCATCAAGGAACTGAATGACTACAGACCAGTTGCTCTAACATCTGTAGTTATGAAAATCTTTGAAAGGCTTGTGCTGTCCCACCTGAAAACCATCATGGATCTGCTGTTAGATTCCATGCAGTTTGCAAAGCGAGCAAATAGATCGACAGATGATGCTGTTAACATGACTCTGCATTATATCCTACAACACCTTGAATCTCTAAATACCTACGTAAGGGTCCTCTTTGTAGACTTCAGTTCAGTATTCAATACCATCATTTCAGACACTCTTCTAAGTAAATTAAACCAACTAGCGGTACCTGAACACACTTGTAAGTGGATCATAAGCTTCCTAACAGACAGGAAGCAGCAGGTGAAGCTAGGCAGAATCACATCCGATACCTATACAATTAGCACAGGGCCCCCCAAGGCTGTGTGCTATCTCCACTTCTCTTTTCCCTATATACCAATGCATCTCAAATGATCCATCTGTTAAAATACTGAAGTTTGCTAATGACACAACAGTGATTGATCTCATTCGAGACAACGACAAATCTGCATACAGACAGGAGATTATACAACTTGCCTCATGGTGTAACCGGAACAATCTGGAATTGAACACACTCAAAACCGTAGAAATGGTGGTAGACTTTAGAAGAAACCCTCCCACACTACCATCTCTTACAATACTAGACAACACAGTATCAACAGTAGAGACATTCAAATTTCTAGGTTCTATCATATCACATGACCTAAAATGGACAACTAACATCAAAAATGTCATCAAAAAAGCACAACAAAGAATGTTCTTTCTGCGCCAACTCAGAAAGCTCAAACTGCCCAAGGAGCTGCTGATACAGTTCTACAGAGGAATTATTGAGTCTATCATCTGCACCTCTATAACTGTCTGGTTTGGTTCTGCAACCCAACAGGACAGACACAGACTTCAGAGGATAATTAGGACTGCAGAAAAACCAATTACTACCCACCTGCCTTCAGTCGAGGACCTGTATACTGCACGAGTCAAAAAGAGGGCTGTGAAAATATTTACAGATCCCTCACACCCCAGACATAAACTGTTTCAACTCCTACCCTCAAAATGATACTATAGAGCACTTCACACCAGAACAACTAGACACAAGAACAGTTTTTTCCCGAAAGCCATCACTCTGCTAAACAAATAATTCCCTCAACACTGTTCAACTAGTACACAGTCTGCATTACTATTACTGTTAATCTTCTCATCACACCTTATCACCCATCCCCTCCCACTTGTGATTGTAGGACTGTAACTTTGTCGCTTGTATCCTTACGATTTATATTGACTGTTTCCTAGTATGATTTGATTGTTGATTGTACCCTATGACTATCATTAAGTGTTGTACGTTATGATTCTTGATTCTTAACGAATGTATCTTTTCTTTATGTATACTGAGAGAATATTTACACCAAGACAAATTCCTTGTGTGTCCAGTCACACTTGGCCAATAAAGTATTCTATTCCATTCTATTTTATTCTATTCTATTCTATAACAGTGTCCCAATGTTTGAGAAGCTTCCACAAAGAAGAGGAGAGTCAACCTATTTTCCAAAGCACCTGAAGGCAAGACAAGAAAAAATGAGTGGAAACTAATCAAGGAGAGAAGCAACCTAGAATTAAGGAGAAATTGCCTAATAGTGGTAACAATTAACCAGTGGAATGACTTGTCTTCAGAAGTTGGCTGCTCTATCCCTGGAAGCTTTTAGGAAAAGACTGGACAGCCACTTGGCTGGGATGGCATAGGATCTCCTGCTTGCATAAGGATTGGACTAGAAAGCCTCCAAGGTCCCTTCAAACTCTGTAATTCTATTATTCTGATATTGTACCCAATGTTCTTCACTAGGCCATATTCTACAAAATACTGTTCCAAGGAATCAAGTACAGATAGATCTGAAATAAAAATTCCAAAGAAAAAATTCTCATCATTGAGAATTTGGAGTATGTTCTGCAGAATTTTCGGGAAAAGGTAATTGTCATTTCAGCAGGGTGTACTTCTTGTTCTAAGATATTCCCAAGCACAGTTAACCAAGCAGACTTTCATCATTAAGCAAAGTGAATTAAAGAGATAATTATCAGCCTGAAGCCTTCAGAAGATCAGCAATTTGCCTTCTGTTTAACTTCCTACTATCTCCATTGCCTCCTTTCAAACAGTACTTGAGACAACTTTGGGTCCAATTCAAACTCCAAGAAGTTTAACATTTGAGAAATCATTCTTCCACCTTAAGTGCTACTCTGGTAGACTGGAGAGTCATAAGATTTCCAAAGCAATTAATCTTGGCTCAGAATCAGAGAAAATACAAACAGAAAAGTAAACGGAGAGGGGAGGGGAGGGGAAAGTATTGGAGGGAAGGAGAGGAGAAGAGAAGAGAGGAGAGGAGAGGAGAAGAGAAGAGAAGAGAAGAGAAGAGAAGAGAAGAGAAGAGAAGAGAAGAGAAGAGAAGAGAAGAGAAGAGAAGAGCAGAGCAGAGCAGAGAAGAGAAGAGAAGAGAAGAGAAGAGAAGAGAAGAGAAGAGAAGAGAAGAGAAGAGAAGAGAAGAGAAGAGAAGAGAAGAGAAGAGAAGAGAAGAGAAGAGAAGAGAAGAGAAATTATTTTGTAATAGACATACTGGAAATTTGAAATCTAGAGCAAGGGAACACGAGGGGAATCACAGAATTAAACTACATAGCTTCCTACAAACAGAAAGATCCTCTCATTAGCTTATACACACTCAATTTTTTTCAGTATATCCACAATTTTTTCAAAGTCTACATTTACTGAAGTATAACATCAGTCTCTATATTATTTCACTGATCATTTATGATCAATTCTTGATCACATAGCTAGTCATCTGTATGTCTCAAACATGTTTTTGCTTATTCATGGAAAGCCCAAACCAAAGGTGCACTTTTGTCATATTCTGTCTATAGAGGAAAACATAATATTCTTTATTGGATTCAATTAAGGTCCATTAAAATAATGCCCATATGTAGTGAAATATATTTTGCCAAGCAGGTGCTACTAAAGATCTAATACTGAAATAAAGACCTGCTATTCTTACTTTTATTCTACTGGAGGACAATTTCATCTCCTACAGAAGGCATAACTCAAATACAGGATCAATTTGATTTCCAAAACAAATTGCAAACACTGTAAAATCAATGGTCACATTAACATTCATGAAAATATAGTTTGCAAAGCAGTGGAATATGTCACAGAGTAAGGCCATTAGACTGACAGCACCCTTGTTTTTCAAATTTGAATAGGAAGCATTATAATATGTATTACACAGCAGTCTCCATACATAAGCTCCATCTAGAGGTTATGAAATAGAATTAAAGAAAAAACCTTTTTTATTGGAAAGGAAAATATTGTAGCATAATTTATTATGCAGCAAAACAAAACGCTGTCTGATCTTTTCAAACATAGTATATATGTGGAAAAAGGGAAAAGAAGTATGCTTGAATGTAATCTGGGTAGAGTTAACTTCTGCTCTTGCAAAATACTGAATGAACTCTTTTAAAGAACCTGCCTTCAACTTACCTTCTAATTCCCTTGTTAAAAACAAACTATATCTCCTAGTCATTTATAAAAGTCTCCAGTAGGTAGCTCAAAAAGAAAAGGGCAGGAAAGCATGGTCTTGATTTATGACTATTTAAAATATGTTAGCCCAGGAGAGATTGTGATGGTAACAAAACAATAACATTTCCTCTACCGGTTCTCCAGAATACTACCTCTGTTTCAGACTGCAGGAGATTGGAAACCAAAACCAAACTAAGATAGACTAATCAGCATGATTAAATTAGATACATTGGCCCACTTCTGGGGCCAATCTATGTAGACATGACAATTCTGATAAAAGCAAAGAATTTATCCATTATATAAAAATGGTCATATGAAGGAACAATAGACAAAGCCTATTGAAGAAAGATTACTAACAATAAAAGTACATTAAAGAAAAGAAAGGACTCGATTGCAATATAATTGCATCGTAAGTATAAATTTATTTGCCCCAGCTGATCCTATCCTCTTCTCCTCCCCTCCCCTCCCTTCTTCTCCTCTCTACTTTGCTTCTTTTTAGCTCAAATAAGGGATGCAAAATCAAAACAGGTATTCCCTGTTTCTCTCTCTCCGTTTCTTCAGGGACATGCTTAGACTTTAAACATTTTCTTGGAAAATAAAAAAGGTGTATGACTGATGCCCACATTTTTGAAGCTTGCCCACCTGCCTAAAAGAAAACAAATACAGGAATTATAATATAATAGACAATATCCTTGATAGTAGAGAGGTTGATGGAAAGCAAGCATATTACAGTAATTTGCTTTCTGTTTTTAAAAAAGTGTTTTTATTGCACACACCAACCATGAAACCATTCTGTGAACAGACTCATACTTGGCTTTCAAAATTCCAGCTATGTCCATCAACTCAAAAATCTTACAGATACCTATTGTATAGTTTGTTTGGTTTTCAACCAAACAAACCATATAGGTTATTTGAACCATTTTTTAGCCTATCATTATGAACGAATCCATCCAGCTTCTAGATTATTCAAGAAATCATAGTTAAAACAAACTATATATTTGCTTCATGTGTAAACTAATCAATCAATAAAAAGGTACACTAATGTTACAATTTCCTCCCTTAGTTTGTATTTTCAAAAACTATATACAGTATAGTCAACATCCCCATTAGTATCTGTGTGAATGCAGCCTATCTGCTCACAAAATATACACTAATGTATTACTGACAAGGCATGGTGTGGATATAAATAAGAAATTAAGGACTTATTCTGTGACCTGTCTTCTCTGCTGTTCTTTGTCTAAGAATCTTCTTCCTTTGTTCCCAGACACTCATAGGGGGCATGATTTTGAATCTTCTCCAGATTGAATATAGCTAGCTGGTGCTTGGTTTGCATATCCTTGGTTTTCATATTCACTATTGTGATATGAACCTAATTTACTGATCATTGCTCAGATCACTATATTGAAAAATATTATGTAGTAGTCAGATTCCTGCATGCCTGTGTGCTTTCTCTCTCTCTCTCTCTCTCCCACCCTACCTACCCTTCCCTCTCCTTCCCTCCCCCACCCTCTCTCTCTCCCCATATCACACACAAACACACACAGAGATACCCGACATCCTATCGAGATAAGTAGGAATGTTCTTTCAAGATTGGCCAACATAAAATAAATTTAGAGGGAAATAGGAAGAGGAAAGAGAATTATGTATGCCGGGTGCCTTGAGTTATTTATAAAAGTAATAAAAGCAGGATAAAACAAACAAAACAAATTAAAATTTGCAATTCTATTTCAAATTGATGTCTTTAGAACATCAGAGAATGTATCTCTAAATGTTTACGCTTGGAAGTGGAAAGAACTATGAGATTAATTTACCATGAATGGAATTCATCCATAATGCCAGCAACAAAAAAGGATAGATTTTTAAGAGCATCTCTTTTGTGTTTGATGCATAGTTTGTGATTTCAGTGTACAGGAGACTTTGCAAGTAATTCTCTCCCACACATACACCTGTACACATCTGCAATGAAGCCATTCATTAAAAGGCCAATAAAAACTTTCTTATTTTTTTCCTTCACAAGAAAAAATAAAGCATCAAAGCAAGCAAGTCAGATTATGGAAATACCTCTTATAAAAATCCATTTATTTTTTTCTGTGACATGAGGTTAAACATTCAAAATACCAAAATCTGTGATTATTTTTTAAAAGGAAGCCTATTTACTTTAGCACTTTTTAACCTTTATTTTGCCATGATAGTCTGCTTGTATAGCGCATAAAATGAGAAAAGCATCTCTGAGAACTTACAGTTAAAAAAGAATGGCAAAGGAGGAATGGAGAATCAGTGCAAGGATTCAGATACATGAGTAATGTGTCACTAAATGATAGAAAAGGAGGAAGGGCCAGCATGTAGATAAATACAATCCTAGCATGTTCCTGGAAATTAGTTCCATGGCCTTCAAACATAAATGAATTTTTGGGATCAAATTGTATAATAAATCATAGAAAGATGAACCAGGAATGAACATTAGCTGTCTTAATAAAACATAGCATTTCTAGAGCACATTTCCAGTGTTCAAAGCAATGTTCATATATTATTCAACAGCTGTTACAACTGCCTTGGATGATATGTCAGTATTTTTACCCTTGTGTTGCAGATGGAAGAGCTGGAACAAGAATAACAAATGGAACATTTACTGTAATACCACCAAGCGAATTGATGTTAAAGGGTGATATTTGAAATGAAGACTTATCACCTCAGAAGTCTCTAAAAATGAGTGTGTCTCATCACAGTTATTTGTGCCTTTTGCTTCTGTTGGTAGGCTGTCTTCTTGGATAACAGGATGCCTTTGTTCTTTCTTTTCTTTTTCATTGTTTAAAGAAGGAAGAAAGCTTATCTTGTGGATCATGTGGGATCATCACATTTTTCCTGAAGTAGTTATATAGAGTAGTGTTTCAGGTGGGTTGGGCTAAGAAAGAATGATTTTGGCCAGTCTTCTAGTAATGGCTAAGAAAGATTTTAATCTGGTCCAGCATGTTAATTACTCCACCAAAAGGTACATTCAGGAACAATCTGTAACAGAAAAAGGATAATGGGGCACAGCAATATGTAATGAATGTTATTCCTTCTGTGTTTCTTATTAGAGCTGAACTGAATTTTTATAGGTGTAACTTTTCAGTGAATATAACAAAAAACTAGAAAGGGGGTTCCATCAATTATTTTTCATTCTAAACAGAATAAGAATGAAGAGGAATAGGCTGGTTACGAGATCAAAATTGAAGATGGTATAATGTCAAATTACTTATATCCAGATTTGGCTAGATAACAACAAAGTAGAAAATTGACATTCTGCTATATTCTTCTTGATTTCATCCTGAATTAAGAAAAATGTCTTCATTAAATTTTGCAAACCACTGAATAATCATGTCTCTTCATAGGATATTTTCATAGGATATTTTCCCCCAGCAAAACATTTATCTGTCTCTTTTATATGTGATCTTAGAACTTAGGAGGTAATATAGGAGATGTGTATGAAAGGTTATGAGTGTTACACTGCATGGATGAAAGAATTATTACAGAATCTTTTATTATTGACTCTCATCTTTCTTGCACAACAGTTCATTTTGTGCTACATAATGGATTCATGGCATGAACCACTGTCTCTGGAAGTAAATATCTGTGAATAAATGTCTTAAATATTGGAAAATACAAGACTGCCCTTTCAACCTTCCTCTTCTCCATTGGAAACCTCTTGCAAGAGGCAATAGGGTACATCACAGAGCTAGCATGGGCCAAGAGTTCAGACTGAAAACAGAGGTAGAAACAGGCATTTGTTTACATTGTCAGGTAGTGCTTTGAGTTATTTTGCTGGTTGTCGTGTCTGAAATATTTCATTTGGGAAAAGCAGAGGGCTTTTATTTGGGTTCTTTTCTGATAAAAGAGAAATTTTCAATAACTACTATTTGAATTCATTATGTGTAAACCAAAAAATTTGTAGGCACACATAGCTACTATAAAATGTTTTAAAAGGGTGTTATGTACTATTATGTTGATTAATTCTTAATCAAGCTTACTCATTAAGCTTTACAACATGCACACACATGCAGACAAACATATCTCTATTTTTGTTTATTCTATTATAAACACTTCAGAGATGAAATTCAGCAGGTTCTGACCAGTTCTGGAGAACCGGTAGCAGAAATTTTGAGTAGTTTGGAGAACCACCACTGACTGGAGATTTTACAGTATCCTTCCCCTGCCATGCCCACCAAGCCACGCCCACAGAACCAGTAGTAAAAAAATTTGAATCCCACCACTGACACACTTGATTAATAAATGATAACAGGTTAACAGATAGATAATCAGAGTTGGAAGTTGTGGACATCCCTGGGTATACAGGACCATCTAATCTGTAAATTGATAATTTTATATTATAATTGAAACTAATAGTTGCTTGTACGATACAATATGAAAAATTGACAAAGTTGAAAATTGAAAAAAGAATGAGCCAAGATTGTAGATTATCAGCATATTTAATTATTTTTATAAAGAATGAAAAATACTGGTCTGTAAATCAGAATCAAAATTATGGGGAGAATTTTGAATTGATTATACCACTTTGATGGCTGGAAGTGAGAAGAACATAAAGCATCTCATGTTGAGGGTAAAAGAAGACAGTGCAAAAGAGGGGAAGGGTGCTGACCAGATAGTAGACAACAATACTAACATATATCTTTTCTTTGTTGTTCCACTTACTTTAACACTTATTTATTTGTTTGTTTATTCATTCATTCATTCAATTTTTATATCTGGCCATCTCAATCTATGTCTCTGGGCAGCTTACAATTCATAGAGTCTCTATAGTATTCCAAATTCATTCATTCAGATTTGTCAGTAGCAATTGACTTTTTTTTTTTTTAATGTGCAGTGCAACTTATCGGCCCTTTCCATTATTTCTGTTCCTTTTGGGCAAATGGTATCTTACATTTCAGGAACAAATGCACTTCATGCTGTAAACTCAGTTTCTGATTTTAGAGTATATGTTTTTAGCTGCTACAGAGTTAAGTGTAAAACCTTCTTAACAGGTTGCGCGCTAAGCTTATCATGATGTTTCGGACCATGGGTTCAGAAACTAAATATTTTTATAGCATTTTGATAGCTACTCATTGACCTGAATTGAAAATGAAGAAATTTAGGATGAAAAAAAGTTTTGCAGTTTATGTGGGGCATAAGTTAAAGATGGGGTCTTTTGGTTTACTCAGCTGCTGATGCTGGTCTTTTCTGTGTTTACTATGTTTGGAACCAGATTATTTGACTGATTATCTAACCTTTCTTTAGTGCTACTCTTAAATATGTCATTGCTAATGGCAGCAGAGGTGATGCAGGAGAGAGCTTGCACAATAATGCTACATCTGCTATATCTGGTGTCACCACAAATATTTAATTGAAATCTTTTCTGTTAATGTTAGCATGGCTAATGAAGTCATTGATGTTTGTTTCCACAGTTATACCTTTCCACAGTTATTGATTTCAGCTCTTTGGTTTCTTGGATGTTTATCACAGTAATGGAATTGCATGTTGTTGATGTTTTGGAATTATTTAGTTAGTTATTTTGAACAACTTTTTTTTGAAGGAGACATTATGTATATGTGTGTGCATCTGTGCATGTGCGTATTTCAGTAATATCCCAGATGTACCACTTTTGCACTTAGAATTGTACATATGTAGGTTACCTTGTAACTATGAATTTGGAGAAAGATAAATGAGAATGTGGCTTGGCCTGGAATCTTCCCCCTGTGGTTGAAATCAACATATTCATTGCATATGCATTGAAGTAAACTTATAAAATCATTTTTCAGAGACAGTTGCAATTGGGTGGCTATAATGCACCTAAATAACCAAATAAAGATTGTCCACATGGAATAACTCTAAGCCTGTGGAAAGATATGAACCTATAATGATGTACACCCCTCAGAGGAACTTATTGAGATGGGTGGATATGGAAACAAAATGAATAAACAAACAAAAACTTGGCTGAAAGTATTTCATAGCCCTGTCCATAGTGGCTTCAATTTCCCTTGACAAGCCACTTTGCACCCCAAAGGCAACTTAGATGAGATGAAGTGATGAAAATATGTCATGTTGGAGAAGAAGAGGATATTGTGATTGCTAGTTGGGTAGACGAATCACAGCTGCTTCATTTTGCTGTGTTTTTAGAATATGGAAGCTGCATCACTTCCCAAAGCTGCTTCAAGAGGCAGTTTTGCTTGAATTTTCATTAAAATAAAGCACCCTTTCCAAAATCTATGTAGCCTACTTCTTATTTTACATAATCTCAAGGTCAAGTCAGTGTACCTCCGCTCCATGCTCCTCTCTTTGGAAATGTTGGCTCTATGCTATGGAGCTGTCCTTGGTAGAGCAGAACTTGCTTGAAGATAACTTTTTCTACTCTTTTCTCTGCTTTGTATTCGATCAGCTGGGAAAGGATTTATCTTTCATTTTTGCTGCATTTTAATTTTTTAAAACTTCACTTTTGCATACTGTGCCTTTTCAAGGATTTTCCAAATAAGCTTTGCATCAAGAAATGAGGCATATAAAATTCTTACCCATCTGCACCAGTCAAAATTCAGCAGGTATAGAGGAGATACAAACTGATTACAGCCTATCTGCCATTAAGCTATTAAAGACGAGGAACCTGCATCATAAATGCGTCTCAATACACAGAGATTAAAATGCTGACTTTTATGAGCTAATCACTCAGGCTCTTTGCTTAGCTGGCTGAATCTGTTAGTTTTCCTTTCCCCTACATTCAATTATTCCTGAATTTATTGCATCCTTTATGAAAAGGTTTGCAAATATTACTTTGCAAATAGGTCATTATCACCCAGTTCTTATCATCATCATCATCTTCAAGCATTAACAGCTGTTTTTGATATAAAAATGCAAACCATTTTCTTTTCTCTCTCTCTCTCTCTGTTACTTGGCATTGCTTATGACATCATTCCATACTTTCCTTCCAAAATACTACAAAATTGGCAGTGGAGAAAAATGCTGTTCTTAAAATCTAAGGAATGCAGAGAAATTAATTCTATTCACTGCTGGGCAAACTCATCCATTTTCCACTTCTTGAATATACCTATTGTTTTGCAGAACAAAGGTTTTACTTGTATAAATTAAAGATGAGAAAAACACCATAGTACTGGTGCATAAATGGATTTTATTAACAACAAAAAGAAAGGAAAGGTAAAGAAATGGGGGGAAATTTCACATCCATATTCTTAGTCACCAGGAGCCCCAAGATTTACATTAGTTGGCAGTAACTAGTTGTACTGCATGGAAATCAATGCTGCCATATAATTTAACAGAGCTTATTCTTAGAGCTTAACTATTTAAAAATTAAGACAGCCTACATCATGTGTTTATGACAAAACTGACTATTGCTAGGAAAGACAACATGAAGATTAGATTAATAAGTTTATCACAAGCTACATACTAGCAGCTTGTTTACAAATTAGTTCAAAGTATAGTGAAATTAAAGTAATTAGTTAAGATTGCCATAAAGCCTTTCCTCCCTAAACCAGACTCTACAGAAACATTCTCAATCAACAGTGACATAAGCTTCCTAGGGATGGCAAATATAAAATTATCTCATAGCAACATGGTTCAACTTGAGTCCAAAGAAAGCTTAGGTCCATAGTAACTATTTAAATGCTGTAAAATAAAGCATAAAAAATGCACTGGACTTAACTTAGCCAATTGTTTTGTTCTTCTAGTAGAAAGTTCTTCTGTAGGACACCTGTCCTACTGAATGGAATCTATGAGTTAATGGCACTTTTCCATTGTTTACAACTCAACCAAACCTGTGTACCAAAATGTATATACATTATAAGAAAATGCTCACTGAGACTTATATTAAAGAGAAGGCTTCAAAAATATAGTATTAGAGAAAATAATTATTTCTATTAATAATCCAAGACAACAAACATATCTAATACTCTTTCCCTCTCCCATTCTCTTTCCAATATAGCTGAGAGTGAGAATGAATGGCCCAAAATTACCCAATCAGTTTTCATGCCACAATAGCACTTAGACAGCTTCACAGTGCTTTATAGCCCTCTCTAAGTGATTTACAGAGTCAACATATTGCCCCCAACAACCTGGATCGACCTCAGAAGGATTTTCCTGACCTCAGAAGGCTGGAAGGCTGAGTCAACCTTGAGCCGGTGAGAATCGAACTGCCAAACTGTAGGCACCTGGCAAACTGCCAAACTGCAAGCCAGCATAAGTAGCCTGCAGTACTGCATTTTAACCACTGAACCACCAGAGGACTAAAGTGGGACTAAAAAACTCATAATCACCTGGTTTCTAGCTGGGCGCCTTAACTGATAGACCAAGGTGGCTCTTATGTATGAAATATCAGTTCTAATGAGCTTCTTGACTGTATCTTGTTGACCAGTGTGTGACACAGAATGATGGATTAGATGGGCCATTATTCTGATCCAGTAGGGCTTTGATTCTCTCCTAAATAAATGCATTTGCCATGGATAGTTTGACATTATTGATCTTTTATCATTAATAACAAATTGCTTTGGAAAGCCTATGTACTTTTAGAAACATATAGAAACAACAGTTGGGCATATTTGCATGCATTATCTTTCATAGTGCAGCAAGGTATGCTGTGTACTCATCCCATCATTCAGATAATAGAAGCTGAATAATATAGAAAATTGATGGTTTTTCTCTGAGGCAATTTAAATTCAATCAGCCAAGAAAGAAGGAGATAACAGGCCCTGGACACAGAACACTAAACAAAAACAACCTGGTCCATCTCACTCAGCAGTTTTCTGAATCTGAAGATACCTTTTACCCCTGCAAGAGTAGGTTTTTCCTAAACATTAGAATTGAACTAGCAGTTGTTAATAAAATACATATTTTCCCCTGGGGTTTGTCAGCTCAGCACTTGAAAGCCCATTTTACAAGCAGACGAGTTTTGTATTTAAATGTGGATGTGAATATAAACTCTATAGTCAAATGAATAAAAGGGTCATGTTCTTATTGTTTTTTCTTTAATTTTAAAACATAGATAAATAGGCTTTTGAGAACTTTATTCACAAATTAATTCCAAATGCCTTTACTTGAATAATATTTCTCTGGAAGATTCCATGTTTGGCAGCGTCTTACTTAATGCATTTATGATATCCCAAAGGTATAATTATCAATAGTCTTCAATGTCAGCTCAGAACAGTTATAGTGTTATGTGGCCACCCACAAATAAGAAGTTCAAGCATTGACAAATTCTCTTCTTAGGCCTGGAGTTAGTGTGTTGATGGGCTCCTATTGTGTTTTTTTTTTTTTTTACTGTTATGGTTGCTTTGCCTAGACTTTTATGCTTTGTTGCTATGTTATTAATTTATATCTGATATGTTATAAGATGTACAGAGTGTTTTGGAGTGGATGGCTGTCATACATTTAAATAATAATAATCCCATAGTGAAACACCTTGATGTGGTTTTGGAGCTTCCATGCTCTGAAGAAGATGAGAGCTATGCCAGAGGTTCAATGACAGGTCTCATCAGAGGAGCCAGACAAAGAATCTCTCTTACATAAATAACATGGCAAAATGTAATTTGCAGAAACCCACACTGGATTGGTTGTCACTTGGGTCAACAAGGACTGCACTGGATGTTGAAATTTCTGAATATTTAGTAACAATGGGACTACATGATTCAGGACCATTAGTTGAACAATCGGGGTCAACAGCTGTAGGACTACTGAAATAAAAATTACTTACTAAGACTGAAAACAAAGAAATAATGATTTGCTATAACAAATCAAGTCCAACAAGAAAAGGATATCAGAAAATAATGCACCAGTTCTGGGAACAAATGGTTGATGTGAGAAGTCTTCTCAACACTTGATAAAGAAAGTTCTGAAATTTGTACTGAAATGGACTGCAGCTATATAGGATCAATGGATTTGACTGAAACACTGTCTTGTGTTGTTATCTGGGAGGGTTCAAGCCTGTTAGTCCTGAAGTACAGAGCAGGGTCTTTGGTTCAGTCACTTGCATTTAAGATCCATGTCCCTCTGGTTGGTAAAAGTCTCTTGAAATGGGGGCATTTGGCTGGACTCGTGCAATGGTGAATACTTTTCTGAGTGTGGGGTAGGGAGTGACCAACCAGCTCTGAAACTGTCGATGTTTCACTCTCACTTCAGGAAGCTATTATGGGATACAACCGATTTGGACAGCACTCGAGGAAAAAAGGATGAAATGGAAAGTAATAAAGGTAAGAAGGTTGGAAAATTGGAAGTGTACATAGTATAGGGGAAAATGTTAAGAAAAGAATGTGGTTGGTGGCTGTCCAATTTGTGAATGAGAAAACTGCACTGGATCTGTACAGTAAGAGTGAATGCAACAAACCTGAAGGTGTTTGACAGAATGATGATCAGAAGGCCATAATTTGGGAAGTGCAATGAATTTCTACTAGACAGGAGTGAGCAAACCAGATACTTACTGTTTAGCACTAAGCAGGGAATGTGTGAAAGATGTGTGATGTCTTCTTGCTTATTTAATGCATTTATGGATAACAGTCTAGGGAATATTTGTGGTTATATGTAAGTATATTTTTGAATGATACAGATTATTACATTACATGATGGAATTTGGTTGTAGAAATTAATATGTCAAAGATTAAGGCAATTGTGTTTGGTATTGCCACTGGTGTGAACAATGTCAAATTAGGCTTAAGTATCAAATGCTGGGAAAGTAAATTGGTTTGTGATGTTCATGTTTACTGAACATAAAAATTAAAGAGACACATTTTTGTGTAGTGACTAAGATACAGGAATTAGAAATCACAAGACCATGAATTCTAGTAAATTCATGAATTCTCTTTTGGCAATAAAGCCAGTTGAGTAACCTATATCTGTAACACTTATTACAGATATAGTGGAAAGAAGGATAGTTTGTAAAAATAGAAAGATATTGAAAGGTAAAACAAATGGTGTTAGGATGCAGGAATTAATTTCAGACATTAATTATTTATGTGTTTATTTATCTATATCAAATGTAGATACTTCCCATCTCATTTTCAGAATGATTCTGGGTGGTTTAAAAATAAATCATTTAGATTATTCATTCATGTTATTGTTTGCCACAAAGTCAGCCAGATGTTCAGACTGGATTTGGCATTTTTGTCCAACTATCAAATGGACAAACTCATGGTGTTTCAAGTCCTTCCCAAAGACCAGTGACAGGCAGATGTTGATATTTGATGTTGTTAGCAATATCATGTAAGCTGAAAGATGTAAGCTGTACCGAGTAAAACTGCCTTTTGCAATTGTATGTTGGTGAATTTGTCAATGTCAATAGTATTCAAGTAGTGCTCTCATTGTTTTGGGTTTGCATCCAAAGGTTTATTACTATAATATTATTATTTTACTATTATTATTTCTTATATTCTTTTCTGTGATCTGTATAATATTGTTTACTTCAAAACAGAATAGCATGATGATTATATATCTATATTTGCAAGAAAACAAAAGCCCAAAACAGCAAGAAGCAAGACATATCTTTGTTGTAATTTCTCATTTTTAATTTCAATTATCTAAGGCTGTTAATTGACATGGTCTGAATCTGGAAAAAGCAAATACTTGTTTATTAAGGTTTACTTGCTTTTCTCCACATAATGACAAAAATGTCTCAAAAAACTTTTTGCCTTCTCCCATCATCCATCCATTTATGTTCTATTTCTTTTTCCCATCTAAGCAAAATAGGATCCTTCTCATTGTTTCCCATGTGAAAGATGTTTTCAGACACTCCAGGTACAGAATACTTTTCATTGTTGTTTTGTACTGATATAGTTATGCTGTGATTCAGAGATAACTGGCAAATTCACCTCAGCACAATTCAAAAGTGGCTTAGTATTTACAAGTTTTCTAGAAAAAAAACTGATGGTGAGGGGAAAACATGTTTCTTGCCTCAAATTTCCAATGAGAGCATATGCATACTAACAGTGCTGTACAAAGTAGCATTATTCTAACTCCTTATAAAAGTTGTATTTGTTTGGGAGCGGCCTAGATATCCAGAATGACCTTTTCAATGGCTTGTCTGTTGTAAGTACGAGTCCAGAGTCCCTCTAAATACAATCACCAGATAACCATTTTTAAGGCAATAGAAAGAGAAAACAATTAAATACATAGGAAATGACCATGTCATCTCCACATAATTATTTTAATATAATTTGAACAAATTTACATTTAAATTAAATCAAATTCATTTTTTACCTTCACCATGCTCTTTCCTTTGTCCTGGCTTCCCCTTCTTTTAAGAATCATCTCCTGGTATGCTAAATCCATAAGATAAATATGGCCCTTAGCCTCAAACTAGGTTGGATGTAGGTGAGACTAGGTGGAACTAGATTATACATACAATAGGTGAAATCAAAAACAATTGGTAATGAGAAAGAATTTTAGATCTACCTGGGAACCAATACATAACCAAGCGAAATGACTATTTTAACTAATCATCAAGCAAAAACATGATTTGATCTTTCAGGAAGGCAAAATATGGTGTCATATGATTGCTTGTCTTCCTTTCCTCACCCTGCTTCCTATATCTTGAAAATTGGTTGCAAACTTGCCATTTCAGTAGTAGACCCAGTTGACCCAATTCAGTGCTTAGTATTAATCAATGAATAAGGGCCTAAGCTAAGGAATGTTTGCCTAAGCTCATGCCTATATTTTAAATCAAATAGCTATGTATATATGGTGTCATCTCAATATCAGATTTACTCCTTTATTATTTCACGAATGCAAACAGCATGTTTCTTTTCTTTTTTCTTTTTAGTTTCTGGTTATATATTTTTTTTCAATTTAAATCATCAATATCTTATTCTAGAGTTGGAAAGAAGTATAGTTTTTTAAGAGGAGTAAACATATTTAAAGGAAAGAGAGTGGATTTCAAGGTTGCAGCCTGGTAAAATTTGCCCTGGAGATCTTATCAAAACCATTGCATTCTTCTTTTATTGAAATGCAAAGCAATAATTCCCTCACCAAGCAATTAAAGAAATAATTGTGCAATTCACTTCAATGAATTTCAGTGTTGTTTTATTAATATTCAGTGCATTTTGTATGAATTCAACTATGAAATCTATACAATGAAATAATAATGGCTCCTGGGGAAACATAAATGGCTTCTTAAAGGGATTTTAATAATTACTGTATGGATGTTGTATTTTATACAGAGAAATTTAAAAATAGAATAAAATTACAGCAATCAAGGTAAATGTTGCGTTGTGTGTCTACATATGGCAAAATCATAAACATAATCAACCTCAGAAATAGTAATAATTGCAGGAAAAAGTGTACTCATTTTGCTTTTCTCATAAGAAGCATTTATTTATATTTTTAAAGGATAAGCAGATATAGAGATGGATTTTAAAATTGTTGTTGATGTTGATGTAAAACATTTCAGGGAGATTTTGAACAGTTAATATTGTTGGATTTAATAGTACCTAAATGCAAAGACATGCATTTCAAAACCCAAACTCAAACATTGTGTTAATATCATGCTTTGATCATGCTGTAAGGCACAGGTGTCAAAGTCACATTGCCATCACATATCATGTTTTTTCCCTTTATGGAGCTGGGGTGGGCGTGGCCTGCTCATGACGCATCTGGCCCGCAGGCTGCCAGTTTGACATCCCTGCTGCATATTGCAAACACATTGTGACTCCTCTAAACTGAAACATCTGCTGTCTGAGCATTGTTGTACTATAAGTAATTTGAAGAGGAAAAGGAAGTGTTTCAGTCAAACAAAAGGCAATGACTCCTTTTCTCAACTAAAGAAAAATTAGCAACATGCATAAGGAAGGGAATTGTCAGTTACCTTGGTTGACCTGAACAACCAAATGCTAGACTTGACAATTAGGAAATATACAGGTCCAACAACAACATTCAAGGAGCAGCTGCTAGGCAATTAAACTTCCATTAGGTAAAGCACTGGCCCAAATATTGAGTTTTCTTTGCCACTGAATGCTTTCTACAGGTTGCATCTGTTGCATATTGGAGCAATTTGGGAAATGTCCACAATACTGATAATGAAAGTCTATAAAATTGCTTATGACAGGCTGGAGATGCCAGACAACACCATGGAGAAATATGATGGTGACATTTTCTAGTGTGTATATATTTTATCTATCATGAGATTATGCTTTTCTCAAGCTCTGTTCATTTAGCATCAAATATAGTTTTCCATATATTGTAGATTTCATAGTCAAATTTCAAAAAGTGCATTGAATTCTTTCATGATAATCAGCTGGGCTTTGTCTGTAAAAAAAATTAAGCCCTGATTTAAACTGAGTTGATTAAAGTCCATGACTTCAAATTCAAGGATACAGCCTGATTTAAGTAATTTTGAAATTTTATTCTACATAGGATTAGTCCACAGACTATAATAAAGGGCAAACATCAAAATGTCTGTAGCTGCTTCCCTTTTTTGGTAAAATGGGAGGAAGTATTGGGGATTGTAGACCTTTAAAACATAAAAGGTCATTTAAAAAGCAGGAAAAAATGCTTGAGTAATCCAGGCCCTCCATTCATCTATGTCAAGAAGCTTACATCTGCCACCATCATACAGAATTTAGAAATAAAGCTTACCTGAAGATTGGACAGCCTTGAGCCAAAAGGCAATTGTTTTGGATCAGTCAGCACCAAAATATAACATTCTATTAACCCAAAGTTCAGGTTCCTGGTTGGCACATTAAAGTAGTTGATAGTTTGCGGAAGTGAGTGATGTTCAAAACAATGTTTCCTTGCTTCCTTAAAGAGGTTGGATAGGCACAATGTTTATATGATGATAGCACTTAGTTCGCATCGTATTATTCCACCTTTCAGCATTCTTCATATATGGAACTGAGGATGAAATCTTAACAACCCAGATGCAGCAAAAAAAATAATTACCTGCAAATGTAGTTAAAAGACAATGACGCTTTCCAAAAAGTACCAATTTCATTGGTTGCTTCATAGTAGGGTCTTATTTAGGAATATGGTTTAATATGGTGGTTTAATTGTTTAATTGATAAAAAAATATTCTTTTGCTGAATTCCTGCCTAAAACAGAGGATATGTGGTGGCACAGTGGTTAGAATGCAGTACTGTAGGTTACTTCTGCTGACTGCTGGCTACCAGCAGTTCAGCAATTTGATTCTCCCTGGGTCAAAGTTGAGTCAGCCTTCCATCTTTCTGAGGTCAGTAAAATGAGGACCCAGGTTGTTTGAGGCAATATGCTGACTCTGTAAACTGCTTAGAAAGGCTGTGAGGCACTGTGAAGTGGTATATAAATCGAAGTGCTATTGTTATTGCTAAAACAATCTTTCATCTTTAATAAACAGCAGCCACCACTAAGAAATAAGGAACCATAAAAGAAACCAAGAAAACAGAAAATGACCTACCAAAACTGTATTGGCAGAAGTGCTTTCAGCTGGAAAACAAATATAGATTAATTGATATGTATTTACAGGAAAGCAAAATTAATTATGAGTAATGAATCTAAAGAACCTGGCATGTTTCAAAACAAGGCAGAATAGTAACATGCTCAATGGGCTGTGTGAATTGTCTCTAGTCTTTCCTCAGGTGCTATCTGTTTCAAATTAATAATTTAAAATTAAAGTTAGTAATTGTAACAGTGTAACAATAGTAACAGTGAGAGAGGAAAAAACAATTTATTTTAAAGAAATGGACATGGCTAAGAAAAATGGGTAGGTAATGGTAGTTTAATTATGCCCACTTTCTCCTTTTGGCACCACAACTTTCTCTTTTGTTCTTCCCTAGAGTGTTCCTGACACAGATTCTGCAACTGTGCCTCAAATGTTTGTCTCCTTCTTGCCCAGAATCTGTCATTCTATTCAGGTAATTTAGAAAGGATCAGGAAAAGGACATGCTTACAAATTGTTGACAAGAGGTAAACAACTGAGTCAGGCAGCTATTTTCTGTAGTGAGATCTACCTTAAATTTCTGCTTGACAAAATAAGATCAAGGTTCTGCAACACCAAGTAATTTTCTACTGCCAAAACAAATTGAAATGTATATTCTAATTTTAGCATATTATTTTTGACTTCCAGAATAAATAATTCAAAATTGCTATCTGAAATGAAAACATGCACATCCTGAAAATATTAAAATTATTCCATTTTCTATCATACTTTTTGTAACTTATAATTATGCTGTTTTCAATATAGTGAAAGCCTTTTGTATCACTTTTGCTGACATGAAATGATGAAGTTTTATAGATTTGTTTATAGATAAGAATTGTGATACATGAAAAAAAAGATTATTCGTATTTTAAGAGAGGGTGATAGCTTACAACAATTGTTTCCAGTTGCTGTGATAAAGAGTGAAGTCGTTTCTTTATATATTTTCTTTTTCTTTACTTGTTTTTTCTTTTTTTCTCTCTCTCTTGTTTTCTTATTTTATTGTTTGTAGTTGTACTAATTTTTATTGTTGTAAATTGTATTTTTCAATAACATTAGTATTGAAAAAAAGAAAAAAGAAACTCATAAAATCAGATTAGTTAGGAATGGAACAAAACTAATCTCCTCAAACAGGGAAATATAAGACAACTATTCAAATAGGAAGCACCTAAGGGGTCTTTAAATTGGTGGAGTTGGTTTTCTCAGTTTAATTTTTGAATTCTGTTTGGTTCAATGAGCTCCTTGGTGGAATGTGTCCATCTGACTTAAGTAATTCAGAGAGAAGCTAAATGCTAGGAGAGATTGAACACAATACAAAGTATTTATGGGTTTTGAAATGAAGTAGAATGACTCATACTAGAAATGGAGGCAAAAGGAGGATGTCTTTGTTTGCTTCATTCCAAATGAAATTCACAATTGATTGAATTGAATTGATTGATTAATTATGTGCCACTAAGAAGTGATGAGCCATAATGATTGGACATCTTTTTTTTACTTATAATAATGTTCAACTCTTTTCTGTGGTCCCTTTATTTGGTTTTCCTGTGCAAAGGATCTAGCTAATTTCCTAACAGCCAAATCTCCTTTTTTTGCAATAACAAAGTGATCAATATAACATTGCTTGATCAATTAACACTATAGTCTGGTACATAGACTATTTTAATCATAAACTATTGCTAAATAAGTTCAGTTAGTTGGGGTTCAGTGGAGTAGTGGAAGTAATTTTGAGGAAAAGCTATATCATATCTTTATTTTAAATTAGAGGAACAGTTTATTTTTGAGATAGAAACTATAATTTCTATATTTACATAAACTAGTAAAAAAGCAAAGAATGTATAAACCCCTTTTTCTTGAAAGTTAAGTTTACTCATATTTTTTGGTGTGATATATGCTGTCATTAATAAGACTTGTACTTAGTAATTAACTTAAACTAAGTATGAAGACAGCTACCCACTAATCAAATATATCTCATTCTGATTAGCTATGCTTGTTTCAGATGACCTAAAAATATTGGTTGTATCTGCTGTCCTTTATTACATTCTCTGCCAATCCTGGTTGCTAATGTGGTGAAGAGGAAAAAAAACCATAAAACTGACTATGGAAGACCAAGCTTAGAATTTACAGTTAAACCTTGTAGCTAGGACAGCACCATAAATCATAAACAGTTTTACAACACATAAAATTTAACAGACCCAAAGAACACAAGAGTAGAAGACATAAATGTTAAAATTAACTACAGAGGCACTCAGTCATTACATAGGGATTAGGAGATCAGCTAAAGAGCTGAAAACTATCCAAAGGACTGCAAGAAAAATTGATTAAGTAGAAGTGTGTGTTAAGTATATAAAATAGGCTTTGCTCAATGAGACCAAAAGTCCATCTTAGCTAGATATTTGGTTCACACATTATCCAACCAGATGTCTCCAAGAAATTGAAGACCAAGAATTTAAGAAACAGTAAATAATGGACATAGGAATTTATTTGGAAATATCAATCTTTCTGAACCAAAACTGGATGCAGTATTCCAATAGTATTTTCTGTGAGAAGGAAGTGATAAAGATACTCACCAAAGACCCTAAAGAAGTATTCTTAGTCAGCATAGGGTTCTATAATCCAAATGTTACACTATTTTAAGATAGAACAAACTACTTCATATAACACCCATAGTTATAGCCTAATGAGTACTATAACAGAAAAACAGACATTTAAAAAGAAAATGCTAAAATGTGAGTAATGATTAGGACTGTGAAGAGATCCAAATACAAAGCTGATTTGGAGCATGCACAGTTCCGCATATCACATCTGTTGGTGCCTCTTTATATTAAAGTTATATTTTCATAGACTTGGGAATCTGCCAAGGAAAAGATGCAGTTTCTTTAAGAATTGTTCAGCTCTTAAATCTTGCAATATGAAAGCACCTTTGCATATTCTGAACCTCAGGTTACTTAGGTTTTTTTTATTTTAAAAGGCACTCATCTTCACATTTAATACAGAATCAGACTCAGTTCTCTCTCTCTCTTACTCTTACTCACTTTTATTCTTACTCTATATTAAAGCTGTCAACTCTTCAATATGGTTTTGGAAGAAGTTTGGATATTACAGATTATTATATGCATTGGAAAATGGGAGGAAATCATATTCAAACAATCAAAATTATGGGAGTTAAAAATATTGAAGAAAAAATAACTCTAAACCTGAAAAGCAAAAAAAACTGAAATTAAAGTCATTAAGGAATCTGAATCCATAATGAATTCATAATTAAGATGATCTGATCAGACAGCATTAAGGTGTACATTTTAATCCCTGCAGATATTTCTGCTCCTTTTTTAGGAACCCATCATATGGACATACCAGAATTTCATCATAGATTGAACACAGTTTACCTGGTCTTGTTCCTTCCAAGATTTTCTGCATTTTTGCAGTATGAAATTGCATCAGGTCAATGGGAAATGCACAGATGAATCTGGATATGCTTATTTTCCCATAAATAGATATAGTAATACACTCAACAAATCCCCCCCCCTCTTTTTTTGAGTTGTGAAAATATTGCATGTCTTCATCATTTATCAACTGATTTCTCTATAGCACTGAAAATTGCTTTTCTTCCGAGGATAATATGTTCCATTTTGGATAGCCTTTAGAGGTTTTCTGAGGAATGATACATGATATATACTGTACATTCCATTTCAACTGATGGTTTCCAGATTAGGACTGGAAAGAGCAAGCTAAAGAAGAACAATTTCCAAATGCAGAGCAATCTAATTCTTCCTTCAACCGTTGTAATTAAAATACACTTTCTTTTTAAAAAAAGTCAATAGAGCAAATTACATCACAAAATCAGCTGAATTTGCTAAATGTTTTACAATACCCATGGATAAACACATGAGTTAATAAATCTGGGAACTGGTGGCCACAAAAACAAATTGTTTTTTTTTTCGCCTCTGAAATGGCCTGTTTCACAACCAGCACTACCACTACTACCACCAATCAACAGCAATTATTAGAAACCTTGGGGTAATATAACAGTGTTAAATGGCTTTCACAGCTAGTTCTTTCCATAAGACTAATTTATTTAGCATCCTCAAGTGCTGATTCATTACCATACATTACATATGGGGCTCCATTTGATGGCCAAGGGGAAAGAAAAAGCAATTTTGGAGACCCCAGATAGATTTGTGTCTATGTTGGCCTTTTTCCATCAGCTGTTAAATGGACCAAAGCTTCAGGCTTACAAAACAAGCATCCAGCATAACTATACAGATACTCTGGAAAGCAGGAAAGAAAACAGAAATTTTAATGTTTCAGAATAAGAGAAAAGTGACAGGGAATTAAACTGTTTCTGCTTGAAAGACAGGCTCTGAAATAGATTCACAATAATTCAGACACAGACACATATTAAAATTTAATTTTTTCTATCTCCTTCCCAGGAAAATAAATCTTGGACAGAGATGTTTTTCATGCCCAAGATTTCAGAGTTATAGTTGCTCAGCATGAAGACTCAATCAAACGGAGTAGAAAATATTCTTTATAGTTCTGTGGGTTCTCCTTTAGCTAGAATAAAACAAGGTACAGTGTTTCATTTAACCAGAAGAATAACCCAGTGTATTTTTCCCTTTCTGAATAATCTGTTTATCTATCTAATCTGCAGGGTTATTTTGTGCATCAGTGAAACAGAGATTTTTTTAAATGACCCACCAAAGGAAAGCATCAGCTCTTACTCTGATTGTACTATTGCATTTGGCATTTGGAAACAAGCCCACCAAATTGATTTTAGGATTCAGGGTCAACTTTTTAATATGCATAACTCACAAGATCATAGGCAAATATGGTAATGGAGGTGTTTGATGGTTTTGGTTGCTTCCAGCCATTTTGTTCAGTTTCAGTGTGATTTTGCTCATAGTAATTTACTTTTATCTGTCTGTGTGTCTGTCTGTCTATCCATCCACCCATCTATTAAATTGGTATAGTCACCCATCTCATCAAAGGCAACTTTTAAATTAGACATCAGAAAATAAGAAGTAAAGAAGCCATTGAGAATTACAGAAAAGGCACAGTTATTTACCATAGTTGAAAAACAACTAGAAATTTGGATTCCTACCCTAGATAACTGTTACCTATCACGTTTAGGTCTGTATGACAGTAGATGGCACTCCATTTCTAGGCTGAGAAAGAGCATCAGTGCTGGTAAATATTATCAGGAATTCCCATCCTTGCTCGATACATTAGAATAACAGAGATGAAAGAGACCTTGACGGTCTTTAGTCCAACTTTCTGCTCAAACAGGAAACTCTTTAACATTTCAGACAAATGGTTGTCCAATGTCTTCTTAAAAACCTTCAATGACGAAGAATTTACAACTTCTGGAGGCAAGTTGTTCCACTGATTAACCATTCTAACTTTTAGGAAATTTCTTCTTAGTTCTAGGTTAGTTCTCTTCTTGATTAGTTTCCATCCATTGCGTCTTGTTCTGCCTTCGGGTGCTTTGGAGAATAGGTTAATCCCCTTTTCTTTGTGGCAGCCCCTTAGATATTGGAACACTGCTATCATGTCATCCCTAGCATTTCTTTTCATTAAATTAGACATACCCAATTCATTTTTCATGTGTTTTAACCTTCAGTGCCCTAATCATCTTTGTTGCTCTTCTTTGCACTCTTTCTACTGGATGCAATATTCCAAGTGTGGTCTTACTGAGGCATTATAAAGTGATACTTATAAATAATACTATAAGAATATGTTTGGGTAATCTATTTCTCCATGCATCACCTCCATGAAATAGCTTACATTGTCAGTTAGCAAACAGGCTAAGGTCTGTTGGGTTAATTAAAGATCCCGATAGTAGCCTTTAATTGAATTTACTTGATAAAAGGAACAAGCTTGGTGAAAAGGCAAAGCTTGCAATAATCACATAAGAAAGGTATGATAACAACTAGATGATGGCCTCTTCCCCAAATTTTGGTATACATTTCTAGCATAAATGTGTTAACTAGTAAATGTGTTACCAGCACATGGAGCATTTCATTATAACTGTTGCATATTTCAACCCAGTAGTAGTCTGAATTCCATAGCATAACCTACTGCTGAATGTCCTTTTCTAGTCCAAATCTATTTGCATGTCCACTGGATTACATATGGTGTGTGTCACTCTCATTTTGGTTTGGTCACTCAAATATATAGTGATATATGAGGAGGAAGAAGGCAATCATAAGGAATTAGCATTTAAGATTTAGCTAATTTACCTTCACTAAACATTCATGGCTAATCACCTCCCTCCACTATCCTGCATTTATATGGTTATCATAAAAAAGGTTGCATAAAAGATTGAATAAACAGATATTGGTGATCTGAATTTATTTCCCCTTTTAAACTAATTTTAAGATTATTATTCCATTATTTTGTGCAGATTTCATTAATGGGCATGTAATCAGAAACTCTTATTGGTTTGTTGATCACAGTAATTACATTACTACCTCTACTGCAGGTCCCTGTACTATCCCTACATCTCTAAAAATCCCCCATGACTTTATAGAACACATTTTCAAGAAAATTGAATGAATGAAAGATACCATTCTCCCTTCCCTTCCATTCAAGATATTCTGTTCATAGGCATTTAGAGTAAAAGTAGGCATAACATATGTTTGCTATTCTATTACATGTTTGATTTTAATGTTCCTGAGGTCAAATTATTCTAGTCCATATTGTGTTCAGTCATTTATCATTACTGATACAAGGCAGAGTTGGGCATCTTCCAGACTTTGGTCTAATTCATTGATTCCTCAGTCTAAGAAAACATGTCCCTCCCCTGGCTGTGATTTTTACATATTGGCATGTATAATGGATGCCAGTAAACAATCAAATTATAATAGGATGCTTCATTCTGACTGGCCAAGTTCCTATAAGCATATGAATAAGTAAATGGAATATTATTCTTAGTGAGAATATGATTCCCATAACATTTTTGCTCCCACATCTTATTCCTGTATTTTGAATAGAGCTGAAATAGATGTGGCATCAACATAGCAGCCTTGAATAAATATTGATTGATAAATAATATTGATTGATAAATAATAAATATGGATTGATAAATAATAAATATGGATTTATAATTATTAAAGTGCTATTCAACAAGCAAAGGCTCTGAAAAAATGGGAGATTTGTTTCCATAGCTCCAACTCCTCTTCCCCATCTGGTCCAGAACTTCTGCTACATCTTTATTTTCAACCAGGGGAACTTCTTCAACAGACTCTTCTTCAACAGACTCTTCAGGATAGCACTCTCCAGAAAAGAATCAAATATTTCTATGACACTATTTACAATACTTAATGCAAACTGAACAAGAAGATTTTAGAGCTCAGTTGAATCCAGAGGGTTAACTGAAGATAGGCAAGTACCTCTGGAATGAATCACACATGCAAATGAGATATTGTAGACAATCTCTTTATTCTCTTTCAGAGTAAAACAGTTGAAATTAGGTCTGCTTAGATACTACTACCTATAAACCACAGGGTACAAACAATTATCATTCAATTCTTTCTCTGTGACAGTTCCAACAAAAAATGTCCCTTGAACATTTTAGCAGATCCTGAGGTATTTGGATTTCTCTTTTGGGATGGGGAGAACATGACAAGAAAAAAAATCCTGTTCATTTCTCTGTAATTCAAAAACTGAGCCTATTTCCCTATGACTGCTATGCAGATATTAATAAGCATATATATGCAAATAAATAATCTCAGGGGTGAATCTTAATTGCAGAAAAGGAATACATGCATTCATTAATTTCCTATCTTTCATTCAATAGCTGAAAAAGTATTTATTTTAAATTGAGATGTAAGATAATATTGGGTTGAGGATCAATAGAAAACAGTGAAAATTTTTCTGACTTGTTCAGCTAAAAAAAGAAAGAAATCTGATAACACTGCTTTCTTTGACAAGCACTTTATATAACTGTTTTCTTTTTCTATTCATATCCCCACTCCTTGATTGTTACATGATTATAAAAGTAAAACCTAACAATGTCTGGCAAATTACTTTCTGTCTTTTTGTAGCTTCTTCTAGTCCCCTTCCTGTTCTGAGGAGTCACTGTATATCATACAGATATGAGAGGAATGAATGGAAATCCCCTCAAATGTTGTTGGGTGGAACACAAAGCTCAGAATTGTTTAGTAACAAGAAATATAAGGCACAGCTGGCCTCAAGAAGAATCCAGCTTTTGCTGGTCTGCAGATTTATTTAATACTAATAATTTGAGATATGCAGATGGTAACACTTCATTAGCTGAAAGTAGAAAAGACTTGAAAGATTGGAAGAAGATGCGTGTAGTTTTAAAATTGGAAGAAGAAAAAATAATACAGGTGACCATAGTCTGACACTGGAAAATGCCAATGATCTGGAAGCTCTAGTAATAAAAGAAGCTAAGTGAAGGGGAAAAAATGGGTCTAAAATTAAATATAAAGAAAACCAAAGTAATGATAAGTGATATAGCAACCAACTTTAGAAATGATAATAAAGAGAGTGCTTCTGTCTTTTAAGATCAACTATCAACAGTAAAGGCATCAGCAATCAAGAAATTTGTCACTGACTAACATTTGGTAAAGTAGCTGTAAAGTTGTTGGAAAAATATTCATATCCCTAGGCATTCTATATTTACAAAAATCAGAACCACACAGCAACAGTTTTCTCGTGGCATGAAAGTTGGACTTTGGAATAGGTAAAATATAAAGAGTATTGATACTTTTGAGCTTTGGTATTAGAGCAGACTTCCAAAAATATTATAGATAGCCAAGAAAACAAAGACATGGATCAAAGAACAAATCAATTCAGAATTCTCATTCAAGGCACAAATGACTAGCCTAAATTATCATACTTCACACATACATTAGGTAAAAGCTTAGATTTCTGGAGAAGCCACTAATGTTGAATAAATTGGAAAGAGAGAGAAGAGAATGGCCAGTAGCAAAGTGGATAGGGTTCATTACAGCAATAATGCTTGCACCTTTGAAAAAGCTGACAGGCCAAAGGGAGGTCTTTCTAATCTCTCTGTCTGGTCACTAAGAGTCAACACCAATTTGGTGGCCCAAATATTCCTTATGTATAATATCATTCACAATGCAGGGGAGAAACATATCTCTTTAAACACACTTTAATAATTTTTTTCTTAATATCCATAATAGTGATCAAGGGAATACATTTTCTCAATAAAACTAAATGCAATTACTTAGTATTTCTCAAAATAGCAATATATCACAGTAATTATCTATACTGTAATAGACTTGAGACAGAAATTCTTGACAATATATTAATTGAGCTGAAAGTATACTGTAGGACAGTGCAGTCCTTAAGAGGCATTCTTTGAAGAGAGTTGGGAAAATGTCGGAATATGAAAGTAGCATCTGTCTACAATTCTTTAATGAGTTTCATCTTTACCTAGGAAGACTAACTTATCTGTAAAGCTGCAGAGAGGTGTTTCATTTTTCTTGCCATGCACCCTGAAGCATCTTTTAGGATGTCATGGCACACTCCTATTGTTTTAAAAACTGCCTACAATATTCTAATTACTCAGAAATGAACTTTAACAAAAACAAAATTCAGTCCTCCACAATTCATAGACACTTTGAATTATTTTTATATCTAATCACTATGACTATAATTACTGAAGTGTTCTTCCAATGTATAATATTCATTTATAATGAGAAGGAGAAAAACGAAGAAAATGTTTCATTGTTTGTTATTCTAAGATCTAAGTTGCCAAATATCTCTCCATGATATATTTCAAAGGTATATTTGCCCAGTGAAAGCTAGTACCTTCCTTTCAATTTGCAAATAATATTTTGTTCTTCATGGCCACTAGACATAAATTATATGGGAATGTATCACCTAAAGACAGAAGCTTAGCCCCCAGAAAATGTACAGCTAGTTGCAATATAGCTCTTGACCAATAATTAGCCCTGTGCACTCAGGATAAAGCTGGACAACTAATGTACTTGCAGCTTTTCACACCCATCTGTACTCCTTGGTAAACAGAATCTGTCAACATCACTGCATGAATGAACGGCATGATTCATTGTCATTATTTTTCTGGTCTTCCTATCTGGGACCACTAGTTCAGCTTATAGTCTACTATCCTACTATTTCTATATCTGATGACTGAATTGGCCAGGTGTTAACCATTTCATATATTTCTGCCATCTTCTTTATTCCTCTGATGTATTCACTATTAACTTTCTTCTTGGTTTCAGTGTGATTGATGTTGTCAATTTGAAGAATGCCCAGTGATTTATAGTGATTTTCTTCACCCAGATTCTTGATGTTATTTTCATAGGGCAACTTAATTCCTTCTAATTTTCACTATTTTTCCCCTGCTATTGCTAAGCATGGTGTTCTGGATTGGTTATATTTGAAATACTTACTGTTCATTGGTCTACATTCCGGCGGGAGATCCTCGCCCCGTCATTGGCTGACTTAGGCGCGGGAGCCCTTTAAAAGAAGGGCTGCCGCGCCGCCGAGTCAGTCGGTGTTCCTGTAAATAAACGAAAAGACTGAATCACTAACCGTGTGTGGCTCGTCATTGCCGCTACTAAACACTGGCGACGAAGGTGGGATCGAGGCAACACGTTTAGGGAGTGAATAGTGGCGGAGAGCGAGCGGCATCATGTCCGGAAGCAACGCCCCGCCAGAGAAATTCAATCCGGCAAAGGAGGAATGGCAGACGTATGTGGACCGATTCCTCATGTTTTTGGAGAGTAGCGATCTGAGCGGAGTGTCGGATCATCGGAAGAGAGCGGTTTTCTTGACCCACTGCGGCCAAGCCGTTTTTCGGATGGCAAAGGCGTTAGCGTCTCCAATCGATGTCAAAACGCTAACCTGGCCCGAGCTAGAAAAGATCCTGCGAAAACACTACGCTCCCACAGTCTCCTGCCTGATCAAGCGCCATGAGTTTTACCTCCGGAATCAAAAAGAAGGTGAACCTATCGCTGATTTCGTGGCAGATTTAAGAGAAATAGGAGGGGAGTGCGAATTCTCAGATTTCAACGAGGCTCTGAGAGACCGGATCGTATTAGGCTTAAAAGATCCAATATTGCAGAGTAAGTTACTAAACCGACCCAAGATAACAGCCACAGAGGCCATTGAAGAAGCCACCGCAGCCGAAGCTGCTCACAAATCGGCGGCAAGAATGAAACAGATTAATCAAGCTGCACACCACAATCCCAAAGAGGCCACCAAAACTGAAGATGAACGGGGAAAAACCTCAACACACTACGAGGATCTGGAAACTGAGGCCAGTAGTGAAGAAGACGAGGTTTGCCACCTAAAAGCCACGAGAGGGAAAAAAGAGCGGGCAAACAGGCGGTTTGATTTTGAATGCAACCGTTGTGGTGGAAACCACCCCAGATCAGAGTGCCGTTTCGTAGACGCAATATGCAGAAAGTGTGAAAAGAAAGGGCACATCGCAAGAGTATGCAGAGCCAGATCAAGCTACAGCCCCAGGCGGAGAGAAAGTCCTCCTCCAAGAGAGAGAGAAAAGAAAACAAGCAACCGTTGGAGCCAGGAAGGAAGGAATAGAAAATTTAAAGAGTCATCTTACAAGAAAGAAGAAACGCACCAAACAGTAATAATTGGTCACTCTAATACAAAAAACGTTAAAAAAGTCCACGTTCAAGTAAGAATTGAAGGAAAAAATTGTGAAATGGAAGTGGACTCGGGATCATTCCTTTCCATGGTTTCGTGGGACACTATCAAAGACTTGATCCCAGACATACGGCGAAGCGACCTAGACAAACAGAACTTAACGCTTAAAGACTACCAGGGAAACAAAATTCCGGTAGTAGGGATTGGACATTTCCAGGTAACCTTCAAAAACCACACCGAGATTCTTCCCCTAACAATTGTGGACCGGAACAGACCAAGCCTTTTAGGACTGGAATGGTTCGAACCGCTTGGAATAGGGATGACCGGTATCAACCATATTACAGACGCTGACTGGGAGGCAGACCTCATTCAAGAATTCCAGGACCTGTTCAGCGAAGAATTAGGCAAGTACCGGGGTAACCCGATATCTTTTAACATAGACCCTAAGGTAGCCCCAATTAGACTAAAGGCAAGACGGGTACCTTTTGCTTTAAAGCCAAAAATAGAAGAACAACTGGATAAACTAGTCAAGCAAGGGGTCCTCGAACCAGTTGACCACGCTAAATGGGAGACCCCTATAGTGACCCCTATAAAAGCGGACGGATCGGTTCGTATTTGTGGGGACTATAAGGCGACCCTTAACCATGCATTACAACAGAGCGCATACCCCGTGCCTGTCGTACAACACTTGTTACATTCTATCAAAGGCGGAAAAATTTTCGCTAAACTCGATTTGGCTCAGGCTTACCAGCAACTGCCCGTTGACGAAAAAACAGCTGAAGCCCAAACTATTGTAACACACCGGGGCGCCTTTAAATGTAATCGCCTCCAATTTGGCGTTAGCGTGGCACCTGGCATTTTTCAATCTCTTATGGAACGCCTCCTTCAAGGAATTCCAGGGGTCATCCCATATTTCGATGACGTCCTGATTGCAGCTAAACACAAATTGCAACTGCGAGACCGCCTAAGAAAAGTGCTTACCAAATTTACTGAGGCTGGGTTAAAAGTCAAAAAAGACAAATGCACCCTAATCACGGACAAAATAGAATTCTTGGGATACCAAATCGATGGCAACGGCATCCACCCAACAGCAGGAAAAACCCGTGCCATCAAAAATGCCCCCACCCCAACTAACAAAGCTGACCTACAAGCCTTCCTAGGGTTAATAAACTTTTATCGTGTCTTTTTGCCCCAGAAAGCCACGGTGGCGGAACCCTTGAATAGACTTTTGGACAAAGACACGTTGTGGAAGTGGGGAAATCGGGAAGAAACAGCATTTAACAAAATTAAAGACATGATCACTTCAGCAAAGGTACTAATACAATATAACGAGACTTTGCCATTGTTATTAACTTGTGATGCCTCGCCTTTTGGGATCGGAGCTGTCCTGAGCCACCTTCTACCTAACGGCAGAGAGGCTCCGATTGCCTTCTATTCAAAAACCCTGTCTAAAAGCCAAAGAAATTACAGTCAACTGGACAAGGAGGCACTAGCCATAATTTCTGGTATTAAACGTTTCCATGAATACCTGTATGGCCGACCATTTTCTATTATCACCGACCACAAACCCCTACTAGGTATTCTGGCGGGAGACAAACCAACTCCTCACATTTTATCACCCAGAATGACAAGATGGTCAGAGTTCCTTGCCGCTTACAATTACACCTTGTCTTACCGTCCGGGTCCGTCCATCACGCACGCAGATGCTTTAAGTCGTTGCCCGTTACCAGACTCTGATCCTGAACCAAACCCCAGCACCTCAACATTTTTGATTGAAACCCTGCCCGACCTCCCGATGACAGCAGCAGACATCGCGCACGAAACCTCTAACGACCACCTACTGCATACCGTGAGTAGGTGGATCATAAAGGGATGGCCAGACTCTGATTTACAAGAACATTACAGACCATTTAAACAGAGACAAATGGAACTTTCCGTACTAAAAGGTTGTGTACTATGGGGGGATCGAGTGGTCATTCCACTAAAACTTCGAAATCCCATATTGAGACTATTGCATGAGGGACACCCCGGGGTGGTGAAAATGAAAAGTTTAGCCAGGAGTTATGTATGGTGGCCTGGGTTAGACAAGGATGTTACCGACTGGGTCGCGGGTTGCCAGCCCTGCCAGACATCCCGGCCCTCACCCCCAAAGGCGCCAGCCACTGAGTGGGATCTACTTAGGGGCCCTTGGTCTAGAATTCACATAGATTTTGCGGGTCCGACTAAGGGGCATACCTTCTTGATTCTGGTAGACGCTTATTCCAACTGGCTAGAAGTAAGCCTAATGAAATCAACCTCTTGCGAGGCTGTCATACGACAGCTCGGTCAATGGTTTGCCACCCACGGATTACCAGACGTCCTGGTATCTGACAACGGCCCTCAATTCACGGCTACAGAATTTGAGGGTTATTTAGCAAGCTTGGGCATACGCCATGCCCTAACCGCGCCGGCACATCCGGCAGCGAATGGACGGGCCGAACGCATGGTCCGGTTTACCAAGGAGACCCTTCTTAAGTTAGACCAGGGCCCTATACAAGCACGCATCGACAAATTATTATTTATCCAACACACTACACCTAGTAGCACTACTAACAAAACTCCTGCTGAATTACTTATGGGGAGGAAACTACGTTCCCCTCTAGATAGACTACACCCTACATACTCTACAGACAAGCCTCTAGATTCTTCAAGAGAAGACTAGAGTCTCTAGATTCTTCAAGAGAAGACTAGAGTCCGAACATTCTGAATTGGGGATTTAGTTTACGCTAAAAACCTGGTAGGGCACCCCTTATGGGTGCCAGCCACCATCACACATCTAACCGGACCCCGTTCTTACCGGCTTACCAGTTCTGATGGCAAATGCTAGAAGCGACACATCGACCAACTTCGAACTCGCACCCTTCCCAGACCTTGCGATTTTCCTGGGGGGGAAGGGGAGCAACCACCAAGCAGTCAAGATAAGGAAAGCCCACTAACAAACAATGACGCCCTAACTCACACACACACACCCTCAAATCTAGCTCCGGTCGGGTCTCGCTGCTACGCACCTGATCCTGGAGAACGTCCCACTGAAACATCTGACAGGACCGACGATAATCCAGGCCGGGCAGGGAGCGGCATGGCCACATCAACTAGCCTAGCTAGGCCCGTTGGTAGTGACACAGCCGGCTCGACCTGCTCGAAGTTTCCAGGGCCGGAGGCGAGAGGAGCAACAGGTCCTTCCGCACCAGCCGATAGCAACGACGCAACTGAGCCGCGCAGGTCCAGTCGGACCTACAGGAGCCCCGCCTATCTACGTGATTACGTAACATAGGCGCAGCTCCTGATTGGTCAGACTGGACCAAGGAGGGAGGGGTGTTCTGGATTGGTTATATTTGAAATACTTACTGTTCATTGGTCTACATTCCGGCGGGAGATCCTCGCCCCGTCATTGGCTGACTTAGGCGCGGGAGCCCTTTAAAAGAAGGGCTGCCACGCCGCCGAGTCAGTCGGTGTTCCTGTAAATAAACGAAAAGACTGAATCACTAACCGTGTGTGCCTCGTCATTGCCGCTACTAAACACATGGCATATTTGTCCAGTCCAAATTGCAAATTATTATCTGTTAATATTATTATTATTATGTGGAAAATTGCTAATTGCCACTCTTTTGATATACTTAAATAAGAATTTTACCTTAAAGAAGAATTTAGATCTTATATAAGAAAAAAAAGAGACTTCAAATTTTTAAATTGCTTCTCCTTCTCTACAGATCAAGATGTATAGATATACTGTATACATGCACATGTTTGGATACTTTTTAAAGGATACTCAGTTTAATTTTATTATCAGATTGGCTTCAGAGAACATTACTTCTTGGAAAGCTTGGAAACAGCCTTTTCTTACTGTTAATGTCTCTAATTGATGTATTTTTTCCATTTATCATTAATGACCATTGTTTTTCTATATTTATTTATTTTTCTTATTTAAGAAAAGAGGAAAAACTACTGCATTTTTTTTATTATTATTTTACATAAAAAGAGATAAATGCTGACAGTTTCTTGCCAGTCTTTCAATTTGGCAGAAGCAGGCACCATGCATCTTCATTATGTCGTGTTTTATTTTCTATATTTTGATGATGCCAAGAACCAATAAATCTTGGAAAGAATGAAAAGAAAGTAGAAGAAGAATGAAAAAAAGTACAAAGCAAAAAAATTCCCGAATGCCAGCACTCTGCTAAACAAATAATTCCCTCAACACTGTAAACTATTTACTAAGTTTGCATTACTATTACTATTAATCCTCCCATCCTTCCTTTCACCCATCTTCTCCCACTTATGACTGTATGACGGTAACTTTGTTGCTTGTATCCTAACGATTTTATTGATTGTTTCCTAGTATCTTGAATCTTTTCTTCTATGTACACTGAGAGTATATGCATCAAGACAAATTCTTTGTGTGCCCAATCACACTTGGCCAATAAAGATTTATTTATTTATTTATTTATTTCCTTTTTTCTATCTATCTATCTATCTATCTATCTATCTATCTATCTATCTATCTATCTATCTATCTATCTATCTATCTATCTATCTATCATCTTCATAAGTATCTTCCCCAACACTTTCTTTTTTTCTTTTAAGACAAATATTCAGGGCAAGGCCAATAGAAAGGTTGTTAAGTCACTTATTCACTTTTTCATATTGGGGGAGGATCTATAAATATCAGCCCAGAAGCACAATTTAATGTTACTTTATAACAGATATTTTAATTATTTTTTTGGGGGGGAGCTTTAGCTAGGTTTTAACTAACATAAGTATATTAGAACCTACAGGACTACTTAGATTTTTGTTAGACTTGTTAGATCTTTCTAAATTTAATCATAACTTCTTTAAGCAAAAGATTCGTATTCTGTTATTCTATTATCTCATGCTAATAATTGAGATGCAGCATTATCTGGCAGGCTGCAGTTTGCTCTTCCTGAATCATCCTCTGCTTAAAAGATTATTTTCTTGACATCTATTCATAACCATCACTTAGAAAATTGCTAAATCTGCTCCAACAAACTGCCATTAACATCATCACTGACTGAGTTTTAAAATAAATGTTTTTTGGTTCAATTTAAATGGATTCTTTGTGAGGCGCTTTCTCTTCCACTCTATTAATCTTTTGGCACCTTCAGTTTCGAAGGTTCATTTCAAGTTGGTTCAACAACTGACAACTGTCACATTCATTGCACAAGCACAAAAAATGATCAATATAGGTAGTCCTCGATTTATTACCACAAGTGAGTCTAATTTTTTGTTGCTAAGTGAGACAGCTGTTAAGTGAATTTTGCCCCATTTTTCAACCTTGCTCATCACCATTGCTAAGTGAATCACTCAAATTCTTAAATTAGTAAAATGGTCATCAAGTTAATCTGGCTACCCATTGGCTATCATACATTGTTAAGTATATGCTACGTTCAAAGATATGAAGATAAATTTCAACAGGGTTATGTGAAGAGACTAATAAACAGCAATTGTACAAAATGAAATGTATTTATCCTAAAACAGTTTAACATCTTTGTCACTTTTACTAAGCATCATTGTAATTATCTCTGTACCAGTCTACCTAGAACAGGATACAAATGAGTTCTCATTTATTTTAATTGTTCATTTTAATTGGGGATTTCATCAGGTGCTGTGTTATCTTCGAGGAAAATAACTAGCAGCTATAACTTCATCTGCTTATTAAAGGATAGCTCATTAAATCAGGCTTATTCGAAGATTTATAGTCCAGGAGTCCTACTGTGGAATCTCTTCTGTGCATGCTTGGAAAATAATTTGGAAAAGATGTTTCAGAAAATACAGACACATAGCTGAAACATCTGTTTAAAAAAACTCATCCCTTTACCCTCACATTGTATGAAGCTGCAGCTGCTTCAAGGAGTCGTATTAAAGCACATCAGTTTTAATCAGTCAGCTTTTAATATTATGCATTCCACAGAAGTCTATGAAAACATACATCTGCTTTAAAAAGATGCTGTGCTCATTTTCCTTACCTTCAAAGCACTGTTTCTACTTTGTTTAAAAAACAGACATAGGTCTACATTCCAATCTTTAGCAGGCAGCACTTTCAGCATTGCAATTTTGAGACAAGAACACAGAAGTTAATTGTGGGACCATGGAATTATAGAATGATTGGGAAGAAATCCTATAAATCATTTAGTCCTTTGTTTTTCCAATTGTGTTCTGCAGAACCCTATCTGATGAGACTCCATGGGTGGCTAAGGTGGGAGGGGAGTTCACTCAAATCCAATCAATCTTTTATCACTTTGCCTCTTGTTCAAGTGTTCTTACAAATATGTTTTTAATTAACATATTCCATGTTTTTTTTTAAATGAAAACCAATAATCTAGTCTAATACCATGCTCAATCCACAAATCCACTAAATTATCCCTGACAAATAGGCATCCTCCCCTATTTGAAAACTCTTCTTTAGGGGAGAGTCATCAAAGTTCTAGTAGTTCTGCTATTTAATAGCTCTTCTTGTCAGGAATTTTTTTCCTAATATTTAATCAAATTTCTCTGTCTTTTCATTTCAGCCTATCGGTCTATACCCCATCCTTTTGTTTCACATGATAATCAATCCACCCTGTTTGCACATTATGGTATTTTATATATTTGTACCTGTCAAGGTTCCAAGTAATACACCCATAACAAGCAAGGCTTCAAGTCAGGTAGATTCCTCAAAGAATAGCTTTATTGGATATATCATATTGGCACAGATCTGGTAAAAACCGACTATGAAGGTTCTCATGGTTTTCACCTAAAAGTAAAAGTTTTTCCCTTTCCCCAAACAATCAGTCACATGGTCCAATTAGGGTGCCATCTGATTGCCAGGTAACATCACTCCTCCTCTCTCTGACCAGGTGTGAGAATGTTCTTGGTTCCCAAGAAAAAGTACTTTGTTTTGGCTACAAAGTCCCAGCTATCTCTATTCCCCCCTCTCAATCCCTCAGTGGCAATACTGAAGCAGCAAAATGGTTTCAGTCAGATCAGCTTCAGGGTTGATACTACTCTGCTGTTATATTGTCCCTTATATTTCTTCAGCAAGCTAAACAAATCTAGCTCCTTTCAGCATTCCTGGCAAGATTTAGCTTTCAGACTTATCACCTTAACTAGCTCCAGCTTCTCCACAGTCCTTGTTAAAAGGCAGAGCACAGAGAGCAATAGAATAGGTCTTCTCTGACTTCATCTGTAGATAAATATAAGACCCTACTCATCTTTGAGGCAAAGACTGGTTGAGTACAGATGTGAGGATGTATATTTCACAGGGCTCCCCTCTGGTGGCAGCAAGGAAGAAGAATCACTACCAAAAAAAGTAACTAAGATATTAGATAGGTACCACACAAATACTGGCTGACATATTTAATTTTGAATGAAAAAGCCAAATAATTATAATACTTCAAATGTTATTATTCTAAACTATAACTCATGTTGATAGAATATCCACTTTTTCTTTTCTCTTCTCTGTATTCAATATGTTATGATGCCAAAATAATAGAATGATAACAATGTATGTTATAAATATATCATTTGTTTCAAAATAGCATGCTATATGAAGAAAGTGATAAAAATGTTATAACCTGTGGTTTATCGCAAAAGTGAGTTTCATTGTATTAAACCATAGATGCCTCTTTTCTCCTCAAATAAAGGATACATTGAAAACTCATTGGTCAATGTCCATAGAAGACATAGAAGACATTATTAATAAAAAAAGTTCAGTATTATAAGCCTTTCTTGGTTCTCACTACTTAATGGAATTCTGCTTCTTAGGTCTTAAATTAATGCCACAAATAGTCTATGTAATAACAAGATTGAAGAAAGTAAAACTTTGACTCTTTTCTCCCCTACCAATCTTGTTCTCCAGCCCAGAGAATTCCTTTCACTCAGGCAGGAAGCCCTAACAAGCCCATACCTCCTAATTGCAGATTAGACTCTCACCCTTGGTTATTCTAAGATGACTCTCCTTGTCTCCATGAGTTTCAGTCTTCTCTCCAGGGGTGGGATTCTCCTGGTTCGGACCGGTTTGGGCAAACACCTTGTTCCAATGATCAGCTGGCTACAAATTGGTTCGCTCCAATGAGCATGTGAACCCTCCTGCCCACCTACCCCTGCTGTTTCCTGTGCTTTATGTCTTTTTGTTAGAGCACAATTGATTCACGTGGCAGAGCGGTTTGCCGTGCCTCAGCTGTTTTCTTCAGCTGCAGTTGATGGTAAGTATTAGCTTTTTTAAACATGGTGCATGTGTGCACATATGAAGCATGCATTCATCGAACCGGTTGTTATACCGGTTGAATCGCACCCCTGCTCCTCTCCCATATTAAGCCAACTCACCTAGACTCTTTTTCTAGGATTTTCTCAGATAGGAAGAATTTCGGCTTTCTCTCTGTCCGATCATCCTGCCATCTTGATGTCCTTATTGCATATAGGCCTTCTCTTATCCAAATTCCCATCTTTTGTATCTTTCTAACTTTTTTGCCCTTCTTAACTTCCCTATGCCCCTTCCTTTGCCAAGCTGTATCTACATTAACTACTGTAGGACTATAGCAGCACTCCAAGCTGAATGGGATCTGAAAAAGAACAATAGACATAATCATGTTGCCTGGAGCTGAAATCAGTATATTAAACAAAACCATTATATAATGATTTGATAATACAGGAAGAAATGTAATAACCTTGAGCAAATGAGAAGCTTTAAACCTACCATTGAATATAAGATAGTAACTTGTATTTGGACTTTGGACACCTAAAACTTTGAAAAGACACTCTGTTTAGTACAGACATAGTATATTACCAAACTGCAGTTCAGATCCCCCCTCCAAAAAAAAAGCAGCAGAATTGAAATGTACCCAAACTGAAGAAACTCTGGTTCAATAAAGGATCTAACTTACATCAGCAGGAAGTTATCTACTTAAAACTGGAAGCAATTAGGGAGACATTGTTGTATAGTTATGTTTGGAAATGCATCCCTTCCTCCTCCCCAAATAACCTCACTTCTCCTGTGAGTGATCCCTTGATATCTACTGACTTATATCATCTTTTAAGGGTATTTTGTCCATTCATTGCATTACTCTCCACACCAACTGATCTTTTTATAAAGTCAGAAATGAACAAAAGCATAATTAGAAGACACTATTGGAGGAAAAAAAGTGAAAGTAAGGAAACATCCTTATCCGGATTTAATAAAGCAGCATATGTTGCCTTGATCTTCTTTAAAACACACACACACACAAACAGCCTGGATAAATTTTCTATGTGTAATCAATTCTTTGCAACTGTCGTTAACTTGCCAATATGGGCAACTGCAAATATGTAAAACAAAATGAGGTAGGTTTATTGACCAACTGATGTGTAGTTCCTAGAGTCTACATGGATTACATTTACAATAATAAAAACAAGCACTGCAAAATGTCAGTGAAGTGAGTGTAATAAGCATGTGCTTTATAAAATGTGTAGAACCTTTATATTCTATTCTATTCTATTTATTATATTACATTTATATTCTATTCTATTTTATTATCCTATATTAATTATCCTATATTTATTCTATTCTATTTATTTTATATATATATATATATATATATATATATATATATATATATATATATATATATATATATATATATATATATATATATATTGTTTAAAATATTTGTTTTATGTATCTATTTCAAGATACATTTTATGTATCTATTTGTTTTATGTATCTGTTTCAGAGAGATTACATTTTTCTAACCTCCCTACAAATGTCCTTCATAAATGAGTTAATTAATTAATGAGCTTGGAAGAGACAGAGTTTCAAACAGAAAATGCTTCCAAAGGGAGGACAGTCCTTTAGAGAAGAGCATTTAGTTATTTTCCCAAAAATATCTTGTAAAAAAGAAGAGTTCTCACTCGCTTGCTCGCTTGCTCTGTGTGTGTGTGTTTGTATTTGGTGTGTGTACACACACACCAAATATTCCTACTAATAGAGTAAAATATTGTATTTTTCCAATGAGATTTTATTGTGTTTGATAATAAAATCATTTTCAAAAATTATTTAAGTGAATTACCATGAGCGAGAGAGAGAGGGAGGGGGGGGAGGGAGGGAGGGAGGGAGGGAGAGAGATGGGACAAATTATTTGAACTTATTTAGTTACAAAGTAAGAGACATATATTTGGTGCACATGTTCACATAATTCACCATTATTCAAATTACTCAAATCAATATGCAGGATTTATATGATTATGCTTCAGTTTTTACACATAGACCACTTTTTCTATTATTACATGTATGCATCAGAGAAAATTGTTTTAAAAAGGAACTTATTAGTAAAAATTATTTGTTTTCCAGTTTTCTATGCCACTCTTAAAAACAGTATTTTCAGAAGGGACCAGTTCAGAATACATATTCATATTGGTGCAAAAACAGTGTCCAAGAACGTTGTGTTTTAAAATATTTCAAATGGTACAAAGTAAAACAGACAAGATTTTATGTAACTGACAGTAATTTTTATGAAGAAAAAATGTAATTTTCTATGCAGTATAATAAGCTTCTGATTGCTGTTTGTAGTAGTGTAGGAAGTTAGCACTCACCCCTCTCCTAGAAAATTGAAATAGCCTAGGAAATATTTAAAAGGCAGAATATTATATCTCCCTGGATGGGAAAAGGAGAAATATGTTTTAAAGACAAAGCAGCTGCCTGCAGCTGCCTGCCCCCCCCCCCCTTCAGCTCCAGGGTGATGGGATTAAGGATGGCCCTCAGGAAATGATAGGATTACCAATCTCATTACATGTTCTGGGAAGATTGCATTAGCCAGCATTCAGTGAAACCATGTGATCCAGACCAAGCCTACAAAGTTAAGACCCCCGCCCTTGGGAGTCTGACAGCCAATGGGATACATTTCTTACACAGGAACAGGAAACACTAAGGTGGGGCCCAACAGAGGTTATATAAGGGTCTGTCAGTATCTGGACTTCCCTTTTTTTTTCCTTCTCTTCTCACCTTGAAGCATGTGATCATTCTTCTCTGGAGCTTCAGGCCATGTGGCCTTGTACACCATTAAACCTTCCAAGCAGCTTCCATGTTTCCAGTGTCTTTTTCCCCACTTGGAACTGAACCCAGAAGCATATTTCTTTCAACAGTAGGAACCAAATCTGAAATCTATTTTACACTGTGCGCTGCTAACAACATACCTTTATTAAATGCTGGGATGAAACAGGTAATTGGATGGAATTTTACGATTTCAGGTTTCTTTCCGAAGGGAAGGGAAGAATCAGCCATTGAAGTTGTAAAGCTGTGATATTTTAGTTAGTTAGTTAGTCAGTTAGTCAGTTAGTTAGTTACCTTCAACTTAGGGTTGTCTCCTCGTGATGGCCTGGACAAGTCCCTACAAGTCCCTTTCTTGTCAAGGTTTCAAAAGTTGTTTGCCATTGCCTGCTTCTTAGGGCTGAAAGGGAGCAACCAGCACAAGGTCAATCACTTCCATAAAATGCCCTTTGAGTTCACACATGAAATCCTGATGGTTGTCCAGCATCAGATTGTTCCCCTCAATGAATGGCCATGAGCCATTTAGCTTCCTTCTGAAAACTCATAACAAAAGTCACACTGTTGTGATCAGTGAGAAACTCCGCCGCTCTGTCTGTCACAAACATTTCACATTGTCTAGAATTGAAACGTGTCCCTTCTGACCATCTCTGGCAAGTTCCCATAGAAATGCAGGAGCATTGGCTGAGTTGCAAATTGTTCTGCTGCTGTGGGTTAGGGAAAATTCTGCCCCAGCTATTGTGTTAGCTATATCAAGGCATACTGCAAATCATCTGTGTATCCATTTGTACTAAGGTTTTTCCCATGTACCATTAAGATTCCTGACAAACACAATGATATTTCCCTAATACAAATGATAGGCTTAAAAGAATGACAGTTGGAAAGGACCTTGGAGATCTTCTAGTCCAACCCCCTGCTCAAGCAGGGGTTATGCTGTAAGTTTGGCTTGTTTGTATTTTCACTACCATTGTCTCACAAGCACTGAGCCCGTTTTTGATGGTCAATCAAATGTTGATCCAATGGTTGCAATAGGGATTGACTGGCCGGCTTGTCACCTAAGCTTGTCATTGTGTACTAAGAGTGTGTGACTGGTTCAAAGTCACCCAGCCAGCTTCATGCCTAAAAGAAGACTAGAACTCAAAGTCTTTTAGCTTCTAGCCTTATGCCTTAACCACTAGACCTGTGAGGCAAACCAATGGCCCATGTGCTGGAAGTAGCACGCAGAGCCATCACCCCAGCTCACTGCCATGCACACACCTCCCGCCAGCCAGTTGATTTTCAGGTATCTGCCACACATGCATGGGGGGCAGGGTGAATGCAGGAGAGGGGTGGGGGTGCATACATTGCATTATGGGTGCAGGCATGTGAGACTGCTTGCGCGCACACACACACACTTTTGGCACACAATGACAAAAAGGTTAGCCATCACTGCACTAGACCAAACTTGTCCTCTCTTCCTAATGATGATATATTTGGCATGAAAAACTCAAATGATAATTTATATTACATAGTGGTAAGTGAGCTCCTTGTGTTCAAAGGTAATGCACAAAGGAACTCATTTTTCTAATTGCTTCTCTCCTTATAAAAAGAACTAATCTTGGTAATATTATAACACGGTTCATTCAGTGTAAGTTGCACCATATAGAGTCTTACAGACAGACATTTCTAATTCTAATTCTTTCTCTGATATTGTATGTTCCTTTAACAAGGATCTTTTACACTGTTTGTCTCCAGTTCAAGTATTATACTCCCAAATACATTAGTTTTATGCATTGCATTTCTGACTATTTCATTTTCTACCAACTGAATTAGATGCAAAATTATTAATAAGACTGTCTTTTGTTTGGCAGTTGTACTTCAATAAAATGAAATATTTCACAGTAGCTCCTTCTGGGATGTGGTCAAGATGACATCTCTGAAATAAAGTATACTAGAGAGATCTAATAGTACTAGTTCATTTTTTTTCAATCTATTTGACTATTCTCATTCAAATTTAGGGAGAAATGTTTTTGTGGGTTTTTTAAAAAGAAGAATATCATTCCAACTAAAATTTGTGTGAATAGAGTTTGAAATTCTTGCCCTTATCTTAGAAATGTCCAGGATGTGGTCATCAAAATGATGAAAGAAGTTTCACATGGTGCAACACAATTTCCATCTCTTTGTACCTGGAATGCAATATCAGAACATGAGTACAAAACAAATGAGTTTTTAGCCAGGTTTCTAACCAACCTGGCTCTTCACTAGATCACCTCACTAGAATACTTTCCCTAAATCTGAAGACATGATATGAGAATAGTCAGTGTGGTTACAGTGATGGAGAGATATGTCACAGAAAACAACAGCAACAATACTTGTCTGCCACCTCAGAATATTGAAACAAAAATGCTACTGAAAGAAACAATACTTTGAGATAGAAGAACAATCCTTTCACAGAAAGAAATTGTGTAACTGTTCAAAATTTCAATAAAACATTAGCAAATATTGTGTTTATAGCCACTTTTATTTTGCTAATGTCTAGAATTGCCATGAATGAGTAGGCAGATATAAAAATTATAAATATATTTATTTATTATTTATTTATTTACCAAATTTTTATACCTGCCCATCTCACAAAAGTGATATTTTCCTCACAGCAAATATTTGAGTTGGGTTGATCTAAAAGCATTATGGGTCCAGAGTCATCTAGACATGGATTTTGGTGAAAACTACTGAAATCCTGATTAATCAGAACTTGGTACAATGAATTTCATAAGCAGTGTATCAAATTTCTTTGTGATTTTATTTATCAGAGCTGTGGTGCCACAGTGGCTAGAATGTAGTATTGCAGACTACTTCTGCTGACTGCTGGCTGCCTGCAGTTTGGCAGTTCAATTCTCACCGGCTCAAGGTTGGCTCAGCCTTCCATTCTTCTGAGGTCAGTAAAATGAGGACCCAGATTGTTGGGGCAAAATGCTGACTCTGTAAACCACTTAGAGAGGGCTGTAAAGCACTGTGAAGTGGTATATAAGTCTAAGGGCTAAGGGCTATTGCTATCTGTGCAATGATGTAATTAGAGAAATGATATAAATAACCAAAAAATTATTCACTTGTACCATGACATCATTTTTGCAAGCCATATAAATCATCAAGATCACTCTGCCACTCATTAAAGCAACCCCATTTTTTCAAGCTTCCCTGTGAATCTTTTTTAAAAAATGTCATCACTTTAAGAGTTGTATTAGCTTTGATACCTAAATTCCTTAAGTTAATATTATTTTTCTTTCAGGTTTGTGCAAAGCTTGAAAATGTAAGCTTGTTTTACTGAATAGCACTGCAGTACTGAGTTCATATGAAACCCAAAGATCTATTTCCACATCATTTGTGAAGCATGCACAACTTTATAAGGAATTTCAACACCTTGAGATTTTTTTTAAAAAAACTTACATTTTGAAGTAAAGGCTGTCTCTCTTGCTCCATTTAATATTCATGCTTCATCACACAATCTATAATTAACAAAAAGAATAAGATATAATATTGGCAACAAGCTCAAATGATTTTCTTAAGGAACAGATAAATGCTAGGGTCTAATATTGTCCATGGATCACAACAAATAGATTCTGTTCATAGGCAATATTGTTCTAAATGTCTCTTGTGGATGCAAGCAACAATGATCTGTTTGTCTTCACTGCTTAAGCCAGTGTCTCTCAATCTCAGCAATTTTAAGATGTGTGGCTTTCCACTTTTCTCCAACCATCAGAATTCTGGGAGTTGAAGTTGACTGCCTTAAGCGTTTAAGAATTTCCAGTTTCTCACTGATTGTTGGAAGTAAAATGCTAGAAGGCTCTTGCTCAAATTCAGCAGGGTTCAAATTTGGCAGGGCTTTTTCAGACATAACTATTTGACATAGGGGCATGATCAAAATTGTTATTGAATGGTGCCATCATTCCAAGACTTCCGGGCAAAAAGTGAAGTCCCCATTTAGTTGAATGAATTTGGCTTATGACTTTTTGAAATAAATTCAACTCTGCATACTGCAAATTACTCCTCTAATTTATAGAACCTCAAGATATACCTTGTCATTGATGGGATTTCATAGAATGGCTGTATTTACACAACTTTCTCAATCAGATCAGGTAAAGAGCTGTGATCTGCCCTAACACTCCTGGCCTTCCTGAAGAGCCAAAAAATTTGGCTCTGCTGCTTGGCTTGAAGATTCTTGCCCTCAAACTGCCCATCATTTGGGTTCTTAACTTTTAATGTTTTATTCTAATTTTAATTGTTTTCAGCACTTTTTAACTTGTTATGCACTTATTATTGCTGTATTAATGAGATGGGTGGCATAGAAATTTAATAAATAGTTCCTAGCATCCATGAAATATAAGCAGCCAATAATTTTACTATATACATAGTGCTTCTGGACAACCCTTTTCAAAGACAAGTAATTCAAGACAGGGATAGTTTAGAGTAGAAGTGCAAGAGCTAATAATAGATGAAAATAAATGTGCCATCATCCTGGCCATGGAAAACATTATTGAAAGAAGCAAGCAGTAATGACACACATTTGAAATGACAAAAATCCTACATTTCAATTGTTCTACTCCTTTTAGAATAAATTGATCTAGTGGGAGATATTACGTGGATATGGCCTCTATACCAAAAGGACATGAGTTCTAGTCCTGCCTTAAGCATAAAGCCAAGTGGGTGACCTTGGGCCACTCTCTCTCTCAACCGTTGGAAGCATGCAATGGCAAACCATTTATAAAATCTGACCAAGAAAACTGCAGGGACCTGTCCAGATCGTTGCCAGAAGTCAACACTGGCTCGAAGGCATAGACAGAAAAGGTCTAGTTAAACTGATATCCTCTTATTTCTTATAAAGAAATTATGGAAGGTGTGTTAGTTTTCTATGTATTTTTTTGCTTTTCAATTACTTCATGTAAAGATTTGGTCAGTACATACAGCATTTACACATGGTAAAAACTTCTATCACTTTACAAGACTATAGTTTCTGTTTAATCTCACTGCCATTCTATTTAACAGGGAAAGCAGCAAGTTAAGCAACACACAACTTTCTACAATTCCAGTTTTTTTTTAAAAAAAAATATCAGTGATTATCTTACAAAAACAGACACTAATGGTTAATTATTTAAATTGTTAGATCCTCCAGCTGAGAAATAATATTCCTAAAAAAGGAATAGTACCACCTGCCAGTGGCACTAATGCTCTCCATGGGTTTTATCTTAATTTCTTACATAGAATTTACAGTAATAAAGTATCCACATTAGAGCCACAATAAAATTCAGGCTCTCAAGATTACCACAAGGCGGCAGGAAAGAGTTATTGCAAAATTTAATTATTTGCTCCACTTAGCATTCATCCAAAGTGTTGCAACTCAGATATGGTAGTCCTAGTCTTCCCCAATACCTCTCACAGCAGCTCTTAATATTTTACTATGGCTGGCACGGTGTTTTGATGTATAAATGTGATTTCTCCCAGGTGATAAAAATAAATATAATAACCATATGAAAAGAGAAAAAAGATGCTCTGCCATCCATTGAATGGACTGTACTGCAACAGCAACTCCTTCTGGAAATTTTTTGCAGAGACTATTTTCATTAATGCAGCCATGCAATATATTTCCCATGTTTTTTGTAGGTCCATGAACCAGGATGATAGGGAGTTGCTGTAGTGCTGACAAATAATCAAAAAAAATAAAGGCCTCCCCAAATAGCCTATCTTACCCCATTTTCATCGCAACTGCAGAGCCATGCCAACTCCCATCTCTAATATTATATTTTAAAATACATCTTCAACTGGCATTGAAAAAAGTTAACATATTTGTCTAGGAACCAACATTCACTAGACTGAGTGCCGTTGCTATGAAAATCTCTTTGACTGCTTATCTTTGAATAATTTTGAAAGTTTTCATAGATGATGTCAGTGGCTGACAGGAGGGTATAAAATATAAATCATAGAACCACTCCTACCAGCTGACATGGCATGTTAGGAAAAAGTATTAATCTTGGATTTTTCTTGACCTAAGAAGAGGACTGGCTATTTCCTAACATGTTGACTTAGCTCTTGTGAGATATTCCCCTTCATATTCCCAATTAACTAGAATGGCTATCTGAACTATGCACTATATATATATATCCTTGCTTGATCATCAGTTGCTTAGAGACTTTTTAAAGTAACCACTGAATTAACCAGATCTATACGGCCTATTTTTGAAGTTCTGAATGCTGTATTCCTTTCTCCCAAAATCACATGACTATATTTTAGGCATTTGGCAATCAGCTCACATTTTTGGCTGTTTGCAGCATCCCATAGTCACATGACTATGGTTTTTAACATTTTTGGGAGGCAGACTCTGTTTGGCATTAAGACTCCAAAATCAGGTAGTCCTTCAGTAAAGCTTTATAAGGATTTTAAAAGTTAATGCCAATACTTTACATTGTCCAAGCTGGACAATATATTGAGAGATTCCAATCAATCTGCCCTAGTCAATCAAATTGCAATGATATTCTGAACTACAATGTTCTATGATACAGGTACTCCTCAACTTACAACTATAATTGAGTCCAAAATTTCTATTGCTAAGTAAGACATTTGCTAAGTGGGTATTGCCCATTCCATGACGTTTCTTGCCACTGTTGTTAAGTGAATCACTGCAGTTGTTAAGTTAGTAATATGGCTGTTAAATGAATCTGGCTTGCCCATTGATTTTGCTTGTCAAAAAGTCGCAAAAGATGATCACATGACCCCAAGACACTGCAACTATCATAAATATGGGCCAGTTGCCAAGCATCTGAATTTTGATCATGTGACCATGAGGGTGCTGCAATGATTATAAGTGTAAAAATGGTCATAAGTCACTTTTTTCAATGCTGTTGAAACTTTGGGTAACTTCAAACAATTACTAAATGAACTGTTGTAGGTTGAGGACTATCTGTAATCAGTGGTCATATCACGAATATATTTGAATTTTCCAGGATGGTGAAATTTCCTACTATTAAATGGAGTAATAGTAAATTGTTATTTGAAACATTTTGCTCAAACTTCTTGCTTTGTTTCAGACAGCTCCCAATAAAAGCCATAATGAAACAGAAAAGCATTTAAAAACAAAAAGAATCAGAAGTGGCAACTATAAAATGAACATCAATAATAAAAATCCTCTTTCCTTGCCAACAGCTCCAATTAATCACCTTTAGCAACCAGACCAGCTCAGCTGCTGAAAGCCAGTCTAAATAAATCAGACTTACAAATCTCCCAGAATCTTAACTAAAAGGTTGGCTGAATTCCTTCCTGAGTCATTTATTGTCACAATAGAAAGCAGGATTTTCACAACTAAGTAGACACATAAGGTATTTGGGCACATTAAAGTTTGAACAAGGACAGTTACCCATTTCTTGCTTGTGTTACTTTTCTGACCTTGCTATATGTCTTTTTATGTAGCTAGTCAGAAGACTAAACTTGTCAGATTCCCTTCAAACCAAACTAAACAGGAGCCAAATTTAACCCACCTATGTAACAACATCATATGATGTCTTCCTGCAATTATTCATATTAAGTACAAACCTTTTAGATGTTTCCATATCTGCCTTATGGTCTATTTCTCTTTATACACAATACTTTAAAGTATATCTTTGTTTATATGTAGGTGTGTGTTTATATGAAAACGTATGAACTATAACAGTGAGAGTCTCTGGAGCCTGGGGGAGGCCATTTTCGCCCTCCCAGAGGCTCAAAGGAAATACCCGAAGTGCTGAAACAGGCCCATTTTTCGGCCTCCCAAGGCTGCAGAGGCTTCCCTCAAGCCTCCAGGAGGGCAAAAACAGCCTCAAATGGGCCAAAAATCAGCTGGGAGTCACATGCATGCGCAGTGCAGGTAAGTTTGGCTGGGGTTTGCATGCCCGCACAAATGGTTGTGTACCACCTGTGGCATGCGGGCCATAGGTTCGCCATCACGGATCTATAAGGTTTTGGGAAGGCACAGATACGGGCCTGCAATCTAAAATAGTTTTTTTTTAATTCCAGTTGAAGATCTGGCTTTAGTAGCACAGCATGTCTTCAGTATCCAAAATTACATTAACATAAATATCACACATCATTCAAGAGCCAATGAAAATAATATTTTAAAAGACCAAATTCTTACGAGGTTTCGGATATTGGATTGAGAGGGATGTCTAATTGGGAAGATACCCTATTGTTATTGTTATTAAACAACAAATTAAGCTTAAAAAACAAGCAGGCAATTTTGAAAGAGTAAACTGTAAAAGCATGAATTTAAGATTAATTAAATTTAAATAAAAATGTACTGAGTCAGCAAGTTGCTTTTTTATTGAATTGCTATACATATATAAGCACATCCTTCTTTCTCAACTATTCAGAAAATCTCTGCTTGTTATGTCAAAGGGAATTATGAGGAATCAACATGAAGTAAAAATATTTATTCTTTTAAAATTTACATTTTCACCAAGTTAATTATCATCATTTTACAATGGTTTTTAATGAAAAAAGTTGGGCAGGCAAAAATAGAGTTAGGAATCAGAAAAAGGAGAAACATCAGATATATCACTGCTTTGATATTTTATGTATCTATATGTGCATCTATGCAACTTATACTATGATTTGATTGTGAAAGTAGTAATTTTCCTGGATTATACACTACTGAAAACATAACTCTGAAGTAAAGCTTTCAACAAATGCATACATACAAAATATAAATTTATCATACTTGATGCTGCACATCTTTGCTAATTAACTAATCTCTTTTACTCTCCATCTCCATTGTAAATTAGCTACTGAAACAAATACTGATTTCAGAGTAATTGTAATAATCAAACCAATAAATTAGAGCGGGAAATTGCTGGTCCTTCAGATGTCACTAAACCACTGTCTCCAAGAACACCTTGTTGGTTGTCTCTGATTGGACCTGCTAAAGAATGAGGTTTACAATTTTCAGAAGTTTCATGAGGGCAAAGATTAATTTAACTCCTAATAGTTATCACATTGTGTCTGATCCATATCAAGGCATGCTTTACTGCATGGAAATATATTGCTCTATCTTGACAAAAATTGCTGTTGGTGAAGTGCATTCCCTTCAACTGAGACATGATTTTCCTTTATGGAATTACTCTTAGGTCACTTCTGCAATGAAGTGATGAATACATTCAAAGATTGCCAAAGTCTTAATAGCAATTATTTCACCACCTTATGACATTCAGTTACAAAACTAATACTTTAAAAATAGCAAAACAATTCATCTAATGATAGGTAGACTGAGACAACCATTCTCATTGACCTGGTTGGGAGGGTGATCATGTTGGAAGCTCAGGAAAGAGCTCATCTTATTTTCAAAGGTCCATTCAACCATTCAAAAGTCATCATTCCCTTTCTTATAAGTGTTTCCCATTTACTAAAAGACCTCCATCACAGCTGCTATTGTCCAAGTCTTTCTTTTAAAAAAAAGCAGATGTAGAAGCATCGATAGTCACTTCAGTAGGAAAGAAGACAATTTTCCAGTGGAATACCGATTTAGCAATAATCAGGTGAATATAAAACTACAGTGGCTGCAGTGAGAAGCATCTAAGCCTACTTGTCAATTAGTAGAGGTCAAACTAGGTGGCCAGCAGAATGGGCAGGTAGTTGTAGGGTAATTCTTCTATTCTAGAACAGGAATGGACAAGCTTTGGTGTTTAAATATATCTCAGCTATGCCCAGAAAGCTTCTATGCACATTCCTGCAAGGCCAAAAAATCTGTAAATGGCCAAGGAAGTCTTTGCTATGGTAAATATGACATTTAATCTTAAGTAGAAGAAGACATAAAAAACAAATGAAAGGTACCAATAAAGGAGAATATTCGTAGCTCAGGATTGAAATGAGGTTTATTTATTTATTTATTTATTTATTTAGTCAATTGCTTACAAGATAATAGGTATAAGTAAAAACATAGTTATGAATACATGGATACATATAAGAAAAATAAAATATAAAAGAAACAATAGGACAGGGATGGTAGGCACGTTGGTACGCTTATGCACACCCCCTACAGACTTCTTAAGAAAGGGGTGAGGTCAATAGTAAACAGTCTAAGGTTAAAGTTTTTGGGGTTTGGGGAAGAAACCACAGAGTCAGGTAGAGTATTCCAGACATTGACCACTCTGTTACTGAAGTTGTATTTGGTGCGGTTTACCTTGAGTTTGTATCTATTGTGTGCTCTTGTGTTGTTATGATTGAAGCTGAAGTATTCATACAGGTAGGACATTGCAATGTGTGATTTTATATACTATACTTAGATCGGACTGAAGGCAGCATAGTTCTAGGTTTTCTAGGTCTAGAATTTCTTGTCTGGTGGCATAAGGTATTCTGCAATGAGTAGAGGAGTGGAGAACTCTTCTTGTTAAATATTTCTGGACTTTCTCAACTGTGTTAATAGCAGATACGTAATGTGGGTTCCAGACTGATGAGCTGTATTCAAGTATTGGTCTAGCAAATGTTTTGTATGCACTAGTTATTAGTGTAATATTACCAAAGAAAAAGCTATGTAAGTTTAGATTAACAACTCTTAACGCCTTTTCGGCTATGTAGTTACAGTGGGTTCTAGCACTTAGATCATTAGAGATGAGTACTCCAAGATCCTTGACCGAGTTTGGATCATCAACAAGGTCTTGACTATTCAGCCTGTATTTTATTTTCTGATTCTTTTTGCCAATATGTAGGACAGAGCATTTATTTGTTAAGATTTGAAGTTGCCATTTGTTTGACCATTCTGATACGTAGTCAAGGTCTTTTTGAAGGGTAGCAGTATTGTCTGTGGTGTTGAATAGCTTTACATCATCAGCGAAGAGAATGCAGTTGCTCTTAATATGATCACAGAGGTCATTTATTTATTTATTGATTCAAATTTGTATACCACCCCCTCTCCCTAAGGACTCGAGGTGGTTCACAGTGAGATAAAAACATATAAATACAAATATAATAATTTTAAAATAAATTAAAAGAATTACATAGATAGGCTTTAAGAGATTAAGAGTGGGAATTAGAAAAGTTAAAAACCATTTAAAAGCTGAATTTATAACCATTTTATATAACTCTAGGCCAGACCGGCTAGATGGAATAGGTGGGTTTTTAGTGCGCGCCGGAAGGGGATGGTCCTTATCTCCAGGGGCAATTTGTTCCAGAGGGAGGGGGCTCTCAGAGAGAAGGCCTGAACCCTCGGGGCCGTCAGCTGTCCAGCCTGTGGTACCCCAAGGAGGCCCACTCTATGAGAGTGCACTGGTCGGCGAGAGACTGATGGTGGCAGCAGGCGGTCCCGTAAGTACCCAGGTCCCAAGCCATGGAGCGCTTTAAAGGTGGTCACTAACATTTTGAATCGCACCTGGAAGGCCACCGGGAGCCAATGTAGCTCGTGCAAAAGTGGTGTAACATGGGAGCTCAGAGGAGCCCCCAAGACCACCCGCATTTTGCACCAGCTGGAGTCTCCGGATGCTCTTCAAGGGGAGCCCCATGTAGAGAGCATTGGCATAATCCAGCCGGGAGATGACGAGGGCGATGTGACCGTGCGAAGTGCATCCTGATCCAGAAAGGGCCACAACTGGTAGATCCTACGGACCTGACAAAAAGCTCCCCTGGCGATGGCTGCTATATGATCTAAATTGTGTGTCCTTTCTGTGGGGGCTAGAAATTCCCCCCCCCCCATGGCCAGCGAAGGAGTAAGCTGGCTGTATCAGGGCACTGGAAAGCACAGCCACTCAGTCTTGGCTGGGTTGAGCTGAAGTCTGTTTCGCTCCATCCAACCCCATACAGCCTCCAGGCACCGGGTCATCACTTCCACGGCTTCGTTAGGGTGGCCTGGGGTAGAAAAGTACAACTGAGTATCATCAGCGTACTGATGAAATTCTATCCCAGAGCCACGGATGATCTCACCCAGCGGCTTCACATAAATGTTGAACAGGAGGGGTGAGAGCACCAACCCCTGAGGTACCCCACAAATCAGGCGCCTCGAGGTCGATCACTGCCCCCCTGCCAACACAAATTGCGAGCAGTCGGAGAGAAAGGAGGAGAACCACCGTAACATGATACCTCCCAATCCCAACCCTCCCAGTCGCCGCAATAAGATACTGTGGTTGACAGTATCAAAAGCTGCTGAGAGATCTAATAGGACCAGGACAGAGGAAAAACCCCTGTCATGGGCCCTCCAGAAATCATCAACTAACGCGACCAATGCCGTTTCCGCGCTATGTCCGGGCCTGAAGCCTGATTGGCGTGGATCCAAATAGGATGATTCCTCCAGGTGCCGGGGGAGCTGTCGTGCCACCACACTCTCAACAGCCTTTGCCATTTATGTAGAGTATGAAAAGAGTTAGTCCTAGAACATTGCCTTGGGGGACACCACTGTTGACAGGTACAGAATTTGATAGGTTGTAAGAGCTATCGTGGCACAATGGCTAGACTGCAATATTTCAGAATGTGGTGGCACAGTGGTTAGACTGCCAACTGCCAGCAATTCAGCAGTTTGATTCTCACCAGCTCAAAGTTGACTCAGCCTTCCATCCTTCCGAGGTCAGTAAAATGGGGGCCCAGATTGTTGGAGGCAATACGATGACTTTATAAACCGCTTAGAGAGGGTTGTAAGGCACTGTGAGGCAGTACATAAGTCTAAATGCTATTGCAGTTCAGGGTTGAAATGAGAAAAGGAAAGGGAATGCCTTTGAGCATAGCTGCTCCAAAATGCTTCCTTTGGCACTTCTTCATTGCACTGAAAAGTCTAGTCAGATACTATTGGATTATTATTATATTTTATTATTCCTTTTATTATATTAATGATAGAAGTCTATCTGTGTCTGGAACACAATTTTCAACAGAAACAGACAGAATTTCAATTATAAGAGCAGTAGTGGTGTAGTGGTTAGAATGTAGTATTGCAGACTAATTCTGCTGACTGCCGAGTGCCAAGTTCAACTTTCACTCGCTGAAGGCTGACTTAGCTTTCCATCCTTCTGAAGGCCCAGATTGTTAGTGGCAATATGCTAACTCTAAACCATTTAGAGAGAGCTGTAAAGCACTGTGAAGCGATATATAAGTCTAAGTGCCATTGCTGTTGCTGTTTAAGTCATCACCATCATGATTTTGGTGGGTCCCAGCCATCAATCTTTTGTGAGCAGTGACTCCCCTCAAAAATATATTGTCATTAAAAATAAATCTTCTTCCCCAGCAGATAGTTATGTTTTAATCTCTTTCATTCCAGGCAGTATTAATTACATCCTTTCAAGGTCAGGACAGAAGAATTCAATATTATATTTTACTGTGACTAAGAAATGAACCCTGGCCAGATTCCAAGTTCTAGTAACAGAATCAACCCCAGTTTTGACATGCTGACCATAAATTTCATCACATACTAATTGTCTTGTTAACATGGATTGTGCAGCTAGCCAAATAAAAGTATTTTAATGAGAATTATAAATCTTCAAATGGGAAGTACATTGTGCATTTTGTTTTGTTTGTTTGTTTGTTTTTGCTATTTAACCTTATCTATATTTATAACAGAAAAATATAATTTGGATCTTTAATCCAAATAAGGAAAGTTATGTTGGGAAGCAATGTTTCAACCATATCTGTCCCCATATGATCTCAAATACAAGGTTAAATTCACAAATTGGTGGGTATGAATCCCTTCAGTGATACAGCTTTAATTAATACAAACAGTTTTTAAGCAACAAAAACAAACAATACCAATATAACATGCAGCCTTTTAAAGGCTTATGCTGAGAGGACCTTTTTGTCTGCCAAACTCTCAACACCTCTTCTAACAAGGTCTTGGAAATGACTATACAACTTTGATAATTATTTCATACTAAGTATTTCCAGTCTGCTTTCAAATTAATAATTTTCATGTTATTTTATAATGTGTAACACAGAATCATTTGTTGTGGTTATGTTGAAGGATTATGTCATGAGTGTTCTTGACTGTTATTGTTTTAATGTTGACTATTAATGTTGTTGTTTTTTTCTTTTTTGCTCTGACTTTATTTAACTGTTAACTAAATAGAATTGTGTATTTTTATTTATTTAATATATATTTATTTATGTACTGACTTTATTATTTTTATAAATAATTTAAGGTAGTGAACATACATAATATGCTTCCTCTCTCTATTTTTCCCACAACAACAATCTTGTGAGGTAAGTGGACTAAAAACAGAGTGACTGGCCCAAAGTCACCCAGCCAGCTTTCAGGTATAAAGGCTGGATTAGAACTCAGGGGATTCTGGTTTCTAGACCAATACCTTAACCACTAAACAAGATTGACTGTTTGGCATATATATGTGGTGGACAATCATATAATTTAGTATACTGTATAAATATAATTTATTTCTTTAAATTTAATAGAATAATTTAATAATCATGTTTTCTATTTTAATTTACCAGCTACTTTTGAATTTATTTGAAAGTTGTATTTTCTATACTTCACAAATTCACCCCTATAAAAAGTAAAGTTGGAAACACATTTATTTTGCTCAGGCTAGAAGATTTCCTTCCAAACTGTTCAAAGGTCCTTTTTTGACATCAGTGGATTACAGTATTTACTCCAAGCTGTAACCATCATTTCTGGAGAGACAAGGTAGATTATACTGGTTGGCAAAATAACCTTATCATATACTGTATGCCCTCCTATATTGAATCCATTACCTAAAGTAAAATCTAGTGGACACAAAGGAAGGCCAAGTACTGTGTATGAAATACAAACAAAGTTCACATTGTGCACAATGCATACATAATCCTGAAACATTTCATGTCATACTAAGTTTCTAGAGTGCAAGTTATTCTTATTGTAATGTATGATACAAGATTCTGAAGGGCTCCAAAGTTGACAAATGTTTGATTATGAAATTCAGAAGAGACTAAAAGCCATTGAATATTTTGCAATATATTTCATATAATATAGACTTGGTTGACTTTCTTCAGTGGCAACTCTGGAAAAGTTTCATAGGTTCTCATTACAGATCTAATTTCTAATAGATACACTTAAGAGAGGAAGGGATTGGGACTAGATATAATATAAATGCAGATGGACAATATTTTGGTACCCTAGATAACACATTCTCAATACATCTTCATTTTATTAAAGGTATTATAATTTGAAGAGCCAAAGATAATGACATTGGCATGAAATAAATAGATGTTAAGGCCTTTTAGAGAGATGATTTTTTAAAAAATAGGTTTCTTCTTATCTTCCAGCTCTGCCAAAAAAATGAACTTCATACTTTCACTACTTTCAAAATAATTTACGTAAATTACATCTTAGTGGACCACCATTTAAGAATGAATGTGCTGCAGCAGACAAAAAGTCAACACAGTCCAATCAACTGAGGGATGGCATCCAAGATCACAAGAAATGATAGTACTAATTCATACTGCACTAGTGAGGCCACACATGGAATACTGCATCCAATTCTGGTCACTAGGATACAAAAAAGATGCTGAGATCCTAGAAAGTGTTCAGAAAGTTGCAAGTAAGATGATAAGTGATCTGCAGAATAAATCATATGAGGAACAGTTAAGCGAACTTCTGGTACATGAGGGAGCTGCCACAGAAGGAGGTCAACTTATTCTCCAAAGCTCCTGAAGGTACGACAAGAAGCAATGGGTAGATTAAAGAGAGCTTCAACCCGAAACTAAGGAGAAATTTCCTGAAGTAAGAACAATTAACCAGCTTGTGTCCTGGGGTTGTGCATGCTCCATTGCTGGCAGTTTTCAAGACAAGATTACACAGCCATTTGTCTCTGTCCTGCCATGAACAGAGGGTTGGATTAGAAGACTCTAAGGTCCATTCCAGCGTATTATTTTATTCAATTCTATTCTAATTTGTAATTAGAAGGCATCTCTTCTGCAAAGAAAAGGAAAGAAAAAACTCTTTAAAGTCTCCATCCACCCCGGATGATGTTTAAAACATTCATCTTCCTTCAACTAATAATGCAAGTGGAAAGCAAAGGGTTTTTGAAGGTGTTGTTCATGCATTTGCAGAACATTCACTGGGGAAAAAGGTCTTACCTTTAAAAGCAAATTAAAGTCAGTGGTATAGTGCATCTCACTAATCTTTTTCTTTTATTCATGCAGTTGTAGTCTTGTTACTGGGGCTTGCTACATTCTGTGTAGCAGAAAAAATGCCTGCACGAAATCAGCAAAACTATATCCTTGATTCCCTTGATTTTATTTAGTAGTATTTTATATCCACATTCTTGATATCCTTCAAAATCATTTTGTGGATATCAGGAAAGCTATTACTTTTTTATAGTTTTGTTTGCATGTTGACTTTGATTGATGGATCAGTCCAAAAGATGGTAATACCAGAAGACTCAAATAGAGAACAGTGTTGCACATAGTTGTCAATACAGTTTTTCTCAACTGAATCATTGGATGATATTTTCCAAAGTGGTTAGAATATGATATCATTAACATGTTGTCTACTTTTAGTTCTCAAAATCTGAAATACACAAAGTGAACAATTTTAATAGGTAAGCTAAATTAGGTAAGATAAATTTATTTAAAATGGCTAAATGGTCTTGATGGAGAAAAAGATGGGGCTTTGAAGTATTTTTCCCTCCAGCCCTTTTTTTGTAAATCATGCTGGATTACCTTAGCTTGTTCGATGGGACATTCAAATGTCACTATCATATATCAAGATCTGATAGATGTTCATATGATCAAACTGAACTATTTTCAAAAATGCACTGTCCCTTCATATCTTGGAATATCTTGCATCTAGTCTTGCATATGTATTCGTTTTAGGTTCTACCTCCAATGCAACTTATTAACCCTTTGTTATCAGACCATTAATTAATTGTATAACAATGACATTATCCATTCTGTGTCATTAGAATATTACCATCCTAATCACTTGAATGCACAAATCATTTTTCACAATCAGATACAGCTGTCAGAGAGTTGGTACACATGCTTGCTTCACAATTGGTTGCACATTATTGATTCTATGTAACAAAGCACCATACTGTATAATTACTTGATTCTCTAATGGAAAAAAAAAAGGATTGCTAAGGTTAGTGCTGTGTAATAGTTCAGCCACAACTTTATAAAAAGAGACAATTAACACCAGCTCTGCATCTTCAATTAACTTTTCCTTGCAATAGCAAAAACTCAGAAAACATTCTTAATAGATATCAGACACCGCCGTGCACAAATTCTATTGCAATTGCTTCAATAATTACTGAAAGTTAGTAGAGTGAAGCAATTCTTTAACAATGCTTTCAATTGTTATTTGAGGATATGTTTGTTATTATCCAGATAATTTGTGTATTGAGAGTATAATCATTCCCCATTTCCCAAACACATAGTCTACCAACTTTGAACATTTCTTTCCAGACAAGTATAAGGGAGTTATGATGGATTTCTACCCAATGGAGTAATTTATTACAAGACATCCAACATTCATATCACCATCCCTGATGAATAACTGAGACATAGAAGAATTTGTTCTGCTGTGGAGATAGTAACTTAAAACCAGTCAAAAAGGGTATAACTGAATTATTTTTTTCTTTCTGACAGGATTTGGGCCATCTAAAAATTGTTCAGAATATATCACAGAATGAATGAGCACTTCATGACAATTGTACTTAGGAAAGTACCACTTAATTAACTAGTTTTTAAAAACTATTTAAAAATTATGCTGTTCTAATTGGTTAATCAATTTTGTAAATGTTAAAAGCAGTTTTAATATAATAAGCTTTCATTTAAAAAATTGTCTCTTGTCGGAGGGTCAGAAAATCATTTTATGTCTTGATATAGATCTAAAAGTAAAATATCATCATAGATCTATCTTTTTGTCCATGCCAATATAAATATTAATAGATGGGTTTCAAAGAAATACAAAAATTGACATAATAAATTAATTATGCATATCTATATACTTGATATCTATCTGTATTTCTATTCATTCTATCATATTATCTACTTCAAATAGTTTTCTTTATAGAATAGAATAGAATAGAATAGAATAGAATAGAATAGAATAGAATAGAATAGAATAGAATAGTTTATTGGCCAAGTGTGATTGGACACACAAGGAATTTGTCTTGGTGTAAATACTCTCAGTATACATAAAGAAGGAACATTCGTTAAGAATCAAGAATCATAATGTACAACACTTAATGATAGTCATAGGGTACAATCAACATCAAATCATACTAGGAAACAGAGGATACAAGCAGCAAAGTTATAGTCACAAGTTCTTTATTCATACATTTAAATTTTTGGAGGTAATTTCACCAAATGGATTTCACAAGAGATATACCTGGTTTAGGGATTGGATCTACTTGGACTAGAAACAGTTCTCTGGCAAAAGTCTTTCTACTACTTGCCATTACACTTATGCTTAATTTGTCCTTCCTCCCACTTCTCTGAACTTCACAAGTATTCAAGAGAGTCAGACTACTCAGAGCTAAGACAATACAGCAAAATCCAATCCAATCAAATCCTTTATTTGCTTACACCTAATGAACAAAATCCTGCCAAACTAAAGTTATAACCCTTCACCATAATAGATATACCCTACAAATTATAGGATGTGGCTACCTTCAACCTCTTTCCATTCCTTCAGCCAGCTTAGGACTGTGCAGTCTTTTAATTTGGGCTTTTCTGTATTACTTCCCCAAGAAAGCTCTGTGCTTTCAAGATTCTTCTCCACTGCTTCTCAGGTGCGTATTCCATCATGTCCATGAAATAAAAAGTTAATGTATAGCTTGAGAAGTGTCTATGAGACTCCCGAGAACTTTGCTATCCATTGTTCTACTTTTTTTTTTTTTTTTGGTCCTTCAAATTTACTTTGTGTGCTTGATTTTTGACAGGCTTTTAGGGTAAAGATGAAAAAGTCAACTGTCACTTATCTCTGAAAACTCTGGGCAATATACTGTCGCAGGAGAATAAAAGTTGGTATACTGGAATGTGAATAGTGAGACAAAGCACACTTCCAGCAAACCCACACATAAAAAATGGAAACGTATTTAGAACAGCCAAAGTTTGCCCATACCATAAGAAGACAGCAGTTCCAATGTCTTTCTCTTGATTGAATCAGATGAAGTGGGAAAGAAAACTACAACAGGAGATCCTGGTTTTATAGTTCTGTAGGAAGTAAAACTATAGGTTAGCATTATACTTATTATCGTAGTCCTGCAGGAAGTAAAACCAGGATTTATATTCTTTATCCTTCACAGTCAATGTTCCAACCAGAATGAACAAAAAACAACAGATTATTACCCATCTACTTTTTATATCTGGGAACCAGAATTTGGAGATAGAACTAGAGAATTTGAAGATAGGGGGTTTGGCAATAAATCTCATAAAAAGGCTGTTTCATAATAACTATTTGTGAGCTTAAATAATTCTTTTATAGATTATGCCACAAATATTCCTCCTCCATCTAATGCAGTATCCAGCCAATCTGTGATCAAAACACTTTTCTAGCTTTATTTCATACCAAAGCCACAGTACACTTATCGCTTCATCAAATGTTATGTTGTCTAGTTGCTGCCTAGCAGTGATTCTTCTACAGTATTATATACAAATCAGCAAGCCCATAAAGCTGTAAAGAATGGAAATAGTTTATAGCAGTTTTCTAAGTAGCAATGTTTACCATCTAATACATCAAGCCTCCATTATAATTATCTGCTATACAATTTCACTCAAATTTTATGCATCAATCCCTCCCTCCCAAAACCTTGATGAAACTACAACTTTCACGGGCACGCTCAAATGCAATAAATAATTACAAATTACAGCAGTCTTCGGTTATCTGACCCATGCTAGCTCTTCATTAATAACTCTGCAATACAGAAATGATTCAGCACATGAATTTATTTCCAGGAGATGCTTTTTGATATAGGCATAGATGTCAGACAAATTCTTTCACCAAGAAATTGGAAAGGACAGAATGTTTCATTTACAAGCATAACATGGAGAAGATTTCTGATACTGAAAACCATGTCTTCCATTTATATTTTCTCTCCATAGTCAAAAGGTTGATAATTTGTTTATCTTAAATTAATAACTGTACTTAACATTTGGTATAGACAACTATAGTTTAGATAAATGAATGAGAATTATAAACTCACCAGTAATTTAAGAGAATTGTTTGAGGCAATGTCTTCTCCACCTTGTAGAAAAATTAGGATTAGCAGCAACAACACAGGCGTGGAAGTTCATAATGTCAGCAGCCATTCCATTTTTTTAAAATCAAGGATTGATTCAAATCAATCTGTGATGAAGATGATAATCCAATCTCTGTTTTTAATAAAGCAGTTGAATTAATAATAATCCAATCCTAAAAAAACAAATTAAAAGAAAGTAAAAAATTAAATCTACTGATTCTAGGGTACATGTACATTTCAGTAAGGGGGGAAAAGTACTTTTCCCTCTCTTCCTCATTTAAGGACAAAATATCACCCATTGTTGTATGACTTGCTGTGATATGGATATCCACCTGTGACTCCAGAGGATGTGAGTATAAAGATAACTGATTCAACTGACTCACCATATGCATCTTTGAATGTATCTAGTCATCTTTGTTCAGCACTACTCAGGACTTGATGGCAGCTGTTAATCTGATTCATCATAACTAGCCCTTATAATGATTTCAGTCATTCTATAAATGTTGTTCATTCTCATAGAATCTTAAGAGTTAGAAAATGCCTTAGAGGTGTCTAATCCAATATCCTGCTCAGTGCAAAATTCACTAAAGTTCCTCTGATAGTATCCAATATTTTGCTTGAAGATCTCCACTAAAGGTTAAATCATTGTTCATTGTTGAAGCCTACTCCATTGACTGGCAATTTGTACAGACAAGAATCTCCTGATATCTATCCTGAATTTACTGATCTTTAATTTAACTGAGAGGGGCAACACAAAATAAATCTCCCTATTCTCTATAATAACTGTTGTGATATTTGAAGACTATCATACTTCCCTCAGCCTCTTGTGGGAGCTAAACTGATCTTTTGATCATTCCTCATACAGCTTGGTTTCCAGATCTTCCTCATCAGGCTAGTTCTCCTTTGAAATTGCTGCAATTCATTACTGACTCAATTATACTATGGTACCTAGAATCAAATGCAGTAATCCAAATGTCCGTGAAACCCAGAAGAGATATCAGTTGAAGTGCCAGCTTTGGCTTCAGTTTCATTGTAGATATATTCTGTGTTTTCAACTATCATATTTATCAGTTATAGTATGACAGGTCTGCTTCAATTTCTTCTTAACTGTCTTACTCCTGTAAAAGTTTCCATGTTTTCTTGTAACAGAAGACATCTTAGTAATCCTTGAAAACAGTAATAGTGCCTCTGAAATTTTATAATCTGTACTTAAATTAGTATTAGACGTTTTTAGTAAAATGTTCAAAGTCATTGTCTTTCAGATTATACATGATGAACTTGAAAGATGATTATGATGCTTTCTTGCATTGGCATATTTTTATATGTTCGCTGTGTATTATCCCTCATATAGGTTTCCTTCTTTCCATTTATTTCAAAATAATTATCTGCATGGTAGATTGGATTAAGAAACAGACTTCTCTAAAATCTTCCAGCATTGTGAGAGTGGACTTGGACTTGAGTCATCTATCTTCGACTCCAGTATCTTGATCATTAAGTTCAGAAAATATTAAGGTGGTAAATATGAGATACTGTCTAGTACAGTTATAGTACTATGATATATTAAGTGCTACTACCAACATAGTAGAGACTAGAGTTGTGCAAATCACTAAAAATCCTGTCTGCTGTACAGTACTCCAGTGTGATATCTTCTTTTTTGTCCTTTAAGAAATGTAGAAAATTTTGTAACTGTTTACATTTACAATGCAACATATTGAAAACTTTCTATGTATATCCCTTAATATAGTTAACTATTAATGTAAATTGCTCAGAACATTTTAATGCAAATCATTCTGGTTTTTATTCTTTGATATGTAAACTATCTTAGTGAAAGTATTAAAAATGCAACTTTCTCTTATGTAGACTCTCTGTCTCTGTCTGTCTGTCTGTCTCTCTTTTAATGTATTTATTTTTGTCTCTATTCAGTCTTCATTAGAATTTAGCCCTTATAGCACAGTTACTTTTATCTTTTTCAGTAGACTATTTGGCAAATCACTAAGTGAATTGAAAAAAAATACATATATCTCTACATCCATTTCAAAAGTCACTGAGGATGTTATAAATAGCAGAGCAAAAAAGCAACAACAGAGAAAGACCCAAATTGTCTGTTTAATTGTCTTTTGTGGTTCAAATCAAAGTTCCAGTTTCCTAAGCTATTTGGAGATGAGCAGACAGCACTGCTAACAAATATATCCTTGTCTTCCCTTTCCATGGCACAAGTGATATATTGCTTTGAAAAGTGCATGGATCTCAGAAACTTATTTTGTTATGGTTCAAGATCAAATCCCAAAGTTCCACACAATATAGAATCTGAAATTGTATTTTCACTTTCAGCAACTTTAAAGCTAGACAGATTAAATGACTGCTTCTGTCTCTCTAGGATTTTAAAATGGTCGGGATTGATTTTTCTACTTGAAGTTTAGAACTAGTTAGATGCAATTTCCACCCCTTAGGGGAGAAAAAGTGCTGTAGTGAGAGTTGTTCCTAGTGTCATATATGATTTTTAAAAAAGGAATTTTAGTCACAAAACCTTATTCTAGTATTAGTTGATGAGAAGCTGTTAATCCACACAGAAGCAATTTAACAAATATCTGAAACTCACCTGCAAGGAAGACATTAAAGTTCCATTTTCTACATCGAATATATAAAAAATGTTTCTGCATAATAGAAAGGGGAACTAAATAGATCCTTCCTTTTGCAATCTAATTTTGTAATATCGTGGCATGCTCCAGCTCAATTTAAGGGTGTTAAATTCTATTGTCTCTAAGAATTTCATACAGTATCTTGGGAACTAACGTATTTACCCACTTATAAAGTCTAATCCACTTTGAAAGAATTCACTTCATGTGTTGACTATCCACAAACCAGCATACAAAGACTGTTTTCATATACAGTCATAAAGTAAAGTATAAAGTGAGTCTTACAGCCTTAAGTGCAACCCCCTATGATTTTTTGTTTAGCATTTATGAGCAATGTAAACCATGGTTTATGGCTTAACATGATATATGAATGCAGGCATTGTAGCTTATTTAACAAAATATATAATCCCTGCACATTATATCTGTCAAGTAAGAATGGCAATATCTGTTAAGCCATGAAGAATGGATGATATTTATTGCCTGTATTGGAACGTGGCTATTCCTACGATCTGTTCATATAACCATTTTTCCCCTCTTGTCTGAACATTAAATAGGTTTACTCAGTCTTCCTTGGCACAATTGTGCTTCTTGGGAACTTGGTGCTCTGAATATTAGCTGTCAAATATGACAGATGTCAGTAGATAGGGTAGTGAGGATGGAGTAGGTGCTAGCTAGGAGATACAATAGAGAGAAAGAAACAACCAAACAATGTACTGAGCTGTCAGTATTACTTCATTGTTGCACATAGAATCGCCTTGGAAAAGGAAGCATAGAGGGTTAGGTAAGAAGAATTGAAACTGCATGCTCCCCTAAATGAGAACAAAAAGAAAAAAGAGGAGTAATTTGGGAAGAGAAATAAAACATAGTTCACTGAAAGCAGCTTCCTCAAACGATTTACTTTGCTTTCCACTGTTTAGATCCTTAATCTTGAGCACTGGTTCCACTTCTGGACATACTTTAAGAAGCTGTAAAGAGAAGCAACAATATTGATCAGGGAACTAGAAACTATGAGCTATGAGAAAGTGTTGAAGAATTAAATATGTTTGACATTGAAAAGAAATTACTGAGAGGAGAGAGGAGAATATCTAAAAGTGTTATACAGAAGACAATATATTTTGTATCACTGCAGAATGAAGGATGTGGAATAAGGGATTTAAGGCAGAATCCAGGTGATTATTGGGGAAAAAATTCTACCTGAGAAGTTTAGCCATAGAACCAAACCACAAAGGAGATGAAACCCACCAGGTCTCACAATCAAATTTCCCTCCAACTAATATCATATCTTACCACCGCCATTCCATATTTATATCCAGGTAATTAACAAATGAAATTTTAATATTAGAGACAGAACTAGGTCATCTGGATGTGAAATGACTTGGACAATCTTAAAACTTGCCTTGAAGTATAGCCACCACTGAAGTACTTCAAGAAGTGTTAAGATCATTGCATCCTAGCCTGGTGCAATTTAGTTTCACAAGGACATGTTCATTAGATGAACACGGGAGACATGATAGTGATCTTCCAATATTTGAGGGGCTGCCACAGGGAGGAAGGGGTCAAGCTATTTTATAAAGCGCCTGCAGGCCAGACAAGGAACAATGGATGGAAATTGAACAAAGAGAGATTTAACCTGGAAATAAGGAGAAACTTTCTGACAATGAGAACAATCAACCAATGGAACAGCTTGCCCTCGGAAGTTGTGATAGCACCATCACTTGAGACTTTCAAGAAGAGATTGGACTGCCATTTGTCAGAAATGGTGTAGGGTCTCCCGCCTGGGCAGGTGTTGTGGAGCGACGGAATAACTCAGGCAGAGACCAGGTCAAGGCTAAAAGCTTAACTCTTTATTACAAGTAAAGAGGGTTACCGCTACTGCCGCGCTAACACGGCAGCCAGCTGGAGCGGCAACAGCTGATGCTGTTTGACAGCCGCCTTTTATAGCCGGCTGTCAAACGGCTCAGCCAATGGGAGAGGTCCGTGCTTCCCGCTTGAAGCACGGACCTGAGTGAAGACTCAGTCCATACACAACACTCCTCCCTCCCAGTGAGGAGCATGCGTAGTCCTTCAGATACGTCGGACGCCTGCGAATTCGTCCGGATCTTCTAGGCTCCGTCAAAGATGGCGCTGGGTTGCTGTCTGGAGCTCTCTGCGTGTCTCCAGGCGATGGAGAGGCTGCTGGACTGTCTGGAGTCGGGTCTGCACCTTGGTCAGCTTCCACATCTGGTAGGTAGTCGTCCCCGGTGGGTTGGCAACTGGTTTCGTCGAATGGTGTGGTTGCTTCTGCATGGGGCCCATCTAGATGACCTCTGGGTGCAGTGCTCCAACGCTTCCTCAGGTGGTCCACGTGACGCCGCCAGGTCCGCCCATCAGCTAACTGGACTCTGTAAGACTTGGGACCAGTTACTGCTATCACAAGCCCTGGTAACCATAGTGGTTGCCCAGTGAAATTTCTGACAAATACCTTGTCATTAACCAGGAACCCTCTGTCTTGGCTGTTTGACCCAAGGGGAAGCAAAGGGGCATAATTTGGGTGCAGCCTATCCAAGGTGGTCCTCAGCCGGCGTCCCATTAATATTTCGGCTGGTGACTTGTTAGTAGAGGCACAGGGTGTAGTGTGTTGGCTCAATAAGTATTGGGCCAGCCTGTCATGCCAGTTAGAGGGACCCAATTTTTGTAACACCTCTTTAGCAGATCTAACTGCCCTCTCAGCCAGCCCGTTGCTGGCAGGATGGAAAGGGGCTACTAGTATGTGCCTGATGCCCAAACTTGCTAAAAACATCTCAAACTCACAGGAGGTGAATTGGGGGCCATTGTCAGACACGACAGAATCAGGAAGGCCATGTGTGGCGAATATCCTAGTCAGTGCTTTGCTGACTGCCTCTGTAGTGGTGGAGTGCATTAAAGTTAATTCCACCCATTTTGAATATGAATCTACTACCACCAGGAAAGTGCGCCCATGGAAAGGGCCTGCTAAGTCTATGTGTATCCTGGACCAGGGGTTACTTGCTTCCTCCCAGGTCCTAGGGGTGGTTGCTGATGGTAATGCCCTGGAGGCCTGGCATGCCTGGCAAGAATTTACCCAATTAGAGATTTGGGCATCCATGCCTGGCCACCATACGTAGCTGCGGGCGAGGGCCTTCATTCTCACAATCCCTGGGTGGCCCTCATGCAAAACCTTCAGTATTGAGGTTTGTAATTTGTGGGGAATGACTACTCTGGTTCCCCATAGCAAACAGCCTTGCAAGGAGGAAAGTTCCTGCTGGCGTAATTTGTAGGGTAGGAAGTCTGAAGGATAAGGGGCCGTAGGCCACCCCCTCCCTACCCAGTCCAGGACTTGGGATATTACCTGGTCCTTGGCCGAATGGGCAGCGATGTCAGCAGCAGTGACTGGAAGCTTGAGATCGTCGATAAGAAAGACTGTGGTTGCAGGTGCTGGGTCCACGACTGGCATTGGCAGGGGACAGCGGCTGAGTGCATCAGCATGGGAAAGGCTTTTCCCGGATCGATGGATTAGAGTGTAGGAATACGCAGCCAGGAAAACCGTCCATCTGGTCATCCTTGGGGACAAAATCTGGGGAGTCTGTTTAGAGCCGGATAAAATGCCTAGCAGTGGCTTGTGATCAGTTATCAGTTCGAAATGGTGCCCGTAGAGGAATTCATGGAACTTCTTCACTGAAGCCACTGCAGCCAAGGCCTCCTTGTCAATCTGGCTGTAGTTGCGTTCAGTGGAAGATAGTGTCCTTGAAAAGAAAGCTATAGGTGCTTCTGCACCATTGGGCAGTCTGTGGCTCAGGACAGCCCCGATTCCGAATGGAGAAGCATCGGCTGCTAGAATGAGTGGTAAGTCTTTATTGAATTGGATTAAGACGGCCTTTGAAGTTAACAATGACTTGACTTGTTTGAAAGCAATAGTTTCCCTTGGTCCCCAGTGCCATGGCGAATGCTTGTCTAAAAGTCTATGAAGTGGCTCAGCAACAGAAGCTTTATGGGGCAGGAACGATGCATAGAAATTCAAGAGGCCCAGGAAAGCTTGAAGCTCAGTTTTGTTTGTAGGAGTAGGCGCATCGTGAATGGCCTTAACTTTTGACTCAGTTGGGTGAATACCCTTTGCATCAATTTTGTAACCTAAGAACTCCACTTGTGGAGTGGCTATGGTGCATTTTTCCCTTTTTAGCTTGAGACCAGATTGTCTGAAACGGTCAAGTACACTTCTGACCCTTTGTAGTAATTGCTGTTGGTTGGTGGCAGATACCAGAATATCATCAAAGTAAGGCACAACGCCTGGTAACCCTTGCAGTATTCGTTCCATAAGGGATTGGAAAATTCCAGGGGCCACACTAACTCCGAATTGTAGGCGTGTGCATTTGAAAGCCCCTCTGTGGGTTACTATTGTTTGCAGTTCAGCAGTTTCATCGTCAACAGGAAACTGCTGATACGCCTGGGACATGTCCAACTTTGCAAAAATGGACCCAGGCTCAAGGGAATGGAGTAAATGTTGTACCACAGGGACTGGGTACGCACTAACTTGTAAATATCTGTTTATTGTAGTCCGAGCAGATCCTCAAGTGTCCATCCTTTTTTAATGGAGTTACTATGGGGGTCTCCCACTTTGAGAAGTCAGTTGGTTGCAGTATGCCCTGTTTGATTAATTTGTCAAGTTCCTTGTCTAGTTGAGGACGAATTGCAAAAGGAACTCTGCGGGGCTTCAAACGAATTGGAACTGCCTGGGAGTCTACCCTGAAGGATATTGGGGTTCCCACGTAGCAGCCCAGGCCCTCACTGAATACGTCTGCATAGTCCCTGAACAGGGAGTCAACTTCTGAATTGTTAATGGCGTGGATTCCCCCTATGTGGAGGCCCAGGGCTGGGAACCAATCTAGTCCCAATAGGCTTGGGAGGACACCATCCACTATCACTAGAGGCAAGTGACCCTTAAACCCTTGAAAATGGACTAGGAACTTGCCTTTTCCGATGACAGGGATGGTTCTGCCTTGGTAGTCCCGAAGTGTTAGGTTGCAGGCTGGAATTTTCTGTCTTGACATTCTGGGGAGTAGCTTCTTTAAGGTGTCCCATGAGATGATGGACAATGCAGAGCCGGTGTCAACCTCCATCTTGCAGGGTCTACCTTCTATAGAAACAGTGACACTAATTTTGTTAGATTTATTAATTTTTTGAATTTTAAACTGATAGCAAGTGAAACAGTCCTCAATTTGCCTGGGGTATTGAATGAGCTTCTGTGGTCTTTGTGGCTGGCTGAAGGTTTTTCCTGACTGACAAATTTTTGCCAGATGGCCTTTCTTTTGACACCTTAAACATATGGCATTCCTGAATCTGCAGGATGCTCTGAGGTGATTTCCCCCACAGCTTAAGCATAATGTTTGTAACTGTGGGGTTTGACTTATACCTTGCCTGAACTCTTTTTGATTTGCATTGGGCTGTCTGAGGCGGTTTACCTCAGTAGCCTCTTCTGGGCCAGTTTCTGAGGAGGCTTCCTCAAAATATACTGTAGGATTTTCTAGTCTGCTGGGTTTTCCCTGAATTTCAGCTGCTGAGAGTGCTGACAGCTCAGCAGCCTGGGATTCCTCTGTGGCTTGCTTAAGAGTTAGATCCCCTTTGGCTAATAAACGTCTTTGTAACTTTGGGTCTCTAACGCCACAAATCAGCTGATCGAGCAGCATATCGTCCAGGTAATCTCTGAACCCACAATGCAGGGCAGTTGTTCTCAGTGCTGCCATATAATCATTAATTGTTTCCCCCTCTGTTTGGATGCGCCTTCTGAAAGCATGGCGCCTAGCAATCCTGGAAGGCTTTGGGGAGTAGTGATTTGAAAGAATTTCCTGCAGTTCCTCCCAGGGAATAGTCTTTATAGATCTAGGGGCCAGTAAAGCTGATGCGGTGTCAAAAACCGTGGCTCCGCAAAAACTTAGGAAGTAAGACTTCTTCCTATGTTCAGAAATTTCTGACAGGTCTAAAGCATCAAGAAAACAGTCAAACCGGTTCTTGTATGACTCCCACGTCTCAGCAGCCGGTCTGAAGGGCGGGAATGCCGGATTCGCAGTCATCTTCTGTCAGCTGTGAAGTTTCTCCTCAGGCAAGTTAGAGACCGCACTTCGCGGTTAGAGTCTGCAACTCTGTAGCGATTTCAGCTCTAGGTAGTGATTTTGCTCCTTTAATTCTCTCCCTTGCCTGGCTTGCCTTTATTTGTATCCCATCCTCGTCGCCAGTTGTGGAGCGACGGAATAACTCAGGCAGAGACCAGGTCAAGGCTAAAAGCTTAACTCTTTATTACAAGTAAAGAGGGTTACCGCTACTGCCGCGCTAACACGGCAGCCAGCTGGAGCGGCAACAGCTGATGCCGTTTGACAGCCGCCTTTTATAGCCGGCTGTCAAATGGCTCAGCCAATGGGAGAGGTCCGTGCTTCCCGCTTGAAGCACGGATCTGAGTGAAGACTCAGTCCATACACAACAGCAGGGGTTTGGACTAGATGACCTACAAAGTCCCTTCCAACTCTGATTATCTGTTATCTGTTATTATTTTAGAGCTTCTCTCAAATCAGTAAAATGCTATGCTGATAACCCAACACAACCATTCATATCAAGCCTTGTATACAGGATCGGGGTAATACATGGACTGTTGCTTTGCAGGCAACTGCCAACCGCTAGCCAGTTCTAGCAATCATATGCTGCTAAAATGGGACAGGAAGGTAAAGGAACTATGAGAAATAGACTTATGGCACCCTACTAAAACATACCAGTCAATTGTATGAGGTCTAACTATGTGAATAAATAGCAACTAGATCACAGTTATGCCGTTCAGTTATTCTCGTTCCTTAGACAAATATAAGCAAAACTCCTGATAATGATCCAACAAGATTCATTCTGTCTTTGCATTAACTGCAGCCTCAGTTAAAAAGATTTAGTCATTACCGCTACTTGACAGCCTCTGGGCTTTCTCATTTGCTTGGCCTGAATCTACATAGTTGCAACATAAGTACCATCCCCTCATGTAACTACTGATGAAAAGCAGTAGAAGATTTGCTCAATAATATCCTTGCAACCCTGCTGCTAGCAATGGGACATTAAGTTGTATACAGATAATGAGAACACTGGGAATAAGAAGGTAGGCTAGGGTTTATTAGATAATAAATTATCAGTGCATAAAAACTCCTCTGTAGTTTTCTTTTCTCTCCTCCCATGCTGCCTTGTCTAAAGTCTCAGGAATGTGGTGACCACATACACTGAAGAGGCTACATGTACTAAAGCTCCATTGTCGTTGTTTACTATTTGATTTGGGGGAATAATGGATTTTTTTTTAACTTGTCACTTTATTATCACTGCTTTATAAACATGTCTTGCCTTTATTCATCACATTTATTCATTACATTTAAACGGCTGCCTATCTCACAAAAAACCGACTCTGTGTGATGTACAATAAGACTATAAAACAATTGACAGAAAAACAATTGTTATTAAAAAAATAAAAAACCAGAAAGGTTAAGAGTGGTTAACAACAATGATGTCACCTCAGTATTTTGCTGGTTCCCTGGGACCCCAGGCCTGATGGCATAAACCAGGGTTTGTAGCACTTACAGAAAATTAACAAGGATAGGGCCAGTCTCATTTTGGGGAGGAGAAGAGGATATTATATAAGGCAAGTGTCATGGCAAGAAAGGTCCCAGCTCCTGCAACCTGTAGCTTCCTAGCAGATGGGACCTGCAACATGTTTTTTCTGGAGATCTGATTGGACAGACTAAGGCAGGGCTGTCAAACTTGTGGCCTGTAGGCTGGATGCATTATGCGTTGGCCATGCCCACACCCAGTTTAGTGAAGAGGGGAAGTCCCAATATGTCATGTGACGATGCCAAAACAGCATGATAAGTCCCAGTCCAGTTCCTCAGGCCCCACAGATTCAATCAATCCCAGATAAAGGCAAGACTGCTCCCCTAGACCCTGAACCTACATATAAGAATGAAAATAATCTCATATTTCTGTTAAAATCTCTGTTAAAATCTCTGTTGAAATTAAAGACTTGTCCCTAAACTTGTGTTGACACAATCGTTTTGAATATTTTCTAAAATTTATTTCCCAGGAAACTTTTTTTACAGTAAACAGAAAGCTATGGAATTGTAGGCTCGATTGATCACATAGCAACAGTCATAAATATCAACCGGTTTCTAAGCATCTGTATTTTGAATCTGAGAATTGTTCCTTATTCTGAATAAATGTTGTCTAAAAGTTAGAACAAGTCCATTTAAAATGAATTGAAGTAAATAGCCACCCTTCTTCTAATAAAAGCCAACGTCTTTTTATTTCTCTAGATATTTCTTGACTCTTTCTGAGAGGAAAACTCTCCCAGAGTGGCTTATAAAAATATATCGTTAAGACTAAAACTCAATAAATGCAATAAGATATAATTAAAAAATAATAAGGCAAATTTTTTTATGAAGCCATACAGCATTTATTATCAAACACATTAAGCTCAGCAACACATGCAATGCCCATCCACAATATAAAAAACATCTTCAGAGCACATCTGCAGCTAGCACGCAAACTGTTCTTTTCTTGGATTTATGTCACTTTGATTTTAAAACTGGCTTAAGAAAATCTTCTCAAGCCCTGCCTAGCAAGTTCGATCTGGCAGGCTTGATATGCTCTGAGTCCCTCTTATTTGGTTCCTGCATGCCCGCTTTCTCCCTAGCAGCACCTGATCTCTGGAATGAAGTTTCTCCAGGGGTTTGAACAGCTCCCACTGCTGATGTTTTGAAGGGCATTCACGACCTGTTCTTCAACCAGGTCTTGGAGAGCATGATTGAAGCTCCTTTCTTCCTTTCTGTTCCCTTCTGAGTTTACTTTTCCGACACCGTTGTTCTTTCTTCTTTCCTGTGATGTTTTTGTGTGTGTCCATGTTATGATTTAACAATTCTAAGCTGCCCAGAGTCGTAAGGAGTCAAATTGTACATTATTTACTAATGCTATTACTGTTGTTATTAATAATAATATCCCGTGTGCAGACAGACATAATTTGTCAATAATTTGCAAAGTCTTAAATCAGGCTACCAAACTCTCCTATTGGATAATGAAGAAAGGATCTCAAGAAAAAGATTTAGTAATACTGATGCAAGGGGACTGAGAAGTTCAGTGCTCATCAGAGCCTCTCACTTGAAATATATTAAAATATTGCTAAAACTTTAGTTGACTTCCATTTTAAAAAAAAGAATCCATCCTACTATTCTAATATATATGCAGAACTATGAGCAAACACAGTAACATTCTTAATGAATCTTTCTTAACACATGTCTGCAGATTCTTTTTTTGTTCTCTTTCAAATGAGTCAACCTTTGGTAAAATTATCAGTGCTCTTTGGATTAAATGTAAATCAATGAGGATTCATATGCCACCTCTCATATTCATTTCCAATTATATATCAAGTAAGAAACTACAGAAAAAATAACCTGTACCATTACACCATTTGCCCTAATATATTAATAATCTGTTTCTAATATTACTGTATGTTATGTAGCAACTCCTTTTTATTAATATCACCTTAGTGTTTTGAAATATAGTTTGTATACCAGTTTGAAAAGAGAAGTGCAAGCTAATAATACAGCAGATAACCATCTAATTTGCAGTTATAAACAATCCTTCAGGCCTGCAAAATATTTTTATTTATTTATTTGATTTGTCAATTGCTTACAAGATAATAGGTATAAGTATAAACATATGAATACATGGATACACATAAGAAAATAAAAGAAACAATAGGACAGGGACAGTAGGCACTTTGGTGCACTTATGCACGCCCCCTACAGACCTCTTAGGAAAGGGGTGAAGTCAGTAGTCTAAGGTTAAAGTTTTTGGGATTTGGGGAAGAAACCACAGAGTCAGGTAGAGTGACCTAAAGGGCATTTTTCATTAAAGTAGAGCTTCATAACTTGTGAATAATAATGATAATTATTATTATTATTATTATTATTATTATTATTATTATTATTATTATTATTATTATTATTATTATTATTATTATTATTTATATACCGCTCCTCTCCCGAAGGGCTCAGAGCGGTGCACAGCCGTACAGATTAAAACAATAAATATGTGAAACAATAAAACTAAATTAAACCCAACCCTGGCTGTAAACAGATTTAAAACCATACTCTAAAACCCTAAAATTTAATAAAAACAAAACACCCCAAAACTAAAATCAGCCCAAGCCGGCCTGGTCAAAAAGCCAGGTTTTCAAAGCACGCCTAAAGGTCCCCAGGTCCGTGGCTGTCCATAACTCCGGGGGCAACCCATTCCAGAGGGTAGACGCCCCCACAGAGAAGGCCCTACTCCTCGGGGTCACCAGCCAGCACATAGATGCCGACGGGACCGCAGGAGACCCTCCCTGTGGGAGCGCACCGGACGGTGGGAGGAAAATGGCAGAATGTGGTCTTGTAAATATCCTGGTCCGATGTCATGGAGCGCTTTAAAAGTTAACACCAAAATTTTAAAGCGCACCCAAGAGACCACTGGCAACCAATGCAGCTCGCGCAGGAGGGGCGTCACATGCGCGAATCTTGACTCCCCCATAACCACCCGCGCGGCCGCATTCTGTACCAGTTGAAGACTCCGGATGCTCCCATTCGGGAGCCCCATGTAGAGGGCGTTACAATAGTCCAGTTGGGAGGTGACCAGGGCATGAGTGACTGTGCGTAAGGCATCCCGATCCAGAAAGGCCGCATCTGTCGAATCAGGCAAACCTGATGAAATGCCCCCCTGGAGATAGCCGTAATATGGTCTTCTAAAGATAGCTGTACATCCAGGAGGACACCCAGATTGCGAGCCCTCTCTGCAGGGGGCAGAATCTCACCCCAAATAGCCAGCGATGGAACTATCTGGCTATTGAAGAACTATCTGAATGGCTCCAATATGGAAAAGAAACATTGAATATCACACAGTAACAGAAAACATGCTGGAATTATGGCATTGTTGGTAGCTCAACAGGGGAAAAATCCTACACATATATCCTGTGTGGTATGGATTGTGAGATAAAGCCAGATAACTTTACACGCAGCTTGGTTGATCAGAAATAACTGCTGTAGGCAAGGAGAAGAATGACAAAGACTACGTTTGGATGCTGTGTCCAGATTGTTTCAGGATCCCAGTAGACAAGACCAAAGACTTCCAGGTAGCCTCTTTCAGTGCCAAGACAAAAAGGCCAAAGATACAGAAAAGGGGCCAATGACATGAGCCAAAAAGGGATGAGAAGAATTCATCAGTTCAGAAGTAGCATGGACCCAAAAAGTTTGGCTGGCAGACTGATAGTGGCGTCAGTGTGGGATTTAAGCAGATTTTGTGAGAAGAGGCAAGGAGGTCATGGCCCATTGGAGAGATGGTACACAGAAGACACAAGCCAGCAGGGTGGTTGACTGTGGCCTGAACAGAATCAAGCACTGGCAGAAAACCTAACTAGCATGATCAACTAGTTGAGTGGAGCAATGGCAAAACGAGAAAATCAGTCAACCCAGAAGAACAATTGTGGAAAAAAGGTTGGCCAGTGAAAATGGCTGGTGAAATTAAATAAAAGTAGAGGCAGGAACCAGGTAGGATAGACAGCAATATAAAGCCACAAGTGAGGTAGGGAAGAAATCTTGCTGAAGGCCCCAGCTGGGACCAAAAACATCTCCAGCCAGTTGGACTAACTCAGCATCAATTGCCTAATGGTGGCTAGGATTGCTTGAAAGGAATGGAATATGAGGGAAAAACTAGTTTCCTGCATTAAGCAGTTTGAACCCAACCAAATTCAAATCAACCCTTAGCAGATTAGCAAGCAATGTATTGAGAATTTACAGGGAGTTAAAGTAACTAAATGAAGGATAAATTGAAAAGTACTGACAAACAGGAGGCAACAAACAAATCAATAAAATTAAACTATGTTGTTGTAAATAATAGATCATGCTTTAATTTGTAGAAGAGAAAATTTTATTTTGTACACGGTTTTTGTAATAAAAAGTAGCAGGGGGGGGGGAATCTAATAGGAATTGGTCTACGAGTTATCTAAGTTTGTGGCATTCCTCAAAAAACCCTTTCCTAAGTCCCAAATCCCAGTCTAGCTGTTTTAATTACCTCTAAAATGTACCTAGCACTCCAAGTTTTCAAAAAATGTTCCAAAGAAATAAATCTAAATAAATAAATGCACCTGGGATTGGATAGTAAACATACATTTCAAGAACTACCCTATTGCTTTGTTTTCAGGACAGAAAATTAAATTACTAAAATCCTTCATTCTTATCTTTACTGATCTGAAAGTAAGTTCCACATAGTTTAATGGACTTTACTTCAGAATAGTCATTAGAATGACTACGTGTCCAAAAAAATTGGATTTGCTTTCTGTGGATCTAGGCTTCCCTTTCCAGGTAATGAAAATACTAACTATAGATAAATTAGCTGGGATTACTTTTTAATTGCATTTTTAAAAGCTTTACCCAGTTTTAATAGCATACTAATTTAAGACTGTCAAAATTTTAACCCTGTACATTAGTATGGATGATTTGCTTCATTTCTTGAACAAAAAAAGATATCCAAGACTATCATTACTAGTAACTATTTTTGTTTTTGGAAAAATATGTAATAAATCTAGAATTTAAAAATAGATAATTTCTGCTTAAAGGTCATTTTCATTTTATCCCATACATTAGATGAATTCTCAGTGAGCAAGGCAAAAAAAAAAAGAACAGTGTACATGGCAATTCTCAAAAAGCAACATATCCTTATTATTCTTGGGTTTTTTTCCAAAATGTGCCTGCTGCTATTCCCCCACTTAACCTACCATCTGTTTTTACCCACAGTTTGAAATGTAAGGCTCAGTTTCCTATAGGCAGTTCAGAACTATAAAACGTACAGGGAAAAATGCATGTATTATAAATATCTCCCCATATTAATAATCCATGTAATAAACTGTACATGAGTACAACAAGATTCAAAGACACCCTGAACAAATAGACTATCTACCCTTTGTGATTGTGGTGACATGCAGACAATAACACATACAATGTGTATACCTGATCTGTATACATTTGAAGACTTCATGGCAACATGACAGAGTACAATTAATGTTGCTAGTTTCTGGGAAATATTTGTTTAACTTGTCCTAATATTAATCTTGCATTTTATGTTTTAAATTGTTTGTTGTATAGCATGCCCTATTTTAATTGTTGTGATGCTTCTGACACAAAAAAAGAAAGAAACAATCCATGAAACTATAAGGGGATTGCGGCTATACTTTTGAGATGTGCTATGGAGTTTTTTTCTACTCTGGCAAAGACAAGGAGGAGGTGGGGGGGGGGAGGAGGAGGAGGAAAAAGAGGATTATTTATAAAAAGAAGTGATAATACCCTCACAGATCCTTAGCCAAGGATTTAGAGGTAATCCTCAATTTACAATCACAAGTGACCCTGAGGATGCTGCAACTATCATAAGTATGAAAAACTGTCATAAGTCATTTTTTTCATTGTAACTTCGAACAGTCATTAAATGAATTGTTGAAAGTCTAGGACTACCTGTAATACATTTATTTATTTAGCATACGGCAGCATTAATTTCTGTGTGCTGTTTTGTAAAGTTCTGTTAATCTCCTAATCTTTGGATCTTTTAAGATCTTAGACTGTATCTATTACAGTGTGGACATGAGAATACTATTAAATCTCTTTTCTAGAGATGATAAACTTAGTACATCAAACCTGAACTTTGCCCAAGCAAAAGATGTTAACAAAACCACAGCCACTGGGAAAGGTTTTCCAAGTAAGTTTGAGTTACATAATTTTGAGCAGAAACTTAGACCTTTCTGTAGATCTGAGGTTGACTCACTTCTTTGGTTTTAATAGGCTTTTTCAAAGTTGATTGGGCTTAGACTGAGGAGAAAAGCCACAGAATTTTAAGTCTAAATTTATCCCAATTACCCATGAACTTGAAAACTTATTCCACAGAGGTCTAGGGAACTCTTAAAATTTTTATGTGATAAAAGTAGGTGTCAAATCCGGTACTGTTTCACCCTTTGCTTTAAGAGGGAGGGGAAGAAAATACTCTTGAATGCCATCTGCCCTGTCTTGTGCAGTTTTCTTATGAAGTTTCATAAAATAGAATAGAATACTTCATTGGCCAAGTGTGATTGGACACACAAGGAATTTGTCTTGGTGTAAATACTCTCAGTATACATAAAGAAAAGATACATTCGTTAAGAATCAAGAATCATAATGTACAACACTTAATGATAGTCATAGGGTACAATCAACAATCAAATCATATTAAGAAACAGTCAATATAAATCGTAAGGATACAAGGGACAAAGTTACAGTCCTACAATCACAAGTGGGAGGGGATGGGTGTTGAGGGAATTATTTGTTTAGCAGAGTGATGGCTTTCGGGAAAAAACTGTCCTGTGTCTAGTTGTTCTGGTGTGCAGTGCTCTATAGCGTCGTTTTGAGGGAAGGAGTTGAAACAGTTTATGCCCAGGATGTGAGGGGTCTATAAATATTTTCAAAGCCCTCTTTTTGACTCGTGCAGCATACAGGTTCTTGATTGAAAGCAGGTGGGTAGTAATTGTTTTTTTCTCAGTCCTAATTATCCTCTGAAGTTTGTGTCTGTCCTGTTGGGTTGCAGAACCAAACCAGACAGTTACAGAGGTGCAGATGATACACTTAATAATTTCTCTGTAGAAAAACTAAACTAAACTAAGGGAAAAAGATGCCAAACAATACACAAAGCAATCAGTTTTTCATATAACCTGTTCCTGGGAATCAAATCAAATGATACCTTCAGATTATAAAGGCTACATAAAAATTTCCCAAGAACAAGTACCATATTTTTCCATCTAAATACTGAAGGACTGGGAAATTGTCTAAAGACAATTTCTTAAATCTGGCTTGTTTCTTCACTTAAATGTTATCTTGTGGCATCCAGTCCACCAATTTCCAACAGACTTGCCTGAATAAAGCTTGCTTACAATACTCAGCAGACTGTGTGATAATTTACTAGATTTCTTTTGTTCCCCTTTTAATATAATGGGACAGTGATGGATTTGGTCCAGTCTGCTGGCTTCTAAAATGAATGGCGTATGTGAGTAAAAAGTTTGGGCAATATTGGAGCCTACCAGCTAACATTTATCTTCAATAATTCTGCTGGAAATAAATCACTGTGGCTATATTACTTTTTAGCTAAAGAATAAGTTGTCTTAGAAGGAGATACAGAGGACTTGCCAGTAGCAACTTTACAGCATTACTTCAGAATGAGTATGTTCTATGGAGAAAAATGATAACAACAACAATACAATAAAAAAAGTAAACCTTTCAATAATAGCATTAATACAAGTTACAGAACTTTCAGTCCTGGCACAAACAATTATTAGAAAGATACATTTGAATATATGATCATATTAATTCTATGCAATTCTGTATATATGTACTTAAAATAAGTCTGCAGAAAGAGTCACTTTACGTAAGATGAACAGCTATATAAATTTGATTAATAAGTAAATAATCACCAGGCTATGAGAAAGTCTTTTTTTTTAAAGTTATCAAACAGAAGAAATGTATTTATTTATTTTCTATGTTTTTATACCTCTTTGGGCAGTATGATGGCTCACTGGGTTTGTCAGGTGGAAAGTTGACAACCTGGGTTCAAGATTGGAGTATCAGGCAACAGGGTGAGCACCCATCTTTGCCTCACTCCTATCCACCTAGCACAGAGGTGTCAAACTCAAGGCCCACAGGCCAAATCCGACCCATGGGATGCTTAGATCTGGTCCATTGGGCCTCCCTGAAAACAGCAAAGGACCAGACCATGGTGCCTCTGCCAGTAAAAACAGAGCTCGTGCAGCCGCCCGCCCCCCGCCCCCCCCGGCTCGGTTTTTGGCCGTGACAGCCTCCTGCAGTCCTCTGCCAGTGAAAATGGAGCTCAGAGAGATTGTGCATGGCCTCCTGAGCTCTGTTTTTGCTGGCAAAGGGCTGCAGGAGGCCATCACAGCCAAAAATGGGGCCCAAGATCCATTTTCACTGGCAGAGGGCTAACAAAACAAAAGGAGAAATGTTTCCCCTTTTGCATTTGAGCCAGCAAGCCGGGACATGAAAGGAGAAAGGGAAGGAGGAAAGAAAAATAAGGAAAGATTGGAATGGAGCAAGGAAGGAAAAATAAGGAAAGAAGAGAAGGAAGAAGGAAAATAGAATGAGGAGGAAAGATAAAAGAAGAAAAGGAAGGAAGGAAGGAAGGAAGGAAGGAAGGAAGGAAGGAAGGAAGGAAGGAAGGAAGGAAGGAAGGAAATTATAATGAGAGTGTCAGCTTTATGCTGCCACATAATGGAAGGGGGGTGGAGGAGTTGAAAAGTTCAAGGTTATTCTGTATGTTGTACTAAGAAAGTCCAGTTGCAGTTAATTGGTTCTCGTGATTTATGAAGTGTAGAAGTGGGAGGAGAGAAGGTGGATTCTATGTAACACGGGAAAATACTTCCACTTTGGGAAATTGCTTTAGACATACCATATCTGTTCCTAAATAAATCAATTGGAAAGAATATGCCTCGGAGTGATTGATATCATGGATACTTTCTGGATGCCTTGCAGAGAGTGAGGGAAGGTCTGAGGGAAATCCTGCCTAAGCACTTTGCCACCACAGGTGCCCCCGATACGAGTGACATCTAACTGGCCATGCTCACCCTGATCACATCTACCCCAGCCATGCCTACCCCTACCCTGCTACTTATATTGCTTAAAGAAATGCATCAGACATATTTTTTTCCTTCTAATTTATGAAGAGCTGGTACAGTTTTCACCTCATGGTGAAAACAACAGTTGTGACACGCAATTGTTAACATTGCAAATCTTTGTCTCAACACTACATCTCTACCTCTCCTTTTTATATCTCTGCACTTTGCATTATTACTGAAAATTTATATTCTCTTTGACATATCATTTACCTCAGTCTACAGCTTCAAAATTGTTATGTCACTTTCTTTGCTATAGGGAATATCAGCTATAAATCAGTAGGTTGGCTTCTATATCAGCTCTGAATAGGTAATATTCTTTCTTGCCATTTACTGTATTTTAAAATATCTAAACACTTCCATACCCTCTAATGGGCCATTTACAGGCAGCCTATATTATTCATATCAAGTAGTAGAAGTTGCCTCTTTCTTAGTGCTCTGGTTACTATAGACAAACACCTTAAAGTACCCTCCATAAACAGGATTTTAATGGAATTGTTTGCATTTCAAAACTGAAACATGGTGATGGATTAAATTATATGCACTTTTTCCAGAAAGTTGGTCTGAGTTAGAATAATGTGGTACTCTCATTCAGATGTCTATGAATAACATGCAGCTCAAATGAATGGGAATTTAGAAAAATAAGCCATGATTATCCTTTGCCAGCAGTGTTCTTTCTCCATGATGCCCTAGTGTTATTTTGTTTATTCTCTTTACTTCCAAAAAGAAACAATTATTGAACTTGAATAACTGCATCTTAACATATGTGGAATTATCGAACTGTGTCTACCTAACTATACTTGCCACAATTACAGGATCTATCTTGTATGGAATAATTATTTATCCGTCCATTTTACTTCCCCATATTAGTGAGATAGTATTCTAGCCTGCCAGGTTTGCTAATGGAGCATGTTAACATCTCCATTAAATTCACATCTATTTTCATTCACTCATCCCTAATATACATAGCTTTTGTAAGGAATTTACCATAATAAATGCAATTTAAATTATCCAATAAATATCTTAAACTAAAATTTCCTTAATCCATCCTTCGTTATTTTAATATTCAGATGTTGAGGGGAAGGAGTAGCAGTTTTTATTTTTTAAAAATATATTTCTCCTATTTCACTTTCAGAATCATGTTTTGTTTCAGAGGCTTTACTCATAAAAATGTTTGATATTTTTAATAAACATGTGCAGAAGTGCACACTATTAAATGCTACAATCTACACAATAGTAGAAACCATTTCAATATGTCTTGCAAATTGATTCTCCTCTTCCCCCACTCCATATGTATATGTGTGTATATACATAAACACAACACACGAAACAATTGAATTTTTCTTTTACACATCATCTATGCTGAAAATATCCCTATAAGATGTCAGCAATGTTTTGAAATTCTAAAACAGGTGGCATTCTAATCAGTTTTGTATGGCCAGTTTCAATTAAAGGGGGTCACTTTTTAGTATTTTACTACATTCATTTTCCAAACCTACAGTCAACTGTTGCATACAAAAGACATAAATACACACGTGAAGCTGCTTTATCTAAGGAGAATAGTTGGCACCTCTGCCTTTAACCAGGAATATCAGGCTTCCATTCAGTCAGGACATTAGATCACAGGCCTGGAAATAGTTTGCTCTCATCTAGAACTGGCAGAAAACTTTCAAATGTAGTTGGATTAGAATCTTTTATTATGAACAAGAATGAAGCCTAAAATATAACTGCTGATTGAACACTGCAATGCAAAAGTGTGAGGAGGAGGATATGTACTCTATATGTATGAGTGTGTATAACAGACACACATAACTATAAAAATAATCCTCAACTTACAACCATTTGAGGTTACAATTGCACTGAAAAAAGTTACTTATGACCATTTTTCAAATTTATGACCATTGCAGCATGATCCCCATGGTCACAAGCTCAAAATTCAGACGCTTGGCAACTGGCATCTATTTTATGACAGTTGCAATATTCCAGGTTTATGTGGTCAACTTTTGCAACCTTCTGACAAGCAAAGTCAATGGGAAAGCCACTTATTAATTTAACTGCAGTGATGCACTTAATAACAATAGCAAGAAATGTCATAAAATGGGGCAAAACTCACTTAACAATTGTCTTGTCTAGCCACATAAATTCTGGGCTTAATTGTGGTTGTAAGTCAAGTACTATCTGTACACATGGTTACTGTATGATTCTTTCTCCAGTTTTATCAAATTAATGGACATTTGCTGACTTGCTTGGTGAACTGAAGAACCAATATCTGACAGAAAGTAATGCCCTGAGTTATCAAACAGACACACTGTCCAGCTTTGCTAACATATTATTTTGTAATATATAAGCATTCATATAAACATGAGAGGAAGAGAAATACACTTAGGGGGTTAAACTGGAAAGTTTGTGTACATGTACAATGTTTATATCATTATTATTATTTCCTAAACTTATATGCTGCCCAACTCCCAACAACTCTGGGTGGTTATTAATTGTATTGCTTTATCATTTTTAAAGTTATGCTGGCAATATTGAAAAGCAGAATAAACTTATAAGGTAGTCCTCCACTTACAACCACAACTGAGCCCAAAATTTATGTTGCTATGTGAAACATTTGTTAAGTGAGTTTTGCCCCATTTTACAACCTTTTTTGCCACAGTTGTTAAGTGAATCATTGCAGTTGGTAAGTTGGTAAGTGAATCTGGCTTTCCCTTTGACTTGGTTGTCAGAAGGTCACAAAAGCTGATTACGTGACCCTGGGACACTGCAACTGTCATAAATATGAACCTGTTGCCAGGTACCCAAATTCTAATAACATGACCATGAGGATGCTGCAACAGTGGAAAATGTTCATAAAGGTGGAAAACGTTCATAAGTCACTTTTTTCAGAGCAATTGTAACATTGGTCTCTAAATGAATTGTTTTAAGTCGAGGACTACCTGTATATAATTAATGTGTTACACAAAGAAGAAGATTGTGTTTCTTTATGGACATGTTCATTCTTCGGAGCAATATTTTGGATGGGATGTGAAAAGCTAATCTAGTCTGCAGTGTGCATATGGTGTCATCTAGCTTGGCTGCTAGCCTGGCCAGGGGGGGCAGGAGAGTGGCAGGTGCACACATGCACACACAGATTCATTTGCATGAGCAGCAAGCACTTGTGCTCACATACGAAGCTCCACTTGCGCGAGCAGAGGTTACTCACGTACAAAGTTCCATTCTCATGAATGGAGCTTCGCAAGTGAGTGCAAGCATCCTCCGCTTGCATGAGTGGAGCTTTGTTAGGGAGCACAAGTGCCTCCCTCTCACTCAAGTGGAGCTTTGCATATGAGCACAAGCATCCCCTCACTGACATGAGAAGTGTGCACGCTTCCCATCTCTCCCACAGCCCAGTTTCACACAAGGCACAACCCCAGTAGTGGGCCATTACCCAGGGCTGCAACCCCTGATTTAAGTCATCTACTTAAGCATACTTAAGCTAGAAGCTAGAAAAAGAGGCAGACAACAGAGAATGTAAATTAAAGGGGTCAAAAAATTCAGAAAGTCTGTGAAAAAGCTGTGAGTTACTAATTAAGGCCTATGAAAATGTAAGCATTTGTCCATATAGTTACCAAGAATAGAGCTCATTTCAGTGCATTTAACTGACACCAAGTTATAAGTCAACTCTTTCAAGACAGGTCTCACTCTAATTTAAAATTTTCTGCAGATTTTAATTTACTTCTTTGATTAAAGAAGAAAAGAAGAAATGTATCTATAGGCTGTAAGCATGATTTCACATCTTGGCTTAGAATTTTACAGCTATAATTATGTTTGAGTTTGTAAAAGGTATCACAACAAATTTACTGTCAGTTATTTGGTTCCAGTTTACAGTTCATGAAGGCAATGCAAAAAAAAAAAAGAGGTCTGAAACCAAATCCTCAAAGAAAACGTTAAATTTGATTCCAGGATCAAATAATTCTTGTGAATATTGTATGTGAAATGCATTAAATGAGTGATTCTTGCTCTGAGGTAGTGTTTTCCCAATTCCCAGCAAATCTTAAAGTTGCCAAATATGAGAAACACTGCTCTAAGGAGAATTTATCTGTGGCATGACCCATTGTTTCTATTACTGCAAAAAAATGGAAGAGATTGTATCCATACAATTATGCATAGAACCTGCATATTGGTCATTTGACACTGATGCATGCTAATAATATCATTGTTCCTTGCCAGTGTCTCAGGCCTCCATGTACTATCTATTTAAGTCCTATCAGATGTCGATTCAGTAAGTTTATATAATAAATCAAATTCCCCATGTACATGAATTTATTTGTGGATCTTTCCTACAGATTCACTGTTTTCATGCTGTGAACTTAAAACAAAAGTCTGGCTTCTCCATAGAAATGAACACTTTTTTACAAACTATCTTTAAGTCATAGTGATCTGACATATTATTCAATTCCTGTGTTTATTTTATATGGAAGGTTTAAATTAGAACCATAAAGCACTTCACTGCAATTTATTTTAGCCCCCTCAGATACATTAAATCCATTTCCCAAGATGTTTTCACATTCCTTGAGGAAACTGTGGTAAACTTTGATCCTCCATATTCTTACCTGCAATTCCCATTCCATTCAAAAATACTCCCTCTCTCACTCTCACTCTCCCTCCCTCCCTCTCTCTCACACACACACACACAACATGAATCTGGTTAGACTTTTCAATAAAAGAGATACAAAAAAAAACTGTGAGACTGTTGACTCAGCTGTATCCCTTAACTTTCTTAATTTTCACATGTTCATCTGGGAGGTCTCAAGGAGAGATGTACTAATGTTGGTTCAAACTCAAATATGCAGGTTTTGGCATAATCCAGGATTCTAATAGAAGAGGGTTTGAGCTGATATGTAGAGCTATTGTCATGTTCAATCCCATTGAGTCTACCTTCTCTTCTGCAGAAGAGGTGGAGAAAGACAGGATAGCATATACGTCTTCTCTACCTACTCATTCAGTTCAATGCCTCAAGAAAGCTGTACCTTAGCCTTCCTCTTTTTTCATAACAAACCTGTCTACTTTCAGAACAGAAAATAGTTTGAGAATTGTTTTGATCACCTCTAGGAAAGAAATGGAATCCAACAGAGAACGAATTTTTGTCCTTCAAGAAAGACATAAGATTGTGTCTAGAAAAGTAATTGGGGAAATGAATTTAAGCAAGGAAAGTGCTAGAAGAAAATAGAAGGAAAAGCTGCAAAATCTTCTTTTTGCCCTGTCAGTAATCTGAAATTGTTTTTCCCAGGTAAAATTGACAGGTTATGAGTGACAGGAACTTTCGGGGGTAGAATTCTACCATTCATTCTTTGTTCTATTTTGTGCATTTTGTTTTCTTCACATTTATATAATAATCTGTCACTGTTGTTTTGGAGGATCTCTATTCTAACTAGGAATATTTTAACCCACATAAAGTGGCAAGATATAAAGTATTTCAGAACTATCAAAAGCTGTCCAGAAATTATTCCAAGTGGGTGATAAAGGGAAGAGACACGACCTCTTAATTGAATTCAAGCTTTCCTTGAAAATGCACAGCACATACTGCATTACATACCCTGGGAAAAAAACCTCAGAGACACTAGACCAAATTTCTTCTTCCTGAGATGGGCATGGGGAAAAGTAAAACTTCTACTAGTGCAATTCTTCTGCTATTTCTATGCAATCCCTTCTTATCTTTCTCCTTCCTCTGTCTTTGGTTTTAATATGTATAGAAGCAAGGCACAAACTGAAGCTTAGGAACAGAGTGTCCTACCTCTGCAATAATGGGTTTTGGTTTTTTTTTAAGAAGAACATAGCTTTATTTGAAAAAAAATACTGGAACAATTCACAGGGGGCAGGTGCCCTGCACAATGAAATTTCAGCTATATCCACTATTTTTATTTTCCAGAATGCCTTTGGGCCTGTTCTATATTAATAAAAACATGGCTTGAATTTCACTGAGCAATATATTCTGGTTTTACATTTAACAAAGAGATTTCTTAAAGGAAAGAAAAAGAAAGTTGCTACAACAAACAGCACTGCTTTGCAATTCCCATGCCAGCCAATGACATTCATCCTGTTTACTGCTATTCTATGAATCCCCATCTGCCACCATCAGCCAGAGCCCCCGGCTCATGGAAAAGTGGAAGGGAGACTGATATTCTGTAATGATTTTCTTATGCAAAAAGCTAAAATATAATGAGCGTTTTGGTAGTTTAGGAGATTTAGCACCTCGGGTACATTTATTTCTGTTTTTGCTAGGCACTCCTATGTCTTAGATTTGTTTTTTTGATCCTGTTTAAATTTGCACAGATGTCTCCAACTAGGTATTTTCAAGAGACTAATCACCAGTGTCCCTCAAGGAGATTAGAGCTTTTTAAAAAAAAAAAATCAGTTGTAACATATGTATGAATACCTCACAACATTATCTAGAGCAGGCTAATTAAGATTATGAAAATGGGAACTCTATTTGAAGTTAGATATTTAAAAATGAAATACCAGTATGTAAGGTTCAGAAAATAGTCCTGTTTAGCAAAAATATTGGAGCCAAATTAACCTTTGGCATAATGCCTCAGAGTTCAAATTACCTTAAGATGAGATGGCAGTCAGAGCAGAGTAGTGTCCAGTCAAAAAACACTTTGTTTAAAATTGTCTATATTTTGTTCCACTTTTCTATCAGTTATTTTCTTTGAAACAAGATAACCAAAGATGCTTTCAAATGGCTATAGCTCCATGTCAGGAAATGGGTTTTAAGTGGACTCAGTCACCACTGCAGTGAATATTCTAGGATCTGAAATTAGACTGGGGAGCTGCATGAAATAATATTTTTTCAGGCATAATGCAAAGCATCTTAACATGATTTTTAACTTTTGGGATGGTTTGGGATAAATATAATGCTGTGGCAAATTTCTACCAGTTGATTATAATAAAAGTTAGTAACAGATTTTGAAATTTCAACCTTGACAATAATGGTTAATAGGAAAAACAATAGTAATAAAAATATTACTATTATTTTCCCTGTTAACCATTGTTGTCATTAATATAGTATATACATATGACCAGTCAATAATTTACAAATAGATTTACTAGTTTAAAAAATTGGGGTGGGGGCTGTTTCACAAGGGTGGGAATATTAATATTAATCAATAGTATTCAATTAGAAGGGAATAAAGTGTATATAAGTTGGGATTTTTTTATGTACGTTATTTTTAATAACATGTTTTAATGTCTTGGGTGTTTTGTGGGAGGGTTGTTATTGTTTTGAGTTTTGTATTTTAATTTCCTTTTGAACAAAATTAAAAAATATTGTAAAAATGAATGTGAAACATTATGAGAAAGCTAGCATTTATCCTGTGATAGGGGTTTTGTTTTTCTTTTGTTTTTTGTTTTGCAACATGCACAATTTTATCATCATCATGTTTATAAGTTCCTCCAAATGATACTATCACCAAACTTTTCCTCTAGAATCAGATGAAATGTTTAAACAAGGCCAATAATCTGAAAACTTATTATTCAGGGCATTTGATTATCTGAACAACTTAGAACCTCTGAGTGTATCCTATGAAGAACTGGGGGCAGGAAAGTTGAAGCACAGGTGTTATTATGTAATAAGTATATGCAAGTCCATTATGGTCTGTAGGTAAATATTTAAACCTTGAATGAAAAGGAATTAATTTACAAAGCATATTTTTGTTTTATTGCATGTCTTCAAAACATTCTTCCTCTTCAACCATGCAGCTTGTTCTGATGTGGAGTTAAGGATACTTAACCTCGGTGGATATCAACTGATTAAGAAATTTAGAAATTAAGAAACTGATTAAGAAATGTGAGGATTTCAGCTTTATAAAGCACACATCTCTCCCTTATGTCCATTATAATAAATGCAACAGATTTGAGGCATTTATTTATTTAAACATTCTGAAAGCAACTGTCTGAGGTTGTATAATTAACCACTAGATTTTTTACTTCATTTGAGAGCCTACCACCCTCTGCTTTACCATTTGCAGAAAATAGCAAAGACATACTGTATTATTTGTAATTTTTTTCTTGTGATTTGATAAGTATATCATCCTTTTCAGCATTCCAAACATTTCTTATGAAAACATGCAAGGAATGAAAATGAACCCAAGAACCCAAGAATTGATGATTGGTTGATTTTGTTTCTATACCATTCTTCCTCCAAGAAGAACCCTGAGCAGATTATAGTGAATAAAAAGGCAGCCTTAAATAAATCCAGCACAATAAAACCAGCAATGCCAAAACAATACAGAACAACACAAACATCTAAAACAAAGTTGATTTTAAAAAAATAGAAATACAAACTCTATTATACCATCTGTGGAACTCAAAGGCAGAAAAGACAATAAATGAAAAGTTTAAAAGTCTCAATTATTTTTTGGATTCTTACAAAATATCCACAAAATGACAGAAAAGAGGAACAGACATTCCAGATATTTGGAGTTACAGTTTTACCTATGGAAATCTATTATGGGGAAATATATATTGATCAAAATGTTTGACATAAATGTATTTCACTATTTGGGAGAGAAGATGGCATATCTGAAGTTATCTATTTTTAAATATCTGCCAGCCATCAACAAATACATCAGAAAGAATATAGTGCTGAAGTATCTTGGAACTATCCAAGACAGGTAGTTCAATCAGATATTATTTGCATATGGTTCTCTATGATAGAACTGTTAAGCAAAAACCACATAAATCCTAATAAAGAAATCTTTAAGCTGCTTGACAGCGTGAATGTTGTACTAACTTTATACACTTCTGATACATTTTTGACCTATAATAGAATTGTGTCTTAGTAAAGGGAGGAACTTTTTTGCCTCAGTTAATGTTTTAAAAATAAATACAATTCACACAAATAAACATAAATACAATGTACAGTAGTTCAATATATATTCAGTATGCTTTACTTCAAAACACTGGTAACAGATGGCTTAACTAAATAGAAGCACACAGACAACAGAAGCAACATTTCTTTACAACAAGTGGCAGGGCTGTTCACAATGTGTGGTCAAAATAGTTAATATGATCAAAATTCTGCCTATGTGTCTGTGTGTGCCTTAGTGTGTGTACATCAGAAGTGCAATGTACATTTTAAAAAATGGAACATAGATTGCTCCATTGCTCCATCTTGGCATTTTTGACCACATACTGTGAAGGCCTCTAATAGGCATTCTATTAGTTGTGAAAGCTTTGTTTGTCATTCTCAATAGATTATGTCCCCAGCATACAAATCTTTAGGTGACAGAGGATCTACTTAATATCTTTTGCCCCCAGGGCCAGCAATATCTATAGGAAGACAAGTAGATATTTAACTGGCACTAGAACAATTATAGCATTGCAAGGCATATGTGTGTGGTATGCATGGCACAAAGAAGTAGAGTTTTATTGTGTCACTGCAATGTTGTTCTTGTCATTCTGCTATGTACACTTTTTCTCTGAACCTAACCTTTTGCATAAATCAAGCATGCAATGTAGATTTTATGCAAGGGATGCCTGGCTCTTCAGAAAGATTGGATGGAGACAGGAGAGATGACAGTCTTAGTTCAGCTTTGTGGTTTCCAACCCAAATATCTTTTTTAAAAACAATTTTGTTCTTTAACCATCTTTTCTTCCCCAAAGTCCAGTCTTAGGCTAGGACATGGCTTTCAAGATCATAAAAGGCTAGGAATTTAAAACTATTCAAGGATAGAAATGTGACATCATAAATATGATACACTAATCCACAAAATTGGAATCAAAGATGAATAGAATATTGAATAGATTTTCAGAGAGATTAATCTATTGCCCAGTAGGAATTGGAAAGAGAGGAATGCAGCCAAATTAGAAACCAAGTAGACTACAAGGACCATACATACATAGTCAGAGATGAGCATCTGGAGAAAAGTTTGAACACCATACAAGATTAAAATTAGATCGATATTCAGGCTAATATCCAAGCAGAGGCTAAATCTGACCTAGAAGTATAGTGAAGCCAAACTGTGGGATTGTGATCACCCAGGGTGGGGTACAAAACAAACACAGTCACAGAAAACAGGTGAAGCCCCTTTTATTCCTTCACTTTGCTTCCAAGCTTCAAATATCTTTGACAGAAGACAGAAAAAATCCCACATGAAGAAAGACAAAAGCAACACAAACCAGGCAAGATAAGGGCTGGAGGATGTCCACAGATAACACACACTGGGGAGGATGCCAAACTCAGTGAGGAACTATAAACTAGAGATATTTACACGCTTTGTTTCCAGCGTTTGCCAGTACGCAGGTCCAAACTCTTATTCAGACCCATGTAGAGGATCAAGGTCCCCTCCTCCTGAGTAAACCATGTCTCTCCCTTATCCTCTCCTCCCTGTGTGCCCTAGGATGGATAGGGGATGGACCTGGTCAGCTGGCCTCTGCCCTTCCCCAGTCTCCTCCACAACCTCCAGAGCCACACTTCCACTCCCTATTGGCTGTTCCTCCTCTCCCTCAGAGTCAGTCTCCACCAAGGGATGCAGCTGTGTCTAGAGAGCATAACTGAAAAATAAAAAGGTCCATTTTCAATTAACTTTAAATTTCCCCCTTCCTGAATACTGAAATTGGGTACATGAGGAACTAAGCATACATAAGTTGTATATGTAAGAGCTGTATATGCCTTCATATTGTGTGTTTATCTTCATTCATCTACTCATGTGTGTGCCTGAATGCACATAAATAAATGCAATACGATCCTCAGCATATTACCTACCTTGCAAAGTCATATTTGCACAAAAAGATAACCCATCCCTTATCAATTCATAGTTGTGAGGGCTCTTATAACTTGCTATTATATATAAGAGTTTTGCGGTAAAATATATTTCAACATCCATGGCTGGCTTTCAATAACTGAAGTTAGCAAGTTAGTGCTGAGCCACTACCAATTCTGTTATTGATGCATAGCAAATTTCACTCATGATCAATTATTGGTGTCTGCAAAACAGATACGCCTAAATTTGTTTGTTCCTTTCTTCAGATTGGTGGAAATATTTCTATTAATGAGTGAAATAATTGCCTCTCTCATTGTAAGGTTTGAGGAATTAATTTTGTCTCTTAACCTCTCACCCAAAAATGAGAAATGGGATCAGAAATTATGGCTCCATTTTATTTATTTATTTATTTTTTAGGTTTTATATACCGCCCTTCTCCCGAAGGACTCAGGGCAGTGAACAGCCAACTAAAATACATATAGACAAATATAAATTGTTAAAAAAGAATTAAATCCTAGGCTGTCCCTATAAAATCTAAAAAACCCCAATTAAAATAAATTAAAACTTTGTACCCCATCCCAACTAATCTAAAAACCCCATTTAAAAATCCCATTTGAGTCAGCTCAGGCCAGCCTGCTCGAAGAGCCAGGTCTTCAGGTCACGCCTGAAGGCCCTCAGGTCACTGGTCGTTCGTAGTCCAAGGGGCATCCCGTTCCAAAGGGTGGGTGCCCCCACAGAGAAGGCCCTGTTCCTCGGGGTCACCAGGCGACACATAGAAGGCGTCGGGACCCGGAGGAGACCCTCTCTGTGGGAGCGCACCGGTCGGTGGGAGACTACTGGCAGAATGCGGTCTTGTAACCCATGATTTTTGATGAACTTATAACATCAGATAATAATCAGGAAAGGAGAATGATTAAACCTGATTATTGTTGATGGTACCATTGAATTATTGTTGATTCTTAGTGACCACATAGATCAAGTTTGCTTCAGTATGATAATTCAGATTTTCTCCAACCTGGTTTTCCAGGTCTACTAATGATGCACCCATTAATACTGTAATTAAGTCTATTCACATTAATCTTTTTTTCATTTCTAGCCAATTGTACCGCAATTTTCACAAATCTCCCTTTAAAATTTCTCAGAAAACACAGTTAAGAGTAGCAGAATAATATTTCTTAAAGGCTGCTACAACTGCACTTTCTATTAGTTTGTATAAAGACAACTCTACCCGATTCTGTTGTTCCATTCTCTAACCCCAACTCCTTTAACCTCAAATTATCCACTATTGACCTCACCCCATTCCTAAGAAGTCTGTAAGGGGCGTGTCTAAGTGCACCATCGTGCCTACCATCCCTGACCTATTGTCCCCATTTATTCGTACCTATTTCCTGTATTCTTACTCATGTTTATACTTATATCTATTACCTTGTAAGCAATTAACAAATCAAATAAAAAAATAAAAAATAAACTCCAAAATCTTTGTACCTAGAACTAGATCCTATCCTTATATTTGCACAAGGTTACAAATAGATATAATATTTTGAAACAGATAGGCAAACATATCCCAATACCTGTTTGCTTTTTTTATGTACAGTCAGCATAAAGATCTGAAAAGGGTATAAGGGTTTGATTACATCTACAAGGCACACAGAATTGGGAAGACTGGTTTATTAAGATGCTTATCATTTGAATGTTGTAGAAACTATAGCCTTAAATTAGGCATGCTGTATTTGACAAATTCTTGGTTCAAATCTATGCTTTTAGTGTGACTTGGGATTTAGGTTTTCTCTGTTTCTTACTCTTGAACTGCTTGTTTTACTAATCCACATCACATGCAGCTGCACAGTTTCTTTTGCAATAATTGCCTTGAGCTGCTACTGGGATAAATTTACTATTCTGTTGGCTGTTGCACATTAATAATTCAAATATATAGGATAATATATCAGATATACTTAAAATAGTGCAAACTTACCACATTTTTATGCGACTTCAGAATTGATGGCATGGCAATGTTTTAAATACATTCAAAATCTTATATATATTTAATGGTTGCTGTACTTTGTCATAACATCCATTTTTAATTATCACTAATATTGGGTAAGTTGCTATTATTCTTAAGCTGGTTTTATATACTGTCAAAGTAGTTAAATTACCACCATGCACTATTTTTGCAAGGATTACTCCAAATGAGGAGATAATGTTATACTGCAGCAAGATGAGAGTTCACAGAGATTATCTGTAATTAGAGAGACATATGGGAAAAACTGAAGCTCCTTCCTGGCTTTTGAAGCAGTAAGTGAATTCAGATCTGGTTTATAAATGCATCCTAGCAAGTCCAATCTGCAATTTACTGATTTAGCCTCAAACTTTATTCTGCTTTGCCTTAGTTTCCACAAAACTAAGTATATTTCCACAAAAGTATATTTTGCAGGAAATATGTTTATTTATTTATTTCAGGAAGCGATCAAGCTATTTTCTAAAGCACCTGTAGGCCAGACAAGAAACAATGGATGGAAACTGAACAGGGAGAGATTTAACCTGAAAATAAGGAGAAACTTTCTGACAGTGAGAACAATCAACCAATTGAACAGCTTGCCCTCGGAAGTTGTGGGAGTGCCATCACTTGAGACTTTCAAGAAGAGATTGGACCACCATTTGTCAGAAATGGTGTAGTGTCTCCTGCTTGGGCAGGGAATTGGACGAGATAACCTACAAGGTCCCTTGGAACTCTGATTATCTGATTATCTTTAGTTTAATAACTATTTTTAATATAGCCATGATTTCATAAACAAGTTTCGATATCTGTCTCCTCTTACTTAATCTGCAATGTTCATAGTTTATAAAGTTTAGCAAAGCAATTATGAAAATTGGACATACTGAACCAGGGCATCCAAGTGCTATATAAACATTTTACAAAAATCTATAATACTAGAAAGAGAAAAGTTGTGATGGATGGATGGATGGATGGATGGATGGATGGATGGATGGATGGATGGATGGACGGACAAACAGTCAGTCAGACAGATAGAATATACTGAATGTTTATTCCTAATTTATATGATATTAAATGTGGAATATGTTATATAAAAAGATTTCTTTGGATGCTGATAATGTATCTTTGACGCACATTTAGTATTTTCAGATATGCATATGCTTTTCAATTGCATATGTACTAATATGGAAATTTACAAAAATTGATTCTCCACACCTTTCTAATTACCGAGTCTTGACATTGGAAAAATAAAAATATTGATGCAAACACTCAATAGTCTGAAAACCTGATGTCACTTGTGATTTAATGAATGGTTTACAAGTATAGATTATTAATAATTGGTTTTAATGAAATATATATTATTGCATATATTAATTATACAATCATATACAATTATATATACAGTATGTATGATGCATTTAGATATATATCTAACCTTTAGAATGTTTTTAAAAATGCCTTACACTGAACCAGGCCATTGGGATCATTTAATTCTTCACCTCTCTCCAAATTGTAGGTGGCTATCTTTCCCATTCTGCTTAGAGATGCTTGGAACTGACCATAAAACTATGTGCTTTATTGGTGAGCATAAGACTTTTACATGCTCTCATAAATTGTCTTTATTATGAATACTAGCAGTTTTGGGGAGCAAGGTTCAGTTTGGACTAAAGTCAGGTAATTCCTTTTCAGTGCAGAGGAATAAATGGACACAAATCTCCCAACAGAAAGAATAATAAATCAATTGGTAGGAAGAAATGAAAGATTGTTCACCTCCCCGTGCTTTTTTTTTTAACCTGCAGATTCTGTAAAAAGGCTGTGTGTTATTTTACTTTTCATGGAATGAATAGGACCATGATGGCGAACCTATGGCACGCGTGCTGGAATTGGCACTCAGAGCCATCTCCGTTGGCATACAAACCATCACCCCAGAGCAGGTCCACTGTGCCAGCACACGCATCGCGCACCCACCAGCTAATCATCGCGTAGCTGCCATGCATGTGCGGGGCTGGGGAGCACAGAGACACGCATGCAGGCGCAGAAATGCACGATGTGTGTGGGAGCATGCATGGGGAGCATGCACACATGCACAGGGGGCATGGGGGAGTCCATGTGTATTGCCTTATGGGTGTTGGCACACGTGCACTTTTGGCACGCGAGGATGGAAAGGTTCGACATCACTGGAATAAGACAACCTATCTGGGCTGAAAAATTCCAGAACCACTAGATGGCAATTTAGAGGTACTATATTTTTCTATGTCTCTCTCTCCCCCCCCCCCCCCCCACCTAGTGGATACCTAAATTTTTGTAACTATAATATCGTACCTCCTAGCAGTTAACAGAATTTTGATTCCTGGGCAAACCCACTTCAAGTTTGATGGGTTTGATACAAAAAAAGCTAGGCACCCTGCCTCAATCTCTCCAATCAAAAGCATAGCCTTTCCACTTTCTCTGTCTTTAGTTCAGTGGAAATGCTTTCTGCACACATCATCAACACCCAGCAAAGTGGCTGATTCAATGAGGTGTGGCAGTTCTGATAAAGCACTAAAAGGTGGGCAACTATTTTTCACTTAATGGAACTATACCAAGGAGTCATTTTGTCAAGAGTTGATGGAAGCAAAACACTCCTCTGAGACTTTGCACAAGCAAAGTGAAAAGATTTGTGTGGTATTCAGCTGCTTCCTTGAACTGATACACATTTTGTTTGCATCCACACTGAGTTATTATTGGGCTTCATTCTTTGTCAAGAATAGAACATTTGCGATTATTCATTTCTGAAAGCAAATTAGCAAGTTTTGTATTTTCGTCAATGTTTTTGGCTGGCAACTGTATTTTAATTAAACTCTATTTTGAATAAGAAATAAGGGAAGCCAATAGTATTGGTTTAACTACCGTCTTACAGTATTTGTTTCCAAACTAACACAAGAAAAATCCTTTTTAATTCTCATTCCCAGTGTGAAAATAAAGGAACAGAGAAATCTGAAAAAAAAAGCTTAGTTTCTGCAAATCTGCTGTTCCATATTCACAGTTATTTGCATTGACTTGGTTAGCAGCTGAAATACATAAGTTCCATTGTTGTTCAGGTCACAAAGAAGAGGGAGAAAAAACAGTTTGCCTCTGGCATAGCTGAAAGATAAATAGGTGCTTGATAGAGAGAGTTTTGATATTTTGTCATTCTAGTGTCATTCATTTCCCAAGGCCTTTGGGTTTAGCAGCCTATTACTAAACCAAATGTTCCAGTCTCAAAGCACATTAGTACATGCTGTACTCTGCAAATCATTAAGTAATAGGAGAAAATTAATTGACACTAGCCAATTACTAGTCTAAATTTCTCTGTGGATTGGATAGATGGCAGAAAAGCACTGAGACCTTAGCATCCTTCAGATTCATAGATACTCCCAAGCTGGCCTTACATAACCAATCTATGTTGTTGCTATTAGGAAGATGTGACCTTGTACTTTTTTCCTCCTTTTTGCTTTTGTATCTTTGTTTCATTGTATTCCCCCTGCGTATATATTAAATTAAGAAGATATGGTGAAGATCCAGAAGTATTTTACTAGGCCAAAAAATGCAATTGTTGTGGTCCGCCAACAGGCTGTGGAGATGGCAGCAGAGTCAGACAGTGGGGAGGAATATGGGCCAGTCCAGGAGTCTGGGGAGGACTTAGACGAGGGTCCTGCATCTGATACAGAGATGGGGCCAGGGCCATCTGGGAGTTATGTGCTGACTCTGGAGTCTCCAGAATCTGACAGCAATGAGGCAGAGGAACAAAGGGAGCCTGTTCCCAGTGTGCGCGTGTGCAGAGCTGCCAGAAGGCAAGAGTAGTTAAGACAAAAGGGGCAATTCGGAAGTAAGGCTTGGAGGTGATTGGCCTTCCCATAAGACATAAAGGAGGAGCGAAGGGACAGGAACCTTTGCAGGAAGCAACTTTGTTCGTACTGATCGATTTGAAACTTGAAGCTCTGTGTTGAATTTGTGCTCCGTTTGACCTTGTATGACTAATTGGAAATTTAGTCATTGGCAGCATTTCAAGGAAGATAAAGGCGTGTGCTTATCAGACTTATCCTGAAGGACTTTGGCAGACTTCCATGGGATTATTTACAAACTGTTTGAGACTCATTAAGGGCTGTGAATGACTAAAATTAACAGCCATTGAAATAAAGAAAAAGGGTTTGGGGACTAATGTGTATTTGTTAGTGTCTCCATAAGCCTTGGTCAGAACAGCAATTCAGTGATAAGAAAAGTAAAGTTTTATACTTAGGCAAGAAAAATCAAATGCATAGGTATAGAATAGGTAGTACCTGACTCAGCAGCAGTAACTGTGAGAGGGATCTAGGAGTGGATCTAGGATCATGGGTCCTAAAATAAGCATCAGGTCCTATTTTGGGGGGATGTCTTAACCACTTACTTTAGGACCACCACAGACAGGCCTCCCATGGCCTGACACCTGTCGCGCCACTGCCTGACTTCTTCTGTGACTACTCGCAGCCAGACACTGCACAGCTTGTTGTGCAGGTGCTGCTGCTCTCAACAGGAGAATGTGTGGTGAATTGTGCTGTTACATGTGTGAGTGGCAGCACAGTGTGTAATATGCCACACAGTGTCCTTCCACGAACATCAGCAACGGAGCAGTGAGCCATGCCTCATCTTGTCATGAGCCGCAGCACTGGCACAATGAGCCACATGGTGTCCTGCTGAAAGCGGCGGCACAGGTGCGATGAGCCATGCAGCATGTGGCCACAAAAGGCCACACGAGGCTGCAGAAGAACTCAGGCAGCAGCATGACAGGTGTCAGGGCATGAGAGGCCTGGCTGCAGCTATCCTAAGGTAAGCGGGTGCAAGGTGCATGGGGCAGCTCCACTCTCACACTCCCATCCTAGCTTGATTTTTATGCATGCGCCTCATCCGACCTCATACAACCAGGAGATGGGTGGGGATTAACTAGGGCTTATTTTTGGGACACGGCTTATATTAGGTGCAGGCATGAAAATTGAGCTAGGGCTTGTTTTGGGGGTAGGTCCAATGGTGGTATTCAGCCGGTTCACAACAGATTGGGCAAACCGGTAGCAAGAATTTGGCGTGGGTCACCGAACTGGTAGTAAGTTCTGGCTGGCCACGCCCCCCACTGGGTCACTCTACCGCCCGATGCTTGCTCACCCCGCCCGCCTGCCTGACATTCACCTAAGGTATTTCTTTCTTTTTTTCCCCTCCCGACAATAAACTGTAAAATAAGATCAGCTGTGCCGGGATTCCCCTTGCTGAGGCTTAGGAAGGCAAAAAATGGAGGGAGGAGCTCATCCCCCCCTCCATTTTTTGCGTTCCAGAGCCCCAGAGGAACCTTAGGGAAGCAAAATTGTCCCCCCCCAAAGGCTTCTCTGAGGCTAGGAAGTTCCCAAAACAGAGCTTGGAGGAGTGCTGCATGCCCCTCCCATGCTCTGTTTTTTTCCTTCCTGAGCCTCAGGGGAGCCTCAGGGGAGCAAAAACAACCCCCAGAAGCTTTTTCTGAGGCTAGGAAGCTCCCAAAACGGAGCTTGGAGGAGTGCTGCATGCCCTTACCATGCTCTGTTTTTTTCCTTCCTGAGCCCCAGAGGAGCCTTAGGCAAGCAAAAACGCCCCCCCAGAGGCTTCTCTGTGGCTAAGAAGCTCCCAAAAATGGGTGGGGACTGCAAAAAAGAAAAGTCACACCCACCCAGTCACATGCCCATGCCCACCCCCACAGAACCGGTAGTAAAAGTTTTTGAATACCACCACTGGGTAGGTCATATTTTCAGGGAAACACGGTATTTAAATATAAACCAGCTGCTTTGCTACAGTTGCCAAAAAAGCCAGTGCAGTCCTAGGCTGTATCAACACAGGGATATATTAAGATAATGTGAAGTGTTCCTACCAGTTAGTACTGCTTTAGTAATATGATACTTGGAATACTGCATCCAGTTTTGATTCCTACAATACAAAAAACTCTAGAAAGAGTGCAGAGAAGAGCAACAAAGATGATTTGGGCGCTGAAGCATATGATGAATGGTTGAAGGAACTAGGTATGTCTAGTTTAATGAACAGAAGGATTGGAGTGACATGATTACAGTCTTCCAGTTTTGAGGAGCTGTCACAGAGAAAAGAGGGTCCACCTATTCTCCAAAGCACCTGAAGTCAGGGTGAGAAGTAACAAATGAAAACATATCAAAGACAAAAGCAACATAGAACTTTGGAGAAATTTCCTAACACTGAGAACAACTAATCAGTGGAATGGCTTGCCTCTAGAAGTTTTGGATGCTCCTTCATTGGAGTTTTTCAAGAAGAGGTTGGACAACCATTTGTCTGGAATGGTAAAGGGTCTCCCTTTTGAGCAGGGGATTAGAACAGAAGGTCCCTTCCTATTCTGTTATTTTTATATATCTACCCAGGAAGTTGTTCCATGATGGTATAAGTTTTCAATTTTTGTATCAACTTAGAATTATTTAACTTGTTTATGGAAAAGTATACAGGAATTAGCAATTCCTTACCTTGCACCATTGCCTGTCTCTCAAGTCAATATAGTTGCCTCATTTCCCCACAAGGTAAATTGAATGTGCCCAGAATTAGGAGGGGCCTTAAACTTTAATACAGTTTAAAAGGATGTTTCACCCCAAGGGCTGGAGATGAGATGAAGGTTGTGTAAGGGAAGAAAGAAAAAGTATTATCAGGAAATGTTTGATTTAAATAAAAAAGTTCCAAGTTCCAAGCTTTGGGGAGTGGGGTTGGGTTTTTTTTTTCAACTGTTTTTATTATAAACTTCTGGGGATCTTTGTTACAGAAAAGGTGAAACGCCGGAAAAGACGCCTAGAGAGTAGTTGGAGGGCCAGCCACTCTGAGTCTGACCGAACACTACTACGTTCTTATATTAAGACGTATCTAGTGGCGATAAGGATGGCAAGGAGAACTTACCTCTCCACCCTTATTGCGTCCGCAGAAAGCCGCCCAGCTGCCCTGTTTAAGGTGACCCGCTCCCTCTTGAATGTGGAGTCACGGGAAGACCCTTTACAGGGTCGAGCTGAGGAATTTTCTATATTTCTCCAGGACAAAATCGCTCAGAACTGGACTCCGACTGGTCATCTCCGGGCGAGAGGGCGAGGTCAGATATCGGTGAGGTCAACTGGGCTGAGTTTGACTCTGTTACCAAAGAACACGTTGACAGAATACTGGGGGGACTGAACGCTACCACTTGTTTATTAGACCCGTGTCCCTCCTGGCTGGTCTTAGCCACTCAGGAGGTAACACGAGGCTGGTTCCAAGGCATTATTAACGCTTCCTTGAGAGAGGGGTTTCTACCTGCCGCTTTGAAAGAAGCGGTGGTTCGACCTCTCCTCAAGAAACCGTCCTTGGACCCAACATTACTATCAAATTATCGTCCTGTCTCCAACCTTCGCTTTGTAGCGAAGGTCGTAGAGACTGTGGTGGCACGTCAGTTCCCGCAGTACCTGGATGAAACGGATTATCTCGACCCCCTCCAATCGGGCTTCAGGCCCGGGCACAGCACTGAGACGGCGTTGGTCACATTGATGGATGATCTCTGGAGGGCACGGGACAGAGGCTATTCCTCTGTTCTGGTCCTACTGGATCTATCAGCGGCTTTTGATACTGTCGACCACAGTATCCTATTGCATCGGTTGGAGGGGCTGGGGATTGGAGGCACCGTGCTTCGATGGTTCTCCTCCTTCCTCTCTGACCGTTCGCAATTTGTGTTGACGGGGGGACAGAGATCAACCCCAAGGCCCCTACTTTGTGGGGTACCTCAGGGGTCGGTGCTCTCTCCCCTGCTGTTTAACATTTATATGAAGCCGCTAGGTGAGATCATCCGTGGCTTTGGGGTGGAATTCCACCAGTACGCTGATGATACTCAGCTGTACATCTCCACCCCTGACCACCCCAACGAAGCCGTCGTAGTGATGACCCGGTGCCTGGAGGCCGTGCGGAGTTGGATGGGTCATAACAGACTTCGTCTCAACCCGACCAAAACCGAGTGGCTGTGGTTTCCTGCTCCCAGATTCAGTCAGCTTATTCCATCGCTGACCGTGGGAGGAGAGACATTATCCCCTATGGAAAGGGCACGCAACTTGGGTGTCCTCCTGGACGTGCGGCTGTCTTTGGAAGATCATATTGCGGCCGCCACCAGGAGTGCTTTTTATCAGATTCGTCTTATCTACCAATTGCGACCCTTTCTGGATCTGGACGCACTTCGCACAGTCACCTCTGCCCTCGTCATCTCCTGCTTGGACTACTGTAATGCTCTCTACATGGGGCTCCCCTTGAAAACTCTCCGAAGGTTACAGTTAGTACAGAATGCAGCCACGCGGATGATCATGGGCGCCCCTCGGGACGCCCACATAACACCCCTTCTCCGCTGGCTGCACTGGCTTCCTGTGGCCTTCCGGATTCGTTTCAAGGTGGTACTAACAGTTTTCAAAGTGCTCCATGGCTCGGGACCTGGATACTTACGGGATCGCCTGCTGCCACCTACAACCTCCCGTCGCCCAGTACGCTCCCACAGAGTCGCCATGCTCGGGGTACCACCACTGGATCGCTGTCGACTAGCGGCCCCGAGACTACGTGCTTTCTCTGTGGGAGCCCCATCCCTCTGGAATTGTCTCCCCCCGGAGATACGAGCCATGTCAGACATCCTAACCTTCCGGTGCGCATTTAAGACCTTGCTGTTCAAACAAGCCGGTCTAGCCAAATAAAATCATTGGGGTTTATATTTTAAAATTTTAATAAGGGTGATTCTTAGCCATCTTAGATTATTTATTTGATTTTCACTTCTGTTATCTGTATTATCTTGTTTGTTGGATGTACACCGCCTCGAGTCCCTTTTTGGGAGATGGAGCGGTATAGAAGTACGAATAAATAAATAAATAAATAAATAAATAAAACCTAGAATTACAGGCAATTAATAAATAATTTTAATGTACATCTTTATAGCAATCTTGTAAAATAGATTAGAAGATGCAGTGACTATATCAACATCACCCACTAAATTTTGTAGTTGAATATACTCTGATCCTAAGCCAAAAACTGCAACACATACTGGAGACCAATAATGAAGGCAAAACCTGCCCTTTCTCTATCTACAGTCCTTGTTTATTAATAAAAAATATCAACTATTCTAAAGAATGTAAGAATATACTTACTAAAGCTAAAAATTGCTCTACGGTGTAGGGTTATATCATTAAAATGTTTAAAAGCTTAATGTTTCTGACTGATAAAATTGAATGTCAGCTGAGAGAGGGAAACTCTGCCTTTCTTCTCATTGTAATACAATATAATAAAATGAATATGCTTTAAAACATTATATCAAGGGAGTAGAGAATTTGGTAGAAATTCTCATGGATAGAATGGAGTGTGCTTGCCCTTATTATGAGGTGGGCAAGGAACGTGTTTGAATGTCCTGCATTTCATCTTCCTTAGGTGTAATTACTTTTCTTTCATACCTACATTTTGAATAAGCTATCACAGAAAAGCATTACAGAAGGAATTACAATGTTTGCTATCAGTGCAAGAAGCTTTTCTGATTTCTTTAGCAGTGATCCATCATAGTTTCTTTGATGAAATTCTTTCTTATGCCCTGTCTTTAATGGAGCTGAAGGAAAAACCTTCCCTCTCTCCAAATTGAGTAAATTGGAGCTCTTGAAATCATTTGGTTGGAAAATTACTACAAGTGGTTTCCAGTTTAATTCACACCCAGAATATTCCCAGTCAATCCCATTTCTGAGATCAGGGCAAGAAAACACATTATTCAGTTCAGCTAGAAAAACATATTGTTCAATATTTATTTATTTACTTACTTAGCAGCAGCAAACTAGCAAAAATGGAATAAAAGGCAGGGAAAAGCAGGGAAAGAAAAAACAGATAAAATCTTGAACAACAAAGAAAAAATAAAAGGACAAGAGCTTAAAGTCAACAATATATTATTTATATCTGGAGTTTTCAAATGTTTCAAGGCTGTGGAACCTGTTAGTTTTTGAAAAATAACAACTTTCAGAATTTCCCATCAACAGGCAAAACTCTAGTGACAGAGAATTGTCTGTGTTTGAGTGAATTCTTTTGTTTCATGGAACCACCATCAAGTTCTCATGGAACTCAGTTGTACGAACCCCCTCTACCCAAAGTAAAATATTATTTAAACTTAATATTAAAAAGAGGCAGAATAGAATATTTCCCCTGAAAGAGAAGAGGAGAGACAACTTCTTAAAGGCAGAACTGTTCCTACTATAGGAAAACAACCTCAAGCAGAAATCTGAAGAGGCTAGTCTTTAGGAATGGATATTTTATATCCATTCAGAAAGCTGGGCCACTCTATTCATGAGCAAAAAGCAGCCAGAAACTCCAAGAAACTGGTAAAGATTAACTCAGACAAATACGACATCTAGGATTTGCAATTTCCCCTTTGCCTATAGAGCCAGCTATAACCTCTACATGACCCCATAGGAATCTGGCAATGGCCATTAAAATATTAAATGGCACAGTCTTGCACAGGAACAAACATCTCAATCATAAAGCCCCAAATAATGTATAAAAGCCCACCTACTCTCAACCCCATTTTGTCAATCATCCAGAAACATGCTGCTTTCACTGAAGTTTCTGACTTCCAAATAAATAGAGACTTTCTTTCCTGCAGCGTGCTCCATTTTACTTCAGCATCTTTGTCCTGGATTGGAACTGAACTTCCTGCATTCTACACCATGAAAGAAACAATTTGGTGGACATGGATGACATTATTTTAATCCATAGTCATTTAATAGGGAAACAACATAAAGTAATTTTCAGCATATTTACTTTACAACACTGCCAAGAGAAGTCCTCAGAAGATATGTTTTTTAAACTTCTAGTCAAGATGACATTTTTGTCAAATGTTCATCATTATTCTTTGGCATTGTCTGCAATATGCAGATTCTAATAACCATGGAATTGCCACTATTGCTGCTTTCACTTTAGCTGGAACAAGAAACAGATGGTTATTTTCTGCTTTGATTTCTTCTTAGGGCCTGTTTGTTTTTCTAGAAGACACTCAGTAAACTTCTACCATCTCCTCCTTTCTGAGAAAAAATGTTCAAGAGCCGGTGAGGAAAGTATCCATACATTTGGAGATGTAGGAAGATAATAAAATTATTCACTATGCTATACTGTAAGCATTAAGAAAATAATATTTTAGATTATGGAAAGCCTATGAATGTATCATTAATTTATTTACAGAAAAGTGATACAATCTTCTAAATAAAATATTTCCCATAGAATGTAATCATTGCCAGCTCAGTTTACATGTGATTAGAATTCCTGAAGAAACAGAAGAGAGATTATTGTCCTCTTTATGAAAGCTCCAATACATGAAGTGTGGGCTTTGAAAACAATTAGCTATATGTTACAGAATGGGACAACTCACTACAGCCAACTCACTGCAACCAATTCACCACAGCCAACTCATTGTAGGACAATTCACCATGGGACAATTTAACAATTCAATTATTTAAAATAAATTTAAAAATATTTTAATTTTTGTCATTCGCATTTCCACATTCCAGTTTGTCCTTTTCATATAAGTGACAAGTGTTGGTCATGTATTGGGAAGTTCCACATATTTGCCATAAGAAGCAACATTTTTCCAGAAGGCATAATCCATTCAAATGATTAAATAGGTAGACTGCAAATCTTGCATAATTTTTCCAGATTATACCAAATTTGTTCAATAATTTAGAACAAAGTTTAAAATAACAAGAAATGTTGCCTGGGAGAAGAAAGATCAACATTTCATCAGATCTCCAGCTGTCTTTCTTTTGAAATTATCAAATAGCACTTAGATATCACATCATAATTATATGGAAAGAAAAAAATGTCCTGTCACATTAAGTTCATGTTCAAGTTCTTTTGGAGAAACATTAAAAACATTTCAATGCTCTGTTTTTGTTCTTTTCTCAAGGCTTGACTTGACCTTGGCTACAGGGAAAGATCACAAATTGTCATTTTTTTCATAGCTTTTTAAAGTTGGCTTTTTTAAAAAAATGCTTTTGTGTACGAACTATATATTTTAGGAAGTTTATCTACCCACACAATGTCATCAGTTCATGTAATATTAATAGTCTTCATTATGATTAGTTTATTATTCTGTATGGCAATATTAAAGATGCTTTGCAGATGATTACTAATTATGATGAAATACAGATTTTGTTGCTAATTTTATCATTTTATTTAATTTTTAATTGTTTTACTTCTCTCACTTTGCAGCTGAACCCAGAAAACTATTAGTTAAAAAATAGAAATTGATTCTTTTTCTGCAAGACATTTATATTCTTTCAAAAGCTAAGCTTTCATATAAAACCTGTGTGGGAGACTATATGAAAAACTACAGCTTTGTTCCTTAAGCCACCAATCTTGTAAATTCTCAGGATTCATCTTTTTTGCCATGTATGTGTATACATTTGAAGTAGACCGTGATGTTTCTTATATGTGTGTATATGTGGGTATATGCATAATGCTTATCCTTTGAGACCTGAAGGCAATAAATTTTCATTTTAATGTATGCTGATTAACATAACACTTAAAGTGACAATAAAGTTTTATTCTATTCTGTTCTATTCATTATTTTTTTTAATATAATAATTCCATCTTCAGTTGAACAGTATGTTGTCTGCGTACAAGTATCTTTGTTGAATAGTAATCAAAATTTGCAACATCATTCATTACATTGATATTAATTCTACAATATTAAAATAGTAATATTCAACATATTAATTCTGCAATATTAAATAGTAATATTCAATATACTAATCATAATAATTACTTATCTCTTTTAACATAACTTCTTTATTTTGTTGCCCTATTTCCCTGTTTCTAACTTCCATTTTTGTTGTTTAACCATTGATAAAATAAATCCCATGTCATGTAATATTCAGTTTGCTCTAGCATAAATCTGTTCATTTCTGCACATTCTAATATTTTCCAAATCACATTCTCATCTGTAAGTATCTCTTCATTCTTCCAGCTTTGTGCAAATACAATTCTAGCAGCAGTTAATATATTGATAACTAAATACGCATTTTCTTTACTATATTTTTCAGGTAGAATCCCCAATAGAAATATGTCTGGCTTTAAATCAATATGCTTTTTTATCATTTTTTCCAACCATGTATGTGTTTTTGTCCAGTATTTTTTTTTTTTTTTTGCTTTTGGGCAAGTCCACCACATATGACAATATGACCAGGTACCTGGTGGCACTTCCAGCATTTAGCCAACTTATCTTTAAACATCTTTGCCAGCCGCACTGGCACAAAATGCCATCTATAAGACATCTTATACAAATTTTCTTTGTATGTAGTTGACACTGTTAATTTATAGTTCCTATCCCAAAATTTTTGCCATTTATCTAATTCAATTGTATAATCAAAGTTTTTTGCCCATACTATCATTGTTTTCTTCTTCTATTCTATTCATGAAGAGCAATTCTTCTATTCTATTCATGAAGAGCAATTTTGATTTGCAGATTTTCCTAGTTGATTGCTATTTCATATGGAGAAGGATCATAATATTTATGGTTGGGTGAACAATGTTTAGCATTCCTGAATCTGTGTGACTTAACTATAAATTTTGGCAGTGGTTTGCTGTCCAAGCTTGTTTCAATTTAGTTTCTGAACATTTCATTACCAGACTAGGTAACTTAATCAGCAGGATCTTGTTGTCCTCTTCTCCTTAGCTTATAATGTCTTGTGTGCTAGTGTAGCCAGTTGGTCGTGTGATTGGTTGTTCGTTTGGAGCTATATTTAAATTCTGAGCAGTTGATTGGTTCTCTTTTTGATTGGCTGTTCAAATGAAAACAAAATGTTTCTAATGAAACATTCAGAAATTAAATTGGAAAAAGCTTGGAGAGCAAACCATTGTCAAAATCTAAAACCCGAGCTACAAGTATTTTCTATTAACTATAAATTCTCCACTATAGTCTTTTAACATCTATATACTAAGTTAGCGAACCATGTATTGGCAAATGCAATTTGAATCAATCTTTATAGAAAGAAAAAAGAGCTTTTTCTTAAAGTGAAACTGCAATTTAATGGATTCCCATCTAGCAGATTTCAGGTGCAACTGATTTCATTGATGGAAATCCAGGTGTAACACCCTTAAATATTGGGCAAATCTGTGACATCTCAAGTAGTCCAGCTGAGGCAGTTACTTTTTATCTTAATTTGACATGTGAGAAATTTATATGTCACTGTGCTCTTATGCAAATGATAAATTGTCATTATGACATAACTTTCATGTTCAGCAGACAGCATTTGAAGTAATGGACATCCCACCCCCCAAAATTTAGATATTTGCCATTGAAACAGAGAAGTTCAAGGGTCAGGGAGAGAGGGAATTGTTGTTCTCTGTAAGTATGGTCTTTTTCTCAACAGGCTTCCTGCTTATTCAAGTGCCAATCTTCAAATGGTTTGGTCATGGTAATGATATAATGAAATATTTAAAAATTCAGTCTACAAAGATTTGAAGGCTAGAACAGTTAAAAATCTATTCAGTCCCTTTTAGATTTCATTCTGTGTCTGCTATTTCAGAAGCCTCTCCACTCCGGATGAAAATTATTAATTATATGATAATGTGAATATTAGCTAGGAAAAAGTAGTTCTATATTCAATAGGGATGGACAATTGATTGTCCAAAGGCATCGCATGAGAAAATGGGGCTCTTGTAGAGGGTTGAACCAATAGAGTCATGAAGATGTGTAAGCATACAATATACACATATACACATATATTGAAAAACAAATAGCAGTTGCCTGCAAAATAAAACCAATGCAGTTGTATTTTGTGCATGGTGTATACTTATTTACATTTTAGTTCTAATTTCTCATTGACTTCAATGGGACAGAAAGAAACAGCTATAAGACTGAATGTGGCCAGGGGCTGTAAAATGCCCAGGTGTGATATACATGCAAAGACAAGTGAATGTTACAGAGTCAGCATGGGGAAATGCCATACATAGGAGTTTATTCAACCTTTCTAGGAATGGGATATTTGTAAGGGAGCTTCAGTTTTAGCAGATTTTCAGAAAATAGAATCAGTTCCCATTCTGTCTCTCTAAAGAATGATTCCAGGGTTTATTGAGAACCCTGGGGAGAAAAAGGTAGCAAAATCCTTGTGAATGTTTATGCTGTGATTATCTATCCTAGGGGAGAATACAGAAAGCAATTATGTCAAAGTGGTGTCATTCAGTTTCAGGGTTGCCAGGCCCAAGGGGAACCTGCCAGAAGTTATTTAGTCAGTCAGCAACTAAAATAAAAAAGTAGAAGTGGTTCACCTTTATTGGTAAAGACAGCACTCCTAATCAAAATGATATCAAGGAGGAGGAGGAAAAACAGAAATAGTGTCTATTCAGCAAACAAGGTGAATAGTCACAATCAAATCTGTGTCTGTACATTTTCTGTCTTATATTAAATGGATGAATCAGACATGTAAATTACACAATAAAGTTAATGGGGTTCTATGTGCATTAAAAAAATAAGATATTTTAAAAATGAATAAATCCAAGAGAGCATTTGAAGGGGACAGCTAGAGTTGTCATTACTATTTCCATGTAATCATTTTTATCCTTCCAAATTTGAATGAACTGTCTCTGGATATATATTGTATGTAGCTTCAAAATATTTAGTAGTGTAATTTATATGCAAGAGATTAGCTGGAAAGCAGAACTATGTGTTTTAATGCCAGAGACTGAAATTATGCCAAAGTGACAGAGAGGTTCAAAATGCAACTGCTGGAAATGGATTGAGGCTACCCATTCATCAAGGATATAAGGAAACTCACCCAATGTAATGAAACTTGCCATTCTGAAAGTTCTTAATATCCAAAAAGTCATTGACAAGTAATTTCCTAAGATGGTTGGTGAAGAGAAGTATGTGAACCCAGTATTCATTTGAAGGCACTGAAGGACACCTTAGGCTAGATTACATTCTCCCAGCTCTTGGAGCATTAAACGTACCAAAGACCATTGCCTTATAATTTCATTGTTAAGAGCTTCTGAATAGAGCACTTGTAGGGCATCCTGGCTCCTATTTTGCTCCCGAGAGGAATTCTAAGGAGCCAAACCATTCACTTATTTTTTCTACCATGACTTCACCATTGCTTCTTTAGAAGTCTGAAAAATGTGCTCTTTACTTGCACATTTATATTGTGGCAAGTGAAATTGGGCATGAATCTAGAAAAATAGGCAACGATAACCAAGCTGTGACAGCCTTTAAATTCAAGCTGATCAATAGCTATCCTATTACAAGCTCTATCCAGTAAGGATATGATAATTAATACTTTGCTATATTGTGTACAAAGGATGCGGTGTTCAGTGGCTAAGATGCTGAACTTGTCAATCAGAAAGGTCGGCAGTTCAGAGGTTTGAATCCCTAGCACTGCGTAATGGAGTGAGCTCCCGTTACTTGTCCCAGTTTCTGCCAACCTAGCAGTTTGAAAGCATGTAAAAATGCAAGTAGAAAAATAGGGACCACTTTGGTGGGAAGGCAACAGTGTTCTGTGCACTTTGGGCATTTACTCATGCCGGCCACATGACCACGGAGACATCTTCAGACAGCACTGGCTCTTCGGCTTTGTAACGGAGATGAGCACTGCCCCTATAGCCAGAGATGACTAGCACATATGTGCAAGGGGAATCTTTATCTTTACCTTTATACTGTGTATATCTACATCTATTGCAAAAGGGACTGAACAGAACCTTGCCCTTTATGTGGCCACCTAGCTTGCAACTGTGACTCTGACAGTGAATTAAAACTCTCCCAAATCAGCAAAATATACCTGAATCTTCTCTGCAGGGAAGCAGTTATAGCTTCTGGAGATCCTTGATTAAGTATCCACAATGGCAAAGTCTTTCCCTGGACTATACTAGATTAAATCTTATCATATAAGTTAGGATATGATGGCAACATAAGTATTGCTCAACCTAACTCCTTGCTTCTAATTATGCTCACCAAAGGTTTATAGTCTGTGAATACCAAAAGATAGTAGGCTTCATAAATGATTGTACATCATCATCATCATTACATGTTTAAGCACTAGCAAGATACTTCTTCACTGTTTATGTGCATCTTTTTCCTAATGGCATTCATGTAGACCTATGACATTACAATAGCGCCCCTTCAACCCTCTAGATCAGGGCTGTCAAACTCCCGGCCTGTGGGCTGGATGCATCATGCACTGGCCACGCCCATGCCTGGTTTAGCAAAGGGGGGGAAACTCCCAATATGCCTTGTGATGCCACTGTGATGATGTGGGTTTGACACCCCTGCTCTAGATACTTGCTTCAGTACTCATTGTAATTGGCATGTTGGGAGCCATATATTTGCACTGGTGTTATGTTGCAGGTTATGTGCACTATTGTCCAAAAAGCTGCTTCTTAAGTCCCTCCCAGGATGTGGTGGACTACAGAAAGTTTAGTAGAGGTGCATGTGCATGTAGAGGTGCATTTGTTGAGATGTCTGTCAGCTGAGATAATTTATCATTCCTAGGAAATCTTATATCAGTTACATTTGTTGAGAGTGGCTGTATTTTTTTCGGAACCTGGTTTAATTTATTGCCCAAAGAAATCTATTTCAGAATGTCATTATTCAGTCTGAGACCTAATCCATGGAGAAGCTTTAAAATGATTTTAACTATTTTGTCATATTTTCCATTAATATTCTATGTATGAATGCATCATCCAAGAAAACAATTACTCAGAAGCTGTGTCACCTACTGGAAAATCTTGGAAGCACCAGTTATATCAAAAAGCAATGATTGAAAACAGAATCTTCCATGGGGTGTGCCAGTTTGTCATTCTGATCTGTTAAAGGAATCTGACAAAAGCCATTTGAATCATCCAATTCAGAAAACCCCACTGCTCCAATAACTTTGGAAATAAGACCATCCACTGTTAGGCTTTCAACCCGCAGCTCAGAGGCACTTACAACTGGAGTACCAGTTACCCGAATATATGTAAATAACTTTAGCTTTTTTCCTATCAACACAAGTCTATATTTGATCATTGTCCTGTTTTGTTTTCCACTTTTCAAAATGACTGTTGCTTGTTCTTTCTAATCCCATACAAGTTCTTTCTTCCAAATTTCTTCCATCTACTTCTTTATTTTGTAGTTACTTGAGTTCTGACTACTTTGTCATCTTGCTATTGTTGTGGGGAGCCAAGGCATCTATTAATTGCATTCCCTGGACTAATCCCTCATCTGAAATCCCAAATGCAAGCCAGTCTTTTTTCTTTTCAGAAAATTCATGGTATTTTGCTAGTTCATGCATACCTCTAATAAATGACTTTACTCCTTCTTTTGACTTCTCTATTCTTTGAAAAAAACATGCCCACTGATATTGTATATTCCTTTTATGGATAAATGGACACTGCATTTATCCAGTACTTCGTTACCCACTTCATCAAAGGTGAAAGATTTATATAGTTGATGTGATTAGTTTCCTTCTCTATTGCCTCTCACAGAAATTTGTGATTTTTTTGAAGTTTAAAATAAAAGCTTTTTTCCTGGAATGTGGAATCTGAAAGCTTCTGAAGCTGAAAAATGAGCTGAGGCATTATGAAGATGGGTGAAATGCAGGCATTGGATGCTATGTTGGTATTAAAGAAGACACCAATCATTAAACAAGACTTAAATCATTTTTATTTATTCCAGCACCACTGTACTCTGTATTGCTGAGATATAACAAAGTTGCTTAACCCATTTTCTGCTCTTCTTTTTTGTAATCTTTTCTCTATCCCGCACAGTAATGGATTTGTAGCTGTGAAAATGCAGATAGATAAACTCAATAAGGCGTTCATAACAAAGTATATTTATTGGTTCATCAGGTGTCCTCATAACTCACATTTGTGATGAAGTTCTTCTTTAATGACCAATCCTCTGTATATCTGTCTTGTAGGTAAAAGATGGTTATCTCCTAACCCATCTCGTAGCGATACAAAGCAGCTGTTATGAGTTAGTGAATTCAGGCAAAAGTGAGGAAAACTCCCCCAACCCATTGAGGGTCAATTTAGTGACCAATCAGGATTACGTGGTCACGTGATATGGACTACATTTCCCAGGATAGCTTAACTACATTTACCATGATGCATTCCCTTAAGGGGACAGCTCACAATTGCTACCTAACTATCCAATTCCCATACACTGGCTGGACAGCACACTCCTGCCTGGAATTGTAAATTCCACTATTAAAAGAAGAGAGAGAAAAATTAACTATAAACTAAGATAAGCAGTAGACAGTAATACTAACTGAATAGCATATAACTATATAACTAAGATAAACAGGTAGCTATATAACTACGAGAAACAGTCAACATTAATAAAGTGTCAAACAAAGCAAAACATGCAAAACGTGAGGTTTAATTTTCAAGTTCGGCCTCTTGGTTCAAGTCTGCTGGTCACCTCTGGTGGCCTTTTAGGGTGTACAGGTACTCTTGGTGGCAAAGGTGAAAGTCTGATGGTCACTTCTGGCAGCCTTTAGGGTTGACAGGTACTCTTGGTGGCAAAGGTGAAAGTCTGGTGGTCGCTTCTAGAGGCCTTATAGGATTGGAATGGTACTCTTGCTTCCACAGTCTCAAAGAGCGTTGGGAACATCGGGAAGCTGTTGGAAAGGGTATTGCGGAGGCATATGCCTGTGTAGGGTGTCTTAGTGGAGGTCTGGTGGTTGTTGGTGGCCGTTTAGGGTGTCCTAGTGAAAGTGTACTGATCACCAGCGGCCTTTTAAGCTGGAATGTCATTCTTATTTTCAATGGTACCAAAGGGCATCAGATTTGCTTGGGTTGGAGCCTGCAGCTGAGTGACACTGACAATTCCTACAATCCCCCATCCTAGTGGAGATTTGATGGCCACTGGGCCATCTACAGGGCTGCCGACTGACTCGGAGAAGAGAAAGGTGTGTGGAGCATTATTTCCCAGCAAGAGTAGGATATCAGCCTCTAGATCTAGAGCAGGGAAGTGATGAGCCAGGTGCTGTAGGTGAGGCATGCTATTTATGACCTCAGGTATTGCAATCTGACTGTGGTCGTTTGGTACCCCATCGCATTCAAACACGGGTGGTAGTGGGAATTGGGAACTTCCATCCAGTGACTTTATGCAGAGTCCAGTGGCTCTCCTCCCTGCTGTGCTTCTTGGTTCATGGCACGTTGAAACAGTGAAGGGAAGTTCGTCCTGTTGCACTTCAAAGAGGTCGAAGAATGCGGGTCTGGCCAGGGTGCAGGTGCTTTGAGTGTCTATCTGCACATACATTTTCATGGCATCTTCAGGGTACACTTTGGCTAAACAGATGGGAAGACACAAAAGGGGGCATGGTGAGTCGGCGCACAGTGCTGTGCAGTTGACACTCATCCTTGGATTTGGTTGCAGTTTGTAAGTCTTTTGAGGAGCCCTGCATGCTTCTGTGTTACATTGAGGCTCCTTTTCTGAAGGAGGGTTACAAGATATCTGCAGTGGCGGCTTGGAGTCTGGATGCAGCGCGGTCGGGTGCTGGTCACTATTGCATAAGTCACATTGCACCTTGGCTGTGCAGTACTTGGACGGGTGTTTAGATTCGCAACACTTATAGCAGTATTGGCACTCCCTTAACAATTCTTTTCGGTGGGTCAGTGATTTCACTGCAAACCCAGTGCAGCTGTTCAGCGAGTGACGAGTATGGTGCATAGGACAAAACTGTATTCTCCTTATGTTTGGAGATCTAAATTGGGTTGTATCTGATGAGTTCTCTCCCCAATTGTGTGTGGATGAGGAGTCGATCTCAGTTTTATGGACAACCATGAAGGTCTTTCTCTGGTAATGTGCATAGAGCCTGAGGGCAATATATGGTTGCTGTTGTATATTCTGTCATTAGGAGGACTAACAGCTCTGAGTCCATGGGCCCGGTGCGTGTTGCACACTGTCACCTAGTGGGACATGAATTCTTCAAGAAGTGTGAAGGGTATAAAGCGGTGATGACCTTTGGCCATGAAGGTGTCAGTCAACTGGAGCCACTTTTCAAGTAGTACCTGCGGAAGCTTTCAAACAATTTTGTTCTGCGTGTCAACATTCTCTTCTTAGGCTTGACTTCTGCACCGCCACCCCCCACCGCAGAGAGGCGGAGCCGTGTAGATGGTTCTGCCCCAGGTGCCTGATGGACCCTAAGCGGTTCCAGAGGGAGCTTGGGCCATTTTCTGAGACTCTGACTCATAACTCGCCTGGAGACTTGGTGGCCACCTGGGATAGGTTGGCTGCCGAGGTTCTGGACCGAGTTGTGCCTTTGCGACCTCTGACCTGGCACAGATCCCATCCAGCTCCGTGGTTTACAGAGGAGCTGAGAGAGATGAAGTGCCAGAAAAGACGTCTGGAGAGTGTTTGGAGGGCTAGCCGCGCCAAGTCCGACCGGACACAGGTGAGGTCTCATATTAGGACCTACCTTGTGGCGATAGAGGCAGCGAAACGTTCGCATTTCTCTGCCCTTATTGCATCGGCAGAAATTCGGCCTGTCGCTCTGTTTAGAGTGACCTGCTCTCTGCTTGAGCCGAGAGCACGGGAGGACCTTTTGCAGGGCATAGCAGAGGAGTTTTCCCGATTTCTGCATGACAAAATCATTCGGATTCGGGTCGGGCTGGACTCCAATTGGGTAGTCCCGGGGAAGGTATCCGGGGCAAGTCTTAGACTATTATCTGGGAGGAGTTTGACCCTGTGACCGCTGAGGGTGTGGACAGGTTGCTGGGGGGCTGAATACCACCACATGTTTGTTGGACCCGTGTCCCTCCTGGTTGGTTTAAACCACCAGGGAGGTGACACAAGGCTGGCTCCAGGGGATTGTCAACACTTCGTTGAGAGAGGGGTCACTTCCTACTGCCTTGAAAATGGCGGTGGTGCGACCCCTCCTCAAGAAGCCTGCCCTGGACCCGGCTGTTTTAATTAACTATCATCCAGTCTCCAACCTTCCCTTTTTAGCGAAGGATGTTGAGAGTGTGGTGGTGCGTCAGCTCCCTCAGTACCTGGAGGAAACGACTTATCTCGATCCTTTCCAATCGGGCTTCAGGCCCGGGTAGAGTACTGAAACAGCATTGGTTGCATTGGTTGATGATCTCTGGAGGGCCCATGACAGGGGGTATTCCTCTGTCCTGGTCCTGTTAGATCTCTCGGCGGCTTTTGATACTACGATGGTTCTCCTTCCTCTCTAACCGCTCACAATTTGTGTTGATGGGGGGGGGAGGTCCACCTCTAGGCCCCTCATTTGTGGGGTGCCTCAGGGTTTGGTCCTCTCCCCTCTTTTGTTCAACATTTATGTGAAGCCGCTGGGGGAGATTATCCGTAGTTTTGGGGTGCAGTGTCATCTGTATGCTGATGATACTCAGCTTTACATCTCCACCCCAAACCACCCCAATGATACTGTGGAGGCTATGTCCCGGTGCCTGGAGTCTGTGCAGATTTGGATGGGCGGGAATAGGCTCCAGCTCAACCCTTCCAAGATTGAGTGGCTGTGGTTTCCGGCACCCCGATATAGTCAGCTGACTCCATTGCTGGCTATTGGGGGAGAGATCTTACCCCCCACAGAGAGGCTCACAATTTGGGTGTCCTCCTGGATGCACAGCTGTCTTTAGAAGATCATATTACGGCCATCTCCAGGGGGGCTTTTTATCAGGTTTGCCTGATTCGCCAGTTGCGGCCCTTTCTGGATCGGGACACCTTACGCATGGTCACTCATGTCCTTGTCACCACTCACTGGACTATTGTAACGCTCTCTACATGGGGCTCCATGTGGGGAGCACCCGGAGGCTTCAACTGGTACAAAATGCGGCCGCGCAGGTGGTTACGGTGGCGTCACGAAACTCCCATGTGACGCCTCTCCTGCGCAAGCTGCATTGGTTGCCGGTGGCTTTCCGGGTTCGCTTTAAGGTTCTGGTTTTGACCTTTAAAGCGATCCATGGCATTGGACCAGGTTATCTGCAGGACCGTGTTCTGCCGGTAATCTCCCACCGACCTGTGCGCTCCCACAGAGAGGGCTTCTTCGGGTGCCGATGGCATCTATGTGCCGCCTAGTGACCCCAAGAAATAGGGCCTTCTCTGTGGAGGCTCCCACCCTCTGGAATGGTCTGCCTCCGGAGTTACGCAACAAGAGCTTTCAGACATCCATTGAAAACCTGGCTCTTTGAGCAGGCCAGCCTGGGCTGAAGTGGGATTTTTAGTGTAATTTTAATATTTGGAGTTTTAAATTGGGATTTTAATATTCGGGGTTTTATTAATTTATTGGGGGAGGTATAATTTTAGGCAGCCTTAGGATATTTAATTCTCTTTTAACTTTTATAATTGTAGGAAGTTTTATGGTTGGCTGTACACCTGAGTCCTTCAGGAGAAGGGCGGTATATAAATATGTTAAATAAATAAATAAATAAATAAATAAATAAATAAATAAATAAATAAATAAATAAATAAATAAATAAATAAATAAATAAATAAATAAACATGATTGAGACAGGCGAGTCCCAGTAAGTATATATACTATATATACTACACTATACTATATACTCGCTGCCTGGCTTGTCAGAGAATTTGCGAACTCCGTTGGCAAGCAAATTTAGCTTTCCACTCTGTACAGCCATGTGTCTCCAGTAATCTTCAGCATTTGCTGAGTTGGGGAGAGGTATTGACATAGAGGGTTCTTCCCCTGGATTCTCATAGGGTGGGTTCAGGCTGTAAGTCAATGACGGGTTGTAGTCTTCCTCCTAGTACTTATGGAGGATGTTGTTCTCCCATGCTGGGGATGATGGTCGAGCATCATGCTGTTGTGTAGGCTGGGTGCAGTTACCTTGTGGTGTCTGGGAGCCGGATTGGTATTGAGATTGTGGCAGGAATGCTGCTGTCTGTGGATTGAGTGTGGCAGTTGTTGTTGATGGCATGTTGACTCGTCCAGAAGTCATTGTAAGCACTGGTGGGCTAAGTTGCTCAGCCAGCAGTCCAGTCCATGAGACCTTGAGTAGGGATGCTAGTGTTGGGAAGAGAATCTCGGACCTTAGTATGTACAACATCAGTTGGGGAAGGTTTGCTGTTGGAGAGAAGTGAATCTCGTACTTTGGGTCTTACCACATCAGTTGCGTAACTGATGTGTAGAGTCTGTGATTGAGATTCATCCCTGTGTTTCCCTGGTTGTGGGAGACTGTTAGGCAACTGAGGTGGTTGCACCTGCTCATTTCAAAGTGAGTGCTGCTCATCCACATGGGCCTTGACCTGTGTATCTGGGCTCTCTTCTCCCAAGTCTTTGAGTTCGAAGGTGAGGGAGGCAGTGTTGGCCGCCTTCTGCCATGCTGCAGTCCATGCTGTTTTCGCTGCCCTCTCTCTTTGTCATTCAAGTAACTCCACTTGGGCCTGAATTTTGGCCATTTCTGCCTGTTGATTGGCCTGAGCTTTGGCCGTTTCTGCCTGTTGTTTGTCCAGTTCAGCCTTCTGCCATATCACCTCTGTTATAATATGTAAATCTGCCTCTGCAGCTGCAGCTTCAACTTGGGCTTCAACAGCTCATTCGGCGTAACGTGCTGCTTTGGAGGCCTGAGATTCGCAGTTATGACAGAAGAACTGTCTGGAAGGATAGTGAGAGCTGGCAGCAGAGAATTGGCACAAGATACTAGAACCTACCCACGATCTAGCCAATCTGGGATGGAGGGAGGAAGTTTTCTTTGAGTGGTGGGAAGAAGACACATGTAATCAAGGAGCTATGTCAGATGTGGCCTGCTCCCTTGATGCTACTTCCTGCTGAAGTGCTGCCTGGAGGGTTGTTTTGTTTTCCTTGATGCAGCCTTCATGTTCCTTGTATTGGACATGTTTGAGGAGTTTTGGGTCATCCAGTCTTGACTGGATGGACTTGAGGTTGTTTTCGCTGCATTTCCATCATGCGAAAAGGGCATCTAGATCATCTAGTAATGTGCGGAGTTTCTCGGGGGGCAGCTTGTGGTTTGGGGCATCACAGATCTTCTCAAGCTCCACCCATGAGTCTGCATAGCAGCAATATTGCTTTTCCCAATCATTCCTCTAGTGTTCTTCCATGGGTTCAGTAAGCTTCTTAATCTTTCTGAGATCATAGGCTTTCGGAGGTATTGCCACTTCTGTAAAGATTTGGACATTTGGAACTGGGTTTTGGGAACCAGGCTCCACGTTTACATCAAGAGTGGGAGGAGGGTTCAAGTCTTCTGGTACATCAGAGACATCAGTCATGGCTGAGGAAGTTGCCATGCTTAAAATTGGCAAAAGGTGACTTTGGAAAAATTTAGAGATTTTCTGTGCAATTCCCTTTTTTGTACTAGGGTGCGCTGCAAGCAGGTAGCAGAAAGTAGAATTGCTGCTGGATTTAATACTTGAGCATGTAGGTGGCACTACAGAATCTGGGCGATGCTAGCACAGCACACAGTATGGCTGCTTCTAAGGTGCGTTGTGAGCTTGCGACACAAGGGGGCACTAGAGGTTGTGTAGCGAAGTCTGAAGACTAGAGGGATGAATGCAGAAATATGCGTAGCGGAGTCTGAAGACTTGAGGGCTGAACGCAGAAATATTCCTATTATTGTCGCTTGCTTCACAAGGTGGGAGCATATGGGGGAATTCCAACCCCTCTCACCATGCAAACAGCATGTAAAGAGTTCCGTTGCTCACACAGAGAGAGATGATGAGAAAATGTAAGCTTAGATTAACATTGCATATTCACTCCTGGCTTCAATATTACTTTGCTTTATCACAAATCCAAATTAACAGTCTTTATATTGATGGGCTTCAGGACTTAATCATCTTTTACTTTTCTGTATCCTGCACAGTAGTGGATTTGTAGCTGTGCAGATACAGATAGATAAACTCAATAAGACATCCATAACAAAATACATTTATTGGTTCATCAGGTATCCTCATAATTCACATTTGTGATGAAGTTCTTCTTTAATGACCAATCCTCTGTATATCTGTCTTGTAGGTAAAAGATGGTTATCTCCTAACCCATCTCGTAGCGATACAAAGCAGCTGTTATGAGTTAGTGAATTCAGGCAAAAGTGAGGAAAACTCCCCCAACCCATCGAGGGTCAACTTAGTGACCAATCAGGATTACAGATGTGGTCACGTGATATGGACTACATTTCCCAGGATAGCTTAACTACATTTACCATGATGCATTCCCTTAAGGTAGCTCACAATTGCTACCTAACTATCCAATTCCCATACACTGGCTGGACAGCACATAATCAGTTTGCCTTTCTTAAACTCTGAATTCTGCAATGTTTTTGTAAAATTTTAGTTTCCTTTATTTATGTTTAATTAATGTTTTTTTCTGGGCTAACCTTTTCAAACATGAAACCATCTAGAAAATTTTGTGACACAGTTCAAACTTCACATTAAAGCATAATTTATTTTAATCATGCTCTGTTGAACAAGCCACAGTCATTTGGTTCATGCATTTCACCAAGTCACAAACCGTGATTTGTATACAAAGTACATTAACATATCAAGTCAAAAGTAAATAAACTATTACAGTCTGTAATTACAAATAACCTATTGTGAATCATGTACAATTTTTTTGCAATTGAGTTTGATGTTATGTGGCAGCTCCATCTAACACTCTTTCAAACTTTAAAAGATGGTTATGGCTTCTGTGAATGTGGAAGAAATAGTATTTATTTTACTTTGTTTCTGCCTTTAAACTGCAAAACTTTGTTACTGTTTTTAAATTTTTTTAAAGCAACTGGAAAGTGAATGACAACCACTAGATATGAACACCATATTAATTGCTTTGTAAGTACAGCTGTCTTGTGTTCAAGAGCATCTCAACTAATCACTAAAAGCTCAATACTTCACTATGTCATCTTGTCTCAGCTGCTCTTTGAATAGGAGAATGACAGTGACGAGTGGGTAGATATTTCTATGAATAAATACATTCTGTAATATTGTACACAAGAATGGATAAAAGATCATACAATATGATCTCAAACTTCCCTTTAGGGAAAAAATGTCCATATGTACTACTTTAGAATAAAAAGGCAGTGATTAATTACATTTTTCAACCAATTTCATGATTACGCTGTTCTTTGGGAAATGAATTTCAATAACAATGCTGTTCATTAAACACAGGGCTTTAAATATTCAAAAATAAATATGATACAAAGTCCAGCCAATATGAGGCAGATTTAACTCTTACTGATTTCAATGGAAATGAAAAGCAATTTACTGTCAAACTAATTAATACCTGGAGCACATCTGCAACTATGTTATTTAGCCCATTGTTTGTATGTGGGTTCTGCTGGATTCATGTGAAGTCCTTTCTAAAAATTGTTTCCTGCTAGCACTCAGCATGTGTGTTTTTTTCTTAGATTATTTTTTGCACTATATGTTCTTTGAAGAGAGTTACAGAAGAAATACATCATTGTTTTCTGCTGGGAATCTGAATTCTTCATGATTTTCTGATGCTGTTCTGTCTATTATTATTATCTGAAAATTTGGAACTATTCTAACAACTATGCAAATGATGCTTTCAAATTATAATCTGTTTTTCTGCTTAGAAAGAATGTAAGACAGTCCAATTAATTATCCTTATAGAACCATCTGAGGCCTTCCATTAGATTTGGTTCTTCTCTTGGACCAGCTAAAGATAATGGACATTTCCATCAACCTCTTATTATGGGCAGATTGCTCTCTTATTTCCATGTGGCCAATCAGCAGCACAGACCTCTATGCAGATCAGAGTGATCCATTATTTTCATACATCCAGGTGTGTAATAATAGACCTAATAAATTACCCTTACCCTCAAATAGTCCAAAGTTAGTGAAATTCTATCCTATAATCAGTGGTGGTATGCTACCAGTTTGGCTTGGTTCGGCCGAACTGGTACCTCCAAAGAGCATCTGTGAGCAAAGGGGTTCACTCCAATGATCAGCTGATGGGGCCTCCTGTCTACCCCGGTTCTATGGTGACCTTCATTTCCTGATTTTGAAGCTCAGCTGCTTCAAAACCAACAACCATCAGTTGTTGAGGATGCAGGGAGAGTGCAGGATTTCATGAGAAGGTCAGTAGCAAACCCTCTGCACGCATGCAAATCGCACCCACCAAGCCACGTTCGCAGTAAAAAAAATTGAAACCCACCACTGCTTATGATCATTTCTCTTCTAAACACAACTGCCCATTAAAAAATGATTTCCAAGCATCACTTGAGAATTTTTTCAAAGCCCTGGCCAGTAGTTTGCTTGTCCAGAATATAGGAATGTCAGCACAACAATTCTTAGTGACGTCACTCTCCTCAGCAATTCTAGAAAACTCATTGGCTTACTGAGAAGATGTGGGTGACAAAAGAGACACCTACACACTAATATAAAAATAATGAAGTGCAGAGAAACATATAGGAACTCAAAGTTCTATCTATCTAGTGATAATAAGAGCAATGGACGCAACAAGTTTTTATTGCATAAATGGATTGTTTGGTCAGCATCATAAAGCTACCCAAGCACAGTTAAGGAAAGCCATAGCAGAGGACCTATTGGGAATATTCCTGGCATGGTGAATTACTTTTTCTATTTAACTGAAGTCTATGACTATCTTAGATATTATGAGCATGTTCAAACTACAGTGCACTGCTATAATTAGCAGCATTGAGAACACATGTATCCAGCAGAAGATTACTGTTTTTTTAAAAAAAATCATTACATCCAGTTTATGCCTTCAGTAGTACCATATCTGATAAATTAAGAATTGGCTATAATAGAGAACAGCACAAAGAAATTACTTAAGATTCATCTTGGGTCCAAAATAATAATATTGTCAACTAAATAAAAGGGAAGTACTCATTTGTATGTAAAACAGCTATGCCTATTTGTGTCTGCTGTGCTTTCCCAGCAATAAGGATTTATGACTCAATACCCAAGGGACCTTTATATCTCTCTCCAAATTCATGCATTTTTCCATTAACCTGTGTACAACATCTTGTACAACATGGCAAGAAACAATGATATACCTTCTTTTGATGTCTGTTCCAACATGAAAGGCATAGAAATAATTTATCTTTCAGGTATCGATAACCTAAAGTGGGGATGCAGGGGACAGCTTTTGACCACATTATAGTTTATTCTCCAAAAATATGGCTCTGTTTAAATCTCTGTTCACCTCTGCCAAAATACTTAGTGATATATAAAATAAAATTTTATTTTGCTTGAGAGCCATCTAATAATGCATATCACAAATGCTTTCATGCTACTTTATTAAGGGGGGGGGAGGGAGAAGTATAAAGATGCATTTACAGATTAACAGAATTGGAAGGGACCTTGTAGGGTCATCTAGTCCAACTGCCCACTGAAGCAGACCCTACACCATTTTTGACAGATGGCAGTCAAGTCTCTTCTTCAAAGCTTCCAGTGATGAAATTCCCACAACTTCTAAAGGCAAGTTGTTCCATTGGTTGATTGCTCTCACTATCAGAAAATTTCCTTTTTTCCTGGTTAAATCTCTCTTTGTTCAGTTTCCATCCATTATTTTTTGTCTGGCCTTCAGGTACTTTGGAAAATAGCTTGACCCCTTCCTGTCTATGGCAGCCTCTCAAATATTGGAGCACTAATATCATGTCTCCCCTGGTCCTTCTCTTCGCTAGACTAGCCATACCCAGTTCCTACAACTGTTCATCGTATGTTTTAGCCTCCGGTCCCCTAATCATCTTGATTGCTCTTCTCTGCATTCTTTCTAGAGTTTTATACTTTGCATCTGTGCAACATTTGCACAGAAGCCCCTGCTAGCTAGTAGAAGGGTCAGAGCAAGCTATGGGACAGTTATGAAATACCTCAATAATATGAATAGAGACATCTCTATGGTGCAAATTGCCTTGCTGAAGACAAATTGTAGCTGCCACTTGCAGGCCTGATCATCACCTTCACTACCCTTACCTTCAAATATTCCAAAGTTACTGAAATTCTGCCCTGTGATCATTCTTCTTCTAAGCACAACTGGCCATAAAACTTGCAACATTAAATTGAATATACATATACCCGTTTTCAAAGTGAACATCTGAAAGACAGAAAGTTTATCTGCAGTCAGCAGGAGATTTATTTTAAATTCACCAAAATGCCCTATTTGACATGAGGAATGGGAAGCTGGAGGCTTTGAAATAAAGCAAAGCTGTTGCTATGTTTAATGTTAAGAATAAACACTTTTCATCTTGCAGATAGCTTACAGACATTAACTAATCAACCCTTACATGTACTGTGACAGTTAAGGAAGAATCATTTTCTTCATTGTGCAGACAGAAACCCAATCATTTAAGCAAAAAGACAATAGTTGTTATAAACAGAGCATCATGAACCAAAACCTGCAACCACATGGACTTCAAATAGAAGATCTTTCAGTTTTCCTAATATTCTCTTTATTTATATTAAGACGGCATGATATTCAGACAAGACATGGGAGAAGCCTAACACCATCTTATTTATTTTTATTTATTTATTTGTCAAGCGATTATAAGATAACAGGTATAAGTATAAACATAGTTAGGAATACATGAAATGGATACATATAAGAAAAATAAAAAGAAACAATAGGACAGGGATGGAAGGTATGTTGGTGCGCTTATGTATGCCCCCTACAGACCTCTTAGGAAAGGAGTGAGGTCAATAGTAGACAGTCTAAAGTTAAAGTTTTGGGGGTTTGAGGAAGAAACCACAGAGTCAGGTAGTGTATTCCAGACATTGACCACTCTGTTGCTGAAATCGTATTTCCTGCAATCAAGTTCAGTGCAGTTTATCTTGAGTTTGTTTCTACTGTGTGCTCTTGTATTGTTATGGTTGAAACTGAAGTATTCATTGACAGGTAGGACATTGCAATATATAATTTTATGTACTATACTTAGATCAGACTGAAGGCGGCATAGTTCTAGGGTTTCTAGGTCTAGAATTTCAAGTCTGATGGCATAAGGTATTCTGCAAAGAGTAGAGGAGTGGAGAACTCTTCTTGTGAAATAAGGACTTTCTCAACTGCGTTAATATCAGACACGTAATGCGGGTTCCAGATTGATGAGCTGTATTCAAGTATTGGTCTAGCAAATGTTTTGTATGCTCTAGTTAGTAGAGTTATATTACCAGACAAAAAGCTATGTAGGATTAGGTTAACAATTCTTAATGCCTTTTTGGCTATGTAGTTATAGTGGGCTCTAGCACTTAGATCATTAGAGATGAGTACTCCAAGGTCCTTGACAGAGTTTGGATCATCAACAAGGTCTTGACTATTTAGCTTGTATTTTATTTTCTGAATTTTTTTTCCAATATGTAAGACAGAGCATTTATTTGTTGAGATTTGAAGTTGCCATTTGTTTGACCATTCTGATACATAGTCAAGGTCTTTTTGAAGGGTAGCAGTATGGTTGGTGGTGTTGAATAGCTTTACATCATCAGTGAAGAGAATGCAGTTGCTCTTAATATGATCGCAGAGGTCATTTATGTAGAGTATGAAGAAGTTGGTCCTAGAACACTGCCTTGGGGGACACCACTGTTGACAGGTACAGAATTTGATAGGACGCTCCCAATTTTGACCATTTATTGTCTGTTAGACAGGAATGCTTCTATCCAGTTATGCAGGTGTCCAGAGATACCATAAGATTTTAGTTTTAGGATTAGTTTGTCGTGTACCACTGAATCAAAGGCTTTACAGAAGTCTATGTATATTGTGTCTATTGCTTTGCCCTGATCGAGTTGTGTAGTCCATATGTTTTTGCAGTGTAAGAGTTGCAGATTACATGATAATTTTTTTCTGAAACCAAATTGTTTGTTAGAGAGTAGGTTGTTTGTCTCTAAGTGGAGGATAATGGATTGGTTAATAATTGATACCATGACTTTACAAGTGATGCAGCATAAAGAGATTGGTCTGTGATTTTCAACTAGGCTGAGATCTCCCTTTTGGGAGATGGGGATGACCGTGGCCAGTGACCATAGGTTTGGCAAGGAGCTGGTCCTGAAGGATTTTTCAAGGTTTATGCTTAGAAGTTTGGCTATGGCAGTGGATAGCTTTTTTAAGAAGTAGGTACATATTCCATCCAGTCCAATAGATAGAGACAGTTTTAGATTGCGTAATGATTTTTCAATATTGTCTTATGTAAAATCGATATGTGTTAGATCATTGTAGTTGTCTGTGGTTCGACTAGGAAATACTGGGCATGATCCAGTGCTGTTTAGAAATATTGAGCCAAAGAATGTGTTAAAGAGGTTGGCTTTAATGGTGTCATCATTGCAGTCTTTACCATTAGGTCCATCCCACCCTAGGGTGGGATGGACCTTGAGTCTTTTAGTTTGTTGTTTACAAAATTGTAGAAAGTGCGGGTGGAATTGGTGTGTAGAAGGTTTTCCTCTTGTTTAATGTGATAATTGGTGCATTCAGTCTTTATCTGGTGGCATAAATTTTTGGATCAGCTTTTGAAGTTGGCAATGTGACCAGATTTGTTTTTCCACCAAAGTGATTTATTTTTGGATTGAAGCTTCCTTATTGTTATGGGTAATTTGTTTTTCTAGTTTTGGGAGTTGTTATTGGTACATATAGTTTGATTACTCTTTTGACTTCAAGTAAAGATATGTTGTAATGGTCTTCAACAGTATTGCATCCAGTAAATAGAAATTGCCAATCAAGAAATGAGAGATCATTGTCTATAAGATCATAGTTGCCTTTTTATAATTATAATTGGTGATCCCATTATAATGATTTTTGTGTGGACATATGTTGAGACAAAAGTCAATCATGTTGTGGTCACTGTTGGAAAGGATTATTTAATTTGAATTCAAACTATTGCACAAGATCTTCACTTGAACTGGCTTTCTGAACTTTTCCAAGTTTCTTCACCATGTAATCAGTATAATTCTGGGGTCTCTTTTGCTTAACAAATTACCTGATAATAGTGATAAAATCACAGATAATTGTGTGTTTGCTTCTTTATGATTCAAAGATCGAAGATTAAAGGATTCCAAGAAAGGATCATTATAGGCCAGGGGCATCAAACTTGCATCATCATGGTGGCATCATGTGATGTATCGGGACTTTTTTGCCTTTTGCTAAACTGTGCAGGGGAGGGGGGGAGCAGTACTTGATGCATCCAGCCCATGGGCTACAAATTTGATATCCCTGCTACAGGCTGTAAGGTTATTGATGCAACAACTGACAGTGGTATCTAGGTTGTCTAGGTTATTGCCATTACCAGTATATCACACTAAGCTTATAATTAGAAATTCTGCATGCACAAAACAAACACACTAGGAGAAATTGTCAAATAAAATAGAAAGGGTTAGATTTGGCTAAAGCAAATAATTTTACTTAGCTAGATAAACAGAGAATAATGGAGGTCCAGCATTGTTCCAACAACTTTGCTCTGCTTGGATTGCAATTGCAAAGCTAGCCTTCAATCTAACAGCTTACTAAATGTTATCATGCATCCCAGAAATGATGATATATCATAACATATTGTGGTCCCCATGAGACACTTTGTCCAGGCTAAAAAGTAATGATGAACTGCCAACTGATATTCTAATCAGCAATTATGATGAGGTTGCTTGTAAATAAACCAAGAATCTGCAGCCATCTCATTTTTAAAAGGAAATTGTCCTGAAATTCAACATATAAACAGACCATGGTTCTTTATAATTAAATGGATGTTCCTGCTGAAGTTAGGAGCTCTGTTTTAATTGATCCTTTTCGCTGCACTCATTAATGTCTACATAATAGAGTCTCAAGTTAAATAACGCTATAATTCTTAGACAACTGGCAGGTACCTTAAAAAGTATGATCTATATCAGGGCTGTCAAACTTGTGGCCGATGGGCTGGATGCATCACGTGCTGGCTATGCCCATGCCCGGTTTAGCGAAAGGGGGGAAAGCCCCAATATGTCATGTGACACTTCCGTGACAACGTGAGTTTGACAGCCCTGATCTATATAGAGAATAGCAGCTGCCCAATCTGCATTTATTCACAGCGCAATGGTTAGAAATTTTGCTTTGCTTTGAGTGAGATGTACCGTTGCTGCTACATAATTATAGGAACTACAATTGTTTCTGCTGGAAGTTACTTTATTTTTTATATAACTCAAAGCAGAATCCCCAAAATGGGCTGATTCTCAATTCTCACATCTTCTCTATGGCTCCAATTCAAATGGTCTTTGGAAGAGTGAAGTAAAGGGAAATAATTTCTCATTGAGTTAACATTATGGTTCCTTTCCAAGTTATTTAGCCAACTTTATGTTGCCAAAGGTTGGATGAGCAATGTACTCTATTCTACTCATGCCCCATGACAGAAGTGTGGTGCAACAACTCAGGCTGTATATCCTCAGACAGCTAATGAGATTTCACTCCCTTAAAAATTCAACCACATATTTGCTGAAGAAAATTAAACACTACATCTTCCTTTGATAGGCTCCCTTATTCACTCCAGACAGCCATAATTCTTCGTTCCTCTCCCTAATCTCAGGATATGATACTGTGTACATTTTAACATTTAGAGACTAAATTAGGCCTCCAGGAGACAGTCCATTCTTAAAAGTTAATTTAAATATTCATTAAATGGCCTACTTCCACCTATACCCATGCTTCTCAGCAGGATGCAAGATAGGCTGATGGAATGACAGTCATATATAAGCTATTATTGCCTTGCTACTGGATTTCAAATCAGTACGAGGTCTTACTTTCTATGCTCAGTCAAATCAGTAATAGTCAGCAATCACCAGAAGATCTAATATGAGAAATAAGTGAGGATAAATGGAATGAGAATAAAAACATGACCTTCCTGAGGACGAACCAAGTCAAACATCATGCTGGCTGACCAAGTCAGTGTCATTTCTATAAATATACCCATCTTCTTCTTTCACTGCCCCCTTTCTGAATGCCAGGTAGATCATATACTTTTGCTAAATCTCCATGGAAACCAGGACAGAGGTGCAGATATTAGAGTTAACATTTCATAGCTTAAAAGGAAGGGTGTTTTTTTGTCCTTCCTTAAGGAAACCAAGCTCTGCATGGTGAAAAGCTGCCATTTTAAGCTGGAAGGCTTTCATGTTATGCTTGAAGAAAATGGCACCTAGAAAGACAATGAACTTTAAAAGTTTGGCATATTTGCAGGGGTGGGATTCTACCGGTTCTATCTGGTTCTATAGAACCCCTTGTTAACTTTCTAAACAGTTCCGGGGGGCATGTGACCTTTCCTTAAGACTGGGTGATTTCCTTAGGATATCTTGTGAGGTGAGTGAGACCAGCTAGTATTTTTAAATGGTGCAAATGGATCTAAGGATTACTTTTCCTGGGTCTGCTTTTTCTGGAGAGCTTAAATTACCTCTCTGCTAAAGGCCTTCACTTTATGAGCAAGAATTGGCTGTTTGATAGCTATCACTGCATTTTAAATATTTTCATTTCTCAAGGTGCTCTGGTATCCTGCCTGATTTGTATCTCCAGCTTGCAGGTATTTTTAATCTAATGATTGGTATTTAGGGCAGCCTTTTGCAAGCAAAGAAGCTTTTTGTATTTTTGTACAGGTAATCCTTGATTTACAACAGTTCATTTAGTGACCATTCAAAGTTACAATGGCACTGAAAAAAGTGACGACCATTTTTCACATAACCATTTTTGCATAACTGCAGCTGTTGTTCTTGGTTCTGATCTGGTCAATAGCTTGTGATCCAATGTAAGAAGGATGTTGAGGAACAAAGAGTGAAAGGGTGCAGAAGTATTCATTCAAAATTGAAGGTTAGGCTCCTGGGGAGAAGGAACATTTTTGGGACTGAAACTCATGTTTTGTAGATACAATAAGAAGCATCAGTTGGGTCTAGGAAGGGTCACCAATCTGAAACGTTAAAGCTGCATGATTCTGCAGCCCTCAGTAGGGTGGTTTCTTCTTTCTTTCTTTCTTTCTTTCTTTCTTTCTTTCTTTCTTTCTTTCTTTCTTTCTTTCTTTCTTTCTTTCTTTCTTTCTTTCTTGCTTCTTCCTTCCTTCTTCCTTCCTTCCTTCCTTCCTTCCTTCCTTCCTTCCTTCCTGCTATTGCCTTTCTTCTGGGCTGTTCTTATTCTATGATACTGTAGAACTGGGATTGCTTTGAGCATCCTCTTGTTTCTAAGCTGCCTAGTTTGTTTCTGTTGATTGCATGTATTTTTTTTAAGACCCTGCACAAAGATTAAAAAGCACAGTCCCTGCCTACAGGCTTATTCTCTGCTAGGCAGAGTACAATAGAACATGGCCAAACTGGGAGAATCCCAACCCTGGGTGTGTGTGTATGTATATGTTTCTGGTGGGCTTCCTTGCTTTAGAAGGAGAGAGGGAAGGAGGAAGGGACAGAAAGAGAGAGAAAGAAAGAGGGAGAGAGGGAGGGGGATACAGAAAGAATGGGGGATACACAGAGAGAGAGAGAAAGAGAGGGGAAGAGAGAGGGGGGAGAAAGAAAGAAAGTGAGAGAAAAAGACAGAAGGAACATACAAGAAAGAAAAAGAACAGAAAAGGAGAACAAGAGATAGAAGGAAAAAGTGAAAGGAAGAAAGGGGAATGAAGAAGCAGAAAGAAGGGAAGAAAGAAGGAGGAAGGAAGGAAGGAGGGGCAAAAGAAGAAAGGAAGGAAGGAAAAGAAAGAAGAAAAGAAAGAAAGAATGAAAGAAAGAACAGAAAAGAAAGAAGAAAGAAAGAAAGAAAAGAAAGAAAGAAAGAAAGAAAGAAAGAAAGAAAGAAAGAAAGAAAGAAAGAAAGAAAGAAAGAAAGAAAATGAGATATATGGATGGATAGATAAATACATGGAAGGAGGGAGGGAGGGAGAGAGAAAAAATGGAGAGGAAGGAAGGACATAAACTCTGGCTTCAGAAGACTTTGAAGCAGCACAACAATCGAGGGCTGGCCTGCAAGGGATCTCGGAGGTCATCTAGTCCAACCCCCTGCTCCAGCAGGAGATCCTTACAAAATCAAAGAATAGCAGGATTAGAAGGGTGTATGTGTATGTTTGTTTGTGTGTGTGTGGCTGTCAAAACACCAAAAAACAGGCCACGTAGCTCTGTGGAGGTCAATTATAAATTAGAACACTTGCTAAGCAACTGGCCATTAAGCGAGGATCACTTACATTTGTTTTGCCAGTCACATGGCTACCTGCCCAGACCTTGCCCTGCCCTCTGCAGGGCTCCCCAGGCCTTGGAAACTGGCAAAAAACACTTGCTAAGCAACTGGCCATTAAGCGAGGACCACTTACACTTAGTTTGCCAGTCACATGGCCACCTGCCTGGGCCTCGCCCTAACCTCTCCAGGGCTCCCCATGCCTTGGAAACTGGCAAAAAACATTTGCTAAGCAACTGGTCATTAAGCGAGGACCACTTACATTTGGTTTGCCAGTCGCATGGACATCTGGCCACGCCCATCCCAGTCACATGATCAACTAGTCACGCACAGTCAGCAAGCTACTCCCACCCCAGTCACATGACCACTAAGCCATACCCACGAATTAGGCCATGCCCACAAAACTGGTTGTTAAATTTGAAATTTGAATCCCACCCCTGCATATTTGTATATTACCTGCTCACCTAAATTGTTTGGCAGTTTGACAAAACAGGCCCAGTTCACCTCAGCTCTTAGGTTCATGCCATCTGCTTTGTTCCTCGCAGCAGACCATTGGATATGATACATAACATCTCATAAAGCATCAGGATGGGGACAAGGCTTCTTGACCAACTGAGATAAGAAGCTTCTGCACATGCATAACATGAACAGAGGCCAATGAAAGACCAAGGAAGCAAAGCAGCATTACTGCTTAATCAATGAAGTGAATTATCTCAGACTCAAAACTTCCAATAGAAGTCTATCATTCCATGCTCTCCTTATATTGAAATCCATAGAATTCACATGGTGCCAACCAGTGGTGGGATTCAATTCTTTTTACTACCGGTTCTGTGGGCGTGGCTTGGTGGGTGTGGCAAGGGAAGGATACTATAAAATCTCTGGTCAGCGGTGGTATTTGCTGGTTCTCTGAACTACTCAAAATTTCCACTACTGGTTCTCCAGCACTGGTCAGAACCTGCTCTTGTATCAACACATGGAATAATCAGATAATTAGCATTCAAACAAGTGTCTTTTTCCAAGCTGTAATAAAATCATTTAGGTTTTTGCATATCATATACAATTAATACATAAAGTTAAAAATATTGTGTATGCTATGTAATGTTATATTTATCATTTGTAATGTTTCCACATTAATTCATTAGTCATCAATAACTTAACTGTAACACATGTCTATTATCTCCAAATGTATAACATAAGGATTCAATTTATAGAAATGCATTTCCTACCCAAAAAAAAGGAATCTTATTTTATACTATTGGGAATACACAGAATTTCACTGCCTTTATAGCCCTGCTAACCTGCCGTTAATTAATTGAACTCCTGAAATGTCCCAAACGTCATGACTTAAGCATAATAATACCTGTAATATTCTGTGGTGATTTATTCTCATGAGGTGTAACTGTTATAACTATACCAGCTTCTAGAGGACAGATTTGCATGAATTTAGGAAAGCTTATTTATCTTGGGACTATACTATGTTAAACTGCAAAACCAGTAAATTATCAGTGGTAGAAGACAGGAAATTGTCTTGGTTTCTATGGTTTACTTCAGTGGTTTATTATTCATTTCTAATATTAAGTATTGTTTTGTTTTCTTCATTTTGGAAGGGAAGACTTTGAAACAAAGGGATCCAGATTAAGCTGGCTATTTCTTCAGTCTTGCACTAAAGATTACCAGTAATCCTCAACCTACGATTGCAATTGATTCCACCCAGAGATGGTATTCAGCAGGTTCTGATCAGTTCTGGAGAACCAGTAGCGGAAATTTTGAGTAGTTCAGAAAACTGGCAAATACCACCTCTGATTGGCCCCGCCCTCATTTATTCGCTGCCTCCTGAATCCCAGCTGATTGGTTGGGTCTTCTTTTGTTGCCCTTCACAGGAGAATGGAGCTGGAAAGCATATTAGTGAGGTGGTATGGGAATTTTGCAGTAACCTTCCCCTGCCATGCCCACCAAGCCACGCCCACAGAACCAGTAGTAAAAAATTTTGAATCCCACCACTGATCCCAACATTTCTGTTGCTATTTGTTAAGCGAGTTTTGACTCATTTTACGACCTTTCTTGCCACAGTTGTTAAGTGAATCACTGCAGTTATTAAGTGAGCAATACAGTTGTTAACTGATTTTGGCTTCCCCATTGATTTTGCTTGTCATAAGATCACAAAAGAAGATCACCTGACCTTGGGATACAGCAAGCATCATAAATATAAACCAGTTGCCAAGTGTCTGAATTTTGATTCCATGACCATGGGGATGCTGTTTTCAGTGCTGTTGTAACTTTGAACAGTTACTAAATGAACTGTTGTAAATCGAGGATTACCTGTACTGTAGATCCTTAGAGTATGAGAAAGAGAGGATACTGCAGTTAGCATTGGGATAGGACTTAAAATGTTTTCAGTTTATATTGACATCATAATGATATCATATCTACTTCAATTACTGTTCTGACCTAGGCTTCACAAAACAGACTCCTTGTCCCAACAAAACCCCTTTTTATTTGGCTAATGTGAATTCCTATCATTCACATCCAGCAAAGTCCTGGCAAACAGTCTTTCAAGAGTGAATTGCAGCCACAGACCTTCTCCGGCTTGGAGAGTTGCCAGGCCGATAGCTTCCAAGTGAAATGCTGTACAAGGAAATACTTGGTAAGGAGTCTCTGGGAGTCATGAACTTACAGTAGATAAGCAGATCTTCAAACTAATTAAAACTAATGTTAAGTATTTAGCAGAGTATCCTTGGTGTCAAGGATTAATACAGCAGATGGAAGTAGTGTTCAGATTATAGCAGTGAGTATAGAACCACACAAGCACAGCAGTTGAAGTGCAAAGTCTTTATATACAGTGTTACAAGCACAGTCCAGGTTCCATTCCAATTATCATACACAGTTCATCCATCAGTAGATTAGATTACTAACCATTCTTGTTCAGTAGATATAACAGCAATACATCATCTTCAATACATCCATGTATCAATAGAGAAATATAGTTACAGTGTTGAAGATACTTGCCAAGTAGCCGAGTAGCATAGTAGAAGCCTAGCAAACCAGTAGCAGCATTCCTGTAGCACTCACAGAGACTAACAACAGACACACTAGCCATGTGCTCTCTGGCTTCTTACTATATAGCTCTCCTGCTTCCTGTAGCCAATCAGCATCATGGTTACAAGATAGTGCTCAGTCATTTCTGACTTGCAGCCATATATGGTAAACCAATACAGTTAAGTTTCTTAAAGAAACCTAACACCTAACTAATTTTCTTCTGCAAACACCACTCCCCTTTCGCTCCTATTTATTCCCTATGGGAGAGGCCATTCACTGTCCAACTGTGCCTTTACTCCCCTTTCGCTCCTATTTATTCCCTATGGGAGAGGCCATTCACTGTCCAACTGTGCCTTTACTCCCAAGTCAACCTTGTTCATTAACTGTTCCCTTCTCCTGACAGCTCTGCACATGCGCACATCAGGAACAGGCTCCAGATGTTCTTCTGCCCCACTGATCAATTCTGAATGCAGCTGATAGCTGCTGGACAGCCCTGGACCCATCTCTGCCTCTGATGCAGAGCACTCATCAGACCTTTTCCCAGACTCCATGACTGGCCCATGTTCCTCCCCAACTTCCTCACTGTCCGAATCTGCCACTAACAGGCCACAACAATTGCCTTATGCCTGATATTTTGGATTATAATTCCCATATACCACTATTAGCCTCTACACAAACTAAGACCTTACACAGCTCATACATTGACTTTTTACATTATGCTAAGTAATTCATGGGTTTTTTTTCCAATTTGTTGACTTAGTAAATATTTCTGAAGTATAGAGATTTTAATAGGCTATGTTATCCACCTATCTATTCAGTTCAAAAAATTGAGCATCTCCAAGTGACAATGTTCAGCCTATGTCTGAAGATCTCCAATGAAATCCCATCAGTTCCTTAAATAATTAGTTCCATTTTTAACATGTTTGCCATTGTTTCTCCTAAAGTTCAGCTGAAAACTATTTTCCTCTAACTTAAGCTTATTAGATCTAACACCAAACAAGTTTTTGTCTTTTTTTTCTAGGGTTGGAGCCTTTCAGGTCTTATACAAGAATGTAATCATGTTTCTTCTCAGTCTTCTCCATCATAAGCCAGATACATCAAGTTCCTTCAATCATCACCCATTCATTTTGTTTCTTTGGGTATTTTTTAGGTGTTGTGTTTAGGTATGTTTTATTATTTTATTTATATGCTGCCTTTATTATTTTTATAAACAACTCAAGACCATGAACATATCTTACATTCCTTCTTCTTCCTCTTTTCCCCATGTTATAAGTAAAATTTGGATATTATACTTGAGAAACTACAGAACCAGACTGTAGCCATTTTGTGTCCGTAGCCTGACCTTTTAAAAGGACAGAAAAGTTGAGAAATATGTTTTTGTGAAACAAATATGTTGGATTGCGAAGTTTGTCTTTGGCATAGGTTAGAGGACATGTCTACTGGGGCGCTCTGACATTATAAATGTCACCTTAAGGAATATTAATGTTTCCTTATAATTTTTCTGGAATGTGAAAAACAGGAAATCTGAAAATATTGGAAGTTTTCCATGGAAGGTTGTATAATGTCCATATATGGAAAAAGGAAGTATTATGTAACTATGTGATTTGATAAACCTATATAAGCTGTATTCACTAAAAGGAGGGCGTCTCCTTCCTCTTAGAAATTTTTTTTTTCTAGAGTGAACTGAGTCCAATACTGCAGTATTTTCCCTAATAAAGCATCCTATAACTCAGATTATCAAAAGTCTGTTGTTTTCATTTTTGAATGCTTATAACACCCCACAATGATATTGCAAGGCTGGACAAAAATAGAGTGACTGGCCAAAGGACACCCAAATGAATTTCATGGCTAAAATGGGATTAAAAGTCATGGTCTCCCAGTTTCTAGCTAGGCACCTTAACAACTAGACCAAACCGGCTATTTTGCTATCATGAGAACCTTTTCCAAAGAATGGTACCACAACTAGGTCAATGTGTGAAATCTCACATTGCGTTTGCAACCTGATCTCAAGCCTTGAAAGGTATCTCAAGTGCAAAAACAATCACAATCCCTCTATGATAATTTCTGCATAATTTTTTAAATTTGAAGTTTTTCACCACATTGAATGAGAACATGCAAAAAATATTTCTGCATACAATGTATTATTCATCAATAAAAATGGCATGGTTATATACTACAGGAAGGTAGGTTCATTAAAAATAATTGATAACAAATTTCTCAGACTTCAAAGAGAAAAACCCAAAGGAAGGAGGAATTATATATTTGTCAACATCCATTTCTCATTGTCTCTGACATTTCAGGGGACTTGAATTATTTTCTTTGCAATTCTTCAGGTGCCAATAATTGCTACTCATAATGATAAGTACAATTGCAGCAAGTACAATAATAATCTTTCTGTGCCAATTGTTGCAAATATGCTTTGTGAGGGCATGGCTGAATATCAAATGGCCCTTTGTGTATTCCTACTATTTTACACCTATGTCATGATTAGAAGTGAGCATCAAACAGGTACACAGCTAAACTGTGACTTTTTCTTTTCCTTTGTGCATATAGAAATGCAAGCCAAACTGACAACAATCAATAGTTATTTTCATGTGTCCACTGCACTGAAAAATTGGAAGAAGAGTTACCTGCTTTCACTATGGAGAGAAGAAAATAGCCCAGGACAAGAATAGGGACATGAACTGATTCATATTATGCTGTTGAAGTCTTAGTAGGGCAATGTTGTAACCTTTAAGATTGTTATCTAAATGTAAACAACCAATATTACTTTCACACTAGTCGTTTTTTGTAAAGTAAATCTTATTTCAGTTATGAATGAATGGATTGGTGGATGAGCTCCCTCACAGTTAAAGTTGATGTCTATCATTCCAAGGCATATCTCTCTCTCTCTCTCTCTCTCCCCCTCTCTTTCTCCCCCCCCCCCTCTCTCTTTCTCTCTCTCCCTCCCTCCCTCCCTCCCTCCCTCTCTCTCCCCTTCCCTCTGTCTCTTTCTTCATCTCTCCCTCCCTCCTTCTCCCTCTCTCCCTCTCCTTCCTCCTCTCCCTCCTTGGCCTACCAGCTTTCCTGCAAACATGAAAGAGGTGGCATATTCCTTCCATTTGAACTTGAGTTAATCTGAGGCTATATGCAGCTTGCATACAACATCATAGCTGTAAAAATTAACAATTCTTCACTGTTTGCAACAAAGAAAACTCTTCTGATTCAGCACATTTATGTAAAGATTCAAAATAAAATTCTACATCTTTGGCATTACATATGAATTCCAAAATGGTTTCATCATTGAATTTATTTAAAATATAAATAGCAGTGTTGCTTGGACCAATTTTTCATTGGGCTTCCATTAGCTGGGCTAACTGGAATGATGGGAAAAAATCCCACACATCTGGACTTCATCACCAAGTTATATTCAAGAATGATTACTGTATTTTCTGGCGTATAAGACTACTTTTGAAACGAAAAAAAGTCAACCAAAAATCGGGGGTCGTCTTATACGCCGAGTATAATTTTCCAACTCGATCCTGCACCAATCACTGCAAGGCTGCTCGGACCGCCTCTCTAACTCAGCCAATCCAAGCAGGCTTTTTATGCATGCAAACGAATTTTCCAACTCAATCCTGCACCAATCACTGCAAGGCTGCTCGGACAGCCTCTCTAACTCAGCCAATCCAAGCAGGCTTTTTAATTAAAAAAGAACTGGTGTTGCCTCGGAAGTGGGGGGGTAGTCTTATACAGCGAATATAGGCCTAAACCTATGTTTTAACTATAAAATTAGTGGGTCGTCTTATACGCCGGTCGTCTTATACGCCGGAAAATACGGTATAACATTTGCACATTTTATCCTGCCTGAATGAGCAGTTCCAAATTGATTAACATAGTTGAGCATTCTGCAGACAATCTTATCAATTGCATTGAGATCCAGGATTATGATACTTCAATTTGGTACTAAAATTAACTTTGGAAAAAAATGAATGTGTCATATTTATATGTTGTGAAAGACAAACACAATAAAAGAGAACAAGAAATGTTGCTACTGTTAATATTACCTAGCTGGGTAATTAAATGTGTGCAAGCAAATTACCAAGTTCAGAGAGTACCAAGAACACCAGAATAAGAAATGGAAATGGGGCGGGAGGGAATGGGACCACCAGAAATAAATGTGAAACTTGCCATGATCTGCTTGATTAGAGGAACAAAAAAAGTCTGTCACTGGCCTTCCACTGTCCATGGAGCAATTGTTTCTTGTAGTCCATGAAGACCTTTTTGGCCATTATCAAAGGAACATCTGTGAAGCAACTGGGGTAGAGGCTGTCAAGCACCTATCAAGATATAATGTCTGGGTTTGTACACACACATTATGCTAACTAAGCTCTTATCTGAACCATAATTTGCACAAAAAAAAAGACATAACGATCTTAAGCCACAAATCAAGTTTTACAAAATCAAATCATTCACACATCATGCTAACCAAAACAAAACAAATATTACTTCATGCAGTCTGTAAAATTCAATCAGTATAGGTTATATGTCAACTTAATAAATAGAAATATTGATATGCCTGATTCCAATCTATGGGTATGTCTTTATTGATATAATAGAAATTGTTCCTTTCAGCTTTTTAACCCTAGTTTTGTTGCATTAAGAATGTGTTTTAATTTATTGATTAATCTTACACCATTTGCCCAGTTAATTTCTGAGGGATGAACAACAAAGCAATAAACTATCAATTGTTGTAATATAATACATCCCAAGATGAGTATCCATGATGAATTCAGGCCAAAAGTACATTTGAATAATTCAGACCCTGCTATGTAGAGTTTATAGAAAATTGTGCTCCAAAGCATGGAAACTATTTTGAAAATGTCATCCAAAGTCTACATCCCACATACTTCTCCCAAGCATGAAGGCTAGAATGGATCACATCAGAAGCAAAGAGACTATGATCATAATACAGGTACCAACCAGTTCTCGGTTCATTCAGACACATAGGTTGGGAAAAAGACGAAATTTTAGTGGATGGATGGATGGATGGATGGATGGATGGATGGATGGATGGATGGATGGATAGAGACACAAAGAGAGACAAAAATGGTTTGCAGTTCTTGGGCTTTTGCTCTACGTATGATTTTCTATAATCTGTCTGTACTAAAACAAGTTTGTGTGGAAGCATTGTATCCTCAATCTTTGCCAAGGCTTCAAATAGATAACAAATTGAGTGACCCCTTAAAACCTTTCTTTTTAAATTGTCCAAATAAGTATTCAGTCATTCATATGAATCAAAATACATTATTTTTGTTGCTGTTGTTGTTTGCTGTCACATGCATTCCACTAGATGTTTTATGCTTTTGATAAAACTAAGATGGAGGTTGACACTCATTCTAAAAATAATATTTGCAAAGGAAAATATTGAGTCTCATACCAGCCCAGAGAGCATATATTTCCTATATAGAGGATTGTACCTTAACTGACAGCTAAAATAAGGAACATAACACCTCTGAAAAGTAGTAGGTTTGTTGTTGTTGTTATTAATAATAAGAAGTGTTCATTTTCAGCAATATTCCCAAATGTGCACTATACCTTAGTAGAATGTAATTAAAATAGAGCAGCATGATACCTATTTCAGGCTTAAAAATCACATGGAGGACTTATTCTCACAATCAGTTATTCTGATATATACTTAAAGGAAAAATAAACATATATAAAGCTAGCAGCTATATTGATTTCACAGATAATTACCCCAGATGAGATATACTGTAGTTTGGGACCTCAGTGCAAGAGAGGTGGAAAGGCAATTTTAATCCTTTCCCCAAGGCCAGGTCAGGCTGGTGGCTGTTGCCATGTTTCAGGTTTATTTTGCTTCCCTTAATGCTGCATATTTTGGTCCCAACTGGGAATGGAATTAGAGCAACTCAGATAAAATGCCCTATATTGAGTGCAAATCCACATAATTGTTGTCATTGTTAAAAGTATTCTAAATATACTAAATTCTAAAAAAAATGTGAGATGGGGCTGGAACCACGGAAAACCTAGGTTTCAAATTTTGTAGATGTGATAAATTCTCTTCACTGCCAATGATTGTTGTCTGCATAAAGGGAAAAAATTACATAGAGCAGATCTAGATGTCCTTATGCATGCTAATTACATTCCAAAAAGTAAAAGATTGCAACATAAGAAAAAACTATCAAGAACCAAAATGATAAGTCAATAAACAACGCTAAGCAATAGTAGACTTGCTAATGTTTAAAAAAAAGAGATTATCTTCATGCTTCTGATTTTTCATTATAGGTGTTTCTAACAAATGTGTTCTATTTTTTATTTAAATTAGCTTATTTTTTGCATACTGAGAATAACACCAAGATTTACAAATATTTGAAAGAAAATCATTAAAGTGGCAGTTTAAAATGGGACAGAAGGGACCATTTTTATCAGCTTCCCCCACTCAGCTTCCTCCAGAAGTACCAGGCACTAAGTCCTAATTGCTGACTGGGGATAATGAGAATTGCCATCTAACACATTGAAAGAGTATCAGATGGGTGAAGACTGACTTAGTCATTAAGCAAAGAAGCTGCTGAGCAAAACTAAGTACGATACATCAAAGACAAACATGGGAAGATTTTGTGTTACCTTCTTTTTAGTTTCTCATTATTAGGGCTACCATACTCAGGTTGCAGATATCTACAGGACCATTAGAAGGCAACAAAAAAGATACAGATTTTTTTTTAATTTGTGGTCATCTGGAGTATACTATTCAAATATAGTAGCTCTATTCTTATCCTTCATGTGATGGCTAGTCTCTTCCTAGCCGTAAAGTCTGAAGCATGAATATTATAACTTTTTCTTTAAAAAAAAATAAAGAAAATGAAGAAAATCTAACAGAACAATAAAGTCTAAGTAATTTAGCACTTTTTCATTGTTAAAGCTTTACTGTTAACAATTCTATATTCCCAAAAATGTTAGCCTTTCTCCTTATTGTATTCCCTGTGTCTATTCTAATTTTTCAATACCTATGTTCTTTAATAATCACAATTATTACTAAGGCAGAATTAAAGAAAAAAACCATAAATCTAGCAGCTATACTAGTTAGGCATGGCTCATCAGACATATATAGAAAATATTTAGAATGTGTAATATAAGACCTATTTCATTTCAGGATAGCCCTGGGTTCATAGTCCAAAAGCTGATGGTGATTGAATTCTTAATGAGTTCAACTTTCAATTTCTTCAGAATTTGAAGGTCTTCTTATACAAGTCCAATGTTCTAATATACATTTGCAACTATTTGCAACTATTTACCTGCAACATAGGATAATAAGATAATGAATAGACATAGACATGCAACTTCCAGTATTAATATCTTCAATACTTGATTGGGTTTACAGATATTTGGGTACTTAGAGGCTATAAGGCATTACAATCCTCCCAGGATGAGGAGCTCTTTTGAAGCACAGTAACATTAAATAAGTTTAATTCTATTCTCTCTCCGAAATATTATTATAAAACAATTAACTCATGCCTAACAGTAGTAGTAATAATAAGGCAATATATATTAGGGTATGGTTTCTTTAAGATCATAATCTCTTGCTATCTTTAGAATTGATCACTACAGTGTGTTTTTATGTATTTATACTATGATCTACTCAGATTCAGTGTATAGATTGGTGTTGAAACTGAAGTTACAAAAATCAAATTGATTAAGATAAATTGTTCAAAATAATATACTTGGTAAACAGTTAACTTAAATAGGACAAAGAAAATGTCTTGAAGTTATCTTGATTCTAAACCAGCTTTCTGAATAGAACTGAATATTTAATAGCACTTAGCAACAGCAATAGCACTTAGACTTATATACTGCTTCAGAGTGCTTTACAGCCCTCTCTAAGCAGTTTTACAGAGCCAGCATATTGCCCCAAACAATCTGGGTCCTCATTTTAGCAACCTCAGAAGGATGGAAGGCTGAGTCAACCTTGAGCCAGTAAGAATCGAACTGGTGGCAATTGGCAGAGTTAGCCTGCAACATTGTATATTCTAACCACTGCATCACCATGGCTCCAAATCATAGTATATCAACGGCATGAATGAAAGCACAATGCCTTGAGATTTTGTTAGCCGTGTGAGGTAATACAGACAAGAAACACTGCTAACTTTATTTTTAATATAAGGTTACTTTTACAGGATCTTGCAAGACTTGTATCCTTTTATTTTCTGGAAAACTAGTGATGGTCCCTTTAGAAACATTTTCCTCCCTCCTGCTATGGGGTGATATATTTTATTCCATCCTGGTTGTCCAGTCTGCATCTCTCTCTCCCATTTCTCAAGGTCATTCCCACATACCATTACTGATCTAGATTGCTGTACTAATTCTCCTTTTTTAATTTGGAAATCCTAAAATATCCAACAGTTCTGAATAACACCAGATTTGTTAAGGGCAGGAAGACGCAGCAAGCAATTAGAAGGCTTCAAGAGGTATTTTACCAGAGGTATTCTAACAGTATTAGAAAAGTTTTATCTTTATTCATCCATTGTCTTGACCAGCATTGGATTTTACTGTATAAACATACTTATTTAAACTTAAGCTTTTAAAGAATCAATATATTAAGTCTGCAATATGTGATCATATTATTTAATTAAAAGTATATGTCTGTCTCATACAGCAAATTGTTGGTGCATTTATTATATTTCTTCTCCGGCTAGTTCTGACTCTCGATCCTTGATCCCTTATGACTTTCACTTTACATTACTTCTATATCTGTGCATTCTCAGCTCTTTCTCCTTATTGTATCCCCAGCTCCTGTGCCCTCATCAATAGCTATGCCAGCAAATAAATTACATTTGGTCCTTCTGTGTTCAAAGCTCTTAAAGCAATTGGAAGCAGCAAGTGTAATCTCAGTGCTGAGACTGCTGAAATTAGCTCTTAAGCTTGATGATAGCTATGTATCCCAGTGATGGAGACGTATAGGGACTGACCTGCTGACCTATTGCTCATCAGTAGCCAATGGAGGAGACAGAAAGCAATATAAATAAAGGCAGACATTTGATTGTTCTGGGGTGGTTGCAACGTTCTAGTGATCAGGAGATAAACAATCCAGCTACCACTTGAAATCTTCCTTTGGTTCACAGACTCTTCTGTAGGTCATCATGCACTGCCATATTGGGTTTCCTCCTTCCTCAAGGGCTGTTCAAGACAGTTGGGGAGGAGGGGTTGTTGGTCATTTTGTTAGCTTCATTGCCATGCTTAAAAACAGAAAATCTTTTTTGGTAAAATGAGGAAAATTGTGCGTGTTGGTTTTTCCGCTAAGTAGCTATTCAGACTTTCCCTGGGAAGGTGGAATTCACATGGAAATATCTTTGAAAAATCATTATGCTTTGATAATTTCAAATATCTGGTGATTGGCTATTGGTGTTTCAGATGGAAAAAGAGCTTTTGTAGAATCTTAGAATTGGAAAAGGACATTTGGGTCATTAACTCCAACCCTTGTCCAGTGTAAGAATCCAAAGTACTTATGCTTCTATCATACTGTAGAGTTCAAATATTATGTTAACATATATGAATTGGCTTTGGGACATTACATGTACTTTTCTATGCCATTCTGCTAGTCACTGCTATTGACACTTAACTATTATTTGTGCTTGCTTAAAATTCTTCCAGACTCAGTTTTCCCCTTTGTATTTCACTGTAATTTTTAATACCATGTATAATTTCTCTCTGTTCTATGCTTCTCCTCCTATCTATCCATCAATGATTTTCATACATCTGAACAAAGAACCAGCAAGGGCTATACCTTAATACAAATGTTAATCATTAAGATGCAATGAATTTCTTTTTCTAATGATTGCTTACAACATTGCTAAAACCATTAAATATTTTCGGATGCAATTTTTCTTTTATATGGTATTTTTTATTTTTATTTATTTATTTTATTTATATTGCTGCCTATTCGCCCACAGCAACTCGAGGCAGTTTACACAATGTAAAACCATATTTAAAACAAAACAATAAAAATAAAAACAATAAAAACAAGCAAAAAGAATCAAATAAATTAGTAAAGTACAATAGAACAAAATTTGGGAAAAACAAAACAAAACAAAAAAACAGAAAATCAAAAACCAACTCCCATCCCCCTTCCTGACGACAGCAGATCATACTAGCCACCTCATAGGCTCCATCCCACTCTGGGTTCCGCAGGCCCACTGGCAAAACCAAGTCTTCAGTGCCTTTCAGAAGAGAGCTAGAGTGGGGGCCATTCTAACCTCTGGGGGAATGATGTTCCAGAGAGATGGAGCCACCATGGAGAAAGGCCTTCTTCTGGGTCCCACCAGATGTATCTCCCAGAGAGGTGGGACTCGCAACAGTCCCTGCTTCCTCGCTTTAATGGGTTGGGTGGATGTGATTGACAAGAGATGTTTCCTTAGATAACCTGGACCCAAGCCATGAAGGGCTTTAAAGGTGATCACCAGCACCTTAAATTGTACCTGTAAGCAAATCGGCAACCAATGCAGCTCCTGCAGGAGAGGTGACACATGTGCACTCCAGGATCTGCATAAAACCATATGGGCTGCTGCATTTTGCACCAACTGGAGCTTCTGGATCTCTTCAAGGGGAGCCCCATATAGAGCGCATTGCAATAATCAAGACAGGAAGACCAGAGCATGAGTGACTGTGAGTAGGGACCGCTGATCCAGGAAAGGGCATAAGTGGTGTACAACCCGCAGTTGCACAAAGGCCCTCCAGGCTACGACCGCCACCTGCTCTTTGAACAGGAGTTGTGGGTCCAGGAAAACCCCTTGGTTACGCACAGGGTCTGTTTAGGGTAGTGCCACCCCATCCAAGACTAAAGGTGGTAATGATATAACTCAGAGGTGTCAAACTCAATTTCATTGAAGGACGCATCAGGATTGTCTTTGACTTTGAGGGTGGGTGTGGCCGGGGTGAGTGTGGCTACCTTGACATCACTTGTGTCAGGGGTGCCTGTGGTGGCCCGAGCACTCTGCCAGTGAAAACTGGGTCCTGAACTCTGTTTTTTGCTGCAATGGCTTCCTGCAACCCAGTGAAAACAGAGCTCGGGACAAGCTCCTGCAGCCTTCCCAAGCTCCATTTTCACTGGCAGAGGCACTGCAGGCCAGTCCTTTGCTCTTTCCAGGATGACTCCATGGGGCAGAACTAAGCACTCCCTGGGCAAGATCCGGCCCCCAGGCCTAGAGTGTGACACCCCTGATATAATCTATAATTTAATGGTGATGATGAAGATCATTGCTTGAATTGTAATTCTGTTAATAGCTATACACTATTCCTCTCCCATGAATTTGGAAAGTAAAGCAGGCTATTAAGCAACTTATTTTCTTTTTAAATTGATATATCAGCCTACCTGTCTATCTGTGGGAAGCACAAATAATAACTGCAATCCATTGACCTCTTTCATGACATATACTGTAGTGCAAGAAACATATAGCTGAGTTCTGGATTGATACACCCTGAAACTATACCAAAGAACTATATATAATTTCTAACTGTATAATGTCCCACAATAAATCAGTAAAGGAACAAAAGAATAAAAATAACTAAACAATACAAAAATAAGTTGAAGAATAAAATACAAAGAATTGTCAGAGAATTATGGAACTTCTGATAGTTTAAAATATACAAAGAGGCAAATTTAAAGGTACTGAGTAAGTCTGAAAAAGAGAGACTTTTCTGACCAATAAATTGAATTTTGGTTTTGGGTGAAGATGATATGGATATGTGTCTATGTCTGCATGCATGCCCCTCTCTGTGTATGTATTTATGTATATATTATAGCAATAGCAAAAAGTATGGTTTTTTGTACACAATTTTTCTGTTAATGTTATCTGTATGTTTTTCTGTTTTCTCTGTTTTAAACATAATAGCAATAGCACTTAGACTTATATGCCACTTTACAGCCCTCTCTAAGCAGTTTACAGAGTCAGCATATTACCCCCAACAATTTGGGTCCTTATCTTACCCACCTCGGAAGGATGGAAGGCTGAATCAACCTTGAACCTGGTGGGATTTGAACTGCCAAATTGTAGGCAGCTGGCTGCAGAAGTAGCTTGCAGTACTGTACTCTAACCACTGCGCCACAGAGACTCCTAATAGTAAACAAATAAATAAAAGATTTAACTCATTTTTAAAGATTTTCCAATGTATTTTTTTTTCAAAGATAATCTTCAACTAGACCATGTGTGTCAAACTTGCCTTGTAGCGTTTTCATTACGTGAAGTTTTGTGATGTTTTTCCCATTCATGGAGCTGGGGTGGGCATAGCCTGTGTGTGACGAATCTGGCCCTCGGGCCGCAAGTTTGACACCCCTGAATTAACCATTGGAATTCCCTTCAGTACACTAAGATGCAACTGATCTGGTCCTTGAGATACAAACATTCAAGGGCAATTAGTACTCTGACTATAATTTTTTAACCACATTTATCTCCATGCTGGATAAGGATAGTAGACACACCCTCAAATTATAACCTTTATTTCTGGAATCCTAATAATCAATAAACCAGGTGCTTCATGGACATTTTCAGTTTCACTGAATGCTCTTTTTCTTAAGTATTGCTTTCAGGCAGATGTTGCATTCTGGAACAGGAACCAAAAGAAATGAAATGACAAGCAACATAGGGGCTTCTTGGCTAAAACAGGTTTTATTAAGCTGACATTTTGAGATTATTTGTTTAGAGATTATTCTAAAAACAATGAAATAATGAAAGTTGCATGAAAGGTATGGGATGGAATTGAATAATTCATGGCTGCCTATAAAAGCTACTGTCCTCCAGCCACCTCCAGCTTCTAAGAATTTGTTTCCATTTTGATCATTTCCATTTCAAACAAGCTCTATTCTGTCTACTTTATTTCTTTCTCTGATTATTCTTAGCAAGGGCTGTAATGTTGTAGCCTCTAAGTTAGAAAAAAAATAAGACCCAATCCCTTCACTATTATCACAATGCTGCAATCAAGCATGCTCTAAAAGTAGTAACTGGGGAGTAGGGAGAGTTTTCATTCCAATTTGAGAACAACAGAAAATCATTCAGGGTTGGCATTTATATTTACCATCTTGAACTGCTATCATCTTCAGCTGCTCTGCTGTCAGGTTTATGTATCTGTTCATAAGAATCGAAGATCTGGCTCTCCAATGAATTTTCATTATTTAATGGCTACAGGAACGCCTTCCATGGGTAAACAATAAAGCTCATCAGAGCTTTTCTCAGAAAGGATAGATTAGAATGAAATAAGTGTGGATTAAAGTTCCAGCTCAACTCAAAAGCTAAAAATTGTTTTATCCCAGATAATTGTTGACTCTGTTGGATTCTGGGATGATTGCTAATTTCATAGATGAGACTATTGGACAGCAGTTGGGCCTGATTATAGTCCTGTCTTAGCCATGAAAGTCAGCTGGGTGATTCTGGGCCACTAGGGCCAAGTCACTTTCTTTCTCTCACACAACCCACTTCAAAGGGTTATTATTGTGGGGAAAATAGAAGGTGGAAGGTGGTGTTGGATATGTTTACCAGTTTATTTGTAAAAATAATAAAGGCAGGATACAAACAAACAAATGAATAAATAAATTAAAAATTAAAATGAAGTTGAGTGCTTTGTTTCTCTTTTTGTTAGTCAAGCACATTTTCCCCCAGATTTATGAGTTTCTATTATAATCTACTATTTAGTATTTTAGTATTTATTTGATTTGACAATCGCTTACAAGATACAGGTATAAGAATAAATATAGTTTTGAATACATGAGATAGATACTTATAAGAAAAATAAAAAGAAACAATAGGACAGGGATGGTAGGCATGATTGGCACGCTTATGCACACCCCCTACAGACCTCTTGGGAAAGGGGTGAGGTCAATAGTAGACAGTCTAAGGTTAAAGTTTTTGGGGTTTGGGGAAGAAATCACAGAGTCAGGTAGAGTATTCCAAACATTGACCACTCTATTGCTGAAGTCATATTTTCTGCAGTCAAGTTTGGTACGGTTAACCTTGAGTTTGTATCTATTGTGTGCTCTTGTATTGCTATGATTGAAGCTGAAGTATTCATTTGCAGGTAGGATATTGCAATGTATGATTTTATATACTATATTTAGATTGGACCAGAGGCGGCATAGTTCTAGGTTTTCTAGGTCTAGAGTTTCAAGTCTGGTGGCATAAGATATTCTGCAATGAGTAGAGGAGTGGAGAACTCTTCTTGTGAAATATTTCTGGACTTTTTCAATTGTGCTAATATCAGATACATGATATAGGTTCCAGACTGATGAGCTGTATTCAAGTATAGGTCTAGCAAATGTTTTGTATGCTCTAGTTAGTAGTGTGATATTGCCAGAGAAGAAGCTATGTAGGATTAGATTAACAACTCTTAATGGCTTTTTGGCTATGTAGTTACAGTGGGCTCTAGCACTTAGATCATTTGAGATGAGTACTCCAAGGTTTCTTGACAAAGTTTGGATCCTCAACAAGGTCTTGACTATTTAGCTTGTATTTTATTTTCTGATTTTTTTTGCCAATATGTAAGACAGAGCATTTGTTTGTTGAGATTTGAAGTTGCCATTTGATTGACCATTCTGATACATAGTCAAGGTCTTTTTGGAGGATAGTAGTATTGTCTGTGGTGTTGAATAGCTTTACATCACCAGCGAATGACAGTTGCTCTTAATATGATCACAAAGGTCATTTATGTAGAGTATGAAGAGAGTTGATCCTAAAACACTGCCTTGGGGACACCATTGTTGGCAGGTACAGAATTTGATAGGACACTCCCAATTTTGACCATTTGTTGTCTCTTTGACAGGAATGCTTCTATTCAGTTATGTAGGCGTCCAGTAATCAAGTAGTCCACACTGTAAAAGAGGTATTTTACCACTATTTTGGCTAGTCTAAAATATTTAAGTATGCTACAAATCCTCATGAATTAGGTTATTAAATGAAGAAAAGAACTACCAGAAACAAATGGGCGCAAGATACAGCTCTCTATTTCTTGCTTTGTGGTTTTCTATACATTTTCCCTGTTTAAACTAAGAATCAGAGAGAAAAGGGGTTGAGATTTTTTTTGTGAGCTTGTTTGTTGTTTGTATTTTTTTTTCAAGAACATTTTATTATTCTAATTTTTTTATTTTGCTACTATTTATCCCAATATCAACTTCCAAGGAAGTTTAGAATGATTGAAGAAATGGAAGAGAAAACATCTATATTTTGGTCACTTCCAGCAAAAAATATACTCAGTATCAAGTAACATTTTTAAGAATTCCCAAGCATGCTTTCAAAGGTCTCTTGGGAAAGTTTCAGAGAAATGTTTAATCAGATTTCTGCATGAGAAGACTAATATGAATCTAGATTGTGCTGTCTCACTGAGTTATGGCTACTAACTATCTTGAGATCTTTTTATATTCAAATTTCTGATATCCAAGTATTTTTTTAATGAAGAATTTTCACAGAGATAGCAATTAATATTTTCCATAAACTGGCAATTCTTAGGGCAATTCCTGCAATCTAAGGAATTGCTATGCTGTTCTCACCTGTTTTTTAACCCAGCTTCAAATTTTTTAAAAAATGTAAGAAGCTAGCCAGATCCTTTGAGAGGTAGAGGAAAAAAATGAAAAACTCCAAAGTTTCAAAGTAAAGTTGAAAAGAAATATATTATGTAAAGATTCTCAAAGACTGGAGAGATTCTTTCTTCACAGATGTTTCTGGACTCTGGACTAGAGAATTAAAAATCCTAATTGCATTATTTCAGATATTCAATTTGCTGTCTTCCATCTTCAGTAGATTGGTTAGTTATAAGGAATAGATCCCTTATTCTTTGCTAAATTTTCCAATGTCTGGTCAAATTGCAACTTCCCTTTTTTTCTCAGATGCAATATGCTCCATCTCACATCTGGCTCTGAGAAAAAAATGAAATAATATGAGAACACATTATGCTGTTGACCCATTGTCTCATTCTCAGAAATCAATGAAATGCTGCCAGAAGGATTCTGCAATGTCTTTATATTTTATGTTCAGGTACTGCTAAATCCATCCAACTTATCCTTGGCAAACAGACCAAGTCACTACAGCCATGTTCAGTCTGTTCAGTTGAGTAGCTAGTCATTTTGAAGTGACAAAGGCAGCTAAACTGTTATCTTAGAATGATTAATTACTTTGATTGCCATTCTAGAAATTAATCTTGGGATCTTTATGTTTTAAAGCACAGATACTGACAGACTGAAGTAGGAAACTTAAGCTTCTTTGGATAGATTGCAATATGTTCATTTAACCACTTCCAAGAAGAGTTTTCTACTATTTCCTTTATAACAGTGAAAGATATTATTGTCCCACTAGACTGCAGAAAATAAAATTTAGGGATGCTTTGTCATCTTAATACTCTAAGCATTGGATTGAGACTACAAACACTTTCTAAGAAGAAACTAAATAGGACATATGAAACTAATTACTTTCAGTCACATTCAAAGCTTGTTAGTCAATTTATTTCCCAAGTCTCCCAATGTTGTCAAATATCTTCTGAGCTCCCCTGATATCTGGCAGACTTTCACAGCTCTGAGAAGACCAGAGTCAGAATCAATAGGTGGAGCTATTTTGCTTTCAGTATACATAAGGGCTGTCAAACTCCCGGCCCAGGGGCCATATGCTTCATGCACTGGCCACACTCACACCCCATTTAGCAAAGGGGACAAAAGTCCCAATACATCACCTCATACTGCCATGACAACATGAGTTTGACATCCCTGGTATACATAATTTTGATAACGTGAAAAAGGCTCAATGACACAACTGGACAGAGCTTTAAATTTTTCCATTCAGACCATACCTTTTTTTAAAATGTGAATTGCTGCCAACTGGTGGGAACAATTAACTGTTGCAGGAAGAGAAGAGAATTCTAGGAAGAGAAGTGAGAAGTTAATCCTTTCCTTCCCTACTATAATTCTGGAGAACTTATTTGAGGAGGATGGTGGGGATGAGGGAAAAATCCAATTTATGGTAATAAAAAATAGTTAAACATAAGAATTCAGAAATAGATACTATTTTCTGAATATAATTCAGAACTTATTAGATTTAGAAATAAGTACACAATACACATTAGACCTGTGTCCATATTAGCTTGTAACTACGTACTTGGCTTGTAGTAATTTCATACTTTAAATGTGGTATGTATGAGTGAGTATTATATTCAGAGAGATACTCTATGTACAAACCAACACAAAATCAGTAAGTGCACTAATGATAATTGCTCGGATCAAATAACACTGCAAATAGATAACAGAGATATCAGGGCAGCAAATAAAGCCCTTACTTTAAAAAAAACAGTGAGGTAGGTCTCAGGAGGGTCAGGAGGGAGACAGAGTTTGAACAAAGTGATTATTTTTCCATCATTTCTTCTTTTTATACAATAAAGTTTTATACACTAAAGTTTATACAAAAGTACCAACTAGTTTTCAAACTGAAATGCCAGAAATGGACTAAGCAACAGAGGGCTGATTATAAAATATAATACGGTAGAAAAAGTGGATAATTAAAGAGGGATGCAGTCTCATATCTCCGCTGTACTATTTAGTGGATGGTGATGAAATGAATAAAACCATATGTTTGAATTAAAGCCTGCTTTGATTTATTCAAAGGACGCTTTTGCAGCTGCATTCTGAGAAGGAAGCAACAGTAAAACTTTGCTCTTTGAGATGCCCCATCATTCAGTAGCTCTCTGGAGAAATCAGAACTGTCAGAGATTGAAAAGATGAGAAGACAAAGATATGGCCACATTTCATTGAATAAGTACAAGATACTCCATTCTGTTTCATTCGTTTTCATTTTCTCTTCGTTTAATTTTCCCACTTCAATTCATTTTTCTGTTTGTATGTTCCTTATAAAACTGCATAAGATTAATTTCCTTTAGATTCCTTCTTTCTCATTTGAAGGGGGGGGAATGCTTCCATTTAAGCATCTGCATAGCATGTGCATTTTGCTGCGACCCTGTAAATGACCTTGGTTAGCTTTCACAGCAGCTGTGTGGTCCAGATACCTTTTTCCAAGTCAAGGAACTTGCATTTGTCGTTTCTATTTATCAAAGTTTATGAAACATCTGCTATTTTGGAATTCTTTCCTTTGAATGCCGTAATCTTTTTAGTTCTGTGCTCCAATAAACAACTTGGAGCAGAACAAAACTAACAGTAAGCATAATTCTCAACTGGCTGCCTCTGCAAACTCTGTCCAACAACAACAACAACAACACCAGTTTGTTTGGTTGTTTGGTTGTTTCTCCCACATGAAATACCCTCCAGAATGATCCTATCCCTGAGCTAGACTGATTTGGATCGCTGTTTTCTGGATTGTCCAACGATTTAGCAATATGGTAGATCAATGCAAAAGCAGCAATGACCTTAAGCTGGCAGAATGCAGGATAGCTCAATCTGTTCTCTGGTGGGATCACAGTGGAGCTGGCCAAGGAGAGCAAGCAAATTGCCATTTGGAAGAGGAAGACTAATGTTTCATTCCTAAAGCTAGTTGTTGGGGCAAACAGACTAGAATGGAGAAGATATACTGTAAAAGTGATAAATAAAAATAATATTATCTGTTTCTCAAATAATATGTATTCAGGAAGTATGGATCTGTAGAAATCTGACTTGTGTCAATATACCTGTATACATAGTGTTCTATATCATTCTTAGCAATCAATTTAAAAGAAAAGTTCTTCAACATTGTTGTCATGTGGCTTTTGTGTATGTGTGTGCCTCTCTGTGTATGTACACATGCCAGTATATGAATATGTCTGTGTGTTTTGGCCATTTGGGACAACATGTACTTTTTCCTACCGAGTGTCCCACATGCTGTTTTTCCTATTGTACCTATATTTTATTATGCACTTTACAAAGATAAATAGCATTTTTAAAGAAATTATTCAGGCAGCTTGAAGACAGCATTCTCAAGCTATTTGAAAGTCTACTATAGTGGCTTAAGATATTTCAAAGTTAAAAATAATCCACAAGAGACTTCTTTAATTAACTTCCATTACTCAGTAAGTTATAACATTGTCTCTCACAGCATAGGCACAAAATAAATATGCACTAGACACCAATAAAATCCTGGAAGTTACATTCCCAGTATATAACTGAAACAGAAGAAATGAGCCCTGCAACTTTTATTGATCAACACTAAACATTCCACCAGTTTTATCACATTGGCCAAATATTCTTTAACCATTTCTCCCTAAGTGTAACCTTTTCTTCTTGTTAAATAAATACATGGCAAATGGAACGAAAATCAGTAGGGAGAAACAGGAACATCCAAGAAAACAATGCAGCCTCAAGAATGAATATATTTGTATTGTTCTAATGCTTATGTATAATTTGTTCCCATAAATAAATATGTATACTTACAGTGAACTCTTTGATTTGAAAAGGCACTGATATTTGAAAAAGAAAATTCTTTTTCATTTATCTTTCTTGCACTTTTATGATTTTAACATTGGTCATTTCAGCAATATGAATCCTACACATTCTCTTACATAGGGATTATTCGGTTGCTTATCATTTGCCATAAAATCCTAAAACTGGGAAGGATTCAACTATTATCTTGTTGAAAAAAATCCTTTACCAATGGGTTCAGGCAGACACCAAATTGAAACCATCCATGAAAAACAGTCCATCACCTCCATAGGTGCTCCACTGCCAAAATGCTTTTTCAAATGTTAAAATTTATCCCTAGATTTGTACTCTTGTAAAATTTTGTTATCCTGCCCTATGACACAAATAAAGGGCACTTTCTAGACACAGGATAGCAACATTTCCTAAATAATTTAGTATACAGAACTAATTTTCCCTGTTTCCGTTAAATATATATATTGTCAAAGTTATGTTCTTAAACCAACATGTTGTGTTTTAAAATAACACTTATTTGCCTGATGTGTGTTATTATTTATAACTGCTCTGATGTTTTAATTGTTTTGTTTTTCAGAGCTGAAATTAAAAAATGCCTTTAGGGAATTTTGAATCTTCTCATTAAAAGAAGATAATTGTAAGGGGAAAAACCAAATTAAAATTATCTAAGCAGCAACTCAGAACTGGCATTTGACCACTTTGACATAAATCAAACTGTGCTAGTTTGCTTACCAATTGCTATGTAAACCTATAATCTGGGTATAATCTGTTGATTCTAATGGCTATTACACTACTCTGGGCAAGATTAAAGGTGAATCTGTTCATTCCATTCAGTTGAGATATAAAACTAGCTATCATTGATATGTTGATAATACCAAACCCTGAATTGATATATGTGTCTCTGTATTTTCATGTAGATGTTAAAAAGGGGAAAAGAAAGTGTTGAGCCCCAAGGCATTTCACATGTTCAACTCTTGTGAATTCAAAGCTGAAGACCTCTCAATGAATTTTATTTTATTTGGGTGGGCACCGAACTCTGAAATGATTCTGAGTTTCTTACACTAAGAATAGTAAAAAATAAAAGACATGGGGGGAAAAAGTCTATTTATGTGGACAAATACCCTTAAACAAAAAAATATAATCAACAGCTCTACAAATATCCTACCCCAAAGCCTGGGAGAAGAGTCAAGTATGGTTTTGTGTTTGTTTTATTTTATTTTTTTTCTTAATAAAGTTTTAAAAAACCCAAAACTAAACAAAGAAAAATAGTAGAGAAAAGGATTATTAAAAGCAATTTAGACTTATTTGCTGTTCCACAGTGCTTTACAACATTCTCTGAGCAGTTTACAGTATTAGCATATTGCCCCCACCAATCTGTGTGTTCATTTTACCAACTTTAGAAGGATGGAAGGCTTAGTCAACCTTGAGCCAGTGGCTGTGGGCAGAATCAGCCTGCTCTATAGCATTTTAACCACTATGCCATCACAGCTCCTATAATGTATACATATAATTATATAAAGAACTATGTAATTCCTAACTTCAAAAGCCATCTTCTTCTTTTTTTAATAAACTTTATTAGTCTTTTGTATCTTTAAAAAAAACAAAAAGATAATTATAACATTAATATTCTGTAACATCAATCTCATATATTTCTATTTTTATGCATATATACAAATATATACAATATTATACAAATATATACATTTATCAATAAATTGCTTATCTTAAATTCCTTCATTTTCTATCTGTCTTAATTCTTTCCAACTATACCATTTTTCCCAAATTTTGTAGTAATCAGGCTCATCTTTGTCTTGTAACATTGTCAGTTTGTCCATTTCAGCACATATCATAATTTTTTGAATGATCAATTCATCGGGGGGTATACATTTATGCTTCCAGCATTGTGTATAAGCTATTCTGGCAGCCGTTAAAATGTATAGTACAATATATTTTATTTTTCTTTCATATTTCTTTTTGAATATTTCTAGCATAAATAATTCTGGTTCCAACTCCTTAAGAATTTCTTGTAGCCGGACTTACGGTTTGGGCTTCTTCGGCGACAGACCGAAATCACAATCATGCATGGTTTTGATCCGTGCTCGCCTCTGGAGTGCCCTGAGCCGCCTGGATTCGGGGCTGAAGCCACCTCATAGAGGTGGTAAAGAAGGGGGAGCCGGCAGCAGGGTTGAGGAGAGCCACATCTCTCCTCCTCGGCTGGCCATTACTCCCTTTCCCAAAGGCAGTTGCAGCAGTGGTCAGAAATGGCCATCTCAAAGAAGAACCCGACTGGACAAGATTGTGCAGGAGGAAGTTTAAAGGAGAAAGTTTGACTGACCGGGTTGAATGGAGAATATCTATTTAATGTACCTGGAACCTGAATTTTAAAGACTAATACTATTCCTAAAAAAGATTTTAAGTAGCGAAAGAGAAAGAGAAAGAGAAAGGAAATGGAATTGGCTTTTTTTCCTATCATATTGACAGTTTTAATTGACTTGGAACTCCAAGAAGAAGAGATTCGAATTAGAAATTGATACTAATCCACTTTGACATTAATAGGCTATTTCTAGCTGAAAATAAAGTGTCAAGGGGATAAAGATTCTTGGATAATTTAAAAACTTTCTTTAAAAAAAGAAAGAAAGCAGAGGAGGGAAAAAGGAAAAAAGAGGGTGGAATTTCGAAAATGGAGGAGACCACCTGGAACTTTAAAAAAAAATCGATAGTAGAATTTTAATAAGGCTTGCAAAAGACACATTGTAGCTGAAACCTTGTTACAAGATAACAAAGTCCCTGGAAAGAGAAAGTGAGAAAAGGAGCAAGAAATAGTTTTGAATTATTGGATGATTCCTGGAATTTTGGATGGTGGATCCTAATGAAACAAAATAAAATCAATTGGGGGTTATTTAAAAAAATTTTTAAATGGCATCATTCCTTGAAGAGTTAAAAATGAGATTTAAAGAATAAAAAGAAGAAGCACAAGAGGGAAGAGGATCTTTTGGCTTTGTATTTCAATTTTTAGAAATGGAGATCTTGAACTATGAAAAACAACAAGGAACACTGGCAGAACAAGAATGGTGGGACAATGAAGAAGCCATCTTTAATGACCCAGCAATTTCAAGTGGGGTAAAAAAGGGAAAGGGGGAAAGGGAGTTAAAAACTTAAGCATTGAAGCAACAACCAAAAAAAGAGTAAATTGAAAAGTAATCATAATATCAGAAAGATGCAGAAGGGAGAATCACAGAAGGGAGAATCAGATAGAAAAGGGAATAAAAAGGTGAGGGAAAAGAAGAGATGGAAGAGGGAAAGGAAAAGAAGCTACAAAGGACAGAAACAAGATATAGAGGTACAGGAAAAGCGTATAAGAATTAAAGGTATAAACCTATTTAAAAGACACAGAGACAATGGTTTAACTTAAATTTAACTTAAGGAGAGGATTCTGCAAGGGTGCATGGGATAGCATTGGTATATTAGAAATAGAAAAGGGTTAGAAAATATATTAGATGACTAAAGTGATAGAAAAATTTATATTGATGTGTAGTGGAATATTTGTTTGTAAAGAGAATAAGGCTCTCAATGATTTAAAAAGAAAAGAAACATCGAAGATTTTTATCAGTTGACAAGATGAACTTGAATAAGAATAATCTTATTGACTACTGTTAATAACTATTGTTTGTTTTTTTATTTAAAGACAGTAATAAGTAAAATATTAAATATAGATGATTAAAGTGAAAGACAACAGATATTACTAGGTAATGTTTGTTAAAATAAATAGAAATGTAAAAGATTGATATTAATATTAATGGCAGAGCTGTACTTGAATAGAATAATTATTCCATTTACTATTATTATACATATATACACAGATATATATACGTGGATCTTTGGTTCTTCAGGTTTTCTCTGCGTAGAATTGGAAATATCTAGGCGACGTTTCGATGAAGTCTCATTCATCATCTTCAGGCTTGTTTCTTCGGCCTTGTGCTTCTCAGAGTAATGTGAGCTTGCAGCTGCTTCTTCCTTTTAACTACTAGTGGGGTGTAATTTGATTGGGTGGGGGCTTGGCTGTGTTCTGATTGGGTGGGGGTGTGTTCTCATTGGTTGGGTGTTTGGCTGTGTTCTGATTGATTGGGGGGTTGGCTGTGTTCTGATTGGCTGGGGGTGTGTTCTGTTCTGGTGGGGGTTTGGTTGTACTCAGGTTAGTCTCAGTTGCTTAGTCTCAGTTGCTGGGGGATTTGAGCTGGTGAGCTGTGATCCTGTTGTTTGGCTTTGCGTTCGTGGTCATGCCACGAACGCGAAGCCAAACAACAGGATCACAGCTCACCAGCTCAAATCCCCCAGCAACTGAGATTAACCTGAGTACAACCAAACCCCCACCAGAACAGAACACACCCCCACCCAATCAGAACACAGCCAAGCCCCACCCAATCAAATCACACCCCCACTAGTAGTTAAAAGGAAGAAGCAGCTGCAAGCTCACATTACTCCAAGAAGCACAAGGCCGAAGAAACAAGCCTGAAGATGATGAATGAGACTTCATCGAAATGTCGCCTAGATATTTCCAATTCTACGCGGGAAAAAACCCGAAGAACCAAAGATCCACATACAAATACCCGCGAAAACCTCCAAAAACATATATATATACATATATACTTTTTTCTTTTAAGAATTTAGTGTGTATTTTAAGGGAATGTACCAAGCAGAATTTGATTGAAAATAGATATGTGTTATAAAATAGAGGTTAGAAAATGAATGTTATAACTGTAAAGGTGTAACTTAAATTTTTAAACAAGATTTGAAAAAAGATACAAAGGTGTTACATTCCAGTCTAGTAATTACAGGGGAAAATTTGTTTTATGAGAATAGATAATATGAAATTCTAAACAGGACAGACAAAAGTATAAAACATTGATTAGAAAGATTTTAACAATTAGAAAAAGATATGTAACTGAATCAAGAAAGGAATGAGATAATTTAAAATAAAGCTATAGGAAGTAAAGAAAGGGAAAAAAGTGTGAAAATAGTTATAAGATATGATTAGAATGTATAAGATAAATATGTATTGAGTTTATGTCTGTATGGAGAAGTGATAACCCGGGGGCACACTGTTCTCAAAAAAAAGATATTTTATTTGTATATTTTGTGAAAACTTAAATAAAACTTTTATTAAAAAAAAAAGAATTTCTTGCAGCAATTGTTTTATTTTAAGCAAATATTTTTGGGCTTCCGGACAGGACCACCACATGTGGTAAAAAGTACCCTGTTTCTTTCTACATTTCCAGCATGCCGGCTCCATGTTGGGATATATTTTCACCAATCTCGCTGGAGGTAGGTACCATCTATAGAACATCTTGTATACATTCTCTTTGTATGATGATGATTTTGTTAATATATAGTTTTGATTCCAAATACTTTTCCATTCTATCAAATTTATATTATGTCCTATGTCTTGAGCCCAAGCTATGATAAATCCCTTGACAATTTCTTCTTCTAATTCTACTTCTAAAAAATATTTATATTTCTTTAATATTTTTTTCATCTGGGCCTGTTAGGATTTTATCCAATTATTGTAATTCTATGAATATTCCAAATTCTTCCATGCCTTTTTTATGTTTATTTTGTAACTGGAGATATGGCCACCAATCAATGCATATTCCTTGCTTTTGGAGATCCTGATTCGATTTTAAATTAATCTAAGATATCTTTATATTTTGTCATTTTACATAGGTCCAGATTGTTGGGATGTATCATAGCTTCCATTATGGAAAGCCAAATCTGAATTTTCATATAACGTCTTTTTCTAATTTTAATCCAATTTTGTATTAATGAATCTCTAATCAGATGCCTTTGGAAATATGCTTGTTTTTTTTGTTCCTGTGTCCCACAAAAAGGAATGCCATTCTTTTTGCAGGATGAAGGATTATTTTATCTAGAAAGGAAAGAATACAGTGGAGCTAAATTTTGTTACTTTTAACAGAATGTACACTTAGAGCTTCAGCACTGGAGACAAATTCCTTGTATGTTTAATCACGCTAGGCCAAATAAAATACTCTATTCAATTCATTTTTTCCCTTTTGATTCAGATGGATAACCAACAAAAGCAGCAGGCAAAATCTTGGGCTACCTAGCATGCCACATTTGAATGAATAAATTTTAATAAAATTAAAAGTTAGGAATGAGAGTACAATCAAGTAGCTAGCATTGAAAAAGAAATAGAAGTTTAATCTCAAGTAACACATGCTAAATAGCAGGGGGTTCACAGGGAGGGCGTCAAAAAAAATTCAAGAGGATAGCAAATAGAAAATGAGTGTTGTCAAAAAGGGACCTTCTTTTTGATCCTTACAAAATCTCCCCTGCTAAGCTTATTTGCCTGAAGAAAGCTGCCACATTCACGATGACAAAAGGTTGATAAAACAGGAAGCAAACATAATTTTTTTTAAAAAAAATGTCTGTTTTCATTCCTGGAGGCTCAACAGAAGACATGTGAAAAGGGAAGAAGATTATGCAGTCACATGTTGCTGGAAAATGCTAGATTTTCTACTGTCCTTGGGGCATGAAAATCCAAAAGATGAGCAGAAACTTTTGCATGCCTAACTCTGCATAGAAAAATAAGATGTAAAAAAAAGAAAAGAAAAATAAGATGTGTGAAGTGAAAGAAATATATTCTCTATACTCTGACAAAGAATTATGACCTTTTGCATGTATATACTAAATATTAGGATAGGTTCCTAGGACAATTTGAAGCAGAGACTGAGATGCTTTAATTTAGATTTCTGCACCAAGTAGGAAGAGCAACCTCTGAAAAAAATTGCTGTTTTGTCAATGTCACAGCATGGTAACCCAAGGTCCATCTCCTTTTTGTATGTGTGAAACATACAATACATGTACAGAAGAGGTGGGGATTATAATGGCAGAAGGCTAAACAGGGCATTGAAGTCAATGGCCTAAATAGTCTTCCCCAACACTGTATGTCTTTCAGGGCATGATATAAGTTATTAGCCCTCAGTCTGAATGATGTTTAAAACCTCAGGCTTTGTTTGCTTCATGTCTGCCTGAGATCATCAAAAAGAAAAAGTATTTCTGACAAATAGTAACCAAAGGGATCTTGACAAGCCACAGAAATGAAGAATCTGCATTTGCCTAGAAAAGGGGCAGTGTCAAAGAAACAAGGAGAAAGCTGAGTGGAAAAAAAAGAAATTAGAAGCAGGGAATAATGATTAGCAATGCAAAACAGAGATTATCCAGGAAAAGCTGGATGTGAAAAATGGGGAAGAATTTGAAAATCGGGATGAAAGCATGGCAGAGAGAAAGAATTCTAAAAGGGATTCCTAGAAAGATCAAATTTTGGAAAATCCCATGGAGGCAAGGCAGTATTTAGTCCAAAGGAGACAAAGACAGAGGAGGAGGAGGAAGAGGAGGAGGAGGAGGACTATTCAATAAGTATCAGTCTTCATGCTAGATAGATTTCATGCTACAGGCACACTTTATGGGAACTGGAGTGAAAATAATGGATTAGAAATAATCTTGAAAGACAAAATATTTGTTCAAAATATTATCTTTTAGGTTTAGGTTACACTACATAAAAATAGTTCAAAAGTATTTTACTCTGAGCACAAAAATAATAATTGACAAAAGCATCTCTGAAATCTTTTTTTCCAATCCTCTTGTCTGGGATGATATAGGACAATTTCATACCATCAGCACTTCCACTTCCTGGTCTTTCAAAGTCCTTCTGAAGTCATTATTGTTTTCAAACCAGCCAGCCACCCTTGAAACAGTAAGAACAAGGAGCTTCTCTGCCTGAGCAGTAATCAGCCATGTTCTTTAGTAATACAATTCCTAGCAACTGAAAAAGCAGAAAGAAAATAATGTAAGTTGCTTATTCATATGTCCTTAATTTTAGAAGTCTGGAGCTGTTTTTGAACTGATATAGGGCCCCACGTGTGTCAGCAGCCTAAATAATTTCTCACAATTGACCTAAGTCTTTCTTCCTCACTTTACTTTTCGACCTTATTATTCAAGTGAAGAACAGCAAAAGTTTGGCTGTCTAAGCATCTAAGACTGAAAGGTCAGAGAATAGAAAAATGAAACTCTGGGCCACCTCTGGAGTCTTACTTGGCTGCCCAGCATGAGTCTTCATACTAGAAAGGATGAGTAGATTAAGAATATAGTGACATTCAAAGCTCAATTTATGCTGTTCATTACAGGAAGAATGGAGCCCCATCCTCACCCTTGATTTATGTCATTCTAAAAGACTACTGGTCTCCCAACAGACTTTGAGATCTGAGTGTCATTTAGATGTGAAGCAGGTAGCAAGAATGTTGATCATTCTCAAAGAATATCTGACCTTCCTGGCTTTCCCATCAATTGAGATGCTTGTTCTTTTTATTCTTTGATAGATTTAGTACATTAAGTCAAGCAGTGGGGACGTGATAAGCCAATTTCCTTCTGGTATCTTCTGAGGTGATTTATTTGCTCTGGCTTCCTTAGAAACACAGAGTATTTCTACATCCAGGTTTCCATTACTAGGGAATGTTTGTTTCGATCCGATTTCTGTCTATATCAGATTGGACAGAGACTTTTTCACAACATAGTTGCCCCCGTTCGCTAAGCTATTTGTCTTCTTCTGAAGTCAATCTGGGGAAAGTATAGACTTCTGAAAATCCAAGCTTGGTGCTTTTCAGATCCAATATATTCCTATTCACAGAAATGGTATACGCCTGATATGAAATTAGATGACTCATGAAACAGTAGATATTCTCAGCACAAGCTTCCTCTATAGTTATTTCTGAAATTGAGTTAGTTATTGCAACTTCTCAATTTGTTACTTCTAACTTTGATGCAGATATTATGTAAGTTCAGTTTGACAAAATTTCCAGGTTCCTACATTCTTTTGCTTTACCCCATATTCCTCAGTATTTAGGGGTGCACTGGATAAGCGTTAAAAAAAGCACACCTAGTGTGACTGTAAACATTTGTACATCACCATGTACTTTTTATGAGACATTTGAGAGGTACATATACATTGACTGAAAAAAATCTTTATAATCCCTATATAAGGGATATGGAGTTAGTGAACTCTTCAAGGTCAGCAACTTTCTTAAAAAGTACTAACTAAAGAAATAAAGGCAAAAGAAATTTGCCTTGTCAAAACAGGTAAGAATGTAAATTTGAGTGCAACCTACATCACCACCAATGTACATCACCAATTTTCTGAGAAATGATTAGCATTTTTCCTATCATGGGTCTGCTATGGAACCACTCCAAAGAAATTTCCAAATTTGCTCCCAGCTGAATCCATGGCAAAAATAAACAAATCAAAACCTTTAAACTCCAACGTTGATAACAACTAGACACCCTGCAAATCTGCCTTTAAGAGAATGTGAGTCATTCATTTGCATTTTTGTCTCTGTAATTTCACTAACTTACATATTAAAGGCTCTCTTTTGTGCAGGAGCAGAATAATTCAGTTTTTCTTACAGGGACAGAGCAAAATATTAAACTGTGCAACTGCTTGTTGCATTTTTAATGCCAGCGTTACGATTTCAGTGCTGCATTTTCATCATTGCCCACAATTTAATACTTTGCTCTACTGTGCAGCTGTTGAAGATAAATTTTTAAAAAATGATAAAATGTATAAAAGTGTCTAGAGAGATCAAAATGCTTTATTCAAGCAATGTGACTGAATCATAACTTGCAGGATTAATAGTCAACTGAGTGGAGCAAAACAAAAAAAAATTCCCTCTTTTTTTCTTGTTTTCAAGGGAAACGCTATCAATGCGAATAGAAATTTGCATACGGGAGTTTCAGACTGTAGACAAAGGTTTTACAAGATGCCAACCAACATACATTCTAGACCAATTTTTGTCCTGTAAACAGTATGTTTGAATGGATCAGGGGCAATGTACATCCTGTAAGTTTTGATAACACAGCTGTACAAACATTTTCCTCAGCAGTTAACAAGGCCACCATCAAATCAGCAAACCTCTTGTATTTACAGGACAACTTTTTGCAGCACAGAAAACAGATGACAAACCCATCATGAAAGCTGCAGCAGAAAAGTAAATTTAACCAGCTTAATCACCTTTCTGAGATGCTGGATGCACTTGACAATGAAAGAATAAGAAGTCATGTGCTTAGGAAGAATTTTCACAACTGAAATCTATCCAGGACAGAGTAACCAAAATGATATGCAGTCTGGGAAGAAGAGGAGGAGCATTGGTTGGGGGACATTGGCCATGTATATCTGAAAAAAAGGAGACTCTGGAGAATGTGATAGATATCTTCAAGTACCTGAACAAGGCCATGTAGAAGATGGAGGGAGATTGTTCAAGAAACAATGGCTTTAAATTGCCAGAAGAAGGTTTTGGTCTGAATGGACTGCTTAAGACATGGGTCTCCAAACTTGGCAACTTTAAGACTTGTGGACTTCAACTCCCAGAATTCTCCAGCCAGACATGTTATAAGTCCACAAGTCTTAAAGTTGCCAAGTTTGGAGACCTCTGGCTTAGAAGGAGGTGGAATGCCCTTTTTGGAGGTACTTAAACAAAGAGTGGATTCTCATCTTTCAGGGAGGATGTAACAATTGATTCCTGATCTATAAAGGGGGCTGGACTCTCCAAGATCCCTTCTAACTCTTCATTCTGTAACTCTTATGATTCTTTTACAAATCATCCAAAAGGTAGACCCAAGCTCACAAGAAATCAAAGGAACTTTGGAGAAATAATATTTTTTTAAAGAAGGGAGAGTGCTATAACCAAAAAATATCAGCAACTGCAGTGATTCAAGAATAAACCTTATAAAAGAAGCAATGGATAACCTGGAGCTTTTTTTGAGAGAGAGTGGGGGGGTTGGCTATCTCTTTTTTTAAACCAATTAAATTTGCCATCATGTCATTTTTCACTGACTGTGTGAGAACAACCTGACACAGATTTTGTAAGCAAAAGGACAAAGATGTACTAATGTCCTTACTTATTGTTATGGGCAGCCAATTCTCTGAGCAATAAAAAGACTAAGAGGTGCAGAACTTCCTTAGGTTTCTTTTTCTTTAGAATGAAGTACATGTAGTCTTTTTCTGGTATTTCATAATATATTTGTGCTTACATAGAGATACACAGATTGACTATATAATCATAATCATGCTAGGTGTATTTCTCTTTGACCCCACTGTTTGTACTACCAGCATCATAATGAATTTTGAACAAAATCTACATATTCTGATACTTTTTTAGGTTTGGTTAGGCCTTTTAATAAAAGTTTTGTCAGCTGTAGGAATTAACCATTGGCAGAGATACAGCACTTATTACATTTTCATTAACCTTATATCAAGGGGTGGAGATCCACCAGTATCTTCAAATTGCTTTAGGGTCAACTTATGTCCATTTTAAGTCTGCATCTGATAATCATTACAAATTTGTTGTTTTTCAAAGCCACCGAGATTAACACATACTTTAGCTAGAGGGAGGGGAGGAGGAGAACTTTTATGAGTCATTGGAGGGATGGATGGGTGTGTGGGTGCATGGATGGATAATAAAATAAAATGTCATAATATATCCGAAACACCAAATAGGATAGGGACCCTATTAGTCATCAGAGGAAGTATAGCAGGTGCATTGCTAATTAGCCACAACATATTATTCATTTCATTTTAGAACCTAGTATTCTCAATCAGTACATGACATACTCTGGTGTTGTAATGGTGGCTCAGCCCCTGAAATACCTAATAAATTGACTCAGTGTGAAGAAGAAGGAATTCAGCTTCTGTTTCTCAAAACAATCATTCCTGTGTCATTTATACAAAAACAGAGCTCACAAAAACTCCTCCATTAGTTTTACACTTTTATCAAAAGTCATTAGAAAGAAGGATTTTGCCCTTATATAATTCCTGATTTGACAGATAAATCCTGGATATCATAGATGGATATTGTCCTTGATTGGATCGGGCAACAGTTAGTCATAAGTATGGCTTCTACTTATTCTCCAGGTTCCTTTAAACTGGAAACAGGTCCTTAATGAGGAGTATTAAGGAGCACCAGCCTACAAACCTCTGCGCAGAAGACCCTATGAAACCTCCACAACTATTCTTTTTGCAATAATGATGCATTGAAGCCCAAGAGATTGACTAAGAGGAAGTAAGTAACTATGTTACTTATGTTAGCTAGGATTTATTTGGAATTCCTTACAAATGATCATTGCCTTCCCTTGATTTTTCTGTTCTACTTTTTTCCCAATAAATTCCTGTTTTAAATATAGATTTGGCTTTGACTGTTTTAGAAAGAGATTCCCATCAGATCATAGTCAAGAGACTAATGGAACATTTCCTTCCAAAACTTATGCACAGCAATTCCTTGTATTTCAGAATTGGTGCAAGATTTGCTAAGTTCTGTGTTTCTGAGCTTTGAGCACCAAAACTCTTTTTACCTTCCTAGAGCCAGCTGAGGGGACCATCCCTGGTAGAAAGACTAAGAACTCCTTAGCTTAGGAAGACTATAGAGTGGCAGGAGTTCCAGCCTGACTTCTGGCAGCCTTTCATAAAGCTTTTTATTCTTTAATCCTTATATTGAGGAACTCTTGGAAGAAGGGAGCCAGTTTGATGAAGTGGTTAAGACCTAAAAGGCTATAAACCAGGAGTTCTAGTATCACCTTAGAAACAAAGTCGGCATGGGCTTGTCACTTTCTCTCAACCCTAGGTAGGTGGTAATGGCAAATCACTTCTGAAAAACCTTGCCAAGAAAATTGCAAGGACTTATCAATGCATTCACCAGGAATCAACAATGACTTAAAGGCATACATACATAACTGGAAGAAGGGATTTGCCAGGGAAGTTTTAAAATTATCCTCCCAGTAGATTTCTGATAGTAACTTCATTAATCATGAAGGGACATTTAAATGATTGAAGAGACTTACAAATCAGATATATTGGGAATGTATAATGCCCAGTTGTGGTATACTATTGGTGGGGTCATAACAATGACATCAAAATGATGTCACATGACATGCTTGAATCCTGGCATCTGATATAAGTATATTGGAGTATTTGTCATGCATGCTTTCTTATTTACCAGCCAGCCAGCCACAGATTGCATAACCCGATTGTATCTTTTTAAAAGATATCAGTGAAATCAATGAAAATGCTGGGCACTTTAGTCCTGGCTGCATTTCCTACTGAACTTCTTGTTGATCTCAATTTTTGTTTGAATAAAATGTTATTTCAGGTTGTGATAGATTTCTGATTAATCATTGTTGATTTTTTGTATATATATTTTATTGATACATTTTTCTTTAATAAACATAAAAAAACTCAATATCTATATGAACAGCGTGTTGTCTGAGTACAGTTCGTTTTGAAAAATAAAAGGTCAATAGGCATAATAGTAATATATATATTTATTAAAAACTATCCTAAAAATATGAGTTCCAGGTGTAGCTATAAAAGAAGAGACAGACATCACAATCTCTGGATAAAATACATTATCCACTTCATTAGCTAACTGTTAACTTTGTCAGATTGTAAAAGCTATCTATTGGAGAGGTATTCGCCTTTATGCATCATTGATCAATTTAGCCATTGCGTGTATAATAGGCCCATCCATCCGCCTCCCACCTGTAATTAAGCTCTATCATTTTTACTTCAGATATGTTAATCGATGGAGGCTTAACTCCTATTGCTTCCTCCTCTGTCATCTTGGCCTGCTCATCCCCAGGAAATGGTGCTGAACTGTCAGCTGTTACTTCGATGGTATTCTCTCTGGCCCCCTCCCTCCCCCTTCCCCTCCCTCCCCCTCCCACCAATGGACCTCCACCACACAGACACATTTGATATATCAACCAGATTAATTTGTTGTTTTCCCCGATGACACCATCAAAGCAAATCTCTTTAACACATTCTTTGGCTCAGTATTTGTAAACAGCAATGGATCATGCCCAGTATTTCCTAGTCGAACCACAGAAAACTACAATGATCTAATACATATCGATTTTACAGATGACCATGTTGAAAAAGCACTATGCAATCTAAAACCATCTCTATCTATTGGACCGGACGGAATATGTATCTACTTCTTAAAAAAGCTATCCACTGCCGTAGCAAAACCTCTAAGCATAATCTTTGAAAAATCTTTCAGGACCAGCTCCTTGCCTAACCTATGGTCACAAGCCACGGTCATTCCCATCTTCAAAAAGGGAAACCCCAACCTAGCTGAAAATTACAGACCAATCTCCTTATGCTGCATCACCTGTAAAGTCATGGAATCAATTATTAACCAATCCATTATCCTCCACTTAGAGACTTACTCTCTAATAAACAATTTGGTTTTAGGAAAAAACTAACATGTAATCTGCAACTCTTACACTGCAAAAACATATGCACTACAAAACTCGATCAGGGCAAAACAATAGACCGAATCTACATAGACTTCTATAAAGCCTTTGATTCAGTGGTACACAACAAACTACTCCTAAAACTAAAATCTTATGGTATCTCTGGACAACTGCATAACTGGATAGAAGTATTCTTGTCAAACAGACAACAAATGGTCAAAATTGGGAGTTTCCTATCAAATTCTGTACCTGTCAATAGTGGTGTCCCCCAAGGCAGTGTTCTAGTACCAACCCTCTTCATACTCTACATAAATGACCTGATAATATAAAGTTGTTCAATATCACAGACAATACTGCTATCCTTCAAAAAGATCTTGACTATGTATCAGAATGATCAAACAAATGGCAACTTCAAATCTCAACAAATAAATGCTCTGTCTGGCAAAAAAAATCAGAAAATAAAATACAAGCTGAATAGTCAAGACCTTGTTGATGATCCAAGCTAGGTAAAGGACCTTGGAATACTCATCTCTAATGATCTAAGTGCTAGAGCCCACTGTAACTACATAGCCAAAAAGGCATTAAGGCTTGTTAACCTAATCCTACGTAGCTTTTTCTCTGGTAATATCACACTACTAACTAGACCATACAAAACATTTGCTAGACCAATACTTGAATACAATTCATCAGTCTGGAACCCACATTACGTATCTGATATTAATGCAGTTGAGAAAGTCCAGAAATATTTCACAAGAGTTCTCCACTCTTCTACTCATTGCAGAATACCTTATGCCACCAGACTTGAAATTCTAGACCTAGAAAACCTAGAACTACGCCACCTTCAGTCCAATCTAAGTATAGTACATAGAATTATATATTTCAATGTCTGACCTGTCAATGAATACTTCAGCTTCAACCATAGCAATACATGAACACACAATAGATACAAACTCAAGGTTAACGGCACCAAACTTGATTGCAGGAAATACAACAGAGTGGTCACTGTCTGGAATATTCTACCTGACTCTGTGGTTTCTTCCCCAAACCCCAAAAACTTTAACCTTAGACTGTCTACCATTGACCTCACCCCCTTCCTAAGAGGTCTGTAGAGGGCATGCATAAGCGCACCAACGTGCCTACTGTCCCTGTCCTATTGTTTCTTTTTATTTTTCTTATATGAATCCTTTTCATGTATTCATAACTATGTTTATACTTATACCTGTTATCTTATAATCGCTTGACAAAATAAAATAAATAAAATAAAAACTTGTCAGAACCTGCTGAATTATGACTCTGGTCTCCAAGAAGCAGAAAGGAGAACAGCTGTGTGAGGAAAATTATTTAACTGCTCTACTTTGCAAATGACATTTGCTTGCTCCTGAAAATGCTACCTGAGATAGAGTATAAATGATAAACTGCTAGAGATGAAGCAATAGTTCAGAAGTGTATTTCAAGATACACAAATATTCCATGGTTTAATAACTTATTCTGTTTTAGTTTATTTATTTATTTATTTATTTATTTATTTATTTATTTATTTATTCGATTTATATACCGCCCCCTCTCCCCAAAGGGACTCAGGGCGGTGAAGTTTAGTATGGACACCAAATTGCACTAAGATTTATAGCTAAGACTTTGGTAGAAAGCCAGCCAATTTTGATTCATTTAAACCATGGTTAAACATTGTTGAATTCAGGGGTGGGATCCGACAGGCTTAACTACCGGTTTGGTGATTTACAAGGTTCGGTGATTTACGATGGGCTTTCCTGCACGCTGCATGCGCGCCTGTAAATCGTCATCAGCTTGCTGCCTGGATAGCTGATCAGTGCTGCGTGCAGAGAAGCAGCGTTTGAAAAAACATTTTTTTCCTGCTATTTCAACCGCAGCTGTGCCTCGCATGACAGCTGAGGTTGAAAAAGCAGGAAATAAAGGTCAGATAAGATCCTGGATGGGCTGGTGGGCCAAAACATCAGCAGACATAGAACTGGTTCTATGTCTGCTGCTCTTCAGAGCTACCGGTTCTACAGAGCTGGACAGAACCAGTAGAATCCCACCCCTAGTTGTATGGATATTCGTGTTTCTGATAATGGAAAATTGGTGCAATTGAAGACTAGTGAGAAGGCTTGTAACTTTAAGAGATAGAATATTTATTTCAAGGGAGGGAATGGCCAAATTTAAGTTCTGACTATATTCTATGAAGGCAAAATTAGAGAACAAGACAATCCATGTGCATCTTGGAAAGAAGATTCTGACATGAGCAGTCTTAGTAGACAAAGAACAGGTAAAAATGGGATACAAAGTAAATGTCTAACACTCTATTAATGACTGAAGTAACAATTCCTATATCCCTTTTCACTGGCTTATGCATCCACCCATAACTCAAGTTTTTAAGGATTCTGGGTCAATTTCCGGGCAAACACTTGCTGAGTTTGTTTGCCAAGATTTCTTTTGATGGGCAACATGTCATTTCAGGTCAGTTCTATCTTGTGTAAAATTTTATTTGACAAATACCTGATTCAGCTTTTCATTCTATGCCCTTGCTGCTTGTTTTGGGCCACATATGTTATTCTGAAGTTTTCACATCTTATTCCTCTTCCTTCTGAAACTGAATGCCTATAACATGTAGGAACCTTCTTTAATTTCTCCATGTAAAAAAGTAGCTAATTACATCAAGGTGATCTACTTTCAAAGTCTTTGTTATTGCTCAGTGGATCAGTGTTCTTAGAGAAAATAGTGTTTACCTAATTCTAAAATCTCATCCTACTCCTCAATGCATTTCTGAGTATATCTCTTAGCTACCATATTTGACAACCCATTTATGCTCTACAATTCTTTTTTTCCTGTGGGCAACTAGACAGGTTTCCAACATTGGTTCTCTTGGTAGAGATCTTTTTTCCTCTTCTGCAGTCTTTCTTTATTTTATTTTTTTAGTCAATGGCTGATGCCCTTCCACATAGAGGTAATGCTGGAAAGACTTTGAAGTAGAACATCTTTTTTGAGTCCCTTAGAAGACCAGACTGTAATGCAAGGGTCTTCAAACCTGGCAAGTTTAAGACTTGTGGACTTTAACCCCCAGAATTTCTGAGCTAACATGACTGGAGGAGGAATTCTGGGAGTTGAAGTCCACAAGTCTTAAAGTTGTTAAGTTTGAAGACCCCTGCTGTAATGTTTCAATTTATTTTCTCTGGCTCTCTTAAATGATGTTCCCACTGGTTTTCATCCCCATTATCTGTGCACAGTACTTCATGTTTTCTCCAAAATATATTACTTGTTAATACTATACAGTCTTTGCATTTCTCTTTTAACATACATATAGATGTTTAAATTAATTGAAAAACTTTGACAGAAATAAAAGATAAATGTGAAATAAGAAAATAAAAGGTATAGAAAGTTAACATGTAAAGAGGTTTGATATAGAAGATAGAAACAGTGGATCCCTTAAGCAGATATGTTTCTTAAGCAGGGCTTAAGCACTTTACTGGGCCCATTACCATATTACATTAAAATTGCTTTGTATGCAAAGAGAGCCTTCCTGAAAGTGGAAATCCAGCTCAAGCAATAATTATCCAAGCACGGCTCATTTATAATGTTAATGGAAGGAAGGATTATTTAAGGAAATAGATAGAAGGGATAGACAAAGCCTGGCTCTTAGCTAGTAGCATCCCATCAGGTAAGAATCTGTCAGCTAGAACCTCCATAGGTACATGTATTGAGAACAAAGGCAGAAAAATGATCCTGAAATTAGCAACATCAGAACATCAGAGACAAAGAGTAGGCCATTACTCATTCTCTCACTCACTCACTCTCTCTCTCTCTCTCTCTCCACCCCCCCCCCCAACCTTCTTTTTCTTCTGGTTAGTACGCTAAGAGTTTCTGAGTCTTAGCCTACTAAAAGTCAGGAACTCTGAAATCATATGTCCAACAAAATAAAGCAAGCATTTGCCCATTATGAGCCACAATGGTGCAGTAGTTAGAATGCAGTACTGCAGGCTACTTCTGCTGACTGCTGGCTGCCAGCAATTTGGCAGTTCAAATCCTACCAGGCTCTCAAGATTGACTCAGCCTTCCATCCTTCTGAGGTGAGTAAAATGAGGACCCAAATTGTTGGGCGTAATAGGCTGACTCTGTAAACCTCTTAGAGAGAGCTGTAAAGCACTGTAAAGTGGTATATAAGTCTAAGTGCTATTGCTGTTGCAATGAAACACACGCTATTAGGTGCTGTATTAAGCAATATACCAAATGGATTGCCAGTGCGGAGAAGTGTCTAAGACTACTGTAAGAGAAAACTTACCTTTCCTAAAGTTGTTTGTTTTTGCACTCTTCAAATGATGCTTTGAATAGAGTTAGGCTAAGTGTGCTTGCAATGCAGCAATATAAACAGTGGAGTCCTTCAAGAATCTACATTGCAATAAATAATTTTGTTTTCCTTTTTATCGTATCATAAATATTCTGAGATGAATAGTGATGTAGCCTAGTTTTTCAACAGCAAATGCCCTACTATAGCTCAAGAAATACACCAATATATAGGATTGCAAACAACCCCAAAGGAAAATTGCCAAATAAATGCACTACAATATATGCCAGTTTCTAATGACCCTTACTGAAAGAAAATTCCTTAATTTCAAATATATGCTGATGAAGGCTGAGTTGGCAATGAGTAATTTGCACATGGATGGTGGGTAACTCAATAAAAAAGATGCAGTTGTCACTGAGAAAAGTATATTTCCTAGAAGGCATCATTAAGGGTTTTAAAAAAAAGCAGAATGCAACAATGACAGTATTATTGAAATCTGCAATTGATCCTATGTTTATGATAATAATGCAATGCTTATGCTTGCACTTTGGGAAAGAATGAATTAAAAAAGCAGCATAAAAGTATAAAAGGGTTGAAGAAAGTCTATTACATGTTGCATGCAATAGGAAAAAAATGAGTAAAAGAATTTTAACATTATTTGTATGATGAGGAATGAGGGGTAAGAGGTAATTGTTCCTGTTTTTCGTAATACTTGGAACCAGGAATAACCAATGAGCAAAATAGTAGAAATTCAGGGTATTTGCAAAATATTTTACTAATGTTTTGACATTTGTGCTGAAGATATTATGCACATAATTTTTGGTTGTCTAAGTGCACTGATCAGCCTATGCTAAGAACAACAGAGTCTGTTTTGCAGTTTTGCATAGATGGGCTTTCTCAGTGATGGAATCTTTCATCTGAAACACTTTCCATTTTGACATTTATGAGGCATCATTTGGGGGCCTGTGTAAGGTCTACCTTCAGCCTTATTTTCTGTCCCTGTTAGATTTTTGCTTTCTATTTTATCCTCACTTTTTCAACAGTTTACTACATATATTTTAATGTATAATATGGCAACATAAAATAGAGTAAATAATAATGATAAGTGGTATAAAATACATTAATAGTCATAAATCATTTCCTTTTAAAAATATCCTTAGCTGAGAACATCTTATAATGTCCAGTTCCCAAGAGAAAGAAAAAAAAAATAGACAGCACTAATACAACAAACAAACACCAGGATTGTTAATCTCTTGAAATCTGTCATCCACTTTTACCCTATTTTCAAGGCCAAGCAGCTGACCCATTTTCTTTGGGAAGGACTTGTCACTGGGGATGTAAAAGGCCACCTTTGATCAAAGCATGACTTTCTAGCAAAGTAATCCTTGCCTGAAAAGAACAGAAAGAAAGGGAAGGTATGGAAACAAATTCCTTTGGAGGTGATTAGCTTTGATGTGAAGAAGCCAGAAGGTCTCTGCCAGTATAAAATAGCACAAATGTAACTCAAAGATTATCAAATATGTCCAAAAACAAAGACTTGCATTTCCCAGTGTTGCTTCTGAAGTAACAGAAGGCATTTCATAATCTACAGCAATTTTACCCTTGTAATAAAACCTACTACAATTGTCAAATAATTACACTATTATAAGAAACTTTCTCATAGCTATTTGCTGTAAACACTATACATCTAAACTAGCTCTGATCTAAATGCATTTCCAAAGTTTTCTTCTTATTTTTGGAGGGTTGCTGCCTTAATAGAATAGATAGAATAGAATTCTTTATTGGCCAAGTGTGATTGGACACACAAGGAATTTGTCTTGGTGTAAATACTCTCAATATATATAAAGAAAAGAAAAGAATCAAGAATCATAACGTACAACACTTAATGATTGTCATAGGGTACAATCAACAATCAAATCATACTAGGAAGCAGTCAATATAAATCGTAAGGATACAAGTTACGGTCAACGTTACAGTCTTACAATCACAAGTGGGAGGGGATGGGTGATAAGGAGTGATGAGAAGATTTATTTATTTATTTATTTAAATTTATTTATTAAAATTTATTTATTAAAATTTATATACCGCCCTTCTCCCGAAGGACTCAGGGCGGTGCACAGCCTACTAAAGATTAATTGTAATAGTGCACACTTTGTAAAATAGTTGAAGTGTTGAAGGAATTATTTGTTTAGCAGAGTGATGGCTTTCGGGAAAAAACTGTTCTTGTGTCTAGTTCTTCTGGTGTGCAGTGCTCATTTTGAGGGAAGGAGTTGAAACAGTTTATGTCCAGGATGTGAGGGGTTTGTAAATATTTTCACAGCCCTTTATGACTCGTGCAGTATGCAGGTCCTCAATTGAAGGCAGGTGGGTAGTAATTGTTTTTTTTGCAGTCCTAATTATCCTCTGAAGTCTCTGTCTGTCCTGTTGGGTTGCAGAACCCAACCAGACAGTTATAGAGGTGCAGATGACAGACTCAATAATTCCTCTGTAGGATTGTATCAGCAGCTCCTTGGGCAGTTTGAGCTTTCTGAGTTGGCGCAGAAAGAACATTCTTTGTTGTGCTTTTTTGATGAAGTTTTTGATGTTAGGTGTCCATTTTATGATATTTTGCAGATAGAAACTCTTATTGACCTTTTCTCTTTTTTTGAAGATACCACATACATAAAAAGTGGAAAGGGTTGCAGTGATGATATGGTCATTCCTTTCTTCAGTTTTCTCTTATTCTTATTACATTGGCATTATTCTTTCTGCTTCATCACTGTAAATCATGATAAGAATGTGACTATCTCATTAGAAGATGTCTGAAGGCTTTTTGGAAGAAAGCTGAGAAATGTGCTGACTAGACATGATGGGGACATTTCTCTATGATCATCTCTGAAACACAAAACAGGAAAGCAGGAAGCAAAGTGTCAGCCTTGGAAGCCATTTTTTACTTGGAAGCTTCGAGGCTGCCACATTTAGTGCCTGGGAATTTGGGAGGGGGGATTTCGTAGAGAGGTAGAAAATTAGACTCAGCAACATTCTTTCTCAGAGAGTCAAGGACATGTCACCCTGCACCTGGAAAGAAGTGCCTGGAGGAATGTCTCCAGTTGGGATGATGATTTGATTAAGTTATGTGATGGACTGAAGGGTGCAGGGGAAAGTAGAAGCAGTGATAGACACAGGCTGCGCCAGATGCCTAATTGGGTTCCCCATTGTTGAGCAATTAGGAATAAAGGTGAGACTCTTGGTGCACCAAATTCATTTCGAGCAAGTCGATGGGACATTGATAGTTTCTAGGAGTTTATTGGTTTGGAGTTGGTTAGTTGAAACGCTGACACAAGGAGGACTAGGAAGGATGAAGAGAGGAGACCACAAAGCTATTTCTTCCCCCTTCATTTTATGTGCTCCTTCCCAGTCCTCCTTCCTATTTCCCCCATTCTGTTGAGATTTGTGCCTAAGGGAATCATCTAGCTCTTTTAGAGTAACTAATGCTATGCCAAAAGCTGCTTTGTGTGAGGATTTTTCTTGCAGTCATTTTAGAGCTTATTTTCTTCTTAAAAGTGGCAGATGGTGCTACTACTGGAATAAATTTCTATTGCTTATCTTTCCATTGCACTGAAGTTCCTCAAATGGCCACAATTCTCATTCTAAAAAAGCCCTTTGGGAAGATTTCTCTTTGGGTTTAATTGAAGCATAAGAAGACAGAGAAGCTGCAGATCACTTGTGAGATTATTGTAAATAAAAAGAAAGGACATCCATATGTACCTCTGGGCCACTCCATAATTAAATCAATGCAACACCACCCATGAGAATTTTCAGCCGTTGTGAAACTGTGAACTGTTTTCAAAGACGTTTTGAAAGTAAACTCACTTTCGTCAAATTAAAAGAGAACTAAGGTAATTAAGAGTAAAAGATTCAGGTAAGTCATTCAATGTGTATTGACAGCTGCTTTAACAGATGGTTTGTCTCTGACTAAGAAACTTCTCCTTACATCACCAATCAACCTTTACCCATATTGTATGGTAGAAGATCAATTCCATTGTGCTACATTCTTGAATACCAAAGGAAGGGCAAGTATTAACATGAACAAAGGCTGCATATAAATAGATACGGCTCAGAACTGAGGCCCATTGATCCAAGTTTCCTTATGTTAGCCCACATTATAATGTACTTTTTAAAAAATGGTTGGAATAAAGTCTATCTCCTTTATGTATTTCATTATTCCAAGAAGGTAAATGATGAAAAATTAAGGAAAACAAAATGAAATACTTTTTCATACAGTATGAAATAACAGAATGGAATTATTTTGAGAAATTGTAGGCAGAAAGATAGAAATAAATATATTTCATCATTTTGGAAATAAAAGTTAGGGGAAATACCTATTCCAGGAAAAGAGGAGTAACAAAAATAAAGTGTTTTCCATCTCAGTTGTATAAATAAAATTCATAAGTCTAAATAATTGTTGTAACCACAAATGGGAAACAGACTGTAATGTATAATTCTCAACAGAACAATAGAAAGAGATATGTAATTATAGCTTCAGCAAACATCTATATAGTATGAGGTGTTAAAGGAAAAAGTCATATTTTTATAGCATCTTATTCCCTATAGGATAAATCAAACTCTATATACATACTTCAGGGAAGAGTAGATAAGAAATTTCATGGCAGCAAGACTGCAACTCTTATACATCTTGATTTGTGTGGGCTTGCATCTAAATATAAAAGAAAAGAGTTATTTGATACAGATTTCTCTACCACCTGCTAGCTCCTTGAAAACCATTAACAACAATAAGCTGATCTCCTCCAGAGTGTTGGACTATCTTGGGAGTTGTAAATCAGTACATCTGAAAGTACTAGGCTGATAGATGTTAAGTTGCTATTTTAAACTGGATTTTGGAAAATTCGGGTTTAAATTTCTATCATTCAATTATAAAGCTTACCCACAACTTTAAAACAACAATTTGTTCTCAGTATAACCTAGTTTATAGAACTGAAATAGAAAGTGAATGTGTGCACCATTTCTTAAAGGAGCATTAAAATAAAATGTAGTAACTTAACAACAAGTTGACATATAGTTATCTTAGCCAGTGGAAGAACTCTAAAAATCTTATGAATTGTATCAGTTGGGCCTTTAGATTTAATTGGCTATTTAAAAAGAATGATGAATCCAGTGCCTAATCCACTTAGGAAACACACCTAGTTAACTGAGCAGTGTGTTGCTCATTTCTTAAGCCATAATATGATTTAAACTTGGGAAGGATGTATAACCAAGGTTTTCCATTTTCTGAAGGTTGTGCTTTTGAGACAGATTACATTTTTCCCATGATCAATATTGTTAGATATCGGTATACTTACCACCTATTGGTTGAAATTGCAAGAGCGGGAAAATCAAACAGTCTCCATCTGTCAAAGCTGCAGCTAGCTCAGTTATATAAAGAGCTGCCGCAGCTGCAGTTGCATGCTTTTTTTCTGTAGAGAATAAAATAGAGTTGAATGAGCTGGAGCCCCTTGTCGTCTGTACCCAAGATCTAACAAATATATATATTGTTAGATAAAGAAACATAGTTACAGGTTATTCAATTAAATTTTATTGAAAAGTCCTCCAAACCACAGCAATAAATGAATCACATGAACAACAATGGATAAAAGATAACAATATCCATATCATGTAGGTTTTACAGATCTTGCCACAAGCATTAAAATTTCCCATCATAGTTTGTTTGCTCTTTTCCTTCAGTAATTCTTTCATCTGTTAAATAAAGGAACACTCTTCTTCAACTAGCCAAGTTGCCTTGTTGGTTCTGCTATTTGCCAATACTGCTGCTGCTCAGTCTTCCAAATCTACTTTCATAATATCAATGTGGTGTGATATCTCTCTAAAACAGCAGCATGGCATGTCCTTACAAAACAATATTGTCCCCCCCCACCAAGCTGTGTGCTTTCTCTACTTCTCTTCTCCCTATATACCAATGACTGCATCTCAAATGATCCCTCTGTTAAAATACTGAAGTTTGCAGATAATACAACAGTGATTGGTCTCATTCAAGACAACTACGAATCCGCATATAGACAGTTGTGCAACTTGCCTCATGGTGTGACCAGAACACTCTGGAACTGAACATGCTTAAAATCGTAGAAATGGTGGTAAACTTTAGGAGAAACCCTCCCACACTACCACCTCTTACAATACTAGACAATACAGTATCAACAGTAGAGACCTTCAAATTTCTAGGTTCTATCAAATCACAAGACCTAAAATGGACACCTAACATCAAAAACATCATCAAAAAAGCACAACAAAGAATGTTCTTTGTGTGCCAACTCAGAAAGCTCAAACTGCCCAAGGAGCTGCTGATACAGTTCTATGGAGGAATTATTGAGTCTGTCATCTGCACCTCTATAATTGGTTTGGTTCTGCAATTCAACAAGACAGACCCAAACTTCAGAGAGTAATTAGGACTGCAGAAAAAACAATTACTACCAACCTGCCTTCAATCGAGGACCTGTATACTGCACAAGTCAAAAAGAAGGTTGTGAAAATATTTACAGACCCCTCAAATCCTGCACATGAACTGTTTCAACTCCTACCCTCAAAACGATGCTATAGAGCACTATAGAACAATTAGACACAGGGACAGTTTTTTCCCGAATGCCATCACTCTGCTAAACAAATAATTCCCTCAACACTGTCAAACTATTTACAAGTCTGCATTACTATTACTATTAATCCTCCCATTCTTCCTTCACTCATTTTCGACCACTTATAACGGTATAACTGTAATGTTGTTTGTTGCATCCTAAAGATTTTATTGACTGTTTCCTAGTATGATTTGATTGCTTATTGTACCCTATGACTATTATTAAGTGTTGTACCTTATGATTCTTGACTCTTAACAGATAAAAGATAATCAGAGTTGGAAGGGACCATCTAGTCTGACCCCCCACCCCACCCAAGCGGGAGATCCTACACCATTTCTGACAAATGGCAATCCAATCTCTTCTTGAAATTCTCAAGTGATGGCACTCCCACAACTTCCGAGAGCAAGTTGTTCCATTGGTTGATTATTCTCATTGTCAGAAAGTTTCTCCTTATTTCCAGATTAAATCTCTCCTTGTTCAGTTTCCATCCATTATTCCTTGTCTGGCTTACAGATGCTTTAGAGAATAGCTTGACCCCTTCCTCTCTGTGGCAGCCCCTCAAATATTGGAAGACTGCTATCATGTCTCCCCTGGTCCTTCTCTTCACTAGACTAACCAAGTCCAGTTCCTGTATGCCTTAGTCTCCAGTCCCCTAATCATCTTGGTTACTCTTCTCTGTACTTTTTCTAGAGTCTCAACATCTTTTTTATAATGTGGTAGCCAAAACTGGATGCAGTACTCTAGGTGTGGTTTTACTAAGGCTTTGTAGAGTGGTATTAGTACCTCACTTGAATGCCCATCATGATTAGTACCTCACTTGAATGCCCATCATGATAACAATTTGATAAAGATTGATACTATATGCTTTCAAAACGGGTCCCTGATTCAAACAGGAAAATTCCACATATATCCCTGATTTAAAGCATTCTTCTAAATTCCTATAATCTAAATATAGAGCAACAGCTGGCCACAACAGGATCAAATATAGTAATCATGCAACAATGTTTTTTTAATCCTCTGCTTTAAAACAAATACCACAGAATCTTTTCATATTGTTGCCACTCATAGTTTAATGCATTAATAAAAACATCTGTCTCTGGGTAAAATAAAAATGGATTTGTAGGGTTTAATTCTCTGCCCCCATTGAGTTGCCTGCCTGCTATGTTTTAGTTATTCCAAGAGAACAGCTGGAATATAATTTGATAGACTAAGGCAACTTTATGCTAAAAATGTTATTCTTTCCTGTGTCTACAAGTTAATGATGAAAAAAAAAAGTTTGCATTCTCGTAACAAGGAAAACACTTACCTCTAGTCAACCCGATTAAATATTTCCAATTATTGTATAAAGCTACCGCCTTGATGAAAAAGAAAGCAATTCTTTCTTTGTTAAAATGTCATTCTATTAAATCTAGGTTATTTCAAGCTTTTTCTGTTAGTGCCAGGCAGAGAGAAAAAGAAATCTGTCAAATGTTTTAAGAGGGTGGTATTTTTTAACATTCTTTTTCCTGCAACACCAGCTACAAGGTGTCAAGAAGAGAATGAAATGTGTTCTTTCTACTCTGAACTGGTGTATCACTTAAAGAGCTAAGAATGTATTGCTAGTGTGCCTTCAGATACTGGCTTATCCTAAATTCAGGAATATTTTATTGCCAGCACTGTTTCTTTTTCAAAAGGGGTTCTATATCCCAGTTGGCCTAATATTTCTCTCTATCCCAAGATATAAATCCATAGGTCAGCATGTAAAATTCAATAAGAAGCATAATACAATATTCCTAAAACAGGAAAAGCCACGAATCACAGTTGAACTCTCAGCCCAGTTCAGGCGAACCGATAGCTCTGAAGATCAGCTGGGAGCAAACCGGTTTGCTCTGAAGATCAGCTGTTGGGCCTAGATGCCTGGCCTTAGTCTGTGCTTTATTTCTGGGTTTCCAGCTCAGCTGCTTCACGCAGCACAGCCAATTGCCGCGCATCAGCTGTTTTACACACAGGGCTTGCAGCAGAAGGTGAGTTGTAAACGCTGCACACGCGCTCACCAAATCAGTTGTTACACCGGTTGAATCCCATCCCTGCTACAACCCCCTTTTTTGTTGTTAAATTACAAACATCAAATATTCATCTCAGTTCCCTTCTATCTACACGCATCTCAAAAGCTGCATCTTCTTTGTTCTTCTTTCATACTTCTGTGTTTTGTGGAACTTCCATGTCTATGTCTTATGACTTGGTAAGATCACACTTGGAATACTACACCAGTTTTGGTCACCACAATGTAAAAAAGATATTGAGACTCTAGATAGAGTGCAGAGGAGAGCAACAAAGATGATTAGGGAATTCAATATGTCTTGTTTGATGAAAAGGAGGACTAGGGATGACTTGATAGCAGCGTTCCAATATCTAAGGGGTTGCCACAAAAAAGAGTGTGTCAACCTATTCTCCAAAGCTCCTGAAGGTAGGACAAGAAGCAATGAATGGCAACTAATCAAGGAGAGAACCAATCTAGACTAAGAAGAAATTTCCTGACAGTTAGAACAATTAATCAGTGGAACCACCTGCTTCCAGAAGTTGTGAATGCTCCAACACTGGAAGTTCTTAAGAAGAAATTGGACAGCTATTTGTCTGAAATTGTATATAGGGCTTCCTGTCTGAGCAAGGAGTTCAACTAGAAGACCTCCAAGATCGCTTCCAACTCTGTTATTCTGTTATATCATACATCCATAAATTATGTCCTTTTTAACTGGGATAGTGAAGGAGAGGGTTAGGGTTAGGCATGGCCCATTCAAAACAGAACACTCCAAGAATTTCCACAAAGTTCACAAAGATTCAGAGAACCACTTAGTAATTTCCCATACTAAAGGAAGGTATAAATTAGATTGTTACCTCCAGATGGACATTTTAATGTGGATTGGGTATAGTTTATTATAATTTCATTGTTTATAATTTACTTTATTAGGATAATTTCATTGAGCTTGCACATTGTGTCACCATGAGTAATCTGCCCAAGATTTATTTCCTTTTACATATTTGTTCTCTTCAATGGAATTATGTATTTGGCCAAAAACAGGTAATTGGAAGATATGCCAGTTTTTTCAAGTTCTGAAACAGTGCCATTTTCTTTGCAATGGTTTGAAGGGTAGAAAGGAAGGAGAAAGGTGACTTTTGGAGTGATGGATTTTCAACCTGACCAATATTTCAGTATTCCAAAATGCTCAGTTTCTACCTACTTTGGAGAAGAAAACGCAAAATAAACTAAAAAAGAGCTTCATTGTACCTATCTTTGAACAAGTTTCCATGTAACATAAAGCTATTTTGTAGTAGAATTTTTGCAAAGCCCAGATACATTTTAGGCATTAAGTTAAATGGTGTTTTGCATTTGATTACTCATGCTAAATTTACAAATTAACCTATTGCTTGTTTATTAGCCTATGATTAGATTCTGCAATGCTTTCTTTCATACTGAATTTTGAGCAAATAGGCATGCTGAATGATGATGCCACATAGGGTGAAGAACAAAGTAGAAAGATTAATCCCTCATCTGAGTCAAATCATCAATTCAGTTTGGAACATGCATTCAGCATGATTTGAAGATTTGAATCATTTTGGGAAAATATAGTCAATCATTTTGTTTCTGCTTTCCCATTTGATTCTGAATCTTTATTCAATCTGAAGATTCAGCTGAATCAGGTTTGAATCAAATCATCCAAGCCTTGGTGAGAAATAGCATTCATATGACAGCACTGTTTCAAAGGAGAGCAAAGAAGAGCAGTCTTCTAGTAAATAATGCCCAAATTATTGCGCTCTAGGGAGAATTCCTTTACACATTCATCTGCCATACATAAACATAAATCCCAGTATTAGAAATTTAGTTACATATAACTGCTTCAAATAACAATACAGAAAAATGACTAATAACAGGGCTCAATAAGAGACAGAAAATACTTTGCATATTTTGAAAAAACAGAAACCTATGATTTTTTTTTCAAAAAGGCTGTTGGGAGGAGTTACATAAATGACTGAAAATATTGATGGGATTTTTATTTTATTGATAGTGAGAGTATTTTTGTTGCTCTGGGATTGCCATTGTTTGAGACAAGCACAACACCCTGAGCTAATGACAGTTTTTGTAGTAGTCTGCTTTTGGTCAGAAAATATTTCTCAGCCTATGGTATTAATAGTGTGTCAGGGTTACTAGGTACACAACCTAATGAGCTAAATTCTACTTTATTGTAAAGCTACATTAACAGACTCTAGCAAGCCTGGAAGTATTTTTCTCCCGTTCCCTTTACAGTCCTAAAACTAGAGTCTTTTCTGAGCCTCTTGCCCTATCCACATTCTTGCTCCAGGCTCAGCTGCCTTTTATCTGACCATTCTCTTGGCTGCATCTTTTTGTTCTGTTTTCCAATGTCATTCCCTTGTACCATTACACTGGTCCTATTCTCTGATTTTGGGTCAAAAGAAAAAAGGGTAATCATTGATAGGGTTCACAAAATAAGGCTGTTAGGAATAGCAATGACTTTGTGTGAAAGAAGACTCCAATGATGCTTCTAAATGCTGTGTTGGCTGTCACTATGAACATCTTATGTATCTTGGAAGTAACGTTTATCCTAACTCTACCTACTGCAAATAGAATCTATTTACCTAAGGCCTGCCTGTTTGTTGAGAGTCCATACCCTATATAAAAAGAACAATCTCAGAAACAAGCATTCTCTGCAGGGGAATCTCTCTTATGGGATGCCCTCCACCTCTGAGATGTACCAGAGTTGCGATGAATTTGTGCTTGATATTGGGTTGTGATGTTGATAGTATTTATTAAGATTGTTGTACTGATATATTTAATGCTTTTTCTTTATTTTAATGTATGATATATCTTGAATGTAATCATGCAAGCCACTTAGAGGCATAGCAATATAGATGTATTTATAATAAATCAGTAAATATGTGGGCACTGTCTGGACAGAAGATGTAATCTTCCTATTCCACTAACCTCTCCTGCCCAAATAATCAACATTTTAGTATACTTGGAGCAAAAAAAAAAAGTCCCACTCCCTTCAAAGATACTTGGTTATTTTAGAATAATACTATAATAATACTTCAATTGGAATATAAGTCATTAGCAATTTTTAATAATAAATCAATCCTTGGGGAGTTCCAAAACATCTCTTTTCAATTACATGCCAATTATAGTTACAACCTCTTGGACTTGATGGTTAGAGATATCTAAGTATAAAAGTCTACTTTATTCAAAAACTGAGGTCTTATTCCAGATTTTTCAGTGCCTTGCAGCATGATGAGAGAAAAAAGATTGTTTTCTTATCTTGCAGAATATCCCAGGCAGTGAAAACTAATAATCATAGCACATTATTCTTTTATATTGTCCAAACATGGCTTTTCAAATAAGGCATTTTGATAAATTTCAGATTAAGAGAAAGTGGTTTCCTTTATGACTACTATATGAGTCATTGCAATTCAATTAATTAGCAGTCTTTATTTATAACTATTTTCTTGGTTTGCAACACTGATCTTTTTCATCTCTATTATGGATCTATAGCTTTTCATGAATTATATTTTTAAAGTCATAAACTTTATACCTTTATAAACTGGGTTCCTAACTAACAACCAACAAATCAAATAAGTAATAAGCCTTGTAAAGCAATGAACTGTAAACATAAGGGAAACTACTGATGATGGAATTTAATTTAAATCCTGATTAGACATAGCACCTGCTAAACAGATAGGATAGTAACATTATACCACCACCCATGATATAAAATTAAACATAAATTAAAGAGGAAAATTAAGAATTAAAATTTCACAGTGGTTTGGATAGAGGCAAATGTTTCTGATAATTTAGATCAAAGGTGATTTTTTTTCTTTAGAAGAACCCTTATCAACCTTTAAAACACCAAAGGTAGAGAACAAGTTATTCCTAGAAGAGGTTGTGTCAGGGTGAATGAAGAAAATCTGCGTGCAATCAACCATCCTCTGCAAAGTGAAAAATATGACGAACATTTTCAGTAGTGAAGTATAATTCAAAGGGCAACCTTTTCCAAGGAGATCATTTATCATTTCATAAAAATCAAAACTAAACCATGTTGCAGGAGGAAAAATATGGTAACAGATTGGTAACTTTCAATCTCATCATGAATGCAATTTCCCACCATCTTTTTTTTTTACAAAAACTTTTTGTTATTCTATATTAGCGTATAACAGTTACCTGCAAAACCAAACTTTTAGCTCAGTTCATTTACAAGTTTTGCTACAGTTTTTGGACATAGATGAGATCACTGTGCAGTTTAACTACTGCTGAAGACAAAGGAGTCATGGTCTCTTCATTTGAGAAAAATGGCAGGCATAATAACATATTATACTAATTGTTGTTTTTTTCATTTTTTGCATCTGAGGAGTTAATGCAAAGTCCCATACTGCTACCCATTATCTGGACAATGAGAGAGATGGCTCTGTAAAGTGATTATACTGTAAAATCCTACAGGACAGAAGTCCTCAGTACTTTCTATTGTAAGTCATTGACTTGAATTAAAAATCTAGCATGAGGATACAAGAATCATTTGCAATACCTTTTTAGTGGACTAGAATAGTAGATTTCTATTTACCAGAAGCTAAGGTTCAATATGAAGCACAGAGATTTGGGAAGTTAACATAAATGCCTGTTTAGCATTTCTAGGAATGAATGTATGAGAATGTAAAACCATTAAAACTTTTAATAGAATGCATCATACAATTTCTGACCCTTTCCTTAAAAGGTAAATTAGGAACAGGGATAGATTTTCTGGGAAGTAAAATGCTGATGCCCAGAGTTTGTGTAACAGTATGTATATATCTGTATGTATATCTGTGTGTGTGTGTCTGTCTGTCTGTCTGCCTGTGTGTGTTTTATTTATATATATGCATAATGTTTGTGATTGGATTGCCAAAAATAGGAACTATTCACATTGCTAATGAATGACAAGGTATTATCCTACTGGAACTGTACTGCTTGTGCAGTGGTAGATTGACTTGATAAGTACAAAATCTTGATACCATATAGGTCTACTCACATGGTCAATCTGTAAGTCTAGATCTTACACATGGATACAAACCATGCCCAAGGAGATTGCAGTTACATTTAAACCAGGAGATATGATTTTGATAAGAATTAAGATTAAAAGAATTTGGGTGATATTCTAACTGGGCAAAAATAGAAAAGATCCAAACATGTTACTGGGACTTTAATGAATGAATAAAACAAACTCCATATCCAGTTAAGCTTTATTGCAGACTAGCCATGTTTGGGATGTACTACTTCAGACTCCAGGATCAGTCTTATACTGTTAAATGCTGTTTCATTCAATTCATATCTTTCTTAAATATATGTCCCTTTTTTCTGGTTATATAAGCATTCAAAGAAAGATATGAATTGAATGAAACAGCATTTAACAGTATAAGACTGATCTTGGAGTGGCTTACTGCAATGAAAATACAAAATATAAAACATGATACTATTGTAAAATATTTTAAGTCAAGTAACAGTAGCTAGCTTGATTAAACTGGGCAATTTTACATTTTCCAAATCAACTGTTTTTCTTGAAACCTACACCATTGTCCACAAAAGGTAATCTAAATCGGTTTAATGTGCTGCAATGATGAATCCAAAAAGAGTAGTTAGACAGAGTCCAGAATACTAAGGCAAAGTAAGAGACTGTCCAATATTGATTGATAGGATAGACCATAATTTCTTAAATGTCCAATCATCAGGAAGAGACTGGACCAAAAGTCCTATAATATATCCAGCATAAGGAAAACCAATAAATCAGGGAATGTTATGTTGGCAGAACTGATTGAGATAGTGATTCTTTGCCCCCATATTTCCGACTATCCTTTTATGTCAAAGTATAGTCTGAGGGTTATTAAAACTTCCAGGCTAAGATGGTTAAAGTACCACAAGAAAAGAAGAACTTATTCTTATATGTTTTACTTTTTAGACGATACCTGTTATGAGTGAAATTTGGTTATTATACTTGAGAATATAAAGAACCAGGTTGAAACCATTTTGTGTTCGCAGTTTGAACTTTTAAAGCTCAGAACAGTTATGAAATGTGTTTTTGTGAGACAAATATGTTAGATTGCAACATTGTGTGCTTGGCTTAAGTTGGACATTTGTACTGGGGCGATCTGACATTATAAATGTCACATTAAGGAATATTAATGTTTTCTTATAATTTTCTGGAATTTGAAAAACAGGAAATCTGAAAATGTTGGAAGTTTTCCATGGAAGGTTTTATAACATCCATATATGGAAAAAGGAAGTGTTATGTAACCATGTGATTTGATAAACCTATATAAGTTGTATTCACTAAATGGAAGGCGTCTCCTTCCTCTTAGAAAAATTTTTTTTTTCCTGGGAAGGAGTCCATACTGCAGTATTTTCCCTAATAAAGCATCCTATGGTTCAGATTATCAAAAGTCTGTTGTTTCATTTTTATATGCTTATAACAATTTCCTTGAAACAAGGAATTTTTCCTTTCCATCTCTTGGCATTTCACTTAAAGACATCTGAGCTCATGGTGAGAAGAGCTTAGAAGAGGGTTTTTTGGATGGGTTTGAGAATCACTATAGATCCATACAGTACGTGCCATATTTGTATTGGATCTTATATGAAGATAGGTAGGTCTTCCTCGAGATGTAGAATATTCAAGAAGGCTGTGTTATAAATTTCCTCAATACAGAAAAGTGATTGCCAAGAAGAAATTTTATTTCTCTACAGCACTTTTAAAATTATTTTTATCTGAAGAGGTTATTGTCCAGGTTATTATTCCAGGTATTTTCTACCAGAAAAGCAATCTTTATTCTGCTTCATGAGTAGAAAAAAAATTGGCAACATATGTGCTAGTCTCAATAGCAATATAAAATAACCATATGTTGGGATCCTTTACATCAAATATTATTTTCCCTTATGGTCAGGTGTAGCATAATAGAGCATCTGGCAATGTTTGGTTTTAAAAAAAATCTTTGTGATTCATCCTTAAAAATTGCCTTAAAACACTAAACATTTAATATAACAAAATATCAGTTGACAATTTTATGATATGTTGATAGACTATCACTTCACTCAGACACAAATTTCAAATTTTGCAAAACCATCATAAAATAATACTAGTTGGTTGTGAACTTTCAATCTTCCTGCTTGAACTTTAGGTCTTTCTCCAGTTCAGAAGTAAATCTATTGCAGGAAGTCTGGAAGAGTTACTTGTTAGGATCTCTTGGTTGGAACACTATTGCCTTCTGTTCTAGGAAAAAAATGTCACAGTTTTATTTATTTTTCCTTGTTTTGTCTGTTTGTTTTACATTTCTACTTATCAAGGTCTCCTACTTGGATATCATCTTCCACTACAAGTCACTTGTTAGGACCTGAGAGCTTTTCAGGTTGTCTACATTTATATGTATACTTATAATTAGATCATTCTTCTCTATTCCAATATATCAAAACATGTTAATGGGGGAGCATTAAAAGAATGGAATTTATTAATATTCTATGTTGCAAAAGTAAAAATTCTTGTTTATGGAGTTGTGCTCTGGTATCTCTAAAATATTCATTTATTCTCAGAATAATAGGAACAATAACTGATATAAGATTTGCTTACTATTGAATGTCATTAAAACTTTGCAGATCAATTGGTCTAAAACTGAAGGTGTGATTGCTCACTGCCTGTATTCATACATTAAGCCAAGCTTTCTCTATGAATAATCCACTAGTGCACAAGGCTGAGCCAGTTCTAATTCACCTCTCCTGTTTGGTCCTTATCTTTTGTTCCCAGTTCACCCTAAATCCCAGTTCATCATAAATCAGGAAGTATTTAGTTTTTACCTTGCCAGTAATTCACAATAGCCCTCGGCATGCCATCAAATTCCCCTTATAGAATAGTGAAAAGCATGAGGAAGAATATCCAAATAAAATTAATATTTCATGAATGGTCTAGAATGATATGTCGCTGCAGGTGAAATAGCATGGATCGTTTTGTATAAAACCATGGTATTCTGGCTTTCTATTGGGCTTTAGTTAACATTCTAATTCAAAAAAATTATTTACATTTATTCAAAAGTTGCTACTAATTTTAGCACTTGCATGCTTGAATGCAATCCTTGAAATAGGGCCCAGCATAACTTTGATTTCTGCTGTTTTCTGCTTTTGCTATATGAATGCAAGAACAAAAGGGAAAAGAAACTTTAAAAGAGGGATTGCGAATATTTGGGTCATTCAATCCCAGAGATTTCTCAGATTTTTCCTGGATGCGGTAACACTTCCCATTCTGTTTGACTAAATTCAGTCTGGGGGTTTTCTTGGGCTTGCAATGGCTGGTTGAGGTGTGGCCAGATAAGCCTTTCTAAAGATTCACCTTATGCATCAACTGTATTTGTTCCATGACCAGGAGGACCTTCAGACCATCACTCATGACCCTGCATAGACTATTACAGCATCTTTTACATAAGGCTGCCCTTGAACCTGCTGGCAATCTTGAATGCAGTTGCATGGGCAATGAAACACATGTTCCCTGTGACTTGCCCCTAGCCTAAACATGTCTGAAAGGTGTTTAAAAATCTGATTTTCTCCCAAGGTTTTATGCTAGGTTGAGTGATGAGCCTCTTATAGGTTTTGTACCAAACTTTCAATTTTTTCTTTTTTTTTTTCCAGATGTGTCTTATTCTTCCTGCTGTTGTATTATTTCTTGCTGTTTGAATGTTGCATGCCACCCAGAGTCTTCATAGAATTTAGCATAAATAGACAAATAAATAATTAAGAAACGAATGTTAACTACCAATGATCAATCATTGGCTTTTCTGTAGGCATTATGCATTGAGAACCAGAGATGGTATTCAGCAGGTTCTGACCAGTTTTGGAGTTTGGAGAATTAGCAAATACCACCTCTGACTGGCCCCGTCCTCATCTATTTTTTGCCTCCTGAGTCTGAGCTGATTGGCTGGATCTTGTTTTGTTGCCCTGCACAGGGGAATGGAGCTGGAAAGCAGGTTAATGGGGTATGGAGGGAATGGAGATTTTACAGTATCTTTCCCCTGCCATTCCCACCAAGCCACACCCACCAAGCCATGCCCACAGAACTGGTAGTAAAAAAAAATTTGAATCCCACCACTGTTGAGAACACCTTATATCAAAATATTCCAAGAATTCCCTGGATACAGTCTTCTTATAAAAGGAAAATCTGACACGGAGTACTGTGTTCAAGTTATAATTTCCTATCAATAATATTCCTGAAACCTGACTATTTAATAAGACTTTCAGAAGACAAAACTTATTTTGGAATGCAGTGTTGTCAAATCCCAGTTCCTTTAAATTCAGTCAGCAGTGACTGAAGTGATAAGGAACTAAAAGCCATATTCAATTTAACTATAATCCTACACTTAAAATTGCCCTTTCTCCATTCCTTATCAAAATCTTGTCCTTTTTCCTCAATGAGAGATCAACCCTAAAAGTTCTTTCAGCTCTTGCTTGCCAGCTGAGAAAAAAAATTCTCTGTATGGTAATAAATGGGCACAATTCACAGCAATTAATATTTCCACAGTAGGTAGTTAACCCTCAAAATAAAGTGAGATTTTCTCATATGGTTATTAAATCAGAACTGGCACTTCATTAAGCTTTCTCCCTTTGTAAAGCTTGTGGGTGAGTGTGGTGCATTTTCTCACCTTTGGAATAGTCATCATTGCTCACAGGTCGATGCCAAGAAGAATCGTTATGCTAAGATGGCTCTATCTGCCAACTCACTTGTTATTTGTAGCACATTACAATTGCCTGGCTTATTGCAGACCTAAAATTCCAGGCACAGAGGGCAAACAAGTATATACTGAGAGGGTTTTAATGACAAGAGAGTTTAAAGGGATGTAGTCAGAAGAGATGATGGCCCCCATTAGATCTAATTCACAAAAATATTTATGTTTTCAATCAAATGATCGGCCAGAGTGCACTGCAGTCAAAGTGATCTGGAAAATCCAGAATTCTGGGTGGCAGCAAAAAAATTGCAAGGCAGAGGTCAGGGAAGATCAGAATTCAATGGTTTATTTTGTTGTTATTTTAATTTCCATTAGATCTAAAGTCTGATGACGAAATGAGAGGCATTTGGATCAGTGCCAAGGTCTTTCCCCTCTGCCCCCTTTCTTTCCAGCCCTTGCCTAGCTTTCCTTGGGAGGTTTCAGATGCTATGATTTGCACCAATTGCACTTGCAATCTTAACTGAGCATTCCAGCTTTTCAATTGGTTCATGAGCAAATTGTTGGGCTACTTCAGGGCTATCAAACTTGTGGCCCGCAGGCCAGATGCTTCACTGCTGTCCACGCCCACGCTCAGTTTAGCAAAGGGGGGGAGTCCTGATACATCACGTGACGCCACCATGATGACATGAGTTTGACATCCCTGGGCTGCTTTCTCAACCTTGTCTACTTTAAGATGGATGGAGTCCAACTCCCAGAAATCCCCAGTCAAAATGCTGGGTGGAGAATTCTGGAAGTTGAAGTCCACCCATCTATATTTCTTTCCTATGACTTTATGCTATCCTAACTCATAATAGGAACAGATCATTTTTTGAGCTAATAGTATTTGAAATTTTGAATGTGTGTTGTGAATACTTTCAACAAATGGTTGCCTCAGTGAATTTATCTCTTTGTGATATAACAGCGTAATCAAAGTCAAAGGGCATCTAGTCAGCTGACAGCAAACTGGGATTCCCTCTAGCTACTCAGTTTGGTGCTGACTACTTTAGCTTGGGTCATTTCTGTGATGGTTAGGCACATATTTAGACCAAGGATTGAGTATAGCTACCATTAATTTTATCTTGTGAAATCTATATGCACAGAGCAATTTGGGAATAAAGATGATTGATGTATGTATTAAATTTGAATGTATTAGTTGTCCAGCTCTAATGGACTCTGATGCTAGGGATGGGTGCTGTAGTTTGCCCCCTCTCTCACACATAATGAAAAACTCATGAGAAAGACAATGAAAAAAAAGATAAGAACCTTTAAATTATATATTTGGAAATAATTATTAATTCTATGGTCTGCGAGAAATGCTAATCAATTCTCAACCAAATAAATCTTTACTGTTAATGCTGTGCAAAGCTTCAAAAGAGTGCTTCCCTTTGATAAAGCTTCTAATCAACCATGCCTTTAAAGATGCTTTATGAAGCATCAATTGATCTTTCACTTCTAAGACTGCAGCAAAGCAACTCAGGTATCTTTGTTCGGGTTTGTTTCTGAGCCCTCCTCAGCTTTCTAGCCTTAACCCAATCAGCCAGCCCTGTCCTTCAGAACTCATACTACAGAAAAATGTTCAGAGGAGGGTCACATGTTATTTTGTTAATCCTGAGCTGTCTCCACTACTAGCTCTAGGAAATCCCATTCAATAAAGAGTTCCACTTGGCAGGTACCTTTTATATGATTTGCCTTCTCCCCATAGTTGCCATCAAATGAAGAATTTGGAAAAGTTCCTTTTATGTTTCTGGGCTCTCCCAGTTGCTTCTAGCTCAGGGGTGTCAAACTTGATTGCATTGGGGCCACATCAGGGTTGTGTTTGACCTCAGGGACATTGCTAGAGTGGGTGTGGCCAGGGTCATGACCAGTTCGATGTCACTCATGTTGGAGAGACCTGTGATAACCCGGGCAGGCCTGGGGGTATCCTCCTGCAGCCCTCTGCAATCAAAAATGGAGCCCGGGACAGCCACATGCGGGGTCCATTTTTACTGGCAGAGGCACCACAGGCCAGTACTTCACTATTTCCAGGGAAGCCCTGCAGAACCCTTCAGGCCAGAGCTGGCCCTTGAGCCTTGAGTTTGACACCCCTGTTCTATCTGATCACTATTGAGAGATGAACAAGATTGAACTAAGGAGGAGAGAAAATGGATTAGATAAATGGAGAGGATCAAAGAGATTCCTGAAAAGTTTTAGAAAAACTAAAAATTACAGCTAATCCCAAGCAGCCAAGAGTTGGATCCAATTTAATAGCACCTAACTAATATTAATACTATTTTAAAAGTTAAGTTAGTAAGCAGCAAGCCTGACAGAAATCACAGGGTTTATCCTAATTGTCTCTATTTTGTTTTGATTGCTGATCTTCAGATGCTTCCTGATGTTGGTGCCGTCCTTCCAACTTTGAGATACTAATAGTATTAGTATCTCAAGTATTGAGATACTAATACTTCTATGAAAACATCTGTGGGCTATTTTTAAAAAAATAGTTCTCCTGTTTGCTGGGCAAGAAAGCTCAACTTCTCACACAAAAAATTAATTTTACTAGGATTAAGGTGGCCTTAATGACACCTACTAATAGCTAAAGATCCTCTTTCTCATCAGTAGAGAGGAGAAACGTGGAAAGCAGGAAAACCTACGACTGTACGAAATTGTGAAATACTCTGCTTGTGCTAAAGCATCCTGAAAGCCAATAAAGGAAAATGTTTGTAACTCAAGATTAAAATAAGAAATCCTGAGTGCTCTCTGAGCTTGGTTGTTTTCTTGCAGACATTTCATTATCCAAACTAGGTAACAACATCAGGGCTAGTCTAATGCTAGCACTGATGCTAGTCACATCATCACAGTGTTAGTCACATCATCACCAACACTGATGACATTACCTAGTTTGGGTACTGAAACATCTGTAAGAAAACAGCCTCACACCCGAAAATCTGAGAATGTCCTTAGAGCAGGGCTGTCAAACTCCCAGCCCATGGGCCGGATGCACAACCACTCCCATGGCCAGTTTAGCAAAGGGGAAAAAAGTCCCAATACGTCAAGTGATGCCGTCATGACGACGCGAGTTTGACACCTTAGAGAAACAAAGGACTCAGAACAGATGAGATAAATGTATCGAATAAGTATTGAATAATATGTCTTGCTAATGGAATTTGGCTGACCAGGACTGAATGCCAAGGTTGTAAAGATCAGTTTATAGATAAGAGATAAAGTATGATATGAAGAGATCATTTGTTGTATTTTAAGAGAAGATAAGTTGTCAAAATTGTTCATACTTGCTGTGACAAAGGAGAAAATATTTATTTTCTTTGCTATATTTTTCTTTATTTTCTTTGTTTCTATATATTATTTTTCTCTTTTGCCTTGATTTCTCTTTTTTCTTCATTTTTGTTCTTTATATTAGTTTTTGTCTGTTTAATTATAATGTTTCATAAAATTATTTTAAAAGGAAGTGTCTGCTACACTCGTCTATGAGCCAAAGTTTAGACCTCTGGAAAACCTTATCTCTAAGAACAAAGCACTCAAACATTTGAGTTCATTTTATTTTTCAGTTTAAAATTCCTCAACTTTCAAATTCCTCAACAATCATTCTTCTTCTTTTATAGCTACTTATGCTAATAAGTCTTGTTGTTGTTTTTTCTCATAGAAGTAATTGATCTATCCTTACAACTTTAACTCTGTTCCTAATAAAGCTATTTGTCTGAAAATAATAATTTATAGCATCAACAGATTGTTTCCAACAGTAGCTCCAGATTATAAATGTTCTTCAACAGCTGGCTTTGATCACAACTGCTTCAACATGCAACATATTAACATCAAGCGACAGTGATTAAGAACTCATTGCTTCAGCTACATTTAAAACTATAGCAGGCAATGTATTGGGCTTGGTTTCTTTTCTTTCCTTTTCTGGAATAGAAGATCAATCTGCAGTTGCATACCTTTCAAACATATTCTGGCTGAGTCAGTGCACCATTCTTAGTTGATAATAAGCGAGCAACTGAACATCAGTCTTGCAAAATTATCTTTAAATTGCAGCTCCTAGTACACATAGAAAAGTGTGAGCATGCTGCTTAGAGAAAACCTGGGTTTTGGTTGTCCTTGTTGCCAGTGCTCCACAATTAAAATGTGCCTGAGATGTCTCTTTGTTGTCAGAGAATACTGCACAGGATACTGGTGCAATTAAAGCTGTGTCAGCTTTGGAAATCATATTCCACGTTGCCACATAGTCTGAGAAGTTGGGAGGGGGGTGATTTCAATTGAATAGTTCTAAGTAGACAAAATAGAATTCTTTTCTTAGTTCAAGATTATTAAGTGTGGCGCAGTAGAGAAAAAGGATCTTACACTGAAACAGATCATGATTGGTCCATGTGATGTGATGATGGGGATGATGGGGAGAAAAGGGGATGGATTGTAGTTTGGGACATTGTGGGAAGTCCAGGAAACATTAGTTTTGAGATTCCACAGATGTGGCAGGTGCTATTCCAATAAAGGTACTTTTGAGATTGTCTCAGAGTTACTGATTGGAATGGAGGTTTGCTGGAATGCTGACAAGCTGGTTACATAATCTACTCCAGTCTGACAATTTTTAATGGATGTTGAACTGCTAGAAAATCCCAAGACAACATTTTTTCTTGCTAATTAACCACATGTATATTGAAGATCGGCTTCTTTTGGCATAAATACGGCTATATCAAAGTTTCTTCTAACTACTCTCTTGTAGCTTTTTTATCATCAATACTCTTACCTTTAATTTTCAAGGTACTCATTCTTACATTTCCTTTTCTATAAGTACAAGGTATATAGAATTCTGTACAACCCCAAGCACATGTATATAACTATACATCTTTCCCTCTGTAGTTTTTTTTTTCAGATGTGCCCTCTGAAGGAGATTATAGAAGAGAAACTGTTATTAAGGAGTGGACATAATTGTGCAATTATCTAGTTCTTTTTGTTCAATCCAGGAAGCTGAGAGGACAGTACAATATATTTAGTTCTACACTATCAATTAGACTTTCTGTTGCTGATATGACATACATAGTCCATCATTTTTTTTCACTGCCATTTAGAACCACTCAGGGTTCTGGCCAGATGTCCTTAAACCTTAATCTTTATTTTCCAAGCATTTTGCCACTTTCTCTATGATGTCTGTGCCATCAGTGGACTTTGCTGTTGTATGGTTTCATTCATGATGATTGACAAATGGGTTGCCTGCTGGCCACAGAAAACAATGCAGCTGCAAAGATGTGATAAAATGGTCCATCATAGCTCAATAATCCTCCTAGTTATTGAGACTAGTGGGGGGAGGAGTTTCTCAAGCAGTTGACTGTGATATCAGGCTGCAGAATATTTTTTGTCATGCCAAATCACCTTTTGAGTTGGGCAGAAATGCCATTCCTTGAGTTGTTTAGTGCCAACATTCATATAAAGGTTGTCAGCATTGTTTGCTTGCCTTGGAAAATCATGGGAAATTATATATATGATCTTCAAAAGAAATTATTAGCCAATAATGAAACTCAGGTTCTTCACGTTTAAAAGAAATCAAAATATTTAAATGCCCATATTTCCTACCAGTCTTATTCAAACTGGTTCAGACTCAGAATATGGTACACATACGTTTCTCAATAGTTTATTATAGAGCTTTATATTGTTCTTTGCTGTCTCTGTTCTCCCAGTGGTTCTGAGCAGAGACATTAAAAGGAAGAAACAAATGGTGAAACATGATACAGACATGATGAGCACCAAATCCAATCCTGCTCTGTCTCAAGAATTCAGCAGACTTGCAAAGAGGAAAGAGCTTTTATACATTCTGTTTCTCAGCACTGAAATTCATACAGACTTTCCTGTATTAAAAAAAAATCTATCTCTGTCTCTGAAATTCAGTAGGATTTATCCCCACAGGAGTGACAATAATGCATACAAATGGAATCTCATTATGTTCAAAAGTAACAAACTGGTTGGCAGATAGTTTAAATACAGATACTCATAGTTTAAAAAGTATGTAACTTCAAAGCCTTGCAATTATTTTTTCTGAAATTTGGTTGCCTTATCTCCTCCATATGATCTGTTGGTAATACAAATGTCATCCCAATCTGTTGAGTAAAAGAACCAATAGTATTTAGGTATTGGATTAGAACCAGGGAACTCCAGGTTCACATCCATCTCAAGCCATAGAAGCTGACTCTTTCTCAGTCCAACTGACCACTTGGGTTGCTGTTGTGGGTAATAGATTGAGCAAGAAGAATTACGTATGCTGCTTTGAGTTCTTGTGTGGGTAGAAATCTGTTAAAGGGCTACAAAAACATTAGTTCTCCAGGCCAGTCAATGAATAGCATAAAGCTTGACCACAATTGGAATACTTACAAAGTAAGACGACACTTGGAATGCATCCAGATTTGATCACCATGTTGTAAAAAAAAGATGTTGAGACTCTAGAATGGGTACAGAGAAAAGCAACAAAGATGATAGGGGACTGGAGCCTAAAACATATAAAAAATGGTTGCTGGGATTGGGTATGTCTAGTTTAATGAAAAGAAGGACTAGGGGTGTCATGTTAGAAATGTTTCAATATCTAAGGGACTGCCATTAAAGAAGGCTCTGGAGAGTCAACCTAATCTCCAAAGTACATGAAGGATAAGATTCAGTGGGTGGGAACTAATCAAGGAGAGAAGCAACCTAGAATTAAGGAGAAATTTCCTGGCAGAACAATTAATCAGTGGAATGACTTGCCTCTAGAAGTTGTGAATGCTCCAACCAACACTGGAAGTTTTTAAGAAGAGATTGGACAACAATTTATCTGAAATGGTATAAGGTTTCCTACCTGAGCAGAAGATTGGATTAAAAGACCTCCAAGGTCCCTTCCAACTCTATTATTCTTGCCAGCATGCCATTGTTGGGAGAGAGAAATCCTTTCAAGGTTTCATGAGCTCACTTTTGTGCCAAAGCTAAATCTTCAAAACTCATCTTCATTTAGTTTTTATACTAAAATCAGGGGTGGGATGCTACCGGTTCGGCTCGGTTCTATAGAACTTGTAGCTGCGAAGAGCAGCTTACACCGAACCAGTTTGGTGTTTGGCCCACAGGCCTGCCCGGGCTCTAGGCTGTCCTTTATTCCCTGCTTTTCCCTCCTCAGCTGCTTTGCACGGTACAGCTGAGGTTGAAAAAGCAGGAAATGAGGATTTTCAAACATTGTGCACCCGAGCGCAGTGGTCCAGGTGGTACAGCTGATGATTTCTTGCAAACGCTGCACACACAATTGTCCACAGTTCAGAGAACCAGCAAATCACTCCACTGGCTGGCCCCTCCTCTCCCTGCCCACTCACTCCTTACCTGACATGCAAGCCATCCAACCTGCCTGCTTTGGTAAGTTGCTATTTTTTCTTTTTTTTCCCTCCCAACCATCAGCTGTTCTGCTCTGCTGGGAGATTTAGATTAACGAGAAATCAGGAAATCCTTGGGTTTCTTGCTTTCTAGCTAATCTAAAAACAGAGCAGAACCTTCCTTAGGACAGAAGCTTTTCAATGCAGACTCAGATAGCCGATTGCAGATAGATAGATCTCTAAATTAATCTGTAATTCTGTGAGCAACTCAATCTTCCTGCCTGCTTTGTTTGCTTTTGGGTAAAAGTTGCTCTTTTTTATAAAAAAATTCAATATTTACATACATGGTGTGTTGTCAGTTAATTCTGTGAGTTCGCTTGCTAGCAAATTTTATGTGACAAACTCAGGTAGCTGATTGCAGATAGATCTCTAAGTGAATTTGTGATTCTGTGAGCAACTCAATCTGCCTGTTTGCTTTGCCTGATTTTGGGTAAAAGTTGCTCTTTTTTATAAAAAAAATATTTACATAAATATTTATAATATTTACATACAAGCCATGTCCATCCAGTCACATGACCACCAAGCCATGCCCAGTCAGCACGCATGCCACTCAGTCACATGACCATTGTCACACCCACAAATTAGGCCATACTCATAGAACCGGTTGTTAAGAAATTTGAATCCTACCCTTGACTAAAATGTGTATCTGGAAAAGCCACTGCAGCCTAAAAGGCATATAGAAAGTAGCCCAATGGGGAAATCTTTCAAAAGAAGTGTTTCAGAAAATATGGGCTCATGTACAAAGCTCGTCTTTTCAAATCTTGAAAATAGCCACATCTTTTTCCAACTGTGCAAAAGGCTGGAAAAAGATGTAGTTGCTTTAATGGTTTGAAAAGAAGAGTTTCATATGAATTCCCACATATTGGAAAGCACCATTCAAAGGCTTTATTTAGCATCCATAAACATTCCATTAAGGTTCTTTAAGGCACTTTTTGTTGCTTTTCTTAGATTATTTTTTCTTTCTTGTGTTATTTTTTTCTTAGGATTTTTTTTTAAGTGTGAAGAGCACAGTGTATTCTCTATAGACAAAAACAAAATAATAAGCTGTTTAGAGACACAGTTGGTGATACTAAGCAAAATATCCCCATCCATCCTCATCACTGTCACTTACTGGGCAATTTTTAAAGTCTGATAGTGGCAGCGTTTAAAAATAAGATCTGATTTCAGTGAAAATCCTCTGCTCATTGTAAGGGTGGAGAGCCTCAATTATGGCATATTTGCTACTGGTACTGGTGCCGAAAGCTATTAAAGTCAATACATATTCACAGCAATTGGTGGAGCATTTGGTGTAAATAGTCAAAAGATGGGGAAGGACACAGGGTGTCAAGCCTTAGGAACATTTGCATGTTTTTTTGTTGTTGTTTTGACATCTATTATACTGAAAAGCTCCTTGCTTTATTACTAGAACCAGCAATAACTCGGAAAAGAAAATTAACATATTTTGAAAAATCTAGTACATTCATTTGGAAACTGACAAAGACATACAGTTTATTTCAGAGCTGGATATAGATATGGATACAAACATTATTGATACACAATGGATCTTTGTTTGATCTCTTCCTCAACAGCTGAAGTCATATAATTTCAGATGAAGAAACATATCTTGAAACCAATATTTATTTTCCATCCATCCAACCATCTATGTTTCTCCCCCAACACTGGCATTTTCCTTTGGCAATCAAACCTTCAATCTGCACTGGATAAAGCTGCCTTTTACACTGTAATTTGTGATTCTGTTAGTCATTTTCTATATCAGTTTTATGCAGCATCAAAAGCCCTTTCATATGTTAAACCCTCTGATTCATATGCTAATCCTTAATTTACAACAAGGTAATTATTTTTAGTTGAATTTATTATTAGGCTTTTCCAGGGAGGAGGGGTTGAGAGGCAAGGGCTCAGTCACAGCTTGGCATGAATAGAAGCCAACTTCTGTTGCACACATACAGATAGGTGTGAAAGCAAAGCTATTACGTTGCCAAGTAACAAAAGAGAAAGAAATGAGCAAATCTCCAACTGACTAACCAGATGCTTAACCTTTCTCCTCTTATTAAATGGGCCCTACCTCTATAAAGAAGAACTCCCAGATTCTCTGGGTTTATGTCAATTAATTATCTGAAGCTAAGACTTGGAAATGATGGTAGTAGCATTCAAGCTATCACAAAACACATCTTGAGAAATAAATAAAATTTCACTCAACCAAACTTTTTTCCTCCCAGGGCTTAATATTAGTGGCATTACAGGCTCAAGGAATTATTTTTTTTATCTTGTGAAGTAGCTGGATCATCATAGCTACTAAACCAAATCATTTTTCTGATGGCACTCATTTTTGGGATTTTATCAACTGGTGGCACCCAAAACAAACTGGGAAATGCCACAGCATCCTGCCTAATAATAAGGTCACCTTCATTTTTGCATGCTGATCTTCTCAGATTGAAAAAAGTTGGGTCAAAAGACAGTGCTGGGATTCAGATGGTTCACAATGGTTCAGGCAAACCAGTTGTTAAATTAGACACACACATACATACACACGCTGCTATCAAAGTGGATCCTGGGTGCTGCACTATGCTGCAATTGAGAAATGGGCAATGGAGTGGCTGGCACGAGGGAAGGAGAAGGAGCTTTCCCTCTTTCTTCTCCGTGCTCCTCCTCCTTTCCTTGTGCTGGCTGCTCCATTGCCTGTTTCTCCATTACAGCACAGAGCCCAGGATCCATTTTGATAGCTAGGGGAGTAACCAGTTCACCCAGGGTCAGGTTGGCCATCATAGGAGGCTTGTCCCACATGTGTGGCGGAGCTGGAGGACAGGGATGGGCCATGCCTCCCACAACAGCCGACTTGACCTTGGGTTAACTGGTTGTTAAATTATTTCAATCCCACCACTGTCAAAGGAAATCTTTCAAGTGATAGCACCCAATAAAACTCCCTCTTTAAACACATTTGCCTACCATTGTTTTTACTTTTTAACTACTTAATAAACTGCACTACTTTTAAAGTGGTGTGTGTATGTGTGCTCATGCGCACCTGCATGTGTGTATGCATCTTTGAGTTAAAATTAATTCCTGTTGAATGCCTGGATAAGTCCCTGAAGTTTTCTTGGAAGAGATTTGCCATTCCCTGCTTCCTAGGATTGAGAAAGAGCTACTGGCCTAAGGTCACCCAGCTGGCTTTGTGTAAAGGCAAGACTAAAATTCAGAATCTCACAGTGTCTAGCTTAGCCTGACACAATAACCACTACATCAAACTGGCTCTCTTTCTAAAGTTGCTTTGATTATTTTTTCATGCACATTATTCATGGCTTATATGACTTAGTGCCTTCAGGCCACTGCAGCAAAAGAAAAAGATAAATCATTTAATTATAAACAGAAATACACTTCCCTGGAATGTTGGTTATTTTCCTACAAATATTTGGGAAAATACATGCTCAAATATGCCGGATCAATGTGGCATATCATGTAATATTAGGGTGATTTTAAGTTAATTTAACGCTTACTGATCTAATTGGTGCTATTAGATCTCATTAATCAGATGGTTGCTTTGTAAAGATAACATCTGGGGGAAAGAGCAGAAAGGAGAAAGGGAATTTAAGACTGGTCAATCATGTTTTTAAAATGTTATTAATGGAAATAAATGCATGATCACCTGGATCATTTCTTAGACTGATCTTTCTATTTTAGTTATCATTCATTTCATTATTATTACTGGAACTTTAATGTGAACAAAGTTAGAGAGGGCTTCTTTATTTTTAAAAAAGGCAGCCTGTTGTGTCATAGAAACTGAAATTTAAAAAAGATTTTTTTAAAAAAATAAAGAACATTATTAGAGCTACACTACCTCATGTCAGAACTTACAATTATATTTGCAAACTACTGTAATCCAGCTTTTGGTACTTTCACAGCCTTCTACAAAAAAAAAGGGATCTATATTATGCCCTTTTTAACAATTAACCTACTACCAATTTTTATTTTTCAGTTTGTATATTCCTGAACATTTTTAATTTGCTGCTTACCATATATTATTTCACGCACAAATATTTGGGTGATTGAAAAATGTAGATTTATTTATTTATTTAGCATATGGCAGGAGTGTCAAACTCAAGGCCCAGGGGCCAGATCTAGCCTGTGGGGTACAATGGTGCTGCCCTAGAAATAGCAAAGGACCACATGGTGCCTCTTCCAGCAAAAATAGAGCTCAGGAAGGCTGCAGCTAGCTCTCACATGCTCCATTATCACTGGCAGAGGGTTGCAGGAGGCCATCACAGCTCAAAACAGAGCTCAGGAGGACTGTGGGCAGCTGAAAATGGCAGGGGACCATTGCAGCTGGAACTCGGGAGCCCATTTTCGCTGACAGAACACTTGGGCCACCACAGGTGCCCCCAACACAAGTAATGTCAAGCTGGCCACACCCACCCTGGCCACACCCACCCTGGCCCCCAAAGTCAACCCTGATGTGGCCCTCAATGAAATCGAGTTTGACACTCCTGGCATATGGCATACAATGTCAGGGAAATCTATACATGCTAGATACACAAAGCAGTGCTGGCAATCTAATTCATTCTGTTCAGCATTTGCATGACTATCATTAGTGCAACATGACACTGGACAGCATGACCCACCAAATATATAACCTTTATACAAAACAATATTATCTTCCATAATATTCCAGTAAATTAACTTAGGCTACAACAGAGGTTAAAAATAGTGTTACCATTGCTTTATATTTTCACAGGTATAATTTTACATATCACAGCAATTATGTAGGACAGATTTATTTATTTTATTTTGTCAAGCAATTATTAGATAACAGGTATAAGTATAAACATGATTGTGAATACATGAAATGGATACAAATAAGAAAAAAAAGAAACAATAGGACAGGGACGGTAGGCACATTGGTGTGCTTATGCACGCCCCCTACAGACTTCTTAGGAAAGGGGTGAGGTCAATAGTAGATAGTCTAAGGTTGAAGTTTTTGGGGTATGGGGAAGAAACCACAGAGTCAGGTAGAGTATTCCAGACATTGACCACTCTGTTGCTGAAGTCGTATTTCCTGCAATCAAGTTTGGTGCAGTTAACCTTGAGTTTGTATCTATTGTTTGCTCTTGTATTGTTGCGGTTGAAGCTGAAGTATTCATTGACAGATAGGACATTGCAATATATAATTTTATGTACTATACTTAGTTCGAAACGAAGACAGCATAGTTCTAGATTGTCTAGGTCTAAAATTTCAAGTCTGGTGGCATAAGGTATTCTGCTACGAGTAGAGGAGTGTAGAACTCTTCTTGTGAAGTATTTCTGGACTTTCTCAACTGTATTAATATCAGATATGTAATGTTGGTTCCATACTGATGAGCTGTGTTCAAGTATTGGTCTAGCAAATATTTTGTATGTTCTAGTTAGTAGAGTGATATTATTGGAGAAAAAGCTATGCAGGATTAGTTTACAACCCTTAATGCCTTTTTGGCTATGTAGTTGCAGTGGGCTCTAGCACTTAGATCATTAGAGATGAGTATTCCAAGGTCCTTGACCATGTTTGGATCATCAAGAAGGTCTTGACTATTCAGCCTGTATTTTATTTTCTGATTTTTTTTGCCAATATGTAAGACAGAGCATTTATTTGTTGAGATTTGAAGTTGCCATTTGTTTGGCCATTCTGATACATAGTCGAGGTCTTTTTGAAGGGTAGCAGTATTGTCTGTGATGTTGAATAGCTTTATATTGTCAGCGAAGAGAACGCAGTTACTCTTAATATGATCGCAGAGGTCATTTATGTGGAGTATGAAGAGACTTGGTCCTAGAATACTGCCTTGGGGAGTGTTTACTATTGACAGGTACAGAATTTGATAGGACGCTCCCAATTTTGACCATTTGTTGTCTGTTTGACAGAAATGCTTCTATCCAGTTATGCAGGTGTCCAGAAATACCATAAGATTTTAATTTTAGGAGTAGTTTGTCTTGTATTACTGAATCAAAGGCTTTACAGAAGTCTATGTAAATTGCGTCAATTGCTTTGGCCTGATCAAGTTGCGTAGTCCATATGTTTTTGCAGTCTAAGAATTGCAAATTACAGGATAGTTTTTTTCTGAAACCAAATCGTTTGTTAGAGAGTTTGTTAGAGGGCAGAAGACTAAGCAAGCACCAACTAGCAGTCAGAAGACATGATGAAAATCCCTTAATCTCACACTCAGCCATAGTTTCAATTGGAAAACTGTCTAGGAAAACTTCCTAGAAAAAGACAAATCCCTAAATGCTAGGAAGAAGGAAACAAAAAACAAGAACACACCTTCTCCAGCCACCAATGTGCAATCAGGGATTAACACCAGACAAACAATCAAGCAAAAAGCAATACTCCAATTAAGGGACTCCCAAGGAGAAAAAAATAACATCCCCATCAATTCTGCCAGGGCAAGTTGCTATATATAGACAGGGAGCAAAAATCACACTCACTGGCACTGATAATATTACCTAGTGAGGTAATGAAATGTCTGCAAGAAACAACCAAGTTCAGAGAGCACCAAGGACTCAGAGTTCAGTTCTGAGCTACCTATATTCTCTTCTATTGGAGTCACTAAACCATCTACTATTTATGCATGCGGGCTCTTTCTTATCCCACTGCTATTTCAAAAAGGGAAGCCAAACTCTACTTCACTTTTTTTACACAAGGGTAAATGTTAATACCTCTTTTGGATCATACAGTGGCGAAGAAAAAAGAGAGTGGGTGTGAATCAGTAGGAAGTGTGAGCATATGCTAAACAGAAAAACATGATAGCAGTTTAGTCCTTATCATTTTTCTAAGAGTCTATTTTCTGCTTGAAGAAGCAGGTGCTCTCTTCCTACCTTTCCAGCATCAAACTGCTGACAGACTGTCAAAGGTGTGATGGCTCCAGGACAGCTATATTGCCTTAAATTGTGCATTCTTGACACATCTGATAATTATGCCAAATGAGCTCACCTTATCCTTATACTTCTGAGCTATACATATTAAATTAAGTGGAAGTGGTTACCCGCACTCACTACCCCATAAAATAGTGTGTGGGAGAGAAACAGAAGTCAGATTCTTGATAGATTCTAGGAGCCAGATACACCTCTCTCAGTCAGATATGGGGATTACAGTGACAAGAAGATTGATAGTCTAGAGAGAAAAATCAAAAGTAAAAATCAAATCTGTCATGCAGGCCAATGTCCTATTTACTTGCTGAGAATTTCCTATTGCTTAATATCAGTTTTTACTGCTGACAGCAGGAACAAGATTGAAATTATTTTTGCACTCTACTGAAGAGCCATCATATGTTTCTCATACAAGAGTAAACTTTATTGAAATTATTCTATCACATTTCAAAAAGAATTAGAGAACACCAATAATTGGATTTTTTTTAAAAAAACAAAAAAACAAAATGTACTTTTGTATTTTTTGCTTTAACGTTGTTTCTGTTTCAAAACATGTTGGCTACTTTATGTCAGAAATGATGATGTTTCCCCTTATTGGCAAAAGTCAGGTAGACACATGAGAGCTTATATAGTAAGTAACATGAAATCCTTTACTGGTGAGAGTCTGATTTATATAAACAATGTCTTGCCAAGTGGAAAATGAGCCAGAGAAAAATAAATAGACACCAAAAGACTATTGTAATATCCTCCTCAGTATATGAACATATATCATTGTAATTTTTCCAATGAAAGTATGAAGCCAAAATTCCCAGTTCTGATTCAGAAATATTTCTAAATAAACCCATGATCAACCATACTGCAAGGATCAGAAATAAATGACACTAATAACCTATATCTGCTTCCCTACTCTGAGATTAAAAATGTAGCCAAAGAAAAAGAAAGCAAGGCTAATATTCCATTTACATGCATTTGACACCTTAGCAAAGTGCTTCCCAATCCTGGATGATTTACCCAAAACTGGGTAAAAGTGGTTTATCTTTGGGTAATTACATATGAACCCATTACCTATCACAGTGATGACTAAACTTTTTGGCACCAAGTGCCCAAAGCGTGTGTGTTCGCATCCCCAAAATGCAATGCACTCACACCCCGCACATGTGCCCTGCCCCCGGCCATGCGTGCCCCTGTGCCCCCCACGCATGTGCATGTGACATCCCCACATCTTAAAGGTTGACTTAAAGATTATCACATATACTAAAATATATTCAAAAATCTCTCAAAGTATTCACATTAAGATAAAAAATCAATGCCTTTATCAATGGTAATTTGTTGAAATGACATAAAGATAATTCAATGATATTATTTTTATAATGCAAGTAGTTCTCGAATTATAACCATTTCTTCAGCAACTTTTTGAAGTTATGATGCTGAAGGAAGGGATTTGTGACCAGTTTCCAAAGTTCAATAAGACTTATTGATAAGTGGTTTTGGGTAATGAAGGAAAAACATTGGGGAGTCTTGTCCTAGAATGTATACAGGAACATAGTAGTCTGGAATTGTTCTTCAGGAATATCTTGCATTGTGTGTTGCATGTGCAGTAAACTTTATTCATTTGCCAACCAAAAATGGACAAATATTTCCTATATCTTGGGGTTATGGACCACATATACCTGCCCATGTATCCAATTAATCACACATAGTGCATGGGAATGACTTGAGGAACACAGGGAAGAGATGCTGCCTAGGGAATGATCAGATAAGAGAGGCAGCAGTCCCTAATGGCTTAATGGTCAGAGAAAGAAATTTAGGAAAGAGCAGCTCTAACTGATTAGGCTGTTAAAGTGATAGTAGGAGATTTGTGTTTTCAGGCTTGCAATATTTTCTTACTGTAGCCTTACAATAATGTCAGATTCTAAGTCAAGCCCATCGAGACTAAATAGTTACTTTGAATCTGGGCACCTTCTATCTTGGGACTGTACTGTACTTACCCTTTCATGACTGATCTGCAATTTGGGGGTCATCTTGGTCTCATAATTCCCACTCAAAGAGAAGGCGAACAGCTGTAGTGGGGGATTCTTTACATAGCTCTATTTCATGTCTTTATGTCTCTTCCTAAATCAAGAGGTAATAGAATTCACAGTCTCCAATTCAGTAACTTTGCCCCCATTCCAAACTGGCTCTGTGTTACATATTTATTAGAAAGCATTCTTATTGCTGTTTTATATGTTATTACCTGTTCTTTGTCAGTTTTATACCATTTTTTAAAAATTGATTGGTCTGCATTTTTAAAAAACCTACTTCAGAAATGTTGATAAAATTTAAAGTTCCTTGCCATGCCTTTTTCACAGCTAAGAAATATCAGGTTTTATAATTATATAGTGCTTGCTACCAAGGTCGCTCAACTGAACAAAACTGGAGATTGCATTATTTACACAAACAATTTTCAGAGTAATTTTTCTAACTTCACTTGACATTTCAATCAGCTGGGCTGGATATAAAGGAACACATTATGTGGCTGTACATTCATATGTTCAGTCCATAGGACATAGTTTGTTCCACAAGTCTTTAATCATTCCAAAACTTGGATCCATATCCAGTCCAAATTACTTCAAAAAGATCAAGGTGCAAATAGAAAAATCTTAAAAAATAGAATTTATTTGGGACAAAAGCAAACTTTTAGAACACAAAGAGGCAATAGTTGGATTCAACTTCAATCTATGTGATAATGTAGTTTCTTTGTTTTTTTCATAGTACGAATCCCAACTATTGTCATTTGCCAACCATGGGTTAACATGTCTGTTACAGTAGATATAAACCAGGCCATGTTTTGTTCAACAAATCATGGTTAAAATGCACTACAGAATAGCACAAAGTGTGAATACCAATCTATGAATATAAATACACAGGTAAACATTCTCAAGGTGGGCGGAGGAACCAGTAAGAAGAAAAGCAAAGATAAAGGTTATTTAACATTAACAAAAATTGTGGGTCAAGATAGTTTCCACTAGCTACAGATACTAGGAAAGAAGAAACTATGCAAAAAAGTGGATAAGGTTATAAGCCCAATATTAGTAAGGAACTGTTGTGAATGCAGACCCTAACATCAGACATTCACAATCCTCCAGGCTACTTGCCAAACTCAGAATATACATTCTCACAAGAGATGGCTATTACATACACAAATAAATAGCCCAGCCCTTTCCCTTGGGAGAACTGGAAAAGTTAAATGAAGCAAAACTAAGAAGAGTATAGGATCATGATTGTTCAATACAATCTCTGATTAAACTGTGGCAAATTCCTAGTAACTGAGGCAGATGGAATATTTGTTTTAAAAGGCATTTTCATTTTAAAGCAAAAGGTACAAGTCTAGCCAGAAATCTATGTTAGGATTAATTCTCTGTTGTATAAGTCCTTTCTCTAAACTCAGCTGGTCTACTATAATAATCTTTCACTTGGAGATTAGAACTGACTGATGAGAATTTTCTGGTAAGTTCTTTCCTGCAAGAAAGAACTTTTTTTGTCTCATAATTATTTATAATAAGGGAAAGTGAATGCTAAATAGGCAAAAGAGAACAATAAGACAAAGATGTACAGTATGTTAAGAGGGTATGAATTAAACAGTTAAACAATTAAACAGACATTTGGACAAAAATCTCTTGGTCATGCAAGAAAAGGGTCAACTAAAAAATACTTCTTTGGTCATTTTAGTTGTGAGCAGAAAGGGAGTGGGGAAAAGTAGTGCATTCCTGAAATGCTTCAGATAATTGCTAGGCAGCCGAAGGTCTTGGTGCACAAGATTATTACTGGACAGCATGATTGATGACTCTTGGCTATGAATGTGTGCCATTAGAGAATATACATCCAGGGGGTTGGGGGAAGACCAGGGTCAAGAGGGAAAGGGATGATGTATCTTAGTTGTCAGCTGCACCCAAGTAACGCCAACATGGTCACACCTAATAAATCTTTTTTTTTTATTCTGAGAGATGCGGCTAGAGACTTATGATTTGAATGGGGGTGGATTTGTTGGAGCCTTGACATAAAGTATAAAAGAAAATATATGTAGTACAGGGTTGAAGATCTTAGTATTCTCTGAGCTTGCAAACATTTATTTGCCAAATGAGATAACATCATAAATATTTTTGAGGCAGGCTACATAGAGCTTCAAAATGCTTCCTATGCAATTAAATAAATGTCTACTTACTTTCTGCGAGTTTGCTTCCTTACAGATTTAGAAACACAGAGTAATTGGTCTTCGAATGGTATATCAGAAAAAAATACAGTAAAAGCCAAACTGGTTCAGGTCACATAGATAAATAAGACCAAAGTAGAATTAAATGAAAATTAAATGAATTTGGCACAGTTGATAAGAATATCCTCCTAGTTAAATAACTGCTCATATTAGAAATTACCATTTGGTATTAATTTTGAGATAAGCTCAGGCACATGTAGTCCTAAAGCTGCAAATGGTAATCTTATATTCAATTATTTCAGATTGTTTATTGGAAGAAGTTTCCATTGACAAGTATTTTGGTCCTTTCCCCACAAATAAGCTGTAATCTATAAAACCAGCTTCTGGGCAAAGCAAGTTCTGCTGAATGGGTAGGAGACACTATTGTAAGGTATGTGCACCTTGGCTGGATACAATGGGTTTCTAATTTTTCTAATCATTGTGTACTTGTCACATTTATTCAGCTAAGATTAGCAAACCAAAATGAAGCAGTAACTCCTTCTGACTAGACTCTGCATTCATTCATTTTATAATCCTTAGATAAAGACTTTGAAGCTAGAATATTCATTACCAAATCAAGACTTTCAGAACAGCCTGGGCAGTAATGAAATGAAGCAAATTTGACACAGGGGATAGTATGATAAAAATTATTCTGTCATAAGATTACTGGGACTAAATGTTGTTGGGTGGTAAGGTGTGATATGTTAATGCAAAATTATCTTGCCAGTCCCCTTCTCCCAAAATGTAATAGATGAAACTCACATTTATTAAAAGTCTGACTGAGATATTAAAAGATCCCAGATAAGCCAGTTTATTTCTGCTTGGCAGCACAAATTGAAAGAGTTCTCCAACTGGAATTTCTTTAAATGAAAGATTGCCAAATAATAAGCTTTGCAAGAAAGTTGCATAGCATACCAAGATTGGGGGGTGTGTGGATCCAACCATTCTCTCTAGAAAGAGTTAACTAATCCTTTGGTCTACAGGAAAATAAAGAGTAAAGTTAAAAGCTTGAACAAATGATGATGAGCTATGAACTCAATAATTTTTGCTCTATGAAGGTATAGAAAGGAAGATTAATTATGTCCATCTGAATACATAAGGCTAAAGGATAAGCTACCATGATGAAGCTTAAATGATTTGTCCATATCTCTAGAAGCACTAAGACAACAGTAGAAGGCTATAATAGTTTCTGCTTTGCAAAGCATTTCATTTGTTGCCAGTCAAAAAGCTGCAAATAAAATTGATATCTAATGTGCTTTATTCTGAAACTGAGAATGAATTTACAGTACAAAATATCTGGGTTAATCCTTTTGGCTGTTTGATCCAACATAGCAACATGGAGGGACAGAGTGAATTTTAAGTGATGGAAGAATCAAGTAAAACATTTGAAAATTAGAAGGTTTATTTTAATTTATAGTGAAAAGTAGATCCCCCTACAGTGAAGCATTTCATCTTTAGCAGAGATTAAATTTAACACCAACACAGGGAGGCCAGAACATAAAAAGGACAGAAGTGTGAAATCAGGCAGCCAATAAGTGACATTAGTTATGTCTAAAATAATGAGTGATCCAGCTGAGAGGAGTTATATTAATTTCAAGAAGAAACATCATAAGCAGCTATGCCAGACTTTCCTTTTCATGTGTTCAGTTCTAAGCATTCTTAGAAAGAATATGATCATCTAGATCTATTTCAGTCAAATTTCAAGCTGAATTTAGCACTGAAACCATATTGCACTATCTGGGTCTGCAAACCAAGTAGATTTGCAGTAAGGTTGCTCTTACTGAAACACATAGAACTAACAAGCTTGGAAGCAGCTGCAGTATTTAGGCTACTGAATCCAGCCCCTTGCTCAGTGCAGAAATCCAAATCAAATCAACCACAAGAGATAATTATCTAGCACTTGGACACACCCAATCAAGCAGGTACTTCCCTGTCAAATTACAAGGAGTCCTCAACTTACAATGGCTATTGAGACCAAAAATTTTCTTTCACTAAATGATACTCTTGTAAAGCAAGGACATGCAAGAGGGTACTGATTTGTTTTGTTCCCCATCAAACTGTTAGGTTTTTCCTAGTATTCAATCAAAATCTGCCTTTCTGTAGCTTAAATCCCTCATTTAATATCCTGTATTTTGCATGATGGAAAAAAGTCATAGCTCTTTCCTTCTTCTGTATGATATCTTTTCAGATATTTAACTGAAACAGCAACAGCACTTAGACTTATATACTGCTTCACAGTGTTTTACAGTCCTTTCTAAGTTGTTTACAGAGTCAGTATATTGTCCCAACAATCTGGGTCCTCATTTTACCCACCTCAGAAGGATGGAAGGCTGAGTCAACCTTGAGTCGGTGAAACTCGAACTGCCGAATTGCTGGCAGTTGACAGTTAGCAGAATGAGCTGCAATACTGCATTCTACCTACTGAACTCTAAATCCTACCCATCATTCTCTTTTCAGGGCTAAATATTCTCAATGCTTTCAATATTTGTGATAAGGCTTTTAACATTTAATTCCTGGCTCTTCTCTGCACTTGGTCAGACCCTGTATATTCAGTATAGGATCTTACCAATACAGAATAAAATAGAATCACTATTTGCATAGTTTCTAAACTATACACATGCCTTTTCTGCCGCCACTTTACAATGTTGACTCTTAGGCTGTTTGCAGCTTAGGTTTTGATCACTAGATCCCTTTATATCAATCTCTGGGAAAGGAGGAAGTACAGACATCCACTGTTATTTTTTATTTTGTTTTCTGATTCACAAAAAATAACCCATTCACAATGTTTTTCTTGCTTCCAATGTATGTATGTATGTATGTATGTATGTATGTATGTATGTATGTAGATATTGGCTTTGTAAGCTGTCCAATCCCATTAGGACTCTGTTAATATATGTGCAAAATCTCTATGAAAAAAATGCCCAAAATCTGGAAATGTGATCTACTTTAGATACTGAATGAAATCTATCCCCCCACCTTTTTCCATTGGATATAAGTAGCTGCCATAGCTCTAACTGAAATTTCAACTTTCTGCCATGTCTCCTAATAAAATGAAATAAATAAAATGAAGAACAAAACAAGATAATAGTGATGACGTCAATTGTCATGCCATCACCTCAGATGATAGCTTTTAGTCAGTCCTTAGGGCTGATTACAGCAAACTATTATACCTTGAGAGTGCCACTGAAAACTTCCTGAAAATTATAGCTCTTGCAAAAAGGTAACTAGCCATTTCCTAATGGGATGGAGCAGAAAGGATCACAGGACACATACATTTCCACTGATTATTTGTTATTTTCCTGGTATGATTTAGGTGATAAGATTGCCTTTCATCCTTGGTATTATTTTCTTTTAATAGTATTTCAGTACACTTGGAAACTACTGTTTTTTATCATCCAAAGATGTTTCTGACCCATTTATTAATCAGCTGGTATAATCAATCTATTTACAGTTGAAAATATAGACTCAAAACACTAATTCACATTCTGAATTTTATATCATTTCCCCCTTTTAAGAAAGCCAACTTCCAGATCGTTATAAAGCTAGCTAAGTTTTCATTTAGATTAGTGGTCTTCAAACTGAAATCACTTCAACCCCCAATAGGTGATATTTAATTTTTCATTTTCCAGAACATCTCCTACTAGAATAAATAAAATATACAGCAAAAGAAAAACAGTGCAATGCCATCAATGCAACTCACTTTAGGTTAGGTTGCAATTCTCTTGTGGGTTTCAACCTATTGGTTTTAAAATCATGGAATCATAAGACTGGAAGGGACCTCAAAGAAGTGAAATAAAAAATAGAGAAAATCAATAGCTACCCTCTGTTTCCCCTAGGAAAACAATTCATAATAACATTTTTTTCTTAGTAATGCCATACCCTCTATATGTATACCAACAATAAAAGAAACAAAATTTACAAAGAAAAGTTAGCAATCAACAATACAGAAGTTCTTCTCTTGTTTTTTTAATCAATATTTTAAAAATACCTTAGCCATAAGAACAGGTTTGCAGAATATTCTTGCAGTATATTTAACACTTAATAAAACTGCCATTTTAATACCTTCTCTAGCTATTTGCAGAAAAGGTATGTGTCAGCGGCATTTTACATTGTGGAATATAACTGAAAATTAGTTTTGGGACTGTGAATAGATAATACACTTTCTGTAGCCCACATTTTTGTCAGTTCTGTTTTCCCTTTTAAGTTGCTTAACTGTATTTTAAATTACGTGTAATGGATTTTATTGTACATCTTGTTGGCAGGATCAAAGCCAGCTGATCAACTTGAAAACATCAGTAAATGAATGAAATGTGCATATCAGCTATTGCTTGGTAAAATATGAAGGCGTCATAATTCGGATGGGCTCCTTATCCATACCTTTTCAAGTTGCAGAGCAGACAGGCAGATTTACAAGTTCAGCTATACAAATGGCTTTGAATGAAAAGGTTTATGACATCTGCTAGTTAGCAGATCCTGGGTTTTACAGAACCTAGGAAACTATGTCTGGTAGTTCGTACTTAAAGGAATTTTTAAATCAAATTTATTCAGCCTTTGAAGAAAACTAAATGTTATTAAATGAATGAATGATGCAAATACATAATCCCACAGACATTATATAGACTGAGATGACATGACATATATTTTTGTGTGTATCCCATTTTATAATAAAACATAAATACTGAGAAGCTGATGATTGACTTGGACAAAGATTCAGTATTTCTGGAATTACACATGACATCTACACACGTAGGTTAAATCACTGTATATTTGGTGCTTTGTTGATTTACCACATTTTACTGTAGTACGGTACTGTACTGTAAAATGATACAGAATTATTTTTGTGAAAGATGAGAGCTTTCCAGCAACTTGAGCAGGGGAGAGAGATGGATATATGGCATATAATCATCATGCATAAGATTATAACATAAAAAAGAACCATTTCCATCAATCTAGAGAATCGACTAGTCCAGTAGTCTGTTGTTGCGATGACTATGCACCGTGTTTAATAGAACATACACTCTGGGGTGGGCTTCAAAAATTTTAGCAACTGGTTCTCTGCCCAGTTGCTGGGTGGGCGTGGCCTAGTCAGTCTCCTGCACCATGGTGCGAGGTGCTTTTGCCCTCCCTGGGCTCTGGAGGTTTTCCTCAAGCCTCCGGGAGGGCAAAAACAGCCTCCCTGGGCTCTGGAAGCCCTCTGGAGGCTAGAAATGGGCCCGTTTCTGGCCTTCTGTAGCCTCTGGGAGGCCTGTTTTTCATCCTCCCTGAGCCTCCACATGGACCCTGTACTTATCTGGCATCCAAAATGGGCCACTTGGGGCCACTTGGAATGGGAGGGGAGGGGAGGGGCCAGCCATGGATGGAATTTACCAGTTCACTGAACCAGTTATTAAATTAGCTACCAGTTCGCCTGAACCAGGGAGAACCAGTAGCAGCCCACCCCTGCATACAGCATGTTGCCCAAGGACTGGTATTCAGAAATATATTTTTACCAGTAGTAAAGATATCACCCCCCCCCCCCCCCGGCCAATATTGTGAATATAAATTAGAAGAAGGAATTGTTATTAATATTGCCTTGAGCTCCTAAGGAAAAGTAACATTTGAATCTAATCATTAGAGGGCACCAAGTTGATGGAGAATGCAAAGTTGCTTTAGCACAGGAATGTGTGGACAATCTAACCAGGCTTTGTATGGCATGTGAAGAAACATTTTCCAAAAACTAGCCGGAACAGCCCTCTTTCCCTGAAAAGTCCATAACTCTGAAAAATGCAAATAAAATTGCTGACCTTTTATTTTTAACTTTATCCATTCTGGGAGAAATTGGGAGTTGCAGAAGTTATATTGGCAGGTAACACTTTTTCCAGCCCCGGTTTAGCTACTGACACACACTTGTTGCTGAACAGGTATGGAATAAAAGTGGAAGAATTGGCTTTTATAGGGAAAGATAAAATTGATTCTCTCGATAGGGAAAAAATAATTGAAATTAAAATGTATGGATCAGAATTTTGGGAATAAAATATTTGTTTGCTATGTTTTCGTTTGAATACATTCCTTAGTACATGCAAGGTGCAATAGAAAGAATCTCCCACAATGTATTTGTTTGATAGGCACTGTTTTTGTGAGGCCTCAGCCCTTATCACACAGTGCACCCTCATTTTCAGTCACACTTTTATTGCATTAGCCAACAAGGTTTGAAGGAGAGCTTCTGCAAATGTTCTAATTATGCCTTAAACAGGAAGCATCAGTCGGCTTTCAGCTGATGTGACCTTGTGGATTTTATCTTCCATCTGATAAGTAATCCCTTTTTGCTAGAGCAATAGGTCTGTTTATGAAGAAGAGTTTGTGGCTGGGGACATCCTGAAAACCTGATCGTAATCTTCCTACTAACAGGCAGAGCCAGAGCCAGCCAAATGTCCTGCCTTCTCAACATGAGCTGTCAGCGCAGCCATGGCCCTTTCAGCCCAACCTGCCTTCATTACATACAGAGTGTCTGTTTTTATTTAGCTCTTCAACACTTTCACAGCATGCTGCTGTAACTAATTAAATTTCTCCCTGTGTAAATCAAATGTGGGCTTTATAAAAGTTATGAATGGCAATGCTATTAGGAAAGCCTAACCTTATTTTATTATTTTATTTTGATTTATTCTGCCCAATTCCAAATGACACTAAGTGGCTCAAAATAACCAAACAGTATAAAAACAATGTAATAAGAACAGCAGAAAGCAAAAACAAGCTTGGACATTGAAAATGAAGCACAAGATGGTGAACCCAGCAAAACATCTAGCCTTTTATTGTTGTGTGAGTTTATTTGAATTTATTTTAACTGCCCACTCCCATAAACTCTGGGAGGCTTACAAATACAGTTAGAGCAAACACAATAAGAGCATTTAAAAATAATTAACAGGCAGTAACTGAGGTATATGCAACAGCATCTACTTCTAATAATGCTAAGATGATTACTTGCACGGCCTCCCATTCTCAGCAAAAATTCCAGGCTACTTGAAAACACAGTAATAATATTAAATCACCTTGGAACCTGTCTTCATTAAGCAGATGCCATGAAAATGAAGATAAGTGGTTGGTGCAAGAAACAGAATCATAGCAGAAGGATCATCCCATTAACCTGCATATATCCTCCCATACATCATAAATATGCACTATAGGCAAGTCTCCTTAACAACTGTTTAGCAACTGCTTAGCAAAATATTGTTTGGGAACAATATACTCAATATACATTGAGCTGTGGTGACCCAGTGGTTAGAAAGCAGTATTGCAGGCTAACTCTGCTGACTGCCAAAAGTTCGATCCTGATGGGCTCAAGGTTAACTCACCTTTCCATCCTTCCAAGGTCGGTAAAATGAGGACCCAATATAAACCACTCAGGGAGAGCTGTAAAGCACTATGAAGCGGGATGCAAGTCTGAGTTCTATTGCTATTGCTACTCTGAGGTTACTAAATTGTTTGATACTATAGCAGAGAAAACAACAGATTTTATTGTATAAAACAGAAACTGAGACTGATCTGAATGCAGATTTGGAATTTTAAAAATGCTAGATTTCAAAAGCAATATGGAAAAAGATGCTGTGAATTTGAAAATGAACTTAAAATGTCCAGATATAATAGTGACATGGAAAATGATGCCAGAATAAATTTACATGTGTCAAAACCAGTTGATATCTTAACAATTAAAGGGAATATGAAAATAATAAATCTGAGAAGTGACTTGTCAAACCTTCTTACTTGGATTCACAGAAGGAATGTGTGAAACCAAGGAAACTTTTTAGGAGGAGAAAAAGGCTATTCCTGAAAGGACACAAAGAGAAAATGATAGGAAGTCAACTTGTGGGAAGCTACTTGATGAAACAAAAAATTAAGGTTTTAAAAAATGAAAAGGTTTATAAAGTGAATCTTTTGATCAGAGTTAAAATATATATGTTGTGGTTTCTGGTAGTGTGAATGGGACTTCCTTTTCACCAGGGTCAAGTGGCAAGGCTTTAAAGATCTGTTTACGAGTGAGGAGAGATTTCTTCTGTTTCACTTTTTAAAGAAAGTAATGAGTTTGGATTATAAAATTGATTTTTATTAAGATTAAAATATATATTTCTGGTAGTTCTTAATAGACTTTTGCTGATTAGTGCTAAATGGTATGTTTTTCCAATTATTGATAAGGGATGAGATATGAGAAGAAGAGAGGTTTTTTTCTTTAATTGAAGTTTGGCAAAATGACAGAATTATATATGATCAAAAGGGGGAAAAAACATTACTTTCCACTACAGCATCTGGAAAGTGGGTGAGAGATAGAGGTCAAATTGTGTCAAAATTGGTGGGTAGAATAACAGAGTAACAGAAAAGAACCTTGATGATCTTCTAGTCCAATCCCCTGCTCAAGCATGAGACCCTATACCAGTGGTGGCTAACCTTTTTGGGCTCTTGTGCCAAAAATTGTGCGTGCGCTTGCCAACACCCAGAAAGCAATCTGCACTTCCCCACACCTCCTACACATACGTGTGCAATCCTCACCCCCACCGCCCCCTTACCTGCACTGAGCCTCACAGCTGATTTTTGGCTTGTTTGAGGCCTTTTTCGGCCTCCCAAAGTCTTGAGGAAGGCTTCTGCAGGCTTTGCAGGCCGAAAACTAGCCCTGTTTAGTCACCTCCGGTATTTTCAGAAAAACAAGAAGTGATGAAACGGGGCTAGTTTTTGGTCTGCAGGAGCCTGCAGAAGCATTCCTCAAGCCTTTGAAAGGCCAAAAAAGGCCTCAAAGCAGCTGAAAATCAGCTGTGAGGCACACACATGCTGCAGGTAAGTTTGCCTGCAGCTCGCGTGCCGGAACAAATGGCTCTGCATGCCACCTGTGGCACGCATGCCAAAGGTTCGCCATCATGGCCCTATACCATTCCAGTCTCTTCTTAAAAGCCCCCAGTGATGAGGCACCTACAACTTCTGAAGGCAAACTGTTCCACTGATTAATTATCCTCATTGTTAGGAAGTTTCTCCTTAAATCCAGGTTGCTTCTCTCCTTGATTATTTTCCATCCATTGTTTCTTGTCTTGCCTTCTGGTGCTTTGGAAAATAGATTGACCTGCCTCAAATATTGGAACACTGCTATTATGTCATCCCTTGTCTTTCTTTTCTTTAGATTAAACTTAACTAATTCCTGCAACCATTCTGGATTCCGCATGCTGCAAGCTTTGCCCCTTTTGTATACATATTGCATCTTGTCAATTTTAACCCTCTGCCCCATGGAAACTGTTGCTCCACTATATTAGTGCAAAGGCAAGCTGAAAAACATCATCAGAATAAATTCAAAAGCTGAAAGAGAAACTTGGAGGCTGAAAGAGAAAAATAGAAGCCCCACTCAGAAAGAGAAATTCAAGGACATATTTTGAGTATACCTAACTATGCTGCAGCTAAGTATATATTTGAAATATGCTGGAATATTGCAAAATACACAATATGGATCCCTGCGCTGAAAACACAAATGCTCATTGTTTTGGAGCGGCAATGAAGAGGCACACACGTATAGTGATTCAGTCTTTTTGTTTATTTGCAGGAACACCGACTGACCCGGCGGCGCGGCAGCCCTTCTTTTAAAGGGCTCCCGCGCCTAAGTCAGCCAATGACGGGGCGAGGATCTCCCGCCGGAATGTAGACCAATGAACAGTAAGTATTTCAAATATTAACCAATCCAGAACACCCCTCCCTCCTTGGTCCAGTCTGACCAATCAGGAGCCGCGCCTATGTTACGTAATCACGTAGATAGGCGGGGCTCCTGTGAGTCCGACTGGACCTGCGCGGCTCAGTTGCGTCGTTACCATCGGCTGGTGGGGAAGGACCTGTTGCTCCTCTCGCCTCCGGCCCTGGAAACTTCGAGCAGGTCGAGCCGGCTGCGTCACTACCAACGGGCCTAGCTGGGCTAGTTGACGTGGCCATGCCGCTCCCTGCTCGGCCTGGATTATCGACGATCCTGTCAGATGTTTCAGCGGGACGTTCTTCAGGATCAGGTGCGTAGCAGCGCGACCCGACCGGAGCTAGAGTTGAGGGTGTGTGTGTGTGAGTTAGGGCGTCATTGTTTGTTAGTGGGCTTCCCTTATCCTGACTGCTTGGTGGTTGCTCCCCTTCCCCCCCAGGAATATCGCCAGGTCTGGGAAGGGTGCGAGTTCGAAGTTGGTCTATGTGTCGCTTCCAGCTTTTGCCATCAGTAGTGGTAAGCCGGTAAGAACGGGGTCCGGTTAGATGTGTGATGGTGGCTGGCACCCATAAGGGGTGCCCTACCAGGTTTTTAGCGTAAACTAAATCCCCAATTCGGAATGTTCGGACTCTGGTTGAAGAATCCAGGGGTTTGTCTGTAGAGTAGGTAGGGTGTAGTCTATCGAGAGGGGAACGTAGTTTTCTCCCCATAAGTAATTCAGCAGGAGTTTTGTTAGTAGTGCTACTAGGTGTAGTGTGTTGGAGGAATAATAATTTGTCGATGCATGCTTGTATAGGGCCCTGGTCTAACTTAAGAAGGGTCTCCTTGGTAAACCGGACCATGCGTTCGGCCCGTCCATTCGCTGCCGGATGTGCCAGCGCGGTTAAGGCATGGCGTATGCCCAAACTTGCTAAGTAACCCTCAAATTCTGTAGCCGTGAATTGAGGGCCGTTGTCAGATACCAGGACGTCTGGTAAGCCGTGGGTGGCAAACCAGTGACTGAGCTGTCGTATGACAGCCTCACAAGAGGTTGATTTCATTAGGCTTACTTCTAACCAGTTGGAATAAGCGTCTACCAGAATCAAGAAGGTATGCCCCTTAGTTGGACCCGCAAAATCTATGTGGATTCTAGACCAAGGGCCTCTAGGTAGATCCCACTCAGTGGCTGGCGCCTTTGGGGGTGAGGGCCGGGAAGTCTGGCAGGGCTGGCAACCCGCGACCCAGTCGGTAACATCCTTGTCTAACCCAGGCCACCATACATAACTTCTGGCTAAACTTTTCATCTTTACCACCCCGGGGTGTCCCTCATGCAATAGTTTCAATATGGGCTTTCGCAGTTTTAGTGGAATGACCACTCGATCCCCCCATAGTACACAGCCTTTTAGTACGGAAAGTTCCATTTGTCTCTGTTTAAACGGTCTGTACTGTTCTTGTAAATCAGAGTCTGGCCAACCCTTTATGATCCACCTACTCACGGTATGCAGTAGGTGGTCGTTAGAGGTTTCGTGCGCGATGTCTGCTGCTGTCATCGGTAGGTCGGGCAGGGTCTCAATCAAAAAGGTTGAGGTGCTGGGGTTTGGTTCAGGATCAGAGTCTGGTAACGGGCAACGACTTAAAGCATCGGCGTGCGTGATGGTCGGACCCGGGCGGTAAGACAGGGTGTAATTGTAAGCGGCCAGGAATTCTGACCATCTTGTCATTCTGGGTGATAAAATATGAGGAGTGGGTTTGTCTCCCGCCAGAATACCTAGTAGGGGTTTGTGGTCGGTGATGATAGAAAATGATCGGCCATACAGGTATTCATGGAAACGTTTAATACCAGAAATTATGGCTAGTGCCTCCTTGTCCAGTTGACTGTAATTTCTTTGGCTTTGGGACAAAGTTTTTGAATAGAAGGCAATTGGAGCCTCTCTGCCGTTAGGTAGAAGGTGGCTCAGGACAGCTCCGATCCCAAAAGGCGAGGCATCACAAGTTAGTAACAATGGCAAAGTCTCGTTATATTGAATTAACACTTGTGCTGAAGTGATCATGTCTTTAATTTTGTTAAATGCTGTTTCTTCCCGATGTCCCCACTTCCACGACGTGTCTTTGTCCAAAAGTCTATGCAAGGGTTCCGCCACCGTGGCTTTCTGGGGCAAAAAGACATGGTAAAAATTTATCAACCCTAGGAACGCTTGTAGGTCAGCCTTGTTAGTTGGGGTGGGGGCATTTTTGATTGCACGGGTTTTTCCTGCTGTTGGGTGGATGCCATTGCCATCGATTTGGTATCCCAAAAACTCTATTTTGTCCGTGATAAGGGTGCATTTGTCTTTTTTGACTTTTAACCCAGCCTCAGTAAATTTGGTAAGCACTTTTCTTAGGCGGTCTCGCAGTTGCAATTTGTGTTTAGCTGCAATTAGGACGTCATCGAAATACGGAATGACTCCTGGGATTCCTTGAAGGAGGCGTTCCATAAGAGATTGAAAAATGCCTGGTGCCACGCTAACGCCAAATTGGAGGCGATTACACTTAAAGGCACCCCGGTGTGTTACAATAGTTTGGGCTTCAGCTGTTTTTTTGTCAACGGGCAGTTGCTGGTAAGCCTGGGCCAAATCGAGTTTAGCGAAAATCTTTCCGCCTTTGATAGAATGTAGCAAGTGTTGTACGACAGGCACGGGGTATGCGCTCTGTTGTAGTGCATGGTTGAGGGTCGCCTTATAGTCCCCACAAATACGAACCGACCCGTCTGCTTTTATAGGGGTCACTATAGGGGTCTCCCATTTAGCGTGGTCAACTGGTTCGAGGACCCCTTGCTTGACTAGTTTATCCAGTTGTTCTTCTATTTTTGGCTTTAAGGCAAAAGGTACCCGTCTAGCCTTTAGTCTAATTGGGGCTACCTTAGGGTCTATGTTAAAAGAAATCGGGTTACCCCGGTACTTGCCTAATTCTTCGCTGAACAGGTCCTGGAATTCTTGAATGAGATCTGCCTCCCAGTCAGCGTCTGTGATATGGTTGATACCGGTCATCCCTATTCCCAGCGGTTCGAACCATTCCAGTCCTAAAAGGCTTGGTCTGTTCCGGTCCACGATTGTTAGGGGAAGAATCTCAGTATGGTTGTTGAAGGTTACCTGGAAATGTCCAATCCCTACTACCGGAATTTTGTTTCCCTGGTAGTCTTTAAGCGTTAATTTCTGTTTGTCTAGTTCACTTCGCCGTATGTCTGGGATCAATTTCTTAATAGTGTCCCACGAGACCATGGAAAGGAATGATCCCGAATCCACTTCCATTTCACAATTTTTTTCTTCAATTCTTACTTGCACGTGGACTTTTTTAACGTTTTTTGTATTAGAGTGACCAATTATTACTGTTTGGTGTGTTTCTTCTTTCTTGTAAGATGACTCTTTAAACTTTCTATTCCTTCCTTCCTGGCTCCAACGGTTGTTTGTTTTCTTTTCTCTCTCTCTTGGAGAAGGGCTTTCTCTCCGCCTGGGGCTGTAGCTTGATCGGGCTCTGCATACCCTTGCGATGTGCCCTTTCTTTTCACACTTTTGGCATATTGCGTCTATGAAACGGCACTCTGATCTGGGGTGGTTTCCACCACAACGGTTGCATTCAAAATCAAACCGCCTGGTTGCCCGCTCTTTTTTCCCTCTCGCGGCTTTTAGGTGGCAAACCTCGTCTTCTTCACTACTGGTCTCAGTTTCAAGATCCTCGTAGTGTGTTGAGGTTTTTCCTTGTTCATCATCAGCTTTGGTGGCTTCTTTGGGTTTGTGGTGTGCAGCTTGATTAATCTGTTTCATTCTTGCCGCCGATTTGTGAGCAGCTTCGGCTGCGGTGGCTTCTTCGATGGCCTCTGTGGCTGTTATCTTGGGTCGGTTTAGTAACTTACTCTGCAATATTGGATCTTTTAAGCCTAATACGATCCGGTCTCTCAGCGCCTCGTTGAAATCCGAGAATTCGCACTCTCCACCTATTTCTCTTAAATCTGCCACGAAATCGGCGATAGGTTCACCTTCTTTTTGGTTCCGGAGGTAAAACTCATGGCGCTTTATCAGGCAGGAGACTGTGGGAGCGTAGTGTTTCCTCAGGATCTTCTCTAGCTCGGGCCAAGTTAGCGTTTTGACATCGATTGGAGACGCTAGCGCCTTTGCCATCCGAAAAACGGCTTGGCCGCAGTGGGTCAAGAACACCGCTCTCTTCCGATGATCCGACACTCCGCTCAGATCGCTACTCTCCAAAAACATGAGGAATCGGTCCACATACGTCTGCCATTCCTCCTTTGCCGGATTGAATTTCTCTGGCGGGGCGTTGCTTCCGGACATGATGCCGCTCGCTCTCCGCCGCTATTCACTCTCTAAACGTGTTGCCTCGATCCCATCCTCGTCGCCAGTGTTTTGGAGCGGCAATGAAGAGGCACACACGTATAGTGATTCAGTCTTTTTGTTTATTTGCAGGAACACCGACTGACCCGGCGGCGCGGCAGCCCTTCTTTTAAAGGGCTCCCGCGCCTAAGTCAGCCAATGACGGGGCGAGGATCTCCCGCCGGAATGTAGACCAATGAACAGTAAGTATTTCAAATATTAACCAATCCAGAACACTCATAGACATTTTTTTCAAGCATACATCTTGTGCAATATCTATTGAAATCCATAGCAGTTGAAGAGACTCAGTGACTTCTCCTTTATATTTTGGCTGCCTGAGTTTTTTAAAATGATCAAATTCCCAAAATAAAAGAGAATAAACAGGTTCCTTTATTTGATTCAAAAGGATTTACTTTGGAGATGATTATTTTTCCATCTTCTCAGATCATGTCAAGCTGATGTTTACCACATGCCTACAATTAATTAAGGAACTGAGCACCTTTGGGTTGAAAGGCAAGCTATAAACTAACTGAAGAGGAATGACCTGCAAGTTTAATATAGCTAGTTTAGTGCTAAGTCATGGCAAAATTTGGTCTTTTCAGTAAATACTGTGCCCTAACAAAAGAGCCCTTCCTATGAGTAACTGAGCAGGTACTTAATCTCCTATTAAGCTCTAGGCCAGGGCTCTTCCACCTGAGCTTGAGTGATCTATGGTTTCCAGTTTTTTAAGAACACATTGTTGCTAGTCATTAACAGTAGATGGTCTGTCCTGCTAGCATTTTATTGCTACTTTGAGAACTGTGATTTTATTTACTGCAGGAAGAATTGTGCTGAGGCTGAATCTCTGGTTGTTTTATCTTCTGGGGAACTGCCTTGAATGCCACCATGTCACAGAAGTGCTGCAGAGAAGCATTCTGAGCAAATTAATTAAATAAGGTAGCACAGGGATTCCAGACTTTTATAGCAAAGAGATAGCCTATTAAAAAGGAGAAAGTACTACTGCCTGAAGTGGCACTAGCTGAACTTTTCCCTTCAACATAGCTATAAAAACCATGGACTGATTTTCCTCTATTGCATTCTGCATCTTTTTTTTCCTCTGCATTGCAAAACAGATTATGCAGCTACAATAATATCTTCAATCATTCTTAGCAGGTGTTTATCTGTGTGTTTGGCAAGAAAAGTTGGACTGAATGGTGGAAAAACGCGTAGAGGTAGCAATTCACTTAATAACTGTCAAAAATGGGGCAAAACTCACTTAACATTTATCTTGCTGAGCAACAGAAATGTTGGTCTCAATTGTGGTTGTAAGTCAAAGACTACCTGAACATATACACAAAAGGAAAACATTACTGGGTTGGATTTCTGGAACACTATGGAAGTGCCTTCTGGGAATGTTTTTAATTTTTCCAGTCTAGTCTATCTACCTGAAATCTCCCTATGGTCTCTCATCCATCTCTGTTTAGCTGGTTTTCTTGGTTTTATTTATTTATTTATTTAGCTAAGCCAAGCTCAGTTAGGTGCTGCTATGTACTATCGATGTGGTCTTCCTCTGATGACTGTAAGAAATACTTCCATAAAGACTTCTTGGCATTGTGGCAGAAGTGATTGGCCAATGGGTTCTTTTAGAATGCTTTTTCACCTTCTTAGGGCCATAACTCTGTACTTCTCAGGTGATTTCCCAGTCCATGTATTATTGAGGTCCAACCTTATTCAACTTCCAAGATCAGCCAAACTCAACTGCTGTCTCCTGAAAAATGAAACAGGAAGGTGCATACCAGAAGTGGACTGCTACCAGTTCGCCCTGGGTCAGGAAAACCCATAGCTAACTAGTAGCTAATTTTATAGCCAGTCAGTGAACGGGAAAAGCCCACACCTGGCTACTCCCCACCTGATCCTCCCAGGAGTCCCCACACAGCCCGTTTTGGATGCCAGGTAAGTGTAGGGCCCAAGAGGCTCGGGGAGAGTAAAAAATGGGACTTCCGAAGGCTCCACTAGGTTGGAAACGGGCCCATTTCCAGCCTCCAGAGGGCCTCCAGATCCTGGGGGAGGCTGTTTTCACCCTCCCAGAGCCTCAAGGAAAGCCTCCAGAGCCCAGGAAGGGAAAAAAACGGGCCTCCTGAAGTTCCGGAAGGTCGGAAATGGGTCCGTTTCTGCCCCCCAGAGGGCCTCTACAGCCTGAGGAAGGCAAAAATGAACCCCCCGGCATGGTGCAGGAGGCCAACTAGGCCACACCCACCAGGGCCACGCCCACCCAGCAACCTGGCAGGGGACTGGTTGCTAAAATTTTTGAAGCCCATCCCTGGTGCATACTTACTGCAATTATTAAGTTATTGTCCCATGTAGTACACAAGGCTGCCCTTGGTGACTATCCAGAAATTATAACTGATCCAGAATGTAGTGGCTGGCATAATGCTGATTATTGCTCAGTTTGCCCAAGATGTACCATTGCTAAATAAGTTGCACAGGCTCCCAATTCCTTTCTGGACACGATTCAAAGGGTTGTTATCACTTTTAAAGCTCTGCATGGCACAGGATCAAGTTATTTGTGCAACTGCCTCTCCCTGAGGCTATTTGCCCATTCTACCTTCTCTTAAATGTTGTTAAGTAGCAAAGCCTAGGAAGCATGCTTTTCTGTAGCAGCCCCTGCCTGGGGAACTCCCTCCCCCTCAAAATCCAGCAGGTCATTCTAGCCTTCTGCTGGGAGGAGCTGAGACTGGATTCAAGGGATTGCTTTTTTGTAATTGATGGGTTAGTCCATGTTGATTAGGGCACTGCAGTTTGATTTTAGCTGTGTTGGATGCAGGCTTTATTGTTGGATGCAAGCTTTATTGGTTTTACTGTGTTTTTTGTGAGCCACCCGGAGTTGTGACTCACAAGATAAGTGGCCATACAAGTATTTTAAACAAATGAATAAATCAACAATTGTCTGTGAATGAGTCTTAGAAATTATACAGTAAAACTTTTCTCCAGGAAGTATTTTAATTGTTTTTCTTTTTGTCTGTGTGGCTAATGAACTATCACTATCCATCTGCACAATAAGTTATTACAATATTTAGGTCCTGATTCACCAATTAAAGATTTGTAGTTTAGATGCAATTAGAATTTCACTTTCTGTTAAAATGCTCATTATAGGTTTGCCAACATATTCTCTCCCTGAGCAGTCTGTTTGCTCTGAGAAATGCTTAGAATGTCACTTTGGTCTGGATTTCCTTGATAATGGAAACAGTTTGCTGGATTCCTTCTAGCAAGTGACAGGAAAAAAGGAGAAAATTAGTCTCCTGCCAATATCAAAATTATATTTGCTACTGATGGCATTGATTACTTCAGTAATCAACAACTTCTTTCTAAACTGAAAAGTCCTTTATTACAGGGTTTATATACATAATTCTAGAAGTGAATAGCAACAAAAATAAACTGTAGAGAGAGAAAAATTGGAAAGCTATCCTAGTTTGGGATCTCTATGATGTTTACACAGTGCCACCTAGTGTCAGTGAATATATACCACTAAAATATGTTGCTATTTATTTACTTACTTTGTTCAAAACCCAAACCTGTGGGCAGGAAAGGAATTGTTTAATCATCATGTGAATCTCTGTGATCATATAAGCAGAAAAGCATATAGTACTTCTGCGGTTGTGGAATAAGCAGTCGTTATTTTAATTGTTCCTTATTTTGTTATTTTTCTCACAGATTTGGAGTTGCTTTTCCACTCATAAATGTTTATGACAGTTTTCATTGCTGCAAATGTCAGGAATTGTTATTGATTCAGCAGTATGTAAGTATAAAAGATACAAATAAATAAGCATCACCTAGAAGGATATTTATGAACAAATATTGCCATTGCCAAATGCTATTTTAATGTGTTTGTTTGATTTATATCCAGAAGTCACAATGTCTAGGAGAATTTCAACGGATATAACCATGAACAGAAAGGGTGAAAAAGTGCATAGATACACACACATTTTCCTTTCTTTTCTTTTTTTGAAATATTTTTATTGTTTTATATTATACCTTTCCTTTCTATGTTGAGCAGTGTGCTCCCTAGATGTCCAAGATGTTAACGTACAAACATACAAACGTCATCATTATGATATATATATTTGTTCATTTTCTTATGTTTTCGCAGACATTTATATGTGTGGTATTTAGGTTTCTTCGGGTATTTTCCCATGTAATATTTGTGCTTTTATTATAGCAACGTTTCAGCAGAATTTCATCTGCCATCCTCAGGCTTGTGTAGTAGGTTCTTTTTAATTCTGTGTGCCAGGCTTGGCAGTCATTTTTTGTTTTAATATTTAATATTTCATCACAACAGCCACCAAACGTATCCTAAAAAGAACTGAAATGGCTCTACTCAAAAATGAGCTCCACAACAAAAGATTTCAACTTGACCAGTTAAATAAAAACCTCCTAGCCCTACATCTCAAATTAAACAACAAAATCCACCCTTTATTTTGGGGTAAGATAAAACAACTCACAACTTGGAGAGCTTACACTTACAAAAATGATAAACTCCTAAAAAAATTAAAGAAATTAGAACATGACAAGAAAGCCCCCAACAACCCACAACACTTAAAACAATTAGTACACAACCTTTCCAATAGAGAATTCACTAAAACTGAAACAGATGTCCTAACCAAAGGATTCAACTATGCAATGGCACCCAAAAGAATCCCCATAGAATCCATCATATGCTGAGTAGAATCCAGTCTAATTAAACTAAACACAGATGAAGCTGATACAATAAGACTCCAAGTCACTAATATCCTATGCACAAGCACAGCACCCAAAAGCAACTTAGACAAAGAAGAAGAAATGTTTCAATGTGGAAAAGGGCCTCAGTCTAAACTAGGCCTCATTCAATCTGATGCATCAGGTCTCTCTCTCTTTCTCTCTCCCTCCTTCCCTCTGTCCCTCCCAGACTGGCTTTGCTCTATTTTCCCAATGTGCCTGTGGGGCCAGCGCTTCGAACATGGATGGATGTATGGATGGATGGATGGATGGATGGGTAGAGAGAGAGAGAGGCAGGCAGGCAGGCAGATAGATATATTGGGAGGGAGGGAGGGAGGGAGGGAGGGAGGGAGAGCTCTATATTGGTAGATAGACAGGTAGGTCAGTAGGCAGGCAGGCAGGCAGGAAGACAGACAGACCTTTTGGATGGATGGATGGATGGATGGATGGATGGATGGATGGGTAGGTAGGTAGGTCTATATTGGTAGGTAGGTAGGTAGACAGACAAGAAGACAGACAGACAGGTAGGTAAGCAGGAAGGCAGGCAGGCAAACAGACAGACCTTTTGGATGGATGGACAGACAAACAGAATGTGACAGCGGTGGCACTTTGGGAAAGTGATGGCGGCAGCTTTTCCCAACTTGGTGCCGCATTCGAGGCACCGGTTCCAGTGCGGTACAACAGTCAATGGAGTGAGCTTGCAGGACTGGTGCCTCAAACACTGCCCTGCCTCCTCTTAGCGTCCCCAAGGGGCCGGCAGAGGGGCACTAAGAGGGGCAGGGGGCCATTTGAGGCTCCGGCCAGCCCTGCAGGTTCACTCATTGACTACCACCACTCTGGAGCGGGCAGCTCCAATGCAGAAGGGGTGGCACGTTAAGTGCCGCGGCGGCTGTGTTTGACACGCTGCCCCCCTGTTGCCTCTTAGCGCTTCTCTGCTGGCCCCCTTGGGGATGCTAAGAGGCAGCAGGGGGGCGTTCGAGGCCCCAGCCCTGCAGATTCACCCATTGACTGTAGCACTCCTCTGGAGCCGGCGCCTCAATGGGTGAATCTGCAGGGCCAGCCGATGCCTCGAACGCCCCCCTGCCGCCTCTTAGTGCCCCTCTGCCAGCCCCTTGGGGATGCTAAGAGATGGCAGGTGTGGTGGTGTGTCAAACACAGCCGCACATAATGTATCACCACTTCCGCATTGGAGGTGCTGGCTTCGGAGCAGTTAAATATGGTTAAATCCATTAAATATCGAGCGTTGCTACAGTCAATGGGTGAACCTGCAGGGCTGGCACCTTGAATGCCCCCCTGCCACCTCTTAGCATCCCCAAGGGGGCCAGCAGAGGGGCTAAGAAGCAGGAGGGGGTGGTGCATTGAACGTGGCCACGGCGGCACGTAACGACCGCTTCCGCATTGGAGGCGCCAGCTCCGGAGCAGTGCTAGTCAATGAGTGAACTTGCAGGGCCAGTGCCTCAAACTCCCCCCTGCCACCTCTTAGCGCCCCCCTGCTTGCCCCCTTGCTCTTACGGCCTCCCTAAGGAATCCCACCGCCCCCCAGGGAACAGTACCACCCATTTTGGGAACCACTACTTTAGTAGAAACATGAACAGTTGGTCCTCTAGAGGCCACTGAGCTACAACTCCCAGGAGCCTGACCTAATACAATCTGTTTGGGCAATTGTAGTTCAGCAACAACTAGAAAGCCACTAATTCCCCATCCCATTCTATACTTAAGATTTCATAGCAAAATGTGCAATTTCAGAGACACTCAAATTGGTTTCAACCACCTTTGGACAAAAAAATACTGGAGACTGTCAATACCACTCAAAGATAAACCATTGTACCCATAGGGCCAGAGCTGTCAGATCCTATTTTTGAATCCTATAGAAGATTTGATGGAAAGTTGTTTAGTGGTCTGAGCTAAGGAGAACTACTCCTGAAGGCTGGAATCATTTTTTGGTTTTCTATGCTCTCATATTTCATACAGAAGTCAAGAAAGAGAAGCCATCAATTCCTGAGGTACTCCTTCCATCCTCAAGATAGTCTTGTCATTAAATGTTTTTTTCTTAATGGTCAGCTGAAAACTGCTTCCTAGAAATGGTTCTTCTGGTTCTAGAACAGGGGTGTCAAACTCAAGGCTCATGGGCTGGATCAAGCCCAGGGGGTGCTTACATCCGGCCCTTGGGCCTAACCTGCCAGCAAAAATGGAGTTCTGAAGGGCCAAACATGACCCCCCAGGGCTCCATTTTTGGTGGCAGAGGGCTATCAAAACAAACTAAAAACAAAACAAAAGGAGAAATATTTCCCCTTTTGCATTTGAGCATGCAAGAAGGAACAGGAAAGGAGAAAGGGAAAGAGGAAAGACAAAGAAAAAGAAGAAAAAAATATAAGAAAAAATAAGGAAGAAGAAAGGAGAATGAAGAGGAGGGAGGGAGGAAGGGAGGGAGGGAAGGAAGGAAGGAAGGAAGGAAGGAAGGAAGGAAGGAAGGAAGGAAGGAAGGAAGGAAGGAAGGAAGGAAGGAAGGAAGGAAGGAAGGAAGGAAGGAAGGAAGGAAGGAAGGAATTTATAATGAGAGTGAAGGAGGGTCTCTGCCTTAGCACTACAGGAGGCCACTACAGGTGCCCCGACACAAGTGACATTGAGCTGGCCACGCCCACCACAGCCACTCCCACCTCCAGCCCTCTGAGGTCAAACACAACCCTGAGCGGCCCTCAATGAAATCAAGTTTGACACCCCTGTTCCAGAACGACAATAATCGTCTCTGTTCCATAACAGCTTTTCAGATTTTTGACAACTAGCACATATCCCCATAATCTCTCTTTTCCACATACTCAGAGCTTTTAGCACATCCTTACACGATCTGATGCTTCCTTCCTTGAATCTAACTCCAGGTGACTGACTACATGGGCAAAGCCATATATTTTTCTCAGTCTATAGTGCTGAAGGGAGGCTTGCATTGCCGTTTTCCTGGATTCTGTTTCACCTTTCCCACTTTTCAGTCTCGTTGCCATTCTCTACATTCAAAATTGAGACAATGGGTCAATTCAGATACTCCAGGAGAGAGAGAGAGAGATATTTTAAATGAATAAATTGTTTCAAATGTTTGCAATTCTACTTGAGTCTTAAAATCATGTATAATGTCCAGGAAAACAATATATTCATCCACCTATTCTTTGTTTTGTTTTATTTTTTGTTTTGTAATTTTTTTAAAACTACATAGAGATTTTGCAATTATACAGTTACAATAACTATTAAATTGTCAGCTCTTCATTTTCAATTATCTGTAATGCACAGATCAAATGCAAAATATAAGCTTGGTGGATTTAATAAATTTATATCACAAATAGAAAATAATTCCATTATCAGAAAGAAGGTATTAAGGTTAACATTTTTCATATCTACTGCAATTAACAAATAGCCTCTACTTTCCTGAAAACAAAGTATTGACTTTATCCATTTTCTTAATGAATCAAACCAAATAAATTAGCTAATTATAAGAAATTTATTCCAAGCTCTTTTTAACGTATCATCTATTAAAATACCGACTTTTTTCATCAACTTGCAATTTAATTCTTGCCACAATAATTAGATTAGTCTGATCAACATAGTTCTTTCTCCTGTTTAGGGATCACTGTGACTGGATATGCAAGCTACTGAAAGGCACAGTAAAATGTCATATTACAAGTTTTTGTATCTTGTACCTATTGTGATGCAGGGTATTGTTTGGAAAAAGACCACCTTGTATTCAGAAGGCATTCTCATAATTTGGCCAAAGAATATGCTCTACCACAGAAGAGACAATTACAGGAAGCCTGCAGAATCCTGGATTCTGAATATGAAACAAAAGAGATTGCCTTCTTGAATCAGATCTAGTTTATATCTGGTGATGCAATTGCTGGCTATGTCTATTAAATCTTTCAGAGACTTCCACTTTCTATTGTACACACATGTACACATACAATGTCAGTCTCTGGTTTACTTCTTACACAAGTATTCATAAATTAAAATTGGAAATTGACTCTCTGCTGCAAAACATCTTCAACCTCCCAATTCTTCAATTTTAGAGCATTTGCCCTATCCTATATCTGTTTCTCCTTAGGTAGGATGCTTATGACTAGAGATGTGATAGCTTCAAAATATTTTGCTTAGAGAAAAAATATAGTTCCTTCAAAGATTGCATAAATAGGCATAAACACGTACTTTAAAGGATACGCATTAATAAGATAAATTAAACATTTATCAAGAACTATGACACGGCAAGGCAAATGATTCATAAAAACCAACAATTGAAATGACAGATTGACGGATGTTTCAAAGTACGTCAGCAAGCGATCTATCATTTTTATTTCCAACAGATGCCACCTGCTATGAAAGAACCAGTATCACTAAATAACTAGTCCAATACACTGCTGCAAAATGCAGACTCTGAAAGTTTTATCATAATTCTCCAATGTTGTATGTTTTTCTAATGTCTGAAGAGTTAGTTCCAGATGTTCAGGAATTTGATGGCACCCTTGGGTTTGGATTTTATTTTTTCTGATGCTATAAAGTTCCCATTTTCTTAACTATAATAAAGATTGTCAAATATACCTTCTTTTTAATGAAGAAGAGAAGTAGAATATCATTTGACACCCAAACAACTCAGAAAAGCTCTTCATGGCTCCCAGTGGAATTATGAACGTGTTTGTGTACACACACACACACACACACAAACACAGAGCTAGATATAAATAGATATAGATATATCAATATAGTTTTCTGTTTGCCAGCACATCACTTACACATGGATTGTGTCACTATTATTATCTAACTCATTGGATACAACTGTGAGTTTTAGCAGATGCATCAATTTTGTCTTGTAGGAAATACGCTCCAAAAGGACAGTGCCAGAAATCTCACAGCACCAGAAACCTCAGAAAACAATGCCAAGAGACTCAAGCTGGCCCTTCTCCCTTTAAGAAAACCAAGAAGCACCAGCTGAAAGGAAAACTCAGATCAGCCATGCTAATGGCTGATAGAAAAGTAACACAAACATTTAAGTAGACCCATTAAGATAAGGGGAATTGGGCTAAAAATAAACTCTCCAAGGTAAACCAAAACTCCCTCTTCCTGCCCCCTGACAGGATTAAACCTTAGAACAAGAAAACACAAAGTTCCAGGGACAGGATTAACCCAGGAAAACAAAACCTATCAAGCTGCAGGAGCTTCAAAGGGGAATTAAGTATAAAAGGTTCAGATTCAAACTCCCAACCTGCTTGCAAGCCAGGAACGCTCGAGCTGTGTCACTTTTTGCTTCTTGCCTTCCTACATTAAAATAATTCCACTTTCTGGCAGCTGGCTTCTGCATCCATTTTTTCTCAGTGTCTGTGGTGTGTCCCAGCTGGCGAACCAGGGAAATTTCTTCCAACAGCCTAATAATTTGAAAATGGACGATGAGCACTACCGTAACATGGAAGATCAACTATTGTTAAGATTATCATGATGCTGAACATAGAATAATAAAAAAATATTTAAATAAATCTTATTTTTAAAATAAGTATTTACTTTGAGAAGTCAGTTGAGGCAAAATAAATATGGTATATTTCTATGTATTTTATGTTCCCATCAATTAATATATGCTCATAAGAATTTATGGTGAGGAATGCTTTTTCCAAAAGCCAAGAAATGTTTGCAGCTGCCCAGAGAAACTTAACAATGAGATGAGTGGCGTATAAATTTAATAAATAAATAAACTCATCCTAATCCTTTTACCCTCTTGATTCTTTTCTGCATTCTGTGGACTTTAAGTCTAATTAGATTTGTTCTGAGCATCTTCCAATGTATCCAATCATTATTTTAAAGAAGAAGCCTTTTATAACTCCCACAGAAATATCCACTGATTCCATTCCTTTCCAGACATTTGGTATTAAACTTCTTAGGTTGATTATCTTTAGATATTTGTTTGAGGCAATGATTCCTTAAAGTAAGGTGTTTAAGATAGGAAATGCAACTCAATCCTTTCTGAATCAGAGGCTTTTCCAGCACCATTCACAGTACTGTAAAGGGAAGGTCCCAAAGAAATCAATCTGAAGCATCAAAGGAGAGTTTGGTGAAAGTGCAGTTGTAAATATTCATCACTCTAAGAACCCAAATGGAAAAAAATTCAATACTAAAGCTTGCAGTATACCTGTAGCTAGGAGATGCAAGTATACCTTCAGGCGATGTTCCAGGAGGACTTTTATTTATTTTTTGCTTTGATGTGTTGGCTTGTTCCACCTGGGCCCTTTTTTCATATAAGTCTATTGATCTTTGCTATTCATTTACATCATACAATCTAGTCTACTCTTATTTCTCTTAGAAATTAAATCATGTTGCCATGGTCAGTTCAGTCTCTCTGTATCTCACAGAAACCAGAACATACTTACATTGATTGATTGTCACATTATTGTGATTTTCATGATATACTTATCATCTTTGAACACAAATTCCTGTGTTTTGTAGAGACAATTTCTTGCCCTTTGTTCTCAATTTAAAGAGACCTTTGCCTTCATTATGTAGAATTATACCCAGAACTTGCCCTAACCAAGCTCCTACCTTAATTACAGTGACAAAAATGCCCTGCTTTATTCATTGAATTACAGTACAGTATTTTTCATCTCTTTCCATTATTCTTCTGGAGTTTTTTTTTTTAGATGACTTCTTCCTTTTATTTATTTTTCAGGCTTATTTTTAACTGTGAATGAACATTACAAAATCATGGAAAATTATATGCAGTCTTCAGAAATGAAACATCGTGTCAGGTTGCTTTTACATCTGTCATGAAAATGACTGTTTAATTATCAGACTAAATGACAGCAGTAAAATCTGAAAAGTCAGAGATGTTGCAGTGCCCAAAATCACAGTAAGTAAATTTATTTATTTATTTATTTATTTGTTCATGCTTCTAAACCGCTCCCTCTCCCAAAAAGGGACTCGGGGCGGTGCACATTCAACAACGAAAACAGTACAGGTAACGGAGATGAAATAAATAAAAATCTAAAATGGTTAAGAACAACACCCAACAGAAAGATTACCTAAAATTTAATTTAACCCGAATGATTCAATTGGCTAGACCGGCCTGCTTGAACAACAGGGTCTTAACTGGGCGGCGGAAGGTGAGGATATCCGACATGGCTCGTGTCTCCGAGGGGAGACAATTCCAGAGGGATGGGGCTCCCACAGAGAAAGCACGTAGTCTCGGGGCTGCCAGTTGGCAGTGATTTAGTGATGGGACCCCGAGCATGGTGACTCTGTGGGAGCGTACTGGGCGGCGGGAGGTTGTTGGTGGCAGAAGGCGGTCCCGTAAGTATCCAGGTCCCGAGCCATGGAGCACTTTGAATACTATTAGTACCACCTTGAATCGAATCCGGAAGGCCACAGGAAGCCAGTGCAGCCGGCGGAGAAGAGGTGTTATGTGGGCGTCCCGAGGGGCGCCGATGATCATTGTTTATAACAAACGGAATGCTATTTACTTGGACGCTTAAATAGCAGCTTCTCTTGTGCCAACAAAAAAACTTCTGCATGCTAAAATGAAAAGTTTGAAGAGGTGCACCAAAAAAAAGAAGAAGAAGGGATGGAGGCAGTGAATGGCAATACAGAGTGAAGAGGAGAGAAAGAAAGGAAAGACCTGGCTAGGAAACAAAAAATTTGCATAACTAACCTTGGGTGGAGGGGGGAACAAATCTGAAAGCCTTGATTTGAGAGCAATAGAATCTCATAATGTAGAAATGAAGATGAAATTAATATGAAACTAAAACACAAAAGACAGAACAATCTATATAGAAAGAGATGAGAGCCAATTTGGTTGTTGAAGGTGCTAAACTAGATCCCCAGAAGATATATCTTTTGGTCCTGTATAATAGGCAGAAGGAACAATCTTGAGGAGCAGGAGAGAGAGCTGCAATCCAAACAATGGTCAGAGAAAGTCTAAAAAAGAAATGCAATTTGAGAAAGTCTCTCAGGCAGCACTGGTTCTCCCTATTTCTCACAGAGAAAAGAGGAAAAAGAGAAGGGTGGCAAATAACTGGTGGGGGGGTGGAATCATGGTCTGGTCTTGTCCACATAGTCATTCTAGACCTGAATTGACTTGGCACAAAAATAAATCAATATAGTTACAGAGATGAAATTAGAACTCTGAGAAGTATTTGAAAGGAACCCTTCCCAAAGTATGTTATGTTACAATTTTCCTTTGAAAATATTACTTATGGTACCTTATAGCTTTATGAGTTCCATTTATTTTCCAAGCACTCATCTATATTTCTCCTGTTTTAACCTGTGTTTAAGCTCCTCCCAGTGCTTTGATCCATTACTCCCAAGTCGCAGTGACTATGCATCTTGAAGGACTCAATATTGTGCAGCCATGGTAAAGAAGACAGGAACTCTTGACGAGAAAAATACATATGCCATGCATGACTTCTTTCCCTGTTTTCTATTAGGTAGTAGTTAAGGAAATAGCTACAATCTTTTAGCAAGTTTCAGCACATACAGTTCCATAAGTTATACATTTTAATGAAATAGAATATTCTTTGTCCACACTTTCACTCAAGAAGTAATTCTTCCAATTACTCCCCTGACGTTAGCAACCAGAGCTGACCACTGGGCTAAATTGCCTTACACAACACTGATTTACAAATTGTCACTTGAAATGTTTATCTCTTCAGCCAGCATCTTCCTTCTTCCAGGATTTCTTTTTCTATCCCCAGAAGTTTACTTCCCTCTACCCAGGAGTTTGAAATGCCAAGTAATTGATAAGATGTAGATGTGCTTCTCTCACTTCCTTAATGGCAACTTTATACCAGCTTTAACTCACAACCAAACCATCTTCCTCAAAACTGCAAAGAAGCTGCCTCTTACATAAAAAGTGACACAGCTGATATGAAGACTCTTCTGACTATCAAAGCATATACGGTTTGCAAAGATTACATTTCTACTGGCAGCAAACTAGTGAAGTATGTCGATACATTTGCAGACAGCTATGGAAATCTTTCATACCAGCTTGTTGACTAGTCTCCGTCTGAACAAAGTTTATGTTATAGCTAAGTTATTAATGATCCAGCAAGAAGACAGCTCTTTTTATGGGTAAAAGCTAACCACACATACTTTTGATGCCGGATGCACTAAGATAAAATTCTGTCTTTCCCAAATGAGTGTGAGCAATAATCAATTGTTCTGCAATTGGTGTTGCTATAATGGGCATCCATGAATCTTGTTAAAAGGCCAAAAGTCTTCTTTTTCATTGGCCTTGCAAAACTTTTTCATGAAGTGAGAAATCATAAATGACTGTGAATAAACAACAAACTAGTTGGAGGGAGCAGAAAAGTGCATGAAATAATGGCTCATGTGAAAATGCCAAGCCAGTTAGCCTTTTGAATAATGCAGATTCTAGAGAACATTGATAGCCAAGAGCTGGTACATTCAAAGATTAATCAAAGGAAACCCATTGCCACTAATGAAACAGTATTTTTGTCAGAGCAATCTAATGTAGCCCTAAACAGCCCTTGATCCTGCTGATGAATGTATCCTAATCTTTTGTAGAAGAGAAAGATTCTCTGGTCCATGGATTAAATGCAAACCACAACCTGATTCCATCCAGCCTGCAAGACTAATCAGGGCTGACAAACACTGAGCCCTAACTGAGATCTCTGGAAAGATAGTGGGACAGAATTCAATTGTCTCAAGTCCTGTATCAACATTGCCTATACCTGAAATGTGTGCTTTGATTTTGGCCTGAATAATAAAATACTCAGTTTTAATTCAAAAAGAGCTTCTAATGGTCTTTCTAATAAGATTGCCAACATGATCACCAACCTCCGATGGCACAAAAAGAAGAATAATGGTCTCTGACCAAAATCATTCCTGAAAGATGATTTTTTATTGGTGAGGAGGTCTGACCAGCAGGGAGTAAACAACATTGTTGGTGGTCCAATTGCCCAACTTTACCCCGAATTAAGGCATTATAGGATTATAAACAAGGGATTTGGTGGCCAGTTAACGTGTTGAATTCAGGACAAATGAGAAAAAGCGAAAGGGGAAGACTCAAACACAAAACCTAGTGAAAAGAATTTCAGGAGATTTGTACTTAATATAGTTTTTCAGAGGCACAGCCTTAAATAAAATGTTTTTCATGGATAAAATGGGATGAATTCCTACAAAGTAATGATAATAGTCTACATGAATTTCTGTATGGTTTACTGCATTTTTCTCTGTACTATATTCTGAGCTCAGTTCCTGAACATTTCCATAAATTTAACAAGTCTGTATGTAACATATTTCTATGAATTAATTTAGATATATTTTAAAATACATCATCTTTATTATGCAAATGGTTTGCTCAGTATGTTTCCTCGACTCAACCTGTACAAAATGCTGTTTTAGAAATTTGGAAGCTACGGATACATAAAAAGTTACATAGTTGAAATTTTCTATTATTCTTGCCAAAATATTGCTTGGTGTGTTAATCCCATGGAAATGTTATACAGAAAAGTAGATATTAAATCATGGGAAAACATATTTCAAGAGAATGTGCTCTTAATATAATGTAAATACATTGTGAATGATGACATCTGAAAAGCATAGGTCTGGAGAGAATATATCTCCTCTAACTAGCACTTAAAATGTTTGTTCATTTGAGCATGTGTTAAGGCCTCTCCTCAAGCCATCTGTACATTTCTGGAAACAGTCCCTGATCTATTTCAAAGTGCTACATAGGACTTTAGGCCTGCTTTTTCTGTCTGCACTAAGATGTGTTTTTGTTCTAGACTCTTAATCATACTCCACTCCAGAGGACTTTTCTTAGGCAGTCTATTCTTCCATTTTGTTGAGTATTTCAAAATAATGTAAAAAGCTAACACTTGTATGGTAAACTTTATGGGCATAAATTCTACTGTAATAAATGATCTTGGGACCTCAAGTAGAGCTCCTGTTATGTATCTTAAAATTTTATTTAGTGGAATTTTCAACTGCTGTCAGTCACTCTGTCTCTTAAATCAACTTACCCTTTTTTATGAGAGAGAGGGGTGGGAGGGAGGAAAGAAGAGAGAGAAGGAGACTAGCTGGCAGATTTATTATTATTACAGTAATTTTCCCCAATTTTTGCATAAGTAAGCAACTTTGCTAAATGTAAAAGGGCAAACCCTCACATATGTTTAACCTGCTCCTGTCCTGTGCTTAAGCCAGTTTGACCCTAAACCGACTGAAAAACAATCCTGTCCAGAAGCCATTTTGTTGACAACTTGTAAGATCATGGTCCGTCCAGTCAGGCTACCACATCCTCCCAATAGACGATTCCTCTCCTGGTGTGTTTTTCCTCCCTTCTGTTGGAAAAAAAGGAATGATCAATTCAGTAACCATTTCTGAAAGCCAATAGTATTTATTTATTTATTTATTTATTTGATTTATATACCGCCCCCTCTCCCCGGAGGGACTCGGGGCAGTGAACAGCCAATAAAAACACATATACAATGTACAAAGTATGAGACAACATGAAATATTAAAATTTAAAAACTGAAATACAATATGGCTCTAATAAAATATAAACAAGTATTAAAAAGATTAAAACCCGATTAAAATTTAAAAACCCCTAGGCCAGTCCGGCCTGCCGAAATAAATGCGTTTTGAGCAACCGACGGAAGGCCATGAGATCAGGGGCGGCCCTTATCTCCGGGGGTAATTCGTTCCAGAGAGGGGGTGCTCCCAATGAGAAGGCCCACGCCCTCGGGGTCGCCAGCCGTCCAGCCGGCGGCACCCCGAGGAGGCCCACTCTATGGGAGCGTACCGGTCGGTGGGAAGCCGATGGTGGCAGGAGGCGGTCTCGCAAGTAACCTGGTCCCGAGCCATGGAGCGCTTTAAAGATAGTGACCAAGACCTTGAAGCGCACCCGGAGGGCCACCGGGAGCCAATGCAGCACGCGTAGAAGTGGCATAACATGGGAGCCCCTAGGTGCCCCCATTACCACCCTCGCGGCTGCATTCTGCACCAACTGGAGCCTCCGGATGCTCTTCAAGGGCAGCCCCATGTAGAGAGCATTGGCATAGTCTAGGCGGGAGATCACCAGGGTGGAAGTGACCGTGCGAAGCGCATCCTGATCCAGAAAGGGCCGCAACTGGTAGATCCTACGGACCTGTCCAAAAGCCCCCCTGGCGACGGCCGCCACATGATCTTCCAATGACAGCCGTACATCCAGGAGGACACCCAGATTGCGGGCCCTCTCTGTGGGGGCAAGAATTTCCCCCCCCACAGCCAGCGATGGAACCAGCCGCTGTATCGGGGTGCCGGGAAGCACAGCCACTCAGTCTTAGATGGGTTGAGCTGAAGCCTGTTCCGCCCCATCCAACACCGCACGGCCTCCAGGCATCGGGCCATCACTTCGACGGCTTCATCGGGGTGGCCCGGGGTAGAGATGTACAGCTGGGTGTCATCAGCGTACTGATGGAACTCTACCCCAAAGCCACGGATGATCTCACCTAGCGGCTTCATATATATGTTGAACAGGAGGGGCGAGAGCACCGACCCCTGAAAACCAGGGGCCTCGGGGTAGACCTCTGCCCCCCTGCCAACACAAATTGCGAGCGGTCAGAGAGGAAGGAGGAGAACCACCGCATAACGGTGCCTCCCACCCCCAGCCCCCCCAGCCGCTGCAATAGGATACTGTGGTCGACAGTATCAAAAGCCGCCGAAAGATCTAGGAGGACCAGGACAGAGGAATAACCCCTGTCACGGGCCCTCCAGAGATCATCCACCAATGCGACCAGCGCCGTCTCTGTGCTGTGCCCGGGCCTGAAGCCCGATTGGCGTGGATCCAAATAGACAGCTTCATCCAGGTGCTGGGGAAACTGTTGTGCCACCACAGTCTCAACAACCTTCACCATAAAACGAAGGTTGGAGACAGGACGATAATTAGATAACAAAGTTGGGTCCAGGGACGGTTTCTTGAGGAGGGGTCTCACCACCGCCTCTTTCAAGGCGGCGGGTAGATATCCCTCACTCAAGGAAGCGTTAATAATGCCCTGGAACCAACCTCGTGTCACCTCCCGGGTGGCCAACACCAGCCAGGAGGGACACGGGTCCAATAAACATGTGGTCGCATTCAGTCCCCGCAGTAACCTGTCCACGTCCTCGGGGGTCACAGGATCAAACTCATCCCAAATGACTGTTCCAAATTCCGCCCCCGATTCCCCACCCAGAGCTGCCCATTCGGAGTCCAAGCCATCCCGGATCTGAGTGATTTTATCCACCAGGAACTTTGAAAAATCCTCAGCCTGTCCCTGCAAGGGGTCCTCCCGCGCTCCCCCTTCTAAGAGGGAGCGGGTCACTCTAAACAGGGCAGTCGGGCGGTTTCCTGCGGACGCAATAAGGGTGGAAAAGTAAAGACGCCTTGCCACCCTTATCGCCACTAAATAGGTCTTAATAAAAGATCGTAAAAGTGTTCGGTCAGGTCCGGAGAGAGTAGTCCTCCAAATACTCTCCAGGCGTCTTTTCCGGCGCTTCATCTCCCTCAGCTCCCCGGAAAACCAGGGGGCTGAGCGAGAGCGGCGCTGGGTCAGAGGCCGCAAGGGCACGACCCGGTCCAGGGCCCCAGCCGCCACCCTTTCCCAGGTGGCGACTAGGTCCCCCACCGAGTCGTGAGTCCGAATGTCGGGATATGGCCCAAGCTCCATCAGGAACCTATCTGGATCCATCAGGCGCCTGGGGCGGTACCAACGTATTTGGTCCGCCTCCCTGCGACGGGGAGGAGCGGCCCGGAAGTCTAGCCTAAGGAGCGAATGATCTGACCATGACAAGGGTTCAACAGAAACATCCCCAACACCTAGATCATCCTGCCACTGTCCAGAGACAAAAACCAGATCCAGAATGTGACCCCCAGTATGCGTGGGTTCCTTAATTAATTGGGTCAGGCCCAAGGCTGTCATGGAAGCCAAGAACTCCTGAGCAGTCCCCGAGGCCCCACCGGCCGAAGGCAGGTTGAGATCCCCCATGACCATCAGCCTGGGGGTCTCAACCGCCAGACCGGCTATGACCTCGAGGAGCTCAGGCAGGGCCGATGTCACATAGCAGGGAGCCAGGTATGTGATCAATAGGCCCATCTGAACCCCGGAACCACACTTAACAAACAGGGACTCACATCTGGTCGTCTGAGGAACAGTGGATTCCCTAGGATCTAGATCCTCCCGAATAATTACCGCAACCCCCCCACCCCTCCCCTCGGCCCTCGGCCGATGAAAGACCCGAAACCCGGCTGGGCACATCTCCACTAGAGGGACACCCCCCTCCTGTCCCAGCCAGGTCTCGGTAATGCCCGCCAGGTCCGCACCCCCCTCCATGACGAGATCGTGAACAAGGGGGGCTTTATTCACTACGGACCTGGCATTGCAGAGCATCAGCCGGAGGCCCGGGGCCCAATCATTCAAACAACTCAGGGAGCGAGACATGACCTGGGGGCCGGAGCGCACCACCGCTTGTAAACAGCGGGGGCGAGCTCCCATCACTTGATAAGACCCCCTGTCAATACCATACCTGCCTCTCCCACCGATCGTAGGGATAACCCTTTCATCCCCCTCCCCAGAGGAAACCCCCATCTTCGGAACGACCGTCCCCGATCCCAAGGCCTCCCAGTCGCAGGTATCCCCCGGTCTGGCCTTATCCCCAGGCGGGTTGTCCCCCAAACCCAGCCCGGGCCCCCTCCCTAACCCCCCTAATAAATTCCCTTGCCCTAACCCCATTAAAAATTTCGTCAAAAATTTAAATAATTTAAAAGACCCCTTAAAATCCCTAAAATTAAAATCCCCAACTGCGTCATATCTCCTCTCTGGCACCCAAGAGCCATCCTCGAGGTATGACCGGGAAAGGTCTGAGGGCCACACCTGAGAAAGGGGGGCATTCCTCAGGGCCCTCAGTTCAGCTGCCGAATAGATAGACTTCAGTTTTTCATCGCCTCTGGGCAGTAAGGCCTCACAAAGCAAGGGCCAGAATAAAATGTCCTGTGGAAGAAAAGAAAGATCCTCTACCCCAATGACCCTCTCACGGTCACTGGGGAGTCCTGATGGTAATAGGTCCACCATCCTCTCACGATGGTGAGGGACCAGATCACACGGACCCTAGGGTGGAGACAAGGTTCAACCCACTGTCCTCTCACAACAGTGGGGAGGGATGATATGCAACGCCATCGTCCTCTCACCACAATGGTGGTCTAAGAACCTCCTCCTCTGGCACCTTTCTCCTGGTCAAGGATAGTCAGAATAAGGGCATTCGCTGGCTGATGGAAAATGTTATACCACTAAAAGTGGCAATAGGCTGGAGTTGATGGTAAACAGCAGACAAGTATCCAGACAAGTATCCAGAGCTCATACAGGAACAACGATATCAAACGCTGCCAGGCTGAACGGTACAAGTAGAAGAGGACGACGAGGTAAAACAACAAATGGCAGCAGCCTCGACCATCCACTAAAACAAGAACAAGAAAGGATCGCAGCAAGACATATCTCAGCCGATCCTCTCGCCTAGAATTCAAATATCCCGCCATCCAAGATGGAGGGCGCAGCTGTAATCCCGCAGGTCCGGCGTCGCAGACCCACCGCTCGTCACAAATACCCTCCAGGAAGGACTCAAAGCGACGGTCGAGTCCATCTCTACCAGCTGGCAGAAGACCAGGAGGAAAAACTCTCCCCCCGACGTCCTCTGCCCTGATCAAATGCAGCCCTCCAAGAACATCTGACAACATCTCCGTCGCAGCAAAAAAGCCTCGGCCAATCCTGGAATTCAAATGTCCCGCCCTTCAAAATGGCGGGCGAAGTTGTAAGCCTGCAGGCTCTGCATCGCGGACTCACCGCTTCGCAGCCGCGGCTCCAGCACAGTCCAGAATGGCCTCAAAGCGACGGCGAGGTCCATCCCTACCAGCTGGCAGAAGGCTAGGGGGGAGAAATCCCCCCTCCGACGCTCTCTGCCCGGGCCGAACAAAACCCTCCGGAGCGTCTTCATTTCAGCCGGCCGACATCCCAGTCATGCGCAGTATCTCCAAGTATGGCTTGGCTTCAATATTTTTATTCAAAAGGAGGGAGATTTGTGCCAGCAGCACTACAAGTTTTAATGTAAAAATCTCAGTTCACATGGCGCTCCAATGTGGACTGCAGTCATCAACAAAAAATAGCAACCAATTACAGAATATATTGGGTGCTCTTAAATATTCCAAGCTATCTTCCAAATTCTATTATTTCCTTGAAAATCAGCCAATGCCCTTGAAAACAAAAACTATATATATATATATATACTTTGTATTACAACACCCTGTTAAGCCCCAATTAAGGGAGAAAGCATACTGCTTTCTTTTCTGTCTTTCGGCTCATCACCAGAGACCATACCGACAGAAAGCTATTTGTTTCGTTGCCTTTTGTTTACATGTGTGTAAGGTTTTTAAGTTGATAATTTTTAAATAATAAATAAGGGAGACTAGTATAGATCTATTTCGAGCTAGTTAGCTCTCTTCAGCTAGCCATACCCTTACTGGGATTCGAACCAGGGAAGTATTACATGTGAGGCAGTTGTAATTGCCACTACACCATCTGGCTCTATCCTTATCAGCAGAGGCAGGGGAATAAATATATATTTTGTGTTACAACACCCTGTTAAGCCCCAATTAAGGGAGAAAGCATATTGCTTTCTTTTCTGTCTTTCGGCTCATCACCAGAGACCATACCACAAAGTATATACTTATTCCCCTGCCTCTGCTGATAAGGATAGAGCCAGATGGTGTAGTGGCAATTACAACTGCCTCACATGTAATACTTCCCTGGTTCGAATCCCAGTAAGGGTATGGCTAGCTGAAGAGAGCTAACTAGCTCGAAATAGATCTATACTAGTCTCCCTTATTTATTATTTAAAATTATCAGCTTAAAAACCTTACACACATGTAAAGAAAAGACAACAAAACAAATAGCTTTCTGTCGGTATGGTCTCTGGTGATGAGCCGAAAGACAGAAAAGAAAGCAGTATGCTTTCTCCCTTAATTGGGGCTTAACAGGGTGTTGTAACACAAAGTATATATTTATTCCCCTGCCTCTGCTGATAAGGATAGAGCCAGATGGTGTAGTGGCAATTACAACTGCCTCACATGTAATACTTCCCTGGTTCGAATCCCAGTAAGGGTATGGCTAGCTGAGGAGAGCTAACTAGCTCGAAATAGATCTATACTAGTCTCCCTTATTTATTATTTAAAAATTATCAGCTTAAAAACCTTACACACACACACACACACACACACACACACATATATATTGTATATACTTGCAAATAAGCCAAGAATTTTAAGTGCCAAAATATACTCAAAAAATGGATTTATCTCATCCATGGATAGGCTTATTCACAATCATTATACAATAATACTTTTTAAAGTATCTGCATATGTACCTGTATATCCTCAAATATAAGTCCATCTTTGGAAAAGCTCGTTAAATTTTTAATCAAAATACCTTGAAAAAGGGAGAGTGATGCAGTTTAGAAATAGAAAATATTAATAAATAAATAAAATGCAGTAGCACATTTTTCATGTTTTTTAAGTAAAAATTTCAAGGGTCATCTTACCTGCAGATTCATGAGCATATATGGTAAGTACAGCAATTGTTGATTTTAAATATATGTTTTCAAAAAATCATTATTATGTAAAATTCCAAATTATTCTTATGTAGACCCAAATGATTGGTCAGATTGGTATTCATTCTGATTATTTTTAAAAGTATGAAGTTTTAAATACAGTAAAGATCATGGGACAACTCAGTACAGAAATTAATGGCAAATATCTAACATTATCTCTTCACCCTTAAATTTTGAAATAAATTAGAATTAAACCTTTCAGTTCACTATATAATTTAGCCATTTTTATAGTAATTATAGAAGAGAGAGAGAGAATATCAAATTAGCCAGTAGGCACAACAAACAGTTTTTAAAAGGTCCCTTCTTACTTTCTTTCTAACATCATTTAGGCCTACTTTTACTATACAGTAAATGCCATAACACTCTTACCTTGTATATGAAGGGTTGCTAGCCATGGTGGGATTCAAATTTTTTTACTACCTACCAGTTCTGTGGGCATGGCTTGATGGATGTGGCAGGGGAAGGATATTGTAAAATCTCCATTCCCTCCCCACTCCTGGGAGAAGATTACTGCAAAATCCCATTCCCTCCCCACCCCATTAACTTGCTTTCCAGCTTTGTTCTCCTGTGCAGGGCAATAAAAGAAGACCCAGCCGATCAGCTGGGACTAGGGAGGCAGAGAATAGATGGGGGTGGGGCCAGTTAGAGGTGGTACAGTATTTGCCAGTCTCCAAACTGCTCAAAATTTCTGCTATCGGTTTTCCAGAACTGGTCAGAACCTGCTGAACACCACCTCTGATTGCTAGTTTGAAATCTTTTCATTACTTTGTTTTCCTTAAATTCCCATTTTTCCCCTGTGTGAGTACAGTATATGCTTATTTTAAAGTTAGGAGTATACCACTTCACTGTTTTCCTAGTCATCTACTTGAGTTATTTTCTGGTTTAGCATTTTAATATTTGCAAATAATGTTCTTCCTCCACAAGACATAGATTTAGAATTCTATGCTTTTCTTTCAGAGTGAATTGGAAGAAAATACCCACTTTCAGTTGTTTTGTCTCCATTGTAGAGAAACAATATTCACAGTAAGTCTGGTGAATTACTCCTCCCTATGAAAAAGAGCTTTAATTTCTTACTGAAATTGCCTTGGGACTGGGAGGGCTGAAGGACCCTGCACTCCTTTGTGTCTGTCAGCTAAGGACTATCAAATGCTGTTTAAGAAAAAATACAAGCAAATGAACAGCTAGCTTGGGATACATAATGAGAGCTAGGCCAAAATGGGTTTTTCACCAAACTTGAGGAGAAAAAAAATACTTTTTTTCTTTGAGTTTCTTCAGAAGACATCCTCCACAAAATTATCCATATGACTTCCTCTAAGAAAAACCTATCCTTTTTGCTTTCCTTAGTAGGATGACATGACAATCAGTCAGATTATTAAGATAAGCAGTTTCCTGCAGAGTATATCTCACTACAACAGAACACAGAGAGAATGTTGTTTTTGCAATTCATAGTTCACCACCTCCAGTGAACACCATCTCTGCCCATCCAATAAGATCTGACAGGTTGGTAGGCTCCAGGTCCCATCTCTTAAGCAATATCATCTTTAGAGACCCAGAAGTGTCTTCTCCATCATGGCAGATGCCCTTTACATTTCGTCTAAGATCCAGGTAGCCCCAAACCTGTCTACATTTTGTAAGGTTTTGAAGACTTGTTTTTCATTCAGGCATTGGATCAAAAGAATTTATGAAACTGTTGAAAGAAATATCCTTCTGGGTTCAGTTCCAAGTGGGGAAAAAAAGACACTGGAAACATGGAGGCTGCTTGGAAGGTTTAATGGTTACAGAGCCACATGGCCTGGAGCTCCAGAGAAGAATGATCACATGCTTCAAGATGAGAAGAGAAGGGAAAAGGGGAAAAAGAAAAAAGAGAGTGTTGAGGTGCTGAGAGTACCTGGGTTTTATACTCTCTGTTGAGATTTGAATTGGAGCTTGTATTCTAATTGGTTGTCAGACTCCCAGGGGCGGGGGTCTTAACTTTGTAGGCTTGGTCTGGACCACATGGCTTTACCTGAATGCTGGCTAATGCAATCTTCCCAGACCATGTGGTGAGATGGGTAATCCTATCATTTCCTGAGGGCCATCCTTAATCCCATCACCCTGGAGTTCCTTCTTATGTAAAGTATTCTGGCCCAGGCCTTAATGGCCCACCCATTAACAAAGGTGGGGGTGAGTTTCTGCTTTCTTGAGTGAGTTTCTGCTTCTTGAGTTTCTACTCTTTTTAGAAGAAATATTCTGCCTTTTAATATTTCCTGGGCTATTTCAATTTTTCTAGGAGAGGGGTGGATGCTAACTTCCTACAATCCCTCATTTTTTTTTTTTTTGAAAACACGTGAGAATTCTGACAAAAAATTAAAAGGTGATCAAATCAGGGAAACTTGATGGGTGCTTTAAAAAATTTTTTTTTCCTCTGATGCAAAGGAAAGGCATTTAAAAAAGAGGCAACAGAAAAGGATTCCTTCAGTGGCTCCCAAAAGTTTTCAACCATAAAGGTCTGGGAAAACTTCTGGTTTTTTTTTTTTTTTTTAGCTGTATCCAATTATTCATGCCAAATAATTTTCAGATGTTTGATATACTTTTTGTGAGCTTACAGTCAGGTTGTAAGCACAAGCCTCTATACAGTGTTCACAACCTTTAAATTACAGGCTGCTCATATCCAAGGTTATGGTTACTACCTGCCTAGCTCTTAGCTTCCAGGGTTTGTGAGGCCAAATTGAGGTTAGCCAGTGTGCAACAAGGCTATTTTGTATTTTTAAAGTTACACACAATGAGCCCTGGGATTTCTACTCATGAGACCACCAGTGCAACATATCCTGCTTTACTGTGCAACTGGGCAGCATCATTTGTGAGTCACAGTCAGGACTTGGGGTTTGGAGATCTCTTTTCTGCTATCTCTTCAGGAATTGCCTGAGGGAGATGCCTTCTCCCCCATGGAATTAGCAGGGCAATATGACTGCTTGGGCCTTAGTGCCTCAGAGCAGCAAACAAAAACAAAACAAATAAAAAAAACACATTAAAACGAAGCTAGGAGCAGCTTTGTGTAGAGGTAGGTGAAAGGGGTTAGCCTCTCTCTAATTCTAAATGGTGTGTCTCTGTATGTGCCTGTGTATGCAGCTAGTTTTACAATACAGATAATACAAACGTGGACAATTTTCCCTCCCACCAGACAGAAGTACAAGGTGTTCAGAACTTGCTGGGCCAGCCACTCTCAAATACAATCCTTACATGAGTATATTAAACTGGTTACAATATAAATAATACAAGAAAGAAAACATTACAATGGATTTCACATTACAATGAATTTTCAGTTACAATTAATTTCCATCCTCCCCCCATAATCTTTCTGTCTTCTGGGGATTGAAAAGAGTCTTTTAATCTTTTACTGGTCCATCTCAGGGTCCTTTCCTTCACGTCTCTGGGTGGCATAGGCTTGGCCTGGTGGTATGGGTGGTCAGTCAGGCTTGGGAAGGTCTGCCCACTCTGGTTTGCTGTAATGACTTTCAATGGAGGCTGGATCCAAACTCAATTCCTGGCTCCAATGGATGGAATGTCTCTAGGGGCAGTATCTGCTTCCACATGTGGCAGGCCTGGAACACACAGAACAAGGGTCCCTTCCCCCTTCACTGGTAATTCTACCAGGAAAGGCATTGTAAAAGGATTAGAGATTTTGGTGGGGGGGTACATAGCTTGCAGGCATGGTTTGAGGATGAAGAATAACACATTAGTATTGCAGTTACTAAAAAGATAAATCAGTTTCAACAAAATGGAGACACAGCAGATGAGAAAGGAAAAAAAACTGGATTCACAAGCTTCAGGAAAAAGAATGAACAGGTAAAATCATTTAAACACACAGTAAATGCAAGGATGAAACTTTTCTTGTAAATGAACTTAGAACATTCACTAATAACCTTGGGTTTTTCTTAAAAGCACAGAGAGGAAAGAAAATTTACTGTTCCTCATCCAGTTTGGTTGGCCAGACCAGACCGGGAGAAGACAATTTCTCTCAGTGTTTTTAAATCTTAACAATTTAAAATTAATATCTGAAGAGGTCAGACACTTTTAACAGTTGCAACAGTTACCTCGAGGACACACAAAGACTTAGACACACACACACGTGCGCACGCACACACACAGAAACAAGGACACAGAGAGGAAAACAAAAGTCTGAGGTGTACACACACACTGATCATTCCCACAATAAATATCTTAGTTAAATTGGGGAAGGCATAAATCTTAAGGAACAAACCACGTGGTTGCATAGAAGACAAAGAAAGAAAGATAGAAAGAATTAAGAAAAATTCCATGTGATCCTGTTTATACATTGCCCTTTTAAGTACCTTTATTTACCACATTGGTCTTCCTGTATCCCTCAGCAAAGCCAAATCCCTACCTATACATTTTACCTTTTTCTTGCTCATTCCGGCTAGGGTCAGCATCTGCTGCTCATCCCAAGCCTCCAATAGCTCTCCCTGGGGGGTTCCATCCAGGACCCTCGAACTACCGCTTCCCATGTTCCCCTTACATGTGGGGTTTCACACTTTGGCTTAGTCGGGTCAGTCAGCTAGGCGAACCAGTTTCAGACACAAGCAATATCCGAGCAAGAAGAAGAAAAAAAAGAAGGGTGTCTGGGGGAGACTTTGGTCGTTGCTCCTGGCGCAACAGAATCAAACACTTTTCTTAAACCTCAGAACAAAAATATAAGAGACTTTAGTCGTTGCTCCTGGCGCAACGGCATCAAACACTTTTCTTTAACCTCAGAACAAAAATATAAAAAAAACTAGGTGTTTCCCAAAGTATGCGCGCTCCCCTTTTTAGTAAAAAAATTCCCAAGAGACTTTTCTCTCTCTCTCTCTCTCTCTCTCACTTCACCACGGTTTTCGGACTGGGGGTGTTGCTGTCAATGCAGCCTACTTTCCTTTCCCCAAAAAAAACAGCCCGTGAGACTCTCTGCCCCCCTCAGACAAGTACGAGTACTCCACTTTTCTCTATTCTATTCTTTTCTTCCTAGCCCACGTTTACAGATCTGGAAGAGCTCAGATCCGAGGAAAACTTGCTGCTCTTATGCAGGCAAGTACTGGCGCTCCTAATTTAGTGTCCAAATTATACTAAAACTACCTAAGTTTACCTAAAATCCTGGGGTTTGCTTTTGGGATATACTGGACAAAAAAAATGACAAATTTTCTTCCCTCCCTTCAATCATAACCCGCTTGGCTTTTCCTCTTATATACAGAAGGTCCCACACTCTGATGGCCCCCCCTTGCTTTTCCTGTCCTGATGGTCATGGCTCTGTAGAGCTAACAACAGGCAAGAGGGCGGCTAGAGGCCAAACAAAGAAATGAAATCCAGCTGCTGTCCAAGGATGAAGCCACTCATAAACATGCTCTTCCTTTTTCCCTAACAAAAGGTCCTGTGCTCTGGCAAAACCCCCATGCTCTCCAGACTCTTGGTCTTTCTGCGGTTAGGAAATGCACAGAGGAAGCAAGATCCAGTTGTGTTTGGGAGAAGGATCCTCTCACACACATGCAAGCATACACATATTTCCCACATTTTTCCATGCTTTAAAATTAAAATTTAGAGGTACTCACCTTCTTTCCAAGCAGCCTTTGAGCTCAACACTCAAAACCCCTTTAAAACCATTTTTCCAAATGGCCAAGGTCCAGGAAAAACTCACCCACAAGACTCAATGGGTCTGTTTGCTAGCAAGGGAATCTTACCTGGGCCTGGTCCATTGGTTAGGTTAGCTTGGAGTCCCATCTGCTTGGGTGCCAATTGTTGAAAGAAATATCCTTCTGGGTTCAGTTCCAAGTGGGGAAAAAAAGACACTGGAAACATGGAGGCTGCTTGGAAGGTTTAATGGTTACAGGGCCACATGGCCTAGAGCTCCAGAGAAGAATGATCACATGCTTCAAGATGAGAAGGGAAAAAGGGAAAAGGGGAAAAAGAAAAAAGGAAGAAGGAAAAAGAGTGTTGAGGTGCTGAGAGTACCTGGGTTTTATACTCTCTGTTTGGATTTGAATTGGAGCTTGTATTCTAATTGGTTGTCAGACTCCCAGGGGCGGGGGTCTTAACTCTGTAGGCTTGGTCTGGCCTTTCTGGGTGATTATGCCCTTAAAAGGGCTTTTGGCAATTGCTATAGCTTTTACCTGGAGTTCCTTCTTATGTAAAGTATTCTGGCCCAGGCCTTAATGGCCCACCCATTAACAAAGGTGGGGGTGAGTTTCTGCTTTCTTGAGTGAGTTTCTGCTTCTTGAGTTTCTACTCTTTTTAGAAGAAATATTCTGCCTTTTAATATTTCCTGGGCTATTTCAATTTTTCTAGGAGAGGGGTGGATGCTAACTTCCTACAATCCCTCATTTTTTTTTTTTTTTGAAAACACGTGAGAATTCTGACAAAAAATTAAAAGGTGATCAGATCAGGGAAACTCGATGGGTGCTTTTAAAAAAAATTTTTTTTTTCTGATGCAAAGGAAAGGCATTGAAAAAGAGGCAACAGAAAAGGATTCCTTCAGTGGCTCCCAAAAGCTTTCAACCATAAAGCTCTGGGAAAACTTCTGGTTTTTTTTTTTTAAACAGTATCCAATTATTCTTGCCAAATGATTTTCAGATGTTTGATATACTTTTTGTGAGCTTACAGTCAGGTTGTAAGCACATGCCTCTATACAGTCTTCACAACCTTTAAATTACAGGCTGCTCATATCCAAGGTTATGGTTACTACCTGCCTAGCTCTTAGCTTCCAGGGTTTGTGAGGCCAAATTGAGGTTAGCCAGTGTGCAACCAGGCTATTTTGTATTTTTAAAGTTACACACAATGAGCCCTGGGATTTCTACTCATGAGACCACCAGTGCAACATATCCTGCTTTACTGGGCAACTGGGCAGCATCATTTGTGAGTCACAGTCAGGACTTGGGGTTTGGAGATCTCTTTTCTGCTATCTCTTCAGGAATTGCCTGAGGGAGATGCCTTCTCCCCCATGGAATTAGCAGGGTAATATGACTGCTTGGGCTTTAGTGCCTCAGAGCAGCAAAACAAAACAAAACAAAAAAACACATTAAAATTGAAGCTAGGAGCAGCTTTTTGTGGAGGTAGGTAAAAAGGGGTTAGCCTCTATCTAATTCTAAATGGTGTGTCTCTGTATGTGCCTGTGTATCCAGCTAGTTTTACAATACAGATAATACAAACATGTGGGACAATTTTCCCTCCCACCAGACAGAAGCACAAGGTGTTCAGAACTTGCTGGGCCAGCCACTCTCAAATACAATCCTTACATGAGTACATCAAACTGGTTACAACATAAATAATACAAGAAAGAAAGAAAGAATTACAATAGATTTCACATTACAATGAATTTTCAGTTACAATAAATTTCCATCCTCCCCCCATAATCTTTCTGTCTTCTGGGGATTGAAAAGAGTCTTTTAGTCTTTTACTGGTCCATCTCAGGGTCCTTTCCTTCACGTCTCTGGGTGGCATAGGCTTGGCCTGGTGGTATGGGTGGTCAGTCAGGCTTGGGAAGGTCTGCCCACTCTGGTTGCTGTAATGACTTTCAGTGGAGGCTGGATCCAAACTCAATTCTTGGCTCCAATGGATGGAATGGCTTTAGAGGGCAGCATCTGCTTCCACATGTGGCAGGCCTGGAACACACAGAACAAGGGTCCCCTCCCCCCTTCGCTGGTAATTCTACCAGGAAAGGCATTGTAAAAGGATTAGAGATTTTGGTGGGGGGGTACATAGCTTGCAGGCATGGTTTGAGGATGAAGAATAACACATTAGTATTGCAGTTACTAAAAAGATAAATCAATTTCAACAAAATGGAGACACAGTAGATGAGAAAGGAAAAAAACTGGATTCACAAGCTTCAGGAAAAAGGATGAACAGGTAAAATCATTTAAACACACAGTATGAAACTTTTCTTCTAAATGAACTTAGAACATTCATTAATAACCTTGGGTTTTTCTTAAAAGCACAGAGAGGAAAGAAAATTGACTGTTCCTCATCCAGTTTGGTTGGCCAGAGCAGACCGGGAGAAGACAATTTCTCTCAGTGTTTTTAAATCTTAATAATTTAAAATTAATATCTGAAGAGGTCAGACACTTTTAACAGTTGCAACAGTTACCTCGAGGACACACAAAGACTTAGACACACACACGTGCGCACGCACACACACACAAACAAGGACACAGAGAAGAAAACAAAACTCTGAGATTTATACACACACTGATCATTCCCACAATAAATATCTTAGTTAAATTGGGGAAGGCATAAATCTTAAGGAACAAACCACGTGGTTGCATAGAAGACAAAGAAAGAAAGATAGAAAGAATTAAGAAAATTCCATGTGATCCTGTTTATACATTGCCCTTTTAAGTACCTTTATTTACCACATTGGTCTTCCTGTATCCCTCAGCAAAGCCAAATCCCTACCTATACATTTTACCTTTTTCTTGCTTATTCCGGCTAGGGTCAGCATCTGCTGCTCATCCCAAGCCTCCAATAGCTCTCCCTGGGGGGTTCCATCCAGGACCCTCGAACTACCGCTTCCCATGTTCTCCTTACATGTGGAGTTTCACACTTTGGCTTAGTCGGGTCAGTCAGCTAGGCGAACCAGTTTCAGACACAAGCAATATCCGAGCAAGAAGAAGAAAAAAAGAAGGGTGTCTGGGGGAGACTTTGGTCGTTGCTCCTGGCGCAACAGAATCAAACACTTTTCTTAAACCTCAGAACAAAAATATAAGAGACTTTAGTCGTTGCTCCTGGCGCAACGGCATCAAACACTTTTCTTTAACCTCAGAACAAAAATATAAAAAAGCTAGGTGTTTCCCAAAGTATGCGCGCTCCCCTTTTTAGTAAAAAAATTCCCGAGAGACTTTTCTCTCTCTCTCTCTCTCTCACTTCACCACGGTTTTCGGACTGGGGGTGTTGCTGTCAATGCAGCCTACTTTCCTTTCCCCAAAAAAAACAGCCCGTGAGACTCTCTGCCCCCCTCAGACAAGTACGAGTACTCCACTTTTCTCTATTCTATTCTTTTCTTCCTAGCCCACGTTTACAGATCTGGAAGAGCTCAGATCCGAGGAAAACTTGCTGCTCTTATGCAGGCAAGTACTGGCGCTCCTAATTTAGTGTCCAAATTACACTAAAACTACCTAAGTTTACCTAAAACGCTGGGGTTTGCTTTTGGGATATACTGGACAAAAAAATGACAAATTTTTCTTCCCTCCCTTCAATCATAACCCGCTTGGCTTTTCCTCTTATATACAGAAGGTCCCACACTCTGATGGCCCCCCCTTGCTTTTCCTGTCCTGATGGTCATGGCTCTGTAGAGCTAACAACAGGCAAGAGGGCGGCTAGAGGCCAAACAAAGAAATGAAATCCAGCTGCTGTCCAAGGATGAAGCCACTCATAAACATGCTCTTCCTTTTTCCCTAACAAAAGGTCCTGTGCTCTGGCAAAACCCCCATGCTCTCCAGACTCTTGGTCTTTCTGCGGTTAGGAAATGCACAGAGGAAGCAAGATCCAGTTGTGTTTGGGAGAAGGATCCTCTCACACACATGCAAGCATACACATATTTCCCACATTTTTCCATGCTTTAAAATTAAAATTTAGAGGTACTCACCTTCTTTCCAAGCAGCCTTTGAGCTCAACACTCAAAACCCCTTTAAAACCATTTTTCCAAATGGCCAAGGTCCAGGAAAAACTCACCCACAAGACTCAATGGGTCTGTTTGCTAGCAAGGGAATCTTACCTGGGCCTGGTCCATTGGTTAGGTTAGCTTGGAGTCCCATCTGCTTGGGTGCCAATTGTTGAAAGAAATATCCTTCTGGGTTCAGTTCCAAGTGGGGAAAAAAAGACACTGGAAACATGGAGGCTGCTTGGAAGGTTTAATGGTTACAGGGCCACATGGCCTAGAGCTCCAGAGAAGAATGATCACATGCTTCAAGATGAGAAGGGAAAAAGGGAAAAGGGGAAAAAGAAAAAAGGAAGAAGGAAAAAGAGTGTTGAGGTGCTGAGAGTACCTGGGTTTTATACTCTCTGTTTGGATTTGAATTGGAGCTTGTATTCTAATTGGTTGTCAGACTCCCAGGGGCGGGGGTCTTAACTCTGTAGGCTTGGTCTGGCCTTTCTGGGTGATTATGCCCTTAAAAGGGCTTTTGGCAATTGCTATAGCTTTTACCTGGAGTTCCTTCTTATGTAAAGTATTCTGGCCCAGGCCTTAATGGCCCACCCATTAACAAAGGTGGGGGTGAGTTTCTGCTTTCTTGAGTGAGTTTCTGCTTCTTGAGTTTCTACTCTTTTTAGAAGAAATATTCTGCCTTTTAATATTTCCTGGGCTATTTCAATTTTTCTAGGAGAGGGGTGGATGCTAACTTCCTACAGGGGAAAAAGAAAAAAGAGAGTGTTGAGGTGCTGAGAGTACCTGGGTTTTATACTCTCTGTTGAGATTTGAATTGGAGCTTGTATTCTAATTGGTTGTCAGACTCCCAGGGGCGGGGGTCTTAACTTTGTAGGCTTGGTCTGGACCACATGGCTTTACCTGAATGCTGGCTAATGCAATCTTCCCAGACCATGTGGTGAGATGGGTAATCCTATCATTTCCTGAGGGTCATCCTTAATCCCATCACCCTGGAGTTCCTTCTTATGTAAAGTATTCTGGCCCAGGCCTTAATGGCCCACCCATTAACAAAGGTGGGGGTGAGTTTCTGCTTTCTTGAGTGAGTTTCTGCTTCTTGAGTTTCTACTCTTTTTAGAAGAAATATTCTGCCTTTTAATATTTCCTGGGCTATTTCAATTTTTCTAGGAGAGGGGTGGATGCTAACTTCCTACAAAACCATGTAAGAATTCTTTCAATTGTTAGATTGCTTCCAACAACATTTGTTTTATGCATTATTATATTTATTTACTATTAATTGTTTTAATTAATTAATGTTAATTAATTATGTGCCACCTTGAACTGTTAAGAAGGTGACTATATAAATTTTCTAATTAAATAAATACCTAGATGCCTTTAGTAAGAGAAAGGCATTCCATGTCAGAAGGGAACCAGGAAGGTAAGACAGCTTCTTCAAGTCATCTCCTGCCCTTAAACTGCAGAAATCTATGTTTGTAATGATAATGGTAGAGGCAATGGTGTTTTACCATATTTGTTTTCCATGAAAATACAGATTTTTGAAGCATCATTTTTGAATCCAGTGTCCTTCAGAGATGTTATTCTGACTGGAATTAAGAATGGATGAAACTGTCAGTTCAAATTCTCCGATTCTCATCTTTGTACATTTATCAAATTAATGCATCCAATGAATTCTTTAAAAGAATTATGCACCAGAATTTTATCTATTTGGATTGTCATATCTATATCTAGATGTTAGATATCTATTTTTGTTTGTAATGTGCCCTAACATATACTTTTTGCATAATTTATGTAATATGATGCATTTTGATATATTATTTTCAGGAATAATACAGATTTTTCCCTACTATCCATTTTTAGTTTTGGCATATCACAGACCAAAATGCAGAGAACTGGAATAAAAATGAAATTGTTGAACATGTAAAATCAGGTAAGTTTGAACACAAATAAAAAATAAATAAATTTCTGCCCCTTCTCTAGATAGGAATTCTAGAAGTTGCAGTCCTAAAACATTTGACACCTGGTTGGGAAAGGTTGTACTACCATTACAGTAGACCAAGACTGAGGTCTTTGCTTCTAGTTGTTTGCCATTTCATATGAAAGTGCATCAAATTTCAATAGGTGGTGAATGAACACCCATCACATATGTCCTATTTCAATATTTGTTGTGCTATTACACTATCACTCCATCAAGATCCATTTCTGTCCATGCAGAAATAAATCCCATTGTGTTAAATGAGACTTGTTCCTACATAAGTTTGTACTATATTGCAGCCTTAATGGGATTCTGTCTTTGTCTCATTAAGTGATAATTAAATAGATTTTGCTGATGTCTAACCACCAAAGTTCCAAGCTAAAATAATAAAATAAGGAGGGAAGCTGACTGCAAGTCCCAACATTATGTATAAAATCAATGATACACTAACTGAAGGGCATTTCCCTGCAACCAAGGTTCATAAATTCCTCCATTCTGAAGATGGATTCTCATCAATTCACCAGACAGCAATTTATGCTGGCAGCAGCTTGTTTTTAACTGCTTCTCATCCTCAGGAGGTAAAAGAGAAAGATTAGGTCTAACAGCAAATCTAGAGATTTAGCCATTTCAGAGACTGATGGGGAAAATGGAAACAGAATCTCAAGTGCATGTCTTTTGATATTTAATATAAGGGCTAATAATACCTGTTGTTTGTCAGATAATCCTTCAAACATATTTCCAAGATGATGTTCATAAAAACCTCAGTATAATGAAATAAAAATGATGCCCTCAAGTCACATTTGACTCCCAGTGACTTCATCCATGCCAGTTTTTGATGATGTTGTAGAAATCATATGCCATTGCCTTGTTGTAGGCTTTTGTTGTTGTTGTTTTTGTTTCAGTCTAGCCAACAAGTCTGCAATTCCCAGGTGATCATCCGAGTGCTAACAAGGAACAATTCTGCTTAGTTCCAAGATCAGCTAAAGATGGCTAAATATTGCCACCCACTGAGGCACAATGCAACATAACATTTAAAAATGCGCTCAAAGAAAGCAAAGAAAGCAACAGTTGAACTTTAAAACATACACATTTGTTTGCTTGTTTTAAAAAGTTGTCTTGCCTGAAAGGACAACAGCATGGTGCAACTCAATATCTATATATATAAAAGTGAAATACCATTTATGCATCGTTACAAAATCTCCAGAATCGTAAAGCCTACAAACTTGAAATTTGGTACATATGTTCCTCTTGGCTTCTAGGTGCTCACTAAGAAAGGATTTTTCAAAATAACCATCAGAGCATTAGTATTTCGTATATTATTATTAACACGCTCTTATGCTAAGGAGTTCTACTTCCCCCCTCCACCTGAAAAGAAATCTGTTTCAAATGCAAAACACAAGCAGAGGAGAGGAGTTTCAGTTGCAGTTTCAGAGCAGCAACCAGCTTTAGTACAGAACAGTTGAGCCAAGCCACGCCCAGGCTCCTTGTTGTCTCCTTTTTGCTTACACAGCAAATACTGTTTGTTTCCATGTTTCAGTTTCCAAACAGCCCTCAACTGTCTCACACACTGACAGGACACTAGCCAGATGAATACCAATGGATGCTGGTAGGCAGAGGCACATTTTTCCCTTATATTCCTCCCCAAAAACTAAGCCTGATCACATAGTTTTGTAGCAAAAGCACGGATATAGAGCTAGTTTGAATATATACTGGAAGTATTTGTTTCTTTTATTTAGGGTTGAAAATTATATGTCTTTCTTTAGCAGAGGAAGACAGGTCTGTCTATTCAGTTGTTTCAATGTGAATCAAACTAGGTAGAGTTCATAGCTATCTAGCCTAAAATCATCTACTTAGTTTCAAGGTTGACAATAGCCCCTGGTCCCAATCCACTACCTTAACTATTATATTGCACTAACTGAAAGCATTTTCCAGTTTTCAGTTACTCGTGATACTACCTAGTTTGGGTAATGAAATGTCTGCAAGAAAACAACTAAGCTCAGATATCACCAAAGATCCCTCAGAGTTCAGTAATTCTAATTCATCCAAGTTTATCACCCTTAAAAAATCAAAAGGATGAAAGGTAACATAATTTTGTCAATTACACTCTGATAAAAACTTGACAAATTAAATCCATTACAGAGTTTAATTTGTGGCAATGAGTTGTTCAACTTATTAAATAAAAGTTGCAGAGAAAATATTCACATTGAAATAATGCAAATGTCACTTAGAATCCTAACAAATATAATCTGGTAATTTTACAATTGCTTAATTATGTTAAAGCAATGAGTACATAAAAATTATGCATTACTGAACTCATTATCCATCTAGTTATTTTAAAAACCACTTGCATAAGACAAAGAGTATTCTAATATTCCTATTTTTTCTGCACCAAACAATGGGGTAAGCCATCTTTTATTTACTGTAGGACATGCAGGAGATGGAGGTCATTATGGGATCACACAACTTGGATACCACAATATTTCAGTTTATTTTATCCATAGGCTCGGAAGGGTCCTTCCAATAACTTCATTTTTAAAAACATTCGAGTTCTATTTCAGGACCTACCATAATAATGTTCTGGGTGGCTTCAGATATCACAAATGATGCATTGAGGGTATATGTTGAGCCCCCGGTTTCTCATCCCTACCCTACGTCAAAAGAAAGGAAGTTTGGTTCTAGTTTTATATTAATATGGGCTTCATTTTTAATTAGTACAGTCTTCATTTTCAAATAAATTTGCATAATTTTCCCAATCTGTGAATTTTATGTCTGTTCATTTATTTGTTTCAGCATTAGCCAATTCTTTCAATAGCCATTCTCTTACTGGAGCGTGGTTGACATATGGCTGAAGTAGCTTGTAATACCTCAATTTAAAGAGGGATTCCTTGACAGTTGCTACAAATATTAAGGATGCTGCTGCAAGAAAATATTATCAAATTAGAGAATAGAACAGAATAGAAAACTTTTATTGGGCAAATGTGATTGGACACACAAGTAGTTTGTCTTGGTATAAATACTCTCAATATACATAAAGAAAAGATACATTTGTTAAGAATCAAGAATCATAACGTACAACACTTAATGATAGTCATAGGGTACAATCAACAATCAAATCATACTAGGAAGCAGTCAATATAAATCGTAAGGATACAAGTTATAGTCAAAGTTACAGTCTTACAATCACAAGTGGGAGGGGATGGGTGATAAGGAGTGATGAGAAGATTAATAATAATAGTAGTGCACACTTTGTAAAATAGTTGAAGTGTTGAAGGAATTATTTGTTTAGCAGAGTGATGGCTTTCAGGAAAAAACTGTTCTTGTGTCTTGTGTCTAGGGAAGGAGTTGAAACAGTTTATGTCCAGGATGTGAGGGGTCTGTAAATATTTTCACAGCCCTTTTTTTGACTCATGCAGTATGCAGGTCCTCAATTGAAGGCAGGTGGGTAGTAATTGCTTTTTCTGCAGTCCTAATTATCCTCTGAAGTCTGTGTCTGTCCTGTTGGGTTGCAGAACCAAACCAGACAGTTATAGAGGTGCAGATGATAGACTCAATAATTCCTCTGTAGAATCGTATCAGCAGCTCCTTTGGCAGTTTGAGCTTTCTGAGTTGGCGCAGAAAGAACATTCTTTGTTGTGCTTTTTTGATGACGTTTCTGATGTTAGATGCCCATTTTAGGTCATGTGATATGTAGAACCTAGAAATTTGAAGATTTCTACTGTTGATACTGTGTTGTCTAGTATGTAAGAGGTGGTAGTTTGGGAGGGTTTCTTCTAAAGTCTACCACCATTTCTACGGATTTGAGTATGTTCAGTTCAGGATTGTTCCGGTTACACCACGAGGCAAGTTGTATAACCTCCTGTCTGTATGCAGATTCGTCGTTGTCTCGAATGAGACCAATCACTGTTTTGTCATCAGCAAACTTCAGTATTTTAACAGATGGATCATTTGAGATGCAGTCATTGGTATATAGGGAGAAGAGAAGTAGAGATAGCACACAGCCTTGGGGGGCCTCTGTGCTGATTGTACAGGTATCAGATGTGATTCTGCTTAGCTTCACCTGCTGCTTCCTATCTGTTAGAAATTATATAATATATATATATAATTATTTATTTATTTATAGTTATATAAACCACTAACCTATAAATCATATACCTAGTTCCACAACTGTTTCTCTTAATATACATGTTTAGACAATTCCAATATGGAATATTTATGTTGGATTGTTTAATATGAAACATATTAAACTGTTTAATATGAAAGAATGCTAAACTATTTACAACAATGCTAAAGTTCATTTAAAAACAATTCTACAAGAAAAAATTGATGTAGCTTTACAAAAGATAGTGTCTACTTGCATGGGAAACCACCAAAATATCTCAGAGCTGTAGGTTGCACAAGAAAGTCAAATATATACTCCAGAAGAAAGCAATGGCAAACTACCCTATTGTTGCCAAGAGATGACATGACTGTATCCAGGTAGTCCAGCATGACTTGAGAGAAACACAATTCTTTATTTAATTTGAATTTAAAACAACTTGGCTTCCAAAAATTGACAGTGCTGGGTTTTAGCAGGGTTCTTTTTTCTGGCAATGAGAAGAGACACTTGTTCCAAGAAGCTGGAGTCCAAACAAGCACATTACTCTCCAAGTAAAAGATTTAACTGCCTCTTCAGAATGCAAATGATCATATACTAACTAATAGCAAACATGATACCAAAGCAATACTGAGACCCAAGAGGGAGGCATGAGCCTCAGCCAATAATCCCCAGGATTTAAATAGAAAAATGTTCAGGAAAAAAGTAAGATAAAATGTAAACAGAACAATGAAGACAGAAGTAGCTTGATGGCTATATAATTTTATTCTGCAAAAGAGAGAAAAGTTTCCTGATGTTTGCTTCCCACAACTGGTGATATCTGACAGAATGCCTCTCTTCTGTACCATGAAGAAATGCATGTTGATCTCAGCATCCTGCAAGGGGCAGAAATAAAACAGTTATATGTAATGGTAGAATTATAGATAATTATAAATTACAACTGAAAATTAAATGAGATCCTCCTGGATTCAGAGAGACTGAAGTTTGCTCTGTTCGAGGATTGCCTCTTCCACAGGCTGCAAATGCATTTTATTTCTTTTCCCACTTTTTCAAATTCAGTTGAAAATTTTGTGCTCACTTTAGCAATGCTTTACCATGTATTTTGCAGAGAACACACATACCCTCATAAAATTAAATCCACCTATCCTTCCAAGTTTATAACCATTTCTCTTCTAAAGAGGTGAAATATAGGCCACCGTTTGTCTATTTCTACCAGCTGCAATGTAATGTTCTGACTGTAATGGCATCCTTCTGCTTTCCATGGTTTGTTTTCACTTCAGCAACCCAAGAAGTTTGCAACAGTGATAAAAGCCCATCAGCCCTGCAATAGATAGCAATATTACCATTTATTGACATCATGCTTAAAATATGTTAAAGGGTTATAAATTGCTGTATATAATTGCTCAGCTGCAGATGTTAAAAATCCCTCTCCCTCTGTCACACACCAAAAAAACAAGAAAGTTACTTTGATATTTTCCCAAGCAATATCCTTTATTGATCTTCATCTACAGACAGAAATCTTGCCAAATTAAAGCAAACTATGTGGCCATTAAATATAAACTTATTAGAGAGGAATTGTCTTAATTCTTCTCTCCAAATTATCTAAACTGCCCTGTCCTTTAGGCTTGTGGAAAGCACTCCTTCCTTCCTGAGAATCTGAACAACATTCCATCATCATCTTTTCTTTGCCTCCTGGTCTGATAACAATATATCCACTTGTTCTAAAAACAGATCCTTCTGTTCAATTAAAAAAGTATGCTCTAAAAATGCATACTAAAAATTTAATGTACACTAAAATTTAATATACGCTAAAAATTAGCCATAGAGAATGGTGAACTATGCTGCCCTGCCTCCAGTAATGACATCCAAGAATTATTTCTGATTGTCTGGACCAGAGGTGGTATTCAGCAGATTCTGACTAGTTCTGGAGAATCAGTAGCAGAAATTTTGAATAGTTCTGAGAACCGGCAAATACCACCTCTAACTGGAGATTTTACAGTTTTCTTTCCCTGCCACAACCACCAAACCAGCCCCACACAACTGGTAGTTAAAAAAATTGAATCCCACCACTGGGATGGGTCTGGGCCTGTCAGGACCAGCTCAAGAATGACATAGAACAATCTTCAAAAGCTGATACAAAAATTTATGCCACCAGATAAAGAATGAATGCACTAATTATCACATTAAACAAGAGAAAAACCTTCTATGCACCAATTCCACCCATGCTTTTTACAATTTTGTAAACAACAAACTAAAAGACTCAAGGTCCATCCCACCCCTGATAGGACCTAATGGCAAAGACTGCAACGATGACACCATCAAAGCAAATCTCTTTAACACATTCTTTGGCTCAGTATTTGTAAACAGCAATGGATCATGCCCAGTATTTCCTAGTCGAACCACAGAAAACTACAATGATCTAATACATATCGATTTTACAGATGACCATGTTGAAAAAGCACTATGCAATCTAAAACCATCTCTATCTATTGGACCGGACGGAATATGTACCTACTTCTTAAAAAAGCTATCCACTGCCATAGCAAAACCTCTAAGCATAATCTTTGAAAAATCTTTCAGGACCAGCTCCTTGCCTAACCTATGGTCACAAGCCACGGTCATTCCCATCTTCAAAAAGGGAAACCCCAACCTAGCTGAAAATTACAGACCAATCTCCTTATGCTGCATCACCTGTAAAGTCATGGAATCAATTATTAACCAATCCATTATCCTCCACTTAGAGACTTACTCTCTAATAAACAATTTGGTTTTAGGAAAAAACTAACATGTAATCTGCAACTCTTACACTGCAAAAACATATGCACTACAAAACTCGATCAGGGCAAAACAATAGACGGAATCTACATAGACTTCTATAAAGCCTTTGATTCAGTGGTACACAACAAACTACTCCTAAAACTAAAATCTTATGGTATCTCTGGACAACTGCATAACTGGATAGAAGTATTCTTGTCAAACAGACAACAAATGGTCAAAATTGGGAGTTTCCTATCAAATTCTGTACCTGTCAATAGTGGTGTCCCCCAAGGCAGTGTTCTAGTACCAACCCTCTTCATATTCTACATAAATGACCTGATAATATAAAGTTGTTCAATATCACAGACAATACTGCTACCCTTCAAAAAGATCTTGACTATGTATCAGAATGATCAAACAAATGGCAACTTCAAATCTCAACAAATAAATGCTCTGTCTTACACACTGGCAAAAAAAATCAGAAAATAAAATACAAGCTGAATAGTCAAGACCTTGTTGATGATCCAAGCTAGGTAAAGGACCTTGGAATACTCATCTCTAATGATCTAAGTGCTAGAGCCCACTGTAACTACATAGCCAAAAAGGCATTAAGGCTTGTTAACCTAATCCTACGTAGCTTTTTCTCTGGTAATATCACACTACTAACTAGAGCATACAAACATTTGCTAGACCAATACTTGAATACTGCTCATCAGTGTGGAACTCACATTACATATCTGATATTAGCACAGTTGAGAAAGTCCAGAAATATTTCCCAAGAAAAGTTCTCCACTCCTCTACTCATTGTAGAATACCTTATGCCACCAGACTTGAAATTCTAGACCTAGAAAATCTTGAATTACGTCGTCTTCGGTTTGATCTAAGTATGGAATATAAAATCATGCATTGCAATGACTTAACTGTCAATGAATACTTCAGCTTCAACCATAACAACACAAGAGCACACAATAGATACAAACTCAAGGTTAACCGCACCAAACTTGATTGCAGGAAATATGACTTCAGCAACAGAGTGGTCAATGTCTGGAATACTCTACCTGACTCTGAAGTTTCTTCCCCAAACCCCAAAAACTTTAACTGTCTGCTATTAATCTCACCCCTTTCCTAAGAGGTCTGTAGGGGGCATGTATAAGGGCACCAACGTGCCTACCGTCCCTGTCCTATTGTTGCTTTTATTCTTCTTATATGTACCCATTTCATGTATTCATAACTATGTATATACTTATACCTATTATCTTGTAAGCGATTGTCAAATCAAAAAATTCTAAATCCAGCCAAAGTTCAGTTCTTTATTTAAGTGTCTTTCTCACACTTATTTCAATTTCTAGATTGTGTAAGCACTTCTCCAAGTCCTTCTTTAATGGAAGAGTCTGAATTTCTTTTGAAAATTATAGTAGCCATTTTGTAATCCAAACTATAGCAATTTTTAAACTCTCAGGCTGTTGTGGTGAATTTACATAACTGACTGTCTTTCCCAATAGGGGAAGGATAAGTCATGCTTTCCACTTTTTTAATTCCATATCCCTCTACTTCTTTGTCCCTTTATCTTTTCTTCTCACCATAAATTTCCCATGGACATCTTATTGCCGTTATCCTGGCTCCAACCCATACCCATAGGCATCTATAGGAGAGGATAAAAAAAATCAAGATGACAGCTAAGTTCACATGACCAAAACCATTTTTACATAACATATCATATTTTTAAAAGGGCTGAGCTTGATGATGTACAGTATTTGAGTCTAACACCTTGACTTTGCTGACATCCAGACCATGTCCCTGTATACACCCTCTTGCTGTCAAACATCTTTTCATTTATTTTTGGATTACTGCTAGATTCTGTTAGGTTCCAAAACAAATAACTTCCTGATTAATTGGTTTCTTAATTAACTGGATTGAATTTATTTGATTTAGGCACTACCAGACTCCAGAACAATTCTGGCCAGCAAAAAATACAACAAAGAAACTAAAATTCAATATGAATAAGAAAAAAGCAAGATAAATAAAAAGCTATAAAAATGCAGAACAAGCTAGCCATAAATGCACAAAAACTTCACATTCAAACACTACCAGCTTCCCTAGCCAAGGATCTGGGAGAACATCCAAAACTTTGAGGCTCACCGGAATGCCTCATCTTCAAGTTTATGTGTGTGGTAAGAATTCTTTTTTTAAAATCTTATTCATTTATCATATTTTCACAATTAAAAATATATTTCCAGTTATTATAGTGTGTTCATTAGAGTGTTCACTCACATTGACATATTCCTAAATATGTAGATTATTACTAAGTATTGTTACAGATATTTCTGCATTCAATTTAAGACATATTGTGATGACCCGGGGTATGGCACAAAGGCAACACAGTCAAATAAGCAAGAAGTGTCCCTTTAATACCTCCAACTTTGCCCCCAATGTCCAGGTTACCTTCAGCTGGAGAAAAAACTCTCCCAAGAACAATCTTTTGAGGGGAGGAAATTCAGCTCAAAAATAAAGTACATACAAATTGTAAATAAAAATCCACACAAACCATGCTGCAGTAATTAATTTGACAGGGCAGGAGAAGAAACTGCAGACTTGAAAGCCCAGCAAAACACACACAATTGGGAAGATGCCAGGAACCCAGATAAGCCTTGACAATACCAGATAATTCATGATTTGCTCCCAACAACTTTGCTTCCCTTTTTAAACCCTGTGTTCCCAGCTGCAGCTAATGAAGGGAATCAGAGCCCTTTCCTCCCCCATAAGCCATGCAACTCACGTTGCTCCCTTCTCCATTCCTCCCTGCATGCCCTAGGATGAAGAGGGCATGGGCCTGGGTCCAAATTCCCTCTCCCTTGCTCTACCTCTTCTCTGCTCTGCCCATCCAGCTTTTGCCCTTCCCCAGTTTCTTCCACAGCCAATGGAGCCACACTCCCACTCCCTGTCAGCTGCTTGGCCTCCCCCTCTGAATCAGATTCTGACAGGGGCATGACACATATATTCATATATTTACATATTTATTTATATAGATATACACAGTATTATTTCATCTTACCATAACTCCTGCCTTCCTTTCATTTATCTACTTTACATCTACCTTCTAACCAGTTATACATAGGTTCCAGATCTCATGGTAAGCTGTTTCTTCTCTCTCTTTCATCAATAGCCTATCCATCTCTGGACATTCTGAAATCTTTTTTATTATCATGGTATCATAAGGAATTATTATTATTGTGCCATATCTGTCATTGGATGTTTGCAATCATGTTGGCGATCCTATTTTTATCAACAACTGCACACAAAAGTGCTGTTGAGTTTTGTCCAAACCAGTCCCTTAGATTTTGAGGCTATGATGTTTGCCTTCAGTCTTTGTTTGAAGGATTAACTGAAGTATGCTGTATTTTTCTGGATGTCGCATCACATGTCCAAAATATTGAATATTGAAATAACTTTCAATATTGAAATAACTTTCACTTTTTTATGGTTTTGATGATTTCCCTTGGCTTTCCCAGGAGGTTTATCATCTCCTCATTTCTGATTTTGTCAACCCAACTTATACATTAACAGCCACCTGTAAATCTACATTTCTCTTAACAACTGGCTTTCTGTCAGAGACCAACTCTCCACTCCATAGAGCAGGATAGAAAGATGTAGCATCTGACAAGCCTGATTTTCAATCTTAGGCTTATATCTTCTGTCTTGATTACAGAAGACCTTGATAAGAATTACTGCTGTCTATTGCATATAGAGAGCCATACATGCATTGTTACAGTGGCATTTTTAAAAAGAATGGAAATTCTATTTTCTTATTAAGAACCGATTTGTGGTGCACAATACTAACAGCCTATTGCCAGTTTACAAATAACAAACACTTTCCAGGTAGTAATAATCAGTGATCAAGTAAACAGTAAAAACACCATGCAAATTCCTACAATTCAACCTACAACTGTACAAAACTAATTTTCTTATTAAGATTCTGTCATTGACTATATTTTGGGCCATAATTCTACAGACTTTATACATAGGCTGCTGGCTCAAGACTCCTCAAGCTTGAGGAACCTTTCTAGAATAACTCATTTCAGTCAATGATGTGAAAAGTCCTGTGATTTAATTACTCTACTGAGTGAATTTCTAACACTGATAATAATGCTAAATTACCTCCAGTGCGTGCATGCTCCATGTGTGTGTTTGTGTCTCTGTGTGTGTACGTTTGTGTCATTTTCAATCATTACTCCTGTTTCCTTCAACACAAGCAATGAAGAAAAAAACAGATTTCTTCAAATGTACGGGAAGTGTTCCTTAATAGAATGAGGTCTTTTCATTTGAATCCTTCGAACACATAGAGATTAAACAGAAATATAAGTCTGTACTTAAAGAAGAGAGGAAAATTGGTTTTTTTTTAATCACTGCATCACATTTTGCTAAATCAGATAGATCGTGTTTATTTCTTTTTCAGGTATTTGTAGAATACATTGTAGAGTACTAAACTTAGATGATAAAACAAAAACAAAACAAAAACAAAAAGGCCAACCTTGTAATGGAGGCAAAATGACAAAACGATTAAGCAGCCTATTTACCTGTTTAACAAATGGAAATTTCCTGGCACAGTAAACACATTCATATGACACAAAGCCCCTGTCTAAATATTTCTTACATATGATTTCATATAAATTATTTAGGATCACTGAAATTCTCAATCATATTAGGTATGTTTGCTACCAACTAATTAAATCCTAAAAACTGGAATTTGGGGAAAATCATGGAAAAGGAAGGAAAAAACAAGTCTGAAATGGGGATTTTTAAATAATCTTTTCTCAGTGATTCTTTTGGCCCAATGTAGTATAGTATGTATATGCATAGGAGGACTCATATCTCTTCCTGGTGTCAAATAATGCAATAGTTTATGTTCCTAGATTCTGCACTGTATATCTGAAAGACACAACAGCTCTCAATTGTACTGCTTCAGTTCCTGACAATGTAGCAGAAAAACACTGGTATGTCCAAAAATAGTTGACACAGCAAAAAGTATTGCGTGAAGTTCCCTCATCATCTATCAATAGATATTTCCCCCACTAGCAATTTCAGGCATCTTCTTAGGCTCGTTCATGATTTATTTTATTTATTTATTTATTTATTTATTTGATTTATCAATCGGTTACAAGATAATAGGTAAAAGTATAAACGTGAGTAAGAATAAAGGAAATAAGTAGAAATAAATGGGGACAACAGGACAGGGATGGTAGGCACAATTGTGCACTTATGCATGCCCCTTACAGACCTCTTAGGAATGGGGTGAGGTCAATAGTGGATAGTTTGAGGTTAAAGGAGTGGGGATGATCAGAGAAATGGCAGCAAAACAAAACCCCACAGCTGTGAGCGCTCCATCTTTGGAGGTTTTCAAGAATGGACTGGACAGCCATTTGTTCAGTATGATATAAGGTCTCCTGCCTTGAGCAGGGCATTGGATTAGAAGACCTTCAAGGACCTTCTAGCTCTATGATTCTATTATTTTAAGATACTTCTCCATTGCTAATGGGGAAATCACCACTGCTGTAATATCAGGTAAAATGAAGAAAGAAAGAAAAACCCTGAAAGGTTCAAAAAAGTCAGCATCTATACAGATATTTTCCAGAGTTTAATTAGTTCCAGGAATGGTCATCCTGGCTGAAGCTGTTTGCTGCCTGAGGCAAAACAACAAATGGCACATAAATCTTTAAGGAAAGCTTCATAGGACCCAAAGCTAGATGGATAATTTGGGGCTGGAGGCAGAGCACCCCCCAAGCCTCATTTTCTTCCCCTAGTAGTACAAACATCATCATGAAATGACTATTTTGTGGCATTTTCATTACACCTCAAGGCAACTGTTAGGGGTTCAGCCCTCAGTTCTTAAAGTATTATCAATCAGAAGTAATGGCAACAAAAATCAAACTGCTACATAGCCTTCACTCCTTTCTTTTTATTCTCTCCACCCCTCCCACTGTATTAGAAGCCAGCTTGTGAAAGAAATTAGTCTGGCAATATAATAAAAGTTTGGCCTGGTTAATTCAATTCCATCAATGAAGACACTAAGTAAGTATTAGGTGAATGGCCTGATGGAGGAAAGCTATCTAATTTATTTCAATCAGCCAAGTCAGAGATATGCAATTGGTTTTTTTTCTTTAATCCTCTCACTTTCTCTTCCCCTTCATTGCATATGAGAACCAATTTCCAACTCCCTGTGCTTAATTGGACTTCAACTTTGAACTGCTTCGTGTTTAATAGAGCTTAATCTTCAAACTGAATATATTTAACAGGCCCTGGTTTTCATAATAAATGTTTCTCTGTCAAAAGAACAAGGCTTGCCGGTACAGCAAGCAATGATATAATCATAGGTATTGGGATCTTTTTTTAAATTATATTTTATTCTCCACAATTATAATCAGTATCATAATGCATTCATGCTAAATTACCAAAAGTGAAGTTGAAATATAAAATAGCTTGCATAATTGTAACAAAAAAGTAAAAAAGGTGAGACAATTAACTAAAAATCCAAAACTGTTAAAAGTAGACAAGGTAGGTAAATTTCTTGTTGTCTTTGAACTGGTGATCACCCTTGCTCAAAAAGTTTATATGGTAAAGTGATCCTTTGATAATCTCAAACTGATATCTAGGTTTTTTTTTCTCTGTATGGGCTATATTCCACACCTTAAACAAGCCAAAAAAGTCGTAGGTAAACTTGAAGGATCTTTCTAACATTTGGCTAGCCAACGGCAAAAAAGTACGCAGTGTTTTTTGTGTTTAGTATTCCTATTGCAAGCTAATTACATGTCCAGTAAACAGAATGCAGTTAAAAAGGTAAGCGGTTCCACTTTTATAAGAGCAGTAATTGTTTGGATTTCCTACAGAGTCTAGTCCCAAAGATGCTTTTTCAAACGGTAACTGGACATTCTCTGTTTTTTCATGACGACATTTCACTTCTCATACAAGTTTATTGAATCCATGTTTCTCGGATGAGAACCAAAATATCTTCAAGGAAAAAAAACACACCTCCAGTTGCCTTTTCAAAAAGCTTTTTGGGACACCTTTTGGGACAACCATGACCTGGATGACCGAAAATCTCCAGAGACATTCTGCAAAGCCTAATCATGAAAGGACATATATTGACAGCTGTTACAGCAGGTGGATGTCAGAATACATTTTTAAAAAGGGGTTGTTAAAAATTTATTCTTTGGCTGGTAGAGCTTAAAATATAGAAAATAAGTATTATATAATGTCTCCAGAAATTCCAGTGTAGCCATTCTTAGAAGTGCTCAAAATTTCCTAGGATCAACACACATTTCCTATAGCAACAAATACAAATATTGTTCCATTACTCTTTGCTGTAATTGGAAAACAAATATTGTCTTGAGAATCTTTACCAAGACTTAAGTTGTTGCTTTGAAAATATAAGTCCTTCCTTTCAGGCTGGCACCATTCTCACAACTGAGAATGACTGAGGCTAGAAAAGCTCAAAAGCAACTTGTCTTCATTTAAAAATTAGAATGGATCATGCACTGCTTTTGAACTGTTCCATTACTTCCCAGGATAATGGTTTAAAATGGACTGTTTATTTATTTATTTATTTATTTATTTTATTTACATTTATATGCCGCCCTTCTCTGGAGACTCAGGGCAGCTTACAGTCTTTAGAGCACCATGCTAAGTGCTCGGCAATAGCCTTCATTCCATTGTATATGCCTGCTTACTAGGGCTTTTTTGGCCCCTCCAAGCGGCATTTTTTACAAAGTCAGCTTATTGCCCCCAACAATCTTGGGTTCTCAATTTACTACCCCAAGAGGATGGAAGGCTGAGTCAACCTTGAGCCTGGTGGGATTCGAACCTGCACTAATTGCAGGCAATTGAGCTAAGTGCTAGATGTTTAACAGCCTGCACCACCAAGGCCCTATGTTACTCCATTTCTCTTAGTCTTTCATGTTGTTAAATATTTTTGTTCTATTTTTTCTGTTTTAATCTTCTGACATGGTCTGTTTTAATGGGTTTCTTATATATACCAATGCCAGTACTTTGCTTTCTGGGCTCTTTTTTTCATTGTTATTTGGTGATTTTCATACATTTACATTCAGTAAAGTCAAGTGTTGCTTCCCTTTTGGGTTGGGTTCAGTGCTGTTGCTATATCTACTTTGCCTTCTTATTATCTACAGTAGATAATTCATTCCTTGTCCAATTCTTTATATAGAAAAATTATAAGGTTGTCTTTATAATTACGTTTTCTGTTTCTGGAAAATTTCCAGTGCAAATGGAATTCTGTATCTTAGCTGTCTAGTTCTTGAAATAGCTGTCAAAGATGCAAATTCTTTTCTTTTTTTCAACAATCTTGGAGATGCAACTTGACATATTTAGATTTGCTTCCCATCTATAATAAAAGATAATCCAATCTGCTGTTTTCTAATAATGTAGAAACATGACTAAGATATCCTAAGGCATTTCTGTTCTTTGTGCATATTTTGAGTACATTCTGAATGTTGGGAAAATCTCTTGTCTATTTTTTTTTAAACCTGGAAAGAATTTTAAACTGCCTTCTAGTTTTCATTTCCAAAATCTGCAAGGATACGTTTATATCTTAAATGTATTTGTGGAATACCAATGCATTTTCTGGCTTAAAGGGAAATTGGTATAAAATGTTTCATAGATGTTCATAACTCCATAAATAATTTCAAAAATAAATAAATCATATAACAAAAATGTTGCAAATGCAACAATAAAGAAGGAATATTTTATCAAAAACATTATGCTTAAAAAACTCAAAACATAGTAAAAATACTTAGCATTATATTAAAAATACTAAAAAAAAATTGACTTGAAACGTCAAATATTATTAGGAATTGTTCTACAATATATAAACAAGAAATACTGTACCACAATTTATCAAGCCTGAATTATTTTATAATGTTTATTCTGCCATGATTACTTTATCAAATATTTTATAACTGATAAAGTAATCATGGCAGGATTTTTTTTTAAAGGATACAGTATATGTTGACGATGGAAGTATGAATCTGGCACAACATTGAAAAGGAAGCAGTTTGCCAATAATATCACACTGAGAAACTAAAACTAATGGCATATATATGTGTGTGTGTGTGTGTGTGTGTGTGTGTGTGTGTGTGTGTGTGTGTGTGTGTGTGTGTGTGTGTAAGGTTTTTAACACTAAGTATATATATATATGCCATTAGTTTTAGTTTCTCAGTGTGATATTGGCAAACTGCTTCCTTTTCAGTGTTGTGCCAGATTCATACTTCCATCGTCAACATATACTGTATCCTTTAAAAAAAAATCCTGCCATGATTATTTTATCAGTTATAAAATATTTGATAAAGTAATCATGGCAGAATAAACATTATAAAATAATTCAGGCTTGATAAATTGTGGTACAGTATTTCTTGTTTATATATTGTAGAACAATTCCTAATAATAGGAATTATATATATATATATATATATATGTGTGTGGATCTTTGGTTCTTCGGGTTTTCTCCCGCGTAGAATTGGAAATATCTAGGCGACGTTTCGATAAAGTCTCATTCATCATCTTCAGGCTTGCGTCTTTGGCCTTGTGCCACCACTGTTGGATCAGGAAGTCCCAACCACTGAGGGCACCATCACCACTGTCGTCGGGGTCTCCAAGCTCTCTCCCACGACCGAGGCCAGATGTCATCCACGGCCGCCATGGCGCCATCCGCGGCCGCCTCGGGAGCCAGGGGCGGGCTCCCCCCATGCGACCGCCGCGGCGCCATCCACGACAGTCACAGCGGGCAAAGCCCGTCCCATAGCCAAAACCCAGTCAGGGTAAGATGTCACCCGTGGCTGCCAAGTCCTCTCCTCCATGGCCACCGCCGCACCATCTTTGGCTGTCACAATGCCTCTCACAGCCATCGCGGTGCCACCCACGACAGCCGCCATGGAGAAGTCCAGCCGCGGCAGGGCCGTCCACACCACCGCCGTCCAGAAACCGCCCGGGTAACCACCGGGGCGGCCCGGGCAGCCATCCAACGGCGGCCCCACTGACGACCCCGCAGCCCACAATCTTTCCAGGCCTGTCTCTCCGAACTCCATGGCCTGCAGCCTCTCCCAAGCCCAGCCGCGGCAAGACTGCCGCCGCCCAACTCCAGCCGCGGCGGTCAAAAGCCAACCATGGCAGGGCTTCCGACACCCGAAGCCCGCCCGAGCAACAACCCGGGCGGCCCGGGTGGCCGCGAACAGCAGCTCCACCGGCGACCTCACCGCAGGCTCTGTCATCGCTCCCGCCACCTCTCCAAAGCCATCACCGCCCAACATCGGTCGCGGCAACTGAAACTCGGCCGCGGTAGGGCCTCCGCCACTCGAAGATCGCCCGGGCGGCTCCGGCTCCAGCCTCGATGTCTCTATGCAGCCCCTCCGGGATCGCCAACCCGCCCCCCGGTCCTTTAGCCACCTCTGCCACCGGTGGGGACCCAGGGGGAGGGAAGCCTACCCTGAAATTCGGCTGGCATGATGAAGCTCCTCTCGGACACGTCCTCCGGCAGCCATTTTGAAATGCTAAACCATGGTTGCTGCAAAATCTCCATTGTACTCTAGAATAAGGGATCTGTACAGTAAGGGATCCATCCCACTAATCTGTTTTCCAGCTCCATTCTCCTGTGCAGGGCAACAAAAGAAGACCCAGCCAATCAGCTGGGACTTGGGAGGCAGAGAATAGATGTGGGTGGGACCAGTCAGAGGTGCTATTTGCTGGTTCTCCGAACTACTCAAAATTTCCGCTACTGGTTCTCTAGAACTGGTCAGAACCAGCTGAATACCACCTCTGGTCTGGACTGAATGATGTTCAAAAACTTCATACCTATATTAATCTATCTATGCTAACAAAAATTAATTTGAGAACTGAATTTAGATATAAGCCAGCTTCCTTACCATAAGCAGCATATGAAGTTATGATAACTGAGTATCTTATAAGCCTAGACAGGTAGTACATTTTTACACACACATCTAAGAGTCTGCCAAGAGAAACAAAATGAGAAATGAATGCTCAATATTTTGAGAAGTTATCACAGTATTCTTGGAATTGCAAAAAAAGTATTGTTGAAATCACAGTTCTCCGTCGGTAGCAAAATTGTCTTGCATTCATAAAACTATTCATACGCAGAATCTTTGCAGTATTCCACATCAGTCAAGTTATACTTTTAAATTAATTCATTTCCATTCCTTTTTTCTTCGCATAGAATCACCCTTAATGAGCAGCCCTAAGATTTATGTGATGCATGTGCCTTATTGACAGACAGGTTAGAAGGTTGGAGCTGTAATATTACTTATATTTGCATAAAATAAGGACTCTTAAAATAATTTAGATGATGCTGATTTGGATAAAATGATACTTGCTGACCATATTATAATTAGATGGGTAATCATAAAGTAACCTTTGCTAGTCATCAGAAATGTATTATACAAATAAGCTCTGATTTTGTATCTAATTCATTCTCCTGCTATCTTTGAAACTGAGAGAAGCAAATGCGGTACAAGGAAACACCCAGAAAATGTAATTGCAAACTTCCAGCCTTAAGCTGTTGTGGCATTTTATAAGTCACAAATGCTTAATCAATAAATAAAATATTTAGGGATAATGCACACTCATACTCTCTCTAATGTGGAAATAAGTTGGTTGGCTACTCACAAAAACTTAACAAAAATAGACTGTTTTAAATATAAGGACAAATTTGTCTTCACAGCTTCAAATAAGAGGAAAGGCTTTTAAGAGAAAAGAATCTCATGTGGGCAAGCACAAAGAATACCACCTGCCCTTTGGCTTTCTAACCAACCTGTCCTTATAATGACTGGTTCCAAAAAACCATTTAATACGCTATGACTGCTAGAATAGGGCTTTAACCAATAAATTGTTCCCAGGCCTTTTTTTATCTCAATATGCCAAGAAAACCTGGCTAAAGAACATATTCTTCTTTCATAGCAAAATGGGTGTAATTCCCTGCAGCAAGGCTAAAAGAGTTGATGTTCTAAAACAAATATGAAATTCTATTGATACAGTCCAACCTATTACAGCTTTTGGGGAGCACTCAAACATCCTTGCTTAGTATTCTGTCCAGCAAATGAAGCTTTGGCCTTCCTCGTATGGTATTCTTGAGGGAATCTATAGGATTGTGCTAATGCAGAACAGCATTATGGCTGTTTATCATAAAAGCCCAAAGGAAGGCATTTTTAACCAAATCTGATCTTTCGTCCCCCAAAAATATTTAAAATATTTAAAATGGTATACAATGTATGGTATCTGTTTGGTATCAAAGACATACATCCATTCCAAACTATTGGGGAGATATATAATTGGATCTGCTGGTTAGCCTGGGGCCCTGACAGGGTTGTTTATGCTGGAGTGGTTGGTAGAGTAATCCCACAACAGTTACAGTTTTTAGTTTAATATAATTCTTGTTAATTTTAATTTCTCAAGTGTCACTTTGGATGGTGAGATTGGTGGCATGGAAATTTAAGAAATAAATAAATAAATCCAAAGGTCTCTCCCTCCTATAATATGGGAAGTGGCAAATGTAACATTTTATTGTAACATTTTAAGAGCGTTACAAACATTTGACAGAATGTTCCAAAAATAAATGTACTGATTCATTTCTCTGGTTGGGGATTTTAAAGTAATAGATTGGAAATTCTATGTGTTGTAATCTGAATATGCCTTAAAGAAGTATGTATTAGATCAGTGTTTCTTGACCATAGCAACTTGGAAGATCTGTGGGTTTCAACTCCCAGAATTGGTTGAGAAAATTCTGGGAGTTGAAACCTACACAACTTCAAGATGTCAAGGTGGGAGAAACACTCCACTAAATATATGATGGGTGTCACTAGATTAAAGGTTTATTATGATCCATTTATATTACAAGTTTCAAAGATGGTTCACACTTCACAGTCCAAGCAAAGAACCCAGAGTGAACCCTTCAAAATGGCAGCTTCAGGCAATGGGAATTACCAGAAAATCCCTGAGTGCTCATAACTGAGTAAAATAATAAAGAAAGGGAGGGAGGGAGGGAGGGAGGGAGGGAGGGAAGGAAGGAAGGAAGGAAGGAAGGAAGGAAGGAAGGAAGGAAGGAAGGAAGGAAGGAAGGAAGGAAGGAAGGAAGGAAGGAAGGAAGGCTCCCTGTCAGCTTTCAACAATGGAAAAACCAGCAGAAAGTCAGAAGTCACTCCCACTGCTTTTTTGCCCACCCAAGATCATTCTGTTTCTCTATTAAGTAAAGAAATATCTCTGAAACAATGATTTTGGAGTCCTCCTATATTTGTCTCACCACAATTTTTAAGAAATCTAATAAAAGAGAAAGATGGAATAGACAGTTGAGAAGATAGTATTTTGATTGATGGGACCATACTAAGAAATATCTGGAATATCATGAAACATCTAAGAAAATTATACTTACAAAGGATAGTGTTGCCTATTAGCCAAAGGATAACATCCAGGCTTAACACACTGGCTTTCATATAAATCAATAATTGCTTCTGGCTTTATACTTCATTAGCTATTGGTGATAAATAAAGTATCTGGAAAGGTTATCCATTTATTTGAAGTAACACCATTATAAGAATGATATCCAGTTTTACACGAATAACCCAAGTCAAGCTGCAAATGCTGTGGAAGTCCTGAACCAATATTTGGAGGCTATTAAAGAGTAGGTGAGGCAAAGTAACCTCAGATTAAATGTTAACAAGACAGAATCGCTACTAGTTAAAAAAAATCTGGGCAATCTGAAACTACCAATACCATTAGTTATTCTTGATGAAAATATGTTTCTCCTGGAAGAAGTGACTCATAACTCTGGAATTCTTCCAGATTTGCAGCTATTGCAAACCATGGTTAATCCTATCTGATTAATCAATTTCAACACTTTCTGCCCATATATTATGGCCCCAACATGCATACTGCCCACATCCCCAGATGGACTACTTTTTACACTCTACAGAGGACTGCCTTTGAAGATGATGCAGAGACTGTTCAAATAAAATCAAATAAAATCAAACCTTTATTGTCAATGCACACCATGTATACAATGAAATTGAATGAGCCTCCCTTGGTGCAGCCCTTCCCCCAAACATGAAATACATCTCAAAATACAACAAAAACCGTCTCAGAGTAAGTTTGCTGCTGCCTCTCAATGGTGTCATGTAACTTAGAGAGTGCTATGCTAACATTTGTATCAGGTGGAATATAGACAGCGGTGATACCTAGAAATTTTTCTAGGTAAATAAAATGACTGACAAATGACAGTTAAGAATTCCACATCTAGAGAACAGTGTGTATAGTAACTCTACTGTTAGTACACCTGTCATTATGTGTGTAAATACAAAGTCTTTGCTTTTACCGGAGTTGCTGTTTCTGTCGAAGCCAGGTCTCCATGATAATCATCACACAGCAGTCACGAATGAGCTTATTCACCACCATCCATAGCTCAAGTTCATCAGTTTTGTTGACAAAAGATCTAGCATTGGTTAGAAAAATACTTGGTAATGCTGGTCTGTAAGACTGCTTCCGTAACCGAGCTGGCAGAGCAGCTCTGCATCCCCACTTCTACTTCTTCTCTCTTCACTGTCAACACTACCTCCCAGGCCCAACAACAATCTATGGAGAACCTGGCAGTCTTACTACATCACTCAGTATATTATGAGATGAAGTCGCTGGTAATATCTAGTTGACTACAAAATCCAATCTTTAGTAATTCCCCGCAAGTATAGACTAATTTTTGCTACTCACTCCATTATAACACCAGGAGCTCAAAGCCGCAGTGTTTACGTGTGCCGCCATCTTGGATGGAACTTTCAACAGAATGAAACCACCAGACAACTTACAGGACTACCTCACGAATGCAAGTTAATATCATCTCTAAAATTACTGCATTAGTTACCAGTAGGCTTCTGGGTTCAATCAAATTGCTGATTATTATTATTATAAGGCCTTATATAGTATGACACCAGGATACATCAGGCAGTGCCTTGCGAAAATTGATGCGGTTGAGTAACCCACGCCCTCTTCCAAGGGATGGACAAGGTAACAGGCCTTCTACATGGCTGCAGTTTAGAACAGGGATTGCCAACCTTTTGGAACTCAGAGACCCACCAAACTCATAATTTTAAATCCCACGGACCAGAGACCCTGGGAAAATCTCAAAAAAACTCTGCAGGAAAATTCCCCACCCCATTTTCTTACTGATTGATCATTCTTTATTTGGGATCACAGGATACCAGCTCCTGCTCCATTCTTGGGGGGGGAGAGAGAGAGACTTTTGGCTTCATGCAAGGAAAGCAGTAGAAGCAGCAGAAGTCTTTTTTTCTCTCCCGCAAACTCCAACAGAAATGAGTCTTTGTGAGACTTGTCACACCGGCACAGCCTCTTAGAGCAGGATGCCTTGCAACATCCCAAAAACTCATTTCTGGCAGAGTTTGTGGGAGAGAAAGAAAGCCTTTTGCTGCTTTCCTTGCATGCAGCCAAAAGCAGAAGCAAAAAGCCGGTGACCAGACAAAGCATGTGGGGTATGTGGGGCAAATTCTCCCCGCCGCCCTTTCTCCCTCCTCTCACTACCTCATGTTGTTCGCAATGCAAGCAACACAAGCCTTGTGTTCCCATGGGCCATGTGGGAGGCGAAGCCTTGTGTTCCCGCACAGCATGGATTAATTGCTTTGGAGGTGACATTTTTCTGCGGACCACCAAAATTTTCTCACAGACCACCAGTGGTCCCTAGCCCCCTGGTTGGCGACCACTGGTTTAGAACATCCTCTCCCAAATGAATATTTAGTTCCTTCATCCCTTGCCTTTTGCAAAACATTTAAGACCGCTTTATTCCAGAACTGTTATGGTTTGGAATGATTTTTTTTTTAATTTTGATGTTATGGAATTTTGTTCTTTGCTGTAAACTATCCAGAAATTTCATGAAATGGAATGGGTAGGATGATGAAGAGATAGGGGTAGAGGAGGGGATGACAGTAGAGGAGAAGAGGAGGTAGGAAGGAGGAGGAGGAGTGAAGGAGAGGAGAGGAGGGAGGGAGGGAGGGAAGAAGAGGGCAGGAGAGGGTGGGAGGGAGGGAGGTAGAAAGAAATAGCCAATAGTTTTGAAAAACATAATCTAGCATATTGCAAAATTCAAAAATTTTATGCAAAATTATGCAAAATTCCCACCCTCTAGTCTAGTCCATGGGTCAAATATAGTCCTTCAGGTGTTCCCTTTTCTCATTTAAGACATATGATGAATGGCTTCTATTTTTCAAAGTTTGATTATCTCTTCAAACCCCATCATCTTGTGTTATTCCCTGGTTCATTCTGCAAACAGAGAAAGATAGTTCTTTAAATCAGCTGCAGAGGTAGGACTATTTGTTTTTCTGAACATGACAAAGGAAGCCCTCTTCCAAGATAAGGCTGGATAAATTGACTCTATACAAAAAATGGATTACCTTCCCTGCCCAAAAGAAAGATGGAGCAGTCCCTTTCAACAAGATTGCTAAAATGCAATGCCAGTAGGGTTTCCCCTTTGTGATGCCCTCACCCAGTGCTTCCCAAAGCAGGACAAATTACCCAAAATTGGCTAAAAGTAATTTTTTACCTAAAATTGGCTAAAAGTAATTTTTTACCTAAAATTGGCTAAAAGTAATAACACATGGACCCATTACCCATCACAATGGCGATATTTAAGTTGACTTAAAGATTGCCACATGTACTAAGATATATTCAAAAAATCTTCCAAAGTATTCCTGTTAAGACAAACATTAATGAAATTACCAAAGGTAATTTATTGAAATGACATAAAGATCATTCAGTGATATTGTTTTTTATAATACAAGTAGTCCTTGAGTTACATTAGCATTCAGCAACCAACTGAAGTTATGATGGCACTAAAGGAAGGGATTTATGACCAGTCCTCAAAGTTTGATCAGACTTCCTGATAAGCAGTTTTGGGTAATGCAGGAAAATATTTGGGAAGCCTTGCCTTAACCCCTTAAAGTATCAGACTACTTTGAAGCATCAAGAGGAAAAATTCGATTCTCCAACCGTTTTCTAGAGCTGCCTTTTTGACATTACTAAATGTGCAATTTCAGCCACTTCTCTGCGTATGATTTAAAACATGAGTGCAAAATATCATATGGAAGAAGTCTAATGTGCAATTGATGCAGCAATCTGTGCACACGAATCTGACCTGCCCTAGAGCGGCTTCAGCTCTATTTATTCACTGAATATGATCAGCCCTTAAAGCATTTATCAGACTCTGCCACTTCAGTTTAAGAACGAGAGCGATGCATTTCCTAAAGATCTCTTAGAATAAATGCTAGGTTTCCATAGACAATTCACTTGATATGTTTACAGTATATTCTTCTTTACAAATGGAAGAAATATTTCTATTGAAGGAACAGTGGGAAGAAAATTCTCTGTGCCATTGCATTCAAAATCAGCCTTGTTCACACACCTTTATTTTATTTTTATTTTCTTTAATTTGCTTAGAACAAAAAGGATAATTTTCCTAGTTATAGAACCTGGAGAACATCAAAAGATAAATTATCTTATCCATTTCTATACTATTTAATTTCCTGTCTTCATCAGGAGAGCAAATTATTATGACTTTATTAATTGTGCAGTGTATTTAACAAGATAAGCTATGTTATATGAACAAATATTGAATCAAGCCCAGAGAGAGAGACCTCATTTTTATGTTCATGATCATACAGTTAAATTATTTGGTATTGGTTTTAGTATGAACAATAAACCCTTTAACCTGATTATCTACTTAAACTAGTTGGCTTCCAGGTATTTTGGAATAGTATTTACAAATTGGCTAGGAGCTCTGAAAATAGTGTAACTGTCAGGATTTCGGCAGTTACCCCCATTTAAATCATGAGTCTCGAGTCAAACTTCCAAAACTTAAAAAGGATTTATTGAGAGTTAAACTAACCGGCACTGCCTGGGTGTAGCTGACACATAATTCATTGTCACCCTTGACCCTGGTTTTCCCCCACCCCTTAGGTGTATCGTAATTCATATTCTCCAATGGGACACATCCATAGCGTCATCAAGAGTCATCAATCATGCTCTCCAGTTAGAATTTTGCACGGCAGAAACTTCAGTCACCTAATTACTATCTTTGAAAACATTTATGGAATGCACTTTCGGTTTGCAAGCTATTGCATTGCTTCCCCCTCCCTTTCTGTTGGCAACACTAAAAAGACCGTAGAAATATTTTGAGTTGACAGTAACACATTATTTCTCAACCTTAGCAACTTTAAGAGGTCTGGACTTCAGCTCCCAGAATTCCCCAGCCAGCACAACAGCAACCACCTGCAGTGCTTCTGGAAACTACCACTGGGCTTTGTACCAAAGATTGTTAAGCTTTTAGATATATCAGTTTAAAAATGGCATTGCTAATAATTATTGGGTAGATTAGAAATATAATGAATAAATAACTATGATAGTTTCAATTGAAGTATCTTTAATTTTGATTATATGCCATCAAAACAGTGTCAACTCTTGTAACCACATATATTTTCTCCAGGATGATCTGTCCTTAACTTGGTCCTTCAGGTGTTCCAAAATGTACTCATCACTGCTGTCATCTAGTCACTCCAACTTGCTTTTGGTTGTTCTCAATTGAACTTTCCTTCCAAACTTCCCATTGGTACAGACTTCTCCAGACAGCTAAGCCTTCACATACAATTCCAAAGTATGGTAATTTGAGCCTGGTCACCAATTCAAAACTTTCAGTTTAAATATTTGATGATACATTTGTTTGTTCTTAGCTGTCCATAGTGTTCTCAGGACCAAAGTTCTCACACCAAAATTCAAACACATCAATACTCTATTCTGCCTCTTCAAAGTCCAATTTTTACATCCACCGAGTGTCAAAAGGAAAACCACTGCTTGCACTATTCTGTTCTTTGTAGGTCTAGATGCATACCAGCTTTTGAGAATCTTCTCCAAAGCTTTTATTGCTACTCTATAAAGTCTAGCTTGCAGCATATTTCTTGACTACTGATTTCTTTCCTTTTGATACTCAACTCTAAAAGGCAAAAAATTCTACCACTTCAGTATCTTCACTCTCAATTCTAAGCCTGGTTGCTGTACCTGTTATCATTAGTGCTTTGTATTTAATCTTACTTCTATTTTTTCATTATACTCCTTGACTTTCATTATTAAAGCTTGCAGATCATTTGCATTTTCAGCCATCAGTCATCTGATAGAGCAACTATGGCATCAACATAGTTCAGATTATTGATGTGTCTTTCTCCAATTTTAAAATTTGCAAAATATTGCTTTTCTGTGATGTAATAGAGAGGGTCACATTTCCTGTTTAATGTATATGGTGTAGTGATTTGGACATTTTTTTTCTCATTAAATTAAAAGGCTTTAGCTTCGATGGGAAATCATATTTAACATGCTATATTTTCTCTTCGACTTATAATTCTGCTGTTTTTTAAAATACATTTTAATATAATCTCCTGTTCTCAAAGGGACTATAATGAAATTTATATGTTTAATTTAAATTATGATAGCAATAGCACTGCTTCACAGTGCTTTACAGCCCTCTGTAAGCAGTTTACAGAGTCAGCATATTGTCCGCAACAATCTGGGTCCTCGTTTTATTAACTTCAGAGGGATAGGCGGCTGAGTCAACCTTGAGCCGAGGAGAATCGAACTGCTGAACTGCTGGCAGACGGCAGTCAGCAGAAGTAGCCTGCAGTACTGCATTCTAACCACTGTACCACAACGGCTCACATGATGCTAACTTGGGGATGCAAAGGTATCTTTGAAAAATAGCATATTTATGTATGCAAACGTGGTAGTGTATTAGCGAGCAAAACTTCTCCATTCTTATAGCAAACAGGGTTTTTTAAATTAGAAAAGTAACCACGTCTAGTGAAAATGGTGTAACAGTACCCCTTCATCTATATCTGTTGTGGCCTGCCAGCGGCCAGTGGAGCTGGCAGCAGATTCAGACAGTAAGGAGGTTGGGGAGGAACATGGGCCAGTCCTGGAGTCTGGGGAAGGCTCTTAACAAGTGCTCTGCATGAGAGGCAGAGAGAAGTATTTCCGTAGACCAGAGGGGTTGTGATTTCATGTGCTGCCTGCATACTGCAGACGGGTTTTCCTTGTTTTTCATGGATCGGGGGTTGGGGATCCCTGGCTTAAAGAGAGTTATAAAATACTATGAAGCAGTATATAAGTCTAGGTGCTATTGCTATTATGACCATAGGTTGGCATGGAATTCTCTGAGGTATAGTCCCAAAACATCTGGAGATCATCAAAATGGAGAAGGCTACTCTCTGGAGCATGTAAATAGTGATTTTTAACTGCATAACTTATATACCGCATTTCAGAGAACTTCAGTGCAAGGCTGTTATGATGTACGATTAATTACCAATGCAACTTTTTTTTCAAGGTGACTTGCATCCCAGCATTTCACTTTTTAAAATCTTAAGAATTGGCTCCAATTTCATTATGGAACAAAATGGAACACTTGCTTTGTATAGTGAGTTTTAAGAATTAAGATTTCCATATCTCTAAAATGTTTCTTTACAAAAAAAGCAAGTTATGCTGACATTTTTATTTATGTTTCAGAACAAACATTTATTTGGCTATAGTCTGGGCAAATAAGATATTATTCATGCAGTATAGATTATAGATTTCACTTCAAAATATATATTAACATTATTTTTCAAGTGTATATAATATGTATGCTATATAGCAATGGTTCTCAATTTGTGGTCAGCAAACTCCGTGGGGGGGTGGGGGGTGTTGTCATGGGGATACACAAAGGCTTGAAAAAAATGTTATGATTTAAATCTTCGGTTAAGTCTTCGGGATCCGTGGCTGTGGTCTGTGGCCACAAAAGGTATTTAAAGGGGAAATACCTTTGGGGAAGAAAAAGTTGAGAACCACTGCTATACAGCATACATTTACATCCAAACATCTAAACCAATATAATACAATGAATTGCTTAGCATAAATAAATAAATAAAATTGGTACATATTTACATGTGGAGAAAAAGGCAGTATTTCTGAAAAAAGTACCACAGTGATCTTAAATGGTTTAGGCAAATTACAACTAGTATCATTTCAAAGAAGTATTATTTTATGTGAGCTTCTTAATATTTTTTATAAACATTGCATTCATTTTTAAAAATATTCTGCCTAATAAATAGGAAAGATTTTTTAATCCATTTATCTTTTTTTAATCAATTAAGTTTTGCTTCTCCAAATATGAATATATTCATCTCCAAATATGAATATATATGCAAACTATTACTTTATAAACAGAAATTGAAAGATACCATTTATCTGTTCCCCCCCCCCCCTCAATTATCTCATAGATTTTCATGCCTTCCTGCTGGAGATAAACATTTGCAGCAGGAAATCTTTAACAATGGGAAAAAATTGCACATATCTTTAGCCCAAGTTACATATAGTTCCAGCTTATACTATTTACACACATGGTCTTAATGGCCTAACACCAGCAATACTGAATAATAGCAATAGCAATAACCATTAGACTTATATACCATTTTACAGCCCTCTCTCAGGGTATATATGCTTTACAGCCCTCTCTCAGTGGTTTACCGAGTCAACATATTGCCTCCAACAATCTGAGTCCTCATTTTACCTACTTTGGAAGGATGGAAGGCTGAGCTAATCTTGAGCTGGTGAAGATCAAACTTAATCAGCAGAATTAGCCTGCAATACTGCATCCAACCACTGTGCCACCCCATTACTACAATAACATTAATACAAATAATATTAAACTTCCAGATATTCACAAGCAATTTAAGCCTCATGCCACTCATTACTACCAATATCATAGGAAACAGTCAAGGATTGTTAATGCATTTGGGCATCCACATTTATTTATTTATTTATTTATTTATTTATTTATTTATTTATTTATTTATTTATTTATTTATTTATTAATCAAATTTATATACCGCCCTTCTCCCAGGGGACTCAGGGCGGTGTACAGCCTATCTAAAAACCCACAAATATACAAAAATTAAAAAAGTATTAAACCAATTTGGCTGATAAATAAAACTAAACAGGTCCCACCCCCCCACCTTAAAACCCCAATTTAAAATTTAACATACTATTGCTAATAACATTTAAAAAGGAAACGATGAATTCAACAACATGGATAATTACATCACATAATATCTGTGAATTCTCTGAACATTTGTGGTGCAATGGACAGATGCCTACAAAAGGCTTAAATATTAAGATTATATTTTAGAATATATTTTATTTCTTACTACTGTTTGAGCAGCATATTTAATATACCTGTTCTGTCCTAGGCTTCTCCAAAAAGCACTAAGCAGACCTGTCTTGACCAAACGCCTTTTATTAAACGAATTTCTTGCATTTTATTAAACGCATTTCTTGCATTCACATTCAGCCAATGGCCTGCAAACAGTCTTTCAAGGGTATAATTAGGAGCTCAAACCTTATCTGGAAAGCTGCCCAGTAAATATTTCCAAACGCAGGAAGGCTTAGCACAGAGTCTCTAGGATACACAGACAGATCTTCAAAATGATCGAACGAATGAATTGTTTCCTACAAAAGCCCCCTCCCCTTTTGATCCTCTTTTAATGCTTATGGAAGGGACCATTCATCGTCCACCTGTGGCCTTACTCTCACGTCAACCCTGAGTTCATAATTGTTCTTTCCTTTTGGCAGTTCTGTGCATGTGCAGGCTGGGAACTGGTTCCAGCTGCTCCCCCACCTCACAGCTGTCCGAGCTCAAAGGCAGCTGATGACTGCCAGCCTGCTCTGGTCCCATCTCTGCCTCTGATGCAGATCCCTCGTCCAAGTCTTCCTCAGCTTCCAGGACTGGCCCAGGTTCCTCCCCAACCTCCTCACTGTCTGACTCTGCTGCCAGCCACCAACTGGCCAACCTTTGCTTTGCAATAGATGCTTCTTTCATTACTTACAGATGCCATGTGACCTAAGCATTAGCAAACAAATTAGTTTTCATATGTAAAAGTTTTAAGAAATATTCTGAAGACACCAAAAGTCTCCTGTCACCAAACAAAGCTCTTTTACAGGGGCTTCTGATAACAGCCAAAATCATGCCATGCATCAGGTTATCATGGATCAGAATGAAGATCTAAAGATACAACAAATGTGAAAAAACCATGCCTCTCATAACCTGTCAACATCTCAAAATGCAGTTATTAGGTTTCTTTACTAAGTCCATTGAAATATAAGCATACCTCAGAGATATTGCAGATTCAGTTCCAGATTCTTGGAATAGATATTGAAATAAAGTGAATCACACAAATTTTTTGTTTTCTAGAGTATATAAAGGTTATGTTTATGCTATACTGTACTCTATTAAATATGCAAGAGCATTATGTCTTAGAAAATGTATATTCCTTAATTAAAAATACTTTATTGCTAAAAATGGTAATCATCATCTAAATCTTTAGCCAGTTGTAACATTTGTCTAACCAATTAAAGACAACAATCAGTGGTTGTTTTTCCCTTTCACCTTGTGGAAGGGAAACACCACTAGAAGTATATATCATATACTATCCTTCACTTATTCTCCATTAAAGATGTTAAGGGCAGCAGTGGTATGGCACTAGAATGAATCCAGAGCAGGGCAATTTATGTTTGCATAATTCTCTGCCAACTCAAGGACTGGGGGTCAATGAATGGTAACAATAATAATGTATCATTGTATTGAAATATCTTTTTTTTTCCTTCCATTTAGCAGTGCCTGAAAAGTTGCTGCAATTTTCTTGGCAAGATTTCAGAAGTTGTTTGCCATTGCCTCATCCCAGGGGCTGGCTTCAAATTTTTTAGCAAAGGGCTCTCTGCACTAATGACTGGCTGAGTGGGCATGGCTAGGGTAATTGGGTGGGTGTGGCCAACTCGATGTTGCTTCTCTGCCCTAATTACCTAAAAAATGATATATCTCAAAAAGTTGTTTATTATTTCGTGCATTTAATACTTAAAAGACTGGGTAAAACCAGGCTTAATAGCAGTGGCTGTGAGAGGGATCTTAGAGTTTTAGTGGAGTTTCTGGTGAATTACGCGATTCTTATTATTTGGGAATTAATCCCTTAGAAGCTAGTGGCTATGTTATCTGATTTTCTCAATGGCTCTCCGCAAACGCTGAGTAGATTGTTTATCTAGCTTGCAACACTTTTACAAAATGTGAAATGCTCTTGGCTGAACGCCCAGAAGTTCAATTAAGCCTATTAAGAGTTTTTCCTTGCTGTTTGTCTTTCTGAGGTTATTGGGGGCTTTCTGAGCCCAGCAGTTTTAGGGGCTTTCCTGAGGTCCTGCGAGCCCCCAGCAGCCCAGCCCTGCCTCCTCCTTAGGGCTGAAAGAAAGTGACTAGCCCCAAGTCACCAGCTGTCTTTGAGTCTTAGAATTCAGTCTCCCAGTTTCTAGCAAACTAGCCCTCCATTAAAAAAAATATATTGTACCATAACTGAGAAGATGGAGCAAAAAATATCTAAAATTAAAAATCTGGAAAAGCCTGTATGCTACAGTCAATTTGTATTTACCTAGTCCTCTCCTTTTTCTTTCATTTAGTACTCCAGATCATTTTTTATTTTTTGAGTGCACATTTGTATTAAACTAGGAAGGGAAAAAGGAAAAGGGCATCTTTACTTGCAGTATCCTTTCTAAAGAATATGGTTGTGTTCATATAAATGACAAGAGGCTGAGATCACACAAAATTCTTCTTTGGCTTAAAATAGTACAGAAACCCAATATACCTGTAGGAAGTTAGCATCCACCCCTCTTCTAGAAAATTGAAATAGCCTAGGAAATATCAAAAGGCAGAATATTTCTCCTAAAAAGAGTAGTCACTCAAGAAGCAGAAACTCACTCAAGAAGCAGAAACTGACCCCCACCTTTATTAATGGGTGGGCCATTAAGGCCTGGGCCAGAATACTTTACATAAGAAGGAACTCCAGGGTGATGGGATTAAGGATGGCCCTCAGGAAATGATAGGATTACCCATCTCACCACATGGTCTGGGAAGATTGCATTAGCCAGCATTCAGGTAAAGCCATTTGGTCCAGACCAAGCCTACAAAATTAAGACCCCCACCCCTGGGAGTCTGACAACCAATTAGAATACAAGCTCCAATTCAAATCTCAACAGAGAGTATAAAACCCAGGTACTCTCAGCACCTCAACACTTCTTTTTTTCTTTTTCCCCTTTCCCTTTTTTCCCTTCTCTTCTCATCTTGAAGCATGTGATCATTCTTCTCTGGAGCTCTAGGCCATGTGGCCCTGTAACCATTAAACCTTCCAAGCAGCCTCCATGTTTCCAGTGTCTTTTTCCCCACTTGGAACTGAACCCAGAAGGATATTTCTTTCAACATACCCAAAGAAAGTTTAGATTTCCTTTTTTTTCCCCTCTTGCACCAAGCCCAAATCTGTTAATTCTTTTCAGTGTACCTGGATCAGTGTTTCTCAACATCTGGCCAGGGAATTCTGAGTGTTGAAGTTCATACATTTTAAAAGTTTTTGAGATTGACAAACATCCATAGAGGAAGGGAGGGAGGAAGGAGGGGAAGAGACTTTGTATCAACTTGACTCTTTTCTGTGCAAGAGCCCACTCAAGAAATGGAGAAGAGGGAGTCAAGCTATTCTCCAAAGCACCTGAGGGAAGGATAAGAAGCAATGGATGGAATACAATCAAGGAGACAAGCAACTTAGAACTCAGGAGAAATTTCCTGACAATGAGAACAATTTGCCTCCAAAAGTTGTGAATGCTCCAACACTGAAATTTTTTTTAATGATGTTGGATAACCATTTGTCTGAAGAGATGTACGGTTTCCTGTCTAGGCAGGGGGTTGGACTAGAAGACCTCCAAGGTCCCTTCCAACTCTGTTATTCTGTTCTGTTCTGTATAACGGTCACAACGTGGGCACTGTGGCTTGAGTAAACCCTGCTTAAACAAACCAGGAGTTAACTGATATTCAAGTCCGACATTTTATCCCAGAGAAGGGGGGGAAAGGGGCAACCTCATGTCGCTGGAGTGACAGGAGGATGGAACGAGCAATCCAGACCAGACCAGCATCCCGAGGACAACTGCGCGCGGACCTTCGCGCTTGGCCACTCTCCTAAAGTGGCCGGAGGTCTGGCGGTCACATGAGTCAAGGTGGATTGAACTGCGAGCGCTGCCCGCTTGAAGACCTTTAAAGTTCAGCTCCGTTTCAGTGGGAATTTCTGCTTCTCTGCCAGAAATGCCTAACTTTGCAAGGTAAAAAGAGAGAGAGAGACGAAGGAGGGAAGCTTTCTGTTATCTGTTTGAACCTCGCCTTCTGTTGCACTTTATTTTCCTTTTTTTGCAATAACCATTGCAAGCCTTAAAAACCCTCCATCTCGGGAGACCCGCTTGCAGCGAGAAAGGATTTACCCTTCAGTCACCTGAGCCCAACCTGCCTATTTTCTTTCGCAATTTTATCTTTTGTAAGTGCCCCTCCTTTTTTTTTTAAGCCTTTTTCCCCGCCCTTCCTCGTTCTCCGTACTTCGATTCGAAGGCCCGCCTGTCCGTCAGCAGCTTGACTTTTTGCCTTTCCCCACCTTCCTGATGATGGAGGGTTGGCGCCCCGCCTTCTTCCTATGCTTTTATCCAGCCTTTTGGAAGGAGGCTCCGATTGGGTCGATGACGTGCTTGTCCTGCCGCAGGTCCAATCGCAGCAGGCTTGCTTGCCAACGAGCGAGCCGGGAACTTGCAAGTAAGTGTGCGACTGTAAGGAAGGGGGAGCGCAATAGCTTTTAGGGAGATCCGTGGTGGAGGGTCGGGAGGTTCGTGGGAACGCGCCCTGGCTTTCATAGCTCTTAGGAGAGCAGCCAGGATTGGTTCCGAAAGTGCGGGAGAAAATCACCAGGGGGTCTTGCTGGGAATGGAGGGGATTGGGAAGAGGGCGGGTGTACCCCAGAGTTGACGTTTCTAAAATATATTTTCAAAACACGCACAGGAACCGCACAGATTTAATGGCCCCGTGGGACAGAGGAAGAGGCTTGTCGTCACGGTCCCAGCCTGGGAAGCTAACGGTTATAGGCTGGGTGGTTTTATCAAGAGTGCCTGCCATCCTCTGCATCTCCTTCAGAAGCAGGGCTTTGAAAAGAAGAGATTTGGGTTTCTGATCCCTTTGCTTTTCGGATTTTTGCCATGCACGATTTGCAAACCTCTCAACTTCTACTTAAGGGAATTCCCATCTAGATTGGTGGAAACCAGAATGGAACTAACCAGGGTTACTAAGGGAACTCGAATATCTACAGACTAGCTTGCTGAAGCTTGTGCTCAACATAGTCCCTTTGACTAGGTAATGGGAACATAACTGGGGAGCACCAGTTTATAGAAAAGCATATTGGACAAAAGCAGTTTTTTTGTGTATCCGTCTGTCCTCTGTCTATTTGTTTCATAGTCATGCATACACACCATCATGCCAGAGAGAGAGCAAAATATTTTGATACAACAGGCCTAATTATTTTTTTAATGTATGGATGGAAAATTTGAATTCCCAACTCAAACTTTTAAAATACAGGATTACTTATGGATTGACTATATTACATCAAGCCTCACATGCAGACATTTAATTAGTTGTAATGTTTTGAGGCAGTTGTTTTTTTGGGGTTTATTATCTTGTTAATTATCTACATTAATTTATGTCCTTTTAAAATTCAGTTGCCTGCAGGCAAGGCTGGGTGAAGACAATGGTATGGTCATGTGGTGGTGTTTTGTGCTGAATCTAATAACTGAACTTAAATATTTACATGAAGATAAAATTGCAGTGATTGCAATGGCAGTCCTAAACAAATTGACTTGAAAGAATAATAACTTACTTGATTTAAGAGTAACTTTTGAATTAAATACAATATCAAGGATAAATACTATATAAATACAATTCTCTTATAAAGTCAGATTGCATTACTATATTTCTCTTTCAGCTCAGGAAAGGGCTTCAGGCTTATTCAGTTACTCCCAACTGTTGAATTGTAGTTTTTTAATGTGTGTAATTCTCTTTGGATTCAAGTAATGAAGAGGCTATAGAAGCTAACTCTATAGAGCACAAAATTATTCTTCTATTAAATGTGACGTGTATACTTTAAAAAAATTTCTGTGTGTGCATTTCTTTGAAAGCAGCATATTAAACATATAAAGTAGTATTGTGTTTATACAGTCAGGTCTATCAAACAAGGAACCCCAGAATAATTGGTAAAATTTGTTGTATTTGTAGAATGTTAATGTTTGGCTTCCCTTTTGACAGCAAGGGCATAAAGAAGAGAATGGCTGGTGACTATGATTTCTTTAAAAGTCTGCAGAATAACTTGCAAGAACTGAACCACCTCCGGACAAAATACTTAACATCAAGGAAAAGTCCATCGTCTGTTGAGATTAAATCATTGTTTTGTGATCAACAGCAATTGCCAGGGGAGAATATGAACATCCAGTCATTTGCTCCTAGGAAGAGTATTCGCCATCGTAATCCATATTGGCCTGATGAAGAAATACGGACCTTCATTGAGATCTGGGGTGATGACCAAGTCCAAGCCTCACTGGCCACCAACTTTCGTAATGAGGCGCAGTATGAGTGGATCTCTGATAGGATGCGAGAATATGGCTATGACCGGGATATGAAGCAGTGTCGCTTGCGTGCCAAGGAGCTTCGGCGAGGCTACAAGGCAATTGTTTGTGGAAATAACTCTTCTGTGAGCGGTCAACGTGCCTTGCCATTTTATGATTCCTTGAACAGTTTCCTGTGCATGCACAAGGGTCTTGTAGTGTCCAAAGTTTCTCTATCTATAGATAGGAGGAATCGGGAAGTCCAAAAATTGAGCTTGGAGCAAGAAAAAAATGAAAAGCTAAGTGTTGTCTTGGTTTCTGATGATGATGAAGCATCCATCCCAGAACCTACAGATGACTCCAATGGCTATTTTCAAGATGCACAGATGGATTCCGAACCTGTCAATGCCCAGTCTCCATGTGAAGAATGGGAAGCGCATGGAGAAGATGGACTTCTTGCGGGAGATGTGGCTTCACCTAGTTTCCCTAATACAAGAGGAGATGGTCATTCCATCAGTTCAGGTGAACATTAGGAGTTAGCACCAATTTCAGAAAGATGGTTAAATTAGGGGAAGCTGTGCTTAATTTTTTAAAGTGTGTAGGGAAATATTTAACATTGCATAAAATTCATTGACCTAAGTGCACAAGATTTGATATGGCTTACTTATTGAAGTGTATGCACCTGTTCAGAGGCTTTTTCTTTTCCTAATTTGACTTGCCCCAAGATTAAATGTTATTGAATTTTAAATGTGGGTTGTGTTTGATCATTGATGACTTCTATTCCTTTCTTTCAATGTAGGCCCATCCGGCACTTTTTCCAGGGCATCCCTGGTTGATGCTGACAGAATAAGCAACAACCACTGGAATAGGAAACAGCGGAAACAAACTCAAACTGCTTCAGACATAGTAGATGCCATTTCCCAAGTGGGTGACAGACTAGTAAATGCTCTGTCTGATTTGCACTCAAAACATAGCGAAACCTCTGAACTTGCACAGAGTAGAGCATGTGATTCCCATAAGGAAGAATTTACCCTACTTGCCAATCATGTAAATCAGGCTGCTCAAAACGTGGACAAACTGATTGCTCTCATGGAGACGTCTACCAGGCGGATAGCAGATGCCATGGACAGACAGACAGTTGCCTTGGAGAATCTGGCACAGTTGTTTGCTGCAAGAGCACCATTAATTTCAGTGCCCTTGGCATCCCAGGAGCAGTCTGTGATGGTGTCTTCTCCGAGAATTTGTGTATCAGTCCCACCACACCCAGCGGAATTGTACAATAATGTGAACACTTTAACAGGAAATTGCACTTCTAATCAGAAGGCACAAGATTTGCCTGCTGAAGACTGTCAACCAGTGGAAAAGAAAATAAAAACAGAAGACGACTTAATATAATTTGTTCAAAAATCCTCAGATGTTCTATTCTTCTCTCATAAGATGAACAGTCGTCCTTATTCGTTCATTTTTCCAAAGGCAGTTGGGGCTGAAAATCAGGAAAATGAATGGTATAAGAAAATTGTGGCTCGTTTATTTTTTTTAATAAAAAGATTTGTAGCTAGAGCAATATATTTGTAGATGAATTTATATATAGTTTGGAAGGATGAATACTGCCCATTGTGATAAAATTGTACAGTTCATCGGCATTCCATTCTGTAGTTTGATTTCTGTTCTGCTTAAGTATGCAATAACTTCAGGTGTACCAAACAAGTATCCTGTGCACACTTACTCGGGCATAAGATATGTAGGTTTTATTTCAGATTGTGATTGTGGTCAGCATGTTGGCTTTGGACCTAAAGAACATAGCACAGCCATGAACATATGATGGCTTTTAGCAGATTCTATTGAGGCACATTTTTTATCTCTAGATGGGTAATACAAATTACTTACATCATTTGGTGATTCAAAGATAAACCATTTTTAAAAAGTTGTGAATCATCATGTACATTTTCACTGGCATAGAAGATCAGAGTGGAGAACTGTGTGTGTGTGTTATATAAATCCTATTATTAAATCAATAAGATATGCAAATCAATAAGATATGCAAATCAATAAGATATGCTACTACTATTAGGCTATTTTTTCTCCCTAATTTCACTGAAGCCATGTGCCAGGTAAATCAATTGGCAGCACAAAATTTTCTCCATTTTTTTACATGCATTTTTCAATATAATTGTGCTGCTTTTGCAAAATTGTAAGCCAAGCTCCTCAAAGCCATGTTCATGCCTCTTGTTCTTAGAAGCTGAAATGAAGCCAAATGCATTGGGAAAGGAAGTATAGGAAATTTCTCACTTAAAGCCACTTCACTATAACCCCACGAGTTCTATGCGATTGAAATTCTTTGTCCTGTTTTAAAGATGAGAAAACAGTCTCATTAATTGTTGGATACCAGCTCCCATCAGCAGCAGCTACCACATGCAGGGCTGTTGAGAGAGAGCATTTGAGGAACCAAATTGACTGAATTCAGCATTTGTTCCTAATAGCAGCAAGCTAGGTGTCTTGGGCAAATCACTAGGAATGACAAACATCTGACTTTGGTGGATATAAAAAATCTATACACCCCTGTTAAAATGCCAGGTTTTTGAGATGTAAAAAAGTCAGCCCAAGAGAAATCACTTTTTTGACCTTTAATATAACATGTAAGCTGTACGATTCAATTCAAAAGCAAACAAATCTTTTAGGGGAGGAATAATAAAAACTAACAATGACATGATTGCATAAGTGCGTAAATCTGGCATTTTAACAAGTGTGAAGACTTCACAGTGCTGCTTCACCTAACTATTGCACAGCCTCTTCACAGAACCAAATTGTGATTAAGTGAAATAAGTAAATGTAATCTATCAGATAAGGGATATTAGATAAGGGAGCCATGTTTAGTATGTTAATCTTGTGATTAATACAGGATAGGTAAGCATGTTCTTTTCAGATATTTTGGGTTACACCCACTGTCTTTTACTTTAGATTTTGTTTCCTAGGGCTAATGAGAATCAGACCAACAACGTCTGGAGGACACAAGATTGATTATCCCTGACTTTCCTCATAAATGGGAAAGTCATTAAAAGCTGGGGGCAGGAAGTTCTGAATTTGAAAAACTCAGAAAAAAATCTTCTGTTTTTTTTTTTTTACCAAGTGACAATATCAAGGCCTAATTAGTATCTTTTTTTTTCAGACAAATAATCAAGTTCTCTCTTGGTTTTTGTTGTTCCTTTTTCAAATAAGATGCCAAAATTGCTCTCAGAAATTTGGCTCTTTTTGAGGAATATAATGCAGTCCACCTCCTTTTCCTTCTACAGCTTTTTCGTTATGTGTTATTCCTCTAACCCCCGCCCCTTGTTCTCCCCACCCCCAAAAAATACTATTCAGCAATAGTATAATAATTAGATTTAAGAATAATTGTCCACCAATCTTTTTCCTCATCAGCCTGACAGGGATGTGGAAGATCGTTGATTTTGTCCAAATATGCCTCTTAGCAGAGTGCATCTTCATTTTTCCTCTGGCACTGGAAACACTTTTTGAAAGTGTAGTTACCATATGTAAAGGAACACCTTCAAATGTAACCCAAACATGAATTCTGTAAAACCATAAAGATTAAATACATTCATTTTAATGTAACCATTCAAACGCTTCTACTTGGATGTTGTCTCAAATTTCTTTGAGCAGGCCAATTGGCATGCTGAGGGTTGTTCTTGAAGAAGTGACGAGAACAAAGGAAAGAAAACAAAACCTTTTAAGGTATAGTAAAATGAAGTGGGTGTACATTGGATATGATTGCATATATTCTTTTCCTCTGTCACCTTAAAAAAAAAATCACAATTTGGAAGCAATTTTTGGAGGCATTCAGTTGCATGCAGAATTATTGCAGGGCTGCATATGGTTCTGGGGTTTGGGATTGTGTAATTTGGATTAGAGAAAAATTGGAGTTATCGCAAAGATTGCTTTTCAACTGGGTGTTTCCATCCCTTGTCCTCCAGATATTTCCCTCAAGACTTATTTAGTATCATGATGAAAGGCTGATATTTGATACCTTGTTTGCAAGGCAGGGAGGAAAGGGGCTGCCTTTTTTTTTTTTGTAAGAGTGTTTGCCTTATAATTTGTACTTCTGGAAATATTAGGTTACCCTTCCAACGTGATGATTTCTCTTTTGTATTTGTCATTGGTTTCATGTTTACTATAATCTTGTTGGCACTGACTACTTGAATGTATTATTGGAGAGAGTAAGAGTTATAGGGGTGGGTGTCATGTCCCTGGTGGAGACTGACTCTGAGGAAGAGGAGAAACAGCCAACAGGGAGTGGAAGTGTGGCTCCAGAGGTGGTGGAGGAGGCTGGGGAAGGGCAGAGGCCGGCTGAGCAATCACAGGAGGATCCAGGCCCATTCTCTATCCATCCTAGGGCATGCAGGGAAGAGAGGATCAGGGAAAAGCATGGTCTATTCGAGAGGAGAGGGCCATGATCCTCATGGGTTGCAGCTGTGAGCTCTGCATAAGAGTTTGGAACTGCGTGTTCACAGACGCTGGAGTCAAATTAGTGCTTTCCTTGGATGAGGTTTTGTTGGCGTTCTTCCCATGGATTCTCCCCGGTTACCTTCCTGGAATGTGTGATTAATTATCTTGGTTTGCCTTGGAACTCTCATCAATGTGGTTTGTTTTTGTTTCCTTTTGCTTCGTTATCTGCTTTTTGAATTTAAACTGTGACTAATAAAACAGCGAAGCTAAGTTGAAGGCATTACAAGACCTTGATTCATGTTTTAGTTTTTGTGTTATTTTTGAGACACTACGGGTTATCAAAGGTGGGAGTGTTTCCTGGTAGAAAAGAGAAAAGAATATAGCACATATAGAGAAAATAATATTGTGTGTGTGTATATGCACACTCGCTATAATTGTCACTTGGGAATGGCAGAAAGGCAAGAAATTAGGAGAAGATGGGCAATACATTTCAAATATATAGCAATAGCACTTAGATTTATATACCGTTTTATAGTGCTTTACAGCCCTCTCTAAGTGGTTTACAAAGTAAACATATTGCCCCCAACAATTTGGACCCTCATTTTAATCACCTCGGAAGGGTGGAAGGCTGAGTCAACCTTGAGCCTGATGAGATTTGAATTGCCAAATTGCAGGCAGCTGGCAGGCAGCAGAAGTAGCCTGCAGTACTGGATTCTAACCACTGTGCCACCATAGCTCACTCATATACATATAAATACATACTTAAAATATGTATATGGGAAATGACCAGAGGAGAACCACTTAAAAACAATTCCATTGCAATTGATGTTGCTTTTCTTTTTGATTTATCAAAAGAAGAAGAGCAGTGACTGATCTAAATACCATTTGTGAAGTCAGCCTAGGGATTTCAATTAAATCCCATAAAAAGTCATGCTTCTAAGGGAAGTAATAACATTTAAGTTTGTTTATATTTGGGGTATAAGTGCAATTAAATCTACACAATTCCCAACCACAGGAGTACGATTTTGTGCAATTAATAATCTACATTAAAGGACTTAAATTAACATACTGCTAATAAGTGTTCAGATGTTATTTCATAGCAGTTTTATCAGGGCATTGATTCAGTTCCATTTCTAATAGTAAGGGTTAATATTCATTAAATTTGAAAGCTTAAAAACCTTTATCAGAACAACCTTTAAATATAATTCAAAAATCACTATTTTAATCCATGTAGACTGTCAAGGTATACAAGAAGCAGACATGGTAATTACAACTTTCCCTGCTGCAGCATACTTCCATTTTTTTATATCAAATTTACTTTGCAGTCATGTAATATGCAGTTAGGCCAGTTCATTTTTAATGACTCAAGTCATGGCATTTCTGTAAGTCTATGGAAAGTGTTTCTGTGATTTATGATCTGGGAGTTTGGGGCTGGAAGTTTTCTCAAGAGTCCTTTTACTAACCAGTATTGAAAAACAAGTTGGAATATTCTTCTCCTAGCCACTTCAATTCATTGATCTCCTCCTCCTCCTCCTCCAGCATACAAGAACAAAGCTGATGTAAATTCTGAAATGGGCAGAATTGTGCATCTTCTACCTGTTGCCCTACCTGCTTGTTGTCTCCACTTATGTATTGCACAAGATTTAAAGCAATTCAGGCAAATACAAGATAAGGATGTAAATCATCTATGTCATCCTGCCAGATTTTTAATGTCCTGGCTTGACCTGGCTGTCCCAGGCTTTCTCTAGTATATCAAGTATGGAAAGAAGAATTGTTTCGCTGAGCCAAGAATGTGTGCAGCAGGTTTTTCTTCATTTTACTAACGCTTGTTCCACCAAAACCAATAATGTATAATGTATCCCAGTCAAAATAAAAGGTTAAATTTGCAGATAATACTTTACATTTTGGAATGAAAGGAAATTGTTGTTCCTGGTTATCTGTAAGTTAGGTTTAGGTATAGACCAATGGTCCCCAACCTTTTGGCACCAGGGAGTGGTTTCATGGAAAGAGATTTTTCCATGGACTAGAGGGGGCATGGTTTCGTGTGCTGCCCGCATTTTATGCATAGGCCTTCACTTGTTTGCACGGCCTAGTTTCTGGCATACCGTGGACTGATACTAGTCCACAAACCAGGAGTTGGGGGCCCCTGTTACAGACCATAAATATTTAGAAGGGTACGTTTGTTTTTAAATTGTTTTTAAAGATAGCGCTTACTAACCTAGCTAGAAAAATATGTTCTGCCAGGATGGCCTGACCAGCAGAGTGTAACTAATTGACAGGTTGTGCTTTATTCAAAACACTAAGTCAGTCCATCTCACATAACTACACATATAGGTCAAATGGTTCAAGAAAAGCTAAAATTACACCCACCCACCCACCCCCGATTTAAGTTTAAAAAGTCAAGAACATCACTAGAGACAGAGTAATTTTAATGTTTCTCTATCTCTTTGCAGCCATCTGTTTTGGCTAAATCCAGAACAGGACATCATTTCAAGTTTTCCTTCATGTAGAATTCAGCTAATCCAAACTAAGAACAGATAGAACAGATCTATTGGTGTATTACACTTGTTACACATCCACAATCCTACAGTGTTGAAAAATATCCAAGAGTTCATAACCCTTCAGCCAAATTTAGCCTTTCAGTAGTACATTTGGGGCTGTACTCCAACTTTTTTTTAGGATCAGGGCAGACAAAGTGGATAGTCAGCCAAAAAAAAGTAAAGGTGAGCTGATTTTAAAGTATCGTAGCTTTCGTTGCTTCTGATATCTTGAGGGTTTTTTTCCCTTCTTTTTAAAATTGAAATTTTGGTTACAGTTTGGGGAGGAGTGCTTAAGACTACATTCAGGTTTTCCAGTGTCTGTTTCATAAACCAATTCACTTTGTTGTTGACTTCTGATGACCTTACGAATATGTTCATGAAGTTCTCTTATGAACAATACAAAAAATGGTTTGCCATTCCATTGGAGTTTTAAATTTTTCAGTCTACATACGCTTTGCTGATAAGATCTGCCTAGACTCCAAGTCTAAACAAGATCATCCAGAACTATCTGCTGAGATGGTTCATTGTGTTAATAATGAAATAGATTATCTAGTTGTTTTCTGGCACACAATATTGAAAAAAATAAGGATTATCTACATATCTACTAAGATACAAAGTGTTAGTCCAGTAACCAGATGATCATGAGACAAACTATGGAAGAACATATAGTTGACTAAAACTAACACCATACATATCAAACAATCATTAAATGTACACAGTCATTATTTAATGCATGGCTAATGATACCTTAATTAAAAAGCCATGTAGAACATTTGTTTTGCAAACATGTTCAATAAAAGAGATCATGCAAAAATGAACAAGAGGATGTTTCATTCCAGACTAGCAAATAATAATGATGGGCAAAGAACAGCTGGGAGGACATGAAAATGAGATCAAAAGATCAGTTACCAAACTACTCATTCTAATCTATGTAGGCATTGTAGAAGACCATTATCTGATGATAATGTTCCTGAGTTGAGAGGAAAACAATCTGTCCTATTGTCTCCTTTCCAAAAATGAAGTAAAATTTGTACATAACATCTCAATTTTCTTAGTCCAAGTTCTGTACATTGTTCTGCCGAATAAGGTCAGGCAAGAGGGGGGGACCAGAGCATCCAGCTGTTCATTCCATTTCTCTCCAATGATGAGAAAGTTTTCTTTTTGCAGCTGTTGTACTGTCTTGGGGGGGATATATATTTAAGGAACTTCAGAAAGAAACTACATTTGTACCCTGCATTCTCCAAAGCACCTGTGGAGAACAATAGTAGATTGTTCTCCACAATCTACTGTCTACTATCAAAAGTAGAGATAGGGATGTTGGGTAATATGATTTTAAAATGATGTTGTCTACCAAAAGTCCCTGGCATGAATGAACTAGCATAATTATATAATTGTAATCAGGTGATATCTAATAATTCTAATATTACATTTTTGATGTTAGGGTGGGAACCTGAAATCTCTAGATTTTGCTAAACAATCACTATCTCACTGCTGGGGATGCTAGATGAGGCTCTTAGGAATTACGGTTTGGCCACTGCCAGAAGTTTGCACATTCACATTCCTGGATTGTCATCTTCAATCATTCTAAATTTCTATCCATGAAGGAAGATAGGAGCATTAACCTGGAAGTTGTCTTGAATCACAAAGCCTGATATATACAAGGAAGTCCTTAAAAGTAATTGCTGAAATGCCAATGGACTGGGAGAAATATCAGGAACAATGTGACTGGCACAACTCTGTAAATCTAATCTCCATTAATAAGCAGTCTCACCCCTTTTCTACCTAAATTATATCAAATCACCCATGGGTTTAAAATGGGCACTAAGAAGATAGAAACTGACTTCAAAAACACAGGTGGAAGTGCACCTTACAAAGCAAAATGAATCTTATGTGCCATTTGATGATATATATATGAAACTCCTCATTTTTAGTTAATCATCTGGGGATATTATTGGAAATAAACCTTTTTGCATTGCTGATAGCAGTTAAAAGAAAAATAATCAGAATAGGGCTTTGAGATCCCTAAAATAGTTTAGCTATTATAAATTAACTTGCTCTCTGGGCTAATTTTGATTCAATTACTAATTCAAGTATAGGTAATTGGCGCCTTCCACATATTTTGGACTACCACATTCATTAGTTCCAGTCAGCACTTCTCTCTCAGAAAAGCAAAGAATTTTAAGACAAGAAAAGAAAAAAGGAATCAGTTACTAGTTTACAGCTAAACCAATCACTACACTTCATATTTTACTATTCCTCCAAATCATCCTTGGTTCCATTCCATTCGTACACAAAACACTGATTCATACATTACCTCAGTTTTCCTTTTATTTATTTATTTATTTATTTATTTATCAAACTTTTATACCGCTCCCTCTCCCAAAAAGGGACTCGGGGCGGTGTACAGCCTACTAAAAAACACATAATAAATATACTATAAATACAGTTTAAAAATATATTAAATACATTGGTCCGGCTGTATCCCATCTAATTGAAAATTTAGAAATATAAAATCAGGGATTTAATTAAAAATTAAAAATATAAAATTGACCATTAAAACCCAATTAAATTTAAAACCGAAACCCAATTACTGGGCCAGACCAGCCTGTCTAAAAAATAGGATTTTCACTGTGCGCCGGAAGGTCAGGATATCCGTCATGGCCCGTATCTCCGGGGGGAGATCATTCCATAGGGAGGGAGCTCCCACAGAGAAAGCCCGAACCCTCGGGGCCGTCAGCCGACAACGATCGGGCAGCGGCACCCCGAGCAGGGCAATCCTGTGGGAGCGTACTGGGCGGCGGGAGGTTGACGATGGCAGTAGGCGGTCCTGTAAGTACCCAGGTCCCGAGCCATGGAGCACTTTAAATACCATCAGTACCACCTTGAATCGAATCCGGAAGGCCACAGGAAGCCAGTGCAGCCTGTGGAGAAGCGGTGTAATGTGGGAGCTCCGAGGGGCACCCACAATCACCCGCGCGACTGCATTCTGGACCAACTGCAACCTCCGGAGACTTTGTATATGTATTTTGCTTTTCACCCTCATTTTCCCTATATAGTCAAAACAATTTCAACATTTTTCTTTGATACAGATAGTCCTCGGTGTACGACCACAATTGAGCCCAAAATTTCTGCTGCTAAATGAGACAGTTAAGTGAGTTTTGCCCCATTTTGCAACTTTTCTTGTCACAGTTATTAATTGAATCTCTTCAGTTATTTAGTTAGCCACGTGGTTGCTGGGTAAATCTGGTTTCCCATTGACTTTTCTTGTCAGAAAGTCGCAAAAGATGATTACATGACCCCGGGACACTGCAGCTGCCATAAATATGAGCCAGTTGCCAAGCATTTTGATCATATGACCATGGATATGCTGCACTGGTCGTAAGTGTGAGAAACGGTCATAAGTCACTTTTTTCAGTGCCATTGTAACTTCAAATGATCACTAAATGAACTGTGTAAGTTGAGGACTATCTGTATTCATATTTATTGTTACATTCAATCTGTATTCATCCAGCACCCTTTAATTCTGGATCCTCTCACTTGTTTTGACCATACACACTTCTTAAGCATCTCATTCCTTTTGTTAATAACATTTTTAATTGAATTTTAAAATTACAGAGATTAAAAAATGAATATAAACTAAAAAGAATATTAACAATAACAAAATATAAAATGCAAAAAGATAAAAGGGGAGAAGGAAAAGCGTGCTTTCTTTCTAAATAATATAGACAGAAATAACTTCCACCTTTGTCAAGACAAATGTAAACATTTTCAACAGCTTAACAGCTTCTCTAAGATTTCAACTAAAACCCTCTTCATCCCATATTTTATCTATTGACAAATAATAAAACTTCATTTTTCAAACTTAATCAGAAATGTCCATTAAGAGCTACCAGAAATAATCATATAAACATTTTAATGTTCAACTTTCATTATTCTTTCCCATAGTTTATATAATACTTTGTTATTTTCTTTAAAACTTCTTCCCATGTCACTCTTATCTCTAAACAAATCTTTAAAACCTCATCATTCAAACTTAATCAAGAAAAATTCCATTAAGAGCTACTGAAAATAAGTTGAAAATATTAATCTTTAATCCCTTCAAATGATGCAACAAATTTTTCATTTTCTCATCTATTCTAATTATAATATCATAGCTTATCACTGTCTCTAAAAATAAAATAAAATATTCTTCTTCCCATAAACAAATGTATTTAAAGTCTCATCATGCAGTCCTAGTCAAGAAAAAAATCATTAAAAGCTGTTAGAAAAGAGAGGCTTATAACTTTGATCAAATAGGCCCACTTTGTAAACTTAGTTTTAGTTTTAAGAGACTTAATTGTTCCCTTTTTTTCTCTTTTGCTTTACTCATGAATTTCTTCATAGGTGTAACACATCTCTTTTGTAAATCCAAAGTAAGAAAATTAGCCAACTCACTTTTCTGAATTAAGATCCATATATCCCAATCTTTCTTCTGATTTATTATTTGTGTGTCCCTTTTAACTGTTGAAGCCTTAGCAAGTTTAATTTGTTGGTGCTTTACAACATCTTTGTCAATATCATTCTTATATACCAGGGGTCTTCAAACTTGATAGCTTTAAGACTTGTGGACTTCAAATCCCAGAATTCCTCCTCCAGTCATGTTAGCTCAGGAATTCTGGGAGTTAGAAGTCCACAAGTCTTAAACTTGCCAAGTTTGAAGATCCTTGTTATATACTGTCAGTTTTAAATCCATATCCTCTTCTATCTGTTTATTTAAGCCCATTTTTATTGTATCAGACAGTCTAAAGCAGGGGTGTCAAACTCATGGGCTACGGGCCGGATGTGTCATGCACTGGCCATGCTCAGCCTCGTTTTGGCAAAGGGGGAAGTCATGATACTTCACATAATGACCATGTGACACCACGAGTTTGACACCCCTGGTCTAAAGAGTAAGTTCTGGGTATGTTGTTGCCAAATACTCTTAAATTCTTTCACTAAAAATATTTTCTCCATTCTCTCTTAGTGAGAATTCTCCTTTAATTATAATCTTTAATTCTTTCTGAATGTAATTAGACTTCAAGGTCACCTTTTATATGGCTTTCTTTGATCACATTTCCCAGGAAGAGATTTCTTACACTTAAACTCAGTTCTTCATATATTTTAATAGAATTTTAAACAAACAATAAATAAATATTCTTATAACTGTTTCAAAATCAACCTGATCCCCATGTTCATAAAATATTTCTAAAATCAACATACTAATTGTCCTTTCATTGTCCTAATTGTATTTCTTTCTAAATAAAAAATAGTTTAAAAATACATATACCTTCTTTTGCTGTGGATTATTTTTTTAAAAATCACCAAGTGTATTAAAACTTATTATTTTGGAATTTCTTAGTGTCCAAAAGGCAATTTATAAGCCATTTCCAATGAGAAATGGAAATGAGAGGGGAGATGGGCAAATCCAGTGTCCTTATGAAAGATTCTGACTGCAACTTCAGCAAAACAGTTTCTCACAACTCCTAGAGCTCTAAAACCTGCTGGAGTTTATGATCCCATCATGGGAAACATCTGTAAGGAGGCCTCTGGGAAACCCAAAATCCTGTCCTTCTATGGAGTGGTATTCAGGGAGCCAGTTTTAGGTGTCTCATTCCCACTGCATTCAACTTACCTGCATGTTTGTCCTCACATACCGTCTTCTTATTTCCCTGTAACTGAGAAAACATACTTTTCTTTGTATTTTTAAATATTTTAAACAGGACCGAAAGGCTAGGTTTAATATGTAGTATATAGATAAAGAGATGTGATATGGGAAGAAGAGATCATTTATTGTATTTTAAGAGAAGGTTATAAGCTATAACTTATAACAATATAACAATAACCTGGTCCTTAACATCAATAAGACCAAGGACTTTATAGTGGACTTTAAAAGGAATAGATCAAACATCCAGCCCTTGCTTATCAATGGAGACTGAGTGGAGCAAGTGGCCAGTTTTAAGTTTCTGAGTGTTATCTTAAAAGAGGACCTGACCTGGGGTGCTCACATTGCAACACCGATCAAAAGGGCCCAACAGAGATTATACTATCTGAGACTTTTCAGGAAACAACAACTAAATGAAAAACTGCTAATGACCTTCTACTGCTGCAGCATAGAGAGTATTTTAACTTACTGCACCTCTGTATGGTTTGCCAATTGCACAGTGGCAGATAGGACAGCACTCCAGAGGATTAACATCATTGCCCAGAGGATCATTGGCTGCCCTTTCCCCTCTTTGAAAGAGCTTGATAGCTCCCGCTGCCTTAATGTGTTCAAAACATTCTCAAAGATCCATCTCATCCTGGGCACTCTTTTTTTTTTTTGAACTATTACCATCTGGAAGAAGGTACAGGATAATAAAAACAAGGACAAATAGGCTGAAAAACAGCTTCTATCCCAGGGCAGTTACTCTATTGAATTCTACTGTATAGTGCAATGTTAATACAATATCAGGTTTTCAATTCAATTGTATAGAATGTGAAGGATGTGTTTGTGTTTTATTTTTATAGCTACAATGTACACTGCATTTAATTTTGTTGTACAAGGTGCAATGACAATAAAATAAAATAAATTACTATATTTCTTAATAATTGGAATGAAGGATGAAGTCATTTATTTATATTTTTTTTCTTTTTACTATATTCTTACAGAAAAGGAAAACGTCTCGTCAGCATCTCTGTTAAAGTGGTGGGGTGGTGAAACTCTGTTTCCCACTTTGAGGTTGTTTGCTGTTGGTTTGCTGAATTCAAACCTGTTCTTCCTTCACCATCGTCAAATGTTAAGCCTTTTAGGCTGCAATCCTTCCTATCTGTTCTCCCACACAAACCAACTCTTTCTCCAACACGCATTTTCAATCAAGTAATATATTGTAAGTGTTTTTCTATTATAATTGTAAATCAGTTGTGGTCCAGTGCTCTTCAGGTTGCCTTAAAGTCCCAAGGGAAAAAACAAAGAGGAAGAGCTCATACTGGCTACTATAAGGATTTCTTTCCACGTGGATGGACTTTATTTCTTTCTAATGCTCTCTTCCTTTTCCTGGTCTTCATTCAACCTCTAGCTAACGTCTGCTGCTGTTTTTCTTTTCCAAGGTCATCTCTATGGTTTTCTACAGCAACCTAAACTTCTCCTAGTTGCTCTGCTATCATCCCAAACTCTTTCTCTCCATGAGTGATCATAGAAAATGAACCGTTGTTTCTCTTCTTTATTTGCAGAATGGTGAGAGCACTTCACAATGAAATATTTCTTCCTGTGTTTATCATCTTCTCGAGAATGTCCCTGGGGAATAAAAATGACTTCAGGCTGAAGTGGGTACTGAAAAACAAATTAAAGTTTCTGTGTTTGAGTAGCTCCTTGGCAGCAATAATGTATTTGCATATCCCTATATTATTTAGCTTCAAGCTGGAGGTTACTGAAGACCCCTTGGCATAATGTGCCAGGGCCAAACATTTATCATCCCTCATCAATTAGCAATTGTAATGTGTTAAAAACCCGATCTGTTTGTTGAGATCTTCAAAGATTGCCTGAAACTTTTTGATGCATTTGAGTTAGGCAGTCTCTCATTCTATAATGTTGGAGTAGTTTCATTGTTCTAAAACTGTCACTTTGAAATCTGTGATTAGAATATCCTGGGAAATTAAAATGCTCTGATATTATTTTGTCCTTGTTTTTAACTCTAATGTCAAACTTATGTGCATTAATCATTTTGCATGAAGCTTGACCTATTCGTCCAGTATAAAATCAAGAGGGACATTGCTGGTAGATGATGGTGCCTATTACACTGGAGGGAGAATGAATGCACCTCTAGTTTAGTGTGTAATGAGGATGTTATCCATTCAGTCATGCCCAACTTTTAGTGATGCTATGGGCCATGTCTCTCCACATGTTTCCGATCTTGCACTACTTCTTTGAGTTTTTGTATGCTCTGCCTGGTGTCAGCTTGAGGTGTCAGCTTTGTGTGTATTAGTTCTTTTGAATGTGGAGGGAAGTAGACATCTACAGTAGGCTGGTTGCAGAATCTGGTTTCCATGTTAGTAACATTGCTCTGTTATATCCAGTTTCCTCTGAGAATGTTTCAGGTTTAGGATTCCTGAGAGTTTTTTAAAAATTTCAGCAGAAATACAGTTAAAAGCTTTGTAGAACTTTGTATAGTTAGTAGTCAGATTTTCTGGGCTTCAGACCAATACTGATGTATTGATCAGGCTTCTGCAGATGTCCCCCCCTCCATCATCTCAGCAAGTCTTTTTCAGTACAACAGTTCCTTGCAATGTTTGTAGAAATGATAGTCTGTGGAGAATGATTGGAGGTTTCCTGGAACATGTCAAATGATTGGTTGCTAGGGGTTGCATTGTTTTTGTTTTGTTTGTTTTTGGTTGGTCTGTCTTGTCAGTTTGCGTGTGGAATCTGGAACAGACATCTGAACTTGGTGGTAGATGGTATCCAGCTCCATTGACTTGTTATTGAGCCAGAAATTGAAGTGCTGGGCTTCTAGCTGTTTGCATGCTCAATTATTCTAGTCCAATGTATGATTTGTACGAAGGGCATAGGTAGTTAAGAATTTTCAATCCTGGTTCTTTATTGCAGACATGAGTTCTTTAATTCTTTGAAGCAGCTGCATCCTATCTGTTCTATGCAGTGCAGGTTACAATCTTGGTAAATTTCCCATACAGTGTTCTGTCTTTCAGTATGCAGAGTCCTTGTGTGGTGTTTTTGTAGGTTTCTGGTGTGGTGCCTAATGGATGGAGTAGGCTGCTAGTGTGTTCTGTTTTTTTTTAATATATAGAGTGTTATATGTTATATTCTAGGAATGCCTTTCTGTTGATTTCTTTTTCAGAACACCTTTAAATGAAATAGGAGTGGGTCAATAATTCTTGAATATATTTTGGAGGCGGTTGGCAGCCCATGGGCTGGACATATTGTGCATAGGCCACACCTACCCTGGCTCCGCAAAGGCAAAACTACATTGTGATACATCACAATCCAGTCTGTGACATGAACAAGTTTGATACCTGTGTAAATTTAAACCAAACCTTTAAACCCTAAAGGTAGCTTGATAGTGGTTGCAGCTATGTTTATCTTCTTGGGATAAAGAGTAAACTCTTCTTCCTGAATGCATCAGTGAACCAGAATCTACTGGAGTGGGTGGCCATAACAACTTTAATGAAATATATTTTATTTTCCATTTTGCACGTAGCTCACTCAGAAAGCCAATCTGCCATGTTTTTGTATTAATCTGATACTGCTTCAAATAAATCTTCATTTAGTATTTCTGAACACACTCTCAAAATGTTCACTTTTAAAAATACATTCTGTAAGATGACATATTTCTAAATGCAAATTAATATTTTTTAGCTTAGAACTGCAGGTGGTTAATTATATTCCAATTCATCCCTGAATCCGAAAGATTTTGATCTAGTCACCTCTTATCAGAATTTATAAGTATTCAATTGGGCGTACTCCCAAGGCATTTTCTGTAGTTTCAGAGAATAATTATCTCCTTCATCAGGATGTTTTCAAATAATTTCTGTTAACACTCCTTTTTATCATTACATTTATACAAATCTCTAGCTATCAAGGACATCCACAGACAAGCCTTTCCTTGTTTTATTAAACTTAGAAAAGTTCCTAAATAACGAAAGCCCTACAGGACTCTTTGGAGTTTCATTTTTTTTTTAATAAACGAAAATGTTAGAATGGCAGTAATAAAGAACAACTCAAAGGCATCAACAGCTTTAAAAGAGTATTTGTGACTTTTTAAAGACTGCAAAGTGGCTCCAGCAAGTGTAATTGACAATAGTGAATAGATGCCAACAATGGCCATACAATTACAATTATAGCTGCCACCATAATAATGTGCACCAGTTAAGACAAGAATTATTTCTAGGTATATACTACACAGGGCTGGGAAAATATCATCTTGCAAAAGAAACACAGCTTGAATCTTAGGAATGCAGCTAAGAGATACGTTTTCAGAATAGAGGAGAAAACAGTAGAAAAAGACTTAATAGTATTACTTTCAAACCAAATGTTGCAACTGACTGCACATGTCAACATGCACAGAGTTCAGCAACTAAGGGACTAGGCTTTTGTACATGGCCCAAAACTCTAGAGGGATGCTTCTTGATGAAAGTGTTATTTATGATCAAAGTATGGCCATAGAAATGCAAATAACTTTTTCAATTAAGGTTCACAGTACTTCTTTTTGTAGACTTCCATGCCTCTTCCTAGTTTTGCAGGTCACTTGGGCCCCTGTAAGTTGCATGATCTTTACAATACAGTTCTGTTCCAAAACATGTGGCAACCCTGCCTTCTTTTGTTCCTGATCAAGAAATAGGAATTACAAAACCACATATTTTGTCATTCTTTGCTGGTATGCCTTGTAATAGCAATAGTTAATATATACTGCTTCATAATGCTTTACAGCTCTAAGCAGTTTACTGGGTCAACATATTGCCCTCAACAATCTGGGTCATTTTACTGACTTTGGAAGGATGAAAGGCTGTGTCAACCTTGAGTCGATCAGAATTGAAGTCAGGGCAGTTAGCCTGCAATGCTGCATTTGAACCACTGCACCACCACGTACATGCTGCCTTGGCCCTGTTGTGGTCCACCGACGGCCTGCGGAGCTGGCAGCAGTTAGACAGTGAGGAGGAACACAGGCCAATCCTGGAGTCTGGGGAGGGCTCGGATGAGGGATCTGCATCTGAAACAGAGAAGGGGCCAGGACCATCAGAGAGTTATGTGCTGACTCTGGAGCCTCCAGAATCTGACATCAGCAAAGCAGGGGGGAGCCTATTCCCAGTGCATGCTTGCAGAGCTGCCAGAAGGCAAGAACAATTAAGACAAAAGGGGCGACTCGGGAGTAAGGGTTGGAGATTAGCCCCTGCCATAAGACATAAAGGAGGAGCAAAGGGACATGAGCCTTTTCAGGAAGCAACTTTGTTCATTCTGGTAGGTTTAAAATCTGAAGTTGTTTTTTAAAATTACAAAATCAGCAACATATAAAGAAAATACCTATAAAATGTTTTATAGATGGCATCTCTCACCTTCGAGAATAGCAAAGATGTCTCCTAACATGAATCCGAACTGTTGGAAGTGTAAAAAGAAACACGGAACTTTCTTTCACATGTGGTGGTCCTGCACTGAAGCCCAAAGATATTGGCGTAGAATTAAAAAATGGTTAGAGGAAATAACAATGGAACAAATTGAATTAAAACCAGAATTCTTTCTATCAGGAATATTTAATAGACAATTTTCCAAAAAAGCCAAATATACAATATTACATATTCTCACTGCAGCTAATCTTTGCACAATGCTGGAAACAAGCTGATATTCCAACAGAGGAAATGATCATTCAGAAGATAGCAGCTTGTGCAGAGATGGATAAATTAACGTTAGCACTTAAGGATAAAGAATCATCAGAGTATTATAAGAGCTGGGAATGCTGGTATGACTGGGTAGAACAAAAATAAAAAGTACAGTAGTAAATATTGTTAAATTGAAAAAGTGGTAGTAACTATATATTCGCATTAAGATGTATTTGAAAATATGATACCAATAATGATAACAAATAGGGAATCAGACTGTTGATAATGGGATGTAATACTTCCCTGGTTCGAATCCCAGTAAGGGTATGGCTAGCTGAAGAGAGCTAACTAGCTCGAAATAGATCTATCCTAGTCTCCCTTATTTATTATTTAAATTATCAGCTTAAAAACCTTACACACACACACACACATATATATACTCTTTTTGTGTGTGTTGTGTATGTGTTTGTTTGTTTTAGTTGTATAATTAATAAAGTTTGTTATTATAAAATCTGAAGCTTTGTATTGACTTTGTGCTCCGTTTGGCCTTGTATAGCTAATTGGCAATTTAGTCATTGGCAGCATTTCAAAGGAAATAAAAGTGGGTGCTTATCAGCCTTATCCTGAAAGACTGTGGCTGACTTCTGTTGGACTATTCATAAACTGGGACTCATTACAGGCTGTGAATGCATATAAGAGTTTTGGGAACAGCATGTGATTGTTACTGTCTCAGGAAGCCTTGGTCAGAACAGGCCCATAACTTTAAATATGAAACCTTGTGTATTTGTATCTAATAAAAGTATTGCATTGGTATGGATTTAGAAAGATTTTCTGTATACAAAAGGCAAAATTTAGTTCAGGATCAATTGCACATTTTTATCGAGCAGCTTATGAGATTCTAACGCAGACTAGGTGATTAGGGAATCCTATGTGCACATCTGGGCACAAAGTCATTGCCAGTCACAAAAAGGCCTTTTAACACTTGTCACCAAATTGTAAGTTTTAATCTGACAAAAGCATTCATTTCAAGAGCAGTCCTTTATTGCATTTAATGTTCAGCAGGTTAAATCAAATGTAATTTTTGTTCTCATCCTTCCATTTTTCAAGACTGGCCCCAATATGCTAAGCAAAATATTGTCTGATGACACAAAACACATGTATCTTGCCTTACACCATGCATCCTTACCCCTAGCCCAGTTTATCTGAAAACATGAAGTGGCTCATCTTTACTTTATTTTACTTTTGCAGTGATCCCTGTTAATGCTTTCACATTGTTGTTTGCCTTTTTCTTAAAAAGTTCTCACTAGTAGTCCACATTTATGGTTTAAATTTCCCTAACATACATCACCTGTTCAACATTCACTAAAAGGCTACCTGCCCTACAGCTATACGCTCAGGGAAAACAAAGTTTGGCAGACTTCAGGCAAGAAATATTCCCATTAAAAGTTAATTGTTTTTGTTATTAGCCAGGCTCTCTGCTCAATCCCCTTGAAATTTGCTCATCATTAAGTCTTCCTTTATAAGCAATAAGCTCATACAGCAGAATATGTTGGTGGAATCAGACTTGCAGAATTAGCAATCACATTTAATGTTCCTCTTCTAATCTTTTAATTAGACAGCTCCAGTCCAAACCACCCCCACCTTAATTCTGAAATATGCAGTGATGGCAGCCAGCTTTCCAATATGCTGGACTTCGACTGCATTGTTGCCAACTAATGTATTTAATAATCAACTGGCTGGGGGAATGTATTAATTGAAGGTCAGCATATTTGAAGAGTCATCTCATCACAGTAAGAAGTCCGCAGAAGCTCTAATACTCAGCCAATATATCAGCTGAGTATTAGAGGTTCTGCGAACTTATCATGAGATGGCTCTTCAAATATGCTGAGCCATATGTCTTTCCAATTTTCCCCAACCTGATCTGGCATTTGCATCTTAGACAGCAGTATTTCTAATTGTTAGTCTTGTTTTATTTGTATCTTTTCCATTCCTTCAGAGCTATACAGCTTGCCTCACAACAGCCCTGTGAGGTAGGTTATGTACAGAGATAAAGACTTGCTCAACAGCAATCAGCAGTGTGGATTAATGGCATAAATAATGAAAGAAATCAAAATGATTCTGCTGGTTCTGAGGGGAATCCAAAACATAAAATAATAGCTTAACCAGGCCTCATGAAGACTTACAAACAGCTGTAAGCTTGAATTTTCAAGAACTTATCAGGCATGATTGATACAATTCCATCATTTAAGATGATCACCACCTTTAATACTCAGAAGAGATGCTTTGTGGCATGTGTCTCAAGCTTGCCGCATTACGTTGCAGTCACATTTCACGACTCTCCCCCATTCACAAAGCTGGGATAGGCATGGCCTACTTGTGACAATGTGGCCCATGGGCCACCTGTTTGACACCCCTCTTGTGGTTTTTCTTATTTCTATCTACCAAAGTTTCTGCATCTCACAGAAGTGAGAAACGGTTTTGATTTTAACTAATGAAATTCCTATTTTCAAAAATGAGAACTTACCTAATTGACTTTTCTTCCCTGGAACATCTGTATTTGATACAATCAATATCAGTTTAGAGAATCTCCCATATTCTCAGTGCTTTAACCTAACGCTAATGTCATTCAGATGTCTTCATATTTTCTTTCCTGCCTTATAAAAAGTCTTGGAAATTCAGACTTTTAGGGTCCCAATTAAGATATTGATTTACAGATATCAGAGAAATCTACAGGGTGACTAACATTTAAATGCAAATGCATATTTAAAAATATGCAAGTACTTCTGAGAAAGGCTTTCATACTGATTGAGGTTCATATTAAACATTTCGCAAAGGCAAGTCTACAGATCTGCCCGATAATAGAGAAGCGGATGTGGATGTACAACAGCCTATTTCCCTATGTATTGCACCATGGACATCAACCTATAGCACAGCAACATGACCCTTTGCCCTAATAACACAGGTTTGCAATTAGCTTCAGGCACCCAGAACCTGATTCAGTTAACCAATATAATTTGATTTGGCAGGATCTTTCCAATCACCATGATAAACTTCAAATGAATAGCACAAGCCCCAAACAAAGCACAGCTTATCCCAACCACTGCTCTGCCTTCTTTACTGTTCACGTCAACAATGAGACCCCATGTCATTTGCAAGATTACACCAATGTCTTCTTCTACAGCAAAATTGTATATGTGGCTTTCAGACATTATCAGAAGTAAATTTACATCGACTGTAGCTTTTCTTGTGCAGTATATCCCATGCCTTCAGGTTTATAAATAAGTGTTCCCAAAGTCTCCTAGAAGAATGTGCATCCAATATATAGACTGTTTTTTTCAGATAGCTGGCTTGTTCCTTAGATGGATTTATATTCGGCTGAGCTAGAGCAAATATGTTGACATCAGCACCCTCTAGTGGACCCTGGAAATATTATACAAGCTAGGTTGGCACGTTGTGTCTTGCTTTTTAAGTAATCTTGGATCTCCTTAAGGAGCAATAGATATTGACAAAAGATAAAGGCAGTGATTGCATTCATTTTTTTTAGTCAACAATGCTCTGAGGAAGTGGTTTCAATGTTTCATAGTATATCAGATCATTTTCTGGGTTCAGTCTGGCATTCAGATACTTCCACCTGATAATATATAATCTTCCTTATCCAAATCCATTGCCCAAGTCTGCAAAGCTGAACAGAGTTGATGGAAACTAACCAGATCCAGATATCCAGGGCTGTCTCATTAGCGTCAATTCATTCATAGGTCTCTCTTGTAGGTCAATTGAAGCCAAGGACAAAATAGTATCTGTTTCCACTTACGCAAATGGCCTAAGAGGTACGAAAAGGGAGAATGGATATTTCTTTGCACTTAGGGCTGCCACATTTTTGGCATTCTGCTAGACCCAAATTTTCTACACCCCACTTAGAACCAGAAACTTAGTACAATTCAAATATCAAAGATCACAAAAGAGAAGTTGTGCTGAAAAAGTCAGTTAAATTTTCTCTTCCTCTCTTCCCCCACTTCCACATATTCCAAAAAGCAGAACTACATGTTGTTAGGGTTCTTCAAGATAGGATCAATGTCCGAGACGTGTGGTTCTGTTTCAAAACACCCAGGACTTGACGAGCTTTGTCTTGCATGATCAGCTGATCTTTGGAACCACCACAAGCCACAGTTTTCCAAGCACTGGACATCTACAAAACAAAGAATATAAAGGCATCCATTGTACATGCATCTAAATGGTTGAGAAGTACACATGAATACAGATTTACAAAGAAGACTTCATGTGGTATGAGATTCCAACCAATTGTAGATTAACAACAGACTGCAATTAAGTTGACCACAGCTACAAAGAATATGCAAATGTCCCAAAATGATATTAGTTCAACATACAGGTAGTCCTTGACTTACCCCAGTTCACTTAGTGAACATTCAAAGTTACAACAGCACTGAAAAAGTGACATGTCCATTTTTTACACTTATGACCGTTGCAGCATCTCCAAGGTCACGTGATTTACATTCAGATGCTTGACAACTGATTCACATTTACGACGGTCGCAGTGTCCCGGGCTCATGTGATCACTTTTTGTGACCTTCTGACAAGCAAAGTCAATGGGGAAAGATTCACTTAACAACAGTGTGATTAACAAGTGCAGTGATTCACTTAACAAATGTGGGAAGAAAAGTTGTAAAATGGGACAATCTCACTTAACAAATGTTTCAATTAGCAACATAAATTTTGGGCTCAATTGTGGTCGTAACTCGAGAACTACCTGTATCTTTCTAAAGCAGATAATAGCAAATAAATGGAAATAACAAATTGGGAAGGTAACTGCCTGTTTAAACAAGAAAATCGTTATTTTTCCTACAGAAGCTGACTGAAGAACCTTTGGAATATTTCCATTTTTAATAGATAGTTATCACACAATAGATTTCAAACCAGGCCACACATCAAAATGGCAGGAGAATGAAGCTTATGAAATGTGCAGTGGCATGGAAAGAAAAGAGTAGAAACAAAGCAATGAATTTATAATTGACAGGCATGAAATTATTAAACAGGAAAACAGAATTTTTGCCATGGAATTTTTGCCCAGTGGCAACCATTATATTGTCAAAGCAGTGTATAGTAAACTGAATTATTTAAAAAAAATAATGGCTGACCAAACTTTATAATCAGTTTCAAAGTGCAAAAGTAAGTTGACACAGTGACAAACTGCTTCCACACTGTGGCACAGAAAACTTCAGATATGTCTATGCAAGGCCTCAGGAGACAAGTTAAAACTTGATTGAAAGTTTTACTCTTGATTCATAAATTTAGAGATGGATTTTATAATCATATAAACTGCTAGGAGCCCAGTAGAGATTTTAGCATCCCGTTTTTTAAATCCCTAAGATTGTGGCATTTAGCAAATGTCCATGACTACCTACACTTACCAGAGCTGGTACTCTGAATTTACTTTGGTTTCTTCTGGAAGATGGAACCTTCTCAGTCTTTATGTGCACAAATCCTCGGTTGAGTAAGCTGTTGTCATTCGTGCTACTTGACAAGGAAAAATTTAGGGACTGCAAAAGGAAATTTTCAGGTATCAGTCAACCAATGAGAAAAGCAACAGTTGCCATGAAATATACTTACTGATTTCTTCCCAAGCCATTCCTTTTAATGCATTATGAAGCAAGCAAAACATGCATTTAATATAATCAGGAACTGCCCTGATCTTTCAGGCAAGATATCTGTTTTCTAAATAGGAAAAATGCTTTATTTGTAATACTTTACTATGTTCAAAGCAATAGCTCATTAGCTACAACCATTCATTTAACAGCCACTCAAAATTACAATGTTACTAGAAAAAGAAAGGGATGTGTGATCATTTTTCACACTTATGACCATTGCAGCATCATTATGGTCACATGATCAAAATTCAGATGCTTGGCAACTGGCATGTATTTATGATGGTTGCAGTTTCCCAGGGTCATATGATCAAGTTTTGCAACCTTCTGACAAAGTCAATAGGGAAGACAGATTCACTTAGCAATTGTGTTACTAACAAGTGCAGTGATTCACTTAACAACTGTGGCAAGGAAGGTCGTAAAATGGACCAAAGCTCATTTAACAACTGTTTCGCATAACAACAGATAATTTGGGCTCGATTGTGATCGAAGGTCAAGGACCTTATCTCAAAGAATAAGAAATTTCATAACTGCTGAGTAATGCAAAAGATGACAGTACTAATAAACAAGGCTAACGGACGTATTATCATAATTCAGAATAAACAATCAGTTTACTCCTAGAAAGCTTCACCATACTGGCTGCAAAACTGCCTGGGAATCATAGAAGTAGCAGGCTATATGTCTTTCTGGTTTAGCCATTCATAAGATGGCTATGGGCTGAGTAGCTGTGGTATGGACTTGTATCTCCAGCTTTAAAAACTAGTGTAATCAAATGTATTAATATGTTGCTGAAAAGGGCACAATAATGCATTTAACTTGTGTACTGCTTTCATTGGACAGTACTTTTCCCCAACAGCCCCAAGGACCAAGTCAAGATCCCATCTAGTCCATAGTGGAAATAATTCACCTGTGCTGGCAGATTATCATACCTAGCAGCTTAATATAGATTTCAAATGAAACAAGAAAAAAAGTGAATCTCTAATCTACCAATATACTTGAGTATTTAAGGGTTTAGCCTTAGATTTTAAGTTTAGCCTCCCTCCACAGCTACTATTGTAAATGCCTATTTAAGAAAGGAAAGCACTGCAACATTGAGCCTTGAACTCCCAATCCTTGCAAGCAATCCAAAAGTATGCCATGGTTGATGACACCAAAGGCTGAGAAAGCAAGCAGCACAAGCACAAGTTACACAGAGCATACAAGTCTCAACACAGGTGAACCTTGTGAGCAGCCCATGCCCATGCATGAGAAAACCTAGATATTCTACTTTCCCAGGGATTTCTATAAGTGTCATATCACTTTCTCCACAACATTCCCTCCAAAAGGGAAAATTTGGGAAAGTTCTCTAACCCAGCCAGTTCCAGACATGAGCTCTTAAGCAAAAGATGTATCACTACCTCCTTCAAAATGACTGGCATATCCTTTTCACATAAGGCGTTTAAAATTCTAGAAAAATAACATGTAAAGAAGCTGCTGCCTTATTAAAAGTAATGAACTGAATTCTTGTGCTCCAAGGGAGTTTTTGATCAAAATTGGGACGTTTTGCTTTTTAATGAAGTTCCATACATTTTTTTCTTCAATACCATTAACATTTGTCTACTCTACTCTTAAGCCTGCAATACCTCACCTCATTTTTTTCCTACCCAGAATATGTTTATTATATTTTTATCTGCAATAAAATTGAGCCACTTATCTGCAGGCTGAGAGATGTAGTTGCTAAAAGCAGTGTGGGCCCAATGCAGCTTTCCTGAAACTCAACGGAGGCCAAATATTTTGCAGGATGGATGATAATAAGCTGTTGCCTTCTAATTTATAGCATTATAGAAAAGCACATTAACAAGTCAAGTATCAATTATTACATCAGAATTAACGGTGTACAAATACACAATATTCTTTTAATCACATGGGAGTTTGTTGTATTTTATTTAAAAAAAAAAGTTTCAAGGTAATTCATTAGCATAGACAAACAATACCTAACAGTTCTCACTAATATGCTTAAGTGCTCTTACAGAAATTGTTGTCAGAAGGAAATGTTTCATTACCTTTTCTGGTACTGAAAATTGCAGGGGAAGCACAATGCACTGGTAAAGTACAAGCAAATGCTACGAGAATGAAAAACGATCAGTTCTCAAAGTAACTAAAAGAAGGGCAGCTTCTAAAAAAGGGAGACAGCTCTTCTTCACGAAATGTTGCCAGGCTTTATGTAAAATAGAAGTCTTGCCAGTATTTGCAAAAACCCAGAACTGAAAATATTAAAGAGTTCTTAAGGCTAAATTTGTCTTATGAAACAGGAAGAGTTTAAAGTGTGTGCCCCATACATGTACTGTATAGTGATCCGTTGTGAAAGAACATATGAAATTGCCTTCTGTAGGGACAAAGACTGGGAAGATATCAACTTTCCCATAGCAATGAAATAATATTGTAGCAAGGAGGTAAACGGAGATATTTTAAAATCATTACCAGTTACCAACTTACTCTCCCTGGGATCACAGCTCACCTGAGTTCTTTTGAAGCAAATAGGGTTGGCCACAGAGGAAACAGTCAGCTTCAAGTCTTCATCAATAATATCCAAAGCAAGGGATTTCCTGACCTTCTTAATTGGACTCCTGTGCAACTGAAAAAGCAATGGAATCAGGATATTAGGCTTTAACTGAGGGGAAAAATAAATAAGGCTGGGCATCAAGTTATGTCAGATTCTAAATTTGACTTTAGTGAATTATTGCAGAAACCTAAACAATCTGAACATGAATTAAGTTTTGGAGAATTAATTTATTTACACATTCTTGTCACAAAGACCCTTTCAATGCCCATGGGCGGCAAAGCAAACCCAATACTAATAAGATTTTCTAAGAAACAACAGCGCATCAAAGAAGTGCAATATTAAGTCAAGCAAACCACGAAGATTAATGCAAAGCCTGCCAGATCCAGCATAATTACAAATGGACAAACGTAACAAGGCTTGTTCAGTTAATGCCCTAAACTGAGGACTAATTGCTACAATTTAGAATTTCTGAAATTTTAACTTTAAAATATCCAACCATAACACACACTTTTTGCAAATTCCAAACAAATAATCTTTTTTTACCAAAAAGAAATGCTCAGTGACATCTCAAGAGCTACCAGATTTACAAGTCACAGTCCCATATCAGTTTTTATAACACAGAGATTAAAAAAAAAGAACATAGTTCAAAAATACTTGGGGCATAACAGATTGATATGTTTTATAACATAGTTTTATTTTCCCCTTTGGCTCATCTTCAGGTGACTAAGAATCCTGTGATGCCTTAGAAAGAAAAGTAATTTGCCAAGGACAACTCACTTTGACATATGAAATGCAACTAGGAGAGAGCTAGCACAATCAGTTTGCTCACAGAACATGCATTCTGGCATAGTTCTGGAAAAATAAATTTCAATTATTTAAGAGTTTAAATTTTAAGAGTTTTACCTAAAGACTAAGTCAAAAAGAGTTATTTAAGAGAAAATACAGATGCAAAACAGAGGCTCAATAAGCAAATATATAATCTACAACACTAGAAGAACCACACAATAAAACGTAGGCATACACACACCATTCTATATCTAGTCTGCTATCGATATAGACTTTATACTCTGAGGAGGTAAAAAGGAGTAAATTTGCTATTTGACTGTACATTGTGCACAATGAATTATGCACTAACCTGTTAGCAATCCTGGATAAGTACCCTGTTACCCTCAATTTCAAAAGCCCATTAAATGGAAAAGTCAGATTAAATCAGTCCAAAACAGTTTGTTCTTTCCTCCCTGGAAATTATTCCTCAAACCATTTCTTCCCTATCTCCAGCCTCCTTCCTGCTGAATAGGAAAGAAGTTGGAGAGAAAAATGTCCCCGACAAATGATCCACAAAGGGCATCATCAGAAATAAAGATTCTCTATCAGCTGCTTTTCAACCTGGCTAGCTTCTGCAACAAGGGTTCTGACATGCAAAGGTCTCACTGAAGGTACAGAACTAAAAATTTAATGCTCTACCATGAATTTTAAATCAAATACCCATGATGCAGGTGAAATGGTGTGGGTTTGCACTCCTATTTTTAAAAGTTGCATTATCTGAGAAAGAAATTCATTGTGGCATCCCAACCAGAATGGAGCAGATCTGACTCTGTAAACTTCAAAAGTTACAAGGAAAATTAAAAGGAAAGATTAACTTTTAGCAGACATGCTTAATCGATGCTTACACCCTGTTTTCTCTTCTGTTTCTCTGGCTTCATGTCATCTTCTATGATCAGTTCCATTCCAGTCTCACTCCAGAGTACTTCTTTCAAATCCTCTTCAAGATTAGGTGTTTGGGGCTACGTTTTGTGATACAAAGTGGGGTGGGGAGCCAACAAGATATGATTAATAGCAGAATTGTGGCTCAACACTTGGCATTTTGTTCTTTACCCTGAAGGAGCAGTTCCACCAATTTCTGAAATAGTAACTTTGCCCACAGATATGCATAAACTTTATCTGATTTATTTCTAAAGGCACATATTTGGGGGGGGGTGTTTTGATTCCCCAAGAAAGCAGAATGAGATAGAAGGTAGCACAAGAGCCTTGTAGAGAATTGGGTGGATGGAGAGAAAATTGAAAGGATTTATATCAAGATCTTCCTATCTATGGTAATCACTATTACAGTCAGTAATAAAACCAAAGCAATCAACTTTTGAGCTTTGGCCTAATTTCAAAAGGTATCTGCAAATAATTAGTTCAAGCCAATACCCTACTCTGGCAGCCTACCATATGGGTAGAAATGTGGAATTGTGGAAGTGATCACAAGGATCATGTGGTCCAATTCTCTATAATGTGTAGGAAAATTATTTAAACCAACCTTGAGAGAACATGAATGAGAATCAAATTTAGTCTAGGAGCTGGAATCAGTTCCTTATTAGCCTTAGACAAGAGATCTTTTTTGGCTCCATTTCTTGAGACATATTAGGAGATCATTAATCCAGTGGGGGTATGAGATGCAAACACAGAAAGGATCCAGGAATTGGCTGAATACATACCAAAGGCCTTATTGGGCCATACTTCTCTAGAGCATTCTTAAAAGGAGTTGGTGTATGAGGTGTATTGTCTGCCGTATATTTCTGATCAGGAGTTACAAATCTGAAAACATACATGCAGAAGAGTAAAACACTGTCATTTTAAAATCCAAGATTGGATTCAGATAAATGACAAACGAAACAGTCAGTAAAAGTACTATTAACTGTTTGGGACCTTAACCTGAGTTGATCTAACTTATGAGGAGGCAGGACTATAAACCCTAACATAGCATCACCTGCTAGCCCACATCACCCAATGCATTTATATCCAAAGGTTCTCTAAAAGGAAACAAATACTGACAACTTATGCATTTGCTAAATTTATTTATTCCCCATCTCACAGCAATTATACAGGTAGCAAGGTATTTACAATGTGCATTATTTCACTTTAAAACATACAAAAAGTTCCTCTTGCTTCACTCTTATCTCCTGTATGCATTGCCTAAGCCTCTTGGATCAGAAGGTGCAGCTTGGGAGGAGAAAGATAGAAAAGAGACTTACACAGAGGTCTTCTGCAGTAGTGGGGTCTTGTCCCTGTGCAGTGGGGTTGTCACAATTACCTTCTGGCTGCAAACAGGTGTGGAAGTTAAAGAGGGATTCTCCAAATCAAAAGTGTCTTGTTTGGTCCATAAATTCAGGAACTGCAAAATAAAAGAAATTAATATTTCATAAAGATGGAAGGGATCTCTCAAAGTAATTTGGTGAATGTTGCTGAGACAAGGGAACAGGATCGAAGGGAAAATGAAAACACGAATATAATCCCTCAGAGGACTGAGCTGCATGCCTGCTCTGTAACATCCTGTTCATTCTCATACCTGCAAGATATAAATTCTACCATACTTTCACACAACATATAATTTCAATCCTCAGCCTCTCCCCCTAAAACCATGGATAGGCACAAATGTAGAGACAACAGTGATCTGACTCACTATAAAGAAACATTTTCTGTTCCAGATATGCAGCCTGTCATTTCTAAAATACCCTAAAATTCATCTCACTTTCAATAGAAAGCATCCAAAAAGCAGAGGAAAGGGGTGGGAGAGCCCTTTATCTTCATTTTAGGTTTCATCATATGCTGTAATTACTGATTCCTTTACACAGCAGGCTCACACAGAGATCTGTTGTCTCTGTGCTAGGTGATAAAGCCATCTGACGGTGAGTAGCCTATTAACAGAAATATCATAAAAACAGGAATATCGGATCCTTATAATAATAAAAAAGAAGAAGTTAGATTTGTGGTCTGATTTATTTCCACACTTTGATATGTTTCCCCTCCATACTAATCTGGAAGAGTTGGTATGGAGAACTGTTACTTAACACCTTTGACCTCTCCACAGCAATTGTCTTGCTTCCCAGTTGGGTTCAAAAATTGCAAATAAGCCAAACTTTTTAAAGGGAGAATCCTCTAGCAAGGAATTGTTTCCTCTTCTTGGCCTCAGGCTTGGAGTAAAAGGCTATAATTCAATAGAAATACATTAACAATTCCTTGAAATATTAGTTGAAATTCTGCCAGTCAGTACTGGATTTAATAGAATGGACTCAGTAAATCAGCTTATGAATAAAAAAGAAAATACCTTTTCAAATCATTTCACTTACTTTAAAACATAGGAAGGAAAGAAAATGTATATGTGTAATCCAGTGCTAAATTTAAACTCCTATAACTTTTAATACCAACTTCTAATTTTTAATTGATATCATCTCTGTAAAGAATGCATTTTCAAATCTTAGAAACTTATATAGCAGGAGAGCTCTCATATTGGCAATAAACATGACACAGAATGTCAGTATGGAAGCACCTGCTAATAGTTTACAACAACAAACATCCAACAGCATTTGTCTATGTTCAGTCATGTTCTGTAAGAAACAAGATCCTCAGGGCACTTTCTATCTTAAAAGTTATTATTGAGGCTAAGCAAAAAAGGCCCAAGTTGCTAGTGTTGGATTCATAAATTCAAAAAAAACATAAAACTACGAAACAAGGCTGGAGATGGACAATATCCATCTCAAGTAAATGCTAAGTAAGTGTCAAACTGGCCACCCACGGGCTAGATGCATCACGCACAGGCCACGCCACCCCAGCTCTGCAAAGGAGGGAAACGTCTTGAAATCTCACATGATGGCAATGTGACACGGCAAGTTTGATCCCAATGGCCTAACCCATTGAACTGGTGAGAATACATTCCAAGAAGTGCATACAAATTTCACACATGGAGAACATCTTTTATAAGCAGAAACTCAAGAGGAAGAACTTGAACAAATCAAACCCAAAATATTCACTGGTTGTATTTTATCAACCTTAAAGCCACAAGTGGTCTGTAGTCCATACATCTTAAAGTTGCTGAGGTTGAGGAATGCTTCTTAGGGATAAACAAGACAAATATGATGCAGAAGAAAACAAACTGCCCAAAAGTGAAAATCAAGAGGCTATGATGTACGAGATTACTACAAGTAGTCCTTGGCTTATGACAATTTGTTTAATGACTGTTTAAAGCTACAACAAATGTTACTTGCAACTGGCCCTCTCACTTAAGATTGTTAGTGTCCCCATGGTCCTGTGATCACCATTTCTGATCTTCCCAGGGGACTTCCAACAAGCAAAGTCAATGGAGGAAGCTGGATTGCTTATTGATTGCAGCAAAAAGGTTGTAAATTTGAGCTCAATTCATTTAATGACCACATTTTTCAGTGAAGGAAGTTCCAGTGCCATCTGGAACTTGTAAGTCAAGGACTACCTGTACTGTAGACTACCTGTACTGTAGAAAAATTGCCTTGGCTCACAAAAGATTGCCACCATTTCTGATTTTATCAGGATATAAGCAGGCCAATTTCTAACATTTAAAAGCACCCAGAATGGTTTTGTGTATCATTTTCATCTCACACCAAGCTGAATTTTCCTCAAACTGATGCCCTGTGCTACAATTGCAACATCCAAAATTCCCAATCAGTTTGGCCAGTTTCTGTCAATTAGCCATTTTAGACAGCAATTCTGGAAGGTGCAGACTGCATCAAATTAAAAAAAAAATACAGATAGGAAAAGATGACCTAATCTTTCTTGGAAACAGCCCCAAAGTCTATATAAATTATATATGGTAATTACTTATAACAGCTTTCCATTAGTCTGAATTCCCTCCTTAAAAGTAGGTTTCAAATGAAGTCTGACCTTTCATTTCTATAAACACACAAGCACACCAAATTCCATCAAATAAAAACAGGATGTTGCCAATTGTCAAAATTGATCATCATATCATTAAACTTAAGAGGAGACCTTGGCACAATTAGCCTCTATCTAGTTCTGTATTGCTCATCTCATTGCCAGTTCATACCAACTTACCTGGGATGGGGAAAATGGCAGAGTTTTGACAGGGGTGCTTTTAACCGGAGTGCTCTTGGGTGTCATACAGGAATCAAGGAAGGAGAGGTTTGTATTGGTGCCACCCTCTAAAACTGGTGAGAGACTTATTTTCCTCTTCTTTTGCCTCTTGAGCACAGCAGGAGGGGTGCCAAAACTCATGTCTGTGCATGGTGAAATGGGGATGAGTTCACCTTTGCTCCCTTTGCTGAGGTCTGAAATGGTATGGCCATCTAAACGGTACTCTGTCACATTCTGTGATGAGCAGTAGGGTTTTATAGAGGCTTGCCTCTCCGGACTGTTGCTGTTACTTGCAGACAGATCATCAGGTAGATCAAACTGAGAGAGATCACACCAGCCATCTGGGTCCTGCCGGAATAGGAATGCTCAGAATGAGATCCAAAGTCTAAAACAAGACTGCAGACAACGAACACAGTACAGGGAAAAAAAATTCTAATAGCTTTGGGTTATGACATAATTATCAGCAGCTGAAATCAATCCATAAGCATCTTATGGAAAGTTATAGACCAACTTCCTGCACTGTTTTAGCTCCTGTTGTAGACAGATTTCGAGTACACTAAAGGAAACTGGGCCAAATCACTCAACCAACTCTTCTAAATTAATGTAAAATCTGGATTTCCCCCATTCATAATCAAGTACCTTAACCATTATATCCTAATCAGCAGCTTATGGAAATTGATATAACCAGTGGTCATGCATAAATCAGCAAACCAACAAAAAATCACAAAACATTAAAATCAAGTCAAAAACAGCAAATATATGCTATATACACATTCACATAAATACTAAGCCATACAAAATGGAAAACAGAAATCACTACAATACATAACCACTGATTTCACCCTCCACCAAAAGGACTATTTCTTTCAAATAATCTTCCCTGTCAAATTCTCTTCCTCCCTTGGTTATGTAAGTTCATTGTTTTTCAAATTCGGCAACCTTAAGATCTATGGACTTGTAACTCCTTTGCTGGCTGTGGAATTCTGGGAGTTAAAAGTCTATAGATCTTAAGGTTGCCTAATTGGAAAAACACTAAGGTAGTTTATCAAAATATTCAGTGAAGCCATGTCTTACAGATTCAATCATGTCCAGAGCTTCTGAAATAGCTGGGGCAGCAGCAGTACATAAATAATTGCCTGCTTCAACTACCCATGTGCACACAGAACTCCCATTCAAAGGATCATCGGGCACCATGGCTTCTGATGCTTCATTGACACTGGGCTCCACTAGGCTTTCAAGCGTTGGCTCAGATGGCAACATCTGCAGGTCTGCTGGCTCTTCATCAGTGACTTCTTCCTTCTTTACTTCCAAAGTCTGGACAGGCCAGTTGGCCAAAAAATGCTGGAAAGATAAGTGAAGATTTGTATAAACAAAATCACTGTTTATGTTCCAAGCTGCAGATTGTAAAATCAGAGGTAGGAAGAACACAAATAAGATCTTTTTTCTTCATATCAAACAAATGCAGAAAACAATATTTTCATAAATCCAGGTGTTGGATTTCAACTCTCTCACCACCAAAATGGTCAAAATTGATAGGAGCTTCCTACCGTACTTTTGAAGCAATAGTCACTTCAATAATTTTAATTTTATTTTCTTTCTTGCTCCCAAATGCCGCCTCTCTCTTAGCCCTTTACAGAGCTAAGCTTTGCAAAAAGAAAGATTACATCCAAATCTCCGCATTCTGGAGGTAAAATATTTCATTCTACCTGGAGACATTCTACTTTCCACCCCACCAGAATGTAGTGATTTAGCAATTCTGGGTATAGTTTGTAGTTTTCTGGAATAAATCTTCTAGAAGACAAAGTGATTTGTGATGTTCCAAGCATGACCATTCATGCCATGAAAAGAATATTCCAGGAATATAGTACAATTCTAAACTTAGAAATGTTGCATTTTGCACATCCATATTTCATCAAGCATTACGATACATAATCTTCTTCAAAACTAAGTTTGTTATTCAAGTGTTTGATAGGCAGCTGAAAGCTAAATGTTTTGCATTACCTGATTTTCCCCTTCTGATGCATTTTGTCCTTCCTTGCCTTCCACCTCTACGAGCAAATAAAGAGGTTTGGATTCTTTTGCTTCATTAAGAAAGCCTCCTGTGTCCACCTTCCTTTTGATTGTAGAATTCCAATGGTTTTTCACAGCATTATCAGTCCTTTAAAAATAGACAATAAATATGTGCGGAATTAGCCAGAAGCAGCAAGCACTATTCTGAAAGATGTTGCTTCAACAGCTTTTAAACATACCTTCCAGGGAGCAGCTTGGCAATCTCAGCCCACCGGTTTCCAAGTATCTTGTGAGCCTCACATATTATGCGGTCTTCTTCTTCCGTCCAGGATGATTTCTTGACTTCAGGGTTCAGGTGGTTGTGCCAACGTTCCCGACATTGCTTTCCTAGTCGGCCTTTCAAATGCTTGGCTATGAGCGTCCATTGCTTTGTGCCATATTTTTTCACTAATTCAATGACCTCATCAGAAAAATAAAATAGTTTTGTTTACTGGATGCACTTTTGATAATTAACATTCAGCCATTATACAAGGATCAAGAGCCATGGTGATGCAGTGATTAGAGTACAGTACTGCAGGCTACTTCTTCGGACTGCCAGCTGACTGCAATTTGGCAATTCAACTCTCACCAGGCTCAAGGTTGACCCATCCTTCCAAGGTGGGTAAAATGAGGGCCCAGATTGTTAGGGGCAATATGCTGGGGCAATACACACTGTGAAGTGGTATATAAGTTTAAGTGTTATTGCTATCTATGTGGAAAGCTGTAATTAACCAGGGTCATGCATTTCCAATCCACTTTGCCTAAAGACACTCATTTTGTTTGCCTAAAGACACTCATTTTTGTTTTTAGGCTCTCTTTAGAACTTGAGAAGGGTTTAATATCTTGAAGACACAAAACCAGCATTTTAAACCCTGCAAGGCATTTCAAGGCATAACTCTTTTTCAAAAATAAAAAAAAATTGCCCAACATTGGGGATATGATGGAGGCTATAAAAGGGAGAGCCAAGATCAAATTGCAATAAATGCTTGGATTCTCCATTATAGTACAAAATTGTATATTGTGTGAAGGAGGAAAATATTTGAATTATATCTCTTATCTTCCAACAGGAAGTTGATCTCAGACTGACATCTGTCATACTTGTAGATGCAAACCCAGATTTCCTACCAATGTTCTGGCTGGAAATTCTGCAAGGTCACTAGGTTGTGAAAGGCTTGCTTGAGAATTATGCCCAGCAATTACTTCTTACATTAGGCAACCTGAGTGCAACCTGGAGTTCCCTATCACAAAGAAGACAGCATTTCAGTTCCTTAGCTCCAAAAGTAAGTACTGAACGATGAATTACCTTCTGATCTTCTTGTTTAGTCCAGGGGCCTTTCACAAGAACAGGATTTAGCACTCTTAGCCAGCGATACTGACATTGCTGTTCAGTGCGGTTCTATGATCAAATTTAAATAGGTTTATGTTAATGAAACATTAGTAAGACAGACAGAAATAAAAATAAAAAGCGACAGAGACATGCATTATGCACTTTAACCAGCAGCTAAATTTCTGCAAATTTGGCTTCCAATTGTTTCTGCAGCTAGGGAAAACAATAAGAAGAAAGACTGTTCAACTGAAAAATTCCACTTACAGGAAAATGACTTGCTAGGAATTTCCAGTCATGTCCAAACTGTGTCACCAACGAATTCAACAGCTCATCCTAAAAAGAGCAAGATGGTCAGGATATGTCACAATCTAACACAAAATAAGGAACAGAATATTAAATTCTTATGTGATTTGACTACACTGAACATAGGTAGCAGGTTACACTTCTAATACAAAGTATACAATGCATCAGGATATGATAGAAGCAAATACTTTGTCTGTACAACTCTGATGTACGGAGAAATATAAAACCTCAATTTTCCCCTGCCCTTTCCAGAAATTTCAAGATCCCCAAACTCGATTGCAGATTATACAATAAAATATTATCTTACAGAGATTCTATATACATAATGCAGGGATTTTATAACAGGAAGCAGAAAGAATAGATCTATATAATTTATCAGAAACTAAATGCCTCTTTAACTTTTATCCTGGGTTTCGCTTCGTAGGAAAATATCCAAAATGATTACAAACTTAAGCCTCAAACAGAAGCAAATACAGAGCTCTGGCAAACATTTACTATCCAAAGATTATTAAGTGAGTCATGCCAAATTTTATGATTTTTGCCAAAGTTGTTAAGTGAATCACTATAGTTATTAAGTAAATCATATTATTAAGTCATGTTAAGTGACTGTCTTCCCCCACTTAGCTGACTAAGACACAAATGGGGATCATATGACCCTAGGACACAGCAACCGTTGTAAATACATGCCAGTTGCCAAGTGCCTGAATTTTGATCATGTGCAACAGTTTTAAGTGTGAGGATCAGTTATGCCACATTTTCCAGTGCCATTGAAACTTTTGATGCTTGCTTAATAAATAGTTGTAAGTTGAGGACTACCTGCTTTTTTCACTTATAATTTGGTCAATAACAAGATCTACCTGTGTTCCAACCATGTATTGGTTTATGAGAACATTAAATATGATTTCCATTTAATAATTCAAAAGCAGGCTAGCCCTGTTTATTTACTATATCTGTATCCAAACTTGTCAGTGGATCTTTTCTTATGCATTCACCTCCTTCAGAGCTTCATACCTGCTTGGCCCAAGGCCAATCTCCCCAATTTTTCTTTATGAATAACATAATACATACTTCTTCACGAGACCACTTGACTTTACATCTGTTATCCCGTCGGTCTATCACATCTGAATCCTGGTAAAGCAGTTCTTCTTGTTCTTCACTATTATAAACAGGTTTTAAAAGAGAAATGTTATATTTAAGCATTCACTTATAAATTTATATCTATCTAGTTTAGCAGAATAAAACACTTTGGCAAAATCTTCACCTGCAAACACCCAATTCTTCAATTCACTTTACAAAGATTGGTATCCCTATACACTAGGACTAATCCATATGTTGCACTGGAAGCCAAAGGAAAAAAAATTCGCAAACATTCTATAGCCATCCTGACATTTCAAAATGTCTTCACAATGAAGCTTTAGAAACACTGATCTCATTTGTAAATCTGTTAGTTGCCCTCATGCTTGGAATTTTCTCTTTGGAAATCCACCAAAGCCGCCGCCTAAACAGCTTTTGACTTCCTAAATTCTAACTTGCTTTTCATAACGAGAAACAGGATAGTATTATTGATCTAGAAGCTGCCCCCAAACCCTTGCAATAGCCTGGGAAATAAGGCCAAGTCAAATTCATTCCTATCATGAGATTAGTAGCTAAGATATTTGTTTAATATGAGAGCTTGAAACAAAGCCCTTCACATTAAAGTCTAATGTGCTATAAATCCATAGCCAGAGCATTTAACTCCTTGGGATTTTAAAAAATCTTGACTCCATTATTACAATACCTCTTATAGGCTGAGATCCCACTATCATTATGGTTTAAACTGCTCTCCCCCACTCCCATTTCATCAAAATCCTAAAACTATGAATTTGAATCTAGTTGCCCAGAGTAGCCTTACTAAGGTCGTCCCAAAGGTGCTTTATCAAGAAGCAACTGGACTTTGTTTTTTTTTTCCTTTGAAGATGTTTTGCTTCTTATCTAAGAAGCTTCTTGTATAAACTTCTGTAGAGCTGAAGAAGCATCTTGGATGAGAAGCGAAATACCTTCAAAGAAAAAGCAGAAAGTCCAGTTGCCTCTTAAAAAAGCACTTTTGGGACAACCATCACCTGGATGATTGAAAATCTCCATAGACACTCATGAAGGTCATGAGCTATGGCCATGTTTTTCAACCAGGAGTCACTTCTTGGGGGATGGAAGGAGAAGGAACTTCCTTTCTCAACCCCAGCATTGTTTCCTAGACAAAAAGGGCGCAACTTATTTTCCTCCCCCCCCTCCCCCTGCCACAGCCTGGAGGGGGGAGATTCCTTTGCCGACCAGGCATTTCACGCGAGCCATTTTAAGTTTTCCATTTCAGATAATCAACAGCGCCCTCCCTCCTCCTCCTCCCCAGCAGATTGGCAATCTATGGACACCTCTGCCACGTTTGCTCCATAGATTCATTCGCTTCACGCCGGGAAGAGTGGGGGAGAAGCGGCGGGATAAATGGACGAAACGGAGCCAGCGCTTTCGGGTTTGGGGGGTGGAGGAGAAGGAAGATGGGAATTGGCTCCAAAAAGGCGGGAGGGAAGAAGTACCCTCCCGCTCTGCGCAGCCCTCCCCAAATGCACGGCTTCCCGCAACTCACCAGCGAGCCCGACGAGACATTCTGCCTTGCAGCTTTTGCAAGAAAATCATAAATCAAGCCAGAAGTTTTCAAATGACTTGCTTTTAGGGAAAAAAACCACCGGGGACCCGGCGGGAAAGTCGCTGCTGCCGCCACGGCCAGGGCTGCGTAAAAAATGCTGCTAAATCTTCCCAAAGCAGAACGCGCTCGCTGCCTCCCGCCCGGGAACCGAAAAGCGCACTTTTCTATCTCGCGCCAACCCCGCCGCAACCAGCCACCTTTTCCGGCGTGATGACGCTCCCGATGACGCGGCCGAGATCCGTGTTCATAGGAGGAGGGCGGGTGGTGGGGGCTGGGAGAAAGTGGCGCGCGCGGGCAAGTTGGAGTTTTGTATTTTCCTTTTTAAGAAAAAAAGAAAACCAAAACATTCCCACAATACTCGAAAAGAAAAATACGACTTCTTGTAAGCAAAGGCAGAGCCAACCACGCATCCCTGTAAAATCGATAGCTTCAGGCGGCTAAAATAGGTCTTAGGATGGAGCATTCTATTAAAAAAACACAGCGGCCGCGTTGATTCTAAAGAACAATAAAGAGTCAAAGATTCACATCAAGCCAATGCATTTAAGTTATCTGAGTAGAAGGTCACTATTTCGAATATGCTAGGACGTTTCATGAATCAAGAGTCATAAAAGGGCATTTGGCCAGTCTTCCAAAAAGAAGTATGTAGAGCTTATTAATATTAATTAATATATTCTATTATTAATATTAATTAATATATTCTAGACCTAGAATATGCCGCCTTCGGTCCAATCTAAGTATAGTATATAAAATCATACATTACAATGTCCTACCTGTCAATGAATACTTCAGCTTCAACCATAACAACACAAGAGCACACAATAGATACAAACTCAAGGTTAACCGCTCCAAACTTGATTGCAGGAAATACGACTTCAGCAACAGAGTGGTCAATGTCTGCAATACTCTACCTGACTCTGTGGTTTCTTCCCCAAACCCTAAAAACTTTAACCTTAGACTGTCTACTATTGACCTCACCCCTTTCCTAAGAGGTCTGTAGGGGCGTGCATAAGCGGACCAATGTGCCTACCGTCCCTACCGTCCCTATCCTATTGTCTCTTTTATATTTTATTTTTCTTATATATATCCATGTATTCATAACTATGTTTTACTTATACCTATTATCTTGTAAGCAATTGACAAATAAATAAATAATACTATTAGTAATACTACAATATAACAATGTTTTAAACCATAAAGAATCGGAAGGCTACCAACTGCTATAACCATGGATCTTGTGGGGGTTGATAGGGATTGTAGTTTAATATTTAAAAGGGACCCAATTGGATGAAGACTTCCACTTATATATTTTTCTGTACTTGCTGTATTTGAAAAATGGTGGGTTCATGTAACACAGTAAATGACATGTCATATTTTGCAAACATTGTGCCTATGCTAAGCCAAAACCCAAAATTACATATTAATTTATAATGAGTAGTGTGAAACCAGGAACAGGCTTCACAGGCAGCTGACAGAAGAAATTATGACATCCCATATCCCAAATAGCACAAATTATCTTATGTCATTTGTGTAAATAATATATGTCATTTGAGTAAAAAACAATTTATATCATTTACATCAGAGGTCACCAACCAGTGGACCGGGGACCACTGGTGGTCTGCGAGAAAATTTTGGTGGTTTGCAGAAAAATTCCCCCCCACAAAGCAATTAATCCAGGCTGCACGGGAACACAAGGCTGCACTGCCCACATGGCCCGCCCACCCGCTGACCCCCACCCTTCGGCCAAGCGCAAACTTCAGTAAAGCCACACGAGCTGGAATTGGAAGTTAAGACTAACGGCGGGGAAGGGAAATCAGCCCTGGAGTGACTTGCTAACATTGGGTGGGAAAGTCGGTCCCATATTCCAGACCTGCAGTAGTCACAAGATTGGCCTTTGGTCATCCTGGAGCAGCTCCTCCAGTCCATGGCAGGCTGGTGCACCCAGGTGGAGGAGCAGCTACTCCGGAATGAGCAAAGGGCCGGTCTTGGGACTACTGCAGGTCTGGAATATGGGACCGACTTTCCCACCAATGTCAGCAAGCCATCATCAGTCAAAATTCATATTAGTGGTCCACGGGATTTAAAATTATGAGTTTGGTGGTCCCTGAGGTCCAAAAGGTTGGGTGGGCCCTGATTTACATGATGGCATCCACACGTCATTTGCCCTTCCTAGTTGCTTCCCTGCAGAGTTTGAAGCATAATATCCATACAAATATAGAAATGGGCTTGCTGTTTCAAGATACATTTTTTAAACGATTGGTTGGTGTACTTTCAACTTTGCAGCTGAACAGGAAATGCAAATTGTAAATCTATTCGCCTGCACAGCTTATTTTCTTTTCTTGTTAGAAATTAAACCTCTGCAGTCCTTTAAGTGGCTAGGAAAATTTTTTTGTTTCTTTTGCCTTTTATTCCCATTTTGACAGCCATAATTGACTTTCACAAGTAATTAAAGGTACAGTAACCCCATTCATAATGAAAAACTGGCATTGACAGTTTATTCCTTCTACAAAAACTAGGTTAAAAATAGGCTAAAAATAATAAAACACATTTAACATGAAAGAATGGAAAATTCTTCCCATAGGGAATATAAGTCAAATTCACAGATAGATGATGGGGATGCCTGACTTGACAATAGTATTTGTAAGAGGATCTGCTAGGTTTCTATAGGATATCATTCAATAGGCTCAAGTCTTTTCTATTATCGCAGAGTGCAGGACATGGAATGCTGCTGTTAAACAAAAAACTAGATTTCACCTGAATATTAAGAAACATGTCTATACCACAAGAATAATTTGACAGAAGAACCACTATCTCAAAAATATAATGAACTTCCTTCCTCATGGTGTTTTTAAGCAGAAGAGAGGTTCATCTGTCACAGATGCTTTAATTTGGCTTCCTGCACAGATCAGATTGGTTGGATTTAATACCTAAATGATCTCTTCCACAAATTAAATCAGTTCAGGGAATTAAAATTAAACAAGTGGTGAATGCTTAGCTGAGGAAGGATTTTTTTAATTCAAGAAATATGGCATATTTGTTCTGTTATTTGTATACTTGGATTGCATGCTTCTGCATTAAAATCAGTACCAAAACGCCTATGTTCAGCCAAAGATGTACATCATTTGTAAATGATTGATGGTCTCTAGAGCTCCTGTGAGAAATTTGTTGGCTTCAGGCAATGCCACTTTAGAGGTTTCAAATAACTGAGACTACTTCCCTACATTGATTGTCAATCTAACCAGAAGGTGGAAGGGGGATGCTTGACATGGAAATGAGGCACAGCAGTTCCTCAATAGCTCATAAGCCACTGTTAACAGTTTTAAAAGCCTGAATAGGCAACAACCTTGATCAAAATTTGTATTCTACCTAATGCACCTCTTATCTATCTGTATGCTGGTGCCAAATGAAGAACATAAAAGATATTTCTTATCTTCCTCATTTGGCATTAGCATATAAATATAAGTTCTCTTCATTTTCTAGACCATTTAATATTTTCCAAGAATGCATACTGCAACTTTACTGACTCTCTAGAATTAAGTTATTTAATTTGGATTTCTACATTTAAAAAATAAAGTTCTTGAATAGGTAACTCAAGTGTGAGCCCAGTGTGGTTTGTTTGGTTTTAATCTAGTATGAGGACATAAGCTTAAATCTTAATTACTGTACATACTGAGCCAATTACTATACAGTCTCTGTTTTCAACCTGCTTTTATTTTTAAAAATTACTACAATATATGAATCCAACTAATATCACCTTAAGGTCAAGATACCACAATCAAAAACATTATTGGTTGTAAAAGGATAAACTTAAAACTTCTGAATACAGAATGATATATCAAAAAATCATTTTCTTTTGTTAAGTAGTAACATCAATATTCTTTTTCACTATACCATGTAAATGTAATTGCTGATTCCTGCAGTATTTTGTAATTTAAAAACATCAGTTTATACTTGGATAGTTGTTAGAGCAGAAATTTTCTATTGAGTATGGGGTTCCGTTGAAAAATATTTTAATACTGGATGCAAACTATATATATTTCAACAATTAATATACCTCCTATGAAAGAGCATAACATTTGCTTTAGAATTTAATCTTTTTCCCCAAGATAAGGCATTCATATTTATAGCCACTGGGTGGCAGAGATGTCCTTTGTTTAAATTTCATTCCTTTGCTAGTAATCAAAAGAGAAGTAGTAGTTTCAGTAGCCAAAGGAGTTAAATTAGTATTTTAGATAGAAAAAGGTGGAAGGAAGGAGTTCCGATTATCATTTTGATTTTGGACTTCTCAATAAAGTTTGTGGACATCAACAGTGATTTTCTGATAAGTATCTTATAGTAATGTAGTAGGAGAGCTATGTTGGTCTACAGTAGCCAAAAATGTCTGGTCAAGCCTGTTCCAACTAACACATTTTATTAAAAGACCTAAGCTTTACTGAGCTGTAGCTCACTTCTTCAGATGCATGAAGTGAGCCAATGCACCACCAAAAGATCAACTTAGGGACAAACTATCATGGAGAAAATTGCAAAGAGTAATTGCAATAACAATTTAAGGACACCTAATCAATGTGGGGAAGGAAGCGGAAACAATAGGTGAGACACATCAATGAGAGTTTGTTGTAATGAATTTTCTCTATAAGCATCTTCAGGTGGTCAGAACTTTTCAGTCTTCTAAGCAAGTTTAATTGGAAAATTAAGAAAGATGCCACAATGTATGAATTGGTCTTATAAGAGTATCTATTAGCTGTCGTTTCTTGCACTTTTGAGAAATGGTTATTGAAGATAAACAGCCTTCTTTGTAATTCATTAAAGCTTCCAAAAACAGTTGTACTGTTTTATTAGAACTTAGGTAAGTTCTAGTTTTGATCTTAATGGCAAGTATTCTAAAATTTTAATAGAGTTGAATGAAGTAGAAGTATAAAATCTGCATAATGTTTTTTTCTTGGGGAGAAAAAAAATTGTACCTTAGTTTAGAATTATTTAGAGTTACCCTTAAAAGGGGGCTTTATTTCTTAAGACTTGCAAATGAGAAGTTTCTAAGAATTTTCAGTGGTTTCTGAATAGAGTCTCTTCCTTACCACTATGTCGTTTAGGGAATTAGACCTTGATTTTGTTGGAGTGCTTTGCTGTTTCTCAGAAATTTATGAAACTTTGCTTTACCTTATTTTCTAGTGTTTCACAGAATTGCAATACTAAAATGCTTCCTCTGTTTGCAGTACTGTGAGAGCTATGTATCCTGGAGAAATAGCAGATGATACAATGTAGCAACTGAGTCAGAAAATGTCATGTGCAGGTTAACTAGTTCTTGAGCATTGTAGAAAAAAACATTATGAACATGTAAATAGTCTTGGAGCAACGTAGTTATATATTTTGCAATTACTTAGGAAAACTTCAAATTATTTCTGAGTTGTGAAGACTAGGATTCTTACTGACTACTGACTACTAATAACTGCTGCTTACTGTGTTCTACTCAATATTTCTTAACTTCATAATTTTAAGATGTGTTGACCTCAGTAACCAGAATTCCCACAGCCAGCATTCTGGAAGTTGGAAGTCCACACATCTTAAAGTTGCTAAGGTCAAGAAACACTATTTAGCAGAAAAAGGATACAGGTAGGGAGGAAGCAACTGGAGTAAAATGGAGCTTGTATGTGTTAGTTGATGTTAGAATTGGAGAAGCTGCATTTTGTTTTGAACAAGTAGATCATTTTATTGTGGCATTTTAGCATATGCTGAACCCAAGACAAAATATCTATGACAGAAGGTATTCTATCAATATTAGTGGTTTTCCTGTTGTGACTTTGCATACTGTATCCAATTAAATGTTTATAGGATGGTATTCGCTGAAGATTCTCAGCTATCCAGGTAGAGTTGTCTGGAAGTGGAGTCATAACAATCAAAAAATGTTTATAGGTGATTTCCTAGGTTATTCTACATTTTCTTCAAAGATAGGGATGTGTAGTAGTATGCTTTCTCTCACTTAGGAAAATGTGTTTTTGCATGACATGGTTGTCAGCTGCTATCCAAGTCATGAGTCCCACATGATTGGGAATCTCAAGATAGATGGAAACCCAGCAATCTTAGCCACTGTAAAATTGATCAGAAAGCTTTTACTAACTGGAGTTTTCAGTGATACAATGAAATTATTATGGTTGATTGCACATTCAGCTAGATGTTTAGACTGGATTTGGCACTTTTATCCATCTAAGTTCTTAAAAGTACCCCAACTGGGGTTGGCATAACCCTGGATGGAATAGGGAAAGACTTACCTCAGTCAGTTCTGGGGCTCTTTAGCCATTATGATGGTGATAATGAAAAATGTAATATCTAATGAAATCTAACATTCTCTATTCTACCACATGAGTTAACCATATACTTCCCTTCTTATGATTTTTTCAGAAGGATGTTTATCTGGGAGAAGTTTGTCTACAAACCTAGCCCTTCTACTTTGGCTACTGACCAGATTTAGTTGTTCACTTAATGTGCTGACCCCAACTGCTCATGGAATCAGGCCAATCATTTGAAAGATTGGAGAAAAGGACTGGCTTTAAGCTGTTAATTTTTCTAGCTAGTTTATATCAATCCAAAGCAACAGTATATCTGTTTCAAATGGCTACAGAAGCAGTTATTCTATGAAATTGGAAATCTTGGTGTAACTGAAGTACTTACTTACCTGAGGTGAAGATCATGGGTTTTTTTTCCAAATAATTAACTGTGAATTGGGATGAGGAGGGTTTAGAGGGTCAAAAGGATGGATGTCACAGCTAAAATGTATGTAGGGTGCTGCTTGCCTGTTGAATATAGTCCTTTTTATAATAATTAAATATACTCTTTTCTTCTTACTTCTTTCTTTCAGTTCATTTATGTAGTTTTGTTCTTTTTACTTTACTTCCCAGTGCAGCTAACTCACTCAGTCTTTCCAGCTCTTGTTTTATTTCCTTCTTTGGCTGTTTCTTCTTGAAGATGGGAATAGATTATGTGTGTGAAAGAGAGAGTAAAGCATTTGTGTTTTTCTATGTGGGTGGAGTTCAAATAACTTTATAATGACAGTATCTTATTTTATCACAATTAATAATTTTTAATTTATGTTTTATTTATTTTGGTGGGACTGTTCTTTCTTTTGGAGATATCTTTTGGTATATACAGGTGAAACTCGAAAAATTAGAATATCGTGCAAAAGTTCATTTATTTCAGTAAAGCAACTTAAAAGGTGAAACTAATATATGAGATAGACTCATTACATGCAAAGCAAGATAGTTCAAGCCGTGATGTGCCATAATTGAGATGATTATGGCTTATAGCTCATGAAAACCCCAAATCCACAATCTCAGAAAATTAGAATATTGTGAAAAGGTTCAATATTCTAGGCTCAAAGTGTCCCACTCTAATCAGCTAATTAAGCCATAACACCTGCAAAGGGTTCCTGAGCCTTTAAATGGTCTCTCAGTCTGGTTCAGTAGGAAGCACAATCATGGGAAAGACTGCTGACCTAACAGTTGTGCAGAAAATCATCACTGACACCTTCCATAAGGAGGGAAAACCTCAAAAGGTAATTGCAAAAGAAGTTGGATGTTCCCAAAGTGCTGTATCAAAACACATTAATAGAAAGTTATGTGGAAGGGAAAAGTGTGGAAGAAAAAGGTGCACAAGCAGTAGGGATGACCGCAGCCTGGAGAGGATTGTTAGGAAAAGGCCATTCAAAAGTGTTGGGGACTTTCACAAGGAGTGGACTGAGGCTGGAGTCAGTGCATCAAGAGCTATCACACACAGAGGGATCCTGGACATGGGCTTCAAATGTTGTATTCCTCTTGTCAAGCTGCTCCTGAACAACAAACAACGTCAGAAGCGTCTTACCTGGGCTAAAGAAAAATAGAACTGGTCTGTTGCTCAGTGATCCAAAGTCCTCTTTTCTGATGAGGGCAACTTTTGCATCTCATTTGGAAACCAAGGATCCAGAGTCTGGAGGAAGAATGGAGAGGCACACACTACAAGATGCTTGAAGTCCAGTGTGAAGTTTCACAGTCTGTGTTGATTTGGGGAGCCATGTCCACTATGCTTTATTGAGTCCAAGGTCAACAAGCCGTCTACCAGGAGCTTTTGGAGCATTTCATGCTTCCTTCCTCAGATGAGTTTTATGGGGATGCGGACTTCATTTTCCAGCAGGACCTGGCACCTGCCCACACTGCCAAAAGCACCAAAACCTGGCTTAATGACCGTGGGATTACTGTGCTTGATTGGCCAGCAAACTTTCCCGACCTGAACCCCATAGAGAATCTATGGGGCATTGCCAAGAGAAAGATGAGAGACATGAGACTGAACAATGCAGAAGAGCTGAAGGCCGCTATTGAAGCATCCTGGTCTTCCATAACACCTCAGCAATGCCACAGGCTGATAGCTTTCATGCCATGCCGCATTGAGGCAGTAAGTGCTGCAAAAGGGGCCCAAACCAAGTACTGAGTACATATGCGTGCTTACACTTTTCAGAGGTCCGATATTGTTCTATGTACAATCCTTGTTTTATTGATCGCATGTAATATTCTAATTTTCTGAGATTGTGGATTTGGGGTTTCCATGAGCTGTAAGCCGTAATCATCACAATTATGACACACCACAGCTTGAACTATCTTGCTTTGCATGTAATGAGGCTATCTCATATATTAGTTTCACCTTTTAAGTTGCATTACTGAAATAAATAAACTTTTGCACTATATTCTAATTTTTCGACTTTCACCTGTATGTGTGCAGGTGAAAGTTTGGGGGGAAACTGAAATTTGCAACTATATTGACAAGAGAAAGCATTTGGGGACTGCTCAGGATTTTTGTGCTTGTTATTTTTATTTACTATTCTATTTTAGGAGAAATGTTACCTTAAATTTAAGATAGTCTTACTTTCAACTAAATATCATATATACTGTCTCCTTATTTTAAATTTTAGTTTGCAAACTTTTTTCCAGGGAAGGGGATTATCCCTTTATACTTTGCTAAACATTATTGTCAAAAACTACTCTTTACAGCATTAAATAATATCCTGGCTATGATCTAATGCATATGAACGTCTGAAAAATTATACTTACACCTATGCTAAACAACTTTTAAAATACTAGGTTTTGCATTGCTTAGAACAACAGTTGGTTGGTTGGTTCTAGAATCACAAAAGTACAGTACAATTCCTACAACAATGGAAAGATAATTTGTCACTTCTCTTACCAATTTGGCCCCCATATCTCCTTCAAATAAACTTGGACTTGCTGGCCAGGTTTTAATGTACTAGAACTTTTCTGGTGACCAACACAGAAAAAAATGAAATTTGTAAACTCCATATCAATATTTAATATTAATTAGGTTATCTTTGTTATCAGGTACTACTAGGATTCTGAATTAGAAGATGTCTTCTCAAAACCATCATAGTACTTTATCCCTAAAAGACATACTAGACAATGGATTTCTGATGAGTGCTTCCAGCAATAGCAACTCTCCAGGTAGCAGCTTATTTCTGGACATGAATCATGCTCCCAAATCAGAAGACTGGGACAATAAAGGGATTACTCTAAATGGCAAGGTTACAGAATCTAGTATGAAGGGAGACCTGCAAACTTCATGTGACAGTGGGACATCTTTTTGTAAAACTCCATCCCAACCATCTGCCTTTGACTTGTCTAATTTGAGTTCTGCTAATAACAGCAAAGCAAATTCCTTAGTGAACACTTATCATGATACTAAGTCATCTACACCATGCAGAGAAGACAAGGCCTCTGAACTAACTGAACACATGATATTAAAAAGTTCTGAAATGAGTGATGATGTGGTCTTCAAGAAGCCACTACAGCCACCAATATGGGAGATTTCTGGAATACAAGCCACTGTGGATAATTCTCTGTCTCTTGAAGCAAGCTTAGAAGATACTGGCTCCTTGGGTTGCATGAAAACAGATACGCCTTCTCTGGAGAGGTCACATTTTGCTATACCAGATAAATGAAGCTAGCTGATGCTTTTCTTGCTGACAAGTTAGCCAAAAAAAATCAAATAAAAATTAGTCTGATAAGATATTGTGCCTCAAAGACATTAACTGAATGTGACTTCATCCTTTTACATTTAAGAATCTGCACGATAGCAAATAATTTAGTAATTGAGCACCCAAATTTAGAAAGCCAGATTGAAAAATGCAAAACAACTAGATTACGATATTGCTTTTTTGCCATTCTCCGTGCATACCACTGAATGTCTCCTTCCATTATAGTTGATGTGAAGAGCTGAAATGTGGGCAATGAGCTACCGAAAAAATTGGTATAAAAACAGCTTCAGTCTTAATCAGGTGAAATATTACTTCATATGCATTAGTATTAATCTGTTGTCTAGTCTTTGTGGGGGTTGGTTTTGGGATTGTGGGTTGAAATGTTGAGATGCCAGTATATTTAGTCACTACTTTTATTCTTAGGAATCACTAGAATTAAATTCAGGAATCTCAGCTGTGTATAATAGCTGCTCCTATTTATAAGTGGGTTTATCTCAGTTATGGCTTTGGAGCAACTTTTATTACAGTAAATAGTTCTCAGTCTCTCAACTGGCTTTATCCTGAATATTAGCAAACAGTCCAAAGACTTTTAAGTTAAAGGAATATGTTGAATCAGACCATGTATTATCCTTGGCCACAACTTGGTTTGATCTAGCACAATACATAGATCTAGTTGTGGTTTTATGAATAAATTATGATTCACATTGTATGAACTCAGTTACTGCTAAAGAGGAATCAAACTAAATGTTTTCTAAGGCTCCAGAGTTTCTAGGCCATTAGACAGTTCAGATGAGGTTTTTTATGGGAGGAAAGGGCTAGTGTGTAAAGAAATAACATGTTTGCATCAATGTTTGCCTTGTAATCCACTGAATTAAAATAGACTCTTAAATCCACAAAGATCCTATTGTTAAATTGGATTAGCCTAGTAGTAGGGCAGTTATAACAGGTTCCTCTTTTTTCCTATACTTTCGGCAACATGGATCATCTGATGACATTGTCAAAACAGGATTTGTTTACAGTGTACAAAGTGAAGTGGGTTCTTCATGCTTGCTGGAAACCTAAACCAAAGCCTGACTTTTGCAGGAAGCAGAAGGCAGACCTTTGTACAAAGTTCTTTCCCTGCTTGTCCACCTGTCAGTAGTATGAGTTGTTTCCATTTCCTTGAAATAAGTTGTTACAGAAGGCTGAGTAGGAATAAATGGAATTGAAAGACTAAATCTTGTTCCTATAAATAAAGTTACCAAATAGAACAAAAGCACTGCTTATTATGTGTGGAAATCTTTCCTCTGAGATTAAATCAGCGACTTCCATTTTAATACTTTGTTGGCCACATTGTTTACTCTTCTGCTTTTAAAAAGCTTGGTATAACTCAACTGCATGTTTTTCTATCAACATTAAAAAATAAATCAGATACTTCCTTGACCTTAGATGAACTGTTTAACCTGAGATTTTAACCGACCTTCTCATTCTAACTCAAAAATGGATCAAGGATATTCTCATTTTAACAATCACTTAAGACACAAATTTTAATACAGCTACCTCTACAGCTAAATTACATAAAAGCCTTTCTGATCATGAATTGCTAAACAGACTTCCTCATTCGAAGCTGTACTTGAACAGAGTTTTAAGACTTCCTAATTCATGGAATTCCGTCTATGTTTCATATCTTGCAATAACTAATCACTATCATACGTTTCCCTAGCCATTATACATATTTATATTGCTCAGAACAATATTTAGAGAACAAACTAATCAGAAACAAAAACTTCAAATTGTACAAATGATTTATTTAAAAAACACATTAAATATACAATATTACATATATATATATATATATATATATATATATATATATATATATATATATATATATATATATATATATGTAATATGTCTTAGAGGCATGTATATATGCATGTGTGTGTGTGTGTGTGTATATATGTATATGTATGTATATGTATATGTATGTATGTATACATATACCTCTAAGACAGTTTTTCATTCAAAATTTTAGATTATCTTCATATTTACAACATAGTGTAGTTATAGAAAATTGGCAGATAACAGTCACTTGTCATGTACTTGTTCAATAACATTATGATTCCTCTTCTTCCAAAAAAGAGACATTGTTTATACTTCGGATTTATCAGAAACCACCCTGGAATCCAACTTCACTTGTATCAATATCATGTTCCTTTCAGAAGAGAAAAAAATATTAAAGTACATCATACATCATTGTGGCTCTCCATTCCTAGCTTTTAAAATTTTAAAGATATCCTTGGAAAATATTTTTATTATCTGAAATTGACTTTAGTAAACAAGAATATTTAGAGATTCTTCATCAGTAACTCAGTTCATCCTACTAACTACCTAACTTTGTTTTTTTCTCTGTATTGTACTGCCTCTAAAATTCTGGATATTCCCTAGTCATATAAATCAATGTACATAGAACTATTCTAAGGAATACTGCAGCATGGCATTTGCTTTTTAAAGAGATAATAACTTTCATAAAGAGACCCTGGAGAGATTAGACACTTTACATAACACTAGACACTTCTGGATGTATCATATAAAAACCCTGGTAGAGACTGTACTTGGAGTTTCACAGCATTATTGTGTATTATAGCTGTATATTGTGTATTATAGCTGTATTATACTGTATTATGTTTAGTTGTGAAATACTTCATGAAAAAAACTTGAAATATTCTGAAATAACCAGGCCTAAATATTATAAACACACAATGGTTTAGGAATTAGATATATCCTTCAGGATGTATCCTTTTCTCAACTCATCATCTCCCTCTTTTAAGAGACAACCTTGGTGCAGAATAATGTGTTAAGATTAAAATCTAATTAGCTTATTTCTATCTAGTTTGCAATCATGAGTAAAAATGCAGTCTAGTTTATGCACCAGGTGTGAAATTTGAAGAGGAAGCAAGAAATACATAAATGCAGTCTATATGGGAACATCGCTACGTTCAACTGTATGCAACTTCCCTTGGGCCACATAACTTTAAATGGTATCTTGGGAATTGTACTACAAAAGAAATGTAGCCACATACAATGATTTGAAAAATCAGCAAAAAGTAAAATATATTTTAATTCCACATACTCAGTGATCATCATCCCTAAATATCTTCCAAATAAGGGTTAAATGAACCATAAAAATATTTCATGGACATACTCTTACACACACACACACACAGTTATTTGGTGGAGGGTAGAAGACTGTTAATATTGGGCCACAGAACCTAAGGAGATGGATCATGTTGACCCACTGGCCACAAGATTTATATCATAGATAATTGTTGCTTTACAGAAAAAAACGCAATCAACTTTACCTTAAAAAAAAATCCTCAGGAAATACTATTTCAATATTCTTAATTTAAAAACTATGGTATATTTGTATGATTTTATTATGCTACTTCCAAACTAGCATGCTAAGATCAGTAAGATATCCAATTTCTCCACAATCTAATTTTATATTTTCCTGTACAGAAAGTCAACAGTTAATGTCATTAATTGGGCTGGACACTCCATTGTTAAGTGACAGACAAGCTCTTAAATTGAAAAGCCACATGTCCACACCACTTAGCAATGGCAGTTCTGGCCGTCCCAGTGCTATTGCTGAGTGACGAACACATGGGTCACATTATTGCGACTTGTGACTTTTCAGCAGCTTCAACATTAAGGGAAGGCATCAGGGAAGGTCACAAACCACATTCACATGACCACGGGATGCTTTAAAGTCATAACTGTGAGCCAGGTGCCAAGATTGCATTAATGTGGCCATGGGAACGTATGAGCCATAAGTACAAGGATCAGTGGTAAGTACTACACATTCAGCACCACCATATGTTTGAATGGTTTACTGAAGAGTAGTCATTAAATGAGGACCACTTGTAAAACCATTATATATGGCTGGAAGGAAAATGTTTAATAATTACTTGATTTAGCTTCTTGAACTCCACCACTTGAAAGAAAATATGTTCCAGTATATGCTTGGCATCTTGCTGTTCCTTTGGCAATTTATTAGTTACCCCTAGGATATCACCACATTTTCTGACATAGAATTCCAGATCATCTTCAGTACCTAATAAAATACAAAGAAGTATTGCTACACATAGATACAAATATTATTTGGAGCCATGGTACCTATTTTTGTACAGAATCATCTTCTAAAGAGCATGAAGAAAGTCATTTGAAACATCTGTTTTTATAATTGATAAAAAACATTGGCACAATTGTATGTGAAGAGATAGTTAACAGCAACTGTGGGATTTTTTTCATATAAAACATTAATAAGTGTCATTCCATCCAATGTTCATACATTTGTTGCTTTAAGCACCAAATCTACTTATAAGCAATAATAAAAATAATTGGTAAGCTGAAATTGCTATTGAACTTTGGCTGAAAGGCAGTTTGAAATGTGTTTTATAAAATTCAATAAAGCCTAAATAATTATCTTATATATTTCTTCTATTTTCAACCATTCTTTTATAAATTATGGACTCTGCTATAATGACAAGTTATTACATATTTTGTAACTATTATTTTACTGACAGCAATATCAACAATCTTTCATATTTTGCATACAAAACTATTTTTAAAACGTATGAGTTTGTTGAACAAATTAATTTGTACAACTGAAACATAAGCCAGAGGAGCTAATGGAACGCCATAATGAAATATATTTTCGTCTGTTGTATTCATTACATACAAGCAATAACAGGCAATTCCATGTATAATAGATTATCTCTGTTTCTAACATATTGGATAATTTTATTTATTTTGCTTAAAACACTAATCATATATTGCCATAACTTTATATGAGCTTTCTCTGAATAATATCTATCTTTATTATACCAATTTTTCTACTATCACAGAAATATTGTCCCAATATTGTATAGTCATTTAAGCATATAGTGTCTCATTATCCCAGTTTATTTTCATATTTTAAAAGCAATTCATAACCAAATGTAATTTACTATCAAAACCAGGTTTAGTTTATCAAAATAATTCAATTTTTTAAAAAAATCATGGTGCAGATACAGTTACATTTAAAAATGAATTATAATGTATGCCTTAAAGATTTAATAGAAGTCTTGATAGATGTTAAGAAATTATGTGAACTAGAAATCACTTTGCTAGAGATTTAAACTAAGGACTAAATCAATAAAAGGGTACTTTAAACCAAAGGCCAAATTGAATACAATAACAAATGTACCACCTGCCAATACTTTACATTTCTCTTGAATAGGTGGTCTAGCTACAATACTTCTGATCATCTTAAAAGCCCAAAGTGGTCTAACAACCCTATTGATCTCTCTAAAAGTAGAGATAACAGAATTTCCATGTGTAAGTTTGTGGGAAAGACTCCTCTCCTGATCAAGAATTCATGGCTCTGTTGATCATACTTTCTTCTCCAATTGCAAATTTTCAAAGTGGACTTTTGTATCAAATATAGCAATGCTAAAATATAGGATAGCTAAAATAAACTGTTAAAATGATGGGTCAAAATTACTTCTACCATAAACCCAGACATTATTTGGATATATTTGTGTAACACCCTCTGCCCCCTATATTCATTATTCATAAATTAACAATTCTAGAGAAAATAACAGAAAATTATAAATGCAAATTCAACCAACTTAGTTTGAAATCATAGCCCATTGTGGAGGATTCAAGTTGCCGAAGTATTCAACCATCCTGCAAATTAGCTTAGCAAACTCACCACAAAAGTTTGAACTACTTACACTTGTTTGTTATTTGGGCGAGACGAGCTTTCTCAGAAGAAAAAGTTTCATCCAAATCAAACAAGTCCAGGCTGGGAGGAGGCAACTCTCTGAAGGCTGGTGGAAAAACCTAATAAGCAAAAAGGTGAAACAAAAATGTGATTTGTCCTTATTTATTCAAAAAATGGAATATTGGTGTAGGATACTAATCAAAGCATTTTAATGTCCATGAAAAAGCAATTGGCTTTCTATTTATAACCTACTCAAAATCACTATTTGTTAGCCTTTATCAGAAATTTTAGCCTTTCTCTCAAACACTTGATTCACCTTTACTACAGGTATTCCATGTCTTATAATGTGCCTCCTATCCATCTTTTGTAATAGTCACCTCTTAATTTAATTAATGTACTCTGGCTATTTTTTTTGCTAATGGATCAAATCTTATATACATAATCAAAATATTTGTTTTCCCTATACACTTATTTTATTGTAGTAACAACACTGGATTGTACTCACTGCTGGCTGAAGTGCAGGTAAAGGTGTTTCAAACTGTGGCTGAATTAGCTGAAGTGGTTCGTATTTCACATTCAGCTGTTCGTAAGACCTGTAGAATACAGTTAGCTTACATAATCTGATAATAAATGTAAAACATCAAATTGATAATATGGAACATAATATTACTGAAAATATACTCCTAAACACAACTATTAGGGAGTAAGTTCTACAAAACTACATGGGCAACTTTAAAATAACTCTGATTAGGACTATACTGCAATAACCCTGTGGACTTCACATAAGGTTAATATTTTGATCTGTACAATTGAAAGTATTCTAAATATTCTGATGCAAAAATAGAAACTTATATAGAACTAAAGCAATGAAGTGCTATTGGTCAATAAGGAAAAGGGTGTTATGCATTAAGGCCATAGTCCAGAAATGATAATTCTTAGAATAAACAGGCTAATGAATTACCAATGGGAAGTTTTGGTTTTTAAAAAGGTACAAATAATTCTTAGGCAGAAGTATAAACAAAGAAGAGATCGCTGTGCTACTTGTTGCACTGAGGAAACATGGGTATCAGTGCAACAAGTAGCAAAGCAAGAAGAACCATAGATCCAGGACTCTTCTCACAATTCTGCTGGGAAACACGATCTTCTGCACAGAAGAGAAAAAGCAACTTTCCTGGCCGCAGCCCATTATTATTTGCTCCTCTTTTAGGATCTGGTATGATATAGCTCAACTCTTATAATTTTAAAACATTCTGGTGTATACATGGAAGTCTACTAGCTTATTTGTTTGCTTTCTTGAATGTTTTCTGTATATTACAATTTTCATTGCCACCTATCCAATACACCACAATTATACATTGTAGATTTTAGATTTCTATGCCAATGCATGCAATATTTAAATCCAATTTGTTATTGAGTTTTTTTAAAAAATAAGCTATTATTTTAAGAATAACAAATATTCTCAGATGCTGACTTAATAATTTTTGGAAATGCTGTAGTATCTAGTTGGTAAATAGACATATCAAACAGTGTTGTAAAGTCTCGTGGATTCTCATCTCCCTCTTGCAGACAAACTCGTAATCGTTCTGACAAAGTGGCTATATCAGGAAGCATTGTATAATCAGAAATCTGAAAAAAAAAAGCAAAGTAGCAGCTGGGATTTTAAAAATGGGTGTTAACATATTTACAAATCTACAATTAAGATATGTAATATAAAATAAGTCTACTTTCTTGTCAAGGTGTTAAACTTAGCAGTATGCAGGTAATCCTAGACTTACAGCCACAATTGGGACCAGAATTTCTATTGCTAAGAAAGACAGTTGTTAAGTGAAGAACACCCAATTTTACAATTTTTTTTCCATGGATCTTAAGCAAATCTTTACTTACTGAATCACATGGTAATGAAGCAAATTCAGATTCCCCATTGATTACGTTTGTTGGAAGATAGCTGGGAAAGTTATAAAGGACAAATCACATAGCACTGGGACACCACAACCATTGTAACTACATGTTGGTTGCCATGTACCCAAATTTTGATCACATGACTGTGGGGATGCTGCAACAGTCCTAAGTGCAAAGACTGATTATAAGTGATTTTTTTCAATGCTGAATAACTTCAAATGGTTGCTAAACAAATAGTTGCAATTTGAGGACTACCTGAATTCAAAACCAATCTGTTCCATCTTCAGACTATAAGCAAATACATCTCCTAACACAATACTTTTGAATAACAAACTGCTTTCAATAACAAAATACTTTGGTCGGAATATACTCATGTTAACACTGATTGTAAAATTATTTTATTTTTTTGTTGTGAAATCCAACTCGGAAAGGTGGTAGTGAAAGGGAAACATTGAACATTGAGATAAAGCACGATTATATATTTTGCTTAATCAAATAAAACTTTTTACTTAAACTGTGACAGGTTATTATACTTTTATGAATCTGACTGTATATTTTCAATATGATCTAAATTAATTCAAAAATCATAACAAAATACATGTAGTCCTTGACTTACAAAAGTTCACTTTGGTAACCTTTTGAAGTTACAATGGCACTGTAAAAAGTGACTTATGACTGTTTTTCAGTTACAACCTTTGCAGCATCCCCATGATCATGTGATCAAAATTCAGATCCTTGGCAACTGGTTCATACTGATGACCGTTGCTATATCCCAAGGTCACCTTTTGCAAACTTCTCACAAGCAAAGTCAATGGGGGAGCCAGATTCATTTAACAACCAGGTTACTAACTTATCAACTGCAGTGATTCACTTAACTGTGGCAAGAAATGTTGTAAAATGTGGCAAAAGTCACTTAACAAATTCTCACTTAACAACATAAATTTTGGGCTCAATTATGCTTATAAATCGAGGACTACCTGAATTGAAACTTTGGCCATGGTAATTATAACATTTTAATAAGGAATGACATGTTGAATTTCTTTTTGGAATTCAGATGGGCTCATTCAGGTCATTCTTCTCAAAAAGGGTACAGTCCCAATTTCTAAGGACCATCTTACCATCTAATTTAATATGGTACTACACCGTAAAGTCAGTTCAAACCCATATTACTAAAGCATTGACTTGGACATTTTCTGACCAGCTTAAGTTACTCTCCTTTCCTACTGGTCTAGCTCCTCTAATACTGGTTGAGAATTTTAATTCCTCTTGAAACCAGGTATTCTATGAGAGACTAAAATTATTTGGGTTCTTAAGGGTTCTGAATAAGTTCTATCCACTCTTAAATAGCCTGCTCTGGATATAACATACAAATTGACCTATCAACTTTGTCTAGGTTTCTGAGCAGATCCATTCTGCCCAATAAAAATACTTCAACCATGTAACAAACTCAAACTCAGCAGAGGTTTTCTTTAATCAAAGTTAAGATCCTCCCACCAATGTTACTGAGGGGAGATATTGACATGTTCAGCTTGAGGGAAAGTTGTACTTCTGCAGTGGAGGAACAATTCACATGCTGAATCATATTGTTTTGTATTACTTCTACTAGGATAAAGCTCGGCAGAAGTTTCTATTTCCATTCAGTCCTCCAGCTGTTATTATCAGTTCAGCCTGACTCCATCTCACAGAATGTTGCTAAGTGATGTTCTATGGTCTGCACAAAATGCCTCAATCTGCCTTTAAGCAGTTCTTGTGGCCTCCTTTTTGATTCTGCTGATCACTTATTTTAAAGAATCACGGTTAGAGGTAAATGTAGGTATTTGTCAAGCTGATTATACCTAATTATGATATACCTAATTATGTTTTTTAAAATTAGCCTTTGATATCTTCCTTTAATTAACCAGTAGGAATTATATTTTTACCTGAAATTTATTCATTAGATCTATAGCCTTAATTTCTTTAAGGTTTAGAATTACACTAAAAAGAAAAATCATATGTAAGTACAATATGTTGCACTAATTTTTTAACTAATTTTAAATTTCAAATATTTATCTGAAAATAATTGTATCTTGCTTCTTCAAACTTATTTCTGCTTGTGACAAAAGTGATCTATCATTTCTGTAACATGCCTTATGAATTTGTTTAATTTTTGTAATATTTTAGAACAACTTATAATTTGTATAATAAAGCTTATGTACATCAACATATACACAGTGTACACTTACTTCTGGATCTTCTGCATCTATCTGATTTAAGTGAATGTCATTTGTTGTAAGCCACTGGAAAAGTACTTCCTAAGAAACCATAGAAATTTGTTACATTTGTAAAGCATTTAAACAACTATCATTAAAAATCTGGCCCCACAATTCAATTCCTTCATTCTCTTTATATTTGATTACCTTTAATGGGCTTTAAAACTTTTTTATTGTATTAGTGAATTAGCAATCAAGTATTAAGTGTTTAAAATTACTTAAATTGCCTGAAAAATATTGTATCTGCATTAAATGCATTCTCCCCAATTAAAGTAACTGTAACTGTCAAGGACAAAGAAAAAATGGTTTTCAAGAAAAAATGTAACACAAAAATTGGCTGGCTTAGCATCAGTGTATTAAAAAAGAATAAGAATATAGTAGATTTGATTGAAGCAGTATATAACTCTCATAAATTATGCACGCATGCATGAACACATAATAAATAAAGGTCTGAAGGAAAGGATAAAGCAGCATATCTGCTTGCATTGGTTTAAATATGCTCATTGTGTTATACTGAGCTTCAGAAATTCTTTTTACCAATCTTTCATTTGAAAAGACATAAGATTATAAGATTAAACAATGACTCACCATGATTTTGGTATTTTCTTCTTTTTCCAAATACTGATCACTGAACATATGACACGATCCCAATACTGCTAATTTGCCACCTTGAGTCTATCAAATAATAAGATGACAACACATGTATGAACTATAATTATCAAAAGGAACATCTAAAACATGCTATCTAGATTAAGTTAATTCAATTTTAAAAGTCAGATATATTTTTATAATACATTGATGATATAATGAAGAGAACCACCAGGTGGGCAAGGGAATAGAGTGGTAGTTAATATCCTTTTGTTTGAAATAATGTCATACTATTTTCAAATGGCAAAATACAGAGGAAATATACTTTATCATAAAGAACTAAAATTGAACAGAAGTTGTAACTCAGTATAATACCTTGTAAGGATAAAAAGCCAAAATAGGTCTATTAAGAGGGAAACAGACAGAGCCTGTAGACAGAACAGCCACTGCAGGTTTCATCACATTTAATGTAGCACCAAACGGATATACAAAAGTGAGAGCCCTAGAAAAAGGATGCAAGGAATGTTGTTGTCAATTTTAAAACATTGCAGCATTGTGTGTTTCCAGATACAATATACTGTAACAATACTTCCCTATAAAAATGGTCTCTCACTTAAAAAACATAGCATGCGCAATGTAGCGTACAGGATACTTACTGCGAATCATTTCCACCAGTATCTTCATCTATTATCCCAGTCACTGTTTTTCCTGCAGCTCTGCTGATTTCCCTTATTGAGGGAAATACAAAATCAACTGAGATTAATAGTTTATAATACTGTAGTTTAAATAAAATTTGCCTGAAATTATCCATAAATAACTTACCGATTTAAAACTCCATTAGACACTAAGGCTTCTTTAGGATGGAAATATTTATAATATACATTTCTCACCACAGAATCTTAAAATAAATAAAAAGAAATAGTTACTGAAGTGCAATGCTTCAAGATAGAGATTCCTTTTCATGGCCATAATTAATTCCATTTCAAACCATGAATCTATGGTCAGTGGTGGATATACAATTCTAGCAAAGTAAAAATGCAGTTAAACTTAATGAGAGAGATAACAGATAACCAGAGTTGGAAGGGACCTTGTAGGTCATCTAGTCCAACCCTTGTGCCGAGGGGTGCAGTGGCACAGGGACTCTCTTTAGTAGGTCCACTTTAATAGCTGTCTTTTATTACTTTCATGTACTGGGCACTGCTATTATTCCAAGCACACTGCAGCTTGGCATGCTACTCACTATAAACCAAGTCCCTTCTGTTACCTCATGCATATTATGTAAGTATGGAAAGTAGAAAAGGTTGCTGATATTTTAATAGGTAGGAAAGTTATAGCCCAAATGAAATAGGCATAGCAACAAAAGCAGTATAGCAACATTGGGTTAACTAAAAATTGTACTGTCCAATTATTAGTACAACCGTAACAAATATGACATATTCAGATGTAAACTTAATATTATTCCTTTATTTAATACATTTATTTACTGCTTCCTATATCTGTTTGTTTCATTCCTAAAACTTATCTAACTGCCTGAAGTCAAATTCTTGATAGCTTATAGAAATGATTAAAAATACCCAAAAAATAGATTATAGTCAATATACAAAACTAAATATGTACAATTAAGAAGAATCATTATAAGCATATCATACATCTCTAAGTGGTTTACCACAATATAAAGGAAAACAGACAATAAATTGAAATAATATAAAATAAATGCAATGAAATGAAAAAGTCATATAAACATAGTTATATGTTCTTGTACAGGATTATGTCCAAAATCTACAGATATTAAGAATAAAAACACTTGTCAAAACGACAACCAAATTTACCATTCTTTTACATTATTAGTCTGGATGTGAAAATATAAAAGATGTTGAAATAAATATTGAGTTGTAATTTGTTTTCTATTTTGAACTAGGAGTTTGGATACATTTTGAAAACTGTAAAAGTAGCAATTCTTTTTCATGAAATTTATTACCATTATTGACCATGATTCCAAACTCTTCTAATAAGAAGTTGATGTTAGTATCATAACGAGATTCACCACCTTCTCCCAGCATCACCAAGATATTCCCACCACTTTCTAGATATTTCTTCAGAACTTCAAACTGAGAAGGAAAAAAAGCAGAAAAAAAGTCTTATTAATAGAAAGTTAGTTTCATACTTTTTTCTTAGTCAAGAAGAATATTGAGACAGTCTTGAATATTAAGACAGCCATACAAATTAGTTTTCATTAAGAAAACTAAGATCATGGCATCCGACCCTCTCAATTCCTGGCAAATAGATGGGGAACAAATGGGGGTAGTGACAGATTTTATTTTCCTGGGCTCCAAGATCACCGCAAATGGGGACTACAGATAAGAAATTAAAAGACGCTTATTTCTGGGTAGGAAAACTACAGCAAATCTAGACAGCATACTAAAAAGCAGAGACATCACCCTGCCATCCTGTATAGTCAAGGGTATGGTTTCCCAGTTGCTATGTATGGCTTTGAAAGCTGGATTATAAAGAAGGCTGAGCGCCAAAGAATTGAGGCCTTTGAACTATGATGCTGGAGAAGACTCCTGCGAGTCCCTTGGATTGCAAGGCGATCAAACTGTTCCTAGAAAAGATCAATCCTAACTGCTCTTTAGAAAGCCAGATCCTGAAGATGAAACTCAAATACTTTGGCTACCTAATGAGAAGGACACACTGCAGAAGAGCCTAATGCTGGGAACGACTGAGGGCCAAAGAAGAATAGGATGACAGAGAATGAGGTGGCTATATGGAGTCACTAAAGCAGTCGGTATGAGCTTAAATGGGCTCCGGGGATGGTAGAGGACAGGAAGGCCTGGAGGAACGTTGTCCATGGGGTCACAATGGGTTGGACATGACTTCGCAACTAACAACTACTACATGACTTGTAAAATTTATATTTTTAAAGTATTTCCAAAATCTCACTTCCCATTGAAAACATGTATCTATTTTTAATAAGAAAATGATCAGATTAATTCTACAATTTTATTATATTTTTAAAAGTCAAAGAGAAATTTACAAGCTAATAAACAATTTGTTCCTTGCCACATAGCAAAATGTGGACAGAGAACCTTTCTGTTTCCCCACCAAAATATAAATCTTATGATGAATATTTAAGTTCTTCTCACTATTTAAGATATAATTAATCTCTGGACAATAAACAGATAATGTATTTAATGCTAGCACATACTTCAGCAGCTGTAAACTTTTCTCTGGGTCCTGCAGTAATCCACAGTTTTACTCCTGAAAGTTTATCTGAAGTAATTTCATCTTTTAAACTAGGAGCAAGTAAACAAGAAATGTTATTCCATTTAAAAAATCAAAAAAAGAAATGCAATCTGTTTTAAGGAAAACTTTATGACATGTATATTAATTTTATTTATATATATCAGAACAAATTACAGATTTCAAAAAAGACATAACATATGATAAATTCCACCTACCTCTGTATTTTCCAGTTACTACGAAGTTTTTTTTGTAAAATCCTGTAACCACTGTTCATAGTAAAAATTTCCTTTTTGGAAGCATTGAAAATAATAATATTCCGAAGATCTCCCTCCATAATTATCTTAAAGACAAAGAAAAGTACAATTACATAAACAAAGGAACAGCAAATCAATGCTATAAATATCAATTAATGTATATAGTCTCTAGCTTAATATGCAGTACAATATTTTTTAAAAAATAAGATTGTTTATAGCAATTCTAAAAACAATATTAAGTGCCCAGAGTCACTTACTTCAGATGGGGAGTCATATAAATTCAACATGAATGAAATTATGAGTGAAAATTGATCTAATAGTCCCATTATACTAAATAGTAATTAACATTCATAATGTTTTCAATTATGTTTTCTCCCTATAAAAACACTATATTTACATAACGTACTCTCAAAGTCCTGCTATTAAAGGAATTAAGTATGCATATGATTTGAAAGTGGCATGTTGGGAATTAGGATATCCAAAATTCTAATGTTAGGGATTTAATTTGAAATATATCCTTGTTGCCGATTGAAAGTTTTCCTGTTGTGGGGAGGACAGAAAGAGACATGCGAAAAATTCTATTGCTATATAATTTACAGCACATGAAAAAATCATAATTCCTCTGTTTAAAGCAAAAAAGGCATCTCCCAACTTCCTTTTAAGCAAATAATGGGAAAAAATATTTAAATACCATTTTTTCCAGACATTCCGCCAAATAATGAACACATTATTGATTTAGTCATAGACAACTGTCATGAAATTATTTTCAGTAACAAAAATATGTTATTAGAACATAGAGATCATATCTACAAAACAACTTCAAAAACTCTAATAGATTGAGAATTATAGCTGCAGGAAAGAAAACAGTATGCTCTTTAATGTACTTTTCAGCATCTTCTCTGGATTACAATTCTTGGTGAAAAATCATGAATTATATTGCTTATACAACTCCACAATTTGTGCAATGTAACATGCATTTGCAGCTACAAAAATATAAGGAATTATATTGATCAATCTATGCCTGTCCTTGAGGAACAGAATTAAAGGTTGATTCAGACATAATTAGGGCTACCAGATGTCCTAAAAAAGGATGACTTGTCCTAATTTTCTCCATCTGACAGGCATAGCATTAAAAGTAAATATTGTTTGGCTTTTTTAGTATCTACAAACTATCTCTTCCTGCAGCTTTTCTCTGCAGCACAACCTTCCCTAAAAAATAGTCTTAGTAAATTCTGACTGAAATTGACCCAACTTTAATCAGTTACACACCAACCATTTTCTCTTAACTTATTGTAGCACATCCTTGACATTCAAAAGCCAGTCTTTCTGATATTAGAAAAAATAATTTCATATTCATGTAGACCAATGAATTTTTTTTGTGCCCAATGCCAAGAAAGTGAAATAGTGTATCCTCCTTTCCCCATAATTGTCTTTGAGCAATTTGATCTTTTCAGAAATCTGGTAATCCTACAGGTAATGCTAAACCATAATGGGCCTATTTGCATTAACATGGGGTAAAAACCTATCCATTGTAAGTTTATGTTCTGCAAAAAAACCATCTTCAACAGTAATAAAAACTACTGTTCTATATTAGAATTATTTATGACTATATGTCCACACAGAGAGGGAAATTACCATGTTCTCTGTGGGTGTGTCCCTATGTTGCTAACGGGATTAGAGAGCCATCCAGCATGCCTACCTTCTACAGAAATGAATTGTCCGAAGACCCCTGGACTCGTTGAGGTTTTTTTGTTCATCACCCTGATGTTAGAAACGAGGCTCCTTGCTAAGGAAGTGTTGCCACATATTCTTCATCAAGGGGCTGTTGAAAAAAAATATTTCCTTCTTTCGGGCAGGAAGGGGAGGCTCTTTGCATCCGTTTAATTTAGGAGTGAGGGAATCTCTTCTTTTCCAAAAGTTGCTAAACTACCGTTCCCAGCATCCTTGGCGATGCTGGTCCGATCCCAGCAGCAACAGTTGGAAGAGCCGACAGTTCCTCAGCCACACTTTAATACTTCTGCAATGGTTGGGATTGGGAGGAATTTAGGAATAAACCTTACGCAAAAATGGGGGAACCTCCTCTTTAAGGTAGAGCAAGCATTGCAAAAACCATCTTCTAGCAACAGCGCTAAGCGCCAAGCTCGAGGGCATCGCAAGGCCAGCCCTGTTTTCCTCCATGTAAATGGATCACAGATGCAAGGAAGGCAAACGAGCGTTTATAGTTGAATCTCCACCGTATTACTAACTCACCCTTTCCCGCCCAAGGAAATCCATTTACCTGCGGAGTCGCCACCATTTTTTCGTGGTTCCTTGATTAGGAAACCTTGGTAGCGGCGGCGGCAGCAACACGCGGTAACTAAGGGCCGCTCCACCCTAGCAACGCGATTCTCTTTCTGCGCGTGCGTGGAACGCGGCTTAACTGTAAACCTCCGGAGGGGGAGACAAAAAGTGAGAGGTTTGATGACATCCGATCCGGGAATGTTAAGAGACTCGCAGATTTGGAAGTGCTGCCGGGAGGGGGCGGGGGGGGAGGACTTCACCCGTGGAATCCTCCACTCTTGGAAATAGGGGGAGCTTGTGAGAATGTGCCATAGCGAGGGTGGGGGAATGTTTTCTCCGTGCCCGCCTTTAGCGCGAACAAGCGGCAATGAAAAATATTATTAGAATTTAGAATTTCTATTAATCCTCCTGGCTTATTTCTTGCAAATCTATAGCTTTCTAAGAAAAATGTTCCATAACATGAGGCAATAGCTTTAAAATACTGTATTGGCTTGATTCTGTCATTCTATCAATCCAATTTATTTATATAAATCATTATTTTACAAATAATTCCAGGGGAAAACGTATTTAATATTTCTTCCTCCTATTTTTCCCACAACAACAACCTCGTGAGGTTGGTTGGGCTGAGAGAAAGTGACTGACTCAAAGTCACCCAGCCAGCTTTCATGCCTAAGGCCAGAACTAACTTTTACAATTTTCTGGTCTGGTACCTTAACGACTAGACCAAACTGGTGCTCTCTACATTGAATTAGGGTTGCAAAATCCAAGCGACTATTGAATGGTAGCAATCATTTTGTGTATCATTTTGCCACTTTAAAGTGGATATATATAAATGTATAGGTTACATGATTTATTGACTAAACCACAATTATTGGCTTCATTTACACAATATGCTGTGCCATTAAGGATGGTTTGTGTATGGTGGGAACTGTAAGTACTTTGTACCAAGGAACAATCTTGTTAAAGTTTAACGTGTGAACCAAGGCAGGTGAGGTTTTCAGATCAAGTTGCATAATTGCAAGGCATTTCAGTGGTCATTCTCAAAACAAATCTGAGCTGACCTTGTGAAATTTTCAGATCCAAAAAATATTGATTCCAGTGACCACTGAAAAGGACAACAATGTTTAGCTTATGTTATTTGCTTTGCCAGTTGTACCCAACCACTTACATACCCACATATACCCGCTCCTACCCAGCAGTAGCCACCCCAAACCCTGTTATGTTTATACTGCACTTCCCCTGGCACTTTCTTCCACCTAATGGCAGTAGTCATTTACCTGTCTGCCAGTTTGCTTGAAGTCACCTGGAATTTGAAACGTCCTGCCAGCTTCCCCGCTGGCTTTGGTTTTTGGAACCCTTTCAGGAAGTTGCAATGAAATGCTTGCTTAATGATCCATGATCTTCACTTAACAATAGCAATGGAGACTGCAGTGATTGCCATTGCTTAGCCCTGCAGTCACGTGCCATTATGACTGAATCACTTATTGATGGAAATTTCAGTCTCAATTGCCATCATAACTCAAGGCTTATATGTATCTTTTTAAAATTTGCAATAAAAAATACATGAGGGTTCCTCGTTTTTGTAAAGTTGGGACTCAACAATTGTTGAATAAATGATTATCACATGTGTGGGGCTCAGGTCATATATGTTTTCCATAATATAGAACGAGTGTTGCTGTCCACTTGAACAAAGCCATGTCACCACATATCAATATGATTTACAAGAAATCTTTATTCTGTTGATAATCATTCAAACTTTATCAATCATATTAAATGTCAAGAATCATATGGCCCTTTATAGGTGTGTGTATGTGTGTAAATATTGACCACCATGGTAGTCTGATAGAAATATTCCTACATATCTGAAGAGACAGATAAATGTGGTTTGTATGGATGTAGCATGTAGTGAAAAAATATATACTGAAGTTTATAAACCACGGTTGATAGCATGTCAGTGAATCCCTTGCTTCTGATCTGTTTACTAAGCAAATAATTTACCAGTGTGTCATGGTCTTTTACTTCAAATTATGAGCACAAATTTGATTATTTTCCAACTTTTACTCTTGTGGATGACAAATAGTACAGAGTACTTTTAAATACAATATATTTGCTTTTGCTAGATCTTAAAGGGTTGCCAATTAAATTGCTTTGATTCTTGAATTCTGGTTCAGTCACCAGGTCATGTTCAACTCTTTGCGACCCCATGAACCACAGTACACCAGGCTCCCCTGTTCTCTACTGTCTCCTGGAGTTCACCCAAATTCATGTTTGATGACACTATCTAACCATCTCATCCCCTTCTCTTTTTGCCTTCACTCTTTCCCAACTCAGAGTCTTTTCCAGTGGGTAAACTGGAAACTCACTTCTCATTTAGTGACCAAAGTATTTGAGCTTCAACTTCAGTATTTGTCCTTCCAAAGAACAGTCAGGGTTGATTTCCTTTAGAATCAACTGATTTAATCTCCTTGCAGTCCAAGGACCTCTCGGGTCTTCTAGCCAATATTTACAGTCTAAAATATTGTCTGCCTTTCCTAATTTAATACCTTATAGAAGAATTAATCATACTGTGAATTCTACAAGTTCAAATCCCCACTTAACTGATGGATTGGTGAAGGCTCATAAACTATAAAATCCCACTACGATAAGACAAAGATGTCAGGGCGGAAAAGTTTCTATTGGGAATTTTGTGTTGTTTTCCCCAGGTATATTTTAAAATCGGGCATACAAGTAATCCTTGTATAATGATGCTAACTGGAAATGGAAACTCCTACATTAAGCAACATGGTCATATGTTAAAAACCACAACTGCATGGTCATATGTTAAAAACCACAACTGGTCATATGTTAAAAACCACAACTGCACCACTTGGTGATGTCAGTTCCAGTTGCCATCATTAAATGAGGTCAACACAAATGTTAAGCAAGGACCTCAAGAATATGAGTTTATTACCTTTGCTTGCGGGAAATTCACAGGGAAGGTTGCAGACCATGATTATGTGACTATATTCATAACCACAAGATCAGGTCATTTTACTTGTTCAGTGTCACAAGTTTGAACTGTCACTGAATAAGTGCTTTTTTCATTATTTATGCAAATAAATTAGACAAAAGTTATCTTTATATGTCAATCTTTTATACTTTTTATTATGTCTTAAACATTTTATTATAGTAAAGAAGTGGGAGTAGGAAGGTATTCTGCTGTTATAATATAGCAATGATACACAGAATTTAGCAGAGACAACCTGGCGCTTCTGTCACTGCCTTGATGGCAAAGGAAAAGGAAGAAGGGGAAGCATTTCGCAGTTGGGGGTTTTAATTATGCTGATTTTAAGGGTTCTTTTAAATTGTTTAAATTTTTGACCAAATTTTTAATGGGGTTAGGGAGGGGGAAATTATTATTGGGGTTAGGGAGGGGGACCAGACTAGGTTTGGGGGACAACCCATCTGGGAAAAAGGCTGGACCGGGGTATGCCTGCGACTGGGAGGTCTTGGGACCGGGAATGGTCGAATCGAGGATGGGGGCTTCTTCTGGGGAGGGGGATGAAAGGACCATCCCTATGATCGGTGGGAGAGGCAGGTATGGTGTTGACAGGGGGTCTTATCAAGTTATGGGAGCCCGCCCCCGCTGTTTACAAGTGGTGGCCCCCAGGTCATGTCTCGCTCCCTGAGTTGTTTGAATGATCGGGCCCCAGGCCTCCGGCTGATGCTATGCAATGACAGGTCCATAGTGAATAAAGCCCCCCTTGTTTACGATCTTGTCACGGAGGGGTGTGTGGACCTGGCTGGCATTACCGAGACCTGGCTGGGACAGGACGGGGGTGTCCCTCTAGTGGAGATGTGCCCAGCCAGGTTTCAGGTTTTTCATCAGCCGAGGGCCCAGGGGAGGGGGAGGGGGATTGCGGCAATTATTCGGGAGGATCTGGGACCTAGGGAATCCACTGTTCCTCAGACGACCGGATGTGAGTCCCTTTTTGTAAAGTGTGGTTCCAGGGTTCAGATGGGCCTATTGATCACATACCTGGCTCCCTGCTATGTGACATCAGCTCTGCCTGAGCTCCTCGAGGTCATAGCCGGTCTGGCGGTTGAGACCCCCAGGCTGATGGTCATGGGGGATTTCAACCTGCCTTTGGCTGGTGGGGCCTCGGGGATTGCTCAGGAGTTCTTGGCTTCCATGACAGCCTTGGGCCTGACCCAATTAATTAGGGAACCCACGCACACTGGGGGTCACATTCTGGATCTGGTTTGTCTCTAGACAATGGCAGGATGATCTTGGTGTTGGGGATGTTTCTGTTGAGCCCTTGTCATAATCAGATCATTCGCTCCTTAGGCTGGACTTCCAGGCCGCTCCTCCCCATCGCAGGGAGGCGGACCAAATACGATGGTACCGCCCCAGGCGCCTGATGGATCCAGACAGGTTCCTGATGGAGCTTGGGCCATGTCCTGACATTCGAACACACGACTCGGTTGGGGACCTGGTCGCCACCCGTGAAAGGGTGGCAGCTGGGGCCCTGGACCGGGTCGTGCCCTGGCGGCCTCTGACCTGGCGCCGCTCTCACTCGGCCCCTTGGTTTTCCGGGGAGCTGAGGGAGATGAAGCGCCGGAAAAGACACCTGGAAAGTATTTGGAGAACTACTCGCTCTGGATCCGACCGAACACTATTACGTTCTTATATTAAGACCTATTTAGTGGCGATAAGAGTGGCAAAGCGTTCTTACTTTTCCACCCTTATTGCATCCGCAGGAAACCGCCCGGCCGCCCTGTTTAGAGTGACCCATTCCCTCCTGGAAGGGGGAGCGCGGGAGGACCCCTTGCAGGGACAGGCTGAGGACTTTTCGAATTTCCTGGTGGATAAAATCGCTCAGATCCGGGATGGGTTGGACTCTGAATGGGCACCTCTGGGTGGGGGGTCGGGGGTGGAAATTGAGGCAGTCATTTGGGAGGAGTTCGATCCTGTGACCCCCGAAGACGTGGAAAGGTTGCTGCGGGGACTGAATGCTACCACATGTTTATTGGACCAGTGTCCCTCCTGGCTGGTGTTGGCCACTCGGGAGGTGACACGAGGTTGGTTTCAAGGTATTATTAACGCTTCCTTGAGTGAGGGATATCTGCCCGCTGCCTTGAAAGAGGCGGTGGTGAGACCCCTCCTCAAGAAACCGTCCCTGGACCCAACTTTGTTATCTAATTATCATCCCATCTCCAGCCTCTGTTTTGTGGCGAAGGTTGTTGAGAGTGTAGTGGCACAACAGTCTCCCCAGCACCTGGATGAAGCTATTTGGATCCATGCCAATCGGGCTTCAGGCCCGGGCACAGCACGGAGATGGCATTGGTCGCATTGGTGGATGATCTCTGGAGGGCCCGTGACAGAGGTTATTCCTCTGTCCTGGTCCTCTTAGATCTTTCGGCGGCTTTCGATACTGTCGACCACAGTATCTTATTGCGGCAGCTGGAGGGGTTGGGGGTGGGAGGCACTGTTATGCGGTGGTTCTCCTCCTTCCTCTCTGACCGCTTGCAATTTGTGTTGGCAGGGGGGCAGAGGTCGGCCCCGAGGCCCCTGGTTTGCAGGGTGCCTCAGGGGTCGTTGCTCTCGCCCCTTCTGTTCAACTTTTATATGAAGCCGCTGGGTGAGATCATCCGTGGCTTTGGGGTAGAGTTCCATCAGTACACTGATGATACTCAGCTGTACATCTCTACCCCGGGCCACCCCGATGAAGCCGTCGAAGTGATGACCCGGTGCCTGGAGGCCGTGCGGTGTTGGATGGGGCGGAACAGGCTTCAGCTCAACCCATCTAAGACTGAGTGGCTGTGCTTCCCGGCACCCTGGTACAGCCAGCTGGTTCCATCGCTGGCTGTGGGGGGGGGGGGAACTCTTGCCCCCACTGAGAGGGCTCGCAATCTGGGTGTCCTCCTGGATGTGCGGCTGTCACTGGAAGATCACGTGGCGGCCGTCGCCAGGGGGGATTTTGGCCCATAGGATCTACCAGTTGCGGCCCTTTCTGGATCGGGAAGCGCTACGCACGGTCACCTTTGCCCTGGTGATCTCCCGCCTAGACTATGCCAATGCTCTCTACATGGGGCTGCCTTTGAAGACCATCCGGAGGCTCCAGCTGGTGCAGAATGCAGCTGCGAGGGTGGTACTGGGGGCTCCTCAGGGCTCCCATGTTACGCCACTTCTGTGCGAGCTGCATTGGCTCCCGGTGGCCCTCCGGGTGCGCTTCAAAGTCTTGGTTATTATTTTTAAAGCGCTCCATGGCTCAGGACCGGGATATCTGCGAGACCGCCTCCTGTCATTATCGGCCTCCTGCCGACCGATACGCTCCCATAGAGTCGGCCTCCTTGGGGTGCCACCGGCTGGACGGCTGGCAACCCCGAGGATGTGAGCCTTCTCATTGGGAGCACCCCCCCTCTGGAATGAATTACCGCCGGAGATGAGGGCCGTCCCTGATCTCATGACCTTCCATCGTGTACTAAAAACTTATTTATTTCGACAAGCCGGACTGGCCTAGCGGTTTTAAATTTTAATCTGGTTTTTAATTTTTCTTAATTCCTTTGTTTTAAATTTTCGTAGAGCCAAACATATCTAATTCTTTTAATTTTTAATATTGTGATATTGTATATATGTTTTATATATATATTTTTATTCTGACTGTTCACCGCCCCGAGTCGCTTTAGGAGAGGGGGCGGTATATAAATTTAATTAATAAATTAATTAATAAATAAAATAAATTTCTCTATGTCAGGGGTCGCCAACCTCAGGGACCACCAAACTCATAATTTTAAATCCAGCAGACCACTAATATTTATTTATTTATTTATTTATTTATTTATTTATTTATTTATTTATTTATTTATTTATTTATTTATTGCACTTTTATACCGCCCCCTCTCCCAAATAGAGACTCGGGGCGGTGAACAGCCATTGGTAAAAATACAGTCAATAAAAGTTAAAATAGATTAAAAAGTTATTAAATGGTGGCTGAATTAAAATACAAAAACCAATAAAATCTAATAAAAAATTTAAAAAGTTACAAAACCCCTTCTAAGAACACTAGGCCAGACCGGCCTGCTGGAAAAGGTGGGTCTTTAGTGCGAGCCAGAAGGTTCACAGGTCAATAATGGCCCGCATCTCTGGGGGTAATTCATTCCAGAGGGAGGGTGCCCCCACAGAGAAGGCCCGCACCCTCGGGGCCACCAGCGGGCATCGTCCAGCTGACGGCACCCAAGAAGGCCCACCCTGTGGGAGTGCACTGGCCGGTGGGAGGCCGATAGTGGCAGCAGGCAGTCCCGTAAGTACCCAGGTCCCAAGCCATGAAGCGCTTTAAAGGTAATCACCAACACCTTGAATCGCACCGGAAGGCCATCGGAAGCCAATGCAGCTCGCACAGGAGCGATGTAACACGGGAGCTATGAGGAGCCCCCAGAATCACCCACGCGGCCGCATTCTGCACCAGCTGAAGCCTCTGGATGCTCTTCAAGCCCCATGTAGAGAGCATTGCAATAGTCTAGGCGGGAGATGACGAGGGCGGAAGTGACCATGAGAAGTGCACCCTGATCCAGAAAGGGCCGCAACTGGTAGATCCGACGGACCTGACAAAAAGCCCCCCTGGCGACGGCCGCTATATGATCTTCTAACGTCAGCCGTACATCCAGGAGGACACCCAGATTGCGCACCCTCTTCTTGGGGGTCAAGATTTCTCCCCCCACGGCCAGCGATGGAGTGAGCTGGCTGTATCTGGGTGCAGGAAACCACAGCCACTCGGTTTTGGTCGGGATGAGACGAAGCCTGTTAAGACCCATTCAACTCCGTACAGCTTCCAGGCACTGGGTCATCACTTCAATGGCTTCGTTGGAGTGGCCTGGGGTAGAAATGTATAGCTGAGTGTCATCAGCATACTGATGGAACTCTATCTCAAAACCACGGATGATCTCGCCCAGCGGCTTCACATAAATGTTGAACAGCAGGGGTGAGAACACAGACCCCTGAGGCACCCAACAAAACAAGAGCCTCGGGGCCGACCTCTGCCCCCCTGCCAACACAAATTGCGAGTGGTCGGAGAGGAAGGAGAACTATCGTAACACGTTGCCTCCCAATCCCAGCCCCCCCAACCGCCGCAATAAGATACTGTGGTCAACAGTATCAAAAGCCACTGAGAGATCTAACAGGACCAGGACAGAGGAACAACCCCTGTCCCGGGCCTTCCAGAGATCATCCACCAACGCGACCAATGCTGTCTCCGTGCTGTGCCCGGGCCTGAAAGCTGATTGGAGGGGATCTAGATATACCGCTTAATCCAGGTGCTGAGGGAGCTGTTGTGCCACCACACTCTCCACAACCTTCGCCACAAAGTGAAGGTTGGAGATTGGACGATAGTTCAACAATAGTGTTGGATCCAGGGACGGTTTCTTGAGGAGGGGCCTCACCACCGCCTCTTTCAAGGCGGCGGGTAAAAGCCCCTCTTTCAAGGAAGCATTAATAATCCCCTGGAGCCAACCTCGTGTCATCTCCCGAGTGGCCAAAACCAGCCAGGAGGGACATGGATCCAGTAAAAGTGGTGGCAATAAGCCCACCCAGTATCCTGTCCACGTCTTCCAGGGTCACAGGATTGAACTCCCCCCAAATGACCTCACCGAAAACTGTCCCCGCCCTCCCGTCCAGAAATGCCCAGTCAGAGTCCAGCCCATCCCGTATCTGAGTGGTTTTGTCCTGCAGATATCTAGAAAAATCCTCGGCCCGTCCTTGCAAAGGATCCTCCCACGCTCCCATATCCAGAAGGGAGCGGGTAACCCAGAAAGGGTGGCTGGATGATTTTCTGCAGATGCAATAAGGGCGGAAAAGTAAGATCACTTTGCCGCCCTTATCGCCACTAAATACGTCCTAATATGGGACTGCAATAGTGTTTGGTCAGATCTGGAGTGGCTGGCCCTCCAACCACTCTCTAGGCGTCTTTTCCAGTGCTTCATCTTCCTCATCTTCCTCAGATCCCCAATTGGGATCGGCATCGGGTCAGAGGCCACAAGGGCACAACCCGGTTAAGGGCCTCGGCAGCCACCCTATCCCAGGTGGCCTCTAAGTACCCAACCTAGTCGTGTGTGTGAGTCTCAGGAAACGGCCCAAGCTCTATCAGGAACCTATCTGGGTCCATCAGGCGCCTGGGGCGGAACCATTTTGTCGGTCCCGCCTCCCCGCGGCGAGAGGGTGCAGAATGGAAGTCCAGCCTAAGGAGCGAATGATCCGATCATGACAGGGGCTCTATAGAAACATCCTCTATACCTAGATCATCCTGCCATTGACCAGAGTCAAAAACCAGATCCAAGATGTGACCCCCAGTGTGTGTGAGGTCCCGAATTAATTGGGTCAGGCCCAAGGCTGTCATGGAAGCCAAGAACTCTTGAGCAATCCCCGAGGTCCCGCCGGCAGAGGGTAGGTTGAAATCCCCCATGACCATAAGCCTGGGGGTCTCAACCGCCAAGCCGGCTATAACCTCAAGGAGCTCAGGCAGGGCCGATGTCACATAGCAGGGAGCCAGGTATGTGATCAATAGGCCCATCTGAACCCCGGAACCACACTTCACAAAAAGGGATTCACATCTGATCATTTGAGGAACAGTGGATTCCCTAGGACACAGCTCTTCCTTAATAACCACTGCAACCCCCCCACCCCTCCCGAGCCCTCGGCCAATGAAAAACCCGAAACCCGGGTGGGCACATCTCAACCAGGGGAACACCCACCTCTTGGCCCAACCAGGTTTCGGTGATACCCACCAGGTCCGCTCCCCCCTCCCAAATCAAATCATAGATGAGAGGGGCCTTATTAACTATGGACCTGGCGTTACACAACATCAGCCGAAGGCCCAGGGCCCGATGACTCAGACCGCCCGGGGAACGGGAAATATGAATTTTGACTGACAGTGGCTTGCTGGTGTTGGTGGGAGACAGATGATTTGTAAACTCTAAGGTCTGAATCCAATCATTGTGAGTTTTTGAACAGACTTCAGTCTAAAAACATCCCCACACTACTTGCTTTCCAAGTATCTGATGGAGTAGACTGCAGCCTTAAAAAGTGTATACAAATAGTCCTCAACTTATGACAATTGTGCCCCAAAATTTCTATTAGTTTAGTTTATTAGATTTTTATACTGCCCCCTCTCCCAAAAAAGGGACTCAGGGCAATGTACAGCCAGATAAAACAGAAACAGAGTATAAAGTTATAAAGTTAAAAACAATTTAAAATGATTAAATTAGTGGCCGAATATAAAATTAACAAGTATAAAACTGATAAAAATTTAAAAATACCAAATTTAAAACCCCACAAATTATTACTGGGCCAGGCCGGCCTGTTGAAAAAACAGAGTCTTTAATGCGTGCCAGAAGGTCTGAATGTTGGTGATGGCCCGTATCTCCGGGGGCAAGTCGTTCCAAAGGGAGGGAGCCCCCACAGAGAAGGCCCGCACCCTCGGGGCCACCAGCTGGCGGAATCCCGAGGAGGCTGACCTTGTGGGAGCGCACTGGGCGGCGGGAGGCTGTTGGTGGCAGCAGGCGGTCCCGTAAGTACCCAGGTTCCGAGCCATGGAGCACTTTAAAGATGATCACTACCACCTTGAATCAGATATGGAAGGCCACAGGAAGCCAATGCAGCACACGCAGGAGCAGTGTAACATGGGAGCTCCGAGGAGCTCCCAAGATCACCCGCATGGCGGCATTCTGGACTAACTGCAGCCTCCGGATACTCTTCAAGGGGAGCCCCATCTAGAGAGCATTGCAGTAGTCCAAGTGGGAGATGACGAGGGCGGAAGTGACCGTGCGAAGTGCGCCCAGATCCAGAAAGGGCCGCAACTGGTAGATCAGACGAATCTGACAAAAGGCCCCCCTGGCGACGGCCGTAATGTGATCTTCTAAAGACAGCCATACGTCCAGGAGGACCCCCAGATTGCGAGCCCTTTCCATGGGGGGCAAAATTTCTCCCCCCACGGCCGGTGGGGAATAAGCTGGCTGTACCTGGACGCAAGAAACCACAGCCACTTGGTTTTGGTCGGGTTGAAACGAAGCCTGTTAAGATCCATCCAACTCCGCATGGCTTCCAGGCACCGGGTCATCACTTTGATGGCTTCGTCTCTTCGATGGCCCGGGGTAGAGATGTACAGCTGAGTGTCATCAGCGTACTGATGGAACTCTACCCTGAACCCACGGATGATCTCGCCCAGCGGCTTCACATAAATGTTGAACAGCAGAGGCGAGAGCACAGACCCCTGGGACACCCCACATAATAGGGGTCTCGGGGCCGACCTCTGTCCCCGTCAACACAAATTACGAGCGGTTGGAGAGGAAGGAGGAGAACCACTGTTCTCACTGTTCGACAATAATGCTGGATCCAGGGACAGTTTCTTGAGGTGGGGCCACACCACCGCCTCTTTCAAGGCGGCGGGTAAAAGCCCCTCTCTCAAGGAAGTGTTAATGATCCCTTGGAACCAGCCTCGTGTCACCTCCCAAGTGGCCAAGACCAGCCAGGAGGGGCATGGGTCCAATAAACAGGTGGTGGCATTAAACCCCCCCAGTATCCTGTCCACGTCCTCCAGGGTAACAGGATCGAACTCATCCCAAATGACCTCACCGAAGTCCGCCCCCGCCCCCCCGCCTGGAGATGCTCAGTCGGAGTCCAGCTCATCCTGGATCTGAGTGATTTTGTCCTGCAGAAACCTGGAAAAGTCCTCGGCCCGTCCCTGCAAGGGATCCTCCCGTGCCTCCACTTCCAAAAGGGAGTGGGTCACCCTAAACAGGGCGGCCGGGTGATTTTCCGTGGACGCAATAAGGGCGGAGAGGTAAGATCGCCTCGCCGTCCTTATCGCCACTAAATACGCCCTAATATGGGATCGTAATAGTATTCGGTCAGATCTGGAGCGGCTGGCCCTGCAACCACTCTCTCGGCGTCTTTTTCGGTGCTTCATCTCCCTCAGCTCCTCGGAAAACCAAGGAGCCGTTAATTGCTAAGCAGTTAACAGTTAAGTGAATTTTGCCTCATTTTATGACCTTTCTTGCCAAAGTTGTTAAGTGAATCTGACTTTGCTGGTCAGAAGTGTTGCTGTAACTTCAAATGATCACTAAATGAATTGTTGTAAGTCAATAATCCCTATACTGTAATATACAGTATTTGTCTGTCTGTAAAACTATTAGCTACTTTCCAAACACTTCAGTACTGAGGTTTTGGAAAGTCTAATGTATGCTAAATCTAAACACAGGATGTTAAAAAATGTTAAGCAAGTACAAAGCTACCAAAATTTTTGTAATTCATATTGTTTGTAACTGAATTTGCCATTCCATAAAATTAGCAACAGATCTTTTCCAGAAAAACTTTGCTTTGATAGTTTTGTTCTTATACTTACTAGTGCTTCATTTTAGCCAACTCTGGATCTATTTATAGAGTTTATCAGAAATGTGTGTTTTTGCTTTTTGCTGATAGTAAGAAATTGTTTTTAGAATGAGCTTGTTATTTTCTTAAACATCTTGGCTATGCAAGTAGTTATATAATGTGTGAATTGCTATTCATTTTCTAAAAGATGAAAGAAGAATGCATAACTCAAAATTATTTAATGTGGTACAGAGTGGCTGAAAACAACATGACATAGATTATTTGTTCTAAATCTTTAAAAAATGAGACTACATACTATATTGGCATAAGAGCATTGGATGGAAATTGTAACATTCCCTTTTTATTCATAAAAATCACCTGGTCAACTTTGCCTGTGTTTGAAACAATTCACATATTGTTGCCAAAAAATTATATATTGTGTCCATAAAATACTACATAGAGACTTTATTTTTATCTTTTCATCAATACCATTTTGGGCTTAACAGATTTGTTCAGGCACTTCATTTTTCTTTATGGATTCTTAAAATAAATCCATTTCTTTCTTTTGGATCTGTGCTGTTAAGAGGTAGTTATTATCAGAGTTTAACTTTCAATAAACAGGGACAAATAAGCAAGATTATTTAAAAATATATAAACAGAGATCACTAGAATATTTCTAGGCTAAAGCAACAATACTTGGAATCCAGTAGACTGTATGATGGATGGCTTGCTGTTTCCACCAATTACATTTTGTTGCAGTGCATTCAAAACTAAAAAGAAATACCTAAAACCCGACAAAAAGTCTGGAGGTGTCAACTGATTTGAGAAAAATGAATTCAATGCCATGCCAATTTCATACCAGTAGGACTAGCTATGAGGACTGGGGTCAAGGAGAGGTAGTTACAGCTTTTCTGACTAACTCAAAAGAGTTCTTCAAGAACATATACAATGAAAAGCAAATTGCAATCAAAAATTCAAAAGCCATAAAATCTAGAATAATATTGCAAGAAAATGGATTCAACTAGTTTGAATTGGTAGTGTCCCAAACTTAAAACAAGTGAATATAAAATAATTAGTTATTTAGAATACAATAAATCTCTCTTAAGCATCGTGCGTTCTCTTAGGACTTCATCCATTTGGTGAAAGGCTGTATCAATAAATGTGTTCATGCCTCTACAAATAAAATTATTTTAACAACCATGATTGGCAATGCTCAGGAAGAGGAACAATCACATTGTAAGTCTCTGTATGTCAAAGTTGCAAAGTTTGGTTCTTTTCCAGTTAGAAGATTAGATTGGTATGTGATGTCTTCCTCTTATTTAAATAATGAGCTAAACCTAGATTTCACAAGTCATATTTACATAAGATGCTTTAATCTTCATCATTTGGTGCATATGAAAAACCCAGGAAAGCATCTGTTGCACTGGAACTGCTGGTAGCTAAATCAGGAGTTTGGATGATGGAACTGGGAACAGTTTCCTGAGTGAATTCTGGGTCAAAATGTCGTAGATCAGCTGGCCCAGCCTTTAAAAAAAATATTATTTAAGTTTTAGGCAATAATAACAATAAAGTAAATAGTCATTCTTAAAACCAGAGAGTGTAGAAGGAGAGAAACACATGTTTCAATGTTTTGGGATTATGCTGAATCCTACTAGTCCATTCAACTTTATACCGAGTTGAATTTATGTTATGTTAGGTTCTTTTTATTCTTTTCACATAAAACACTTCGAAGTCAGTCAAACATTCTTGATTACATACATTACATACCATGTTTCTGAGACAAAGTGAAAGGAAGGCCATGGGTTATTTGGCTGGGGAATGGTGTCCCAATTATTTTCCATTCACTAGTGGAGGGGAAGGGATAGAGGAAAGGAAGCTATTTACTTGTTCTATTTATTTATTAAGAAAATTTATATGATTTCCCGGGCAACTTGCAAGAATTAAAAGATAATTATTTGTTTTATTCTACTATTAAATACATTTTTTTCTGAAACATACATTTAGTACTATGTGTAATTAGATTTTTAATTAGTTCTAATAGGCAAACTGAGTAAACTGTGATTTCTGCATTCTTTACTCTGCAACAATTTCCAGTTTTTCTTTAAAGGCAAATTGCAGTATCCCAAGACGGTAAACTATGTGAGTTGGCTCAATATTTCACATGTCAGGAAAATCGGTAACAAATTAAGAAATGTAGATCCATAATCCCTGAAAAGCACCCAGAATTGTTAGCTTTTTCTAATATTTCTTCACAATTTCACAAAGATTGCCTATAGCATAATAAACCACTTACCACATTAGGATCAAATGGAGGAGTGATCTTCTTATTATACAAATCATCCCAGTTTATTGGAGCGAAGAACATATGGTTCTTTATTTCAAGCTGTAAAAAGTAAAATAAAGATGAGCTGCTATCTGCTACATGTTTATCTATACCTAGCTGCAATGAATCATTGATCTAAATTTACATACTGTAAATGGTTTCCTAAAATACATTTACTAATTGTAAAAATAAACAATTGTAAACAATTGTACATTGTTATACAGAAGCTCATTGTACCAAATACGTACACAATTAAATCCTGGTATGAACTCAGGCTCAAGCCTACTCAGTAACAATAAGGACAGCAAGTGTCAGTGTTCCTCCCGTAGGTTATCAAAACACCAGATCACTAGAGAAACCACAGAAGTGCCCTCTCCTCAAGTATTCTGTCTCTGTATTGCAAAGATATATGAAGTAAAAGCACAAGGCTGCCAACTTGTCAGGAAAACCCCAATCAATTCCCAATCTTCACTCTCTTCAAATCCCCATCCCTTTAGTAACTCCCAGATTCCATCAGGCTTCTAAGATGGATCATTCTAATAGGTTCCTTGCTTTGGCAGAGGTCTAGGAAAGCTAAAATTCTCAGTCTAAGTAGAAAGTGATCTGATCATAATAAAATGAAGATCAGATCAAATTATCTATCATCTATCTATCTAATCTATCTACTTCAGAGTTGTAATTTTTTGTGGATTCACAAATGGAGGCTAGGGATTTACATACTTTTTTAGGTAATGGAGGTTGAAATCACCCTAAAACCTATTTCTGAAGACTCTCTCATGAGCCCTAAGGTCCAGGAGCTCACAAAGGGCCATTGAGGCAATCAGGACACTCTAACTTGTATCTATATCACAACCTAACAGACAAGCAGTTGGAACTAGTCACCTCAGCTGACTCAGAATTCTTTAGGGATTTCATAAGCTTTACCTTCTAATACCGTGTTGGCGAACCGATGTCACGCATACCGGAAGTGGCATGCAGAGCCATTTCCCCTGGCATGCGAGAGATCACCTGGAAGAGCCCCACTGTGCATGCATGTGCTGCCGCCCAACAGCTGATTGTTGGGTATCTGGTGCGCATGCACAGGGGGCAGAGGGGGGCGTGCGGGAGATGCACGTGCATGTGCAGGGAGGTGCTACGTGCAAGGGGAATTATGCGTGCATGCACAAAGACACACAGTGCACGAGGGGGAATTGCATGTGCAAAGATGCATGGTACAAGGGGGGAATCGCATGTGCACAGCGCACGAGGGGTATCGGGTGTGCATGCGCAGGGGGCGTGGGGGGGCCAGCACGCATTGCCTTCTGAGTGCTGGCTCATGTAAGCGCACACGCAATTATCAGCATGGGAGCTGAAAAAGGTTAGCCACCACTGTTCTAACATCACCCTAAATTCTTTACTTTAAAAGCGGCACAACTTTCTGAGCACACATTTAACTGTTTGCACATGTATGCTTACAAACTCTCAAACAGTATATTAACAATACTTTAAGAAGCAGCATAGTGTATAGAATTGTGCTGAAAAGTACATTGAGATATAAACGTAGAAGCAGAAGTACATTAAGTGTGTAATGGAAATGCCCATTAGTTTTCCTTTTTCTATATACTATTCTGTATACTATGCCCAGCCTTAAAATTGATAGAGCAAAATATGAAAGTTTCCATTAACCTACTGAATATATAGCCCACTCTAATCTTCCACTTGTACTGCTTAAATTCCAAATTATCTAGTTATTTAAGTTCTGTTATACATTTATTAAACAACAAACTATAGTATTTGTAGCATTCCAAAATGCAGAAATTATGAAAACAAAAAACTACTGGATGAAAGTGAAAATAGTGGAGATACATTGATAAAGGAGTAGCAGTGTTGGGGCAGAGAAAATAACAGAAATAGTGAAAAGAGTTGTGAAATCTCACACACACTGCTACAGATTTAAAATACTGCCAAGTAGGATCAAATTTTTAGCAGGACAAGATGCCTGGGGTTCCAAGAATAAGCAGTTATCACATACAAAATCAGTCTTGGTTCCAAGCCTCTTCTTCTGATCTTTATGAAGAAGTCCTTGTAGGATATCACAAGCGGCTATCGTCTTGGTTCCTTGAATCTGAAGTGGTTTGTGCAGAATATTCTCATACATCTGTGTCATGTCTCGGCTGTAAAATGGAGGCTGACAGTAAAAATAGGAAAAGGTCAATAGCATAAAGTACAATGTAAATTTGTATCACGTTTAGATAAAATGCAATTCATGCTGTTTCTTATATAAGTTTAATGGAAGAAATGTATGCTATTATAGTTTAAAATAAATTACTGAATAAACCATTCAAAAGTTAAACTACCATATTTGTCTGAAATGGTAAGTAGGGGGGTTGAACAAGAAGATCTCCAAGGTCTCTTCTAAGTTCTATTCTATTCTATTCTATATTCCTTGTAGGTGAAAAATACAGGGCAATCACTAGATGGCAGCAAACGTTTATAGGAAAAGTGCAAAAGCTATATGTTCAGTTTAGGTTTGATAACCCTAAAGAATAGCTAAAGTAAGGTTAAATGTGTGTGCTGCACAATTAGTTCAATTGTATTAATATAAACTGATCCAATCCTGCTTCCAAACATAATTATCAACATGACTGATATGCTGACAGACTTAACGTATGCAAGAACTCAAGCACACTTTAATTAATTGATCAATTGAGCCACCTGGCAATTGATTTGAAGACACTGTTATCTAAATTCCCCTATGCTGGAATATGATAAACGTGGCTAATTATACTAGCATACAAGTATAAGCAGCACAAGATAGGGTTCTAATAACACTCTGAGGCAGCGTTTCCCAACCTTGACAACATGAAGATGTCTAGACTTCAACTCCCAGAATTCTCTAGCTACGCTGGCTAGAGAATCCTAGAAGTTGAATTCTAGACAGCTTAAACTTTTATATATAAAACCTGATGATATTTCTTGTCCCTTTGTCTGACGCTTGTTTATATATTAGGATGAAAAGCCATTCCCATTCCCAGGCCATTTTAGTCTCCACTTCAGAAGCAAAACTTACCAAGCCAAATAGCATTTCATAAAGCACAGCTCCAAGGCACCACCAGTCAACAGTTCGGTCATAAGGCTGCTTTTTAAGTACTTCTGGAGCCAAGTACTGTAGAAATTTTAATAATAATATATCATTATGTACACAAAGGATTGCAATTACTTTCCCAAAAGCCACATTTATTTTCTTTATTGGAAGTAGTACAAAAAAGTATGTATTTAAATGGTAATGATATATCTATATGAGTATTTTTTAAAGTATGCCCTGAGGACCCTTGGGGACTTCCCCAAGACCCCCTTAGAGGTCTGTGAAATAAAAATTTGAAGATATTTGCAAAAATTTAAAACAATGCATCTCTTCTCATTGTTATTTTTTATTTGTTAAAAATATGAGTTTTTCATATTTTTAAAAAATTAATGTTAATATCTGATGGCTTGAATACTACCATATTTACATGATTCAATAGATAAATATTCTACATGCATCAATTTTAATTTTTGATAAATAAGTATTAATAAATACAACCCATAGACACAAGCTCTTTTGGGATCCTCTATAATTTTAAAAAGTAGGACAGGTTCCTAAGAGTAAAACAAATTTAAGAAACACTATATCATACTTCTGGTGTGCCACAAAAAGTAGATGTTGTTTCTTCTGGCTCCATTCCTTCTTTGCAAAGTCCAAAATCTGTCAGAACAATATGACCCTGAAGGGTTAGGGAGAAATTTCAGTCTTCTTGATGTATTTCAAAATAGACAACAAAACAAATAGGCTTTTCTAATCTGGAGCTGTTAACAATGTCCTTTGTTCTTTTAGTAATATTTTTTATCAAACATAACCCAGGCAACTGTGAATCCTGAGCAGAAGTCCACAAGCAAAATATTAGTTACTAAAAACTAGCAACTTGCACTGAAACTCAGAAGCAGTGACTGGGGAAAGCCTGGGACCATTTCACAAGTCATTTCTCACACATGACATGCTCTTAATTATACATGTCTCATACTTGACACAGCATGCAAATGTTTCATCATAAACTACTGGAACCTACAGGAGGTAGTTGTTAGACATTATTAAATCTGGTCTCTCTTAACAGTGACAATTTTAATTTTCTCCACACACCAACACTAATAAACATACCTGACAATCCAAAAGAATATTTTCAGGTTTCAAGTCCCTTAAAAAAAAGAGAGACCAAGAAAGGAATTTATGTTTATATGGTACAGCAGGGACAGACAGAAGATAGATCAAGATCTCTTGCAGCAACATAGATTCCCATTCAGCCATCCCAAATGCAGTGCTGAGACAAAGAAACTTAAAGACAGCCTGTGTAGCTTTTAAACTTCTTGAATATATCCTTAATGTATTTTTTCAATATGCTAGACTTCAGTTCCCATAATTCCTATGCAACATGATCATATCATCTGAGGGATACCAAGCTGGGGAAGACTATGTTAAAATGATTGGTAAGCCCCAAATTATCATTTTCAACTAATGATTTCAATTCACTCTGATGTCCATTTTGTGGTAAAGTGATAGTCTTTATTGGAGCACACTTTGACATATGCTGTCTTCTTGCTCTCTGTCTTTCTCTCTGTCAGATTTTTTATTTCTGGCAATTGCCTAGATAAGTCCCATTGAGTTTTTGGCAAGGTTTCAGAAGTGGTTTTTCATTTCCTTCTTCCTAGAGCTGAGACATTCACTGCCCCAAGGTCACTAAACTGGTTTCATGCCTAACACAGGACTAGAATTCCCAGTCTCCCAGGTTCTGGTCTGATGCCTTAACCAGTACACCAAACTGGCTCTCTATGGCATGCTGTAAAGATATCCAATATAGCAACACTTGGATTTGTCAACGACTCTTGGGGCTTTTCCCAGACAAACATATTTCTAAATAAATGCAAAAATCTCAGAGAAACTCGCCTCATGTTATTCTGCTCACAGACAGCCAAATCTACCTATTCTGTTAATTCACATGTTGATACATTTTGCAGCAAGCAACAGGATCACTACCAGCTTTGATGCCAACATAATTTACCTGTATATGATATTCAGTGAGTGAAGGTAGCCCACCGCACTGGCCATTTCTGCTGCATAGAAGCGAGCTCGAGGTTCACGGAAACAGCGCTCCCTTTGTAGGTGGAAGAATAACTAGAAACAGAGAGATAAAAAGGAAAGCAGCACAATGTTTCATAAACCCTCTTTTTATTTAACAGAATCGAGAGATAGCAATAGCACTTAGACTTATATACAGGGATGGGATTCTACCAGTTAGCACCTATTCTCTAGAACCGGGTGTTAACATTTTAAGCAGTTTGGAGAACTGGTTGTTAGAAGAAATTACTGGTCTAATCCTGTAAGGAAGACAGGAAGGAAACATTCTGGTGTTGCTTGCAGAAATTACCTCTCCATTAACCCTTTTTACATTCTTGGCAGGATTAGTTTCCTGTCTCAGGAATGTCTCTGGAGTTTTTTTCCCCTCCTTTACTGGTGCTTTGCTTTGTGTGGAGTGACCATTCAAAGTTACAGTGGCACTGAAAAAAGTAACTTATGATCATTTTTCACACTTACGACTGTTGCAGCATCCCCAGAGTCATGAGAGGGCAGGCGAGGAGATGTGTGCCTCGATGTGAGTGATATTGAGTTGGCCACGCCCAGCCAATAACATGACCACCAGACATGTCCATCCAGTCACATGACCACCAAGCCACGCCTACCAACTAAGCCACGCCCACGTAACCAGTTATTAAAAAATTTGAATCCCACCCCTGTTTATATACTGTTTCTTACTGCTTTATAGCCCACTCTAGGCAGTTTACAGAGTCAGCCTATTGCCCCCAACAATCTGGGTCCAATATCATATACCCTGCTCAAACAATTTTAGCAGTTTCATTTAGGCATTCCCACTTGGAAAGTTGAAAGAATTATTTTACCCACTTTTTAGTGAATAGATTTTACTTTCATTAGTAACTTTTCATTTCTTGGGGAGTATCGATATTCACTTAGGGGAAGACTAGAACCTAGTTCCTAGTCAAGCACTTTAACCTTGATGGCTGTCATTTTAATGTAGTCTTTATTATGAGTTTCGTTGTTTTTTTTTTTATTATAAACTGCTTCAAGATACTTTGACATAGGACATAGCGCACATATGTTGCAAATGATAATGATAAATATTATTTATGCAATCCCAGTTATGTAACCAGATCACTGTCTAATTTTAACACAATTTCATAGGGAACTGCTCCAGTATTTTATAAAGGTAGTTCTCCACTTATGATTGGTCTCTTGGTGACATTATATTCTGACATTATGACAGACTCTCCCAAAGATACTTATAACCTGGTTCTGAATGTCTGACAGCCACTACCCCTTGCAGTCACGTGACTGCATTTTGGGTGCTTGGCAATTGGTCCCTATTTATGGCCATTTTCCAGCATCAGTCATGTGATCATGATTTGTGATGTTTTTGATGAAAACCGACATTTATTTCCAGGTTTTGACAAAAACACCCCATAATGAACATTAGAGTCACTTAATGACCACAGCATTTGTTTGATGACTGCAGTGTTTGCTTTATAGCCACCATGTTCACTGTATGACTGCTACAAAAAAGGATGCAAAAGTTAGTGACCTGCTTTAGGGACATCACAACTTATGACCATAATTCCAGGCTCAATTAAGGTTGTAAGAAGGACTACCTTTAATTTTTGTCTTCTGGCCAAGGTTGATTCAGTTATCATCCAGCCATGCACTGAATCATTCATAGGAGTGAAGGAGAACATGTCAATGCAGTTTAGATTGAAAATGAAATCTGCCAATGATGCTAGGATTTGTGAAAAAAAAACACTGACAGGTACTTGCCTCTCCTCCATTTACATAATCCAATACAAAGTAGAGTTTCTCCTTGGTCTGGAAAGAATAGTGGAGCCCCACAAGGAAAGGATGTTTCACATTCTTCAGGAGTACATTGCGTTCTGCCATTATGTGGTTTTGCTATCAAGAACCAAGAAGGACAAACATGCAATTATGCAGGGTATTTTTTTTTTAAAGATGTAGCAAAAAGAACTACAGGAATTGAAATCTGCCAATGATGCTAGGATTTGTGAAAAAGAACACTTTGGAGGAGGGATCACTCAAATGTTTTTACTTGCTAATTTCAAATAGCATCTTTAGCAGAGAGTGTTTTTTTTAAACAGACTGTAGAAAGGAAGAAACAGAGTTAATGTAGCACTCCTTCTGTGCCCTTTTTTTTTTTTGCTATAAATTGAGTAATCCACTAAATTAGAGGAATCCACTAAAGGCATGTGGATGACATGGCTTTCACACCAAGTACTGTGTGCTATCTGCCTGCTATTGATAAGGTTCTATATGCCCAACTCACTTTTCCTCCATATTGTTGTCAGTTTTACCTCAGAGGCTTAAAAACAGAACAAAAGAAAAGCATACAGAAAAGTCCATTCTTTCTGATATAGAAGGTTAAGAAGGAAGTGGAGAGCAAATCTCATTTCTGGGGGTTGTCGATGTTTTTTGGGGAGTTGTGGGGGCTTGCAATGTGCTATCATTGGATGGTAGCATAAGAGCACGAGAGATCATTCCAGCAACAACTGCAGTGGTTTTCTAATGCACGATAGACCTGATGGATAGACCAAGTTCCTAGCTGGATCAGAAGACAGTAGCATAAAATAGTTCCTAAAACCTATAAAGTATTATCATATATTGCTACTAAATTCTTTATAGAAATATATACATGCAAGCATATGTCTATCAACTATTACACATGCTAAAATACAATCAATATCGGTCATTTGGTGAAAAAAGATCATACTATAGAGGAAGGCAGAAGTAGTAAAATATTCTGTACTCAATGTAAACAAAATATATTTCAAACTGACCTCTTTTTTCTTGAGGATGGACTTTTTCTGTAAAACCTTTATAGCATAGAATCTTCCATCAGACTTGTGTTTGGACAAAAGGACCTGCAATAGAAATGAGAGACCAGGAAGCTTCCAGCACTATCAATTTTCAACTATCCCAGTTGGCCTGTTTTGGAATGTGATATATATTAACAACACAAGAAATATAAAATGCTGAAACGAGTTTGTTTCTTCTAATGATATCAAAAGGAGACATCTGTTCTGAGGGGGGAAATTGGAGGCAAAAACCAATACTTAACTGAAAATGTTTAATATTATAATCTAGGAAAATGGCAGTAATCTATGATTGGCTAATCCATTCCATTTATAAGTGCTTATTGCTTTCAATATGACAGGCTAAACTGAGACATTCATTTTAAAAAAGAATGGATCTCTGGGATTTCTAAATGGGATTTAAGAAATGGGACTTTTAATATGGAACAATAACTATTTAAGCCCAAGGCCTTTGCATGCCTTCATCTAGTATGCCAGCTGTGCCAGCTCTGTTGTTTCCTAGATCGGAAGGTATTTTGAATAATTCCTCACACGCTGTTCACTTTGCAGCTTGACTACTGCAATATACTCTACATGAGGCTGCCCTTGAGGACTATATAGATGCTTTAATTGATCCAGAATTAGTATCAGTGATGGTCTGGATTCCTTTGATTAAACAATACAAACTATTGAGACTCCAGGAATGCATCTTCTCTGTAGTAGTGCCTGCCCTGTGGAACAAGGTTTTCTCCAAGATCTGGATGGTCTTTACCCAGTTGGTGTTTCAAAGAGCCATGAAGACTTGGCTCTTCACCCAGGCCTCTTGCAAGAGTAATTGAAGCTCCTTTCTGGGCAGAAAGTAAGAAACTAGAGTAATCTGGTAGACATTATAGGAGGAAAGCTGAGTTAATCTATTGTGGCAAAAAAAAAAAAATCTGAAGTGTGGTAGCACCTTTTCTAATACATTTTATTAAAAGACATAAGCTTTTGTGAGATGCATTTGATGAAATGAACTGCTACTCATGAAAGCTTTTAATACATTTCATTAGTCAGAAAAGATGCTATCAGATTCCTGATAATAATCTCAAGCTGGCAGCAACAATAAAATCATTTCACTGGTATTGATCTTTTAGGAGATCAATAATACTCTCAGAGAAATAGATGATTAAAATGCCTAGGTCAAACACCATCATGACCGCTCCAAAAATGCCTGTCTGAGTTATCAGAAGAAATACAGAGCAAAGGATCTTAAACCAGAGAACTCTCAGTGTTATTGTGTCTATGGATCTTTCCTCCTTTTGTGGTACTGAGCCAAATAGAATTTGATCCTTTTTCCAAATGAAATCTTTATTGTGATGATAGATCAGCTTAAGGTAACTGATATAGAAACAATTTTTTAAAGCTGAAAAATAGTATACACAACATAAGGAGAGTGGGGTACATAGCATTAAAAGGGATAACAGATTTACCAGAGTATAATTTAAAAGAAAATAAAAAAGATATATAAACATATATACTTTTTAATATCTTTTACCTTTTAAAATAGGTAATTGTTTGTGTTCCACCCTTATTATGTCCCACCCTTATTGGTAAATAAATTTAATAAATAAGTAAAACAATGAAAGATGTCTTTAGGCTATTTCAGTAGTCATCTAGGGAAAGCAACATAATAAAAACATGTCCCTCAAAAACGATTGGTAAGGCATATCATTACAAATAATGTACAAAGATGGACCAGGAGATGCATTTCTAGGCATCTTGAATTTTTTTTATGTTTTAAAGATACACTCTCATCTGAATTTCCCTTAACACAGTGGCAATTTGAAAGATTAGGAGCCACAAATAGTGCTTTGTGCCTTGTTATGTGGAATAGATTCATTGAAATGCCAATCATCATAATCATTAGTAGCAGAAGCAAATTCACTGCTTTTTTATTGTAAATATGGAAGCAAGTTTGGCTTAAGGCAATTTTCTATGAGCAGTTGAAAAATAAATTATATTCCTGCCCATTCACCCTCATTATTTTTTATAACATTTATATACTGTTCATACAAATCTAGGTGTTATGAGGTAAAATTGGTTTATTTTATTACTGAAGAAAAAAAATCCCAGAAGCACTTTCTGCCTTGTTTTGCACAGAATAATTTAATAGTAAGCATTTCTTATGAATAAATAATCAAGAAGTTGCTATGTTTCACGCATACAAAATATATGGCCTCAGGTATCCATCTCATTGTACCTTATGATTGGACTATTCTGACTGGGAAAATAACATGTGCAAATGCTACATTAATCCCCAAAGGTCAAAAGCCATGAATGAAAACCTCTTTGGATCAACAAGCGGTCCACAAGAAAACTTCCCGAACTAGGTTACTTACTTTCCCAAAGCTTCCTTTGCCAATTATTTTTAGGAAGTCAAAATCAGTTGGCTTGGCACTATTAGGGGGGGAAAAAAGACAAAATAAATACACCAAAGGCCTTCTTCTGTATCAGTTAGAACTTTCTCCTCTACCTCTAAATCAATCATAATACATTTTTGCAGCATGGATGATAAAATGGATCTACAAAGGCTGAGAAGTTTAAAGTTGTATTTTACTTTAATTTCTGTCCCAGTGTCATTCATTCCAGGGGGCTTATTTTGGGGTGCAGGACTCAAGGTGCAATAACTCTTTCTACTAACCCAACCCACCCCCAATAGTTTCTCACTTTCCCATAATCTGCTGCTCTAGTCTGGCAAATGGTTACCCCTGCCAAAAGCAAACAAAGAAGTTCAAGATATAGAGACTTACTTTCTTTCACCCATGAAGGCAAACATGTATGTTTTATTGGCTGAGATCAGAGGTGGTATTCAGCAGGTTCTGACCAGTTCTGGAGAACTGGTAGCGGAAATTTTGAGTAGTTCGGAGAACCGGCAAATACCACCTCTGACTGGAGATTTTACAGTAACCTTCCCCTGCCAAGCCCACCAACCCATGCCCACAAAACGGTAGTAAAAAAAAAATTGACTCCCACCACTGGCTGAGATGTATAGGTTTCATTGTGTGTGAGCTATTACAATGCAATTCCAAGGTCGAAAAATAATAATGAAGCCCACTACTGGGCTCCAGGCAACCTTTGTGTAAAATATTAACACAGTTAACCTTTTCCTCAAGGCTATAATTTTATTCTTCCCATACCCCTCCCCATCATTAAGATGTACTGTGGTCCCTGCACGTATTTCTTGCTTGTACTACCAATGACTTATTAGCAGCCTATAAGAGAAGATTTTACTGGAGCTTGAAATAGCTAGACTTATATTATAGAATGGAGTGGAGTGGAGTGGAGCGGAATGAATGGAATGGAATGGAATGGAATGGAATAGAATAGAATAGAATAGAATAGAATAGAATAGAATAGAATAGAATAGAATAGAATAGAATAGAATAGAATAGAAGAATTGGAAGGGACCTTGGAGATCTTCTAGTCCAACCCCCTGCTTAGACAGGAAACTTTATACCATTTCAGACAAATGGTTATCCAATCTCTTCTTAAAAACCTCTAATGTTGGAGCATTTGCAACTTCTGGAGGCAAGTTTTTATACTGGTTAATTTAGTTCTAGGTTGATTCTCTCCTTGATTAGTTTCTACCCATTGCTTCTCATCCTGCCCTCAGGTGCTTTGAAGAATAGCTTGACTCCCTCTTCTTTGTGGCAGCCCCTGATATATTGGAACACTGCTATCATAGTCCTTCTTTTCATCAAACCAGACTATAATTCTGTAATATAGAAGAAAAAACATCCATTTCTTTGTATTCCATAGTGCTATGAATGGATTTTTCCCATGGTCTTACTTGGGATTAGCAGATGGTCCAAGGTTGATATTGTCACTTGGTGATGAAGGCTGTAAATAGAAAACAAAAAGTCATGAAGTTGAGTAACAATTGTTTACAGGCAGACCTTAACCTACAACCATTTGTTGAACAACCATTTGAAGTTACAATTGTGACATGTAAAAATTGACTTACTATGGGACCTCAAACTTACAACCATCATAGCATCCCCATGGTCACATTAGCAAAATTTGTGTGCCTGGCATGTATTGCAGCATCCCAAGATCATGGAATTGCTACCTTCCCAGCTGGCTTCCAGGAGCAGTCAATGGGAGAAGCTGGATTTGCTGAAGGACCACATTCCTCACTTAGCAACTGCAGTGATTTGCTTAACAACCATGGCAAAAAAAGTCATAAAGTCACTTAACCACTGCCTTGATAAGCCATGGAAATTCTGGTCCCAATTGTGGTAATAACTCATGGACCACCTGTACACTGGCTAATGCGGTCACATCTATGAAAAAAAAGACTGAACTACCTAATTGCAAGGAATGGTAAATTTGCAGAGAAACCCATACTAGGATAACCCAGCAATTCCCCCCAACTCGGTGTTTTCCAGATGTGTTGGGTCTCAGCTCTCATAATCACTAGCCAGTCAACAAATCCAAAGGGACCACCTTTGGGCAGACTGGCCTATGATGGATGAAATTATGTAAATTGTAAGTTTTTCTCCCAACTGATCTAAGGCAGCTAAGTAACTTTGCCCCATCTTCTCTTTGTTCAAAATTGTCCCATCACTGATACTTTTAATGAATCTCAGCCCTTACCTGGCTATTGTGCTCTGGGCTTCTGGAATGGTCCATTAAAACAGCTACTCTTTCAGCACTGAGGGTTAAAAAGACAATGATTAACTGAGAAAAGTGGAACAAGACTGAGACACTGAGACTCCACCATTACGTCACAGGTCTCATTTAAACCCTGGGGGGTTAATTTGGCTGCCATAGTGAAGAAATAAAGCTTCTTATTAAACCCATATCCTAACAAAGCCAGAACAGAGCTATTATTTGTGATAACAGTTGGAATGGCATTTGGCCATTTCCTGTCCTATTTTAAGTGAGGATTAATTAAAACCTTGTCAGCAAATTAATCTATTTTTTCCTGCTTTTATCACCAAATAGTTAGAATTTTAGAGGCAATTTGTATACTTTACACACTTTACAATTAAAGATGTAATTAGATCTTTCAATGTTTTTTTGAAGTTTTCAAAGCTATCTCTTTACTATTTCTCCACCCTAAATCCACCCCCAAGTTACAATTAGCCCTTAATAGATACTCCTGTTGTACATTTCTCCTCCTTGTTCCCTGTGAAATTATTAGCAGACTACATTCAAAGAATGACGTTTTGTAACAAGGAAAGATTAACTATATATATATATATATATATACCCTGAAAACTCTAATTCTAACAATTTGGAGCAAATTCCCACAAACCAAACATGAGACCTTTCCAGATACAAAGGCAAAGGCTAAAAAAAAATCATTTGGCAGTTCCACGCTGGAATATCCCCTTATTTCTTAAAAGCAAAGACATTAAATAAAAGTACCACATTTCAAAATATCCCCTATAGGCCCCAGAGTTAAATCTCATTTTCGGGTATCTTACTTAAATCTCTTACTTACATCTGCCTGACAAAAAGCTCTCCTTGGAAGCGGAGCAGTGTAACAAAGCCATATTGAGTAACAAATCCCAGTTTGTGCAAGTCGTGGTTCCCTCTGCATCATGCCTGTGCCAGTCGGCTCAATTCACTGCTTATTCCTGGTAGGAGGCATCCTCAGGCTAAATTTTAAAGGAACAGCACCCCATTGACAGAAAAAAACAGATACTCACTAGGAGCACAGCCTGGAACCGGAGGCCTTGATGGTCTGTTCCAACTTCTCTCGACCTTGTTTTATGAAATCTACAGAAAAAGGGAGTGGGGAAGTAGGGAGGAGGAGTGGAAGTTAGCAAACTAAATAAACGCTTCAGATGGCAATGTGATCACAAGAAATATACACAGAGGCACATTTGTTCTACAGTGACCTTGCCCTTCTCATGCGCCTACCCATAAGTCAAAATAAGCAGTCTTCATGAGAAGTAGAAGCAGACCTGTTTGCTCTAGGAAGGAGTTTCAAACTTTACTCAGAGAACAATGCAGAAACAAATTGTGAAACCAGGAAGAAATGATGTCCTAGAAGCACCTCCACTCTCCCTTTCGAATAATACTACGACAACTGGCCTGCTTTTCTGAGTGATACATATAGATCTCATCAAACGATAGAAGAGCCACTCTTGAATGCATAATATCTGGCATGCCTCTGCCTCTCAAACTCACCAAGCATTTTGTGAACACAAATATAAGACCACCAACCCCTTTATCTCAAAAGGTGATAACAAGTCAGTGGACAATTCCGAAATCAGATAAATGGTATTGTTGGAATACAGGTAGTCCTATAATTGAGCCCAAAGTTTATGTTGCTTTTTGAGACATTTAAGTTTTACTCCACTTTATGACTTTTTTGTCATGATTGTTAAGTGAATCATTGCAGTTGTTAAGTTAATAACCCGATTGTGAAGTGAATCTGGCTCCTCCCATTTATTTTGCTTGTCAGGTGGTTGCAAAAGTTGTTCCCATAATGGCAACCATCATAAATATGAACCAGTTGCCAAGCATCCAAATTTTGGATCCCCCCGTGAACAAGGGGGATGCTGCAATGGTCATAAGAGTGAAAAATGGTCATAAGTCACTTTTCAGTGATGCTATAACTTCGAGCAGTCACTAAATGAACTGTTGTAAGTTGAGGATTACCTTTACAAAGATTTTTCTAAGCTCTCTTTCAAGATAAAGACAGCTGACAATATAACAGACATTAGAAATAAGAAAATCTATACCCTTGGAAATATACTATCATATTTTAGTAAAAGCGGTCATTTCCAGTTTGCTCTGAACACCATGTGTACCTGTTGGATGGTATCTTGCGTTTTCCATTCATGAATCTGATTGAGGTTTGTTTTTGTTTTAAAGTTGGTTAGAAAATAAACAATAGGCATTGAACAAAATAAGCCACTGTCACAGCTATTGATAATAGATACACAGGGTGCATGCAGAAATTATCCAAAAGGATTTTGGATGTCGATTGGATCTCTGGAAATAATCTAATCCAGTTTGGGCTGCTTCTGAGTTAGTCATTTCTTCCTCTATAAATGGATTTTGAGCAAGATATTCTAAATATGGAATGACCTGGGGTTCTGTGAGTGTGTGATGTGCAGCGTTCAAAAACCACCAATTTGAACCTAAAAAGCTTAACTTCTAGGGCAGCCCCAACAAGTAAAACAGCTGAGGCGCAGAAATCCACTGTGCCATGGGAATCAGCTGAGCTCAGAAAGACGGTAATATAGGACAGGATAGGGTGAGATGGGTGGGTAGGTGTGGCCAGCTGATTGTTGGAACTACCAGTTCGCTAGAACCAGTCTAGCAGCCCACCCACTATAGGGAAGCCCATTGCCCCATTGCCTTATGTAGCTGTCATGTTTTTTTTTAAAAAAAAAAAAAAGAATAGAATGACCTTTATACAAAAGCTAGACTTTAGAAAGAGATCAAGTGTGATAAATGTCATAGGCAGTGCTAGCTGGAAGTCTCATCACTTCTAGGAAAGTTGGTGATAAGACATTTGCCTCCAGAGTCACCCTGTGATCACTGCAAATTTAAATTAATGGTGATGGACATAGATGAAGGAACAGGAAAACATTCTTGCTCCTTAAGAAAAGCAAAACAGATTTTCAAAATGTTCTCCTAATCTAATGAACCATGAAGAAGAATTTGAAAGTAATATGAAGAGGAATTTGAACTATCTTTTTAAAGATGTGACAATTGGCTGGTAGAACTACCAATCAAAGAATGGCAACATTGGTCACCTCCAGTGGTGGGATTCAAAATTTTTTACTACTGGTTCTGTGGGCGTGGCTTGGTGGGCATGGCAGGGGAAGGATACTGTAAAATCTCCAGTCAGAGGTGGGATTTATGCTGGTTCTCTGAACTACTCAAAGTTTCTGCTACTGGTTCTCCAGAACTGGTCAGAACCTGCTGAATACTACCTCTGGTCACCTCCTCACAGATTATATTCCAGCAGGAGAGGAAAACATGAGAGGGGGTCTTGACAAGTTAATGGAAGGACAGGTCTAAGGAAGACTCAGATGCTAAATCTGGGAATACCCCCCTCCCCCAAATCAGGAAGCCCTTTTGTAGCTATTTAGCAAAAGTCAAGCTGCTCCTTTCTTCTTTTGCTAACTATACGGCTATGTTATACTGTATATTCCCACATTCCACACAATTAAACAACACGAACACAAAAATTCTAAGGCACATGATTCTTGGTAAGAATAAATCTGGATCTACCCCATAAAAAGTGCAATGAATCATTATGAGCAATATAACTTTTATAAGAAATAAAAATCTTTTTTAAAAAAAGCTTAAGGTACATCAGTTATAGAATTCATGTTTAACAGAATATGTCTACTGATAGAGACAAAAGCAGAAAGTCATAATATGCAGACACATTGTTCAGATGACATGTATACTTTGCTTGTCAACTTTGCATGTGTCACCTGAACAATGTGTCTGCATTCCTATTACTTATGCAAACCTTTGATATTTGTAAAAAAAATGCATTTAATCTTTCATTTGTTTGCCAATCCTTTTCAAATTTAATATGGAATTATATCATTATTTAAACGATATAATGTTTCAGAAAAGAAAAGACAAAAATGGATTTGGAGAGATATTCTAAGAGACTTCAATCCACCAAAAAGAGCTGGTATTAGAAAGGAAAAAAAGAACTATGCTTAATTTAATTTATAACATTTAAATGAAATGAAATCAGCATGGTTATTTCTCCAATATTTAAATATTTCTGTCACAAACTAGTTGATTTTCAGTGGTTTGGGGAAGATGAGTTTGATGAGTCTTTATGCTGTATAAAATTAGTAATTGCTATAAACTTGCATGCACACATACACTCCTCTCCAAAAAAATCAATATCCATGAAAAATCCAGGTTCAGCAATTCCTATATATTTTGGGATTATATTAGTTCCATAGTCCCCATGATCTGCTATTTAAGATAACACTGGTAAGGTGAATCACTACATCTGTTATCCAAGCAATTGTGTTTCTGTACTGTAAGTACTCTTATCATTATTATGGTTTAAAAAAACCACAACCAGAAAGATATGGAATCATTGAGGTGAAAAAAATCTATTTGGATTTCAAATAGACCTTCCAATCTCCCATCCTACAGTATACTGTTAGTCACATTATCAGTCAATACAGAAAGGGCTGAGGGGAAAAATCCAGGGAAATTTTTTTTTTGCTGAAGTTCTGCTGCACTCCTCTGTAAAAAAAATTATATCAGAATGGCAAAATCACAAAATAATAGTTTTGTCTAAACAGATCAAAATCAGGGATCAAATGCAATGAAAACAAATGACTCTTAACTGAAATAGTATTGTTTGATTCTTGGCTCTGATTTCATTTTTCATGGTCATGGCATAAAAATGGGATTGCTCAAACTATGACTAACCTACAAGTGACCTACCAATTTCAAAAGAAATTCAAATGCTTGGCATCAGTGAAAAGAAGTAGTTATCAGCAAGGAAGAAGCTTTATTTATTTAAGAATAAATTATTAATTTATTCTTAGTGGAATAAATTTGTGCCCAAATACATGCAGTAAATAACTAGCAAACTTTCCTGAAAGAAAATACTGGGTAAAATGTGTTTAGATCATCAGCATGAATCATTTGGAGCTAAAGAGCTGTGGTGATGCAGTGGTTAGAATGCAGTACTGCAGGCTAATTCTGCTGACTATCAGCTGCCAGCAGTTCAGCAGTTCGAGTCTCACCAACTAAAGGTTGACTCAGCTTTCCATCCTTCCAAGGTTGGTAAAATGAGGACCCAGATTGTTGGGGGCAATATGCTGATTCTGTAAACCGCTTAGAGAGGATTGTAAAGCACTGTGAAGTAGTATATAAGTCTAAGTGCTATTGCTAAAGGGAATAACATGATCCATGGCTGCAGGCTATGAGCATCACAAAAGCTGCAGTAGAATCATTTCTCATAAATTACTGAACCTCACTTTCTCAGACTTCTCTAATTCACATCCTTCTTTAAGATTCCACCCTAACTTAAATTTTAAAAATTATTCTCGTGTCATGCAACTTCAGTAAACCTAGTGACATTACCTAGTGACGTTTCTTTAGCCAAACAAAAATAAGGTGAATTTTTTCTACTGAATAAAAATCTTTAAAGCAGTGGTCCCCAATCAGTAGTGGTCCATGGCCTGTTAGAAACTGGGCTGCACAGCTGGAGGTGAGTGATGGGTGAGTAAGTGAAACCAAAACCATCCTGTCCCCCCTCCCCAGTCCGTGAAAAAATTGTCTTCCACAAAGTTGGTCTCTGGTGCCAAAACGTTTGGGGACCAACCAGTGGTGGGATTCAAAATTTTTTACTACTGGTTCTGTGGGCGTGGTGTGGCTTGGTGAGTGTGGCTTGGTGGGCATGGCAGGGAAAAGATACTGCAAAATCCCCATTCCTTCCCCACTCCAGGGTAAGGTTACTGCAAAATCCCATACCCTCCCTACCCCAGTAACCTGCTTTCCAGCTCCGTTCTCCTATGCAGGACAACAAAAAAAGACCCAGCTAATCATCTGGGACTCGGGAGGCAGAGAATAGATGGGGGCAGGGCCAGTCAGAGGTGGTTTTTGTTGGTTCTCTGGACTATTCAAAATTTCTGCTACAGTTCTCCAGAACTGGCCAGAACCTGCTGAATACCACCTTTGGGAACAACCACTGCTTTCAAGTACATCCAGCAAAAGATGAGGTGAATAATCTTTTTTAGGGGGAAGGTCACCATCCATATTCCTTCCCTAATAATGCAGTGGTCGGGGATAAATGTGTAGTGAATGGGACAAGAGGAAAAAAATTGGTGGGAACTTCTATTCTCTTTCTGAATATTTTTTTGTCTTTTTTTCAGCATTCTCTTCTCTGTTCCAAGTTTCACCAAAGGGCAACAGTCTCAATTTGCAGAGTTTTTGAAATTTGCTCAAGAGTTGTATAAAATTAGCATAAGGATTGGGTTTAGCATAAGAACAATCTGGCCCCATCCTATGTAGAATCAATTCAAAATAGTTATGATTTTCAGTACAGAATGCAAGTAAGTCCGGATACCCTTTCTCTTTAGTGGTGGTTTTTTTTTTTTTTTTGGCAGGTTCATGAACTGGATAGAATGGGGGTGGACCAGTCTCACATGTTCCTGCCTAGTACTGCCAGCAATCATGTTGACACTGTCAGCAGGCTATTGCTGAATAGTTCAGTTTCAAATATGCCATGACTCAGAAAGATTAGGAAGCAATGTCTTATGGTCAGCCAAGACAAAGCAGTACAGGCTGTTCTGCAACATAATTAAATCACCGAAAACCCTTGTAAAAAAGAACTTTTTAATAATGGAAATAGCTCCCTCATTAGCAACTTGCTAACATAGTCATGCCACCTTTGTGTCTGAAATCTGAAATCATCCATCTAGAGCTCTGGCAAAAAGAAAAATCTGTACTTGATGCATTGACCAGATTAGCAATCTTTAACAACAATAAAAATTAAGAACCCCCATATGGGCTTTCTGTAATTCTGATTATAAAGGGAATCTATATTGTTTTACACTTAGAGCTATAATGAAAATTAGGAAATAACACTTACAATCAATCCGTGGCATTACTACCCCCCCCCCCCAATTCATTGTTTCATGTCATCCATGGGGAAAAATTTTTTTTTTCTGGCTGCTGTGATAAATCCTGAAAATGTCCCTCTGAAGGTGCTGCTTTAGAGGGATTCCACAGTTAGGGCTGCCCAAAATCCCTCTATTAGGCTGGACATGACCTGGTAACTAGTCTCCTGGGAGAGAGGGAAATTCTTCATTTCTTCTATTTTAGAAAGGACTCCAAAGCTGTTGCTCACCAAGTTTTGTTTTAGTCTCTCTGGAGACCATCACTCCCCAGATTGTCCAGTTCAGTTTATGTGGCTATTCCATCTCCTTTGCCCCAGTCTACAATATTTGAATACCACATGGCTTTTCATTTACAGGCTTAAGAGATAAGGTTATTTCATCTACACTAATTTTTGGTATGCTGTTCAGTTGATGAGTGGCATACAGTTTGCTGTGCCAGGATTTGATTCTCTCCTCTGCTTACTTCCTGAATCCTGTTCATTAAAAAAATGTCAGCAAAATTTTTTCTCTGTCCTTTAGATGTAACCATTATAACAGTATTCTCAAAAGCTGGGAAAGAAAAGGGAATGACTAAAATTAGGCAGTGGACATTTTAACTTTATCTCTTAAGCCTGGAGATTCAGACAGGAAATCTAGGAAAAAGAAATTCAGAAAGCTTAAGAAGCTACTTTAAAGCTGATTTCTTTTTTGTTTCTAAGTTTTTGTATGCTAACCTTTTTTTCCTGTGATTACATTTCATAACTGTGACAGTATATTAATTTTGCTTCCTTGGACATACATTGCTGTGAACAACATTAATGTTGGAAACCCAGTACAGTATTTTGTATTCAAGATCTAGATCATGGCAACTGACCCACAGGGAACACAGCTGAAGACTCAACAGGTTACTAATAATCTTATACCCCCCCCCCCTCCTTCTTCCCAGAAGACAAACTAAAGAGTGAAGACTGAAGTTTTTATCCGTAGGACAAAAAGAAGTCTTAAGTCCTGCCTTCTAACTAGAAAAGGTAGAGTTCCTGATAACTTCACCTTTAGTGATCAACAACAGAGTTTAAACTTGTTCTCAGATCTGGATGAATCCACAGATGGGAAGGATCTTTGGAACAATTCTGTTCTTCATATCTGATTATTTTGGAATAATAGCTTTTTTTGTTTTTGTTTAAGTAATTATCCTTAATTCAACTCTTGAATATTTGAGTTATAAGAGATGCCATTCTGTTCATCGCATTCATTATAGCTGCATGAAAGCCCCAATAGTTTTCAGAAACTGCATGTAGAGGTAAGAAATGATGGGTAAAACTATTCAAAATTTCTGAAGGAATTTTGACAAATGACAAATAAGGTTTACATTATAGATAGTACAGTTAATAAGTGATATACTGTTTGTAATCAAAGAGATAGTATCTATCCTGGCATGAAATTAGATTTTTACGCTGCCTCAATTGCCATTTGAAAAGACAAGACCATCTTTTTGGTACAATTTAATTCAATTTATGCATTTGTACAAGTCTCATATTAATAGCCTCATATTTCACCAACAGCAATCCACTACTGTGGAGAATATGAAATGTCTCTTTGTTCATCCACCCACCTATCATTCATCCATCCATCCATCCACAGGTAGTCTTCAGATAACAACCATTTGTTTAGCTACTGTTCAAAATTATGACATTACTCAACAAGAGTATTTATGACTGGTCCTTGAAATTGCAACTGTTAGAGAATTCCCGTGGCAATATTATTGCAGTTGGTAGCAATCAACTCATAATTATGAGCCATGGTGGTGCAGTGCTTAGAATAGATACTAGAATAGTACCATAGGCTAATTCTGCCAGCTGCCTGCAATTCGACAGTTCGATTCTCACCGGCTCAAGCTTGATTCATTTTTCCAAGGTTGGTAAAATGAGGACCCAGATTGTTGGGGGCAATATGTTGATTCTGTAAACCGCTTAGAGAGAGATTTAAAGAACTGTGAAGTGATATATAAGTCTACATACTGTTGCTATTATTATGATGGTTGCCGCAATCACATAATCACCATCTGCCAGCTTCCAATAAGCAAAGTCAATGGGGAAATTGAAGGTAATTGAATATGGTGATAATGTGGTATGCTTAACAACTATGCAAGATTTGCTTAATGACAGCTGAAACTTTCATTAAGTCAGCATGGTCATGTGATGTCATAAATTATGACCACGTTGCTTAGTAAAGGAGTTGCAAATCCGAATTACTTCATCAAGTAACTAAGCATATCTATCTTTTTTCTATTTTTCACAAAGAGGTAGCATCTGAAGCTGATTTCCCAGTAGTCACGTGTTCTATATTGTCTACTTCACTATGTTTTCCAAACTTTATTGTAATTCGACTGATGGTTTGCAATGCCAGGTCCGTTGTTAATAAAGCCCCCCTTATCTCAGATTTGATCACTGATGGGGGGGCGGACCTGGTGGGTGTTACTGAGACCTGGCTGGGCTGTGAAGGGGGTGTTCCCCTGGTAGAGATGTGCCCAGCTGGGTTTCAGGTTTTCCATCAGCCGAGGGCCCAGGGGAGGGGTGGGGGGGTTGCAGTAATTATTAAGGAAGATCTATGTCCTAGGGAATCCACTGTTCCTCAGACGACCGGATGTGAATCCCTTTTTGTGAAATGTGGTTCCGGGGTTCAGATGGGCCTATTGATCACATACCTGGCTCCCTGCTATGTGACATCGGCCCTGCCTGAGCTCCTCAAGGTCATAGCCGGCTTGGCGGTTGAGACCCCCAGGCTTATGGTCATGGGGGATTTCAACTTGCCTTCAGCTGGCAGTACCTTGGGGATAGCCCAGGAGTTCTTGGCTTCCATGACAGCCTTGGGCCTGACCCAGTTAATTAGGGACCCCACTCACATTGGTGGTCACATCTTGGACTTGGTTTTTGTCTCTGGACAGTGGCAGGATGATCTAAGTGTAGAGGACGTAGTTGTTGAGCCCCTGTCATGGTCTGATCATTCACTCTTTAGGCTCGACTTCCATACTGCACCCCCTCATCGCAGGGAGGCGGAGCCGATATGATGGTTCCACCTCAGGCGCCTGATGGACCCGGATAGGTTCCTGACGGAGCTTGAGCCATTTCCCGGCACTCGGACACACGACCTGGTTGAGGACCTGGTCGCCAACTGGGATAGGGTGGCAGCTGGTGCCCTTGATCGGGTCATGCCCTTGCGGCCTCTGACCCGATGCCGATCCCAACTGGCTCCCTGGTTTTCTGAGGAGCTGAGGGAAATGAAGCGTCAGAAAAGACGCCTAGAGAGTTGTTGGAGGACCACCCGCTCCGGATCTGATCGAACACTATCGCGGTCCTATATTAAGACCTATTTAGTGGCGATGGAGGCGGCGAAGCGCTCTCACTTCTCCGCCCTTATTGTGTCTGCGGGAATCGCCCAGCCGCCCTTTTTAGGGTGACCCGCTCCCTCCTAGAGGTGGGAGCATGGGATGAACCTCTACAAGGGCGGGCTGAGGATTTTTTGAATTTTCTCCAGGACAAAATCACTCAGATCCAGAATGGGTTGGACTCTGACTGGGCAACTCCGGACGAGGGGACGGGGGTGGAGTTCGGTGAGGTTATCTGGGGGGAGTTTGATCCTGTGACCCTCGAGGATGTGGACAGGATGCTGGGTGGGCTTAATGCCACCACATGTTTATTGGACCCGTGTCCCTCCTGGCTGGTTTTGGCTGCCCGGTTGGTTCCAGGGCATTATAAACGCTTCCTTGAGTGAGGGGTTCTTACCTCCTGCCTTGAAAGAGGCAGTGGTGAGACCCCTCCTCAAGAAACCATCCCTGGATCCGACCTTATTGTCTAACTATCGTCTGGTCTCGAACCTTCGCTTTATGGCGAAGGCTGTTGAGAGTGTGGTAGCACGACAGCTCCCCCGGCACCTGGAGGAATCATCCTATTTGGATCCACGCCAATCAGGCTTCAGGCCTGGACACAGCACAGAAACAGCATTGGTCGCATTAGTTGATGATCTCTGGAGGGCCCATGACAGGGGGTTTTCCTCTGTCCTGGTCCTATTAGATCTCTCAGCGGCTTTTGATACTGTTGACCACAGTATCTTATTGCGGCAGCTGGGGGGGTTGGGAGTGGGAGGTACCGTGTTACGGTGGTTCTCCTCCTTCCTCTCCGACCACTCACAATTTGTGTTGGCAGGGGGGCAGAGATCGACCTCGAGGCCCCTGATTTGTGGGGTACTTCAGGGGTCAGTGCTCTCGCCCCTCCTGTTCAACATTTATGTGAAGCCGCTGGGTGAGATCATCCATGGCTTTGGGGTAGAATTCCATCCGTACGCTGATGATATTCAGTTGTACTTTTCTATCCCGGGCCACCCTAACGAAGCCGTGGAAGTGATGACCCGGTGCCTGGAGGCTGTACGGGGTTGGATGAGGCGAAACAGGCTTCAGCTCAACCCAGCCAAGACCGAGTGGTTGTGCTTTCCGGTGCCCCGATACAGCCAGCTTACTCCTTCACTGGCCGTGGGGGGGAAATGTCTAGCCCCCAAGGAAAGGGCATGCAATTTAAGTGTCCTCCTGGATGTACGGCTGTCGTTAGAAGATCATATAGCAGCCGTCGCCAGGGGGGCTTTTTGTCAGGTCCGTAGGATCTACCAGTTGCGGCCCTTTCTGGATCGGGACGCACTTCGCACGGTCACATCTGCCCTCGTCATCTCCTGGCTGGATTATGCCAATGCTCTCTACATGGGGCTCCCCTTGGAGAGCACCCGGAGGCTCCAGCTGGTGCAAAATGCGGCCACGCGGGTGGTCTTGGGGGCTCCTCTGAGCTTCCATGTTATACCACTTTTGTGCGAGCTGCATTGGCTCCCGGTGGCCTTCCAGGTGCGATTCAAGGTGTTGGTGACCACCTTTAAAGCACTCCATGGCTTGGGATCTGGGTACTTACGGGACCGCCTGCTGCCAGAGCGGGCCTCCTTGGGGTACCTCCAGCTGGACAGCTGATGGCCCCAAGGCTTCGGGCCTTCTCTTTGAGGGCCCTCTCCCTCTGGAACGAATTGCCCCTGGAGATAAGGACCGTCCCCAACCTGTTGACCTTCCGGCACGCACTAAAAACCCACCTATTCCATCTAGCCGGTCTGGCCTAGAGTTATATAAAATGGTTTTAAATTCGGTTTTTAAATGGTTTTTAACTTTTCTAATTTCCCACTTTTAACTCTTAAAGCCAATCTATTTAATTCTTTTAATTTATTTTAAATTATTATATTTGTATTTATATGTTTTCATCTGGCTATGAACCACCCCGAATCCTTAGGGAGAGGGGGCGGTATACAAATTTGAATAAATAAATAAGTAAATTACAACCAGATGCATTTCATTAACAACTTACTAAAAAGTAATAATTTTGACCTCCAGATAATAAGCAGGGAGACATTTTCCCTTTAATCCCAAAGGGAGAGCAATCCATCCAAGCTGTAACTGCAAACAAGAGTTGGCTATATATTTGAAGGCCAGCCACGGGTAAAAATGTTTCAAAAGGCTCATGTTCCTGCAATCACATTTTCTTTAAAATAATTGACCTTGAGCATCTACAACAATACTCCAGATGACATAGTTATCTCTTGCATTTCAGATGTTATAAAGAAGAATATATATCATATTTTCACATCATGTTTATCTTAATGTTAGGAACTTATGGGCAATGTGCAGCCCGAGTTATTTGCAAGATGAAAACAAGCTGATAAAGCAGAGCGTTACTGTGCTTATAATACAGAGAGAGAGAGAGAGAGATGGCATATAAAAGTCTGCATATCTCTGCATGTTCTCATATCACTGTTATTTCCCTTTTCATTGTTTATTCTATTGCTCCTTTACTACCGTTATGTTTACACTTCTTTTCATATCTTCATTTTTATTTGTGTAAGCCACCTAGAGCAGTCCCATGGTGAAATAGATGGTGGATAAATTTAAAAAACAAACAAATAATAACATCACCATCATATTCAACTACCTCCCAATTTCCCCATTGACTTTGCTTATTGGAAGCAGGCAGATAGTGATTATGTGACTATGGCAACATCCTTCTGAGGTTGGTAAAATGAGGATCCAGATTGTTGGGGGCAATATGCTGATTCTGTAAACCGCTTAGATTAACATTTTATATAACACTGCTATAAATCATTCTTGCAAATCTGGATTGACGTATCATGATAAGCCAAACCACAACAAAAACAAATTAGGAATTAATGTGTTATGCAAAGACAGCCATTATCTCAAGTTTACTTTGTGAAAGTGAATATGGATTACTTCTTTTAAATAAATAAGTAAGTACGTAAGGAAGGAAGGAAGGAAGGAAGGAAGGAAGGAAGGAAGGAAGGAAGGAAGGAAGGAAGGAAGGAAGGAAGGAAGGAAGGAAGGAAGGAAGGAAAGGAAGGAAGGAGAGAGAGAGAAAGAAAGAGAAAGAGAAAGAGAAAGAAAGTTCTAGCAGCAAGTTAAATGGACTGAATTACAGTGGTGATGGGTGCACAATTAGGGGACTTGAAGAGCCATATTGAGATAGATCTTTCTAGAGAAGTTTATGTATGAGATTCCTAGGAGGCAGCAGTATAGCACATAATCAGCCAATAAGCAGTGCTACTTATACTACCATAAAAAAAATGGTAGAACGGGATAGTTCACCCTGCAATTCCTTCAGACCCAATTTTAACGTTTTTAATTAGAATACATCAATTTTTGTGTTAACTGATTTTTATCAATTGCCTATTCAGTCACATGACACATTTGATAGAAGCAAAATTCTACTTCAGTTTTTATAGAGTCAAGATTATAGATTCCTATCATCATTCATAAACAAATATTCTATTCACAATCTAAAAAGTAGTTTCTTGGGTCCATCTTTGGCCATTAGGATTCTTTTGTCATCTTCATTTTTTAAAGTAAAAACATTAATAATCCCAATTAAATCTTCAGAAATCGTCTTTTCATATCCCCCTTTCAATGATATCCACATTACAGTCAAATTCTACAACTTTAAAAAAACCTTGACATTTCTGACGCAAAAAAAAATATAACTCAAATCTCAACCCTTCTAGGCTAGTTTTTGGATAGTTCAGGAATTCCATTTAACAAATTCCAGATTAGTGTTGAGGAGGACAAAGTTGAATTGAGGATATGCTTTCATGAGTCTAACTTTTTTTTTTTCTAATGGGACAGTAAATAAACTAACTCCAACAGTTAAATAAATATTTGAGCTGTTACTGCTATTTCTGTAACTTACTAAGGAAACTGTCCAATCAAACCCATCTGAAGATTTATCACAGTGGAGGGAGTATTTTAGAATACTGAGCATTTCTTAATATTAGTTGCTGAGGCATTTGAGGAAGAAAAGCTGCCTACTCCATGCTTTGCGATAGATTTCTCAGAGGCATATTTTTGGACACAGTTCTAAAAACCAAAATAATTTATGCTGGGTGAGAGCTGCTGGTACAAGCAGGAGAGATTCTCAACTTGTAAACAAAATTTATATAGATGCGTCTTTTCCAGGATTTCCATGATTGTGGTTGGTTTGGCACAATTGTTTGCTTCTCAAGAGAAAAAAAGTAAAAGAAGCCATTTTCCAAAGCAGTCATGCAAGCTGAAAAATTGGTTGCTGTAACAAGATAGGAATGTCACACATATTTACATCACAAAACAAATCTTTTGAAGGTCCCATGCACCCCAAATATATGATAACTGAATTCCTTGCAAACTAAGATACTGATGAAGTTTTTAAAAAGCCTCTGGTCTGCTCCCCTTCTTTTAATAGTCTTCCGATCTGGAGCCAGAGAAACCCATCTCCACCCATAAAATATGTTTCCTTAAAGGCAAGCGATCACCCACAGGCAGGAATCTAATGCTGGAACCAATCAACGTTTAAAAGGCTTGGGAATTTAGCACTTCTGCCTTGCCAGGCAGATCTTTCCTGATAAAGGAAATAAAATGTTTTCTACTTTCCTCTAATCTTTTTTCCCCTCCCACTCATAAAACTAAATATTACATTTGCATATCTTTCACCAAAGGCTTTGAAACCTATAAAAATCTTGCCAGCGTGCCAGTTTGGTGTCAGCTTCCCTCAAAAACTTGTATTGTTTTGGGAATAATAATAATAAAGAAACCCCCTTTCCAAAAACAGCCAGCTTCCGCATCTTGATTGCTTCTGAGCTTGGAAGAAACCCAGGGAAATTCTCCCAACAATATGTAAAATATCTTCTTTTGCTGATGATTTTAATCAATATGATTTATTCCTGGCTGGCTTTCTATGGATATGATCCCAGAAGAATATATGCTGGAGGTAGGCATATAGCAACATGGTGAAACAAAGTGCTTTGGAGCAGGCTTCAGTATGTTATTAGGGATTTATTTACTCACATAGTTATTTCGCTACAATGATGGCCTCAACTCTATGAGCCCAGAAAAAAAAGCAACTTGTTAAAGGAGGTATTAACTCTTCGGTACTCTCTAAGCTTGCTTGTTTTCTTGCTAGCACTGATGATGTTATCTAGTTTGGGTAGTGAAACATCTGCAAGAAAACAATCAAGCTCAGAGAGCACCAAGGCCCTCTCACTAATAAGCAAGGTGTGTGTATTCTTAAAACTCCAAAGCGGCTTCTCTATTTTGTAACTGAAGTGCTTCACACCCCTACCTCCAGGGAATACTTGTGCCCTAGGCCAGATTCAGAATCTGAAAGAAAACATACCAGAAGAAAACAATGGCAAACCACTTCTGCATTCTTCCCAAGAACTGTCTATCAAATTACCAGGAGTTGAGTTCAGTTCAAAGGGCACTTACTTGCTGCTCTGACATTTCATCATTAACTTATATTACTTAATAGGACATACTTGTTAAATGAACTGGATTTTAGGAAACTGTTATGGATGTGTGCATTGAATTTGACTAAACACCAGACTACAAAGAAAAACAATAATTCACATCAATATGTTGGTGCACTAAAGTGGAAAAGATCAATCTGAATTCTGGTTTTCATTAAATTTTGATAGTGATTGTACCTCCACAGCATTGCAATGCTTTTGTGATTTACATAAAGACCATGGTGGGTTGGAAAGACAAGGGATCACAGCACACATCAGGAGAAGTGACATGAAATAGCAAGATATAAAAAAGCTAGCTTCTTTGTCAAATTATTTAATATTTTACAGAGCATCATTTTTCATGGGGTTCTTTTTCAGGTTTGGGGTACTTTTGGCACAACAAATTTTAGACTTCTCTAAATTCATCATCACAGCTGAAGTAAATAATAAATGGAATCCTCCTTTCATTCTTTCCTGTTTTATACTTTAAAAATCTATTTCCAAAGCTTTCTTTTTTAGCCACATATCTGTACATATTGTATATTCACCATGATGTAGCAAGAGCAATGCTAGGATTAATTTCCATTTTAAGTCACCAGTCTTCAGCCTGGGCAATAGTCCCAGCATGCTAAATGAAGCATAATATTCACTGTTTAGCACGATTCAAGGTCATGGCATAAGGATAACAACAGTAGAACCTGACTAGCAACTTTTCTCTATATCTCAGAATCACTCCAAGTCCAGTAGTTAGTAGTAGTTTTCCCTCCAATGTCACCTGGTACATAACAATAGGAAAGAATTCTGATGGGTACCAGGCACTGTACTTCTAGGGAGAATCAGAAATGATCATTTAATTTCCAATTAAAAGAAATAATGAGTTTCCCACACAGACTATAAGCAATAGATTGGATTAATGGTCACCAAAATATATTGGGTTCTATTCAATGGCAGCAGCTACTTCTATGAATCATTGCCCCCCACCCCCTTTCTAGGGATACATCTAGAAAGATGATCAAAGTACATGCTGTCCCTATGGACCTTTTTTCCAAAGTGGCATCAAATACTTCATTGTAAATTATTTGGGGGTGGGAAAAGAACAGGAAAAATTCCATACTCAAAACTCTTCCCCACCCTTCACATATTAATTTGTTACAGTAAAATCAAGTTTGCTATAAAAGGATATTAAATTCAATAATAAAGGATTGTGAACTTTAGGTTTGTAGAAATAGGAGCCATATACTGGCCACATATTTAACAGCTTCTACTGGAAGTTAAAATGAATACAGTAGACTGAAATTTTGGTTGCCCAGAGAACTGTAAGTAAATCAATACTATTGAGGGACAAAAAGATGGACATCTCAGATCAACCAGATGCACAATTTTCTACAAAGCAGCTAAGAAAGAATATAGGTACCTATCTTTTTATCATTGATTGTTATAGAATACATTAGTTAACTGGACAAAGCTGAAAAGTCTTATTTTAAGTATGCCATCAGTTTTTGATATGTTAGACATGGGGTAAATAATTTATAGTCCATGAACTGTAGATGGTCCCAAATATTTTTTATGCAACCCTCAAGATAATACTGCTCAAACTTCTGCAATAAAAAACTGAGTATTGACAACAGAATTCTTTCCCAATATCTCTTGGGAAATTTTAAAAAAAGTTTTGTAAAGTTATATTATACTATAAAACATGGCACTGACTTTTATTATATTGCATTCCTAAACATTATTCTAGAACTACCTCTGTCACTATGAAAGCATTAAGGAGAAAACAGGTAGTAAGTACATTTAGCCAAACTAATACAATCAATAGAACTTGGTGGGAACACCAATATCATCCATTCACTCTTTTTCATTTGATATCACCTTTTTTTTGGCTCAAAGTCACTAAAACAGTGACTTTCTATATTCTAATATTCTAAAAATATTAAAACAGCAAGGTGCTGAAGATACTGCAACAGGTCAAGTAAACAGATGCATACTGTATGATAAACTTTTAAAAAGCTCAAAAGGGTTAAAAACTAGGAGTAGAGACCTATCGTAGCTCTGAAGACAATGCATATAAGTTGATGTGTTTATTATTTTATTGGATTTGTAAAGCTACCTAATCATCAAATTATTCAAGCTGACATATAGGATGAGTTAAAAACTCAACCGATATGTCAGCTGAGTAATTTGATGATTAGTTGGCTTTAGAAAAGTAAAAACAGAATAGTAAAACAGTAAAAAAAGGAAAATAAAGTACAAATAAAATAGGTCTTTAAAAATAACTAAATTTTAAAAAATAAAATTGATAGTGGAGTTATTTTAAAGGTTTTTTTAAAGGCAGCTGTTAATTAATTATCCATGCATCTGTACTCTTAACTCAGAACAGAGAGAGTAGTAGCTAGAAATGCCTGCCTCTCTGTGTAAACTTTATGCTGATTTCTGCAGATAAAGCTATATTTAAAAGCAAAGAGCAAGGCTAATAGAACAAACTATCACTTTAATACACTATTTAAATGCATTGAAGTTTAATTACCAGACTTTCTCTTATAAATTAAATCCCATTTCATTAATAAATGAACACATACTAAAATGGTAGAAATCAAGCCATTTTATCATTCTTAAGCATCTGTGAAAGTAAATTATAAGGTAACTGTTAACCCAGCAAATATTAAGTGTTTGAGATTAAAGATTATATCAGATATATTATCTTTCATTAGTGGATGGTGAAATCTGCTGTACTTTACCTTTTGTCTTTCCCAGTGTTGTGAAGAGGGCCTGTGCCCCGGGTGAGTGCATGGAGTCAATCTGGGAGGGTGGATGTACAACTTGAAGAAATTCTTTGACAAGTTTGTCTGTTGGCCACTATCCTGTTAGCTAGGAAGAGAGTTGTAGTATGAAGCTCTTTTAACTTATATCCTCTTGCAAATGTTAAGATCAGCTCTCCTTCAGTAGGAAATGAAGCAAGATGTTATTATGCATTGGCTAGATGCCAGCAACATCACCTCTACACAGGTGGAATTTCACTGCAATACTTAGAACACCCATTTTAGGTAATTACGTAATTTTAATAAAAGTTCCCTGAACTTTTATTTACTCTGAATGAAATGGGATCAAGTTTATGGTATGGTTTCCTATGTCAGAGGATGAGATAGAGTCCAAAGATGGCAAACACTACAGAACACCTAATAAGGTTATGCTAAATCACCCCCTACCATGCTTCATCCAGAGGCTGAGTTCCTGATGAATCCTTAGGAGAACCAGAGGTGCAGAAAGTTGATTACCTGGGAGTAATCCCTCTGACTGATTAACCCTGATCATAGCAATTGGTACTCAGTGATAACTTTGAAGTTAGATTTATAGAACCATCCAGTGGGACTACTAGGACACCTGGCTTTTATACTCCTGATCTTGAACTTCTGTAGCCTCTTTCTGAAATCTCTTTAACTGAACATGCTGTGATAATTCTTCTTAACGTTGTGTCCTCATAACAGGAGCTTTTTCTCATCCCAGCTGAAGAAGCTTAATGTTGTTTTCAGCTGTTCGGGGATTTTAAAGGAGGGCTGTAATGAGAACAATCTAGAATATCTCATTGGTTATGCAGTTGCTCATGTAATGAATGGGATCTGACTAATTCCTATTGAACATTAGGCTGCTACAAGGCTGCCCCTCCCCTTCAGGCATTGGGAAATGCCTTCCAGGGCTATTAAGGCTTAGGTTTCAGGACAGACTGGACACCTGACTTCCACAGCTGCATCTACCTATAGTATACTGGAATTTTCTGAAGTACTTGATTAGATCTCTCAGGTCTCTCCTGAGAAAGAGCTAATCTTGTGCTATACCCAGTTGATTGAAGCCAGGAGAAAGAGCCAGAATTGATCATTACAGATGTCAGTTCTGATACTATACCAATAATTTTTTTACTTCTAGAAACATGGGACTTTATGTGGACACCTTTTTTATTGTTTATTACTTTAATGGTGGTATATGGGCCATTTTGGCTGTTCCTATGCCATTGACAACTTCTACTGTCACCCATAGCAATTCACTGCCAGCACTGCAGTTCTTTTTGTAGTATCCTTACTGTATTATCAATTGCTCCCTATTATTTCACCTGTCCTCTGCTTGTGACCTATCAGCTGGGCTATTTTTGGACACAGATTTAACAATATTTAAGAATGACACTAGGCCCTCAGTCAGAAATAGCTAACAATTATTGTCAGTGAGCACATTTACACCTATTAATGTGATAAGATTGCTAAACATGCTATCTACCCTATGTACCTGACCTACCCTAGAAGGAGACCTATTAATATTTTTTTTTGTAACCAGCTGCTGAGGCTTGATGAAAAGGAAAGCAAAACTGGATCCATGTCATGCCCCTGGTGGAGACTGACTCTGAGGAACAGGAGGAACAGCCAACAGGGAGTGGATGTGTGGCTCCAGAGGTGGTGGAGGAGGCTGAGGAAGGGCAGAGGCTGGCTGAGCAGTCAGAGGAGGACCCAGGCCCATCCCCTATCCATCCTAGGGCACGCAGGGAGGAGAGGATCAGGGTAAAACATGGTTTACTTGGAAGGAGAAGGCCATGATCTTCTTCATGGGTTGCAGGTGTGAATCTGCATAAAAGATTGGACCTGCATGCTAACAGACGCTGGAGACAAATTAGTGTTTTATTCCTAAAGAAGGTTTATCTTGGTTGGTGTTCTTCCAACAGACTGTCCCCGGTTATCTTCTTGAAATTGGCAATTATCTATCCCGGTCTGTCGTGGAACTTTATTCAATGCAGTTTGTTTTTGTTTTTTTGCTTCGTTATCGGCTCTTTGAATGTGAACTGTGTTTCTTGCCTTTGAAATGTTATTTTGAAAATAGTTTACTCCTCCACTGTGAACAATTAAACAGTGAAGCCAAGTTGAAGGCATTAAAGGACTTTTAGTTACATTTTGGTTTTTGTTATATTTCTGAGATACTCTGGGTCATCACAATCCATCAATTTCATTTTTTGACTTATTCTGCATTAAAATTGTAAGTGCAGTGCCACTTATTAGCCTCATGATAAGCTTCTCTAGTTACTGACTTGATTGAGGCCTAGAACAGGGGTCCCCAACCCCAGACCACGACTGGGTCATGACCCATTTACAACCAGGCTGCATGAGAGGCGGGCCAGCTCAACTTGTACAAGTCAAGTTGTGCATGGATGTGCTTGCTCACTGGCCCGCCACTCGCACAAGTTGAGCTGCAGGTGCATGTGTGCTGGCCAGCTGCTTACGTGGCCCAGTTTGCTTCTCCCCCACCCCCAGGGCTGGGCCACCAAGGTGCAAAGGTTGGGGACTGCTGGCCTAGAAGACTAACCTTTTTGTTTTGTCATTGGTTGGATGGACTTGTCTGTTTTACTTTTTCATTTTTTTTGTTTTTACTGTTAAGCCTATGTGGTTTAATTTCCACATCAGTCTGACATTTTTGAAATCATTTTCACGAAAATATGGATTTTGTACATATCTGTCTTAATGTCTATACTTTGGGCATTGTGCATGCCAGTTAGGTAATATTTGTATTTTTTGAAAGCATTTTTTGTATGCACATTTTGATCTTATTTCCTTATTTCTTCCTTAGCAATTTGTGGAGAGTTGAAATAAAAATTCAGGTTGACTCAATTAGTAATTATATTCATATATGCCTATATAGTATTATACGTATGTTTCTTTATTCAGAGATATGTTTATGATCAACAAGTTGTGGTTCATAACTATCATAAGTGTCTTTTAGAAGCTGTGCTAATGGTAAAATGCTATTGTGTATATCATGCATGTAACATCATTTTTCCCCTTGTAGATTTTTGTAAATACTACACAGTTGTGCAAGTGCATGTTAGAATTTATTTTAGAAAATAAAATCAGTACATCTACCCTCACTGACAAAAAGAAATAAAGGATAGAATGTCCAACCAGAAATCTTTCCTCCATCCTATTCCCAAATTCAAAGTGCTCCCACTAATATAAATTACAATGCCTCCAAAGCCAGCGAATATCAGGTCATCAGCATTAAAGGGAGAGGAAGAAAACCTTGCCAAACCAGTTCTACTAGTAAGGCCACTAAGACAGTATGACAGTATGAAAGTATTGTTAGTTTATCATTTATATATGCTATTGAGCTATATATTTGATTATTAAAATGTCATAAAGACAAAAACAAAATAGAAATATGCCTGGTCTATGAATGGAAGATAAATATGTAAACATAACTCAAGATTCAATTTGATGTTGGCAAAAACCATAGGAACAGTGATGCCCTAATAATATTGCAGATTGCTAAATTGCTGTTTAGCAAAAGTCTGACCTTTTTCCTCACTAAATCTAGTGAGGGAACTGTCTGCATTTTCTAGGGCCTTGTAAAAAATGGAATGTCTTCCTATTGGAGATAGAGGTTTTGCATTGCAAGAGATAAACTGCAGTCTATTTTCAAATTCCTTGTTTGCAAAAACTAAAGCATATGCATTTTTCCTAGTATAAAATGTGTTTTTAGTGCAAAGTGTTATAACTAGGACTGTATTATTGCATTTAAAAATATATATTTGGACTTCAGTGGTTTAAGGACAGATATTACTGCCAGCCCTCCCTGCTCCTATGCAGAGTTTGGAAGATATTGTTGTTACTTTCCACTGAGGTGTTTACTTTTTATATATAAAAGTAAAAATATAAGATATATTGAGTGAAGAGAAAGAAAAAAAGCAACAGGAAGTAAAAGGGGACTACCAAACAGTTCTATTCCATCAGATCTAGGCTAGAAGTTAACTCTGCGTGCCAAATAAGCTATGTTCACTATTTAAAGCATGCTAGTAGCTTGGAGCAAACATTGGTGCATGCTTCTGCATCGGTGCTTGACTTTTGAATGGCACACAAGGTGACCACAGTCCCAAAAATAGGGGACAAAGAACCGGGCCGCCAGGACCAGAGGCAGGGAAAAAGATTAAATTAAAATTAAATCAAATTAAGCTATTATAATTATTTCTCAGTCAGTGTGAAACCTCTTCTGTCAGACTAACATTTCAAATTGGTTTGCAGAGATTTGAGAGGCTGTATTTATGGCTTCCACTGTTTATAGGCAATCCTAGTTCTTCAGGTTGGCCTGAAGATAGCCACAAGTGTTCTCAGCTATCCTTGAATAAAGATGCAGATTTCACCTCATTCCAGGCCCCAAACAACTTTTCATTTTTTACACTTCTGTCAGAAGCACCAAGACCTTTCTGGGTTAAAAGGATTAGTCAGTGACATCACTGTTGCCTGAAGGCATCCAGTTGGTGGCTCCCTTCATGTCCATAGCAGGAGCTGGAGCAAAGGACAAGTACCCGCCCTGCCCCATGAGGGCAGCACTCAGTTCTCGAATGTGGGCATTCTTAGCCTCCAACCTAGCGTTCTAGCCACGAGAGCCACTGTGCTCCCAACACCAATCATCTGTCTACATATATTAAAATTAGCAACAGGAGAATTCTCAATATAGAAAATGAGCTTGAAAAGTGACTAGAAAAGTTATGTCAAGAAGATTTAGATTACAATTGCATTTGTACTTGCCAAGAAGGAAAGACACAATTCTGTAGATTACAATACAGGTAGTCCTCAACTTACAACAATTCATTTAGTGACCATTCAAAATTATAACGGCACTGGAAAAAAATGATCTATGATCATTTTTTACAGTTATGACTTTTGCAGCATCTACCATGATCATGCGATCAAAATTCAGACGCTTGACAAGCAAAATCAATGGGGAAGCTGGATTCATTTAACAACTGTAGCAAGAAAAGTTGTAAAATGGGGCAAAACTCACTTAACAAATGTCTCACTTAACACCAGAAATTTTGGGCTCGATTGTGGCCATAGGTTGAGGACTATCTGTATAGATTGAAATCTACACTGGTGCAGTTCTGCTGTTATAATAGCCAACAAGGGGCAGAGAGAAGAGAGGGATGGAAGATAAACTTCCATCATATCAAGTTTAAGCCCTAAGCAAAATGCAGAGAGGGGGAGTTGGGGAGTCCTTGTGTTCAAATAAATGGATATGAAATCCAACAAATTGTGGGATATTTTGAGGCAAAGCTTTCACTATCTTCCTGGCAGCCTTATTCATATCATATTGTCAGATCTAGGTGTCATTACAGATAGTCTTTATTAACTGATTGCCTAGTTTAGCCACCATTGAAACTTGCAGCAGAACTGAAAAAAATAGACTGAGGACCGGTCTTCAAACTTGCAGTAATTGCAGCACCCCCATCGTCACATGATTCACCCACATGGCCATTGGCATGCATGTATTACAACTGCGGTCACATGATCATTATTTGCAACTTTCACAGCCAGCTTTTGATAAGCAAAGTCAATGGGAAGCCAGCAGGAAGTCGCAAACTGCAATCATGTGAGACCGTGCTTAAACAATCCCTGGGGCACTGGTGATTTGCTTAATGACCACAGCGAAACTGATGTCACAGATCAGGGACAGTCATAGGTTGCTTCAATTAACAAGTGCACCCATTAGTGACATAGTTGCTGGTCCCAATTGCGCTTACTAAGTGGGGACTCTTGTTTTCCATTTGTTACACTGCTGAATTGCCTATAACTTTTGGTCCTTTTTACAAAAATGAAAATTCTGCAGCAATGTATTTTGATGTCTAATACTGGAAACAGCATTAAACTGTAGAGCAGAACATAACTCTCTTGAGACCTAAAACTATTTTATTCAATTGTGGAACTCTTCTCAGAAAGGGCAGTAACTCTAATCTGAATTCAAGTAGCTCAGTTCTAAGTAACTGCTCTATTCTATATATTCCATGATTTTAGAATTAGTTTTCCCAGACCTACTAGTTTCTTAGAACTTTCTCCAAAAATACATAAATATGAAATAGAGATAAATTCAAACCTTACCTGCTTATGGAGGTACTGCCAGAAGGCTGGTTTCTCTGTGTCTTTCTAAAAGCAAAATAATTCCATCTTCTAACTATTGTGCCCTGGCTGTGTCCTCCTTTCCTCGTGTTTTTGTTTTTATAAATTAGTCTGAAGGTCAGAAGAATATGAGGAGTGGCTTATGCTGGGAAGTAAATTATTACCCTGGCATTGCCTTTGAAGGGGATGAAAATTGAAGATAATGGTGATGGCAGAGGATAGCTGTTCTCACTGGAAGATTAGAAGCCAACTCAGCTTTCCTGGGGAAATGAAAAATGTTTAAGAAAGGTTTGCTTTCTGAAAGCAATTCATATCTGAAACTGAGCAATTAAGATATGTGCTTCTTTTTAAATACCACATAATGGCAATCTAGAGCAATGTTTCTCAATCTTAGCAACTTTCAGATGTGTGGACTTCAACTCCCAGAATTCCCTGGCCAGGAATTGAAATCCACACAATTGAAAGTTGCCAAATTTGAGAAATAGAGGAAAGATAGAATAGAGGAAAGTTCCAATTAGTGCAATTAATCCCCTAAAATGGTCACATTATTTAATATGTACTATAGGTTTTGAGACAGTGATTGATACAAAGGCTGTACCATGCCACACTACAAGCAGAAATACAATATTACTGTTTTGACAAGAAATGATAAATCATGCATGATAAACTAGCTTTATAATGTGTTGACAGGTTTTCTGGTTGTTTAACCTTTAATAAAATTGAGTTCTGGTAAGAAAGAAAAACATTTTCTGCCTCAAGTAAAGATAGATAACTACTGCTTATACAATATCTAGAAAGACATACATCTTGAGGAAATTTGGCAGTATTTTGTGCTTCAACCAGCAGGTTCTGACCAGAGCCGGTAGCAGAAATTTTGAGTAGTTTGGAGAACTGGCAAATATCACCTCTGACTGGAGATTTTACAGTATCCTTCCCCTGCCACACCCACCAATCCACGCACACAGAACCGGTACTAAAAATTTTTGAATCCCACCACTGATTTCAACATCCTAAACTAATGGCTCAACTAAAACAAAATAGAGGGGATTTTTGAATAGAACAGAAATGTCAAGTCCACAAATGAATTTGCAAATACTAGTAAAATGTTATCTGCATTTTATTATTATTTGCTCTTCTTTCGATTTATATTGACTGTTTCCTAGTATGATTTGGTTGCTTATTGTACCCTATGACTATTATTAAGTGTTCTTTGATTCTTGACTCTTGATGAATGTATCTTTTGTTTTATGTACACTGAAAGCATTTGCACCAAGACAAATTCCTTGTGTGTCTAATCACACTTGGCCAATAAAGAATTCAATTCTGTTCTATTCTTTCAATTCCTTACTTGCAAGATATACTACGCAAGGTGTACAACGCATACTTGCAAAACTTGAGGCAAGTGAAGTCAGCAGTTCCAGGCCAGATATGACTATTACACAAACATGTAACAATTATTTATTCTGGAAAGCACAAAGAAACATTTTGCCATGTACTGTATCCATTAATTTGGAAGAGTGGAAGGAAGAAGTCTCATAATTTAAACCTTTGCACTAGCAATGGACATTCAACTGTTTTATATGACTTCATTCTTATAGGCAATAAAGTCTGTAATCTAGCAAAATACTGAAGAAATGTTTTAACCAAATGAAATCAAGAAATCAAGATAAGGTATCATGTGGCAGATTCATGATTTACTACCAAATTTAGATCAGGAAGCCTGACAGTATCTTATGGGGATTGTCTGGTAAATCATGTGAAAATATGGTTGTAATTCACTTTCTACTATGGTGTGTGTGTGTGTGTGTGTATACATGCATAAAATCAATGTTAGAAGTAAACTTCTAACTTCTTTTTAACTTTATATATGTTATCAGCATGTCAAATCACAAGTAATGGGAGATGAATTATTAACACAAATAAGCCCTGAGAACTTCATCTGGATCAGAATGTTGTAAGTTAAAAGTGAACGTGACTGGGGGCTGATTATATGTTATGCTCTAACATTACATATTAAAATAAGTGCAAATGGAACTGAAACATGTTATCATTTTTTACTTGCAGGTCTGATTCCACATAGTACTTATAATATACATTTCTGGGATAGCATTTAATGACCAGAAATAGTCCTTGGATTAAGGCCACATCATTTAAAATCATATTTATTTATTTATTTATTTTATTTTATTCAAACACTTATATACCGCCCTTCTCCCAAAGGACTCAGGGCGGTGCACAGCCAATGATCAGATATCACATTAATATTATTTGGCCATCCCTAGTTTAATAATAATAATTTCAAGAATAAAAGTAAAGTGATGTGATTTTATTGGCAGAAAGCCTATAGCATATTACCTATTAACAACTTGTTTAAATTTGATCAGAATCTTTCTAATCCAGAAATGAAAAATCTGTGGCCCTTCAGATGTAACAGAATTATATTCAGCATTCTTGAATATTAACTTTGCTGAGCTGAACTGCTAGGAATTATAGTTCAGCCACATTTTGGAAGTAATAAATGTTTTCAGTTGCTGGTAGTATAATTGATTTTCAGCAGTCATTGACATTAATTCTTCCAATATTACTGCTGTAGATTTTAAGTGTATCTTGAAAATGCTATCAGATATGCAGATATACTAATATCCTCGATCCTGATTGTATAGTCTGATGGGGTCTGTCTGTCAAAACATAGACACCCACATGTTGGTATTGCCTCTGAAGAGACAAACTGCTGTCACCATTTAATTTCTATATAAATATCATCTTTCTAACCCTCATACATTCTTGTAAAAATCACTATGTAGTAGATTAGGCTGAAATGGTAGTTGATTAAAATGGCTTCACATCTGGGCATATTTAAAGAGGTTTTCTCAAGCCAAGTGCACTTATATTTGGCATTAAAGTACTGCTTGCTGAAATTCCCAAACTGATTTTCATTCTGTAAATTATTTTCAGTGAAACCAATGAAGGCTTAGTTTGAACCAAGGGCAGAACAAATTTATTGTGCATGAGTGCTCCAGCCTTGGATTTATTTTCATTTCTAGATTATAGTTCCAAAAGGAAAAAGCAAACAATGTAACAAAAGAATAGCACAGAAATAAGCCTTGTTTCAAAAAACATAGAGCATGTGGAAAAGAGAAAGTATTCTAAAATTGTCAAATTTATGTACTTTAATGTGTTAAATGATCAAACTTTGGGATTGCCACAAGTCTTCAAATGCATAGTAATCAACATTAAATGTTCAAGGATTTCACTTTGAGTGTACGCAAAGATTCACACAGAGTAAGAAAGTTTAAGAAAAAAAGAGTATCTTATATTTTTGTTCTTTTATCTTGTTTTGTTTAGGGAAAAAATTTCCTCTGAAAATATCCTGAATGTGTTCCCTATTTTCTTGTTCTTTCTGGCTCTTTCTAACTACTGTTTTTAATTCTCGGATGCAGCTTCAGCATTTTGGGAACACAGTAATTGAAAAATCATATAACGCAGCCTCCCCCAATCTAATCACCTTGAAGTGTTCTTTCTTCAACCACAACTCCCACCTTTTCAGGCTAGCATACAGGTGAAACTCAAAAAATTAGAATATCATGCAAAAGTTCATTTATTCTAATAATGCAACTTAAAAGGTGAAACTAATATATGAGATAGACTCACTACATGCAAAGCAAGATAGTTCAAACTGTCTAATCAACTAATTAAGCCATAACACCTGCAAAGGGTTCCTGAGCCTTTAAATGGTCTCTCAGTCTGGTTCAGTAGGAAGCACAATCATGGGAAAGACTGCTGACCTAACAGTTGTGCAGAAAACCATCACTGACACCTTCCATAAGGAGGGAAAACCTCAAAAGGTAATTGCAAAAGAAGTTGGATGTTCCCAAAGTGCTGTATCAAAACACATTAATAGAAAGTTATGTGGAAGGGAAAAGGGTGGAAGAAAAAGGTGCACAAGGAGTAGGGATGACCGCAGCCTGGAGAGGATTGTCAGGAAAAGGCCATTCAAAAGTGTTGGGGACTTTCACAAGGAGTGGACTGAGGCTGGAGTCAGTGCATCAAGAGCTACCACACACAGACGGATCCTGGACATGGGCTTCAAATGTCGTATTCCTCTTGTCAAGCTGCTCCTGAACAACAAACAACGTCAGAAGCGTCTTACCTGGGCTAAAGAAAAACAGAACTGGTCTGTTGCTCAGTGATCCAAAGTCCTCTTTTCTGATGAGGGCAACTTTTGCATCTCATTTGGAAACCAAGGACCCAGAGTCTGGAGGAAGAATGGAGAGGCACACATTACAAGATGCTTGAAGTCCAGTGTGAAGTTTCCACAGTCTGTGTTGATTTGGGGAGCCATGTTATTTGCTGGTGTTGGTCCACTGTGCTTCATTAAGTCCAGGGTCAACGCAGCCATCTACCAGGAGATTTTGGAGCACTTCATGCTTCCTTCCGCAGATTAGTTCTATGGGGATGCGGACTTCATTTTCCAGCAGGACTTGGCATCTGTCCACACTGTCAAAAGCACTAAAACCTGGTTCAATAACCGTGGGATTACTGTGCTTGATTGGCTAGAAAACTCGCCTGACCTGAACCCCATAGAGAATCTATGGGGCATTGCCAAGAGAAAGATGAGAGACATGAGACCGAACAATGCAGAAGAGTTTCACCTTTTAAGTTGCATTACTGAAATAAATGAACTTTTGCACGATATTCTAATTTTTTGAGTTTCACCTGTATTTGGAGGTCACTTGAAGAAGGGTGACATAGTGCATGAAATCGCAGTCAGATTTCACTTCAAGGTAACTTAAGCACATTCACAACATATCTATTGCTAAGCATGGCCCCCAGATCTGGCATGAAAGGCATGCTTGAAGTCCCATCACTGTCAGCTTACTGGAGCCAAGAGTTCTGCCTTTTCTATATTAGCACCTCCCCTATGGGGCTTCTTTTGCCCCAGTAAGCTGAAATCTACCGTTTTAAACATGAAATAATTCTATTAATTGTATTCATTTTGTTCATTTTATTTTATATACATTATTAAATAAATGATTCATAAAAGCAGAACAACAAAAACATCCATTCGACATCATTTGAATAATTCCATAACAATAACATAATAAATTGTTATTGTAATACACTGACAAAACATATCACATCTTGCTTTATTCTTTTAGATTAACCTTCTGCATAATCAGGACACAGGGTTCCAAAATAGCTGCACTAGATACAATTATAGTATTTCCATAATGAAAACACAAAAGTGCAAATATCAAAAGACAAACCAAACAAGTGCAAATGAATGAAAGTGCAAAAAAGCTTCAAAGTTATGAAAACATTTTTTCTAACATTTTATTTGCCTACTATAAAGGCTACTGCCTTAAATAAAGGACTTCTTTGCAGGATTTGCCATACAGTGACTGTCTCCTATCTGATATTTCCACTTCTCTCATCTTTACAATAATTCAGCAGCCGAAGAAAAATTGAGAGAGCAAGAAGATAAAAATATTTTTTTTAACATTTCTCTTTTCCATTGCACTCAAGCCCCAAATAAGCCTAGATACAGTAGTAAACTCACTTTGCAACTGGAATTTGGATTTCCCATTGTAAAAGTGCTTAAATTGGATGGCCAAGACTGGATTAGAGGGATGGGAATAATGAAGATTGTAGGAGAAAGATTTTCCTCCTATCTGGGAGTCATCAATACTTGGGCAAGAAACCAAAGAATCATATGGTTAAAACAGGAGCCTGTATACTCTAATGCAGAGCTCTAAAACTCCCGGCCCACAGGCTGGATGCGTTACTTGCTGGCCACGCCCAGTTTAATGAAGGGGGGAAAGTCCCGACACGTCACATGATGCCGCCGTGATGACATGAGTTTGACACCCCTGCTCTAATGCATTATGATTCATCAGGCTTTAGTGGAAATGTAAATATCATTATGATTTTTGCTATGTAAAATAAGCCTTAGCTGCCTTGTATTTAAAATAAGTGACTGATTTATAAAGAGGTATAAAGGAATGTTAGTGCGAAAGCAGTAGTAAGATAATTGTTCTTAAGAACAACTTCCGACTATCAGTTTTCTATAAAAGTAATACATTTCTCGCCATTTATCAATCTATCAAAATATTTTTTGAGTTTTTAAAGTAATTTTTTTGTGGCTGATAACATTTACTTAAACCCCATTTTTCTGTTGTTAATGTATTTTTTGGGCCTATCTTCTCATCTAGTGAATAACAATGATGAATAATGTCACGTCTCTGCATGCTAGCTTGAGAAGGAAAAATACGAGTGAACAAGCACCGTGATAGGTTGATAGCCCAATTTTGTAATGGAACTATTCAAGTACTGATTTGGACAGAAAGCAGTAGATTGAACATAATGCTCCATTTCTATACTTGCCACATGTAAATAAGGTGAAACAATTGCAAGGGCATATACATGCTGTAATTTGTGACAATTACAGATGAGTAATAATATCACTCCAACATATGCTCAAACATTCACCATGTTGCAAATAATTTATTGTTACCTCTGGAACCTCTGCTACTCCCTGCTATTATTACTTTTATGCCATAAACTGGGTATTGTATTACCATCCAGTATAAAAGTAATCCACTAGGTTTTAGCAGCTCTCTCTTTAATTTATAATTTCTCAATAATTTCTCAATAATTTTCACAAAATTTTAATTGGGGAATTGATGCAATTTGTGTTTGTACATCTCCAATTATATACATAATCAGTTAAGGTGATCTGATCCCTCTTATTTCCTAATAAACAAAAAACAAAGAAATTGAACTATCATAAATAATTCCATCAGTGGCAAAGCAATGAAATAACAAATAAATAAATAAAGTCGCTATGAAGCCTCCTAATGGAATCAGTCAAACTGTTATCATCACCACATATGGAAGATGGTCTCAGGCTCTTGGGCCTGATATTTCCTTGATTGTCTTGCTTGGACTTAGAAGATATGATCTAAAGCTTACAATGGAAGCACAGTTAGCAGACAAACATAGAATCTCAGGTTGCTGTGGAGTTACTTAGCTCAGGAGACATTTTAGCTGCCATTGGCTCCTTTGAAAAAAACATAGAAGCCATTATTAAGATGCTTGAGACAAAATAACTCCTAAGGTGCCTGATGCTGAGGAAAACATGGTCTATTGGAATGAGGTTTTTAAGAATTAGCTTGACACTTTGGTAGTATCTGGATCTGAGGACATCTCCTGATGCCTAACTAAATTCAACTGTTCAATGTTATTCAAGAAAAGAGTATGAAAAGTATGTTGTTCAAAAAAAGAATATGCCAGACCACTGATCAACCCAGCCTGTACAAGCTATTCAGAGTAGTAGAAGCTCTCAAAAACTTTTTCAAAGGAGTCTTCATTGACCTTGCTCTTTGGCAAAAGCAAAGCAATTTTATATAACTCTGGTGAAGCCAAGCTATTTTTTTTAAGTAACATCTGCTATCTTTTAGAGCTAATCCTCTTAACATCTATAGCGTAAGCGAGGAACTTTTTTGGACTGGGGACTATATTTGGAATTTTGAGAAATGTAATATATACACTCAAATATACACAAAATTGCTGTCACAGCCAACATGACTAGTTACAAAACATCCATTTACCAGAAGCAAACAAACCCTCCAAGAGCTCTCTACCATTCTGGCAGCATCCTGGATGCCATAATAGTACCTATCTTGCTTAATAGTGCTCACCTTCCTATCAATTAAAGCTATTTTCTCTCTCCTGGACAATCATTCATGAAGAAAAGTATGTATAATTACCTATTAATTAAACAAAAATATTTCAGAACGTCAAGAATATTTCAGAACGTCAAAGAGAAAATAGAGAGTGACATCTAAGGACACTTTCCCTGAATTCAAACTACAAGATGAAGAATGTTTTGTACCAAAAAACCATAAGTAGCCATATACTGCAATTGTTTATATATATATATATATATATATATATATATATATATATATATATATATATATATATATATATATATATATATATATATATATATATATATATATATATATATATATATAGAGAGAGAGAGAGAGAGAGAGAGAGAGAGAGAGAGAGAGAGAGGGGGGGGGGGGGGGGGCTTGTGCTTCTCAGAGTAATGTGAGCTTGCAGCTGCTTCTTCCTTTTAACTACCTAATATGAAGAAGGACACCAGACCCACACCCACGAGGGCCACACAAGAAACTACCACCACACTTCCATGTAGAAAGCAAACTCACACCCACACAGAAGATGAAACACAACCACGGACCAGAAGCCATACCACAGCTGCATCACTACCTGCTTCAAACCCCCCCAACCCATACATGAAGAGAACTGATGCCCACCATGAAGATGTGGCACGACCACGAATGCGAAGCCAAACAGGATCACAGCTCACCAGCTCAAATCCTCCAGAAACTAAGACTAACCTGAGTACAACCAAACCCCCACCGGAAAAGAACACATACCCAGCCAATCAGAACACAGCCAACTCCCCAACCAATCAAGTCACACCCCCATAGCAGTTAAAAGGAAGAAGCAGCTGCAAGCTCACATTACTCCGAGAAGCACAAGGCCGAAGACGCAAGCCTGAAGATGATGAATGAGACTTCATCGAAACGTTGCCAAGATACTTCCAATTCTATGTGGGAGAAAACCCAAAGAACCAAAGATCCATACATATATATATATATATAGACACACACACGATCCATTAGAAGTTGATTTCAATTGGAAAAAAATAAAACTTCAGGGGGAAGAAATGGCAGGTTAAAGATAGCTCTGTGAAAAGCAGGGCTGATGACAGTGAAAAACAGTCAGTAAAGTAGACTGGCTGTTCAAAACCTCTCCAGACAAGGAGAGGATGGGAGGTTGCCCACATATACTCTGAACAGTTGCTCCTCATGAATAAACTGCAAGAGAGCAGTTCCCAGTGGGTTTTAGCAATGGGAGATGACAGAAATAGCCATATTGGTTGTAATTTTTGTTACAATTACTTTTAAACTATCAGTGGCACTTGGATTGACAAGTCTGAAAACAACAGGTGATTCCTTCAATCCTTAATGAAAGAAAAAAATTAATCATAAGATTAAGATTTCTTTTTTTAAAAGGTGAAATAAGCAGCAAAAAGCTAAACAAGACTTTGATCGTAGAAAATTATAAACAGATTAAGGCTCCAGATAAATGTGGAAAAATATTTTGGAATTAATTATAAAGAATCCTTCCCATGGGAAATAGATTTGTTTGAACTTTGCAGGACAAAATAAAAACAAGCAATTTTAAAAATTGGATGTTAAAGGGAATTAAATATTTTAATGAAAGAAGAAAATAAATAAGCCAGATGAACCACGAATTAGCTGGTATATATAACATGGTGCAAAATATTTCAACGTTAAAAATACTGAAGCATACGTTTGAGAAATGGAATCAGAAATTAGTATCCACAAAGTCAATAGTGATGTTTGCTTTTATGGAGCTGTATCCTGAAAATATAATGGAAGAAATGGCTGATGAGGAACAAGTTTTATCTGACAAGTCAAGAGATGCTACTGAAAATGAATCTACAAATTACAGATCACAGTATTAGATTTTACTATTATAATTAAAATTCTTAATAAAAAGCATATATGTATATATAAAGCTATGGTAATTTCAGCTGAGCCAAATATAGCAATCTAAAATTGTTGAAGAAGCAGAGTTGGACTGCCTACATCTCTCAATGACAACACTTTTAGTGGAACTATGATAGTAGTACCAACTGAATTAAAAAGGGCTTTAGCATTACCCAGCATTTTTGAACAGGCATCCCTTTCCTCAGTTTCAGGTTTAAAAATGAATCCTTTGTCATTCTCTATAGGCCACCCATAGAGGTCTAAAGTTGTATCTTACTGTCAAATTCAGGAGAAATGCACTTAGAAGTTTAACAAAAGTTACTGAGAACAGATTGCTTTTTTCTTCTTTGAAGGATTTACTTCCTACAAAAGGCTGCCTTACATAATTGCACAGCAAACAAGACTTATGATTATGTCAAAACAGGACTTTAAAGTCCAAATCCTTTGTTAAGAATCATCTAGGTATTCCAAGAGGATTTTCCTCCCTATGGATAAAAAGTATATCTCTTTGGATATAGAAAGAGCTTGGCACATTCATCATTGGCATTTTAAGAAGGGTTTGATAAGAGATGCAAAACCTCTTTTTTCTTGGCACCATACCTCTTAGGGACTACATATGATATTCATAGAGAAAACACTAATCATCATCATCATCATCATCATCATCTACTTATTATGGAAGAGGAAAGCTGAGATACACATTTGTTTCAAATAACAAGTAGCCAATACTTAAAAGAAAAAAGCCAAACATGTATTTATATATTTCAGAGACCGCATTAATATCAAGTCTGTTGGTAGCATATACATGATTAAAGAAAATCACCTTTGTCTTCATAAATTGAAGTGGGAAGAAAGGAAAAAAGTGTGTTCTTAAGGAGCTCAATCACCTTGCAAGTTAGATCTAAGAAGACATAAGAGATCTTTGACCACTAAAGCCTTAGTTCAGCCATGATAATCAATGCAATGATTCTATTATCCAGGACCACTAACAAGTTCATACAAGAGATGAAAAATTGAAAGGAAGAAAATCCCAAAACATATCAAATTGACTTAAATTAGAAGAAATTCAACAGGAACATTCCAAGATATTTGGGCATCTGACATAGAAAATTCATATGGCTTTTTAACCTTCTTCACAAAAGTAAATGCAATAACAATAAATTAATATTCTGTATTTTGATTAAATTTAAACTCTTACTGTCTCAAGCCATCTTTTCCCTTGCCTAAATGGGAGACAGACTGGCATTACAACTCCTGCCTATCTTCTTAAGTCCATGTGAGCACAGCATAAATGGCCCAACAGAATATGTTAGTTATTATCAAGAGGATATAGGAAAAACTCTATGCAGTTAGCAACATAATTATTGATTAATTGAATGTTTACAACACACCTTATACTGTTAAGGTAAAACTATAAAAGATTAAACTTTAAATAAGAACAATTTTAATCTAAGTTGTGAAACAACAAAATATAAATATTTGGCACATGTTCAACGGAATAGAGACTGATGGGACAAAGTTGATGCAATCAAATAATCTGAAAACTGCGTTGTACAACTTTTTTCTTAATTTCATGTTATCTCATGGCTAATATGACAGGATAAGTTAGCTACCTCTGCATAACAATTAGTTATTGACTGAGAGGAATGTTTTCACTTAGTGCAAAGTATTAATATTGTTACTTTGCTAATTGTTTTCTATATGCCTTCTATCGCCCATAGTAAAATTTGTGATAATTTAAGAGACTGACTTTGCCCAGAAAAATCAGATTTCAAAATTGGTTCCAAATACTGTACATGGTAGTAGTATATCCAGAGCAGTGGATATATTGCAAAACAATAAATACTAATCCAGACACACTGTAATTCAAGCAGTCGGAGATGATAGGTGAAAGCCACCACAGGTTAAATTCAGTAGCAAATTTGGTCTCAAACCCATGTTATGTGCCATCGTAACCAACAAGAGAACTTAGCACGATTTCTGGCATCAAGCAAGTCATTCCTGGAATTTTTCAAATAAACATTATCAGGACAGAATTAACAAAGGCTGAGATAAGAAGGGAGGGAGGGAGAAAGGAAGGTGTTTTGCATGTAAACAAAAATGAAGACTCAGAGAGAGCACGTTGGCAGGATTTTACAACTGCAGCAGTAAGAAGGTCTCAATTCATCTAAGACAGACAGACTAAAGAGTCTGGCAGTTTCTGTGTGGAGGAAAGTCAAAAGCTGTTCTGGCTAGTTCATTTTAAGGTGTCATCAGCATTTTTGAACATAAGAATGGCATTGTAGATTTTAAGTGCTGGGCCAAGCTTTACGCTCATGATCTTCACAATGTCAGCCTGAGTCAGCAAAAGGAAGGCCTCACCATCAATCATCTGTGGAAGACATATGTCTGTTTAAGTATAATGCATATACAGCAACAGCTTAAACATCCAATTATTTAATCTCATTATACTGTTAGCAGAAGATGCAAAATAAGACAATTCAGAAAGGTAAAAGTCCAAAAACTTTACTGTATTCAGATTTACTGTACAGATTGAACGGTAACAGTAAGACTTCTTTAATGCATGCTTCAAAAAAGATTCAATCGTTTTATGTTTATTCAAGATCACATCATAAAAAGTTAAAACCACCAAACTCAATCTGAGAATACAGCAACATTTCATTAATTAAGTGAATACATCTGTTTTTGGACACAGCAAAACTTTACTCTTGGGCATAGAGTAACTTGTGGAGTAAATAAGCAATTGCAGGTTGATTATCTTTTAGGAAAATATAGATAGTCCTCACTTTTCAACCACTTGTTCAGCGATCATTTATAGTTGCAATGGTGGTGAATGAGTGATACTTAAAGCTGATCCTCAATTTTCTGGTCACTGCAGTACCCCTGCAGTCACACGATCACAATTCAGGTGCTTGGCAACCAGTTTGTACTGGCAACCAGGGTTGCAGCATCCTATAATCATGTTACTAATATTTGTCACATTCCCTACTGGCTTTCCTCAAGCAAAGTCAATGTGGAAATCAACAGGAAAGACTGCAAGTCATGCTGCTAAGTGCCCTCCAGTTTTCTTACTCCATATGCCAAGGAATTTTTTTTATGAGACTGTAGAGCACTTGGAATAGTGCTAAGCAGGCATCAGGCTAGAAACAGTTCCTCATTAGATAAGTCATCGGGATGACCTTGGCCCAATCACCCTCTCTCAGGCCTAGGAAGGTGGAAATGGCAAACTACTTCTGAAATCTTGCCAAGAAAACTTAATGAACTAGTCCAGGCAAGGACTCAAAAACTGATTTGAGGATACACACCAGAAGTGATATTCAGCAGGTTCTGACCAGTTCTGGAGAACCAGTAGCGGAAATTTTGAGTAGTTCAGAGAACCAGCAAATACCATCTCTGACTGGATATTTTAAAGTATCCTTCCCCTGCCACGCCCACCAAGCCATGCCCCGAGAACCGGTAGTAAAAAAATTTGAATCCCACCACTGATACACACACAAAAAATATTCCACTACCTCATCTCTGAAGAGTTTTGCTTGATCCTCACAACCTGTTAACGTCTGTACAAAGCTGAAAACCTTTGGAGAAAAGACATACAGACAATAATTAAAGAAGAGAGAAAAGGGAAATAGCAGTTTTCTCTATACCAACAATTCCTAAACCTTTCTTTAATATGACCTATTTCACCATCAGAAGCACTGAATCTGATCTATTAACCAAGACTTGGTAATATACTATCCCACTCTTAATGACATCTGGAAGATACTGAAAAACAAAATTATTTAAATGTATTACATTAAAGTAAGGTTAAGGTTGCTTAAACAATATTTTGGACACTCTTACCTCATCAATTGTCCATTTGGCCACTGTGGATGCTGTGATCCCAGCTACTCCAGGCAGAAGCTTACAATGCTGATCCCAGCAGAGAGATAAGGAACGGTCAGGATGTGCTGACAAGGCTGACATAAACAGAGACTGGTGCATACTTTCTGATGAAATGGCTGATAACAAGATTTATCACATGTCAGATTAGAATGGGAAATAAAATAAAAAAACCTCAAAAAAGGCAGAAGCAAACTTCTGTAACACCTTAAAGAAAAATGTGCGGATGCAATAATCAGGAACCGAATTCAGCTCATGGGTACCATCATCATTCTGAAGTATTGAGAAATTGGCTTCTTCTACAAGCTCTTCTCCTATCCAATATGTTGAGATTACACCACTCAGAACTCCTGGTCCTCCTGTATCTCTTGGTGCTGTGTTATATCTGACTTTTGATGGGATAATTCCCAACCCGAGCTGATGATCAATTTTAGGGTCTTCCTGGACATTTACCTCCTGCTCAGTAAGCTGCTGGTAGTTATGGATGGGGAATATCTGTAGAGATTTACCAACTGCACCAATTCCTGAACTGAGAAACCTTGCTCAGTCACTCATGTCTTAGTCACTTTCTACTGGATTACTTTAAGATGCTGTACATGACACTAACCTTGAAGACTACCCAGAAAATCCATCTGATCCAGAATATAGTGACATACACACAGTGTTGAATACCATTCAGGCCCTATAATATACTAGAGTGTACAAGATGTACTGGCTCCCAATCTCTTTCTAGATGCCAATCCAAGATGCTAATTATGATTTTTAAAGCCCTACATGACAGTGTCTGATTATTTGCATGATTACCTTTCCCTGCCTATTCCACGCATTTCAGTAGGGTGGATAAGCTCCGGGTCCCCTTCTTGAAATATCTTAACTAGTCTGCAGTTTCAAAGGCACTAGTCTCACTTTAGGCAAAAAAACTATATGTGTGATTTCGGACAAATCACTCTCTTTCAGCCTTAGGAAGGAGGCAATGGTATCTTGTCATGTTATCTTCTGGTATCTTGCCAAGAAAACTGCAGGGACTAATCCAAGCAGTCACCAATGACTTGAAGACACAGGAAAAAATCAAAGTTGGTCCTAGAAAGCATATGCCTTTTCCTATAGAATCCCCTTTCCTGTAGGATTCATCGGGTACCACAAACGTTTTTTGCTGTTCATACCCTGCAGGCAAAGGAGATATCTCACCAGCAATCAATATGGATTACCTTCTACAAGCTTTTGAAACTAGCCAAAACTCCAGGTTGCCCAACTCTATTAATAAAATATCTCAATAGCACCAACATTTTTTAAATAAACAGTTTCATAATCTCTTTGGCATTATATCTGAATAGGATTTCCATCCCTATAGATATATAACATTAATGCCGAAAGCACAGAACATATTTTAACAAAGATGGTATTTAAAACATAATTTGAATTCTATTTAGTTAGCCAGATCTAGTTGTACCTTTTATATATGAAGACCCACCCAATAATTATTTTGCTATTCTTATAGTATTGTTCTTATAGGATAAGCCCTTTTTTGTTTTTTCTTTATAGAAAAAACAAACTAATATACTTACTTTGGAAATCTTCCTGCTGGATTTTCCGATATTTGGGAGGTCGCCCTCTAGAGAAACAAAAAATGCTTTATATAAGTCATAGGGGTGATTGGAAAATGTGCTATAGTAAATCTTACTAACTAAAACTTAAACCATATATTGGTGGGGGCAGAATCATGTGAAACAGATGACAGTGGAATAAAAGCAGCTTGGAAAAGTGCTATACAGGTAGTCTTCACTTATTGACTGCAATTGGGATAGTCAAATCCATTGCTAAGCAGCACAATTTTTAAGTAAAATGTCATGTGACAACATAGATTTATGATGTCAATTCTGGCTGCAGTTGTGAACCAAATCACTGAGGTAACTTACTGCTGACTTCCCCATTGACTTTATTTGTGAGAAACTGGAAATTACATGACCATAAGATGCTGCAATCATCATAAATTGAATTGAATCACGTGACCACAGTGCAATGGCTTCAAGGTTGTTCTTCTGTGCCACTGTACCTTTGAACAGTCACTGAATGAGTGATCAGTAATCAAGGACTACTTATACTCGCAAATGTTCTCCCAAGAACAAGTAAAGAAAAGGTGCATGTATTTCAAGATTATACGCCTTATCAAAAACATCTTTCTCAATGAATCCACAAGAGAAGAAGGTTTTGTTTGTTTTAAAGACTATGAATCAAATATCCATGTCCAGAAATTTGCATGGATTATATAGCTGATTTTTTCATTTTTTAAATTTAATTGTATTTATTGCTTTTATATCCTGTCTGTCATGGATAATTAGCTGACCATGGTTAATCTTGAAAAAATGCTGGATCTGGATAATAGTTGGGTGGGGGATAACTAAAGAAAACTAGACTGGATGTCAAAAAAAGAAAATACCGAGGTAAATTGACAAGAAAATGAATGCAACTACAATGAATTAAGCTTGATTTGAGTGACTTTTTAACTTTTTCTTTTGAAAGCTTAATATGTATACACAGATGGGATTTCTCCCCTCATTTTTTCTTCAGAGCAATCTACAGTATGAGATGGGTAGGACTGCTTCAACCCCACTAGGTAGATCAAATCAAGAAATTAACTTCGCAGAAAGACTAAAACTATTTTTATCAAGAGTAGCTACAATTACAGAACCTTGCAAATCTGACTGTGTTGTATTTCTTCTTCCTTCAGTGAATAAGGGAAGTGTCTATTTGTGGACAGCCAAGAAAAAAAAACCCCAAATGGATTATCAAACAAATCAACTCAGAGTTCTCACTTGAGGTACAAATGATCCAGTTCAAATTAATCAAAATTTTGGATACATTATACAAAAAACTAGTCCTATGCTGAGAAAGGTAGAAGGAAAGAGAAGATGAGGATGACTAGCAACAAGACAGATAGATTCAATTGCAGTGGAAATGGGTGCATCATGGGAAAACCTGAAAGGTAAGTTAGGGATAGACAGTCGTGAGAAAATTTATTTATGTGTTTGCTAACAGTCAACAATAATTTGATGGCCCATATTTAATCACACTGAGAGCAAACTCTGTGATTAAATGAAAACTTGAACCTGAATTTCCATGTAGTTCAACCCCTTAACCACTATTATACTTCCATTGGCTATTTCAAATATGTGGTTGATGGGTGTATATTCTGTCATCACATCCAGTATGGTTCTTTCCAAACATGCCACCAGAAGATTTATGGCGCTAAATCAATCCCTTTGTTCTATGCATTTCCTTGTATACAGCTTTAAGATTAACATGCCTGTTAATCTTCATTTTAAAAATCTTTTAAGGAAGTACATACAGAGATCATCTGCTGTTTTCTATCTAGCCTCTCCTGGACTAAGATATGCTTAGCTTTGAAATGACAATGTATTATATGACTTTGAAATTATGCCATTAGATGTTCTATTTTAATTTCTAATGCCACAGTTGATTAGGACCCAACTTACTCACAGATCTCTGCACTCAGAAGCAAGTTATTCTGCATAATATTAATAAGAATAGATTATAAAAGCAGATAATAGATTAGTTTAGAAGGTGACTCAGGGTCCAAGAGAATAATATATAAAAATAGATATAATGCCTGGAGAAGCACAGGATTAGCAACAAATCATGCATAAACTATGAGGAATAGCCATAAAGCAAATATTTGAAAATGACTGCTTATAAATTACAATGGCACCCCTCAGTATGACAACCCAATGGATTAACACTGGTTGTTCCTTTACCTTCCATGATGGCGCGACTTCTTCTTCTGGGAATAAGCAATTAGGTTCCTTTTTCGAATAGAGTTTTCAGTGTCTGAAAGTTCAGCCTTTACCCTCCCCTGGTTTTTCTCTGCCAGGGGACACCCTGAGATGCAGTAATGAGCTGTAAATCTCCCAGTCACATGGCCCGAACCATCACAACCAGGCGTTGGACACTTTCTGGAAAATAGAGATTAAAAAAGCATTTGGTTTTGTGTGTTAGCAGGTGCATCATCATCATCATCATCATAGTAATAATAATATCTTGCTCAATATTTATCTACCAAGCCAAATGAAATTTAGCAGCTGTGAACCATACATGCTCAATTTTAAAAGTTTCAGCTCCTTTTTTCAGTCTATTGCAACCAACAATAAAAACATACATTGCCACAAAAGACTAATAGCTGGAATGATCTTGATGAGAATACAGGATTCACACAGTATGTTAAGTTGATTTATTCCAGATAAGTTGCACAGACACTGAAGTAGTAGTTGTTCCTCAACAACTCTTAGTGGGGCCTTAAGTTCATGCTGCCTATACCACCATAATCAGCAGGATATTGCATCTTATGGTAAGTCCTCACCTATGAAAGCTATATTTGGAAGTCTTGGTAGCTGGGAGGGTTTTATAGGCCAAGGTTGGACAGCTTCCATTGGTAGCGGAGATGGGTTCCTTTGGCCCTGATCAAAAGGGAAGAAATAATTTGAATCTCAGGCACTTTAATTTAAGACAAAGGCAATTTCCATCTGCATGAAGTTATAATTAATTTTCATTCTTTAAATAAAACTTGTATGTAAGTTTTTCTCCTCCCCTCCCCAAACAAACATAGTTCAAAATTTGAATTCTAATTAGTAAAATTTGCCTCTCTATTTCTATGTTGCATATTAAAATATTTTTGTTGAATTTCAGAAATACACAACTACACCAACATTCAAAACTGTTCAGTAGATATTTTTAAAAAGCAGGAAATATTTATGGATTATGTATTTGGTTTAATGTTTGAAAGCCATTCTTACAATGTGGCTTATGTAAACATATTAAAGTACACTAAATATTTAGTTAAAACAATGAGTTAAAACAGCAATCTAATCCAACATTGGTACAGTAATTTAGCATTAAAAAGCAGCAGAATTATCTAAAATAGCATTCATGTAGAACCATCCTAAACTTTTGGAGAGACTACTTGAAACAAATAGAAGTTTTAGAAGTTTTCATAAAGCTTAAATTGAATGGAATATACACACAATTGTTGGAAATGTTCCTACATATTTTGTACAGTGATAATAAACTAGAAAGTCATAGCCCTCTTTCTTTTGGAAACAAAGCAACTTTATAGATTCATAATTGCATAGGATCATGTTTTTATGTCTTTTTGGAGAACTAAAGATTCCTCACATATAAACACTGTAGTTCCAGGGCAAAAGAATTAACACAATATAAGGTGTTTGCGTTACTTTTTCATCACCTGTTATAATTATAAGCTAAAAGATGCCACCCTATTATTCCACGGAGTCTGTGCTGTCTATTTCTACTGTCACTAGATAATCATGAGAATGTGACAAGTATTTGTGCAACATGGAGTTACTGTTCTTACTAAGAGGAGGTTGCAATGGATGTCCAGTTTTTGAGCACCATCCTACAGGATGAATGTCTGGGTGATCTGAGTCAATCCAGAAATCATAGATATGGCTCCAGCCATCAAAATGAATCTATAGGCAAACATCAACAGAATGTAGTTAGATTTTAGAAATCATTCTTGGAGCATCCAACCAGCACAGACAAAGGTGCATTTTCTCTAATCAAATATATATATCACATACTTCTAAGACAACATACCTCACAAGTGGAAGTATGAATCTTTTAGATGCATGCAACACTCTGAAAAGGCAGAGGATGAAAACTACCAAATCCCCACATCTCACTCCAAATCCACCAATATGCAGGCAAAACGAGCATAACTGAAAATCTGTTCATTCCGGAGTCTGTTTGGTCATGGCAGCATAGAATCAATGGGGAGTCTCAAAAAAAAAATGTTATAAACTTCTAAATAACTCCTTCTCCTCAATTTACAGAGGCCATATTTCTATTGTTTAGGGATGGAAACTGAATCCATACCGTTTCTTTCCCATGTTATTGTACTTCCTTTTCATCCACAAGTGAAAATGGTGCAGCTTTCATAATTATGCCACTACATTTTACCTTATGGCTTGCTCATTTGACCTCATCTCTTCCCTTGACAAATGTTTTTTCTTCTGACATCTAAATAAAAAGTACTTGGGGATAGTATTATGAACACTATTTGTGGAAAACAGTGGCCTCCCACTGAGAACAGAAAACTTTACTGAGTATAAAACGCACAATTCTTAATCAGTGTTGACAGAAGCATATCAGCTATCCATGACAGCATGCCTATGTGTTGTGCATGGAAAGGAACAGGAATAGACATTACTACAGTTGCTTGGCTATTGCCAAATGTTTCTGCATTATCTTCCGTACCTACCATATTGCATTTACTGTTAGATCTTTCCATTTTTGTTAAGTACCAGCGAAATGACAATCATTAGCACAGACAAACTTTAGAATTGGTGTGTCTACATACATTGATATCTGTTGCTATAACAAATGGTGGATGCTATAGTATGACATTTGGCATATTGGCCCTGAAATAAGGGGGAAAGTGCCCTCAAAGTTGAACCAGCCACTCTTCTAAAGTGACTGGCCAATTACCCCAAGATGCTTTTTCCAAATGGCAACTGGATTTTCTTGGGGTTTTTTCTTTGAAAATGTTTCACTTCTTATCTAAGAAGCTTCTTCAATTCTTTTTTCAAAGAAAAAAAACCCAAAAAAAGTCCAGTTGCCTTTTGGAAAAAGCAACTTGGGACAACCATGATCTGGATGACTGAGAATCTCCATAGACATCGGTCAATCGTATCTCCTTGCTGCCTTCATTCCTTCACTATAAACTGGTTTCTCCCTCCCACATCAGCCCTCCTGGGAAGCGGCTGCAGACCAGTACCAGTCTGTGTGGGAGGCAAGTAAGTGCAGCCTCATCTGTACATGCACAGATCTAGGTTGAATGAAACCATACCACTACCCCCAGTCTGTGGAAAAATTGTCTTCCGTGAAACCGGCCCATGGTGCCAGACACTTGGGAACTACTGTTCTGGGGAACCAAGGAGATTGAAGAAGAATTCCTCTCCTCCCTCTGAGGTGAATATAGAAGTATACAGAAATACAAAACAAAATCTTTTGAGGTCTGTAGCTCAGCCAAACTCAGGCAGGTGTCAAGAGGCAATTGATCAGTTCCAGAATTTAAACAAAAACCAACTTATGTCAAGTTATAAAATAGGTTTCCACACTTACAACACCAGTAATAATAACAATAGCAACAATAACAATAATACCCTAACGCAATTCTATCTAAACCAACTTTCAGCCTTGCCCGAGGTAACGACCTCATCCAGCATTCTAGCTAACTCCTTTAGTTCAAAGCCACCCCAAACTCTTTCTACAAAACCCTGACTGAATCCCCTTCTTTTGCTTTCTTGGCCTCTCAAGGGTCAGGGATGTGCTTCAGATTGGCTTTTGAATAAAAGGGCCAGCCACTCCCCATTACAGCCTCTGTATGTTCGGCTCTGAAACAATCACATTTATACATTAAGGAAAGCTATATTTTACAAACAGATAACTATTATAATAGCAAACAAAGCTGCTATTGTTCCTGTTAAAAAGTTTATTCTGCTTTTGCTTGTTGTAAGAGCCAACACTGAAGTATACATTAAGTTCTCAGATTTCAGCAAGCATTAAAAGTTATACGTTTTTTTTATAACCATAGGGCTATAAATACATTCTATAATCTTAAGAATGCAGAATTTAAATCCAGTATATGTTTATTTTAGTGCGTAATTGTAGAATACAAAAACAAAGGTCAGGTTTTCCCAAGCTATAGATGAAAGGCATAATTAAGTGATAAACAGGGATTTGTGTACATCATGCAACGATCTGTAATATGGCTTGTTTAATTTTGACTTAAATCTGTTGTATGCTTTAGTCAACAAATTATGGCTAAGTATGGTTTATCAATTAAGTCAAACTATTGCTTTGCTTATACAAACCCCCAAAAGCCATTGTAAATGTTACAAAATAACATTTATACTCCTGCATTGTATTTTTTAATCACAGACTTTGGATTATTTTTCCCAATACATTTCATTTACCATAAGGAAGCACATAAATTACTGGGCAATACCATGAAAAAGAAAGGCATAAGCACAGAGCAGAAGAAAAGCGAACCTTTATCCTGTAGTCTTCTACATCCTCTACACTAGCAACTCTGATTAGAGAGGGGGTCCTTCGATCCACTGCCTCCAATTTCATGTTCATCAGAAAGTCATGGGGCTGCCTCTAGAGTGAGGCAAACAAAAAGGTAAGGAAAACAAGGTAAGGATGATGGTGTTTAGGAGGTGAAATCACATCCTGCACAACTAACTTTTCCCTGGCCTGATTCATCTTTTTATATGAGAGAGTAACAATGCATGGTTTGTTGCTTATTCTAGTATTGAAAAGTTTAAACATTCCTAGATTCTAAAACTGCACATTACCAAAATAGCTTCCCCTGAAAAAGGCGATCAGAGGAAAAATCGCTGTCTTCTAAACATTGACGTAAGCATACATAAGGTTTCCCTACTCCCAGCTATACTTCTGGAAAATATTGAGGCCGAGAGGAAAATATTATGGCAGAGATTTGGAACAAATGCAAATTACTCACCACCTTAAAGGCCCAAGTTGGTGCTGCAGAAGCACCTGTTTCTGACAAATATTTTTCCCAACAGAAGTTCTCAGGATCAGGATAGTCTGTAAATGAAAATATCTGGGAGATGAAAAGGTTTTGCTGGAGTGGATCTATTTAGAATAATTCACTAGTAGCAATAGGTTCTTGAGAACTCAAATTGACCATGAATGTTAGTTACTGATAGATACAAATCAATGGTCAATTTAAAACAGGGATTGTTTATGCCTAGCATATAAAAAAATTCAATGTCTTACACCATAAATGTCTTCTCCAATACAGATGCCCTCGAAATGCAAGGACTTCAACTTCCATAAGTCTCAAAAATGGTCACTGAGCAAACCTCTAGAGGTTTCCAGGTTGGGGAAGGCTAAGCTACAAGTTCATGACTGATTTATAAAACATTCTTCTACAGGAAGGTTGAATGCTATTTGGGGTCTATATTCCAAAAGGTGGGCAAACCTAGGGCAAAGAAATGGGAGAGACAAGGACAAAAACTTTTTATGTTATGTAAGTTAAGTAAATTATTACATTTTCATGATGCCATTTTTATTTCAGCATTTAGTTTCAAAACTTCACTTCAGGAAAACATGCACTGACATCTATTTTAACAAAAAATCCTTGCCATGATTTTATGGTACGTGTTTATTATTGTATCTAAAAGGGCTTATATTTTAAGAGTAAATAGGGCTGTGAATTCTTATTTGATCACAAAGCAGTATCTGTGATGGAAGAAGTAACCAACTAGATGGCTCATCATATTTCCTGTATTGGAAAATGCCCTATGTGCATTCCTATATCTTTTTCCTTTAGCAAAAGATGGAGTAGACAATACTTAGACATTCACCTTGTGGAGGAGTGAGAGGTTTTCCATGTTCCTGACACCAACCAACAGGATGAATATAGGGGCTACTGGGATCACACCTGCAATAAACATATGTGGTTATACAGTTTATTTATTTATTTATTTATTTTTAGGTTTTATATACTGCCCTTCTCCCGAAGGACTCAGGGCGGTGAACAGCCAACTAAAATACATATAGACAAATATAAATTGTTAAAAAAGAATTAAATCCTAGGCTATCCCTATAAAAATCTAAAAAACCCCAATTAAAATAAATTAAAACTTTGTACCCCATCCCAACTAATCTAAAAACCCCATTTAAAAATCCCATTTGAGTCAGCTCAGGCCGGCCTGCTCGAAGAGCCAGGTCTTCAGGTCACGTCTGAAGGCCCTCAGGTCACTGGTCATTCGTAGTCCAGGGGGCATCCTGTTCCAAAGGATGGGTGCCCCCACAGAGAAGGCCCTGTTCCTCGGGGTCACCAGGCGGCACACAGAAGGCGTCGGGACCCGGAGGAGACCCTCTCTGTGGGAGCGCACCGGTCGGTGGGAGACTACTGGCAGAATGCGGTCTTGTAAGTATCCTGGTCCGATGCCATGGAGCGCTTTAAAGACCAAAACCAGTACTTTAAAGCGAACCCGGAAGGCCACCGGCAACCAATGCAGCTCGCGCAGGAGGGGCGTCACGTGGGAGTATCTCGACGCCCCCATAACTACCTGCGCGGCTGCATTTTGTACCAGTTGAAGCCTCCGGGTGCTCCCCGCAGGGAGCCTCATGTAGACGGCATTACAGTAGTCCAGACGGGAGGTGACCAGGGCATGAGTGACTGTGCGTAAGGCGTCCCGATCAAGAAAGGGCCGCATCTGGCGTATCAGGCAAACCTGATAAAAAGCCCCCCTGGAGACGGCCGTAATATGATCTTCCAAAGACAGCCGTACATCCAGGAGGACACCAAGATTGCGGGCCCCTTCTGTGGGGGTCAAGATCTCATCCCCAATAGCCAGCGACGGAGTCAGCTGACTATATCGGGCCGCCGGAAACCACAGCCACTCGGTCTTGGAAGGGTTGAGTCGAAGATTGCTTAAAGGTTGCCAGAGTGATTGGGGGAATCAAGCATTGCTTTAATTATGTGCAAGTTTATTACCTGTTTAAAAATAATAAGCAAGGGTAGGGTTTTTTTTTATAAAGATCACATAGGATAAATTTTACATTTCCAGCACAATCCTGGCAAAATGCCCATTCTTGCCCTCCACATAACAAGTAACCATAAGAAATAGTTTTGGGGGCAATGGTAACTTCCCCCATTCCTTGACTGATAGAAAGGATTAGCAGCAATGTGAAATATCCTACTCAGAGTGAAAATTAAGTGAAGCAAGGATTATGACACACTGGGAAATGTATAAACCCCGCTTCCACAATTCCTGAGATTTTTTACTAGATAAATGTTTATCTTCTTCATCAAGAAACATTAAAATCAGTTTTCATATCATCATCCCATGACTTTCAATGGTTGGCCACAGTAGATATGAGTAATATTACTGTCGTTCATCTCTCACCTACCAGTAGTCATATGTGTCATCCCAGTTGTCAAAGTGCACCAAAAAGCGATTGTCTACCACATCTGTCACTGTGGCCACACAAATCAAAGAAGGATTCATACGGTCCACTGCTTCAAGCTTCATCCCTACTTGGAATCCTATGGGAGCGCCATTCTGAGGAATGAGAAGACAGAATCTCATGCATTTGTCACTCATGATGCAGCTGCTACAGTCCTATAATGTATATGTAGAGTGCAATTATGCCAAACTATCTATGCCAAACTATTTATATGACTCTGCATCAATATACATTTAATAAACAAACAAACTACCTGGAGGTATGAACAACTTCATGTAATCCTAACCAGCATAGTTAACAGTGAAGAATAGTAGAAATTGTAATTTGGTAATATTTAAGTCAGGGGTATCAAACTCCCAGCCCACGGGCCAGATGAGTCACGCGCTGGCCACGCGCAATTTAGCGAAAAAGTCCCAATACATCACGTGACAATGTGAGTATGACACCCCTGATTTAAGGGATAATAGATTCTTAACCCTAGTTTATGCAGCCTGGAAATATAAAGGAATTTTATGAGGTAATTCTATGATAAATCAACAACACATTGTGGCCAGAACTGTTAAGGAATTGCTTGTGATGCAGAAAAGAAGGGACTTAGTAATGTTTCCAACAGTAGCAAATTAGAAATCTAATGGGTATTTTAATATTTCAATAAACATTCAAATGATTAAAGGTTAATCTAAATGGAATTAACTGTTATTTTTTAGAATAATTTGTTCTCAGAGCAGATTCATCAATGTTAAAGAAGTCACTGTTAATAACAAAGGTGTAAATGAAGTTAAGCTACAAGTTCTGTGCTGCAAAAATCTGCATAATTATTAGATGGCAGGAAAGGGGTACAGAAAAATCTGACTCTCTGCTGTCATCTAGTGATTTTTTCAATTTTTGAAAGCAAGATATATCAGCCCTAAGACAGTTTTGATCCATTAATAAATCAATTACAATCCTTACTATTAATCCAATGGAATTATTTAATTGGTTGATAACTTTAATTATTATTGCAAATGTGTTCAAATTACTTAATTTTTTTGAATCCTGATTCAAAAGATCAAATGAAGTATGACTGTGGAATACAAGTCAGGCTCTCTCTTATTGCTATTTCAAGAGTGAACAAACGAGATTGATCGTAAAATAAAACAGCAGCCACTCACACTGTCTGGACTTGCAAAGAGATGCTTGGGAGCTGCCTGAGCTTTGGTAATCTTCAAGTAATTGGCCCAGCTGAATTCATCTTCCTTGTAACCTAAACCCCATACATAAAGGAGACATAAGAGGAGACATACCAACAGAAGTCTATAGTGTTTCAGTCCTTCATAGAGATCACCATCACAAATGGAAAAAGCAAAACATGTTACAGGAAGAATTAAAGATAGCACATCCCTTTTCAAGTGCCAAGCAATACTACCTTATGGTATAAAATGATACTAAGATCATTTTTTCAGTGACTAAAATCTTGTGAAATTTCAGCAATTTCATAAGCGGTTCATGTTCTCACTTGAAAATTGTTGATATTTCTGGTAAGAGCTTGAACATCTGAGATTGCAATTTTTATTCTGAAATTAATATTTCATTTTTATGGGTACGAACTGAGGGCTCGCAAGTACCACATAATGCCACCTTTGTTCTACAGCAATAAAGATAGTTGTTTCTGAAGGCAGCTTCAGTATATTGACTTTCCTTATAATACTGAGAACCTAGAAGAGACAGTTTTACACTAGTAAGATATCCCAAACAGGTCTGGAAGTCTCTCACAATATTAGGATTCTTCTGTGTGTGTGTGTGTGTGTGTGTGTATCTTTCAATGATATGGATGCACACTTGCAATTTTTTGCAAACTTTCATGATGAAGAGTTATAAGAAATTTGAGCAAATAGAGCTAGCGTAACAATTCAGTTATCCTTATAAGGGTATTACTTTTGTTGAATTTGTATTTTTGCTTCTCACAGGTAACAGAGTTGTAACTTATACTTTGTATACTATTCAATTTCATCTCAAGAATCTGAAGAATCAAAATGGAAGATGTATTTCCTTATTTGTTCTTATTTGTTCTGTTATTTTGGGCTGCAATTCTCCAGTCAAATTAACTATATTCCCAATAGAAGTTTAACCAAACATAAACAAGAATGGCTCCCATACATACCATGTATCATACAGCATGGCTCATTTATAATTTAGCTTCTAAGAGGTCTTAAATGTTGATAAATATTGTAAATTAGCAGAACCATCAAAAAAGGAAATTAGAAACCAAACAGCCTTTATTTTCTATTATTTTTCCTTTTTTGTTTCTGTCACCTATTTTTCTTTGTCTTTCTTGTTTTCTCAACACGCCTAAATGAGTAACAATACAATGGAGACCTTAGTATTTTGTAATCAACTGAAGACAGAAATCTTTATTGTATAACAAAAATCTTGATGTAATACGCAGCTGTTTCTTAATGCTAGATCCAGTTTCAGTTGTAAATGCTAAATTATCTTAGGTTTATTAATATCAATATTTTAAATCAGTTTATATTTATTATTTATTTATTTATATTCTGCCTTTATTGTTTTATAAATAACTCAAGGTGGAGAACATATCTAACACACTTTCTATTTTCCCCAAAACAATAATTTTGTGAGGTGAGTTGGGTTGAGAGAGAGTGACTAGCCCAAGGTCACCCAGCTGACTTTCATGGCTAAGATAGGACTTTAACTCACTGATATTGATATAACACCTTTTCTTTTTTTTAACTATTAATGATTTAAGTTTCCTAAACATTAGAGTATTAATAGTTTCTTGTCAGCACTGTTGTCAGCACTGCATAAATACCACTGTATCAAATAATGTATTATGCATGTCTTATAACAATGTATTTTTTTATTGCAGTATACAGAATGACAGAGTTGGAAGGGACCTGCTTCTTCCTCAGGCAGGAAGCCCTATACCTTTTCAGACAAATGGCTGTCAATCTCTTCTTAAAAATTTCCAGTATTGGAGCATTCACAACTTCTGGATTCAAACTGTTCCACTGATTAACTGTCAAGAAGTTTCTTTTTAGTTCTAGACTGTTTCTCTCCTTGATCATATTGTTTGCCAAAATATGCTGGAAAATATTCTTGTGAGCTTTTAAAAGAGTTACATAGTGATATAAAAACAGAATGAAATTGACCTAGCAATTTAGCTTTGGAAAAACTAGACATTGAAACCTAGAGATTCGTCCAACTCTCCATTCTCTCCACTCCTTTAAAAGCACTTCATTCAGTCACTCCTTCATTCACTTTGCCATCAGACAGGAAAAGCTTTTGAGCGTGAGCTTCTAAATGCACTGTCCTAATCTACCTACCTTTGGGTGGCTGAAGTTTGTGTCCTGTTTTCTCAAACCAGCCAGCAGGATGAATATTAGGAGAGTCAGCATTCAGCCAAAAATCATGGCATTCAGAATAGCCATCAAAATGAAGCCGCATCCTGTAGCCGCATACCTGCATGCAGAAAAAGCAAGATAAATACATGGGCTATCATATAAAATCATCATGAGTTGTTTTCCACTGAGAGATTATGCTATTTTATGATGACAATCTTTTTGCCCCTATTTTTAGTACTTCTTGCAACTAGGTTGCATATAAATGGAAAGCTTTAAAATTCATAAATGAAAAAAATTAGGGGCAAGTGAGAGAATAACAGAGCTAGAACAATATAAAGAATATAAATTGCAACAATATAAACTCATCTCACCTCTGCTACAGTGAGAATAAAATACATTGAAGGGTGTTGAGGATCTATCCCTTCCAGTTTCATTCCCACTTTGAAACCATTCTTATTTTGGGTAATCGACTGGTGCTAAAAAGAACAAATTACACACACACAAATTTAAGAGGTACATAATTTCTTCTAATGATAGATACATTTATGCTATTAAGTGGAAACTATTGCAATAAGATAACAGAGATTAATATGGCACCTTAACCATGATGGCAGCTCTCACGAGATTACAAACTCATGTTTCTGCTTCTATTAAAAACAGACGTTCAGTACACATATTTTGGGGACTTGAGGTAAGTCAAAATAATAAGCCAATTTATGATCACGGCTGGGGCCAGAATTTCGATTGCTAAGCACAGTGGCTGTTAAAGGAGTTGTGCCTGATTTGACAAGGACAAATCACAGCAAGGACTGGTCATAAATCATCTTTTTCAGTGTCACTATAATTTTGGCTACTAAATGAATGGTTGTAAGTTGAGGACTACCTGTAAAAGAAGAGTACTGGATTCATTTTTTTCCCTTCCAAAACAAAATGACTTTATTTGCTACCTTTAAATTTCACTTGACTTTCCAATGCTTAATGGCCCTAAAAACACTATCATATTGTATCTATATCCCAGAATGCATTTTCTCTTTCCTACGTTCATTATTTTTTTTCTTTCTGATGAACATCACAATGAGTGTTTGCTTTTTCTTTCCTGAACTTTGCTTGAGACAGAAATACATATGTGTTATGGAATAAATTTCTCTGGTAAAAAGAGGTTCCTACAGTATAGCAACTATATAAACATCACAGCAATCAGAAAAAAGAATCAGATTCTCTTAGAGAAAAGAATAAATGATTATAGCATAAACATGCTGATTGACAGCAAAATGTCAAAGCTCCATAAACATAGCAGGTAAAAGAATACTGTAACTCACTTCTTGGAACAAATTTAAAGGGGCAGCTGTGGCTTTTTGTTCTTCTAGGTATGATGCCCAGATCCAACTTTCTGCCTTCTCACTGGAAACTAAAAATATCAGAAAATGGAACAAATGAAATTTCAAAAACATTACATTAAGTGACATTTAGACACCTAGGGCAAAGTTTAGGATACTCCTCTTTCCAAAATTATAGCCATCATCTGCTTTCAACTGTTGAAGACTGAACACTGCATTTTACTCAAAAGCACCCAGTTCTTCTTTTTATTCTGCACTTGTACTTTTTTAGCTGCAGATGGGACAGGCATAGTCAGACTACATCTCAGAATGAACAGATAAGAAAAGCATAACCTCTGACAGAACATACTATTTCATATTTGGGGATTATTAATGATTACATTATAGTTGCTCAAACAAGGAAGCCATGCTATATGCTTACCAAATTGATTGGCAATCCATTCTTCATTACTATTATTAGCAGCAGGAAGTTCTCCTCCTGAACCATTTATCTCCTCCTTCTTTAGTTCCTAAGACACACAAACAAAATCACTTATTTATGGAGATACCAGGAAATTTGAGAGGCTTTCTTAGAAGGGGAACACTACACACGTAGGAGAAGGGATAACATAATTAAAAGTGATTACATTCCAACTCAGTTACATTGAATATATATATATATATATATACACTAACAACATTGTTCCTCATGAATTTTCAGTGATAAAATGTACTACTGGTATTTGGTGCCAATTTTTAACACCTCTGTAGTCACTCCCAGGATTTGGATGGTTACCTGCAATCTTGGGGTTTCAGATTATATCCCCTAGCTTTCTATGATCAATTTCAGGTTACCATTTGTAACAAATAAATCAAAGAATTTTGTAACACTCTAGACAAACAATATTTGTGATATAAGCTCAAGGCATAAGCTTTTAAAATTCATCAGAGAATACATCTACAAAGTGTTATAAATGCCTATGATGGATGACAGAGACTGCAAACAGAGGTCAGTGGAAAATAAAACACAGATGTGAGAATAACCTTATTACTCTGGCATTCTCAAAATATTTGCTGGCTATGACACAGACATTCTCATATTAGTAAGTTGATTAACACAATGCATAGTGTGAACAAATCTCGATTCCTCTTTAACAGGAAAGAGACCTCTTGATAACTGCAAGAAGCTTTAAAGGTACCAAGAAGAATATTGTTGACTTAGTAGTGTCTACAGGCTCCATGTTAGTGATCCAGGACTTATCATAAATTTGCTATCTTTACAAAACTCTTTGCTTCCGTAAGGTCAGTTCCAGTATGTTGATATATAACGAAAACTTGCACTCCAGAAATCTTTAGAACATTAAGTTACTGTAAATTAAGATAAGTAGGAATGCAGCAAAAACCAAAGCTAAACTGGTTCTTAAGGGAACTTGCAACTTAAGGCAAATACAAATGCAACATAAGAGATCTAAGTATATCTTTAAGTTATTTTTAACTTGAAATCAGCCCAAACAAAAAGAGACTTATTTTTTTTGCTAAACTATAGAGCAAAAATTGTTTAGAGAATAGAGGTATAGTAGTGCTGTTTCAAAATTTCACCATCCCACTTTTTACCAGTCATACTCCTGGAAAGAGATGTATCAGAATTATGACCAGACTTTATCCCTTGTAAGGATAACTGCATGCTGCATTTGTGCAATGGAATGAATGTAGGAGTATGATTTTAATCCAAAAAACAAAATAGTAATCCTGCTTGGGATATGGCTGCATTCAAAATTAATGCTCTTTGCAGTGCTTTAATGAAGAAAAAAGAACTAAGGGGCAACATTTGGTTCCAGATTCCTTGCATCATCTTAGTTTTAGCCATGTGTTGCATTTACAAGTTAGGAATAATAATAATATCAATTTCTAAACAAGCAGCAATGATATAGTGATACATGAGGTGAAAAATCCACAGATGGGGAATACTTTATCAGAAAAGGGAAAGGGGGAGAGAAGAGGCTTGATTAAGATGCATAAGCTACTGCTTTTGACTTATCTTGTAGATAGCTGTGGTTTTATAATATATTCAAAGATAAAAGCTAGTTTAATGCAGCATTGTATTAGGGTTAAATTAGCAATGCCCTCCAGATGTTTTGAACTACAGCTCCTTTCAGTTCACACCCTCATATTCAAGAATACAGATTGTAAATTATTTAATACAAAACATCTGGAGGGTACTAGGCTTGTATAATGTGCGGTTTTCAATGGGTAAAACAAATGTGGATTAGTAAATCTGCAGCATAATGAATATGAATTCTGAATATGTATGAGTCACTTCTCATGAGATGAACAGCCATATAAATTTGATACATGTATACATTTGTAAATTTAAAAAGTTAAGCAGTTGTCAAGTAATAAATTATTTCAAAACCACAAATTATAGGTATACCTCTTTCAAATGACAGCTGGCTTTGACCATGTCCAAAATTACCAGCACTATTTTTATTTCTGCACAATGTAGCCTGACCTTCTCCTCTTGATTTCTCAAGAGTGTTGCCCAGCTGGCCAAAGAAAACTATATGAAATGGCCTCCACCTAGTACTCTGCCTTGTTTCCCCCATTTTACGAAGAGTCAAAATATAAGCACAAAGAAAAATCAACAAAAGCCGTTGTATCTGGTGCAGCAAAGTGCTTCTCAAAGCATCCAGTGGAAAGTAGGGGAACCAGAGGTGGTATTCAGCAGGTTCTGACCAGTTCTAGAGAACCGGTAGCGGAAATTTTGAGTAGTTTGGAGAACCGGCAAATACCACCTCTCACTGGAGATTTTACAGTGTCCTTCCCCTGCTATGCCCACTAAGCCACACCCACAGAACCGGTAGTAAAAAGTTTTGAATCCCACCACTGAGGGGAACAATGATAAGGTACCATGGCATTCCAACTTAGGAAAAGAATGGATACCCTACTATTCAGTGCCATTCGTATATGTGGAAGAACCCATATTTAGAATATAGCAGTCACTTAGAAGCGGAATCTTGATCACTGAGGAAATGGAGGAAAGGTTTGAACATCTCTTTCCTCTCTAGAAGTCCTATAAGTTACTTGTGCAAATAGATATGTGTATGTTACGTTGTGCCTATGGACCATTCTTTTATATCTGTGGGACACCAAAGAGTTTTAGGCAGCTGTACTTCCCTCCTGCACTAAAAAAAAAAAAATTGCCCATCCCTACTTTGTAATGTCCACTGGTTAAAGCTATGGCTCCATGGTCTGACTGGCTCTCATTTAGGCCAGTCCAGTGAATGAGCGAGCATGCATACCAGGGAAAAAAATGCTGCTATCAGATTCTACTGCAAATACATGCAAGAACATCCCAGTCACACCATTTGCTCTGATTCTTCCTCTTCCTCCTCTGAAGGGCTTTGATAATCTTTCCTCTTCCGTTTCTTTACTGGCTTGAGAAGTTCGGTAGTGTTGGTGATGCCAGCAGAATTCTCCACAATGACAGACCTGCAAAAACAACAACCAAACTTGCAGATTCTCCAGATAAAGTTTCTCAAGTGATGAGACTTGGGTTAATACTAGAACTTTCTACTGCAACAACATTGACAAAATACAATAAACAATTTTTTTTCAAGGAAGGCACACCCCAATTTACCATTTTTAAACATTCAGAAATGAAAGCCACCTTACCTTCAGCGTTTCCATTAGAGGACACTGAAATAAAACCTTACATGAAATTGATTCATGCAATTTAATTCTGTTTCTCAACCATCATTTTAGTTGGAAAATCAAGACTAGTCAACATTGATAATAAGCCCATGCTTGACATTCATTGCTACAAAGCAATTTTGACATCATATTCTTATCCGCTCCTAAATAAAAAAAGAAACCAAAATGCTTCCATCTGGATGAAAAATATTTGAAATTGGGAACATTCATTCTGGCGAAATTATAAGAAAATGTACTTTGGCAAGGGTGATGCAATTCCTCTATAGACATTCATATATCCCTTACAAAATCCTCAGGTCAAAAGATTGCCTATGAAAAAAGTCCACTTAATATATGTGTAGCTTGTTCTTCTCTACAATGTTCTCTAACTTCTGGGAGTTGAAATCCATACATCTTAAAGGTGATAAGGTTGAGAAACATTGATTTAACCTATGTTACATAAATTTGTCTATATTAGTTATTCAGCATTAATGGATACTTTTTTGCCCAAGTGCTCTTTTAAAATAAGATTTACAGTATTTTTTTCTGTCCATGGAAGAAAGGGAAAAAACAGCAGGAACAAGACATAAAAAGTGCATTAATTTTTCCTTCTCTCCCTACTTCCTCTCCCCATCCCCTTTAAAGACAACATCTTTATTACCTTTCTTTGAACTGCCGGTGACAGTTCTCACTGCAAAATGCCCGGCCTTCCTGGGTTGACCCAGAAATATTTCTTCGGCCACAGGTATTGCAGTGGCATAGGTTGTCTACCGTTGGGAGTTTAAGAGGCTCTGGAATATCTGATTCTACAGAAATCAGAAAGTGAAAAGCTCAAATAAGTCACATCAATGTTATGATAATGAGAACATTTTCTGGGTCAGGCCAAATTGCAGAATGATAATCCAGTGGGCTGAGCTCTGGGTATGTTCTATGTGCCAGTTACTCAGACATATTTTAGGCCCAGGGTACAAAATGAAAATATAACAGCCTATCTTTCAGAACTCAGACCATGATCAGAGTAGCAGAAGCTCAACATTTGAAACATCTCTTTTACATTTTTCAGTGTTTGTGGGGTTTTAAGTATCAGAATGACACTTTGCAAAGGTTTAAGAATTAATTTTATCACTGAAAACACTACAATTCCTCTCCACAAATGGCCCCTAGAATCATCCATTTTGAAATGCAGCCTTTTACATTTGCAAAAGTCTGGCAAAGCTTCAAGCAGACAAAAATATATGGGCTTATGATTAATAGCTACAAAGATTACCACATAGAGAAAGTACACATATTATGGATTCTGGAATACTGTCCAACTCTTTAATAGCAGCTCCAACTTGATTACAAGGGATGAAGGAAGGGGGCGTTAAGAATGAAGCAATTAGCAGCATTCTAAGTTACAGGACATCTATGAAATTCATGAAGTATTAAGAGCAATTAGTCATGGCTTTTAACATTCTCCATATTGCTGTGGTTTAGTAGAACCTATTCTTGTGGAAACGAGATATGTAAAGGTTTGTATGCTTCCCCTCTCCAAATCCTCACCTGGAGTCCTGATAGGAGTTCCCTTGCAGGTAAGTACCCCTCCATCATCCCCATTTCTTTCCGGCTGACATTCCTGAATGGGTTCTGCAGGTGAAGGTTTGTCAGCACTAACTACTTTCACTGTCCCGTATTCATTTATTCGAAACTGTGTCAATACAAGATGGAAAGAAAAAAATCAATGGAGAAGCAAGCAGCAAATTTGGGACATGACAATATTGTGATGGAGTGAAAACAAACTGTCCTTCTTTCACTGAGCATAAGAAAACACACCTAGAATCACCTTGGTTTACTTTCACAAACACTTTGTGAGGTAAGCTGGACTGCAAAACAGCAATTGAATCAATGCATGCTTTGGGTATGTTCATAGGACATACTAATATGCATGATAAGAATATGCATAAGGGAATACTTGCAAGAATATAGCTTTAGTAAAAGACTGTTGTAATGGATGATTGCTTGGTATATTTAAGAGGCTGGCCTAAATTCCTTTCAAAAATTTTCAATGATAGATTCTAAATCTCTATTAAATAATCATCTCAAATTGGAACTGCAGTTTTAAATAAGCATATAAATGTTATTGAGGGTACATAGGGACAAATGTCATACTTCAGCAAAAGACCTGAATGCCAGGCCCAGGTTCTCATCATATTTTCCCTTTTTGGAAAGGCCTATGCTTAGTATAGGTAGTTCTCAACTTATGGATGTAACTGAGTCCAGAATTACCGTCTTCAGTTGTTGCGGTTGTTAAATCAGCCATTTTACAACTTCTTCTGTACTGGTCAATAAGTGAACATTACTTTTGATAAGCAAATGCAGTGTTCATGAAGGAAATTAATTTTATTCAGTAGACATTTTTTTACCAGAAACCAGAAGTAAAACACCAGAAACTATTGTGAAATAGTTGCCAATGCGCAAAATGTGATCACATCGCAGATGTGTGGGTGTATGTATGTGTGTGTATTCTTTTTTTTTTTAATTTATTTTGTCAATTGCTTAGGTATAAGTAAAAACATAGTTATGAATACATGGAAACATATAAGAAAAATAAATTATAAAAGAAACAATAGGACAGGGATGGTAGGCACATTGGTGCGCTTATGCATGGCCCCTACAGACCTCTTAGGAAAGGGGTGAGGTCAATAGTAGACAGTCTAAGGTTAAAGTTTTTGGGGTTTGGGGAAAAAAACACAGAGTCAAGTTGAGTATTCCAGACATTGACCACTGTTGTTGAAGTCGTATTTCCTGCAATCAAGTTTGGTGCGATTAACGTTGAGTTTGTATCTATTGTTTACTCTAGTGTTGTTATAATTGAAGCTGAAGTATTGACAGGTAGGACATTGCAATGTATGATTTTATATACTATACTTAGATCGGACCAAAGGCAGTGTAGTTCTAGGTTTTCTAGGTCTAGAATTTCGAGTCTGGTGGCATAAGGTATTCTGCAACGAGTAGAGGAGTGGAGAACTCTAGAACTAGAGAACTAGAGGAGTGGAGAATTCAGCCTCTGTAAAAGGAAAATCGGGTCATAAATAGCTTTTGGGGGAGGAGTCTGAAAGAACTTTGAATGGTTGGTAGGTGGCTTGTCATAAATTGAGGACTAATATATATATATTATGTATCAATCAAGTAATTTTTCCAATGGAATACACACCTAAGAACAACAAAAAGAGTCTTCATTGATTTACCCTTAGGTTGCTCCCAGGCAGAGTGGCAATCCCATCTTTCCATTCCAGATCCCGGATGGTGTTGCAAATCTGCACTCCACTGATCTGAGGGATGACTGTTGCTGTGATGGGCTCATTCCCCATACCCTCTCTTGGTCTCTCTGTCCCCATGTTTTTCTGGGCTTCTCGGGGGAATCGCTGGATTTCTAAGGTGTTCACTGGAAGATTTATAGTAGTTGTGGTTGCTGATGAAAAAGAAAAGCAGTACAGTATAAACGTACTGATATACATGCAAAGATCACCCAATTTCATTACAGAGCAATAATCCAGATATAGCTGAGTGCTGAAGGGAATATGAATAGAAGTGGAAGATTCCTAAACTTTACAACTAGTATAAAATCAGTAAGTTGCAAATCTGTAGCTTGAATAATCCCAGGGCATCCCATTTTGGCACCAGAATCTTCAGTGAGAACAATACTTTTGCCTGATGTTTGGCATTTGGAAGGGGGACTAGTTATCCCTTAACACCATCTACCCACCAAATAGGAATGATTTCCCTCCAACATTTTCTCACTGCCAATTCCAGTGATATCACAGGCTATCAAAATGTTGCCCAGGTTCCTGTAATGCCAGAATAAATTCCCTTCTTTTTTCAGGAAAAATTCCCATTATTGCTTTAAGGGGTAGAATACATTTTAAAATCTCGGCATGCATTTATCATACTTGAATGCTCAGTTCAACCTATTCCACCTTGGTAACTTCAAGATGTCCTAGACCAGTGACAGCAAGCCTATGACACATGTATGACTTGTCATACTATTTTTAATGACACACCTAGAAGCCACATGAGAAGATGGGTGTTCTTGTACATTTTTGTATGACTTTCAGAGGGTCCAGAGGCCACATGAGAGCACACCACGTTCTTATATTGCTTCTGAACTCTCCAAAAAGTGCAGGAAGTTCTTTTGTAATTTTTGGAGGCTCCAGAGGCACACAAGAATAAAACAGTAATTAGAGCCTCTGAAAGTTGTGCAAAAGGTCCCTGATCTCATGTGGCTCTACAGCCTCTGAAAATCAGACCTCAATGGGACATGCTTTTCTGCTTTTTTAGCGGTTGCAAGGCCATGCAAGAGATTTCTGCCTTTTGCAACCCAAAACTGCCTTCGATAGGTGATTTTTGCTCCTACGAGACAAAATCAAATAAAAAAATATTTATGTAAGGTTTTTTATTTATCAAAATTTTTACACTGCCCATCTCACTATCCCAAATGACTCTTTGTTATAAACTGTTTCTCTTTTGTTTGGAGTGGGATGATAGGGCAGCAGAGTCAAGTTAGGCATTTTCTGAATTTTTGATACAATTACACCATCACTGTTCTAGAGTACAACTTCAAGATCTGTGATAGCTAGAATAGATGGGAATTGTAGTGCAACATCCCTGTAGACGCTAAGTTGCTTAAAATCAAGATATGTAAATACAACATCCTTCCTTCTCCTAAGAATGCTAAATCAATAAGGGATCTTTAGCCTTAAAAGCAAATTGTAGTAATATCATTTTTCTAGTGTAATTGTGATACACACTGTTAAAATTTATTTGCAGTTTGCAATTGCATTAATTCTCTGTACTTTATGTCCTCATATCTGGGGGAAGGGGTTATGAAAAGATCAACATTCAAGCTAAATATAGTGTTGAAACATCTTACAACTGTCTTTTATTAATGTATGATATCAACTTGAAAAATATAGAATCAATTAAATGAGGAAAAGTGACTCAGCTGTGTTTGTGATCTAATATTAAAGGCATAAAAATGAAAAAAAAAGGAACTGTAAAAAGAATTGAAGGCAGAAAAGTAACAAACTTCAGCACTTGAGCACTCACCTGGTATGATGAAGGTAGTTGCTGGTAAGTGGGCATTTTGCACTGTATTTTCACTGGCCACCAAATGGACACTAACCTCCCCAGTTGCATTTCCTTTTGTGCTTCTTATCACTTCCATCTCTGCTCGCCCATCCATTACTTTACCTAACAAAACAGGGTATATAATTGGAATCAGCAAGTATGGATTCCATGAAACCACAGGAGAATTAGTACCAAAGCTTATGCCAGCCTTCTCTAATTTTGTGACCTCCACTTTATTAAGATTGCAGATCCCAAAATTTCAAGCCAGGATAGACAATAGAGAACTTCTCTATTACAAAAATAGCTGTCAAGGTAACCATTGTCAATCATAATAATCAGGGGGAGAGGTGCTGGTATCCCTTCTAGTTCCACATCTTTCCCTGCCACCTTCGTTTTTTCTCTCCTGGACAGATAAGCATACGTTTAAATAAAGAATTAGGCTTCAGCCCACCCACTAGTTTTGTTTTCTGTCAATGCCTACTTGGAAATGAGGCTGAAGCCTGGGACTTTGTAACATGCCAACTTTCCCCTATTTTTTAAGCATCTGAATAAATACAAGCATAAATATAATTGGAGGTAGCGACAGAGTGCCTGGATGGGGCTCTCTGAGGGCATCACATTGCTTACTCCTATAGTAAACTGTCTTCATATGTATACATAAATTACTGAGTGTGACAACCCTTTTTTTTCAGTGGAACAAGACTGCCCTTTGAAGCTTCTGAGAAATTGAGAGACTTAAAAAGATGCAAAGTGCTCCTTACATTTATTCAGTGGTACAATTTTTGTTGCTGTTGTAGTGTTGCTGTACCGTTGCTTATTGTTTCTAACTCCGCATAACCTACTGAATTGTGAGCCTACAGTTTGCTTAATTGTCTGTAACAATTATGATTTCTTGCAAGCTCTTTCTTAAGTCAACACTGATAGTCTTTAGCTACCTAACGAAAACTAAATTGTGCCTTTATCATTCCAGCAAGGATCATTAAGAAGGGTTTAATTACCACTTAGTATCTGATTAAGACACAGCACATCAGAGATTTTCCATGACAGGGCAAAGAAACAATGAGTCTCTTCAAAAAGGCTGCCTTTCACTCCTGTTTTATATTCTGTTACACTGAACATAGTTCTGAAAACAGAAAAATGTTCGGGCAGAAGGCCCAGCTGTTCTCTCTCCTGTATCCTTTCTCCACCTTGATTATGGGCTAAATCAAAGCCTTTATTGAAAGAGGTAATAAGTAATGACTTTAGCTAGGATAATTGTATTGATTTAGAAATCTCTTCATGTGACAGCTGCCCTCCTTGTTTTTCCTTTCCTTCAATAAATTCCATTTTTATATTTAGAGATTTGGTTTCGTTTGCCAAAGGAAGTTATCTTTAAAATGTTGCCTATGTGCAAGACTGCAGGGATACTCATCTTTTGTGTTTCAAGACTGGCACAAGGTTGGTTAAATTCTGTACTGCTCAGAATTCTTGCTCACAAGATTCAAAAGCTGCTCTTTCTTAGGACTGGGTTGAAAGGAAAAGTCGCAGATATAAGGGCTGAAGACACTTTCTGGAGAAACCTGGAGAACAATAGCAATAGCACTTATATTTTACAGTACTCTCTAAGCGGTTTACGGAGTCAGCATATTGCCCCCAACAATTTGGGTCCTTCTTTTACTCATCTCAGAAGGATGAAAGGCTGAGTCAACCTTGAGCCTGGTGAGATTTGAACTGTTAAATTGCAGACAGCCAGCAGTCAGCAGAAATAGCCTGCAGTATTGCATTTTAACTACTGCGCCACCATGGCTCATCTTGTGAATGTTATGGAAAGTTCAGCTCACCTTTGGCAGCCTGTTTTAAATATCTTGCACCACAGAATTCTTGGACAAAAGGATCTGCAACTACTTTTTTTTTTTAACACACTCCCACGTTCCAATTTCTTACACACATATCCCTATTTTATTTTATTTTATTGTAAATTAGACTGGTTAAAAGAAAATGCCAGCACTCCCTTGATATTCTAAAGAATCAACAAGCAGATTTAAAAGCATATGAATGACAAACAACAGAAACCAGAGAAGTTCAGCTGGAAAGATGTAAATAACAAACAACAGAAACCAGAAAAGTTCAGCTGGAAAGATGTAAATAACAGGTTTCCTAACATTTAGGACAAAAGCTGTATTGATAACTTCTCCAATGGACAGAAGAATAGGTTATAAATTGAAATAAATGAAATAATACCATTGCATTTTTTATATCAGGAACACACAAAGAATAAATCATAAGGAATGATAACCAATTAAATAGTTTTTTTTTTTAAATCTATGTTCTTTACAATAATTAAGTTATGTTTTGTTGATGCTGGAATTTTTTTGTTTGTTTGGGTGTTTTTAATATAATTGTATTAAGATATTTTTACATGAAAAGATAAACAAAAAATTCAGAAAAAAAAGAATTAGAAAAAAATACAGAAAATAAAAAAGAAAAATATATTTGGAAAGCAACTTCTGACCTTCTTTACAAGTTATAAACTTATCACTTTTTATTTTATTTATTTATTTGTCAATTGCTTACAAGATAATAGGTATAAGTAAAACATATTTATAAATACATGGAAACATATAAGAAAAATAAATTATAAAAGAAACAATAGGACAGGGATGGTAGGCACATTGGTGCGCTTATGCATGGCCCCTACAGACCTCTTAGGAAAGGGGTGAGGTCAATAGTAGACAGTCTAAGGTTAAAGTTTTTGGGGTTTGGGGAAGAAACCACAGAGTCGGGTAGAGTATTCCAGACATTGACCACTCTGTTGCTGAAGTCATATTTCCTGCAATCAAGTTTGGTGCGATTAACCTTGAGTTTGTATCTATTGTTCGCTCTTGTGTTATTCACCTCCTTTAAAACTTTGAATAGTTTCTTTAATTTATTTTTGACATTGATTTGGATTATCATCCTATCATTTGGATTTGAAAAGAGAAATATATAAATACAAACTAGTCTAAACCACCTCTTAAGTCAGAGACAACAAACTGCCATATGTCTGTACGCAGAGCTGTAATTGCCTGACTATAATTAAGAGCATTTGATTTTAGAAATGTAAACAGAGTCAGACTTCCCATAGTGCCCTGACTACAAATACCGCATGGCATCTGGATTTAACATGCTACAATCATTATTAATAACACCTCTTAAATCCTGGCCATACTATGGCCCTTGCATGAAACAGAGAATGAGATTCAGAGGTTTCTAAATTTCTCAGAAGCAGGGGCCAAGCCCTTATGTGGGCATCGTATCAACTGCCTTAGTAAAAATCTCACAAGTATTGTATCACTCAATGAACATCTTTGCAGAAGCCTCATAAAAGTAGCTATTTTGATACGAAGAGGTTCATGCTGTTTTATACACCCATCTGTTAATAGGATCTAGATCCTGAAAAATCTGTTTTATTTGTCAAACTGATTTAAAATGAATATACAACATCTGTATATTATTTTCAAATAAGATATTTAGATGGATCCCAAATATTGTCTAGATCAGGAATGTCAAACTCACGTTGTCATGGTGGCATCATGTGATGTATTGGGGCTTTTTTCTCCCTTCACTAAACCGGACATGGACAAGGCCAGTGCATGACGCATCCGGCCCACAGGCCCGGAGTTTGACAGCCCTGGTCTAGATGGAAGAAGACTGCCACACAGTAGATTCAGTTTAGTAATACTGTCACTTGTATTCTCCATTCCTTGTTTCTTTCCAAGAAGATATTGTGTCAATATTTGTTCCCTCAAAGTTATATTAGTTGATTTTTTATAATATTGATTTTATATTGGCTAATCTTGTTTATTCTGAATATTTTAATTAGTTGTATTGATTATTATTTACCACGGATGTTTTAAAAGTTGATTTATGATTGCAACCACCAACATTCCTCGTAAATTTGATGGTATACAGGCGGTTGAAACAAATAAGCCAACCAATAAATTATATCTGTGCCTCCATAACAAATTTGGAATAATTATGTATATGATTCATATAGCATAATAGGGCACTCAAAATGGTTAACAAGAAAGCACAATATAAAGTAAAACATCTGTACATCAAATTTAAAGAAAAACAAAGATGGCTAAAATTCAATATAAAAAGTTAATTAAAAGGGAGGGTCTTCTGTGTGGTAACTAGCCCCACGGCTGCATGCTCCTTTGTGAGCCCCACACAAGATAGCAGAGCCATACTATCAAGCCTTCCTGAAAGGCCAGAAGAGAGGTGGACGACTGCCTCACCTGGGGAGGGGATGGAATATTCCAAAGGGAGGGGGCAACAGCTGAGAGGGTTCTCTTCATGTTGCCAAATATTCCTTGTACAATGGCCAACTGGCAAGGAAAAGTACTGGATTCCAGCCTGAAGTCCACCAGTATTTACAGACAAAACAGTAGGAACTGTGCCAATGAGACAACTGCAGCAGTTCATCCCAAAGCCACAGCAGCCCCTAATACAAGCAGCAACAGCAGCAACCACCTCCCGCACACAGTGACTATTAGCTTTGTTCCAGAGAGGTAGCATGAAGCGTGTTGTGGGTGTTTTCACATCAACATTTTCTTTCATCTTAAGGATGAAAAGGGAAGCCATACTTGAGAGTTGTGTGGATGAGCCCTTAGTCGTATATACATAGAATGACATTAACCTGCCCCTGCCTTTATGGTGAATATGAGCTTTAGTTCTTGAGGCATATATCTCCAGAGAAGTTACATAAAGAATCTGGATAAAGAAGCAAGGGGCTTGCTTCTTCCTGACAGCCTGTCAGAAAAGTTTGAAATCTCCAAGAAACTGAAGTAATCAACACACCATGAAACAGAAGATCATTTAACTTCAAGAAAGAAATGACCTATCTGACCAGGAATATTCCATTCAGATTTTAATTTGTGATTACTGTGTGCTAAATTTAAGATTCTGTACTTTTCTGTATTAGGGAATATGTCAGCCTCACAACATACAATTGTAATTACAGCATTACAGTTCTGTCTTTCTTTCAAAATTCTTCCACCTCACCATTCCAATCTTCTTTCAAGCACTTTCTGTGAGAAGAAATTTCCATTGCTCATGGACATCTTTGACACACAGACAGGAGGCATAACTTTCATATTTATCTTGGTTTCCTTAGGCTACAGTTTGTTCTGTTTTTAACATGCACATATGGTGAAACCTGATTCTCAAACTTCTTTCATAAAAATCAATTATCCCAACGTATTATACTGTTTAAATGTACTGGGCCCAAGAAGTCATTCTTATTGTATTTCTTATATCTCTACTGTTAAATATGCATGATGCCACATTTACATGAACCTATGTTACATGCAAAGTGGAATCTGATGTAAGACTCCACTTATTGGTTCAGCCGCTGGCAGGAAGAATGAGTTCCCATCAGTGGCTGAAGTGTTGGACAGCGCCGGCTTTTTATGGTCACGTTTCTTGGCTTTTTGAATCCAGTTTGTAAATAAAGAGTTTCTCGCATTCCTGAGCCCTGCTCCTTCCTCATCCATGCCCACTTAACATTGGCGACGAGGGTGGGATCCTGAGGAAGACAAAGGACCTCATGGGGCATCACAGCCATTTTCCAGCTGATTTATGAACTTGACTGTTCAGAATGACAGCGAAACAACATGGTCCATCGACCCCTATCAATCCCATTCGAGCCATCCAAAGAGAAGTGGTAGAGAATGAGAATGGGAAGATTTAACCTAAATCTGGTAGTGAACGAAATGGAGGCAGAACCCGATGCAAAGAAGGCTTACTTCTTGACCTATTGAGATTCGGAACACTATGAATTAACCAAAGCCCTCATTGCAGATAACTTAGAGAACGACTCCTGGGACGAACTGCAATGAGCATTGAAAGGATATTTCAACCCCAGCCCATTGTACCTGGCAAACCAGAATGACTTCTATCTCTGGAGCCAAAAAGAGAGGGAGAGCATAAGTGATTTCATGGCTGCACTGAGGAAACTTTCAAAGGACTGCAAATTCTCAAATGCCGAAGAAATGATCCGGGATCAGCTGGTCCTCGGCATTAAGGATTTGATTCTGCAGAAGAGACTGTTCACAAGAGAGGACGTCTCATTCAAGGAGGCTCTGGAAGAAGTGAAAGCCACGGAAGCCCCCGACTTTTCTGCGGCCCGAGTCAAGAACGGTAGCAAGATCCACACCACCCAGGCCGGGAGGGGAACACCGTGTAACCCATCCAGCTCCGAAAGCAGTGACAGTGAGAAGGAAGATGTCCACTGGGTAAAAACTAAAAATCCTGAAACCGCTAAGGGAATCAAGCCTTGAGGAAGCTGCAGAGGGAATCATCCTCGGTCCACATGCCATTTTAAGGAGGTGATATGCAGACAATGCAAGCGGAAAGGCCACATCGTGGAAGCCTGCAGAGCCAGCCAGCCAGCGGACAAACCAAGCCGCAGAACATACTCCCCAACCAGACAATACAAGGGTCGGAAGACATTTGGAGCAAAATTAAAAAAAACAAGATGGCGACCAGGAAGAAGAAACTCACCATACAATCAGAGGCTACACAACACACTTCCGACAACAATGACACCCAGGAAATTACAAACCCCACAAAGACACAGATTAGCAAGGGAAATCCCGAACGAAACAGTGGAAGACTTAGCTGTGGTACTTCTGAGGCCTCAAGCTCAACAGAAACTGCCACGCCTCTGGAAACTTTTGAGGTGTTTCCAAGGGCGGAGTCTGGAGCAGCGGTGGACCTGTTTTTCAGGCCGCCACCTCAGGAACAACTGAACCGCACAGGCTCAGTCGCATCCACAGAACCCCTGCCTAACTGAAGGATTACGTCTGCCCCGTATGCGGTGATTGGTCGGCCTGAACTAAGAAGGAAGGGGTGTTAAATATGCATGACACCACATTTACATGAGCCTAAGTTACATGCAAAGTGGAGTCTGATGTAAGACTCCACTTATTGGTTCATCTGCTGACGGGAAGAATTAGTTCCTGTCAGTGTTGGACAGCGTTGGCTGTAAAAAGCCGGCGCTATCCGCGTTTCTTGGCTTTTTGAATCCGGTTTGTAAATAAAGAGTTTCTCGCATTCCTGAGCCCTGCTCCTTCCTCATCCGCACCCACTTAACATCTACTGCCTTTGTTTTTTCAAGAATTGGACTGCACACAATTCCGCGTGCAATTCCAGGTATGTTTATGTGAAAATAAATCCCACTAAAATCATTAGGATATTTTTCTGCTTAACATTAAACTGTCAGGTTAGCTCCTTATGTGGTTGCTGAATCTGAGCAGAACGCTAAAAGCTAGCAGTTTGGATAAAAAGGGAAACTGAATCCGTTTTAAAAATTAAAATTTATATGCCTATCATGAATGACTTAATACCAAGATCTAGAAAATTCCATTTTTTAAAATGTTTTGTCTTGCCTACTTTAAAAACAACTCTCCAGGTCATCTTTTCCTTTGCAATCAATGCATTGTAGCGAACAAAAATGACGAAAATTATCCATTTGCTCTCAACATATTTATGAACTAGCATTTTGGGCAGCACTATTCTGCCATAGGGCATAGCAGCACAAAACCAGCTCATTTCCCTTTAGTAAAGTGTCAAGCACACTGAGCGTGAAGCCTCTAGCTGTTCTGAACAATGCCCACAACAGAAATTCTGCATATTCAATATTTTGTCCTACTTTATACATAGAACAGTCCTAGCTAAAGGAGTGTCCAGTTTCCCCTCCCCACCCAAAAAGAACATTGGGGGGGGGGGGGGGGAGAAGATGCCTTGAAGTTGTTCCATTAATTGTTCGGAAGAAAGAGAACATAAAGATGATTCACATGTCCTATCAAGCCCTATTTAATCAATAAACCATAAATAGCTAAGTTCACATAGTATGCTACAGTAAGAAGTAATCCCATCATATACACTACTTGGCTTAGTGTGAAGTGCAAACAGGCCCTTTTAGCCAATTTTTACCTGAATTACATAATTCAAATTTCTAAATGTGCAAATACATTTCACTGATACCGGTATTTATAAATCTGAATTATATTTTTGTCCTCTTTTGACAATGCCTAATTCCAGCAGAGGAATAGTGATTACAGTATAGGCTATGTGTGCCTAGTTTAATACTATTTCAAGACAAAAGAATTATCCAGTAATCCTACCCTATCAAGAAAACCACAAAAATTACAAGTCAACATATACACAAATAAATATTAAATATTCCCTTCATCCCCTAAAAATCCATGTTTGCAGAAATGCAGTGATATTTCAAAACCAGAGATATGAAATGTGAAGTTGTTTTGTTTCATCTTTGTTCTTGTTTTATTTTTATCCTCTCATTGGGCTAGCCTAGAATATTGTAAAATAAATAATAAAGTCCAGCTAATCTGTTATCTTGTGTCTGCCCCAGATCCCTTGAATTTGATTCTCACTGAAAAATGTCTAAAACTTTGTCCTTCTTAAATTGGGGCAGTATTGCATATTGTCTGTCATAAAAGGCATCACGTTATTTATTACTGCTGTAGGATTTTTACTATAAAAATTAGAAGAGGTGCTTCAAGTATTTGCTGCCCCAAATAAGTTGCCTTACATGGGCTTTATGCAAGCAAAGTGCCTAATCTTGGGGATTATGTAGTGTGTTTTGGATGGTGAAGAATGTTAATTACTGCTCTACCTGTAATAGTAGAAATACTCCACAGGTAGTTCTTGACTTAGGACTATACATGAGTCCAGACTTATGATCATAAATCATGCTGATTGTTAAAACAGGCCATATTATGACCTGCTTAACAATGTCATAAAATCATTGACTGATTTTATGACATTTCTTTGTGGTAGTCCTAAAATATATTCCCATGGTCATTAGGAGAATCCATTTTATCCAATGGGCATTTTTTGCTGGAAACCAGAAGTAAATGCTGTTTTCCAGCAAAAAAAGTAATAAATAAAATCATAAAAGTATGATTGTTTTTTTCCCTGACTGCGGAATACTACAAACAGCAGTAAATGAAGGCTGATTGCCAACTGCCCAAAATGCAATCATGTGACCATGTGAGGAGGGCAGCCATCAGGACTTCAAATCTGGATCATAAGTATCTTGGTTTGTTGTAACTTTGAATGGTTGCTAAGCAACCAGTCATAAGTTGAGGACTGCCTTTATGCCATATTTAGACAGCTGGGACTGCTGCTGAAGTGCTGCTCTCTTAATCATGTCTCTTATTCCATACTATGTGTTAAAAGAGCTTTAATACTATATGTGGGGTTCCAAAAAATCACAACTGAAGCATTCTTTTAAAAACATTCCTTGAAATGAAAGTCTCCCCCCCATTTTTTATATCAATTGAACGTTTTGAAATGTACATTCTGCCTTTTAAACATATTTATTTAAAACCTGTGCTGCCGATTACACCAAGATTCACTTTCAAGCAATAACATTGGCATCGTGACCTTTACAGTTTCTCTCTCTCATGTTCATTACAAATTACTGAGCTTCTGCAGTTTTAATACTACTCTAAAATTAAAACAAGTACTATGAAGTACTTTTTCTATTCGCTGCTAAACTGCTTTATTAAATCCTGAGTGATTTATATTATTGTTACAGATAATTAGTTATAATTAATTATGTCAGTTTACCTTTGCAATGACTTCTGAGTGACAAGTCTGGATGCTTTACTTCTTTGGTAAACCTCATGATTATGTGAATCAAACATTCTCCTTCTACACAATTCACTTATAAGTCTTGTGGACTTTATTGAGTGTCCACACTACCCTGGTAAAGAAATATATTCTATATATCATTTTCAGACATGACAGACCTTCATGCTGCTTCTCCTTGCTTCAAGATAAGATTGTGGTGCTTTATTCATTTTCATGTACTTACAATACCACTGCACTCTAGTAACATTTTTTTGCCAAGTTCTTCTAACATTGTTTTCATCTTGTCCTCAGTCCATGAACGAGGCAGGGCAGGCTTAAATCGCCCTTCGGTGTACAATTTAAAGTATTATCTTTTAAAGTATTCTCTTTTTCACTTTTCTGACACTTTCCAAGGGCACTTTCACGGTATACAAAATTTAAGTTTAGAACACATTATTTCAGAGTTAAATCAGGTGACACCAAGATTTGAAATAGAGGCAAAAGAGCAGAGAAGGGAATGGAATTAAAAATAGCAAATTTCATGCTTCTATAGTTTTATGCCAACCCAAGGATGGTCAGGAACAATTCTACTCAGAAGTGGGGAAAGGTGCTGTCTCTTTAGATTTGAGAAAGGCAGAGTCTAGTCATGGGAGTTTTCAAATGTTTCAGAGAAAATCACAAAGTTGAACTCAAATTCTGCCTCTATCTGCAACTCAGTACACAAATGGTAAAACAAATCATGTGTAATCCAATTATTATGTATTCAAAGCAATTGAAATTCAAAATAACAAGATTCCCCATATATTGTGGATGAAAAAGGGGTATACACATTAATTGAAATGGAACAATGGCACCTGAAGATTTTCTATATAACCAGGATACCTAAAAGTATTTTTTTAAAAAACAACACATGCTTTCTCATATTTCTAAAAATACAGATTTGCTTCTCTTTTTTCATATCCTTTCTTGAATCACATTCTAGTAGAATGAACATTGAATCCGGACCTAATTCTCATCCATCTGGGTTCCCATCTGTTTAGAAGTCACATCCTCTGATTTTGAAGCTTTTAATTTCCAATTCCAGAGGTGTGAGACTTGGTTATACTGGATCCTCAATAATTAGAGAAAGCTATACAACCTCTGTACATGCTCAAAAGTTCTTTTCTTTATTACGTCACACTTATGATTCAGAGGTGGTATTCAGCAGGTTCCGACCAGTTCTGGAGAACCGGTAGTGGAAATTTTGAGTAGTTCGGAGAACCGGCAAACACCACCTCTGATTGGAGATTTTACAGTGTCCTTCCCCTGCCACGCCCACAGAATCGGTAGTAAAAAAATTTGAATCCCATCACTGTGTAAAATAATCAGCACTGAGCATCCATCTGATTTTTCATTCCCACGGTTCACAAAATCAAGCCAGTTCAATTTTAACAATACAAACTGATCAGGTCTCATGCACCCTAAGGCAGTATCTGTCTTGCAAATTTTCAGATTTTTCTCTTGCAAAAGAAACTTCTGCTTTTCTACCATAATCTTAAGAAGCTTGAGAATTCCTTTTCAGTTCTCTTGATGTTGTTTTCAGTTTAACATGTGGGTAAATATGGCATGTCTTTTGGTCATTCTGAAGACTCTATGACTGCCCAAGCTTTTTTTTTTTTGGGGGGGGGGGGAACTAACAGCAGATTGTTCATGCCTTCCTTAGGGATTTAACTAAAGTGTGGAAAACCAGAAACGCTTCAGAAAGATGACTGCATGATAACACATAGTACGTTCACATGAATTATCTAATAAAAAAGTGGAACATTGCATGCTACACATGAAAATTTTACAGGAAGTCTAAAAAGTTGGAAAATTACTATTCTGTATTATATTTACAATGTCAAGGTGGCAAAATGTGGATTGAGTCTTAGTCTACTAATTAGTCTACTAATTTCTTCTCTATATTTGATCCATAATGCCTTGCAAAAGATAATTTATATTGTATGGTACAATATATGGCAGGTAATAAATTCCAATTATCAAAAGACTTGAAAGGAATACCAAAAAATAAGAACATTAGCTTTATCTTCATCTATAATCACCTTAATACAGAAATCTCTTTTTCAAAATACTGAAAAAGTTGGGTGTGAAATAATACATAGCTGTGTCTTTTTCACTAAAAGTGTAACCATCACTATCCATATAGAAACCCAATTATTTTTTAAAAAATCTGTGAGGAAAAGAAAACGAACTAAGACACTTCTTAAAAATAGTTGCAACAGTCATGTCCACTAAAACTCTCTTGCAGGGACATCCCTAGTAGAAGGATAAAAAATCAAGTGGTGTTCAAAACTCTGCAATAATGGCCACCATCTTAATGTTTTTGAACCCTCTGACCCAGACCTCTGAAAACACTTCTATCGGTGGACTTTGTAGATACATTATTAATCTAATAATCTATGTCATATTTACACTATTTCCCTTGACTGCCGGTTATGCACATAAAGTGTTTTTAAATGTCACTGCACTAGAATGATCCAACTGAGCACTATACTTAGGTTTGTGATTTATATACTTGTGGTATATAATTTAATACATAATTCCCAGTGATTAAACAATGAGAATTTTCATTTCTTAGTTTATGCAAACAGAATAGAAGTGACACAAATGAAAATAATACAGTTGGGGAAAAGTAGATTCTTATTTCTATAAATTAGGGTTTTTAAAAACTTAAACTCTGGTACTTCTTTTATTTTGTGTAAACTGGATACTAATGTCCTCATTACATTCTTATCAGTTTCAGAACTATAACATCATTGAATTAATTTGGAACTGTAATTATTTTTCTAAGTATAAAAATAATAAATATCTTTAATTAGCTTTTCAGTTTCCAAAAAGCTTTCTAACAATTACATATATTACGTTCTAAACTTAAAAATTTATACAATTAGTACTGTGTTATCAATAGTAATACCAAATGAGAGGGATTTTTGGAATAGAAATTAAAAAGTGCCAATGCTGTAAGCAACAAATCCTTTTTATTTCATACAAAGGGATGTTTGTGTCCAAGCATGTTATTTTACCATTCAATCAGCATCAATACGTTTTCGTACAATATATTTTACCATTTTAAGATAAATCCTGTCTTATTTCCTTCCTTAGTCCACCATAAAGGGATATATTAGGGGACAGATTATAAAAGCAGCAAAGGAATGGAGGATGGAATCAAGTGGGTTAAAAATTGCACAATATAATGGATCCATCTGCTGGAAAGAATACAGTACGGGCACATACCTTTCCAAAAGCGAACACATAGGCAAACAAAACTTGGACAGAGACTTTTAATCAAGCCCATCCCTTATTATCTCAAGTGACATCCTATTACAACTGTTTGTATTAAACCATACTAAAGTACTAGGCTCCATAGAGTTATTCTGAGCATCCTTATAACGCATCAGAATCAAAATCCTGAATAACCAGATGGGGAAGAGACTGGCTTTTTTTTTTTTTACTTCACTGCACACGCACACACACACACACTGATAAAGCGTGAGTTCTGGCCGCCCGTAACAAGAAGACTACTATAAATCCGTCAAGCCACAAAATCCTTACTTTTTAAAAAACATCAAAATGGCGGAATCCTCTGTTTTTATTCTGTTGGTCTACCAGATATTCCCTTTATTTGAAGAGAAGAGATAATGTCAATTAGCCAAAGGAGAAAGTTTGTGAAAACGATCTCCTTCCCTTCCCTCCTCCGTTGCACGATGATTGTATACATCTCTGCTACTATCTCACCCCCATCTCTTTTTTTTTTCCTGCATCGCTTCGTTCCAACTCTTGCATATCATGTTTACGGAAAAGGGGCTTCAAATTAATCTCTCCCACTTCCAAACAACATGGAAACTTCAAGAAAAATATATATATATTTAAAAAGAGCTTGGGATTTTGCACTGCCCGTACGAAATTCCAGGGACCAACTGTTTGGATTCCATCCCCCGCCTTCTTTCTCTCTCTCCCTTACCTAAATCCTCTCTCCCGACTTGCTTTTTTTCTTTTTCTTTGAATTGCAACGTTCACTGTCAAAACATACAACTGAAAAGAATGTGTGGATGTGTGGTCCTCACGGCGGAAAACAAAAAACAAAAAAAACCAACGCTGGCACATCTACTTGCCAAAGCAGGCAGGCACAATTTTAAATGAATGCACGGCATGCAAAGGAGAGCAAAGGTCTGCAGAGCAGGGGAGCAGAACCTTTCTCAGCTGCATTTTGACGATTTAAAGAGGTTTATAAATTACTTTCTTATCTGATTCCTTACCTACAATAATCAGCCTGTGGTCACTGAATGCTGAGCCTGCGGGAACCTAAGGCTGGCCGCGCCTGCGCGCAGAGGGGGCGGGGCTGTTTCCCTGCAGAAATGCACAGGGCGATGAAATTGACAAGCAAAGCATATTTAATATACAGCGAGGGGGGGAGAGGTAGACGTACTACATTATGCGCGCTGCAAACCCCATATTTATATAAACATATGATTAAAACAACAATTAACCCTTCTATTTTCCCCCTGTTTGGCTCATAGCAGACTCTGTCTGCTGAGAGGTGGAGGGGTGCTTCCATATTTTCTTTTTCCTTCAATACAGAGCATCGCTAAAATAAAACAAAAACAGCCCGATTTGAATATGCTTACGGTTTTTAATAAATTTTCCCGACGGCAATATATATATTTTTCCTGCTCGGGCAGAGAGAAAGAGAGGAAAGAATAAAATACGAATGCTGCTGATGAATAAATCCAGAACTGGACAGATCCTGGGGCTTTTTTTCCCCACCCTTCTCATCTAAGTCTTTGAATTCCACCCTCCAGATTGAAGTCGTTGCCTCAAGGTATTTTATTGTGGTCTTTCTTCTGTCCATGGAAGCCTTCCTCTCTTGGGGGGGGGGGGGGAGGAGTGCATACTTTTTACCGCATCGCCATCCTCCTGTTGACCCCCCCTCACCAACCAAATGCCTACCCTATGGCTCTCGGTTGGCAGGAGGGAAACCTGTGCTAGGTGAAGGGGAGGGAAGGTTTGAGATGCTGAAGCAGCTAGAAATCTTTCCAGGGATTTGGTGTAAACACGAGTAGACATTCTTAGGCGAAGGGAGGAGTAGTTGCTCTTCTCCATGCTCTCGGACTAGAGTCGTTTCTTGCACGGATCGGAACAAAAGAACCAATCACGTGCATTTCGCTTCAGGATGGCTCCTGGGTGCGCGTCTCGCCTAAGGAAGCGAGCTCTATTTGCCTGGCACAGAACCAACCAGGCATCTGCTCGCCAAAGATGCAGAGTCTTGTGTCCATCCCAGTATTTCTAAGCAGGAAAAATCACTCCCTATTGGACACTCTGCCTCTAGGGTTCCTACCAGGGCTTCTCTGGATAATACCAACGTGCCCCGGGTGGAGATTGTCCTCGGATCTCGCCAACATTCATGCACGAGCTGATAGTTTCATTTTTTTAATATATAATCTCACTCACTTTTTGTTAGTGTTATTTTTACCTCCATAATGGCAGACAGCTTGGTGTCTACAACTTTCTCTCAAATTGCAAATGTGTTCGCTAGCCAAAAAGGTTGGGGTACTTTGTTAAATGCTTGGTAAAGAATAAATAATACCTTTCTTAGAGATAGAAATAAGAAGTATTAAGTGCCCTTTAAAGTCTCTGAGATATTCAGGGACAGAAATGCACATTTGAGAATCTTTTTCATTGTATACACTGTCCATGTTTGTTTTGTCTTTTTCTTCAGTAAAGGCAAAATATTGCAATATGGAGTGTACACTTTAACTGGTTAATTTTATTTGCTAGAATAAAAAGTATTAGACCCTGATCATTTCAGATATTTAATAATATTTTGGATGTTTTCTACATGGCAACCTACTAAATTCAGGTTAATAAAACATAATTCCTATGGCCAAACAAATAAACCAGACTGTGGCAGTATGATAGCCTGCTTTGCTTTGCTCCAAGGAAATGATTGCTGGGTTTACATATGCATCATTAACTTTTAAATTACCATTACTAATTATTATTATGACTGAATTACTAACAATTAATCTGCATTTTAACTTTAGAATGTGTACAATTCAGCCCATGTGTAAGTTTCAAGGGGTTTGGCTCCTTTGCATCAGGATATCCTAGTTTACTTTGAATCTTTCCAGGTAGGTGTTTTCTAAGAAAGAGCCATAGAGTGAGTTTATACTTTTTACTGACTGTGCTTCTGTCTTTTTAAAGAAGTGAGATTTTATTTGAATTGTCATATGAAGGGATGAGTCTAACACTCTGAAGTTATTTCTACATATTTTCTCTATTGCCTTTTCTTAGCAGCACCATTTTTTTCAGCAAGCAAATTTTAAAATTGTGTGAAAACACATTTTATTTAAACTTTTAAAAAACATTTTTGAGACATTCACACAATCGTTCTTGAATTAAAAAGTGCTTTGGCACAGATTAAATATTAAATGCATACACAAAGTACTATATATGCTGCCTTTTGGCCTCATTATAGAATTGTTTACATGTGACCTGAAAAAACAGCTGTTGAAGAAAGATTTTAATAACGTGTGGGGGAAGGTAGAAAAATACCCTATGATTGTTATTTTATTAGTATATTTAATGTTAAAGTGGATAGTTTATTTTTATATATAATATTTCACATAAGCCACTGAAAGTCTTTGGGTTGCAGCTTGATATAAATGTAATAAATAAATACATTAATCATATCAAAGTGGAAATTGTTAAAACATGATACATAAGTGAATTGTTTACTTGCCTAATGATTAAATTAAAGTCATGAGCAGACAAAGAATAGTGAAGTGAACATAACTGCCCCCCTTCCGTCCATGGTCCATTATAAATCTGCTCATAAAAGATAGAAGAATAGGAATCAAGCAGAACTACAAACTGCCCATTAGCCTATGCATTTAGTGTTTACAAATTTCAATCCCTACTTACTCACCCATGCTTATTTAGAAACATATGTACATACTGTAAAAATGATTATTGTCCAATCTAAAACTTACTTTTTTCAAAATATTTTTCTCAAATATACTTCTGGTCTCAAACCTACAACTTTTGAATACTTATCCCTATTCATGTATCCTAGCAAATTTTTTAAAAATACATTATTTCAGTTATATGAATTATCGGAACATATTATAACAGTAAATGAACAAAAACAAGAGTGATTCTAAAAGCACAAGAAAGAAAAAGAAATGCAATGAAAAAAAACCATTTTGTCCAGTACTGGTTTTATAATGCAATAAAAATCAAAGTTTAATTTAATTCACTCTTTTTACCAGTAAAAGTTGTATGAAAGTTTTGATATACTAGGTAACTAGTGTTCTGGCTTGGAATGTTTTTTTTAAATCATTTCCATATCAAGCTGATTTCATGCAACTTTCAATACGCTGAATTTTCAAAAGAAAATTCTGAATAGAAGACCTTCCCTTACCTCTCCCCAAATAAGATTACTTTCTTTATCATATTCTTGGCAAACTGAAGAAAATTTTCCCATTTTAAAGAAACACATGTGAAAAAAGGTAAACTTTTCAAGCAAAAACATGAAATAGAGAAGATAAATGGCACAATTCAAAATACAAGCACTGAGCATTTATTTTACAAATGCATATGCTGCCACTGTACAATATTCACCAACATTAAAACCTCTGAAAAATCTTAAGTGGCTTGGGTAACCCTGTTATCCTTAATTATAATAAGAATGAAACTCCATGAGATGTTTCACAATGAAGACCCCTCCAGATAAAAATAAAATTTACAGTTATTGTTTGATGAATCGATGGTGGGGCTGCAAAATGTGCCCACTTAAAAATCTGAGAGCATAAATATCTGGTAGAAGTCATAAAGTGTAATGATTGCATAACACAAAATGCAATTTATTTGTACATTGATGTCAAGGCATACAAAATATCAATTAGTTCTCATTCTCCTATTCAGATTTAGGTATCTGACATTCTGGTGTAGGTTTATTAGAGAAGTTCTGAAAATATTAAGTGCAGGGTGTGTGCCTGTGTGCGTGTCTTAGAGGTAAATTTTGTTTCTTTTGTGTCTTCAGGTCAGTGTTGATTCCTGGCAACTGCCTTGAGTTTTCTTGGCAAGATTTCAGAAGTGATTTGTCATCACCTTTTTCCTAGGAAAAGGGTAACTGGTCTAAGGTCACCCTTTGTGCCTAAGACAGAACTGAAACTCATGGTCTCCCAGTTTCTAGCTTGATACCTTAACCACTACACCAAAAAGGTTCTCGTTAGATATATACATCATATAAAAGTTTATATATCAGAAAGCAATAGGAAACCAGTGGAGCTTTTTTAATTAGAGGGATGATGAAGCATCTATGAGAAGTGCCACTCACAATTTATAGTCTGCAATTTCCAGACCATCTTCAAATTTTATTCTGTAAAAAGCACATTATATAATCCAATTTTACCAAGGATGCTACAGTATATGGTTGTCCAGAATTAATGTAGATCTAAAAGGATTCCCATTCTGTGGACCTGCTTTTTAGGCACAGTACAGAATGGATGTGTGACACCGAATTGGTTTCATCCCCTGGAATCATCAGCTATTCTACTTGTCTGAATGTAGCTTCATCTTGTCCCGCTATATTTGGCCTCTTACAATTCAAGGATACATAAAGCATCTTGAAACACCCAACTTTGACTTTCGGCTGGTATGGCAAATATTCTGACCTAGGTTTTGTTGGAAATACTAAAAAGAAACTAGACAGTGGTAATCTTATAGGACTATATGTAATCATAACATCTGAGTTCAACTGAAAGGACTGTACTTTTTATATATATTTTTTAACTTATATACAAATGAACTTTACAAAAAGGTCTTACAGTGTTAAATGAAAAGCAAGATGTGGCACCACTTGGATTAATTTAAACTGTGAAGCAGCTATGTCACCTTTTTATCAATCATGTAAAATATATACATTATGATTTGCTAAATAATAAATGGCCAAGATAAGCATAATATTGCAAAGGGAATAAGATTTCTGCACAGCTTTTCTACCCCGCACCCCATAAAGATGTTAATTATATATTTAGATTCAACTCCATAAAAGCCAAGGAATATTAAAATACCCAAAACAATTAACAAAAGTTAATTCAGTATTTAACTTGCTGAAATTGTGGACAACCAGGGATGCTTATGCATCCATTACGTCATTTGGAACTCCACACAGACACATACATCATTTTCAGAGGCTTAAAAAGAAGCTAAACAAAAGAAAAATTGCAAAGGTACAGTCCGTGCATACTGTCTTGTTCCGTAGCCAGTGTCCAGTGGAAATGGGGATAGCCTTAATTTAACCTTCTTCAGTCAAAATGCTGGATGCTAGGAATTTTCTCCTCATACAACAGTCCTGCCAGCATTAGCAGAAAAAGCATAGTTAACACTTATGGAATGCTTGGCAAAAAGTAGTGGGATTTTAGCAAAGAACAGGATGTGAGACATAAGGGCTATAGCAAGAAGCAAACTATCTTGCCAATCATGACCCACAAGATTTAGACTTGACATCTTATTGTTATAAGCCAACTACTGTATATGAGCTAGCAAATAATTTTAAGAGGAAGAATCTCCTTATGTTATCTAGCTCCCTTCCACTATGATTTTATGAACTGTGATTTCATTAATCTAAACCACAGGCAAATAAAAATCACCCACTCTTTTTTGATTAAATTGGTTTGCTAATCTGTAATTGCTGCTATAATTTATACAGGACTTTAATTTTAAAGACCTTGTACATTTTGCTAGAGGAAGCTGACAGTTTAAGGAGAGGCAGAATTGGAGTTTTAGATGCCACTTGAGATGTTTCATTTCAGTCTGGATAAAAGATTCTTCTGAAATATGCGTATAGGAGGAACCGGAAACAGAAATGTCCTCACAAATAAACTGTAAAATAATTTTGGTCTAAATATTTAAAAAGATAATCAGTGAATGGAAAAAGAGCTTCAGAGTAAAAGATTGTCTCAAATTCTACTTTATGTGTTATTGCTTTTTTTCTAGTCATGATATATAAACAATTTTAAATATATTATCATGATGTCAAGACTGAGCAAAAATATCCTTTGGGACCCTGTTTGTTAATAGTCAAGGCAGATGTGTTTTCCTAAAATGACTTCATTGTTCCTTGTCAGCCATGAGAAAAGTTAAAAAAATAGGGGCGGGGGGAAGAGTGATGATTGTAGCTGAATGAGTGAAGGGCTACTTTTTCTTATATTGATTATGAATGCCATTTTGATTTTCTTCCTTAAGAATTATCTTTCTATTGGTTTTATGCTGATATATTTTTCCCTGAAATATACAGCCAACAGAGAAGGCCTGCGAGAGGCCCCAATCTCCTGCTAACACCCCATGTAAAGTGAGCATGTGCCCCAGAACATATAAACACAATTCACAATGCAACACGTAATACTTTTTTTAAGAAATAGAAAAGTCACTTTGTAGACTAATCAGCCTGAAAAGAATTTTACCAGTATAGAAATCAACTAGACCAGTGGTTCCCAAACTTTTTCGGTCCACCATCCCCCTGGTGCTTCAAACTCATCCTCGGTGCCCCCGACCCAGGGGTGGGATTCAGATTTCTGTGGGCATGGCCTAATTTGAAGGTGTGGCTTACTGGTCACGTGACTGGGTGGGTGTGGCTTGCTGGTCACGTGACTGGGTGGGCGTGGCCAGGCGACTGGCAAACCAAATACAAGTGGTCCTCACTTAATGGCCAGTTGTTTAGCAAGTGTTCTAATTTATGCCTGGCCTCCCCAGAGCTACTTGACCTGTTTCTGGAGTTTTGACAGCTTTAGATCAGGGGTCTAAATCCCATCCTTGCCTGTGTGTGTGAGAGAGAAGGAGAGAGAGAGGTTGGATCAGATATCTCTATCTCTCTCTCCCACCAACGCCAGAAAGCCACCATCAGTCAAAATTCATATTAGTGGTCTCCGGGATTTAAAATTATGAGTTTGGTGGTCCCTGAGGTCCAAAAGTTTGGCGACCCCAGATCTAAAGGGGTGAGCCTAAGGGAGGGAAAGAAAGAGAGAGAGAGAGGAAGAAAAGAAAGAAAAAAGGGAAAGAAAGAAAAAGGGACTCCTTGGGGATGCTAAGAGGTGGCAGGAGGGCATTCGAGGCACCAGCCAGCCCTGCAGGCTCACCCATTGACTGTAGCACGGCTCCGGAGCTGGAGCCTCGTCCCCCTGCCGTCTCTTAGCATCCCCAAGGGAGCCAGAAGAGGGGCACTAAGAGGTGGCAGGGGGCAGCACATTGAATGCAGCTGCGGCGGCACATAACGTGCCACTACTTCCACATTGGAAACGCCGGCTCCGCAGCGGTGCTACAGTCTATGAGTGAACCTACAGGGCTGGCGCCTTGAATGCCCTCCTGCCATCTCTTAGCGCCCCCTGCCAGCCCCCTTGCCTCTTAGTGCCCCCCTAAGGCATCCCACCGCCCCCCAGGTGGCAGTACCGCCCACTTTGGGAACCACTGAACTAGACTAAGGTCTATAATGTTATTAGGGGGAAAAAAATAAGGCCTTAATTATACTTTTTATCTAGCTCTCCAATGGAGTTTCCTCAGTTGGGATCAAAAGATGACTGCTATATGTATGTGATCAAAGCTCTACAATTTTTATGTGCATTACATGGGAGAAATAATTCTACTAGGTGATTTCAATCAATGCATGGAAATAAGATAAGGTATGGAAAATTGATTGGGCTGTTGGAGACCAAACAATTAATGAAAATGGTGAGTAGTGAATATCAGCAGAGAAAAAGATCAGTTTGTTTCAAATGCATGATTTAAACAAAAGTCCATTGTCACTCATGGCAAAGGAATGATGATAAATCTAAAAGTATCAGTTTGATTGTTTATGATGAAAGATCAATTAAATAAGCAAATAATTTGTTGTGTCAAGAACATTTTTCACATTCCACCTTTCATAATGTAAGAGATTTATCTGCATTCTGACTTTTTTTCCAAACAGGACTTTTGATTCTTACAGTCACTCTGCTCCAGAGTGGATACAAGACAATGAGAAGTTCAGACCATTTCATAGTAATGTCAAGAATAGATTTTGAGAAGCAAATGAACAAGGAAGAAAAGGAAAAATGTGAAAAAACTGGAGTGGATGAAGAGTGACTACAGGAAGTAAAAGTCCTGTTTGAAAAAAAATATCAGAATGCAGATAAATCTCTTACATTATGATAGGTGGAATGTAGAAGTGAAAAATGTTCTTGATACAATGAAATGTTTGCTGCAAAAAATGAGAGATACTAGATTATATCCACAGAGAGAAAAAATAGCTCCAGGAGTGTAGTAAAAGAAAGAAAGTGTTATAATTAAAAGTGACAGAGAAAATGCAGCGTGGTGTTAAAAGAAATAATTGTTTTGGAAATGGGCAAAAAGGACTCAGCAAGGAATCTCCAGCAGACAGAGCAGAACTAAAAATAAAACAATGAAATAAGAGAGAGACCCTTATATAACCTCTGTTGGGCCCCACCTTAGTGTTTCCTGCTCCTGTGCAAGAAATGAATCCCATTGGCTGTCAGATTCCCAGGGGTGGGGTTTTTAACTTTGTAGGCTTGGTCTGGATCACATGGCTTCCCCTGAGTGCTGGCTAATGCAATCTTCCCAGAACATGTGGTGAGATTGGTAATCCTATCATTTCCTGAGGGCCATCCTTAATCCCATCACCCTGGAGCTGAAGGGTGGGCAGGGAGCTGCAGGAAGCTGCTTTGTCTTTAAAACATATTTCTCCTTTTCTCATCCAAAGAGATATAATATTCTGCCTTTTAAATATTTTCTAGGCTATTTCAATTTTCTAGGGAAGGGTGGGTGCCAACTTCCCACACTGTAAACTAGTTTTACTCTACTTTTAAAAAATCTCCTGTCTTCCTTCAATTTGCTATTCTTTGCATAATAAATAAATTGTGCATTTTATATAATTATAATTTATATATAGTTTGGTTTATTGCTTAAAGCAGCAGACTAGAAAGTGGGAGACTGTAAGTTCTAGTGCCACATTAGCCGTGAAAGTTAGCTGGTGAATTTGAGCAGTCACTCTCTCACAGCCCAATTCACATCGTAGAGTTGTTATTGTGGGGACAACAGGAGGAAGAAGGTGCATTGGATGTGTTTGTCATCTTGAATTATTTGTAAAAATAATAAAGGCAGGACACAAACAAACCAAGAAATAACACAGCTTATCTCAAAAGGAAAACAAATGAAATATCTGCTTTATGAATGTATGATGGCATGTCTCTGCACCATGAGAGACTCCACAATATGCTTAACTTTTGAAATGTGTTCTCCAGCCCCAAATAATTTTATGAAGTCCATGGTTGGATTTCTCACTGTTTTCACTGAGGAAATTCTTAAAAATACGTGCAAAGTCTATAACAACAGCCATTTATCTTACTTTTTAGAAGATAATAATATATTCAGTCCATAAGGAAGAAGATCTGAGGACCTAAAGTTATTGATCGAGAGATAATTCCAGAATAACTGACTAAAAATGCAGACATATGTCAGTATTCCCCAGTAAGTAACCATATAAAATATATTCATGATTTCTGATATCATTTTCTTATTTTCCACTCAATTGTGCCTGATTCTAGGAAACTGCTTGGAAAAATCTCTGCATTTTTCGTGGCAAGTTATATTTTAGGCACATTCCTTTTGTCATGATGTGTATCACTTTCTTATATACTTTGCAAACGTAAGTGTCCACTCCAACAGCAGACTGGAGGACCCATGACGTCTTAGTACACCTTACTTAATTTAATTACAGCCTCTCCAGATGCTATTTTCTCAGATACCTGTATTTTTATCTAGGCAGATCAAATATTCATGATGAAGGGTCTGATTAGATAGGGGAAATAGTAGCAGAAGAAAGGATTAAACATATCTTGTCTAGAATTCTGCTCCAATTTAATTCAGTTCCATTGCAAATGCTTTTTAAAATAGTGATCTAATACGGCTACCAGATATGGGCTGCAAAAATCTGTATCAGCACAGGATAATAAAATGATATTTGAAAGACTTCACTATTTGAGTTAGATCTAATTGTGAGTAGCTATTGAGATTCAGAAATAAAGAAGATGACTCTAAGCTGTAAAGTAAAGAGAATCTGGTAAGCTTCATGATATTATCTTTTCATCTTGGAAAAAAACAATCCTCATCTTCTTGTTTTAATGGAGAAATGTCCACTTTCTCTATTTGCCCTAGATTTTTTTCAATTTAAAATGAATGCATGTGAAGTTTTAAGTGTCCCAGTTTCCATAACGACAAAGCACTTGTTTTTCAGGAGTGCTGTGTCAATTTTTAATCATATCACATTATTTTGGAATTTGATTGCAATAGTACAGAAGTTTGGTTGCTATAACAACTATACTGTAAAATATGCACACAGTTGTATCTTATGGTGACATACCCTATCATCTAGGTCACAGAACAAGATAGTATGGTTATTTAAATTTTTAAGTCTACATCATCCATAGGTTTTTCACGCAAAATCTACAGTATTTGGAATTAATATGGGGGATAAAATGATGAAAGAACATTATACCTTATCCTAAATCCTTGGAGACTAAAGGTGTCAACTTCATCAATTCTCTGTTTGTACAAGCTTAACTTGGGCTGCTGACAATCTAAATAAAATGAAAAATTCTAGAAATTCTTTTTAAAAACATGGATGTTTCAATTTCGAATTAGCTCCATTTAATATGGGCAGCAAACTATGGACAGCAATTCCACAATGCCAATAAGCAAAGAAGAGGGGTGGGGTGGGGAGAGAAGGGCATTAAGGGTGAATTTTAACAGCAGTGCAGAGATAGGAATTTAATTAAAAGGTTCCAATATTTAATTATTAAATAAGAACTAGGAAAATATGGAGCTAAGCCTAACACTCATTCCAATCTTTTCTATCCTCTATAGGAGTTTTTCTTTCAAAGTAAACAAGCTAGGTTGGGAGGGGGGGGGGAGAGAAATACTGTAGCATGGAGTGTGATCACTCAGCATTACAATCAGGATGTATCAACTCATGAATGAAAGCAAATATATGTGTGTCAGGATAGTATCTCAGAATCACATCTGGGTCATTCACTGGGACCAGAGGTTTAGTCTTCTGAGCTTTCAGTCTTGTCCACCTCAGGGAAATTCTCTTTAGCAGAATATGCTAGCGAGAAGAATGTATCAATTAGTCTTTCTCCTCACTTTCCATTCCTAGTTTGTGTTATGCTCTCCCACTTGCCAACTGTTAGCATATTTAGTTTTCATCAGATATATTTTCTACGGTATGTATAAATTATATAAGACAGCATATTTCTTGATATTCTGTGACTCTTTCGAGGTAACTTTTTGGATTTGTCAGAAAACAGTTCAGAAAAGACTGATTAAACCTATTTTGGAGTAGTATTTTGCTTTCACAAAAATATTGAAAAACTTCATTCATATGGTAATATGTTTTTTTTTAGTTATGGAAAGAACTCTTGGATTATGAATAGTGCATAAAATGGATGGAAGAATTCCAAATTTACAGCCAAGACTCTATAGCTTCCTATGGAGGGGTAACACAGATGCAACTTTACCTACCTCTGCTGTTGTAAGGCTACAAATATCATAAATAATCTTTCCTGAGCAGAGTAAGGTGTAAGGCAGAACATGTTCCACTACATACATAATGTAGGATAACAGAAGGAACAGAATCATATTACAAATCAAATCATTGATCCATCTACTTGGTACTGCCATATTGTTATGCTGTTACTTCCCATGGTTTGACATAAAATTCTCTAGCCAGGAGTGGAGATGTTATAAATGGAAACTGGACCTTGGTAAAGAATATATTGCTAAGGTATAGTCATCTCCAAGAAAATGTAATTTCTGTTCCATTTTCCTCACTCTTTTCACAGGTCTATGCTGAACAACTGTGAACTAGCCATTGGTCTTCACTTAAAGCAGGGGTGTCAAACTTGCGTAATCACGGCAGCGTCACATGATGTATCAGGACTTTCCCCCCCTTCACTAAACAGGCATGGGTGTGGCCAATACGTGACACATCCAGCTAGTGGGCCAGGAGTTTGACAGCCCTGACCTAAAGTATTTGAGCAACTGCTAGAGTCAATCAGTGGCATTGACTGAAGCTGAGATTCCATTTTAGGTTTCTAGCAGCAGCTTTTGCAGCTTAATTTCCCTCAAGTGCATCACCCTGGAAGTTTTGACAATTTATGGCATTGTGTAAAAGTATCAATTAACACTGTCATGGGCTTTCATAATTTGAAGGCATCTTCCAGGAAAGGAAGACAAAAAAATATGTGCCTTGAATTGTAGCTAGAAGAAAGATGCTTTTCAAATGTTATTGATGGACTGCTTTCTCAGGCAAAACTATTGAACTCTTCAGCACAGAGCAGAACATAATAACTGTCTTCAGGGTTGTGAGGTGTAATTCTGTTGAATTGTAAGTCTCAGCCTGAATCCTATCACAACAAAATCATAAGTTTCCTGACAAACGCATTTCAAAAGAGCTTCTTTTCACTAAGTTACTTTAGTAACACTTGTGAATTCTAGGTCACAAGTGACATATGCTTGCATACATCAGAAAAGAATATATGTACCTGAGGGTTGAACTGTGGAGTTTGCTTTGCAAATGTTTGCTTTGCAAATGTTTCATTACCCAACTAAGTAATAAATTCAGTGTTAATGAGTGTAGATTTGCTTCATAGGTATAGACAGTAACTTGTCCTGCCATTGTTGGTGTAGGTGGAGTTTTCTCTTTAGTTAGGATATTGCTTTCTGTATGGTTGTTTGTCAGGTATTAATCTCTATTTATCTGGATGATGTTTATCTCTCACACCAGAATTCTGGTTTTTATCAAAAGGAAAAAAAAATACACACTTCTGAGAACAATGAGTCCTTCTTGACAAAGTAAGTATGTATCCTTCTGTTATTTTCTTCGGTGAAGTCTTTCAATATGAAGAGAAAATCCATAAACACATTTTTTTCTTGTACCTTCTCTTTGGGTCATTTGGAGGCCAATTATGAAATAAATTAAACACAAAGCAAACATAAAGCGTATGGTTGATTATTGGTAGTTTTATTATATCCCGTGGCCCATTCCAAATCTAGTTAATTGTATTTGGGTCATCTTCCTAGACCTTTGTTTAGGAAAATGTACTTTTCTCCTTCCATAGATTATTTTAAAACTGCATTTAATCCAATAAGTTCTTAAAAATGTACTGTCCTCAGTAACATGGAATTTCAAGCAGTATTATAAATGTTTGGCAACTTTAAGATGTACAGACTTCAGTTCCCAGAATTCCTCAGCCAGCATGGTTGAGGTTTACACATTTTAAAGTTATCAAGGTTGATAACTTATTATACTGCATTATACTGAATCCAACAATCAGACAAACCTACTTGACCAGAAAAGGTGTCACAGAAGGAGCAGTCTAAACATTATACTGCCTGAATCTCTTCTAATGCTATGAACAAAACTTAGCTTGATAATAGAAAAAAGATTCAACATTGGGACAGCAACTGCAACATCCCAAGCAGTCTCTGCTAAGGTGTTTCATTCTGCCTAATGGTAGGAGTCATTATTTCATACCATTTAAGACAGCTTAGTATTGTCTTTTTCAGTGTCACATTTTTTTTTTGTCAGCAATGAGACAAAGAGTTTTGTGAAGTAGAAGTCTTATATCATTATACCCTAAGTCTTTTCTGCCTTTTAATAAAGGATTGCAATATGCTGACTCTCATTCTGCATACAGCTATGATTGTATTCTGGCATTATCCTGACATCTGAGTTTAGGAATTGATTGCTTTTCTTCCCCAAAAAGACCAGCCAGAGCTTTGCAAGATCAAGAGCCACAAAATATGAACTTTACTGCTTAATTACTCCCATTATGAATTAATTTTTAGTTTAGTTATCATTTTTCTATTTATTGAATTAAAAGAAATGGTTCCCAAAAGATTGCTGCTGCATGCAAATGCCTACCTGGTTCCATTTTAAAATTAACATAGGGATTGGAGCATCCCTATGCTCCCAGAATCCTATTGGTTCTAGATAAATCCTTCTATTATTAGCTGATTAGAAGGGGAAGTTAGATGAAAAACTGCAGACTAAGTAGCATCATTTACAATTGATAAATGAAAACGAACTAAAGGAAAACATCATTATTCCCTTGAGAAGGAAAAGAATACATCAAAACAAGAAGAAAAGGTACAAGGTCAAGACAGTATGAAAACCTATGTGAATCAGCACATTATATACCATGACCATGTATGAAAGATGGAAGCATGGCACTGGAGAATCTCCTTCAAGGAACTCCTTGAAATTTTCTAGCTCTGCTTCATTCATTTGATCAGAAGAGAATGGTACTCTTTTTTAATGTCCACTTTTCTTCCTTTTTGCTGTGCATGTTGTAAGCATGTGAATGAATATGTGTATGAGAGAGTGCTTGTAGAATATGTTCTACGAAAGTAAGAAAAGAATATATGGCGTTCCTGGCTTGTTGAAGGATGGGAAAGGGGGAGGTTGCTGTCTTTTCTCTGACACTGCATATAATGAATGAATGAATGAAAATGTATTTATATACCGCTCCTCTCCCGAAGGACTTGGAGCGGTGTACAGCCATGCAATTAAAACATTAAATATATAAAAATTAAAACTAAATACCCTGGCTGCAAACAATTAAAACCCCAACCTTAAAAATTAGCATAAAAATACCCAAATCTAAAATCAGTTCAACCTGGCCTGGTCAAAGAGCCAGGTTTTCAAGGCACACCTGAAGGTCCCCAGGTCCGTGGCTGTACGTAACTCCATAGGCAACCCATTCCAGAGGGTAGATGCCCCCACAGAGAAGGCCCTATTCCTCAGGGTCACCAGCCAGCACATAGATGCTGACGGGACCCGCAAGAGACCCACTCTGTGGGAGCACACCGGACGGCGAGAGGAAACTGACAGAACGTGGTCTTGTAAATATCCTGGTCCGATGCCATGGAGCGCTTTAAAAGTTAACACTGCAATCTTAAAGCGCACCCGAGAGACCACTGGCAATCAATGCAGCTCGCGCAGGAGGGGCGTCACATGAGCGAACCTTGATGCCCCCATAACCACCCGCGTGGCCGCATTCTGTACCAGTTGAAGCCTCCGGATGCTCCCACTCGGGAGCCCCATGTAGAGGGTGTTACAATAGTCCAGTCGGGAGGTGACCAGGGCATGAGTGACCTTGCGTAAGGCATCCTGATCCAGAAAGGGCCACATCTGGTGGATCAGGCAAACCTGATAAAACACCCCCCTGGAGATGGCCGAAATGTGATCTTCCAGGGACAGCCGTACATCCAGGAGGACACCCAGATTGCGAGCCCTCTCTGAAGGGGGCAAAACCTCACCCCCAATAGCCAGCGAAGGAACTATCTGGCTATATCGGGACGCCGGAAACCACAGCCACTCAGTCTTGGAAGGGTTGAGTCGGAGCCTGTTCCCGCCCATCCAGTTCCGCACGGCCTCCAGACAGCGGGACATGACCTCCATGGCATCGTTGGGGTGGCTTGGAGTGGAGATATACAGCTGAGTATCATCAGCGTACAGATGACACTTCATCCCAAAACCACGGATGATCTCCCACAGCGGCTTCACATAAATGTTGAACAAGAGAGGGGAGAGGACCGACCCCTGAGGCACCCCACAATCGAGGGACCTAGAGGTGGACCTCTCCCCCCCGCCAACACAAATTGCAGGCGGTCGGAGAGGAAGGAGGCGAACCACCGCAACATGGTGCCCCCAACCCTCATCTGTCGCAATAGGATACTATGGTCAATAGTATCAAAAGCCGCTGATAGATCTAATAGGACCAGGACAGAGGAATAACCCCTGTCACGGGCCCTCCAGAGATCATCAACCAACGCGACCAATGCCGTTTCAGTACTATGTCCGGGCCTGAAGCCCGATTGGAAGGGATCCAGGTACGTATCTTCCTCCAGGTACTGGGGAAGCTGACATGCCACCACACTCTCAACAACCTTCGCCACAAAGGGAAGGTTAGAGACAGGACGATAGTTGTTCAAAAGAGTTGGGTCCAGGGAGGGCTTCTTGAGGAAGGGTCGCACCACCGCTGTTTTCAAGGCGGTGGGCAGCGAGCCCTCCACCAAAGAAGCGTTAACAATTCCCTGGAGCCAACTCCGCATCACCTCTCTGACTTGCTTTTGTTTCCCAGTACATTCTTTCACTATCAAATATGCATAACTGAAAATACAATATTATATTTTTATTATATAGTATTCAGCCTTAATTTTAAAACTAAAGATAAATATGTGGTTTTTGTTGTAAGAAGAAAATAAAAAACGTAGTAGCAACCTCCGAGTCATAACAGGCAGGCATACACTTATACAGAAACAGAACTATTTAAAGCTGGGGTCTTCCAATCCCTGGTCCGTGAAGTAGCACTGGACCACAGCCTACCAAAAACCAGGCTACACAAACAAGCGAAGCCCCATCCACAAGATGCAGACAGCATGTGAAACTATGCCCCCTCCAGTCCACGAAAAAACCTTTTCCCATGGAACCAGTCCAGGGTGCCCAGAAGGTTGGGAGCCTTCTGAATATATATATATATATATATATATTATATATAAGAAGATATATATGGGGTACTTTGTATTTGATAGATATGAGAAGTTAAAAATGAAAAGACTGAGTACCACCTGTGAAAACTGCTGGTTTAATATGTAATTCTATTGAAAGCTGTGCTAATACATTTGTATCGTGTTAACTCTGGATTTTGAAATCCCTGGGAGAATATGTTATTGGATGTTCTCAGTGAAAACATCGGGTTTTTTTTCTTTTTACAGCTTTTCATTTGTTTTCTCTGTCCCTTTGGTCTATTGCACAATGCCCAAAGGAAGCAGGAGAAATGGAGATTGCCTATTCTCTTTGCTTGTCTCACTGCTAATTTGCTTAGAAGAACCAGAGAAACAAGGTGGAATCATGGAAGAGGCAGTGGGCTCATTATTGGGCAGAGAGCCTCAGTGAATGCCCAGTGATCTGAACAGCATTCATAGAAAGTTTTATACAAATCAGAGGACTGGGATTTGTCATTACAGTTTAGGTTTTCCCCCAAATAATTTGACTAGCAGCTTACTGGCAAAGTCCACTGTTTTGCAATTCCTGAGATGTTAATTGATTATGCTATTATTATAAATATATCAAAGGAACTAATTTGTCTTAACTAGACACATGATGAATAAATGCATTTGTTAACTGTGTGTTCTTTCAAAAACATCATTTATAACAGTAAACTGCATTAATGGATGTTGTTCCAAATGAAGTCAAATAGTGAGATTTGTTTGGATATTAAGATTTTATCTATTAGTGTTTTTGTAAAACTGCCTGGGGAATTCCAGAATTGAAATCCACATATCTTCCAAGTTGCCAAGGTTGAGAAACACTGTTTTATCAGATAAAGAAAACAATATAATACAACAAATAATGAATTGCAGAACAAAGAGAAAGGGTTGAAAAACTGAGCTTGATAAAATGCCTTAGTTATAAAATGGTAACTCCCAGAAGATAGCCTTGGATTTATCAAGAATGTCTGCCAGATTTGTTAGTCTAAACATGATTAAGGGAATGTTGCAGATATAATCCAACCTGATTTCTGCAAAACAGTGCTCCATGACATTCTGATTAGCAGGGTGTTAAAATGTGGGCTGGAAGGCATAGTAATTAGGTGACTACATAGCTGGGTTGAAAATTGTCTGAAAAAATGCTCATCAACATTTTCTCATCAAATGTAGTGCAATATTAAGTGGGATGTAAAAAAATTCATTCCCCCTGCATTCTTTAGCATATTATTAATACTGGATGAGAAGATACCAAGAAAGATAATTTGCCGATAACATGAACTGTTTTTTTAATATTCTAGGAGGCAAAAATAAATTTCAAATTCAAATCAGTCTTGTGACAATTGAAATATAATTTCCAAACCATGGGAAATATTATTTCTCTATTATTCGGTGGTGTGGAATGTGTATTTCTAGTACTGTGCGCTCCTAATACTGTGTCATATCTGGATACCACATTTCAGCAAGAAACTGGATGCAAAAATTGCATCGAAACTTTTTTATAAATAATGACTGAGCTGTGCTCAAGAAAACTCTTCAAACACTTGAACGGTTAGGCAGAAATAGAGGAAAACTAGTTCTGTCATTTTATAGGAAATGAAATCAAGTAATGCATTCAAGTTACAAGGCAAAAATAGGAAACATTTCATAGAATATGAGTAGTTTAGTGGTCCAGCGTCTGAGTGAATATGGTCATGCCTGAGGCTAGTCAGTATCCATTGTAAATGCTCTGATTTTCAATTTCTGCCTGGACTGATTAAATACAGTGCCATCTGAGTTTTTTTTTATTATAATTCTAAAAACATTGTAATAGGATTCCCTTAATGAATCTCCCTGATCTAAGGCTGCTTTTTTAAATGTTAACTGTATTTGTTTTTACCCAACTTTCAGTAGCACTTCTTTTTGTACAAGCTTTGGACTGTGTGAAGACGGACATCTGCAGATTTCACTGAGTGCGAATAATCTGGAAAGTGTTTGGTCCCAGTGGAGTCTGTGGTACAATTCTTTTATCTCTGTAGCACAAGGAAGTCTAAAGTGTTGTACTCTGTAGCTATCCATTCTCTCTGTAAACAGCAGTACATTTTAAATGCAAGAATGCTTTTAATTAGATCTCCAATTTTAATTAATAATTAGTAGTGGCAGTTATTGCTGCAATGGACAACTGGACAACTGCTATTTCATACATGCCTGCATAGTTTGATTTGGCACAAATTCAGTAGTTATTGCTACTTTTTCTTTTTTACAAGTAAGAATAATATGCCAGCTCTCACAGCATGATAGCACTAAGCACTCTCACTACTGGCAGAAATAATTCTTCCTAAGAATTTGAGATCTAGCTATTTCATTCACACATATCTTCATTAAAAGGGCAACTTGTGAATTAAACATAAGATCTCCAGGCTTGAAATAGAAAAGCAAGTATAGTAAATGTGTGTTACTGATTGCACATTCCGATAGTTTCTATGTAATTCCATTTGTCTTTGAACATAGAGAACAGTAGCATGGATTGCAATATAGAAATGTTGATTTCTGCATTATGCAACTTATCATTTGTTCTGAAAAACATTTTATTAACTTTATGACTTCAGCCTCAAGGGCATCCTTAAGTATTTTTGAATTTTAATCTTAATGGAAAACTAAATTGCTCAGCTTTTATCCACTCCTCTGATTTATAAGAAAACTGTAATTACATGTGCTGTATGTGATACCAGTTCAATCACAACTGTTCCTTGGAAGCATGAAAGCTTCCCTAAAAGTAGTTCCATACCACTACCTTCATTAGTAAAGTGGATTTTCTGGTAGCCTCCCACCCAAATAAAAACCAAATCTTTTCAAGATGAACTAAAGTTGGCTAGGTGCTTAAATTCAAATTAACATTTGTCCATGGAGGGTTTTTTTGGCAATCTTTAGTTAAATACTGTTTCTTAGCCTAGCATCGATAGAGGAAACTGAATGTGATTTAAAGCTTATTCATCAAATTATTTATACTTTTGTTATTGAAATGTATAAATTGCACATACCTCTTTGATTTAAGGGGCCTTATCAAATGCTAACTCAAAGTCTAAGGGAAAAGCTAGATTTTTAATGCTCACATAAAAGTATGAGTAAGGTGGGACCCATATGAATTTCTGGTATGTGTGGGGGATGTTGTTCCAGAGGCAGGTGCAAGCAGGAGACCAAGCTCACTTCCTGGGGCCAAGTTTAGTCACCATAATCCAAAGCAAGGTATACAGTATTATATGGGAAGGAAGGAAAGGTAAGAGGTTAAAAAAGATAATAAGCTCAATGGCCATTATCATTTAGGTGAGGGCTCAAGAACATGTAATTGTTTAAAATAGGGTGTATTTATACATGCAGTTAAAAACCTGTGGACTGCCCAGGGAATGACCTCAAGTGAAAAACAGAGAGCTTGACTCTGCTTACCTGTACCATATCCCCTCGCCCCAATATATTAGTATATTAAAAAATCAGATTTTTCTTTGATCACTTTAAGTCATTGTCTTTGCTGAGGCAGAAATTAAACAGAGAGACAAGTTCAAGTATAGGCTATCATCATAGATATTAAGATAGAAGGTTCACTTTTCTATTTTTTAAAAACACAATTCATCTTAAATAATCTGAATGTGGAGGATGCATGTAGCACATCTAATTGTAAATACGGACAAACCTATCCTCTGTACATCTGTCTAAGAGAAAGGTAGGCAACTACATTGTGGGGAATCTCATCTGTTAAAAACTCTGAAGAAAATGCTAGTCTTGAGCTCTGAAGACATCCACACTGCTTTCTTGGTTGCAGCTAGAAAACAGTAATATTGCTTCTGAAGCTGATCCTGAAGTTGATATGGGGTACTTGGGTAGGATAGTGAAAGGGAGGGAGGAAATGGTCTCCTTCAGTTTTTCCTCAAGATGCCACCCTCTGGCTGTCAGGCTGCATTTCTTATAATTTCAGTTATTAAAATCTGTGCATTTCGACAGGCACATCTAGTAATAGAAGACAACCAGAAATTACACTAAATGTAGTTGTTCCTATCCTTACTGAGAAAGTTTGGTGGTTTTGTCCCAAAGGTGCTTTTTCAGGAGGCAACTGGACTTTTTTCCCATTTGAAGACATTTTGCTTCTGATCCAAGAAGCTTCTTCAACTCTGACAGGATAGCGGGGAATTTCATTCCCCAGTATCCTGTCAGAGCTGAAGAAGCTTCTTGGATCAGAAGCAAAACGTCTTCAAATGGAAAAAAAACCAAGTAAGTCCAGTTGCCTCCTGAAAAAGCACATTTGGGACAACCATGACCTGGATGACTGAGAATCTCTAGTCTGGTGGCTTTGATTAAGCATAAAAAATCTAATATAATCTTTAACTGATCTGATTTTCTTTCTCACAATAGCCAAGTAAATGGTTCTACAGAGCACAGAAACATTTGATCCCTTCACTTGTGTAGCATTTGTGGATAATCCTATTATGGGTGAACTGTTCTATTTGTCATTTTAAATAATTTTAAGTTATTGCAACTCATTGTCTCAATGTATGGAGTCCATTTATGCACCCTGCCAGCTATTCAGAATTGGTAGACTGAAGATGGGTGAAATCTGTATTGTCCTAGATGTGCAAGGTGATGCCAAGGAAGCTACTGAAATTTTATGTTGACATTTTATGCTTTAATTCTTCCAGTCTATTTTACATTGCCACACTATTTTGTAAATCAATAATCAACACATGCATAATATGCATTGAGAATTAAGGCAACGGTAACTAATGATTTGACAAAGGAATGACTGAATCCATTCCTAGAAACCTCAACTACTCAACACTGATTCTGCTGTATGAGTTGGCTACAAAGGGATGTTCCCCATTTTATTTTTCACCTAATTCTATTTCTGCATTGCAATAGAAATAACGTTAGAATTAGCATTTAAGACAGTTTATTGCACGTCCATTGACATCTAAATGGAAAGTCTTCAGGGATTAACTGTAACCCGTGATACCATATTCCAACAGATAAAATTTAGCTTATCTTCATGCACAATTGTTGATTGGATTGCAATTATTTTTATACTTTGTATTGCATTTGTAATGTAAGTTGTGCAATCTACCTAGAGATATCTAAGCAATAGATAAATCTATTAAATACAGCTTAAACAGTGAACATCATATATTGGAAGTGTTATTTACTGGACCTATTATCTTAACAGCCTTCTCCATCTTAAGAATTCTAAAAGGGTTGTTACTGCCCAAATACCCCAACACACATGGTCGATTCCAAATTTACATTGTTCAAAAATTGTCAAGGGTGACATTAATCCTGATTCATGGTCTTTACCCTACCCTATAACAGTATTCAGATGAAGGAAATTCTATCAATTCAAACGGATTTAAAACCAGTCCACCTTCCTTGAATTAGATTAGAAAATTAGGAAAAAAGCTGTTCTCTAGCAATATTATTCCTCAAATTGATAAAAGCAACACACACATTTTCCCTGCACTCAGTAATTTAATATTTGGTATTAACATTATTTGTTAATATTGTATTAATTGTATTGTATTAATAGTATTAACATTATTTGGTTATTGTTAAATAACAATTTGGTTATTTAACTGAATAAGTTGGAAGGGACCTTGGAGGTCTTCACCAAAGACCTTCTATTGTATTTGTAGGTAGGTCAGTTGTACCCATTCGAATTTAGAAACCATGGTTTTTATATTTGAAGATCGTAACATTCCACTTCATATTTATACCTTTCCTGAAAACTAGGCCCCTTTAATCATCAGTAACTCCAAATTTATGTAATATTTGAAGGGCTAATAGCTACAAAACACTTATGTTCTCTGCAGAACATAACACTTACTTGGGCTTAACAAGGACAGGCAGCTTGCAAGGCAGCAGGCAAGGTGTGGCAGAAGGCAGAGCAGGCAGTGAAGAGAGGAGGGTGAGAATGATTTACAGGAGCAATTTGTGACCTTTCCTCCTGGCATCCCTATTGATTTAGCTTCTGGGAAGCCAGCAGGAAAAATTGCAGATGGCAATCATGAGACCACAGGACATCATTAAGTTCAAGTCAGTTGCCTAGGGCTCAAATTGCAATCACATGACCATGGGGATGCTGAGACACCAGAACCTTGAGGACCGGTTGTAAGCACCATTTATTCAGTGCCATCATAACTTTGAACAAACACAAGTGCCCATTAAATAGGGACTACCTGTACCGGGATGTTCATTTTGTCATAAGAATATTAGCAAGAGAAAAGAACATCAATACCAGTAGATAAATTCCTATTTTTCACTATTGAGCAGAGGTAGTATTCTCAAATACAACACAACAGAAGTTTTTGAACAACCTTCAAATAAGCATCCTAATATTTCCAATTTCACAAGTATGAAAACTAGGGCAATTGACTATCATTATGAACCAAATTAATAAACAGACCACTGTTTACGTTAATCCCTAAACATCTCAGAAATAATAGTGATTTCTGAGCCCTTCTGTAACTTCAATTTGTTTCTCTGCTAAAGAATAAAATAAAACTTTTGCTATTATGAATTCTCGTGCATTACTTTACAATACAGGATGCAATAAGCACCATGTTTTTGTTCAAAACATTGAACAAAAATTGAATCGGAACGGCTCAATTAAATTTAATTAAAAACCAGCTTGAAATATTTGGGGGGGGGGGGTTGGTGCTTTTTTTAGTTTGGTTGTTTTCTTGCAGATATTTCATGACCCCAAATAGGTAACATCAGTCTAGCATGCACCAGAGCCTTGGTGACAGTGGTCAGAATGTTAATATTGCAGGTGAACCCTGCTTACTGCCAGGAATTCAATTCCTTCAATCCTGACCTGCTCAAGGTTTACTCAGCCTTCCACGATCAGTAAAATGAGGACCCAGATTGTTTTTTTTTTTTTTGGGAGGGGGGGGGAAATACACTGACTCTGTAAACTGCTTAGTGCTGTAAAGCACTATGAAGTGGCATACAAGTTTAAGTGCTATTGCTATGATGTTACCTAATTTGGGTAATGAAATATCTGCAAGAAAACAACCAAGTTAAGACTTCAATGACACTGCAAATATTTTTATTGGTAGCTTGAAATATACATTACATAGGTTTAAAAACTTGCAACTAAGCAAGGGCTGCTTAACATTTCCAGTGAGCACAGAAAAACAATTCAAGAACAGAACAAGATGACACTAATAAGCCAATCTAGTATAGTGGATGAAATCAGGCTAGAAACTGGTAAACTATGAGTTCTAGTCCCACTTTAGGCATGAAGCAGCTGGGTGACATTGGGCCAGCTTCTCGGTCTCAGTCCTAGGAAGGAGGCAGTGGCGACCACTTCTGAAAAAACTTGATAAAATTGCAGTGACTAGAGAGGCAGTTAACAAGCGTTAAAAAGTGACTTTAAGGCAACCCTCCCCTGATTTGTAGAATATATTGCAACAGTAATAATCTAAAAAATGAGAAACTTCCCAGTCACTACCGGTATTAACACTGAAAGAAATCTACAGAAGCAGCAAGGTAATTGCAAAATGGAATAGATTATAATGGATCTTTCTCATTTATTCACAATCAAAAGTGAATTTTGCCTGAATCAATCTAATGTATAACACTATCTACTAAATAAAGTTACACTGACACAAACATTTGAGTCACTGATTTAATTTCATACAAGTCAAACTACACATTGTATAAAGATTATAAGATTGTACTAGTATTGTTTTACTAAACTTATTGATTACATGTAAGTTGGTGATTGTATTTCACCTCACATATACTTATTTTAGATTAATTGGAGCCCTAACCCTAACAATTTAGAATTTTTCACTAATCAAGCTGCTTCTAGTAGTAGAAAATAGGGAAATAATTACCCCTTCTACTGTAGCCATCCATGTCTTCAAAATCTGAGAAAAGAATGTGATGGACTATAGCAGAAGAAAAAGAATATATTACTTGAATGGATTTCTGCTTGTACAATGGGAGATTATATGCAGGAACACTGGGTTCCAAAATGTTATCAAATTTAGACCGAGTAATATTGTTTTTAGAAAAAAGCAACTGCTAAATTAATGAAGAAATTGGGAATTGTTATCTGGCACCTGGAATTCTTATCAAATGAGTTAAACACTTATTGGTTTTATGGTGTTAGGCAAAACTATACCATGCATAGATAAGAAATAGCCATTTTTATTAAGTGATATTGCCGTAACACAACGAAAAATGGGCTACTTTTGGCAACTTATGGTACAGCACAGTGAAATATTCCAATTTATACTCCAGGATTAGCTTTATAAGCATCTTTGATTTGTTCAATACAGCTCTTCTATGCTTTTAGAAGAAAGCCATAATCCATAAAACTAACCTTCATTAATTTTAAAATAATGGAAATATTTAGGAAATATTACCATTTCCAAAATCTTCACACTAAACACTGTATATAAAACCCATTTTCCACTTCCCAGCATATTACTCCAGCTGTGGCTCCAATTAAAAAAAGCCTGTCTTAATTTCTATCCCAAAAAGAAAAAAAAATCTTTTTTTACTTATATTCCTGTACACAACTCAGAAAGTTTTAAGTACTTCAAATGTTTTATCTTGTTTACTTAGTGAACAAGACCATTCCTTTCTGAAATCAAACAGGTAACCAAATACTAATATTAAAAAAAGACTTCTGGCTGACCATACAATGTTCCATAATCGCATAATAGCTCCAATCTTAATCTTGTGAACTGGATCTTGACCGTGAACGGGATTTTGAACGTGACTTTGAATGAGATCGTGACACATCTCTTTTGGATGGAGACTCAGAATGAGCCTTTGCAGGTTGATGCTGCATTGGAGAACGGGAATGAGATCTGCTTTGTGATCTTGATTTAGACTTTGTTTCTCCTTTTCCATTTTCTTTAGGTGAACGAGACACAGACCTGGATCTGCTCCGAGACTTTTCTTTGGATCTGCTGCCTGATCGTGAACCTCTGCTAGATTTTACTTTTGACTTGCTCTTTGATCTAGATTTTCGACTTTTTGATCTGGAACGTGATCGGTCTTTACTCCGAGACCTAGATTTAGAGCTAAAAAAAAAAAAAAGCCACCCTTAAATTATGCTTATTTTAGAAGTTATTATTAAATATATCAAGTATACTGTCAATGGTAAAACATCTTAATATAAAACATGCCCTCACCGTGATCGGCTTTTTGAGGCACTACGAGATCTACTCCGGCTGCTGCGACGACTTCGACTGCGTGATCGTCTTCTAGAACGGGATCTAAAGAGAGTATATTCCAAATTGTGAAGGAATCAAGAATTCTTTCTCTTCATTATGCAGTGCAAGTACATAAATATCTTTTCCAAATGTGATATTACATGCATACAAAATGTATTAATCATCAAAATGTTATTACACATATGAATAGCATTCCAGTCCATGCTTGGAAAAACTATGCAAGACAGATTTTTAGTAAAACTAATTTCCTGAACAATCTAGTGTATCTGATGCATTAGAAACAAGTGAAAGACTACATAAGTGGTTTTAAAACAACGAAACGTATAACAATAGCACTTAAGATTTATATACCGCTTCTCAGTGCTTTAAATCCTTTTCTAAGTTGTTTACAGAATTAGCATATTGCCTCCAACAATCTAGGGCTTCATTTTACCAATCTCAGAAGGATGCAAGGCTCAGTCAACCTTGAGCCTGGTAAGAACTGCTAAATTGCAGTTAGCAGAATTAGCCTGCAATTCTAACTACTGCGCTACCACAGTATAGTTTAGTCCTGAAGGATTTTTCATATCAAATAAACACCAGTTATATAAATACCTTGATCTACTGCCGGAGTAAGATCGTCTATGGCTCGATCGTGGCTTATCTTCAACTAGCCTGATTTTTCGTCCATTTATCTCTGTACCATCCAATTTATCCAAAGCACGCTTCATGTCAGAGTAAGAACGGAATTCTATTACTCCTTCATTTGTTCGCTCTTTATGGGCATCTGCATAGGTTACCTCACCTGCTTGCCTCATGAAATCCTTAAATAAACGAAATCTATATTTAGCCAAAATTTAAGATTCCATGAACTCAGAAACTTTTTTGTATTTTTCAGGAAGTACCAAAAATAACATGTAAAGTTGGCTTTTTATAAAGTATTTTTATATTAACTTACTTTCAAATCTTGCCAACTACAGTGACTGGAAAGGTTTTCAACAATTAATCTGTATTCTGTACGAACAGGTGGCCCATATTTATCTCTTCCTGATGCTCTCCGACTGCTATATCCTCCACCACCTTTATCATACAAAAATACAAGTTAGTGACCTTATAAGAGAAGCAAGTAGATCAGTTCACTCTAGTCTATAAACTGTATTTACAGGAGTAGGACTTTATTTTTCTAATCCTTCAACAAAATTTTAATTCGCCATATTCTAAATATTAAAGGCAAATCAAAGTCGAAAATCCTACAAGACTGTGCTCCTAAACTCTGTTAGAGAGTGACTGCACCTTTATTAGATTTACCTCGCTAAGTTTTATTTTACAGAACATTGTAAAATATAAAACTTAACTGATTACATGCATTTCTACATTTACAAAAATGTTTACTAGATTACACTAAGTACTTACATCACAGTATGAGGTATATGGTGGTGGTTTGGCCACAACACACGCAAGGTAACAGTCACCTAGTTCAGTTTAACCAGTTTTGTCTAACCCTTGGAATCCTCACCATCACCCTGCGTCTAATGGCAAAAGGCTGCTGTCGTCATGGCTTCCGGTAAGGTCAGCCAAAGGGTCATAGGGCAAGGGTCACACAATGTATGGAAAAGCCATGGCCAATCAGGAAAGGCAGTCATCTTAGCCTCAGTGGACACAGCCTCAGCCCCACTGGTCACTTTTAAATTGAAACATCAAGGACTTGTTAAAAAATTTGAATTGAACATGCAACAACTTCAAAAAAACATACAAATTTGCAAGAAATCCCATCCCCAACCATGCCCCGAACCAAAATAGGTCTACCTTACTGCTCTTAACCATTATAAAAAGTTCTAACAAATGCAGCCGATTTTTTTTTTGTAGGAAAGATTAAATTAAATGGGTGTTGCATTAGTTGTTTGTCTCCAAAATTAACATGGCTGCCTTCTATCAAAGCTACAATCTCTCTTCCAATTTCTAAGCAAATACTCACGTTAAGGCATAGCCTTAATTTATGTATACGAGCTGTGACCACTTTAAGGCACAGCTTTAGGTGGTGGAAAAACTTCCCACTCGCTTTCTTGCTTCTTTGGAAGCTTTGTGCCAAATGTGTTTAATTAAGAGCAGTGAGTATTGTATATATAACTCCCAATATGCCCCCCCTTATGTGGTTCTGCACTTATGAACGCCATTTGCACCAAAAATGCCCAATCCCCGTCAAGAAAACCTCAGTTTTAAATCCCGAGGGGGAATGTCAATTCCTTTTGGACAGCAGGGATGGTAAACCACCCCATCCCTCTTTCCAAATTAAGGTCCAAGGAATCCTCCTCTACCAGAGCTCCCCCCCCCCACAAACCCTCCGCCACGTGTATGGCCCTCCGCTCGCCCCACTTGCGCTCCTCCTCTTCCCGTTGACCCATCGCTGTCCCCGCGCGCCTAAGGAGGCCGCAGCGGAGCCACACTCACTGCGGCTGCTGTAGCTGTAGCCATCCCGGTCGCGGCGAGGGCCGCGGGCGTGCTCGACGATCACCCGCTCCCCGCACAGATCCTTGCCGTTCAGCTCGTAAACGGCATCCTCGGCGTCCCGGGAATCCTCGAATTCCACAAAGCCGTAGCTGCAGGAAGGAGGGGCGTGGCGGTTAAGAAAAGGGAGAGAGAAGGCGCTATCAAGGCTGGGGGCTTCCCCCCCACCCAGGTTCCCTCTAAGGGACGCCCGCGATTCGCCCCGAGAATCCGCGCCGCCGCTAGAGTTATGTGGAGAGGCTGCTTATTTGCACGACTGCGATAAGCCTCCGCTTTACAACACGCCACCCCGCGCCCGCTAACGGGACAAAAGAGACGAAGCTGCATTCGGCCGCCATCTTGAACACGACGCCACGCGGCCCGAGAGGAAGCCATGGCAGGCCTGCCGTGGTCGGGCAATCTTTTACCACCAGCGGTTCGCGCCAAATAGTAACCCTTCCGGTCGGCGCTCGCGCTACGAGCCTCCACAAGAACCCGTTAGGCCTTACTTCCCCTCCCCACCTTTCGCAACACGAGCCTCCAAAAGAAAACCGCTAGGCTTTACTTCCCCTTCGCCCTCCTCACCCGTTTTTTAAGTCGACCTCGAGCAAGCGGCCATAGCCGCTGAAGAAACGCTGGATGTCCTTTTCCCGCACATGGTAACTTAAGCGGCCAATATAGACACGCGGCATCCCCGCGACCTAGAAAAGGAAAGAGGAGGGGAAGGGGAGGGGGGAAAGGATAGATGTAAGAGCCGAAAACAAGTTGCGGGAAAAACGGTCCTGAGAGCCGCTGATAATTACGGCCTGTTCCGTAACGTAATGACGGCCGGCCCCCAGGCAGGCTTTTATATTGGTGGGCGGAGTCTTGGATGACCGTATGCCACTATCAGCGTCGTTCGGAGACGTCACGGGGAACCTCGAGATCTGATAGGAAGAGAGGAATATCAAGGAACTGCGCGTGTTCAACGTGTCCCGCCCTCTTCTGAAACATTTTCGACTTGGATCGTGCTTAGCTTTAGGTATAATCAAGCATAATTTGAAAAGCTAGGTTTGTTGAATCATATGCAATTGCTGGGGTCGCACAACAGGTTGTCATAACTCAGCCTCTGTTTTGTAAGTGGTAAGCCTGGGGAAACTCGACCATGAAAGCTTGGTCCGTGACTTTGGGACAGTCATACTTTTTCAACTCACATATCCATCTAAATTGTACACGTTACAAACTAATGTTACAAAAACCTCAATATGATGTCAAGATGCAAATCCCGGCCTCTGGTGATCCCTGTGAACCTATATCGCATTGGAGGAGAAGGAAATGTGATACATGTGAGCTTTTGCAGGGAAGGTGGGATATTTACCTTAAATATATTAGCAATGTGCTTTTCACAACCTGCTACTAAGCTAATTAAAATAGAATAGAATAGAATTCTTTATTGGCCAAGTATGATTGGACACACAAGGAACTTGTCTTCCGTGCATGTGCTCTTAGTGTACATAAAAAAAGCATTAATCAAGAATCATAAGTTACGAGACTTAGTGATAGTCATAGGATACTAAATAAGCAATCAAATCATACTAGGAAACTAAATAAAACAATATAAATCGTAAAGATACAAGCAACAAGGTTATCGTCATAAGTGGGAGGAAATAGGTAATAGGAAGGATGAGAAGAAGAATAGTAATACAGTCTTAGTAAATAGTTTGACAGTGTTGTGGGAATTAGTTGTTTAGCAGAGTGATGGCATTCGGGAAAAAATTGTCCTTGTGTCTAGTTGTTCTAGTGTGCAGTGCTCTATAGTGTTGTTTTGACGATAGAAATTGAAACAATTAATGTCCAGGATGTGAGAGGTCTAGATATTTTCACAGCCCTCTTTTTGACTCATGCAGTATACATGTCCTCAATGGAAGGCAGGTTGGTAGCAATTGTTTTTTCTGCAGTTCTAATTATCTGTTGAAGTACGTGTTTGCCTTGTTTGGTTGCAGAGCCAAACCAGGCGGTTATAGAGGTGCCGATGACAGACTCAATAATTCCTCTGTAGAACTGAATCAACAGCTCCTTGGGCAGTTTGAGGTTTCTGAGTTGGTGCAGAGAATGACTAGTTCAGAATCACCCAGCTGGCTTTAGGCCTAAGTCAGGACTAGAACTCACAGTCTCTGGTTTTTCAGACACTTCTGTTTAATCTATTGCTTTTCAAAAATTTTCCTTTATTACCCTAAAACACTTATCAGAAAGTATTTTTTATTCCATGTAGATAAAATACTAGCTGGACAAAAAACATACAGATTGTTGTGTTGTTACCCAAAGAAAAACTACTTTTACCTGATTTATTTTTTACCCAAATAATTTGCTCAGATTTGGGAAGTACTACTTTAGTTACTACACTAAACTGAACTGGCTCTCATGCTTTATATTCCCCTATATTACAAAGAGAGGGTAAGGAAATAGAATTCTTTACTGATTTTTTTCATGGAAACAGGCAATGGCAGCTAAAATTTAAGCCTTGGACTTCTCTCCAGGTCTTCTATTTGGGTATACAACATGATCGGATCAAATCATTTATTAAACAATGTGTAGCAAACTTAGTGTGCCAACTGCTTCTAGCATGAACCCCTTTATTGCCAGTGACTCCAACAGATACTCTACTCTCTATGGCATATTAATAAAATTCAAACTTCCCATACATTGGAGGGCCTTTACTCTGGCATGATGTCATGCCTTTTCTTCAGTTATCCTTGAAGGCTGCTTCAGGAAGATCTCTTACCTAAAGAGATAATGTTCCCGTGACTCTGGATACAGAAATTGCAGATTATGTACTTTTCCAGCAGTGGTGGGATTCCAATTTTTTTACTACTGATTCTGTGGGCGTGGCTTGGTGGGTGTGGCAGGGGAAGAATACTGTAAAATTTCCAGTCAGAGGTGGTATTTGCCAGTTCTCCAGCAAAAATTTCAAAATTTCTCAAAAACTCAAAATTTCCGCTACTGGTTCTCCAGAACTGGTCAGAACCTGCTGAATACTACTTCTGTTCTCCAGTACTTATGCTACAGAGATACTTGTATTAACCTAAAACCATTATTCCATAAATATTTAGGTTGCATAGGACAATTCTACATCTGCTTTCAGATACCAACCTGCTAAATGTAACAGTGTTCCCATGTTCTTCTGCTATGATTTGAACCATAAACTAGTTTTATTGAGTCTAGTCAAACTTAAAAAATATCTATTTTGCCCTTAATAGAGTATTCTGTACAGTAATTTGATGCATAGTATTCCACATATAACCTTTATGCTCCCCTACACCCATCTAGTACTTCTGCCTTCCTTTTAGTTTTAGACTCTTTACACATACAAACACTTTCTGTTTTAATATATATTTATACTTTCTAGTTTTTGTAATATTTTCAGACTCTAATGTCTAAAAGGATATCTCTTTATGCTGATCTATGACTATAAAAATGACTAGATTTGGTCCAAACTGTCTGTTGAATTTGGATCTTTCATATTAATCCCCACCCAAGTTATTGTTTTCCCATTTAATATAATCCACATGCAATTTCCCTTGTTTTTCCATTATTATGTTTTCTCATCTTACTACAAGTAGAAAAAATATTTTTGGAAGACAAATGCTGAGGTATGTTACACAGAGTATTTCATCCAAACAATTCAATTTCTTCTTTATACAAGAGCACACAAACTGCAATTTGCAGGATCCAATCTGGGTTGGTTACCAGTGGTTTTATCTTTGAAGTTTCAAACTTGTGCTGGAGCCCAGCTTCAGAGAATTTCTCTCTAGCTGAGTATATGTTTTGTGTGTTTTGTGTGTGGTATTTACATGGTGCCTGTTATATGTGGCTTTTTGGGGTGTTGATGGCTGGCTATTAAGTCACTGGCTGTTTGCTTCTTCTGCCAAGTTCTCGTCTCCTAAGTGTTTGATAAGCGGGTGGTAAATCAGCACTCCTGTTGACTGAAGAGGGGTCCATTTCCCAGGCTTTAATCACTTTCCTGGCAGTTTTTGTACCTGCTCGTCCAACAATCTTAGTAGTTGCAAAATTAAATGTATGTCCTTGTTTATTGCAGTGTGAGGTTACCAATGAATTTGGGTTTCCTCATCTGACTGCTTGCTTGTGTTCTTGCAATCTAGTGGTAAGCTTCCTCCCAGTGGTGGGATTCAAAAATTTTTGCTACCAGTTATATGGCCATGGCTTGGTGGGCATGGCATGACTTGGTGGGCATGGCATGGCTTGGTGGATGTGGCTTGGTGGGCATGGCAGGGTAAGGATACTGTAAACTCTCCATTCCCACCCCACCCCTTTAACCTGCTTTCCAGCTCTGTTATCCTGGGCAGGGCAACAAAAGAAGACCAGCCGATCAGCTGGGACTTGGGAGGCAGAGAATAGATGGAGGTGGGGCCCGTCAGAGATGGTATTTGCCGGTTCTCCGAACTATTCAAAATTTCCGCTACCGGTTCTCCAGAACTGGTCAGAATCTGCTGAATACCACCTCTGCTTCCTCCCCATCTGTCCTGCATAGCCCCTGTGACTATGTTGGACAGATGAGGAGGAAGCTAACCTCTAGACTGCAAAAACACAAACGAGCAGTCAGACAAGGAGACCCAAACTGATCAGTAGCCTCACATTGCAATGAACAAGGGCATACATTTAATTTTGCAGCTACTAAGAAATATTTTTTTAATTCCAAGTGAATTAAATGCCTATCCTTTGGGAACAGATGAAGAGGAGTATTTAGTAGGTGTGGTTGGATAATCCATTTTACATTCCACATTCCATGCTCTCCTTTGAATTTACTGATCAATATTCAGCTTTAGAAAGATTCATGTGTCTATGCGTTGAATTTCAGAATAACTCTTTTCAAATAATACATTCTGCTAAGCCAAATTAAAAAATGCTAATGAATTTCTAGAAACTTAATATTCAGACAAATCTATAGACACATAGTGATACACATTTACATGCCTTTCAAAAGAGACAATAAAGCAGTGGTGTCAAACTCATGTCGTCATGACAGTATCGGGACTTTCCCCCTTTTGCTAATCCAAGAAACCAAGCATTCAGATAAATATAGAACAACCTCGGACAAACAAGCAGACAGAAAACAATACTCTATGAAAGGAACCACCAATGAGGGAAACCACCCCACCAAAAGACCTGGCAGGTCAAGCTTCTGTATATAAAGAGGCAGCAAAGTCCACACTTATTTGCACTGATGGTACCTATTTGTGTAATGAAAGATCTCAAGCAAGCAACCAAACTCAGAGGGCACTAAGAACTCCATAAATCATAATCTGTTAGGCAAAAATTCATGGTCTGGTAACTTACTAAATTTTATTGTCAGAGTAGTAAAAGTAATTTTCTTTAATTTGTTTGTGATCTTTTTCATGTATATAAACTTTGAAGTGATGATCAGTTCAGGCTTTGCTATCTGAATCTCCCCCAATACTGTCTGAGAAAGTTGGAACTTTTAAGCATGGACTTGATTGTTTTTGGGTTTATTTATTTTTTAGTTAGTTAGTTATCACATTTATGTAGCCAGCTATCTCAGTAAAATAAATTCTGGGCAGTGCACATAAAACATTTCTCACTAGTTTACAAATATCTCATTTCCAGACACAATTTAAACTGCTAGTGCTGACCTTTAAAACCTTTGTATTGCCTGGATATTGAGGTCTTTGAAGATATTTTTTGGAATGCCCCACTATGGCGATTCAGATGATTCAGTTGATGTTGCTGTGGACAGAACAGTCCTTGTGGGGGCAGCTTTATTAGTAAAACTGCATCTCCAGGGAAACACACCCAATTCTGATCACATTCTCAAGAACAGATTTGTTCGTTCTTGCTTTTAAGCAGAGAGTGGTTTATTTATTTATTTATTTTAATAAGTCAGAAATAGTTGTTGGATTGTGCATAAAAAAGCTATGAAAATATATAGCAATATACATTATTTGGCTAGTTTAGTTTACTTTATTGTCATTGTACCTCGTAAAATGAAACTAAATGCAATCTTCAGCGTACATGATAACTATAAAAATAAAACACAAACACATCCTTCACATTCTATACAATTGAATTGAAAACCCGATATTGCATTAATATTTACTGTTTGCCACCAGAGAGCACTGCAGTCAACATATTTGAATTCAAGTTAGCATTCTGGATTTCTGTATTGTCCCTTTATAGTTTGATTATTTATTTGCTTTCCTATCTAATTTTATTAAAATATTTATTATCCAGGCTTGGACCATAGTTCTTACATATATGAACGTATAATAAAATCAACCAAAGACAAATTTGACAAGCAGTTAAAAGGCTAATGTAAAAAGAATACACATAGGAAATTAAAATTTGCTCCTCTAAAGCTGAAAAGATCAAGATAGCATCAGACAATTCTCCTTGAAGGCAGATTTGTAGGAATATGGTATTACCACTAAACAAGTTCTAGATTTATTTGCCACTTATGGTATTTCAGATGATGGTGGGATATAAGGAGGAATTCTGAAATTGATCATATTTATTGGGTACACAGGAGAGAAGAATGTACACCATTAATAAGCATTCTAATTATATCTTCATTGATTATGATTTTTTTATCTTTGTGAGGACAGATATGGAGTAAATAAATGTCTCTCTTCCTGAGCTTAAGGAGATGTACACTGAATCTGTAATGTTAAGCTACTGTTCTGAATCTGTTCTGTTCTAAGCTACTGAACTACAACAACATTGTTATTCCATGTGCATTTAGAAAGAGTCCCTTCAGATTGAGGTGCTCAATAAATCATACAAACAAACAACAAATAAAGCATCTGGGGAGCATAATACATCTATCTTATCTTTCCCTTATCAACCATTTCTCTCAATTTTTTTTGTGTTTTTGTTTACGTATAGAAAAATGGGTTTAAATAGAGGAGAAATATGTAATTTAGGGTTGAACTGTGGTTGAACTTGGATCTCTCTGAGCTTGGGTGTTTGCTTGTAGACATTTCATTATCTGACTAGGTAACTCACCAATACTGGCAGGACAATCTACTGTATATAAACAGGGAGCAAACCCCACACTCAGTAACGCTAATGATGTTACCTAGTGGAGTTATGAAACTTCTGCAAGCAAACAACTAAGCTTGGAGATCACCAAGGATTCCTAACTGGATTATGTAAGTGATAAGGACAAGGTCATCTAAATTACAATATAGAAAAATAAATTCAGATTTCTTTACCTTCTATTTTTCTCATAGCAAGAAAAACTAATGTTCCCTAAATAGTTTTGAGCAAAATAAGTAAAATAACTTTTTTCATTAGATTTTGGGTGAGGGAATACTCCCTATAGCTTTTAGTGGATAATTTTGACAAGGCAGTTCTGGGCATTCTGATGTTCTCTTATTTCTTAAAATGCTTTCAGATGCAATTTTTACATAGCTTCAAGTCCTACCAGTCAAATTATATTGTGGCAATGTTCTACCTTTTCTTTCCTAAATAATTTTCTGTGAGAAGGAAAGCCACAAATGTTACACAGGGAAGGTGTCTGGAGTCCTTGCACAATTCTGTGAATAAGAAAGAATGAGTGTGTAACAGAAATCTCATATGCAGGCCTTCAGTGGCTTGATTGTGGCTCCATGAATGGTCGGCATCTGAACTGTTAGAAATGTAATCCTGTTAAGGATGCAGTTTCAGCTTGATGCCATCAGATGTCATCTTACTGAAATAAAGGCAAAATAAAAGAAACATCTCCCATGGGTACTTTCATGCAAGTGCAATTGCCTTATCTTAACCATAGAATTTTATAGGAGGAATGATAGTAGTGTTGAAAGAAGTCTCCTTCTGGGTTCAGTTCCAAGTGGGGAAAAAAGACACTGGAAACATGGAGGCTGCTTGGAAGGTTTAATGGTTACAGGGCCACATGGCCTAGAGCTCCAGAGAAGAATGATCACATGCTTCAAGATGAGAAGAGAAGGGAAAAGGGGAAAAAGAAAAAAGGAAGAAGGAAAAAGAGTGTTGAGGTGCTGAGAGTACCTGGGTTTTATACTCTCTGTTGGGATTTGAATTGGAGCTTGTATTCTGATTGGTTGTCAGACTCCCAGGGGCGGGGGTCTTAACTCTGTAGGCTTGGTCTGGACCACATGGCTTTACCTGAATGCTGGCTAATGCAATCTTCCCAGACCATGTGGTGAGATGGGTAATCCTATCATTTCCTGAGGGCCATCCTTAATCCCATCAGCCTGGAGTTCCTTCTTATGTAAAGTATTCTGGCCCAGGCCTTAATGGCCCACCCATTAACAAAGGTGGGGGTGAGTTTCTGCTTTCTTGAGTGAGTTTCTGCTTCTTGAGTTTCTACTCTTTTTAGAAGAAATATTCTGCCTTTTAATATTTCCTGGGCTATTTCAATTTTTCTAGGAGAGGGGTGGATGCTAACTTCCTACAGTAGTCTGAATAATAATCTCTTCCACTTGTAATTTCACGGTGCTTGATTTTTTTTATTGTGTCAAAATTTTTATTGTGTTTTTATTGTGTATATTTTTTAAAAGAAATATACATAACCAGATTCTCTTATTTTCTTATGATCCTTCTATTTTGTTTCCTTCTTACAAAAAAAAATCCTCAAAGGGAAAAAACTGGAATACCAAATGAATGAATTTTAGCTGGTAAGGTTAGATCCTGGAAGCATGGTTTGCAGGTAACTTAAAGTAGAGATACTGTTTGAAACAAAACAGCTCTAAATTTTTTTGTTGGTTAATCATTTCATCAAAGGAAGAGATCCTTCTGTTCATGTGAGATACATGTGTTCATGTGAGTCTCTAACAGATTCCATCTTGGAAGGCATAGCAAAAGAGACAATATCGGTGGTTTATCCCTTCTTTTTCCAAAAGCCTATCGTATGTTCAGGAGAAACTCAGCCTTGAGGCCAGCTTTTCAGTTTTTCTTTATAGTGGAACTCTATTAAAAGTATGCTTTGGAACCAATCTATGGTTTTTTTAAATAAAACCAAAGAATGTTCCATATTCTGTCTGTTCTTTTCATTTCTCTTATTTCAGCCCCAAACATTGTCTTTTCAATTTGCATACTTACTACTTGATGTTTCCATTTGTCCTTTTCTCTACCCAATTTTACTTACCCTTAATTGCCAGAACTCTGAGACTTCTTTACATTCTTGTGATGAATATTGTTGTGATGAAACTGGGCATGCCTATATACTCTGAATGGAGCTGAATGGAGACAGATCTAGAAATCTGCATTCTTTTCCAGACTTATAGTGTATTTATTCTTGGTTCCATCTTGTTTGATGATGACATTTCTTTTGAATATACCCATTCTCACTATGTTCAACTTTTATGGTTTTCCTGTAGTACCTAATCTTCATATCTATATAATAAAATGGACAGAAGCTTGTTCTTATCAATAGCCATTTTCATTTCTTTGACTCACATTTATTCCTCACAATTGAGTACATACTTACCTATTGTCTTCCTGTAAGGATTTGCAGCAGGATGGGATTCAATTTTTTTAACAACCAGTTCTGTGGGCATGGCTTAGTTGGTGGGTGTGGCTTGGTGGTCATGTGACTAGGTGGGCGTGGCCAACTCAACATCACTCATGTCAAGGGGTGCTTCTCACCTGGCCTCATGACAGTGGGGATGCTGCAACAGTCATAAGTGTGAAAAATGGCCATAAGTCATTTTTTCAGTGCCATTGTAACTTTGAATGGTCACTAAATGAACTGTTGTAAGTCAAAGATTACTTTTTGTATTACAAAAAGCTTCTTTGCTTTCAAAAAGCTGTCCCAAATACCAGTCATTAGATTAAAAATACCTGCAAGCCAGAGTTACAAATCAGGAAGGGTGCCAGAGCGTCTTGAGGAATTAAAATAGTTAAAATGCAGTGATAACTATCAGCAGCCAATTCTTGCTCATAAAGTGAAACCCTTTAGCAAAGAGGTCATTTAAGCTCTTCAGAAAGAGCACACCCAGGAGAAGCAATCCTTAGATCCATTTGCACCACTTAAAGATACCAGCTGGTCTCACCTCATAAGATATCCTAAGGAAATCATCCAGATTTAAGGAAAGGTCACATGCCCCCCAGAAAGGCAGTAAAAAAATCAGTGCCAAGCTTGTATCCTGCCTCTTGGAAGTACATCCCAAAGGACAGTGCCAGATAGCACTAAAGCAGTGAAGGAAGACCCCCTCCCCAAATAGAAAAAAACCATGAGGCAGGAAAAAGTTCAAACACAATACAAATAATTAAATCACAACAGTAGCTGAAAGTAGAGAAAATTATCCCATCCATAAACACAGGATTAAACGTCACCAAGCACAGAATTAACCTTCACCAAAAACCAATTTTAAACCAAAACTCAGGGTATGTAAACTCACGTATGAATGTCAAATCTTTCTAGCTAGCCAAGAAGGCTTTCTGACAGCTCTGCTTCATTATTCAATTATTTCTTCAAACTGCTGATTGTCCAGGGAAGTATTTCCTCCCAACAGCAGTGTAAAAATCTTAAAACAACCCTTCCCCTTTAAGAAAGTCAAGCCCCAGAAGCTCCAGAGACAGGAAGTCTAGGCGTACTGGCAAGAATGTAATAAGGGTGGAAAAAAACTAAAGGAGATTGCTTCTAACTACCAGTTCTCTGAACTGCTTAAAAATTAACAAGAGGTTCTGTAATCAGAACCAGTAGAATCCCATCCCTGATTTGCGGATCTTAAGGTTTCTCCATTCATCTCACCATTTTTAATGGTCACCTTAGGAAAAGATGAAAGCACTTAAGTTACCCATCCTTCATAATGGTAATGAGCAACCTTCTTCAATCATTAATCGATTCTCACAAATAGCCACTATCAATTCTAGTAGCTGGCAGTTACCATACTCTAAAAATATCAGGAAAGGTGATTGACTCATTTTTTTTCCCAACAGTGTGAGAAATCTGTATCATGGGAAGGAAAAAAGAAAACAAGGGAAAGAGGAAAAAGAAAAGATTTTAGCTCAACTTCTGACTACATCCATCTTCCACTGCTTGTCACTTTTGCTGTATTATTTTTTATTAGTATGTTATAGTGCTCAAAGAGTCCAGATTGATATTTTATAGTGCAACAATTCTGCCTGCTTAATTTTTGTGCTTGTTACCTAGTGAATCATTTAAGGATTCAACTTTGTTAGAAATGAATTAAAAAAACAGTTCTTTTATTCAGCAACTTGCTTTTTATTCCAGAGTTTTTAGAAGGATTTTCTGTAACTAATGGTATGGATTGCATTGCAGCTATGAGTAGCTTGGCAGTTATATCAATTTGGATTTAGTACTGCCCTGAATTCATTGCTGATAGTTGAGGGTTAAGTCAAGAGTGTCTGTATTCTTATTAAGAATGAAAATAAGTTGATTGAATAGAGGAAGGATTATTTTATTTTGAAAGTTGGGTCTTCTTGGTATGTGTTGCCTATTACGTTCTATTTTATCTACATAAATGAACATTTTTTGAAGTGAGATAGAGATTTGTGTACGCCTCAGTATTACTGTAGGATGTGAAGAGAAGATGATAAAAATGATAAAGATGATAAATAATATTTAGTACTGTACTGTTCTTTGAAAGAGGAAAGAGATTTTTCTAACACATGATCCTTCAAATTCTTTTAAACTGTCTTCAGTCTAAGCATCTAGAACAGTTCCCATCTGTTGTGTAAACTTGATTTATCAAACTGTTTTAGTAAAGCGTATAAGTCAACTGTAGGATTAGCTCTCTGTACAGCTCCTTTTTGGCCACAAATGCATGGCCAAATCACAGCATCCTTGGGCAAGTTTTAGATTCCCAGGCCCCAGATGGGCCACCCTTAGTCACAATGGGCCTCTAGATAGCCCATTCTGTAATTGATTAAAATTCCCTTCAAGCATCTGTCCAGGGCCATTTGCTCCAATAGAAGTACTGCTCTGATCTGGCTGTGCCAAATAAGCCAGGAGGGCTTAGCAATGAGATTTTACAAGCCGTCTCTTAAGCTTAGCTCCATTTTCTGACTCCCCTTCAATAATTAATATAAATAATTCAGGTATTTTTGTAGATAGCATATAATTATTGTATATGTTTTATTACTATTTTATCAGCTAACTAAATCTGCATAAGTTTTAATGTAGTAAGAATGCCAACAATTTTAGAAAGAAAAATTTTAAAAATGCACTTCATTTTTTAAAGATAATGTGCACATATCTTGCAATGGCTTGGGACCCGGGTACTTGCGGGACTGCCTACTGCCACCATCGGTCTCCCGCCGGCCAGTGCGCTCCCACAGGGTGGGCCTCCTCGGGGTGCTGCCAGCTGGACGATGTCAGTTGGCGGCCCCGAGGGTGCGGGCCTTCTCTGTGGGAGCACCTTCCCTTTGGAATGAACTACCGGCGGAGATGCGGACCATTGCTGACCTGCGAGCCTTCTGACGTGCACTTAAAACCCATCTTTTCCAACAGGCCGGTCTGGTCTAACGTTATGAGCAGGGTTTTAAATTTTTAATTCAATTTTAATTTTATGGGGTTTTATTGGCTTCAGCCATTTATTTAATCAATTTTAAACTCTTTTTTAACTTTTGTAATTTGTATGTTTATTGTGGTTGTTCACCGCCCCAAGTCCCTTTTTGGGAGAGGGGGGCGGTATATAAACTGAAATAAATAAATATAATAAATAAATAAATTGGCATCGTATTAACAGAGGCATATTCCCTTGTGGCACCTCTACTGTATTAAAAAGCACCTTTCAAAACAGTGATTGGCAGTGTAAAGCCTATGGATGCCAAGTTGCCTACAACCTCCCCTTCCCTCTAAATATGATATTTCTTGTTCCGCCCACAAAAAACGCAAGAATGCCAGCATGTTACGAAATTTCATGAACTCGTTAATGAGAGTTCCAAAAGTGCACAATAGCACTGCTAAGATTCCCTTCCTCTGTCTTAAAATTACATGTACTATCTGTAATTCATGAATATATTAACTGATTACTGTCCTGCTGGCAGATTAATTGTAACTTTTTAATTAATTAATCAGTGGAGGAATAAACTGTCACTTGATGTAGCATTTAATTAAGCAACATGATACACAATTAGAAGAACTGAACAAAAGCATCTCAAAACTGAGGGTCCAGATGAACCAGAGCCAGACATTCTACAGTGAAATTAAGTAGATAGTAGGAAGTATTGCTAAAAACAAAAATTCAGGAGTTGATGAAGTACTAAGATAATTCACTTACAGTGCTACTTGTGGTATATAAGCAGGCAAGGAAAACAAGGAAGTTATCAAGGGACTGAAAAGATCAATTTATATTTCAGTACCAAGAAGGACAATGCTAAAGAGTATTCAAAGTACATTTTATACTCAAAAGGCATTTATATCACATGCTAGTCAGGTCCTGCTCAAGATTTTACAACCGGATTTCTGCAATATACAGAATAAGAATGACTATGTGAATGATCAGATTAACAAGCTGAATTCAAAAGAGGCAAAAATATGCCATGTCACATAACTACCACATGATGGGTAATAAAAAAGGGACATCCAAAAAGACATACATTATTGACCATTTGGAGTCATAACAAATTGTGGATAGCCCTTAAAAACATGTGTTATCTTGCAAATAGGAAGCATATATTTAAAGAATTCTATTATAAAACCAAACGAAGCCAAATCTTTGGATGCAAAAAGAAGTTTATTAGGGAAAAGGAAATACGGGGAAAAAAGAAGAAAAGGTAACAATTACACAGATAATTCTGAAGAAGTCCAGTGCTATTCTGTGATACAATGGACTTCAGCAACAGTTTTCAAAGTGTGGTTTCAGGGGTTTGCAAAGTCAAATACTATGCATAAATACTTCAAATGTTACCAGTTTTAATTTGTTAAATTGATAGATAAAATCTACTTCAACCAAAGTTCTTTGGAGTCCTCAGTCCTTTTAATAATGTAAAGAGATCCTAAAATCTATAGGATAGACATAATACTGCCTCTAATATTTCACATACATTATGCAGATAACTTCGCAACAGTTCCAACATGTTCTTGGCTACTTTCACGTTCTTCAATAGCCGCCTCATTCTTAAATAAATGATGGATGAGATCACACATCATGAGTTAGCTTAAAAAAAAAAAAATATTACATGATTACTTTTCCATTGCTTTTTGTTCACTTAATGGATCGTCTATTTAGACAATGAATTAATAAAGTGAAAGGTATAATGTGTAAATAAAGGTTTTTTTTTTGCTGTCGGTGAATATAACTAATAATATTTCTATGGTAACTAATGCATTTCATCAGAGGAAATTTGAAAACAATTTTAAAAGGCAGAATTCATAGCATGTATTGTTAGCAAATGAATCAAAATATATTATGGATGCTATCTGTGATTAACGATTATTTTCATTGGATAGGAAAATAAATCTCAAGCTAATTCAAGAGTATGTGCCTAGTATCTTCTATATACAGGATTTATATAAAAAAAAAAAGATGGAATGAAAATAAGTGCCAGTATAGAAGTCTTGAGGTACATCATACGTTTGCAAATGCTATTAAGTAATATGTAATATTAGGTGGTTTCATTTTCCCTGCTTTAAGTCCGTCCCTTCCTGCCTGCCTGCCTGCCTATCTACCTACCTACCTACCATAAACAGGCTTTTATAGATTCCAAACCCAAAATCAGGTGCTGAAAGCCTTTGTATTTCTTCTAGTTCCATGTTCATTTGATACATATTTGTCAATTTCCTTCATAAATGAAGGCAAATATATGTGTCCCAGGATAATGTTGCTGGATCCCATCTGGGTTGGTCACTGGTCCAGATGTTTCATCTTCCAAGCTTTCAGACTTGTGCTGGAGCCTATCTTCAAGGAACTTCTCTCTACTACAATATGTTCTTTGGGCTATTCTATCCATAGTATCTATGTGATGTCTAGTTGGATGTGCTTTCTTATTGGCTGGCTATTAAGATGTTGGCTTTTGTTTCCTTGTGCTGCAAAGTCCTTGGCTCCTAAGTACCTGATAAGCTGGTACTCCTATTGACTGACAAGGGGCCCATTTCCCAGGCGTCAATTATTTCCCTGGCTATTTTTGTACTTGCTTGGCCAACAATCTTAGTAGCTGTGAAATTGAATATATGCTCTTGTTCATTGAAGTGTGAGGCTTGCAATGAGTTCGGAGCTCCTTGTCTGTCCACTTGCTTATGTTCTTGCAATTTGATGGTTAGTCTGTCTTTCTGTCCTTGTCTGTCCATCATAATCACAAGGGAAATCCATATTTGTTGGAAATGATAGTTTCCTTCATATTCTATTCTTCATTGCAGCTGGGTTGTTATATTGATGACCCAGCTATTGTGATTAAAAAATAAACAACGAATAAAAGATAATCTAGCAATGAATCTGCATACACCTAGAGGCAAATAACGTCATAACCACAAGTCAACATGAGTCTGTCAAAAACAAATTATGGCAAACAAATCTTATTTCATTCTTTGACAAAGTGACTAAATTAGTAGACTAGCAAAGTGCTATAGATAAAATTTACTTGGACTTCAGTAAGGCATTTGATAAAGTAGATCACAAACTGATTTAGATAGCATCATACCAGATGGATTTATAACTGGTTGACCAACTGTACTCAATGTGTAATTCTTAATGGAAATGCATCTACATAGAGGGAAGTATGCAGTGATTCTGTCTTACACCCAGTACTCCTCAATATGTGCATCAAAGATTTAGATGAGGGGGTAGAAGGAGAACTCATCAAATTTGCAGATAACACTATGCTGGCTGGAATAGCCAACACTTCAGAAGATAGCTCAAGATACAGAAGGATCTTGACAGACTTGAACACTGGGATCTAATGAAATAAAATTCAGTGGTGAGAAATGTGAGGTTCTACATTTAGACAAAAAACAAAACAAAGGCACAGGTATAGAATAGGTGGTACCTGGCTCAATAACAGTAACTGCGAGAGGGATCTTGGAGTCCAAGTGGACAATCACTTAAATATGAGCTAGCAGTGTGTGCGGCTGCCAGAAAAAGCCAGGGCAGTGCTAGGCTGCATTAACAGAGGGACAGAATCAAGATCACGTGAAATGTTAATACCACTTTATAATACCTTGGTAAGACCATACTTGGAATATTGCATCCAGTTTTGATCGCCACAATATAAAAAAAGACATTGAGACTCCAGAAGGGAGAGAAGGGCAACAAAGTTGATTAGGGGACCGGAGACTAAAACATATAAAAAAACGATTGCAGGAATCAGATATGTCTATTTTAATGAAAAGAAGGACTAGGGGTGACATGAGAGCAATTTTCCAATATCTAAAGGGCTACCTCAAAGAAGAGGCAGTAGTTCTCCAAAGCACCTGAAGGCAGGAGAAGAAGCAATAGGTAGAAACTAATCAAGGAGAGAAGCATCTTAGAAGTAAGGAGAAATTTCCTGACATAACAATTAATCACTGGAATGACTTGCCTCCAGAAGTTGTGGGTTCTCCATCATTGGAGGCTTTTAAGAAGAGACTGGACAACCATTTATCTGGAATGACATACGGTTTCCTGTTGAGCAGGAGTTTGACTAGAAGACCTCCAAAGTCCGTTCCAACTCTGTTATTCTGATTAAATTGTCTCAGTTTTTCTTCTTATCTCAAGTCATTGCCATGATCCTTAATTCAGTTAAAAAAGGTGCATTTAATCCTCCATCGATAAACAAAAAAAAAAAAGAATTTTGGATTTTCATTGTGCCTTTATAAAATTTATTAGGGAGGTTTATTTATTTTATTTTATTAAATTTTTATACCGTCCCCTCTCCCACAATGGGACTTGGGGCGGTGTACAGCCAAGATAAAACTACACAATAAATAGAATTTAAAATAGATTTAAAAAGAATTAAATTAGTGGCTGAAAGAATACAATAAAACAAGGTAAAAAAGTTAAAATTACCAAAAAATTTAAAAATTTAAAACCCTAGTAATTGATACTAGGCCAGACCAGCCTGTTGGAAGAGGTGGGTCTTTAGTGCACGCCGGAAGGTTTGCAGGTCAGTAATGGCTCGCATCTCCGGTGGTAATTCATTCCAGAGGGAGGGTGCCCCCGCAGAAAAGGCCCGCACCCTCGGGGCTGCCAGCCGGCATCATCCAGCTGACGGCACCCCAAGAAGGCCCACCCTCTGGGAGCGCACTGGCCGGCGGGAGGCCGATGGTGGCAGCAGGCGGTCCCGTAAGTACCCGGGTCCCAAGCCATGAAGCTCTTTAAAAGTGACTACCAACACCTTGAATCGCACCCGGAAGGCCACTGGAAGCCAGTGCAGCTCGCGCAGGAGCGGTGTAACATGGGAGCTCCAAGGAGCCACCAAAATCACACACGCGGCCGCACTCTGCACCAACTGAAGCCTCCGGATGCTTTTCAAGGGGAGCCCCATGTAGAGAGCATTGCAGTAGTCTAGGCGGGAGATGACGAGGGCAGAAGTGACTGTGCGAAAAGCGCCCTGATCCAGAAAGGGCCGCAACTGGTAGATCTGCCGGACCTGACAAAAGGCCCCCCTGGCGACGGCCGCGATGTGATCTTCTAATGACAGCCGTATATCCAGGAGGACACCCAGATTGCGCGCCCTTTCCGTGGGGTCAAGATTTCTCCCCCCACGGCCAGCGATGGAGTGAGCTGTCTGTATCTGGACGCAGGAAACCACAGCCATTTGGTTTTGGTCGGGTTGAGACGAAGCCTGTTAAGACCCATCCAACTCCAGGCACCGGGTCATCACTTCAACGGCTTCGTTGGGGTGGCCTAGGGTAAAGATGTATAGCTGAGTGTCATCAGCATACTGATGGAATTCTACTCCAAAACCACGGATGATCTCGCCCAACGGCTTCACATAAATGTTGAACAGCAGGGGTGAGAGCACCGACGCCTGAGGCACCCCACAAAACAAAGGCCTCGAGGCTGACCTCTGCCCCCCTGCCAACACAAATTGCGAGCGGTCGGAGAGGAAGGAGGAGAACCACCGTAACATGGTGCCTCTCACTCCTAACCCCCCCAACCACCGCAATAAGATGTTGTGGTCGACAGTATCAAAAGCCGCTGAGAGATCTAACAGGACCAGGACAGAGGAACAACCCCTGTCCCGGGCCTTCCAGAGATCATCCACCAATGTGACCAACGCCGTCTCCGTGCTGTGCCCGGGCCTGAAACCCGATTGGAGAGAGTCTAGATATATCACTTCATCCAGGTGCTGAGGGAGCTGTCATGCCACCATACTCTCAACAACCTTCACCACAAAGCGAAGGTTGGAGACCGGACAATAATTCGACAATAATGTTGGATCCAGGGACAGTTTCTTGAGGAGGGCCCTCACCATCGCCTCTTTCAAGGTAAAAGCGGGTAAAAGCCCCTCTCTCAAGGAAGCATTAAATATCCCCTGGAACCAACCTTGTGTCACCTCCTGAGTGGCCAAAACCAGCCAGGAGGGACACGGATCCAATAAACATGTGGTGGCATTAAGCCCACCCAGTATCCTGTCCACATCTTCCAGGGTCACAGGATCGAACTCAACCCACATGACCTCACCAAAATCCACCCCCGCCCCCACCGCCCAGAGATGCCCAGTCAGAGTCCAGCCCATCCCGGATCTGAGAGATTTTGTCCTGCAGATATCAAGAAAAATCCTCGGCCCATCCTTGCAAGGGATCCTCCCGCGCTCCCACATCCAAAAGGGAGCGGGTCACCCTAAAAAGGGCAGCCGGGCAATTTTCTGCAGATGCAATAAGGGCGGAAAAATAAGATTGCTTCGCCGTCCTTATCGCCACTAAATACACCCTAATATGGGACCGTAAAAGTGTTCGGTCAGATCCGGAGCGGCTGGTCCTCCAACCACTCCCTAGGCATCTTTTCTCCCTAGGCATCTTTTCATCTCCCTCAGCTCCTCGGAGAACCAAGGGAACAATTGGGATCGGCACCAGGTCAGAGGCCACAAGGGCATGACCTGGTCAAGGGCCTCGGCAGCCACCCTGTCCCAGGTAGCCACCAAGTCCCCAACCGAGTCGCGTGTGCGAGTCTCAGGAAACGGCCCAAGCTCCATCAGGAACCTATCTGGGTCCATCAGGCGCCTGGGGCGGAACCATTTTGTCGGTTCCGCCTCCCCGCAACAAGGAGGTGCAGAATGGAAGTCCAGCCTAAGGAGCGAATGATCCGACCATGACAGGGGCTCTATAGAAACATCCCCTATACCTAGATCATCCTGCCACTGATCAGAGACAAAAACCAGATCCAAGATGTGACCCCCAGTGTGTGTGGGGTCCCGAATTAATTGGGTCAGGCCCAAGGCTGTCATGGAAGCCATGAACTCCTGAGCAATCCCCGAGGTCCTGCCAGCAGAGGGTACATTGAAATCCTCCATGACCATAAGCCTGGGGGTCTCAACCGCCAAGCCGGCTATAACCTCAAGGAGCTCAGGCAGGGCCAAAGTCACATAGCAGGGAGCCTGGTATGTGATCAATAGGCCCACCTGAACCCCGGAGCCACACTTCACAAAAAGGGATTCACATCCGGTCGTCTGAGGAACAGTGTATTCCCTAGGACACAGATCTTCCTTAATAACCACCGCCACCCCCCAACCCCTCCCCTGAGCCCTCAGCCGATGAAAAACCCGAAACCCAGGTGGGCACATCTCCACCAGGGGAACACCCCCCTCTTGGCCCAACCAGGTTTCAGTAATACCCGTCAGGTCAGATCATGAATGAGGGGGGCCTTATTAACTATGGACCTGGCATTACACAACATCAGCCAAAGGCCCAGGGCCCGATGACTCGGACAGCCTGGGGAATGGGAAATCACTAGGGGGTCGGAGCGCGCCACCTCACACAAATAGCGGGAGCGCGCTCCCAGTACCTGATATGGCCCCCTATAACCGCCAAATCTGCCTCTCCCACTTACTGTGCAAATGGACTGCATCTCTTCCCCCATCGGAAATAACCATCCTTCCTCGATCCGAACCCCCCTGACCCCAAAACCTCCCCGGCATGCTCGACCCCCGGTCTGGCCTCTGTCTCAGGTGGGTTGTCTCCCAACCCCCACCTGGTTACTCTCTCTAACCCCAATAAAAATTTAAATAAAAACCAATACAGTTGGGTGCTACCCCCAGAGCGTTTCCTATGGCCGTGCCACCTCTCGGGATCCCAGGATCTGTCCTTAAGGTAGGCCATTGGTAGTCCGGAGGGCCACTTCAGGGAAAAGGGGACATTTCCCAAGGCCCGCAAGTCCACGGATGAATATTTAATCAGCCCAGCCGACCGCGCCTCCAGTTTTTTTATAGTTAGTAGAAATCAACATGTTTAAAATAATGTGAAAGGTAACATGCATTTGGTTTAATGGCCTGACTGAATTAATTTCTTAATTAAGCTTTCTATAGAGAGTTCAGGCTATATTCTCCAAAAGTCAAACAGACAAAATCTTCAATGTAAAAATATTCCACAGGAATAAAAAATGAGAAAATTGCTGAAAGATCAATGAACTTTTTATAGTTCAGAAAAGTTACCAGTATACTACAATGGTACAGAACAAAAATGTCAGGAATGAATGGTTTTAAACAGTTTTTCCTTATTCAAATTATATATTCTTTATATTCATCTCATGTTTTTTAATGAACCATGGATTCTACTGCCTGCAAAAACTGATTCCTTCCAACCCCAAGCCTGAGAAGTTTGATATCTCCAATAATGTGCAATTGGGGATTTAGAACTATTTTCTGTGCCAGTCTTAAATTGCTTTTCTCCTTCATCTTTTATACTGCTGATTCCTCATAGAATCTTTTCTATTGGGAAATCAACAAACATCAGTCAAATTTGCTATCTTTTATGTTTGAAAAATAATAGTTCCTCTATTCAGAGCTGGAGAAGCTTCTTGGATGAGAAGCGAAATATCCTCAAAGGAAAACAAGAAAGTCCAGTTGCCTTTTGAAAAAAAAAAGCAGGTTTGGGACAACCATGATCTGGATGACTGAAACTCTCTATAGGCATTTAGTTCCTCTATAAGCCTCGCAATATTCAATTTGGGGGGGGGAGGGGGGGCTTCAAAAAGTTTAGCAACGGGTTCTGTCCCCAGTTGCTGGATGGACATGGGCTTAGTGGGCATGGCCTAGTTGGTCTCCTGCATATTGGGGGGGGGCGTGTTTTTGCCCTCCCTGGGCTCCAGAAGCTTTCCTTGAGCCTCTGGGAGGGCAAAAATGGCTTCCCTGGACTCCGGAGGCTCTCTGGAAGCCGGAAACAGACTTGTTTCCAGCCTTCCTAAACTTCCGGGAGGCTCATTTTTCGCCCTGCCTGGGCCTCCGCATGCGCTCTGCACTTACCTGCATCCAAAATGGGCCGTGTGGACACACCTGGGATGGGTGGGGTGGGCGGGACCAGCTAGGAGCGGGATTTGGAGTTCTCTGAACTGTGCAGAATCTTAGCTAGGGTATCTCCTGAATCCCTGTGAACCCCTAGCAGCTCACCCCTGATTAGATTATCATTTTTTAAAAAGAGTGGTTCTCTTTAAGGATGACTCTGAGGTAGGAGAACAGCACAGTATCACTAGCAAAAAGGCAGTATCCTGAAGATCATTATCCTGAATATCAACTTCCAAAACAAAACTATGAATTCTTTAAAAAATGGATTCATTAAGGAAGCACTGAAATATATGACCAAATAAACAGATACGATATTTTCACAAACAAAAGTATTTTAAGTCAGGTTAGATCTCTAGCATGTCAAAACTAGGCTGCAGTTTAGTCTCTTTCTAGAATACTAATTTTATAAAGAAACCATTTGTTTCTACTCATATATGATTAGGACTTCTACCGCAGCAAAATCTTGAATGACTACTAGATGACAGCAAAAGGTTGGAAGTATCCATGTGTCTTTGAATTTTGCAGATCAGAGAAAGAAATCCTAAGCATGATGATCTCAGAAGCATTAATTTTTTCAGGTGGTTCTGTGTAGAATTTCAGTATATATAGTTTGGCTTTTAGATAGATGGAATACAGAAACGATAATTTATTATCAGTTCTTTTTTTTTATTCTGTATTTTGTACTTTAAACAAAACGTGTCTTTAAAACTGTTTAAGGAGACCCATCTGAAAATTTGCTGGCATAATTATTTTGTATTTCCTACTATTTTCTCTTCATTCTGATTAGAAAATGGAGCAATTTTTATTCTACACTGAAAAGCAATTAGTCATATATTTTGTCCTCTACTGAGCTTTGTTTTTGGCTTCTCTCCTCAAAACAGGCTAGATCATTCAATGTATATCACCTCCAGTAATGCCAGGCTGTATAGAAATATAAGCAGTGGTCCCATTTATCTTATCTATAACAGCAAGGTTATAGTAGCTACATCTATGTCAAGGTCTACATAATAGAACTTACATATACTTACATCTACATATACTGTACTTACATAGTATATGTAATTTGTGGCATGGACTAGTCTTGCTTTGACCAGCTTTATGTTTTCCAGATGTGTTTGAATTTTTGTTAACTGTAACCCCAGGATTTCTGGAAGGTTTCAGATTGGGGAAATTATTAGAAGCCGCAAATCTTGTTGTGTATTGTCAATGGTTGACAAATGATTGTACCCTATGACTATCATTAAGTGTTGTATGTTATGATTCTTGATTCTTAACTAATGTATATTTTCTTTATGTATTCTGAGAGTACACTAAGACAAATTCATTGTGTGTCCAATCATACTTGGCCAATAAAGTATTCTATTCTATTCTATTCTATTCTATTCTACTCTACTCTATGGTAAAGCTTCAGGACATCTCCTTGCAAACTTAGATTTTTTTAGTCAGTGCTCAGCAGAGCTCTTAAATAGCATAGCTCTGGTGATTTTTGGAGTCAAGTTTCTTCGATAGGAAGTTTTTAAAGCGCTTGCATTTTACTATGCTAAGTTGCCTTTATAAAAGTTCCATTGTATATAAAAAGAACAGCTTTCCAAGAATGGTAGCAATAATTTAGATTGTTGATATACTGAAGGAGAAACAGTGTGTGAAGAATTGGCAGCTTTTTAAACCTAAAATAAAACTGGTATAAATGTTTTACAGATGGTATACAACTTTGTCAGTAATTTCCAAAATAGATAAATCATGCAGTAACAAATGTAGGAAATGCCGTGAAACAAAAGGATTGTTTTACCTCATGGGGTGAACATGCAAAAAAAATCAAGAGTTTAGGGATGGCATACATAGCACCATCCAGAGAATTTTTAAAATTACATTTGAAACAAAATCCCAAATTTTCTTACTAAGTATAATCCCAGAATATATTAGTAAAAATACCATAACTTATTGAGATAGAATTTCACAGCTGCAAGAATAAATTTTGCCCTACATTGGAAGAAAGATGGAATACCAACAATATCTGATTGGGAATTGGGCTTAAGTGTTTATAAATATTGAAAAATCAATTACAGTACAGAGAAGGGGAAAGTTCAAAATTAAATACTTATTCCAAGCTATTGTCTTTTCTTTTCCTTCCCCATACCCTTTTTTGTACTCATTAATACTGTAATTAAAAATAATAATATAGTGGAGACTTCAGTATTAATTTCAAAGGCATAAACTTTTTTTTCAAATTACAAAACAATTCAATGCCATTTGCAGCTTATCATTGTCATTCCAAACACCAACTCTACTATATAAGCAATTCTATGTTCATGGCTATATTAGAAATACTATTTAACATTGATACATGTTTTCTATTTTGAAAGGTTTCATTTACTTTCATAATTATAGACGTAATAGTTTTCCGTTTCTATTGCATAGACACTACTATACTTAATTTCTATCTGTATTCTAAAATGTATTATTACTATTCTATAACACAATTTGGAAGAATATGTGGGTTGTATAGATAGCATTAGCACTTTACAGACACAAGAAGATATTATTCTTCAGGAATAAACTTAGTTTACTCATTCCGTATCAAGTATTGCTTGGAAAATCTGACTTTGTAAGCTGCTTCATCTCAGAATAACTATCTTCCTTTTCTTAAGACATAGACTTCAAAATCCACAAAGCCTATTCTGGTCAAAAATTCTGGGAGCTGAGGATCTTATTTTCTAGGATATATATTAAGTAGTTTGTGCATAAGATAAGCATTTTACAAACCGCATTTTACAAATGCACAGAGATGAAGAGATACCACTACTAACTCTTCCTCCTTTTATCGGCACATATCAGCCTTACCTTTTCTATCCTCCGCCCTTTTGAACATCATTTGCCTATTATAAAAATCCTATGTGCTATAAGATTTTGTGTAGCTGGAAAAGAGCGAAGAATAATTTGCAATGGCTGAATGTTCTAATGTGTTCATTGAAACTCATGCCTATCTTACTTATGCTCTGTGGGAGCGGGGTAGCAAGGAAATTCAGTTCCCTCCTGTTAATGGAAGTATTTTTCTTCAGAATGAAAATGTGGAGAGGGGATGTGTTTGGATTAAGGGCTCCATATCATTGCATTCTCATTCATAAAATGGGGACATCCCATTTCCCAGAAGTGCTTTGAGATTAATAATTTAAAATCAAGAAAATCCCTGAAGAAACAGAGAGAATGAGAAGAAAAAAGAAGGGAGGGAGGGAGGAATTGCAACACTTGGAGCATGAATGAGGCAGAAATAATACCTGTATAGTGTATTTTATCTCATCCATTTCTTTTTTCCTTTCCATGGCACTTTGTTTAGCGTATTGAGATTTATTTGCAACCCTGCACCACAGTTATAATAAAAGATATTATTTCACACTGTTTTGAGTTACAGTGTGGCACTTGGCAGGACTGTCCACTTTCACTGTTTAATTTGATCTTCTGATATTCACCATGATATCTGATTCGGAACAAGGGGCATAATCCATTCTTATCTGCCTATTTTTCCAATCATTGACAGTACCTTCTAGATGCAGGATCAAATAGTGAATAGTGAAATCTTTATAGCTTGGTAAGGTTCCCTGCCCAATAATTCATTGACACTGTAATCAACTGTAACTGCTTTGCAACTTCAGCAGTCCTTTCTAATCATCCTGAACCACTAAAACAATGATTATCCTAATATTGTCTGTCTGGTATGATCTGATTTATAACAGTCTATCTCTTTGCTCTATGCTGCATTAAAATTCCATGGAATATTTATTGAGGAAGAAAAAAAAATCACTTAAATGTGAAGAAGGAAAACAAACAAAGGGCAATAAACTTTGGTCTCCAGATGTTCTGAGCAAGCTTAATCAGCATGGTCACTGGTAAGGAATATTGGGAGCTGTACCCAGCAACAACTGAAGGAGTGCTGTGAAATAAGTCCATTCAAGTTCTACTGAAGCATGTTTTACTGAATTCAGTGAAAGGTATTCTTGGGTACGTCCATATAATCAAGGCCAAAGTAAAAGCTGGGGAAGGGAGCCTCTGCTGGCTTTAGCAGCTACACTGTATATTGAAATGCTGTGAAAATTAACTGTGCTGCTAAAGAGAGTCCAGCTATTTCTATATCCTTTCTTATAAACTCTCTTCTCAAATACCTATACCACACAAAGGAACCCAAATGCCTTTGCTTCCACTATGACTTCCTGGTTCCTTTTTATTTTGAACAAATATAAATCTAAAACAAAAATGGATGAAGGAATTAATATTTCTTATCTGCCCAATAAGTGGAATTCTCTGGGCAAAAATAACAATTTTAAAATATTTCTAGAAATGTTTTAAATAGAAGCAGACAGGTTAAAAGTAAAATGGAATTAATAAATCATCATCATTTAACGACCCCATAATCCCTTGTGAGATGGAGTCTGGACAACTGAATGGAGCTAGTAGAGTGTTTACTGGCCGGATGCCCTTCCTGTCACCAATGCGGAGTCTTGTTCAGCAGATATATTCTCATTGTGCTCAGAGAGAGAAATATCTGCCTCTACCTATGTTCGAACTCACAGACTCCTGGTTGTGAGGCGAGAGCTCCACCTCTAGGCCACCGCACCACTCCTAAAATGAAATTAACAAATACCTGGAAAATTTCGTATTAGATATGAATCTGTACTTAGGACAAATCATGGAACCAAATTGCAAAAGGCACTCCCGGAAAGGACGTTTTGCTCCTATTTTTCTGTTGCATGAAAGAATGTTACTATCACCCAAAACATTTGAGGAGGGGCAAGACTATGGAAGGCTGAACAATTGATATCCCAGTTGTTACTGCCACCTAAAAAAAACAAACAAAAAAACTAATGTTGATTAAGGGCCTTCTATCAAAGGTAAGATGGGATCAAAGTTGTTTTTTAAATTAAACCAAGGAGCAGATACTGACAGCTGCACAAATCAGCATGGAAATGTAACATTCCATATAGCTATTTCACAAAAGAAAGAGTACAGCAAAGAAGATCATTTTTTTAAAAAAAGTAAGAATCTGGGATAAATTATACCCTCAGCAGATATGTGTGGAAGAGAGAGGAGATGGGAGGGAACAATAAGAAAGGGATGAGTAGAAAGCACTGATTCTTTAAAATAAGTATTTGTACAATTTAAATTGTGAAATGTATCAGACATGCTGTAAGAGTAAAAATATTGATTTTGACTTTTACAAAATTTGCATATCTGGGATAGATATCATTGAAAATTTCATAGATAAGGTATGCTTCTTCTGTTAATTTGACTAATCTAAGAGTCAGTTTGATGTAAATTTGTCATTAGCCTTTGAGATTGTACTGTAGGAGGAAAAATCCATTCCCACCTAACTTGTAACCTGCTGTGGTTCATATCAAGAACTGTTAAGAGTTGCCTGCACCAGAATCAATGGAATTGTCAGACTAACTCAAACATGCTTGTCTGAAAGCTGGATCAGCCTTTGTGTTTTCTCCTAGGGGAAAAGTGTCAGAACTGGTAGGCCAATCTAAAAGTAAAAGGTGTCATAGTCTAATATTGATCCATTTGATGTGAGCAGGAGACCAAGTCAGGTGTTCCATAGGACAGGTTATGTTTGGAAATGCAAAAATAATGACATGTTTAGAATTCTTCATGGGAAACAGCTTAAATATGAGACAGCTGTCAAGGCAGGTCAAAACACCAGGAAAACAGTCATAGCAGTGGCCCTTTAATTGCTAGTCTGGGATGTGCAGCTGACAGCTCTTGAATACTTGCATGGCAATTTTAGTACTCCGTGCAAATTCAAGCTGCTTCACAGCCTTCTGCTTATGTGTTCCTTTTGATGGAGCTGTCTTACTAACATGGAATTTTAAATTTTAAGGTAAACATTTTCAATGTTGGTTTGATACGGAATTTTTGATCCGGTCCCGAAGGAGCAAAATGCTAGCTATCCTGCTATGCAATGCTATGCAGTGCTAAATTAAAGTAAAAAAGTAATTGTACCATAGAGTACTAGAATCTACACACTCTATTGAAGCATGCCACATGATAAGACTACCTGTACTAGATATGGGCCAAAAAAAATCTGGATGATCACTAGATGACAGTAAGTCTCTAGCTCTTTGCTGCCATCCAGTGGCCATTTGGATTTTTGCTGGTCAGGTTTGATAGATTCAAGAAATCCTGACTTTGAACATAGCCACTGTAAAGATTGAATAGACAGTGGATATAGCAATGTCATTCTTCCTCTCACCAATTCTTCTCTTTCATAAACAAATATGAATCATATATATTTGCATGTATATGCTCTTGTCTAAGAGCATAATAAAGTATTGTTAAATACAGATCCATTTCCCTCTCTCACATTCTCTCATACATTATTTTTTGCATTGGCTTTCTTCTCTTCCAAGTGTCAATTTCAAAAGCACTCTGTTTCCCTACATTCACTCTTCTTCCTGCAATACAGCATTCTTTTTCATGCAGTGACCAACCAGGCTGAAACATTGATAACTCCATGAACTATTTGAAGATGATTACATGTCATTAAGTCCTTGTCAACTCTTAGCACCCAGATAGATAGGATTTCTCTATGGTGGCCTCCCCTTAACTGGGCTTGCAGCTCTTTCAATGGTGCATACATGTTTGCTATAACTGAATCTATCCACCTTGCTACTGATCATAGTCTTTCTTTCCATCTTTCCCAGCATTAGAGCTTTCTCCAGAAAGCGAAGTCTTTTCTGAACACATTCCACACAATTGAACATCTTTCTTTAATTAATGAAGCACATAGTGACTTACTTATATATATATTTGGCTTCCTTAATGATCAGAATTAATCAGCAATAATATCATTGAGCCATGGTGGTGCAGTGATTAGAATGCGGTACTGCAAGCTACTTCTGCTGACTGCTAGCTGCCTGCAGTTTGGCAGTTCAAATATCTCCAGGCTCAAGATTAACTCAGTCTTCCATCCTTCTGAGGTGGGTAAAATGAGGACCCAGATTGTTGGGGGCAATAGGCTGATTCTGTATTTCAATTAGACTAATAGGTCTATAATTTGAATCACTTTTTTTTGTGAATGGATAGCACTAGCACTTAGACTTATATGTTGCTTTATAGTGCTTTACAGTCCTCTCTAAACAGTTTACAGAGTCAGCCTATTGCCTCCAACAATCTAGGTCCTCATTTTACCCACTTCAGAAGGATGGAAGGCTGAGTCAACCTTGAGCCTGGTGAGATTTGAACTGCCAAATTGCAGGCAGCTGGCTGTCAGCAGTAGTTTGCAGTACTGCACTCTTGACCATTGTGCCACCAAGGCTTTTCAATAGGTTACTACAATAGAGAGCTCCCAACCAGCTGGAATTTGGCAGAAATTATTTAAACTTGTGAATGAAGGAGCCCACCCATTTACATGACATTTGAATAAATCAGGGGTAGAAGATCTTCTCCAGAAACCTTACTGGACTTATGAATGAACCCTCTAATCTCTGGTTCAGTCACTGGAGTCCAAGGTGTGGAGGGAGTACATGCCTTTTGTAGATCATTTTGTGAGAACTCTAGTACACTGCAGCTGGAAGCAGTAAATAATTGGCTGCAATATTCTTCTCACATGGTGTCTGTACACTGTTATCATTGCTATTGCCACTATTTTTAGGAGATATTGCTACTACACCAATCAGTGATTCTGCTGCTATATGTGTTGTTAACACTATCTGTTGTAAGTTCTTCAATTTTCTCAATATTTCATTTCATTCACTATCTGGCAGTGCTCCAAAAGAATGAATCAGCTGTACAGTACTTCTAGAACTTCATCTGTTTTCTCACCACTTGACTTTAGGTGTTTATCTGAGTTGCTTAAAAAACATTTATAGTGGATAGCATATCATTACACACACGCAATGGTGAATAATTGAACCAGAGCAAGTCTTCATCCTTGAGAGAAGAAACACAGATTTGCTAGGACAGGCAATGTATTTTGGAATCCTTGAAATGACCTTTTTCTCTGTAACTTTTCATAAGCCAGTAGTAGGAATCAAAAACTGTACTTTTTCCTGCCATACCTGTTTCCAGATGTTTGGCCAACAAACCATCTTAAATGTTGTATCCTCTTCCTTCCATATAGATGCCTGGAGACAAAGTTATTTTGGACTTTATAATTATCCTATCATATATCAAAGGTCAAAATGTCATTCTAATGGTAACTAATATATTTCTAAGATTTCACATTTCAGTTGATATTGGAATCAAGTCTGGACTTTCTACTACATTTCTTCTGTTCACACAACTCTCTAAGTACCTGGGTATCAGGTCTGTTAGATCAGAGGTCTCCAACCTTGGCCACTTTAAGATTTGTGGATTTCAATTCCCAGAATTCTGGGAGTTGAAGTCCACGAGTCTTAAAGTGGCCAAGGTTGGAGACCCCTGTGTTAGATCATTCCTTAGAATTGCATAGATCAGTCACCACAATCTTTTTCCTACAACTTTCAGCCCCACTTGAAATATATCCAGGTTATTACCATCCTCTCCTGCACCTAGAACATCCTCTTGCATCTTGTGTACCTCTTCTTCCCCTTTGTGTCATCTTAGAAGAATTTGTCAGTACTCTGTACTAGCAGTCAGGCCTGGAAACAGCCATCTAGAAGTCTCTCTGAGCTCTGATTAATAAGATTTTATCAGGAAGAAAAGAATATGATAAATACTAAGCAATATTACTGCTGTTAAATGTGAACCTTACATATAGGTGATTCAGAGTAGTCAGTGTCTTGCTTTTTCCTCTCTTGTGCATTTAGTGAATCAATCGGAATAGAGCTGGAAGGGATCTTGGAGGTCTTCTAGTCCAACCCCCTGCTCAAGCAGGAGACCCTATACTTTTTCAGACAAGTGGCTATCCAGTTTGTCCAGTGATTGGAGAAAGATTACCACTCTGAGAATGTATGAACTAGTCTGCATCTGGCCATTGCTTATCCAACAGCCTCCCTTTTAATGTGAGAATCCACAAACACAGAATTTGAATAGAATATATTTTGGACTCAGCCCAAGATGGACAGACTGGAATATTTGATTCATTGAAAGAGCTATCCAGATATTGAGCATTTTTATAAAGCAGCAGATGCCATCCACGTACTATGTTTCTTTTGATAATATCTTTTACTATAGTCTCAAGTATCAAAGCCACCTAACAGGCCACATAATCAGGTTCAGTGCCAGTCAGCAGTTATATCTCAGAGGAAGAGACGGATTTGTAATTAAAGAAGGAGCAAGGACTACTCTATTGAGGGATGAGAGGGGAAGATCTGGAAGGGGTGGAGTTCCTGCTGAAGAAGTAGAAGGGATGAAAATACCTCTCACTGGCTTCTGTCCTTTATGTGGAGAAGGAAGGGATATAGAAGTCTGGAATGGAGAGATTTTGAAGGAGAAGTGGAAAATGTCCTCCTTCAAGCTGGATTCAGATAGGAAGAAGGGACCTGAAAGAGGAGGAATATCAACAGCATAACTTGATCCTCCAGCCATCCATTAGCAAGAAAGAAGGGAAGAAGCACCTGAATTTCTTGGGAGGGGGAGAGAAAACAGGAAAAAAGATGGTATAAAGAATAAACTGGTAAGGCAGGAACCAGTGATTCCCAGGTCAGAGACAGCTGTTGTGTTAAGATACATTGGGTTCCTTCCCATGCTATTAGAGAATTGCCAAGTATATGTTGACTCAGAATGATAAAAGGAAAGAGTCTAGAGTTTAAACTCTAAATCATATAGACTTACTGTCTGTATGGGCTTTGATTAGTCTACTACTGCAATGGACAAATCATCTTTAGGCATTCTTGTCTTTAGTAAGGTAACTACAGGTAATCCTCGACTTACAACAGTTCATTTAGTGACTGTTTGAAGTTACAATGGCATTGAAAAAAGTGTCTTATGACTATTTTTCACACTTATGACCATTGCAGCATCCCCATATTCACTTGATTTACATTCAGATGCTTGACAATTGGTTCATATTTATGACAATTGAAATGTCCCAGAGTCATGTGGTTCCCTTTTGCAACCTTTTGACAAGGAAAATCAAAGGGGAAGCCAGATTCATTTAACAACTGTGTTATTAATTTAACAACGATTCACTTAACAAACTTGGCAAGGAACATCGTGAAATGGGCAAAACTCATTTAACAGATTTCTCACTTAGCAATGTAAATTTTGGGCTCAGTTGTGGTCATAAATTGAGGACTACCTGTATTTAGCCTCTAGATTATGTCTTAAAGACTTCTGAGCAAGCACGTTCTGGAGAAGAGGCTAAATATCTGGAAAGTTTTATAATTGACTGGTTTGAAATGTAAGGACAACAGCATCTTTCATCTCAATATACATTTCTGATTCTACTTTTAGCCAATGACATATTTTTTTTGAGGGGGGAGTTTAATTGAAAGAAAGTCATGGAAAGAAACCCAACCTATATAATTAGATTCTGATTGATAACTAGCTGTAAAATTGAGTGAGTGGGATATTAATAATATGTTTATTCATTCTAAATGGCAGAGATGGAAACCTATCCATTTCCATTTTAGAAGCCTTGAATGGAAGCGAGCTCCTGAACAATGAAGAGCCAAGGTGATACAATTTTTAAATGACAAGCAGTTAGCAGGAATCTTATAATTGCTCAGCTACATTACAGCTATACAACTGAGCAGCCATTTGAAGACAGGCCGGACAAAAACCTAGCTCGAAAGCATGACACCAGGCATTTTTAATATCTTATATGAATTTGGTTTGCTTTTAAACTACAGCTGGGGGCTTACAACTTTAAGCTCTATTACTGGGAGAAGATACTTTTTTGCTTAAATGATAAACAGTACCGTCCTTTTTTTATTTCCTATTTTAGCCAGTAGGGCTAGAAAAATGTTGCATAGAACTAGAGTAATACTCATCTCTCTTTTCCTCACCAGAGGAACAACCAGGGCCATGATAAAATTGAGAAGGCATTATGATTTTCCTAGTTCAACCTGATTCATGCAAGAAATCCAGAGGTAGATACTATAGTACAGCGATGGCGAACCTTTTTGTTATGGTGTGCCGAAAGCATGCGTGTGCGTGCACCCACAATCAATGCACCCCACCCTCGTGCATGCGCATGCAACACCCCTGCCCCCTTACCTGCACTGCGTATGTGTGTGCCTCTCCGGGCTCTCTGGGCTCCAGAGGCCCTCCTGAGGCTGAAACTTCCGTTTTCTGGTCCCGAGGCTGCAGAGGCTTCCCTCGAGCCTCCAGGAGGGCGAAAACAGCCTCAATTGGGCCGAAAATCAGCTGGGATGCGTGCGCATGTGCAGTGCAGGTAAATTTGGCTGGGGCTTGCATGCCCGCCCAAATGGCTCTGTGTGCCATAGGTTCATCATTACGGCTATAGTATTTCTGATTGGCAAAACAGTTTTCTTTGCACTTTGGTAAATAAAAGCCAGCCCTTGACTGTTTCTCATCCTTGGATTATAGAACATACTGCAGATCCATAATCGGATCCTTATACGTATTTCATGAGCCCTTGATTTTAGCGGACAGTTTTGCATAACCGTTATCGATTGTTGATTAATTACTGTTTGATACTCTAGTCTAGAAGCCTCCTTTCCTTCTGTGAAATATTCAATTAATTCGTTCATTAACAGCTTTCCAGTCCCAGAGTAGGTAAGAAGGTAATTTTCTCCTTCACTTGAGACATGAGTAGATTTTCAAAATGCTTTGCCTTTGAATTCAGAACTGTTGAACTTGCTGTTCTGCAGGTACAAAAAGACACAAGTTTTTTTTTTTGTTTGGTAGAAGGGTATATGATTCTCAACAGGATTTTGGCAATAACCTTGGTCATGGAACAGCTTTTTTTCTCCAAAGCTTGATCACAGATGGCCAACCAAACAAAATGCCCACTGCAAAGGGCTGTTTAAAATTCTACAAGCATCGTAGCAACCAGACAACATCCTGAAATAGGGTCAGCCCAATTGACAAGCACATGGAGGCATGCCTATTTCCCATTATGCTTCACTCACACTGTTGTATAGTTGTGCTATTGCTAGGGGGCAACTGAGGTGACACCACATTCCTTTTTTCTGTGCCTGAAATTGTAAGCTTCCTGCCGCACAAAATAATTATAGAATCAAACTCTTCTCTCCCAAACAAGGTGTTCTGCCAGGCATTTTATTACTGCAGTAAGTGTGTTGTAACTTGTACTTATTTGTATTTGCAATTCTGGGCTATTTTACCTATTATAGCACACAATTACACTATACTGAAAGGAAGGAATTTGTTCCTAAGTAGTGAGAATTTGAGCGGTGCCCATTTTCCAGCTCAAATTCCCATCAGCAGATCTGTACTACACTCATTTGTTGTGCAAGTGGAGGACAGAAAGTCTTAAATAGGGAAGATTATTTGGTGCACATATGGTTGCACATATCACAGAGAGAGTAATGAAAAGAGGTTTTTTATAATGTTTCTGGGCTATTCTGACTTATGCAGAGGCATGGGAAACATGGAAACTGAGGCATTTCTATAGCATTTATTTACTTTCTGAACTGAAAAAACTACATTCACTTCTAGTCTGGTTGGCCAGCCTAGCTATGAATTTAAGATTTTCTTCAATATGATAGCGCAAAGCACTATAATTCTCATTCATTTTTAAGATTGTAGGTAGCTTGGGAAACTCTAGCTTGCTACTATTCTGACTTCTCCTAGTACTTTTTTTTTTACCAAAGACGGATTGCTTCATCCACTTCACATAGGAATTATCTTTTGTTTTGGTAACCATATATTTGTGAGAAGTATTTCTGATTTTATATTCACTTTGTACTGTGTCTTTGTAAGTCTTCATTCTGGTGTTACCACTAGATGCAGAAACTAACATCTATTAGAATAAGCCAGGGGTGTCAGACTCAAGGCCCACAGGCTGGATCCAACCAATGGGACCACCCTTCTAGCGAAGGACTGGCCCAATGTGCCTCTGACAGCGAAAATGTAGGTTGGGAGGGCCATGTGCTCAAAGAGCGCTCAGGCCACCACAGGCGCCCCCGATACGAGTGACAATGAGCTGAACCTCCCCCCTCCCCCGAGGTCAAACACAACCCTGATGCAGCCCTCAATGAAATCAAGTTTGATGCCCCTGGAATAAACGTTCTGTCTTCTTGGCTTGCTTTGAAGGGAACTCCTATATTCCATTTCATATGTTTACACAAATATTTTCCAGAAAAAATATATAGCACTTACAAAAGGATATTATTACAATATCTTGGTATGGTACCACACAGATCATGATGATTTCTAAATTAATTAGAAAATCCACATGTATGTATTTCATATTTCCACTTTAATGTTTGTCCCAGAGCATGGTATGAAGATGTGTATAGAGTAGCACCACAGAAGGGGTCCAGTTTGCATTTCATTAAATAGTTTCTGTGGGATTAGCAACTTTACGTTAAATTGAGAAGAAGCAGATGGTACAACAAGCTTGAATTGCTTCTCCCTGCCAAAAAGGACATTTAGCTTTTATTGACAATTGTGCTGGGAATGGAAAGTGAAAAGAAACAGACTGATAGCCTCCATTGGTCAGGCTGACTCCCCTTTCTGGAAGGAAACGTATCACAGCAGTCTTTATTTCTGAACTTGAAGGATATATCACTTTTCCTCTTTCCCCTTTATTCTTTGTCCCTTGGGTGTCTTGACTTTAGATTATTTGCGTATATGTGTGATATATATTTGCGTATATGTGTGAAATCCATACATGTTCATGGATTTGTTATTTCCCACAGTTGGACTCACTGAGTTCTGGGAGTGAGTGTTTAAATGTCTGTGTGCACATTAGCCAGTCATATAGTATTGCATCCTTCTCTTCTGCTTATTAGCACTTTAGTCTATTTTTTAAGTCTCCTAAGATTGATTTGATTGGTACTAACATAGTATGTTAGTTCAAGTGGAACAGGTCACATGTTGCTCAGTGACAAAGCAGGGAAATGCCTTGTGTTTGAAATCTCCCTGCTTTCCACAGGGAGATTAAAAGTAGGTGAGCTGAAAATCAATTATCAGATGACATGATGGTTGTTGAGAACAGAAGTGTCTAACAGAACATATTCCTTGTTTAACATGAATATGCTTTCACTGGTCAATAGGGATGCAAGGGATCTTTTAGATTAATGATTTTCTTGGAAAAAATGAATAAGCAAAGCAGTCAAAGCTTGGCAGTGTAATTAGGACTCTAAAACTTTCTCAATCCCAATCTCCAGAAACAGAGGCCAGATCTTTCAGTGGTTCTTGGCATCACCATTTGTAGCTTAAGCAAAGAAAAAAAAAAAGGAACGAAGGAAAATATATCTTGTCTTTATAAATCATTGAGCCAGTCTATAAATAGCAGAGTCAACTTCTTCAAAGGACAAAGAAGCCTGTGCCTTCCATACTAAATTAGCAATGTGTCTTTGCACTATGCTTGTCATTCTTGCACACATTTAAAAAGGGTTTGGTTTATGATTGCACAAACCAGAAGAGTTGAGCAGGCTTTTTTATATTGCCTCCACTATGGGCTTTGAATGAGGTGAAGGCAATATCATGGGGGCCTGTCTGTTAAATGTTTTTGGGCTATTGTTAGAGGAATATGGATAGTCCTTAAAAGCTGAATCAAAAACTTTCTATCCTGCCCTGTCCCAGAAAATTCCATTTCAGAATCTTCTAGACCAGGCTTTGATGGTAATGCACCAACACAGATTTACACTGTGGAAACATAAATGTGGCATCTGGGTCAGAGTCACTATGGCAGAAGGACTGTTTAGCAGAATGTTTGGGAGGATTTGAATGCTTATTACTTAAAACAGATCTTACCATTTTTATGGTTTCCAGTGATAAGAAAAGTTCTTCCAGCTTCACAAGTCCTCAAAAAAAACAAAAACAAAAAACAAAAAACCAACTCTTGAAACAATAAGGCAGTCTAATAGGTCAATACTTAAAACTGGAATCCAGAAATTAGAAGTGATAAAATCTTTTTCTATATGTATAGAAATGTGGCTGGCTTTCTGAACTTAAACCTCATTTAAGCCTCCTCAAAAGTTAAAAGATTTCAATATTAAACTGTCTTCTCTATAGTTCAATGTTCACACTTATCATTTAGCTTCCCCTTTGACACAACTGTAATTAAGGCCATCTCAACAGACAGTTCTGCCAGCAGTCTTGAAAAATTGACTTATTGTGCTAATCTAATTCAAATTAGCTTGCTTCTACCCTACTTTCCTCCTTGTGTTTCATCTATATATTAATTAGGTCACTGATAGCCAGACAACTTCAGACAAATGCTTCAGAACTGACCTGAACCATATGGGATTTCAATATCCCACTTCAAAGAAGATAAAAAGGCCAGGCCTGTTTTGAATTAGTACAGCTCCTGGAAATTTCATGTACAAATCCAGACAGTAATGTTTCAGAAGCAGTATGCCTTTGTCTTTTTGTAATATGCATTTTGATTTTTCCCAGTCTAAGCTATGGCCCCATACCAACCTGGTCTACTTAGGATCATACAGCAGAAAAGGTTATTTAGGTGCTGCTATCTGCTGAAGTCAATTGAAAAAAAGTATCTGATCATCTTAAGGGAAAACTCGGTACTAATTTCTGTGTTGTACTAGCATTGAGTATATCCTGAGCCTTTTACTTTTGGGGGCCATATGCTTTTACATGTTTGCTTCTATGAAAGAATTTCCCTCCATTCTTGTTATTTTCTTAAATTCTCAACCACTCTTGGAGAGCTCTAGGAAATTCTTGTCTTCCTTGATATGTTGCAGTGCAGCAACTTTCTCTTAGTTCCTTCATCTCCTCCCACAAAGCCACAAGCATATACTATAGTTCAGCAAGTGTAGTTTGGGTCCTCTTCAGGTAGAAATATAAACACTGCACAGACTTAACAAGTTGCAGTGATGCCCTCTCATTGTCTATGTTGAATGGACCCTTCTCTGCCAGCATCGAACTTCCAGCCAGATCTTTCCTGTTGCTTGTTCTATGGCAAACTCCCAGAAGTTGCCTCTATGGGTGAGAAAGAACCTGTATTGATAGAACGATAAAAAAAGAAATAAAAGTAAAGGGGGATAAGCCCCAGCTATCTCCACCAAACTATTTCCCCACTTCTCATTTGGCTTTTATTCTGTAAGATCAGAAACAAGAGACAGCTCCTAGTATACTGAAGTCCCAGTTCTTCCCCAATTCCTGGACATGAAGACAAACAAGAGCTCAAACACAAGGCTAAATGTATTTGGGTCATCCCTTTGCCACCTTAGAACACTATATTTTTATACTGAAGTAACATATGATGAAATCTTTGTACAGAGCAGCTCGCCTGAGCAAGGCCTGGGTCCTTTCTCCATCGAGATCTGGTGATATTTAGCTGTGCAGGATCCAAGAGCCAGCTTAGCCCAAAATCAGAAAAAAATGGTGTATTTTCATGTTTGGCATTTACAAATGGTATAATTAAATTAAAACAGGGCAGTATACTAATTAGAAGAAAGGTAAAAAGGTAAAAATTTCCCGTCCATTTGTGTCCGACTCTAGGAGGCAGTGCTCCTCTCCATTTCCTAGCCAAGGGAGCCAGCATTGTCTGAACTCACTTCCATGATCATGTGGCTGTCATGACTATATGCATGGAATGCTGCTACCTTCCCATCATTGTGGTACCTATTTAGCTACTTGCATTTCCATGCTTTCGAACTGCTAGGTTGGCAGGAGCTGGGGTGAGAATGGGCACTCAGCCCATCATGCAGTGCTTGGGTTTTGAAGTACCAGCCTTCCAGTCAACAAAGCCCGGTGTCTTTAATATTAGGCCATCATTTCCCCTCTAACAAGAACCCTTGCTTAAATCTCATTTTCTGATTTTTTTTGCTTTTTTATTTTTTTATTTTTTCACCCCTTTCTTGTCTGATTAAATAAGGTGCTAAGTCAAATATAGTTGGCTTGGTTTGGTATATGTGTATGCATTTTGTAGTTAACAATGATTTATTTTCTTTTAAAATGTAATTGCATTCTATTTCCACATTCTATTTCCACTGTAAGCATATGGCTTAATATAGGCATAATGCCACAACTTCTGGTGAACTAACTGGTGAACTAAAGCTCCAGTAATGCTGAAACAAGCAAGCAAACAAAGATAGGAACTTCCCCTATATTGTTCTTCTGTGGGTAGGTAAAAAAAACCTTGCTCAATCAAGCAGACATTACTCTTGAACAGTTGCTGATTTAAGCTTTATTCAGTAGGTGCTACTGTATATTTCTTTTCTATGTGTTTTTATTTGAAAACACTTAAGGTTTCAATTAATATTAAGTCCTATAAAACATGCATGTTAATTGCTTTGATATGCCATTTAGAGGGGAAAACACAGAAGAACATTAAATAAAGACAAATGAAGACTCTTTTGGGGGTGGATGGGAGATGAGAGTGGCATTCTAAAGAAGCATTTGCCCGGCAATTACCAATTGAGTTGAAGGGACTGTAATGAAATGCAGTGAAATGAAATGAAGAGCAGGAGAACTGTTCTCCTAACAGTGTTACAGTATCACTGTTAGGAGAACAGTGTTTTTCCTAACAATGTTACTCCTAACAGTGGAAACAATCAACCAATGGAACAGCTTGCCTTCAGAAGTTGTAGGTGCTTCATAATTGGAGGCAGAGTTGGAAGGGACCTTGTAGGTCATCTAGTCCAACCCCCCCACCCAAGCGGGAGACCCTACACCATTTCAGACAAATGGCAGTCCAATCTCTTCTTGAAGGTCTCAAGTGATGACGCTCCCACAACTTCTGAAGGCAACTTCTGTTCCATTGTTCTCACTGTCAGAAAGTTTCTCCTTATTCCCAGGTTAAATCACTCTCTTGTTCAGTTTCCATCCATTATTCCTTGTCTGGCCTACAGGCACTTAGAAAATAGCTTGACCCCTTCCTCCCTGTGGCAGCCCCTCAAATATTGGAAGACTGATATCCTGGTCCTTCTCTTTACTAGACTAGCCAAGCCAAGTTCCTGTAACCGTTCTTCATATGTTTTAGTCTCCATTCCCCTAATCATCCTGGTTGCTCTTCTCTGTATTTTTTCTAGAGTCTCAACATCTTTTTTATAATGTGGCGACCAAAACTGGATGCAGTACTCTAGGTGTGGTCTTACTAAGGCTTTATAGTACCTCACTTGATCTTGATTGTATCTTATTGTTAATGCAATTTAGGATTGCATTAGCTTTTAAAAAGAGACTGAACAGCCACTTGTATGAAATGATAGTTTCCTACTTGACCAGCAGGTTTGACTAGAAGACCTCCAAGGTCCCTTCCAATTCTGTTTTTCTTTATTCTGACACATAAGTTAGACAGAACTGAATATTGACAGTATGATATGCTAATTCTGAGTAGCTGGATGGGTTCTCTAGTCAAGGGTCTTATCTGTGATCAACACATCCATGTTGATGCAGTGACAATATATCTGGCTTTTGCATGATATAATGAGGTGTAAATAAATGGCATCAGGTGAATTCACAACATATCAAAGAAAAATTGATTGGTTAATTTATGGCTCAGGGTGCAATTTTGAAACCGCAGCCATCGTGCAATTTATGTAAGCTATCTTTGAAGATACTTATGGAACAAAAAGCAGAATGATAATGAAATAGAAAGGCAACTCTATTAAAAGAGGTTATTCACTCAGAAACAACCATGTCCAGCTGCTAGATTGTTAGTGTGCTCAGTCTGATACACAATATCTTCATAATATTACATACCATGAAGAAAAGTATTAAGCTAAAACATGAATTTTAGAGGTCAAAGCATCCCAGAACGAGCACAAAAACTCTCGTGTTCAACCTCTGGACTTTCAGTCTTAGATACTGACATTCAAAGGGCCCTGATCAAAACTAATGTCTTGGTAGGTGCAACTGCATGTAATACAGAATAGCAGTAGAAATGTTAGTTATATAAAATGTCCCATTCAATGTCCCATTGAATGGCTTCTTGAAATTTCTTTTGATCATAGTAGTCTTTAAAATATAGTGGGTATTTTTGTTGGCTGTTGTTTCAAATTTTTTTTTACAGAAGTCTTAAGTATTTTTCAGAGGTAAAACAGCAACATTTTTGCATTTTCTCGATATCCATTATACTACTTTACATTGTACTACAGTACAGTGCAGAAAAATTACATAACTGCTGTGTTTTGAGCATCCCTAAATTGAAAAACTTTACAAAGAAAATCATTTTCCAAATGTAAATTCCTATCTTTTCAAGCAATTATATTGTTTTCTTTTTACAGAAATACTGATGGTAATAGAAGATGATAGAGCATTTTCATGGCTGAATTGGTTCCCCCAATTTGCACCACATTGAAACACTCTATGATTGATTTTCTGCAGTATATTCAGTAAACACATTGCAAATGAAGAGGAAAATTGTGGATGAGCTGTGAAGTCTGCTCCATCAACATTGAATTTCAGCCACTTGCAAATACCTCCCGTGGCCACATATGACTCAAAGCTGTGTGCAATATCTACTGATGTCAGGAATGGTCAAGAAAGAAAATTGTATCTAGTTCTTTCAGAATAATGCAATGTTTTTCAATGCCTCTGAGAACTGGGCAGTTTTATTTTGCACTCTTTCTGAATTAAATAATTATTGCTGTTTGATCCATTGTAGGTTTATGTTTCTATCACATAGCTAAAAAGATACATTAGGCTTTTATTATATTCTAATCTCTGTTAATACCATTATTGAGATGGGCAATCATCTTAATCAATATGTAAATAAGAAATAATGTTTCCCCATCCTAATAGCACTTAGACTTATATACCACTTTACAGTGTTTTACAGCCATCTCTAAGCAGTTTACAGAGTCAGCAAATTGCCCCCATCATTTTAATGACCTCGGAAGGATGGAGGGCTCAGTCAACCTTAAGCCTGATGAGACTTGATCTGTCAAATTGCAGGCAGGCAGCCAGCAGTGCTCACATATATAATCTGTCCCACAGAAATAAATACAGCAAGAAATAATAATAATAAATATTAAAATAACCCAATTCAGAAGAAAAAAAGGAAGTTTTCCTTTTTCTCATAAATATGTAAAACTGTTGGAAAAAGTAGATTGTCCACTATTTCATTTTTTCATCCTGCTCTGTTTAGGATTTCCCCCCTAGTTTTGTTCATAGTGGACATTACTTCTTCATTCTAAAAACTATAGAGAGAAAGATAATAAAAAAATCTGCCTTATTTTAAAAGTTGCTTTGTAAAGGCAGCTTTCCAGTTTCACACAGTTTTAAGGTGGTTTCTTTTAAAATTATAATTTGCTAGCCAGAGGAAGCTAAAATTGCATTTTAAAAAATGAATGAAATGGCAAGGCAGTTCTTCCTTATTTGCTTCCTTTAAAAGACCCAGTGCGCTTCCAGCAATACAAGGCTCTGTCCTAAATATTCTTTCCATCAGCTGGAATGACCATGTATAATCTGTTAGTCAGGGGTGGGATATGATAGGGTTAACTACTGGTTCGGGATTTATGAGGTTCGGTTATTTATGATGTTTCCTGCAGCTGCGAGTGGGCACCTGTAAATTGTCGCCTGTAAATGGTTATTGGCACGCTGCGTGCAGAGAAGCAGCCTTTGAAACAGCCCTCTTTTCCTGCTTTTTTAACTGCAGCTGTACCTCGTTCGCCAGCTGAAGTTGAAAAATCAGGAAACAAAGATCAGGTAAGAGCCTGGGTGGGCAGGTGGGCAAAAACATCAGCAGACATAGAACCGGTTCTATGTCTGCTGCTCTTCAGAGCTACCAGTTCTACAGAGGTGGACAGAACCAGTAGAAATCCACCCCTGCTGTTAGTCCTACATGGATTATTTTTGATGAGAGACAAATGCTAGTTTAATTTGTTTGCCGTTAGTTTTCATCCAGTGGTGGGATTCATTTTTTTTACCATCGGTTCTGTGGGCATGGCTTAGTGGGCGTGGCAAGGGAAGGATACTGTAAAATCCCCATTCTCTCCCTACCCCACTAAACTGTTTTCCAGCTCCGTTCTCCTGTGCAGGACAACAAAAGAAGACCCAGCTGATCAGTTGGGACTCGGGAGGCAGAGAATAAATGGGGGCAGGGGCAGTCAGAGATGGTATTCTGAACTACTCAAAATTTCCATTAACGGTTCTCCAGAACTGGTCAGAACTTGCTGAAAACCACCTCTGCTTTCATCAAATTATGAATTCTTCTGGAGGCTGAACCCCTGAAATTTACTCTCAGAAGAATGTTTTCTACTTCTTACCAAATTATTGACTCAAATTAATTTCTATCCTGATTGCATCTCTGAGTTTATAAACAAATGGAATTGGGTTCTTAAAAATCCATCTACAGTTATCCCAAATAAATTGCTCTGAAAAGAGGGCCCGAGAGACTACCTTTCAAGCCACTAATTCTGTCAACCATATCATCTGAAAAGTCTTCCTTCCTTCCTTCCTTCCTTCCTTCCTTCCTTCCTTCCTTCCTTCCTTCCTTCCTTCCTTCCTTCCTTCCTTCCTTCCTTCTTTCCAAAAGGAAGGTTACAGCTTAAGTTAGAGAGCACTTATTCTTTTTCCTTTGGCGGGCAAGTTATTTTTCCTCTATAATTATGATAACATTCTGCAAACCTACTTCTTCAATATTCAGTTTTATCCTGAATTATGGTTATTGAGGAACAGCAACAATAACAACAAACTTGACATGATTGTCATTTTTTATATGCATGTAAAAAGTACCAGTGACTTTGATTGACTGAATGAGTCAAAATCATTCCCAACAGGTATAATTAGCAAGCAACTTATATTTCTTAATTTAGATAGATGGGATGCCTGTCATGCAATATTAACATTACAGTTGACAGTAATCACCTGATTATATTTTGAACATATAATTAACAGCTGGATTCTTACATTGTACCTTTGTCCTGGCAAAGCCAATATAAGCATTTTTCCCCCTCCTTTAAGTACTGTGGATTAATTCATAAATGGTTTTAGTGTGACTTATAGTCATCTACAAGGATTCAGTAAGAATCTGGAACAATGTATACATGTTTTCTTCAAAAATAAAATTGATTTTTAAAAAGTATTCCTTGGGGCTACCAGTTCTGAGTTGGAAAGATCCAAATTGTCACTAGATGGCACCAGAGACAGAATATTCTCTTTGCCGTCATGTGGTTTTTCAGAACTTTCCATCCCATACTTGGTAGCTTTAGCCTTCTTGAATGGTGCACTCTCTATATATTGGGCTTTGCAGTTTACAGAATTAGTATTCAGTGTTTGACTCTAAAATATGAATAGAATAGTATGTTCAGTATTCACAATGATTTTAAATTCCAGCATGAAAAGGCAGTAGGAATTGAAAGTGGCCAGCTGAACAACCGATTTCCTTGACTTGAAATACAAATCAACACATCAAATTTATATTTTTCTTCTGCCCCCCAATCTACTTTTGGGGGGGGTTCCCTGCATGCCATTCAAAGCCCAGGTAAAGCTACATATCACTATTATAAATGAATGACTTCATAAACTTTCACCAACTTTCCTGTGAACATCTCATGATCAGAAAGCTAAAAACTTGAAGTTCAAATAAATAATCTATATTTTCTACTACATTTAAACTTTGTCTTTCTCAAAGATTGAAGCTGTGCATCAGTCTGCATCCAGGATTCAATTCTTCCACAATAAGTGATTGACAGGGTCAATCAATACATTGGTAAATGATTTATCTGAGATTGAGTCAAGTGAAGTGGAAGCTTTGCCCTTGAGGCTTGAAGCATGAAAGAGCAAAACTGTTATTTCACCTACAATCAGATCATTTCTTTCATAGACCTTACTATGAATAGTACTTACTCATGGACAACAAACACAATTTATTGAACTACAAGTGTAATATCCAATAACCAATTAATAAGACAGCAACCCCTTAGATTTTTCTCTCTCTGAGGAATGATTGAAAACATCTAATGTAGTGTTGGGGAAAAATCTGGTCCAGTTTCAAGCCAAGAGAAAGACACAGGATATAAAATGAAGGCAGGCTGCAGGAAAGGAAGTCTCTGTTTACTTGGTAGATTTATTTGATAGTGACAGCAGCATGTTTCTGGGGTGTCTGACAAAATGGGGTTGAGAATAGGTGGGTTTTTATACATTCTTTGGGGCTTTGTGATTGAGATGCCTCTGTAAGACTATGTCATTTAATATTTTAATGACTGTTGGCCAGATTCCTATGGGGTCATGTAGGGATCATGGGCTAGCTCTACAGGCAAAAGGGGAAATGCAAATCCTAGGTGTTTTCTTTGAGCTAATCTTGTTCATTTCAGTTCTTTGCCTATTGTGTTGCTTATTTGGAGTTTTTGCCTGCTCTTTACTTATGAATAGATTGGCCCAGCTTTCTGAATGGATACAAAATATCAATTCCTAAAGACTAAGCTTCTTTCTGCTTGAGACTGTTTTCCTATGGCAGGAAGACTGGGATTGCTTTCTGCCTTTAAGATGTCTCTCCTCTTCTCGTTCAGGGGACATATTCTATCCTGTCTCTTTTTAATATTAAGAATAAAGAACATTTTATTCTGGAAAGGGGAGAGGGGCTTTCTACCGTAGTAAAAAGGAAAGCTGAATAGCAGCTGTTACATTATTTGTGAAGAGATTGCTGGCTAGTGCTTTTCAGTAATGTGTGAAAATACCTCTGCAAATGAGAAGTGCAGATGGACCAGATGACATTATCTTTGTCATATTTTCCATTAGCATGAGTTTCATAAGTAGACCCACTGTTAATTATATTTAGTTTCTCTATGTTTGCAGTTATCCCCTTCACTGGTTTTTTCCCCCTTCGACAGGTTTGGTGTCCTTTATAATTTGAGACTGAAGTCTTTTATTGACCTCTTGAATTTTCTCTGATGCGTCAGCCACTAATTTTTCTAGAACTGAAAACATCCTGTGCATTTTCTATGATGTACGGGTAATACTTGATTAGTGATTGCAGTTGGTCCTGGTAACTTGGTTGCTAATGAAAATCATACAACCATGATCGTGGTTATGTTTTACTTCAGCTTTCCTTAGGAAGCAAACAAGACCCCTCAGTGTGAAAGGCTGTATGTATATTTGTATGTATTATATATATGAATACTTATATATTTATGTATGTGTGTACACACACACTAACACTTATTGTGTGTGTGTATAAATCTCTGAGTTTTTGCACAATAATGGCAATACCTTGTATTTAATTGTATAAATATTGTTTGAACTCTTAATGATTAGCTTCAAAGTTTCTAGTTTTTCAAAAGCAGCCCTAAATGCTTTTGCTGTAATTCAAACATCTATATTTTTTGTCCCATTGGAGAGGAGGGGGGGCTGAAAATGAAAAAGCCACCATTTTAAAGCAAGAGAACAAACATATAGACAAACAAACAAAATTCTCTCTAGACACCGCATTCCAGCATCAAACTAAATATATTTTGCACAATAATGGCAATACAAAACAAACAAAATTCTCTCTAGACACCGCATTCCAGCATCAATACTAAATATATTTTGCACAATAATGGCAATACCTTGTTGTATTTAAGGCTCCATTTTTATCTGAAATAAATATTCCTAATTAGTTGAATTGTCTTCTGCCAAAAGTTTGTCAGATTTGTAATTTTCTGCCAAATTGGGTGGGAGGTCGGTGACTAATGTTTGTGAAACAAATTGTCCAGGTTAAGGAGCCAATCCCAGAATATGCTTTCACCTAAACTATTTCGAGATCTTCAAACTAACATGACCAATTGGCAGCAGTTTTGGAGTTTATAATCCCAAAACACATTTTGGTTAATATGGTGGAAAGGTCTAGTTCTGAATCATGGTGGAAAGTTGATATTTCTGGCTAAGGTGTCATGGTAAAGCAGAATATCTGCATCTTGTATTTAGAATTCCTGTTTCAAACTCTGTGCAGCTCCACCTTTTGAATAATTTCTCTCAAACAAGAGACAAAATCTGTTGTTTAGAGAACAGACAATAATGCAGGAAAACTTGGGTGTCAAGAGCCATTGGTCTATTATAATTCTTAGATCCTACATTGATGTATTGTTATTGAAATAACTTTGAACTTGAACCTTTTCATGTTTCATTATTATCTTCATGCAAAAAAATACTAGTCCACTATAAATAAAGTTTAAAAAGACAATTAAACAACTAGGAATAAAAACTACATTATACACTAAATGTATCCATACAAACACCCTTTCCAGTCTAATTTAGTCTTGTGTGACTGTATAGTGCTTGATCCAGATGATAGGATAGGCGTAATGAAAACCTTAATACTTCCATCAAATATTTCTATTCATTAAAATTCTATCAGGTTTTCCCTATCTTATAGCAGTTGTTTTGTAGAACTCCGTTGGTATCATTAGAGTCTAAAAAAGTAGTAGATTTAAAAAAAAAAAAAATTATTTTGCAAAGGGAAGATTTAAACTATTCTCTCCATGTAGTCCTGGTCATCATATACAGGTAGTCCTTGATTTACAACAGTTCGCTTAGTGACCATTTGAAGTTACAACAGCATTGAAAAAGGTGACCTATGACCATTTTTCACACTTATGATCGTTGCAGCATCCCCATGATCAAGTGATTTAGGTTTGGATGCTTTGGCAACTGATTCGTATTTATGATGGTTGCTGGGGTCATGCAACCTTCTGACAAGCAAAATCAATGGGAAACCAGACTGACTCAACAACCATGTTACTAATTTAATGATTGCAATGATTCACTTAACAAATGTGTCAAGAAGAGTTGTAAAATGGGGCAAAACTCACATAACTAATGTTTCACTTAGCAACATAAATTTTGGGCTCAATTGTGATTGTAAGTTGAGGACTACCTGCATTTTCCTCAAGGCAAATTAAATCCAAAAAAGCTATTGCACAATATGCAGTCAGCCATAACCTCAAAGCTGAGTATATATAAATAACATTGTCTACTGCTGAAGTGCCTGGGCTGTATATTTTAGTCAGCAGTGGATTATCTCACTTATGTATTATGTCCCTAGTTGGTATCCTTTAACATTCTGCTTCTATATCTGTTGAAAGAATGTCAATTCCCTTTATCTTAATTTCTCAAGAAATTTCACAATTGCATAATTGCTCAAAGAATAATGCCACTTTAAAAAAATGATTTGACTCTCCAAGGATGCAGACAGGGTGCCAAATACACCCAGAGCTCACAGCAAATTCTTCAACTACTGCACAAGGCTGACTTCCCAAGGGAGCTCACAGATGCACATACCAGTGAACTGAATGCAGGCTCAGTCATAGGTCTTGCCCCGCCTTCTGGTTTTAAACTGTTAGTCCACCTGTTACAGTTTATAATTGCTATTTCAAGAAGACCGTATTCCAAAAATGCTGTTGAACTGAAAAAACAAATAAGCACTCTTGAGATGACATTATCTAAATGGGTTGAAGTAGAGTAGATTATACCCATACCAATTTGTTTCTTATCCATAAGTTCCTCTTTTTCCACCCCCTCCACAGTCTCTGGGACTCTTCTCTCTCATTCTGCTTTCAACAAAGAACAAATACATCTTTCATCAACCAAAGCCAGCTGTAAGAGGCTTTGAGTGTATGAGTGAATGAGTTCTAAGAAAAATGGGAAGTTAACAGTTCATCTTGTGAGTACTAATGAGTTACTAATGAGTTTTGTGTTTAGAAATCTTCCATTAATAAATAATACATCATGAATGAATGAATGAAATGTGGTTGATGGCTGTGATCTTGGTTTTATACTTACGTACACATTGGCCTTTCTAGATACCTACATGTCTCTTAATCCATGGTTCTCTTTTTTCACTATCCTCTCTGAAAACTATCAGGCTTTAATTTTAATATGGTCATGCTTTTCTGACTACAACAGGTTAAATGTGAATTTTGATAGTGACTGTCCTAAATGCATTATGAAATGGCTTTCCTGAATACTTTAGAAACAGCATGTAGAAGTAGCAGGAACTGGCTTTTAAATAGCATGATCATTTGGATTCCTTTCACGCCTTAAGGACTCGTCAGTATTGCTACTGATCAGGCTGAAATCTGTTTATTTCTTTGAAATAAACTTCAACCTGTTTTAACCTGCTCTTAGCTATGCTGAAGGAGATCCTGAAATCACTGTCTTATTGGTATAATAGACTAATTTCACCCCAGCATCTTTTGTACTATAATTCTTCCATAGCCAGATTGCTATCTTGACAGCTGTCATCATGCCATCTGTATGGATGCCTTTTTGTTCATCTTGTGTTTCTTAGCACCAAATTATTATTTTTTAGAAGATGGTAAATGAGAGAGATTTGAATCCAACTCCAGGCTGCCAGAAGCCTTGAAATGTAAAAGAGAATACCCTGGAAATGCTTATCTCTGTAAATAGCCATGTACACGTTATGTGATAAACTCAATTGCTTGAAAGTACATAGTGGATTTTCTGATGAACACAGTTGGAAATATTGTGACCATAGCAACCTTCCTCAACTTCCAGATATGTTGAGGTTGCTTCATATAAATTGCTAAATTGTAATAAATTCTGAATGTGAGTTATGTTACAGGTCATATTAATCAATTAAGTTTTATGCAAGGCCCAGTTAACTGGAAACACTGAGAGTTGTAATTTCAACACAACTGAGGGGTATCAGAATGGGGAAAATATATTGTACTATGTTGCTGATGAGACTAAACGCCCACAGTGTTCAATCCACAAGCTTTGAGTTAGTGACCCCATATACGCTCATAAAATTATTAATATAACAGAGCAGCAGGTAATTATGTCTCTCCTAGACATGGCTGCAATTTAATAATAGGATACTATATGGTTAGTACTGTATCTTTGAATGTTCAAGACATAACAGTATGTTTTACCATATTCTGTTATGCTGGTTTCTTAGTCCATGGTATTAACATCTCCTATTTATACTTCCTCATCCTTTAAAGTTAAGAATTTCATGCTTTGAATTCATCAGAAATCCTTTGGAAGTTGGCAGTATGCCTGGAATTTGGAGAATGTGAAGCAGTACTATCATCCTTGTACTTATATTTGTAATGTTTTGGCATCATATATCTAAATGCCAGTGAATAAGTATTTGGATAATAGAACTCTGGCCATCTGTCATATATTGTACCAAACAGTTATATTTAGTTTGATGCTGGAATGCGGTGTCTAGAGAGAATTTTGTTTGTTTGTCTATATGTTTGTTCTCTTGCTTTAAAATGGTGGCTTTTTCATTTTCAGCCCCCCCTCCTCTCCAATGGGACAAAAAATATAGATGTTTGAATTACAGCAAAAGCATTTAGGGCTGCTTTTGAAAAACTAGAAACTTTGAAGCTAATCATTAAGAGTTCAAACAATATTTTGTGTCCCATATGGATTATTGCTTTCTCCTCTTGTTTTCTATCTCATCAATTTTATAAACTTTAATTATTTATCCAGTCAATGGTAAGGACAGATTTCATAAAAAAGTGCACTGTTTGATCTGCAGGTTAAAACAGATTGAGCCATCGCCTTGCTTAGTGATGGAGTTGCTGGTCCCATAGTTAAGCAGTAAATAATGATATATGTAATGGCATGTAGTAATGACCTTGGAAGACAAAGGGAAGAGATTCTGCTTGGGGGAATGATCAGATAAAAGAGTGGGAGCTACAACTGAATAATGGGTAAAGAAACAGAAAAAGGATGTGCCCTAACTTATCAGATGGTAAAAAGAAGCAACGGGATATTTTACTTTTAGACTTGCAAGATTCTTTTAGCCTTAAAGTAGAATTAGCCCACTTTGTCAGACTTCTTGGCTAGTCTACTTAGGACATACAGATGAAGGATCATTTATTGAGATAGATGATTTTCAAAGTACCTGGCCCTTTGCCATGTAGATTTTATACATATGTGGCAACCAATATCTTGAATCATATCTGGAACCCTGTACAATTTTTGGAACAGTGTATAATATTGGCAAAATAAAAAATGTCAAAAATTGTTCCTGTTGCTGCATTTTGGATCAGCTACAGCAGGGGTGTCAAACTCAATTTCATTGAGGGTTGTATCAGGGTTGTGTTTGATCTTGGGGGGCTGGAGTGGGCGCGGCCAGATTGACATCACTCATGTCGCGGGCACCTGTAGTGGCCCGAGTACTCTGCCAGGAAAAATGGGCTCCTGAGCTCGGTTTTTGGCTGTGGCGGCCTCCTACAACCCTCTGCCATCAAAAATAGAGCTTGGGAGAGCCATAAGCAGCCCTCCTGAGCTCTGCTTTTGCTGGCAGAGGAGCCGTGGGCCAGTCCTTTGCTGTTTTCAGGGTGTCCCCATGGGGCAGATCTAAGCAACACAAGGGCTGGATCCAGGCCCTGGGCCTTGAGTGTGACACCCCTGAACTACAGCTTCCAAATGCCTTTCATCTTATATCACAATAATCCAAATAGCACCCCACAAAGCAGGGACCTTAGGTTTGATCTCTCCCCCTCTAACTAACACCCACCGAAACTGGCCCTGGAGAAAGGAGAACCATTGTAGCACCATGCCTCCCAACTCCCTACACTGACCCAGAAGAATGCCATAATTAATGATATCGAAGTGTCGAGAGATCAAGGAGAACTTGTATAATCTTGAGTCTGCCAAAGGTAATCAACCTGTGAGATCAATACTGTCTCAGTACTATGAGGATAGTACTGAGGATACTGTCGACCACAGTATCCTATTGCAGCGGCTGGGGGGGTTGGGGGTGGGAGGCACCGTTATGCGGTGGTTCTCCTCCTTCCTCTCTGACCGCTCGCAATTTGTGTTGGCAGGGGGGCAGAGGTCGGCCCCGAGGCCCCTGGTTTGCGGGGTGCCTCAGGGGTCGGTGCTCTCGCCCCTCCTGTTCAACATATATATGAAGCCGCTAGGTGAGATCATCCGTGGCTTTGGGGTAGAGTTCCATCAGTACGCTGATGACACCCAGCTGTACATCTCTACCCCGGGCCACCCCGATGAAGCTGTCGAAGTGATGGCCCGATGCCTGGAGGCCGTGCGGTGTTGGATGGGGCGGAACAGGCTTCAGCTCAACCCATCTAAGACTGAGTGGCTGTGCTTCCCGGCACCCCGATACAGCCGGCTGGTTCCATCGCTGGCTGTGGGGGGGGAAATTCTTGCCCCCACAGAGAGGGCCCGCAATCTGGGTGTCCTCCTGGATGTACGGCTGTCATTGGAAGATCATGTGGCGGCCGTCGCCAGGGGGGCTTTTGGACAGGTCCGTAGGATCTACCAGTTGCGGCCCTTTCTGGATCGGGATGCGCTTCGCACGGTCACTTCCGCCCTGGTGATCTCCCGCCTAGACTATGCCAATGCTCTCTACATGGGGCTGCCCTTGAGGAGCATCCGGAGGCTCCAGTTGGTGCAGAATGCAGCCGCGAGGGTGGTAATGGGGGCACCTAGGGGCTCCCATGTTATGCCACTTCTACGCGCGCTGCATTGGCTCCCGGTGGCCCTCCGGGTGCGCTTCAAGGTCTTGGTCACTATCTTTAAAGTGCTCCATGGCTCGGGACCAGGTTACTTGCGAGACCGCCTCCTGCCACCATCGGCTTCCCACCGACCGGTACGCTCCCATAGAGTGAGCCTCCTCGGGGTGCCGCCGGCTGGACGGCTGGCGACCCCGAGGGCGCGGGCCTTCTCATTGGGAGCACCCCCTCTCTGGAATGAATTACCCCCGGAGGTAAGGGCCGCCCCCGATCTCATGGCCTTCCGTCGGTTGCTCAAAACGCATTTATTTCGGCAGGCCGGACTGGCCTAGGGGTTTTTAAATTTTAATCGGGTTTTAATCTTTTTAATACTTGTTTATATTTTATTAGAGCCATATTGTATTTCAGTTTTTAAATTTTAATATTTTATGTTGTCTCATACTTTGTACCTTGTATATGTGTTTTTATTGGCTGTTCACCGCCCCGAGTCCCTTCGGGGAGAGGGGGCGGTATATAAATCAAATAAATAAATAAATAAATAAATAAATGACCAGGCATGAATCCTGACTGGAAGGGTTCAAATAAACAAATAGAACATTATATGATATGATAATTATTTTATCAATGGCTGGATAATAAATATGGAAGTTAGAAATTAAAGAAGACTAGTGAAAAATAGTAAACGTGAAAAGAATTGAAAATTTAAGATGCGGAATGTTATAAGAATTAGATATATTATGTTTATTAGTATTAAGAATAGAGTATTAATATCAAGCAATGAATATGTATAAACTGTAATTGTTATTGCACAAGATATTTGTACCCAGACGACATACTGTTTATGGAAGATTGATTGTTTGTATAAAATAAAATATTTATAAAAGAAGGGGGTTCAAATAATCTGCTTCTTCCATGACTCTCCAGCCTTGCAGACCCATCACTGCTGGATCCAATGATGGCCCCTTAAAGTATGGGCAGTCAACCACTGCATGGATCTTCCCACTTGTCACCTCCCAAGAGACTTTAATCAACCAGAGCCAACCCGGTTCAAACTTTTCTGAGGCAAAACGGTGACTTAGGCAATTGCATAGGATCTGTACAGCCAGATCCCAACTCCAGATGAATTTGGGTAATTTTATTTGATGGATGTCTGGGATAATCCTCACAGAAGGCCTGATGGTATTCCCTCCAGCTGTCTTTACTTAGGAGAGTGGGAGAGACGAGTCCCTCTATAGGCTATTGGTGAGCTCTCCATAGATGCAATAAGGGCAGAAAAACAACTCATTGTATTAACCTTACCACCTCAAGATAATCCTTATAAAAATCTCTTACCTTGGCTTGATTGGATTTGTTTATTTTCCTCCAGCAGCATCCTAGGTACAGGGGTGGGATTCTATCGGTTCGGACTGGTTCTATAGAACTGGTTGTTATGATTCTGCGCAGTGCAGAGAATTGGCAAATCATTGCCCTGGCTAACCCCACCCCTCTCCGCTGCTCCACTCCACTCCACCCCACCCAGTCAGTCTTTTATTGCGCATGTGCAACATTGTGCACATGCCCATCATCACTGACTGCATTCTCCTCTGCCCAGTCACTTCTTAAGGTATTTCTTTTTTTCCCCCTCCCGACAATCAGCTGTTCCTATGATCAGCTGTGCCAGGATTCCCCTTGCTTACTTACTGCTTTGCCCAAGAGGCCCAGGAAGACAAAAAATGGAGGGATGTGTGTGTGTTCTGCTGAAAAGAAAGAAAAAAGGAAGCCCCGCCCACCCAGTCACATGGCCATGTCCACCTAGCCATGCCCACCTAGCCAAACCCACAGAACCGGTTGTTACAAAATTTGAATCCCACCCCTGCCTAGGTATCTCTTCTGCTGTTTCATTATCTGCAGGGTTTTTTTTTTGTAGAAAAGCAGGGACCCTTCTAGTATCAGTGCACTTTTCTGAGCTCTTGGATAGCAAACAATCTCCTAGCCCTGAAAGTTTTGTTGTTTTTTTATACTGTACTGAAGCATAAAAACATACTGTATGTTGAGCAATATGACTTTTTTTTCTAGAATGACTATTCAGTTTGATTGAATGTGACAGTTGTGCTAAAATGTATTCAGAAGATAAAATGACTTATTCCTTGCCTCGGATTTAAATATTGCTTATTTATTGACATTGATACAGGCTCCATAACAATGTGGAAGAAAAAGATCCATATCTGCCAGTAGACAGCCTTTGATTCTCTAGCATCTGTGGCCAATGCATATGGCTGAAGTATGGACAAAGAAACACAGAATCTCAATCAAAATGTCATTCCCCTTAATTCAGTGAAAGGAACTGGTGATCCATCAACATCTCTCTAAAATCTATAGCAAGCTGTGTGTAATTTCCTGTAAAAATATTAGCAGCTGTGAGAATGCTGAACTTTCCTGAGCCTTTTAATCACATTTCCTCATTAAATCACTAGAGTTCATGTATGTAGATTACATAGATCCATCCCTTCTAACAATATGGACCCAAGTCATGACTACTTGCTTAGTTAGATATTCATATACTGCTGAGGCCAATTTATAATCTAATCATCCTTTACTAATCTGGTGTCATTCAATGATTTATGTGAGGATAACGATGCACAAGAATTGCTAGCAAGTCTACAAAGCAGCCATAATGTAGCTGGAGGCACTAGACTGAGAAGGGCTTAACTAAGCAATCTGTTAATTGATAGGTAAACTTAGAAGTCACATGCTAATTTCTGCAGCATGCTTGGAGGGCTCTTTTCTGGAAAGTGGAAACTGTGGTAGTGGAATATTATAGAAAATCTCTAGGGGACTTGGCTTGAGTGGAAATTAAACTTCAGTATAACAGTGCTTGTCTTATTGCATTAATGCAAAGAAATCACTAAGAGCTGCATGAAAGGAATCCTTATTGTCCAGAGGTGGTATTCAGCAGGTTCTGACTAGTTCTGGAGAACTGGTAGCAGAAATTTTGAGTAATTCGGAGAACCGGTGGTAACCTTCCCCAGGAGTGAGGAGGGAATGGAGATTTTGCAGTATCCTTCCCCTGCCATCCTGACCAAGCCACACACACCAAGCCATGCCATGCCCACCAAGCCATGCCCTCAGAACTAGTAGTAAAATTTTTTGAATCCCACCACTGCTATTGTCCTTGTACTTGTGTTCTCATTTACAAACATGGGTCTCAATGCTTTATAGAACTGGAAATTACCATGGACAAGGATATCTTTTTATCTTTGTTTTTTTATAAGCTGAAACTAAAAGGTCAAGCATGGCTCAACTGGCAAAGTTAACAACTATTGTTAATGCATCAAGAGATTCAAATGCAGGAAATGTCAATTGAGAAAAAAGCACAGTCAATAGAAGATCAGAAAATGAGGTACTAGACATGAAACGGATAAACTATGATAAATTGGAAGTGGAGCAAGCATAACTTGACAAGATAAATGTCCAGTGAAGTGGGATTGGATTTCTTTGCATAAATCAAGAATGCAGACTGTGGCTCTTTAGCTTAAATTATATCAAGGATGTTATTATGAGAAGAAGTTGAGAGTGTATCTCTCTAATGGCTTACAGTCAAAGGAAATTAACAATAAAATTACATTATTACCAAAATTAGAAAAGATGGAAAATAGTGAAATCACCAAGCAACAGTAATTAAATTACCAGTTCAAAAGTTATTTGAACCCATATTATTCCAATACCATTGCTATTGTCTTATAGCAAGGTCAAGGTGAAGTGGATAAACTCACATTATGGTAGAAATGAAGAGCCTTTCAGTTCAGAACAAATATTGATGAAGAATGATAAAATAATTATGGTTGAAAGAGTATAAGGAATACAGGCTAAAAAGAGCTGTGCTTCCAAAGCCTGTTGTGATACCTATTGAGCACATCTTACAATTAAGGATTCCCAGAAAGTGGTCCCTGCCATTTACATCCATCTAGACTTGGATAAGTACCAGAGAATTTTAGGATTGAAGAGGCTAATGTGAATAAGACAATTGCGGGAAGGCACAAAACAAGTGAAAGGATCTTGGTGTATGTAGACTGACATAAGGCAGCATCCTAATTTATGAGTTAGTTTGTGTAGCAGAAATGTAATAATTAAATAATAAAATTCTGTGATTTGCACTAAATAAAAAGACCTTCACACAACCTTCATAATCCAGAGTTGGGCAATATCAGCCAAAACGTTGCCAAGCTTTCAGGTTCCTCAAACGTTTTCGTAAGCCAAGTTACTACAAAAAGCATCTTACCTGACAAAAGAGTTCTGGAAATTTGCCCATTCTTGTACATTTTGCCTGTTCTTTTGTGAATTGACAGGTCTAAGACTGCTTAGCATAATATAATGAAAACCCTTTTTAGGCTGCTGTTCCCTTTAGATATAACTTTCATAAGAACCCTGGCACACCTGGCTAGGGAGGACTGGTATTGTGTATATCACAAGGCATACAAAACATTTGCTAGACCAATTCTTGAATGCAGCTCATCTGTCTGGAAAACACATTGCATATCGGACATAAATACAATTGAGAGAGTCCAGAGATATTTCACGAGAAGAGTCTTCCATTCTTCTGCTCATAACAGAATACCTTATACCATCAGACTTGAAATTTTGGGCTTAGACAACTTAGAACTATGTTGTCTTCGGTCTGACCTAAGCGTAGTACATAAAATTATCTGCTACAATATCCTACCTGTCAATGACTACTTCATCTGCAACCACAACACACAAGTACACAATAGATACAAACTTAAGGTAAACTGCTCCAAACTTGATTGCAGAAAATACGACTTCAGCAACAGAGTTATTAATGCCTGGAATGCACTACCTGACTGTGTGGTCTCTTTCCCAAACCCCCAAAACTTTAACCTTAGACTGTCTATTGTTGACCTCACCCCATTCCTAAGAGGTCTGTAAGGGGAGTGCATAACAGCATCAACATGCCTACCATCCCTGTCCTAATGTCCCCTGTTATTTGTACTCATTTCATGTACTCTTAATCATGTTTCCAATTATATCTGTTATCTAAAACATGCTTGATCAAATAAGTAAGTAAGTAAGTATTTATAGAAGAGAGTATTTTGATTGTCCCCATCACCTCCTTTTTTTTGTTGCTCTGCCTTAATTCTTTTTCAACCTGCAAGGACAGCTTTGTAGTTACCCATTTCTCAGCTGTTATAGCATCACCCATCACTAGGATCTGAGACAGAATCATCCTCTTCCTCCTCCCCACTCCCTCCCCAGGGTCTGGATTCATTTGTCACATGAGTGGCACTGACAGTGATGACAATCCTAGGCAGAGTGCTGTTGGTCCTGGCCTGCTCTCTATGGTTGCCCCTTTCATGGCCTGTGTTGCACTTGCTGAGCATTCATTACAATAATAATAATTTTTAAAAAGCCCATCTGCCTGTTTATACTTCTGGAAAGGAAGAGTGACAGCTCAACTGCAGCTTGCTTTGGAGACCAAGCACCACATTGCAGGCCTCTTTTCCCTCCAGTGCAGCTGCAGACATGGCAGCTATCATGCCAGGAATGTCCCCTGCTGTGCAATGCATGCTGGGATTGTGTACTGCACAGCATTTAGAAGTGATGAATAGTGCAAACAGAAAACAATGGGAAGTCACTGCTCCACCTCATAAAAAAAATGCTCTTCACTGCATGAGCCTAACACTTTTTTAATAGACAGGTTTTAATTATTAATCTTCCGTTTCAATGGTCAAGCAAAAGCATTCTTGCAACGATTGTTCCCAAAAGGCATTTAAGCAATAAATTGTAGCTTGACAGGTACTTAACATTCTGGACTTTGCAGTCTCAGGAGAACAAAAGTAATTTATTATGCTTTGCCAGATTGCCATACCTAAACAAGAGAGCTATACCTAAAACAGTTAAGCTCACATTAGCCTAAGTTACACACTTTCCATGAAAATTAAATCCTAGGTTAATTAGTTTGACTTCATAGTCAGTAAGAAACCGAAATATTGCAAGTAAATTAATTGATTTATTGTTGCTGTTGTTGTGGTCTTTTTTGGATCTAGGCATCATAGACCAATACAGGGCAAATACCAAATTCTTGAAGTCAAATTAATAATGTACATCTTGTCTCCCTTTTATGTAGTCCTCAATATAATATAGTTAATTGAATAAATGTTGAATTGAATTAAAAAAACAAATACATTTGTATTCTGCCTACTCTGGTTTTGTAATGTTCTGCGCACTCGGTCACCGAACTGGTTGTGAAACCGGTAGAAGCCCACCACTGACTTTAGCATTCTTCTTAACAGTCTCCCACAAAAAATCAGAGTTGTTCTGGTCCCACTGCAGGAAGTTCTACTTGAAACCCCCTACAACACTGATTTCTACTATAGTAAAAAGCTTAGTTTAATTGCAATTCACATGAGCAACAGAAATTCTTGAATTCCTGTCTATGAAATGCATGCCAGAAAAAGGCAGAAGAAAATGGAAGAAAGCTTAAATCTGCTACATCAATTTCTATCTCATCTTTTAGCTCATTTAGATATTCAGCTTTTTGTGGTTCTATATTAGAGTCTATTAGTCCAGCTCCTATCTAATTATGATATATTATCTGCAGTTTCAGATACAGGAAAACAAAACAGCTTCCAAGGTGACATAGTGTTTTGTTTTCTCCACTCTCCACTGCTGTATAGAATCATTAACTCTGAATAATTTCTTTTCAATAAACAGGGAAAAGATATTTTTCCCCTTTAACCTCTTGGCATACTGTAAGGGTTCTTCTTCGCAGCCAAGTTAATATGAATGCTTCCAGTTTGTGAATCAACAGAAGAGTATGCTAGCATATGATAAAATGTTCTGCCAAGCACTATTCTAATTGGGTGATGATGCTGGCAACTGCAAATTAAGGAAAACAATTGATGGATTCCCTGTCTTTTCTTTCCACCAATCACTTTTCTTAATATGGACTGGAACTGTGGAAGAGGCAACTTTCAAGAGATGGCTAGACAATAGGTTTAATAATCTACCCAAATTTCCTCTGTTTTTATGACAGTGCTTTGGGTGTGGGTTTAGTGAAATACTGGAAGATTGCCATGTTGGAATAGCATTGCTTTGGAAGAGTGCTAAAACCATGTTTAAAAGGAGCCAGAGAAACAGGTGATGGGCCACAGGGACATGGTTGTGTTAGTGAAATGCTCTTTCATCTAGAGACATAGGGAATGGCCTTGAGGGACAGGAGAAAGAGCTATTACTAAGGCAGAGAACAGACAAGTGTGGTTTCAAGGCCTTTCCATGAAACTAATATGAGAAAATACCTGAGACAAGACCCTCCCTAATTCATGCAATAATAAAAGGAGGGAGGAGAGAAGCCCATTCAAACATGCAACATCTTGTTACTTACTATAGCTATTACAATAAAAGTTGTCTTAGACCTCTGTCACAGTGATTTCCTAGACTGATCTATCATATAGGACTGATAGTCCTTGTATGAAACTAATGTGATAGTTTATTATCTTGGTTAATTATTAAGTTTTATACCTTATGATTATCACCCATCCTCTCCCACTTGTGACTGTATGACTGTAACTTTGTCGTTTGTATCCTTACAATTTATATTGACTGTTTCCTAGTATAATTTGATTGCCCTATGACTATTATTAAGTGTATGTACCAGAGGTGGTATTCAGCAGATTCTGACCAGTTCTGGAGAAACAGTAGCGGAAATTTTGAGTAGTTCGGAGAACCGGTAGCGGAAATTTTGAGTCATTTGGAATACCACCTCTGATTGGCCCCACCCCAATCTCTTCTCTGCCTCCTGAGTCCCAGCTGATCGGCTGGGTCTTCTTTTGTTGCCCTGCACAGGAGAACGGAGCTGGAAAGCAGGTTATTGGGGTGAGGAGGGAGGATTTTGCAGTAATCTTCCCCCTGGAGTGGGGAGAGAATGGAGTTTTTTCAGTATTCTTCCTCTGCCACGCCCATCAAGCCATACTCACTAAGCAAGCCACACCCACCAAGCCACGCCCACAGACCGGTAGTAAAAATATTTGAATCCCACCATTGGTATGTACCTTATGTTGTACCTTGCCTCTTGACAAATGTATCTTTTCTTTTATGTATGCTGAGAGCATTTGCACCAAAACAAATTCCCTATGTGTCCAATCACACTTGGCCAACAAAGGAATTCTAATTCTAAGTTATTTCTTTTTAGCCTGTCAATACATTTTTTTCCATCAATGAGTTTAGGCACTCATTTGTTTTGCACATTTTTTCCTGCCTATATTTATGCAATATTCATGAATTCTTGATTAAGATGTATGTAACAGAACTGTTAATTAATAAAAGCACATAGAATATGCCTGCATGAATTTGTTGCCATCAAAGAAAACTTTTTGGATAGAAACAAGAGTAACTGGGTTTAAAAAAAAAAAAAACTAGGCTTCTTGGGCTTTCAAAAGTGAAAGCAGGAAAATGGCTATCCAGAAATATGAAGCCAAAAATGGAGAGGATAAGAGTGGGGAAGGGAAGGGAGGAGGCACTTTTATAAATATCCACCCTTGATTCTTCATTCTACATTTTCCCCTTTCTGCTTAACTTGATAACAAAAATCAAATCTGGTGTAAAGTAACATTTATCATTTAATGGTTCATTTAATATTATCCATAAACTATTTTCCAATTTTCTTCTTTTCCCTCCCAGGTGTGAGCATAAACAATATATTTGTCTTAAATTGGGGCAGAAAAAGGGAGGGGAAAAGAGAGCCCTCCCTCATTTTTTCTAATATTTGGTTCACAGGGGAAAGTGTGATTGTCCACATATCTCTGTTTTGTGGTTCAAGTTAGTGGCTGTCTGTATGGGTACAACAAAATAGGGGAAGCCGATCGATTCCCTGTACCATTTATTTGTTTGCAAAAATACCTCTGGGCTCTTCTCAATGCTAGGAAGCTGGAGGGGCAGGCATGAATAGAGTGGCAGGTGAAACACTTAATAATACATACATTGTGAGCCAAAAGAAGCAGGAGGGGTACTGCAAAACTGCAAGGAAGAACTCTGTAATTGCATCGGGAGGCAGAAGCTCTGTGTGGGTAATATTTGTGTCTGTGCATTGAAAGGAAACCTGACTATCAGCTAATAGGCTGATTTTGGGAATACCTTTAGCACTCTTCTGGAATTGTGCTATTCTGAGACAACATGAAATGTGTGTTAAATAATAACTAAAAAAAAATAATCAAAGAATGAGGACAGGCAGCTTTAAGATGAATTGGAGAAGAGATTCAGCAGGAATTATAAATTATTGAGGACAGAGTCAGGTGTGGGATTCAAATGTTTAACAACCAGTTCTGTAGGCGTGGCTTAGGTGGTGGTCATGTGACCGGGTGGACATGGCTTGGTAGTCATGTTATTGGCTGGGTGTGGCCAACTCAATATCACTCACATCAAGGCACGCAGCTCCTCACCTGGCCTCTCATGACTGTGGGGATGCTGCAACAGTCATAAGTGTGAAAAATGGTCATAAGTCACTTTTTTCAGTGCCATTGTAATTTTGAATGGTCACTCCACCCAAGCAAAGTACCAGCAAATGAGGGGAAAAAAACTCCAGAGGCGTTCCTGAGACAGGAAGTCTAATCCTGCCAAGAATGTAATAAGGGTTAACAGAGAGACAGTTTCTGTAAGCAACACCACAATGTTTCTTTCCTGCCTTCCTTACAGGATTAGGCCAATAATTTCTTCTGACAACCGGTTCTCCGTACTGCTTAGAATGTTAACAACCAGTTCTAGAGAATAGGTGCGAACCTGTAGAATCCCACCCTTGGACAGAGTGCTACCTGCGTGAGATGCCCCAAGCATATGCCCACACAGAACAAGAGGAAAGAAAAAGGGAAGAAGACAAAAATAGGGGAATGAGAAAGCATTTTTATCTTTCCAAAGACTGAATGGAGAGCCAGGCTTTCTTTCTTTCTTTCTTTCTTTCTTTCTTTCTTTCTTTCTTTCTTTCTTTCTTTCTTTCTTTCTTTCTTTCTTTCTTTCTTTCTTTCTTTCTTTCTTTCTTTCTTTCTTTCCTTCCTTCCTTCCTTTCTTTCTTTCTTTCCTTCCTTCCTTCCTTCCTTCCTTCCTTCCTTCCTTCCTTCCTTCCTTCCTTCCTTCCTTTCTTCCTTCTTCTCTCCCTCTCTTTCTCTTTCTCAGACAGACAGACTGTCAGACATTCATTCAATTTCTATAGCAACTCAGCTCAATTGCAGCTTGCAATTTAAAATTACAAAATAATTAAAAAACATTAAAACAGTGAAACATCAAAAAAGTAAATAAATACAAATCGCAGGCAAGATAATAAAATAACAATAAATGAAGAAATGGGACTGTTAGTGTTAAGGCACTGGGTGAGAAACCAAGGGACTCTTAGTTCTAGCCCTACCTTAGGAATGAAACTAGTTGGATGACTTTGGGCCAATCATTCTCTCAGCTGGGAAGAACTGACCACTTCTAACTCTCACAAAATAATTGCTGGGACTAGTCCAGGCAATTGCCAGAAGTCAATATTGACTTGAAGGTACCAAAATGCCAACAACAAAACACTGAATGACAGCCACCTATTTACTTGTAAGTAGGCTTACACACACACCTCTAAGGACCAGCATTCCAAAAGGAGAACATTACTCCCCATTTCTTTAACTTATGACTATATTGCTCTTTCAAAGAGAAGGGATTTCTATATATCAGCAGTTTACATAACATCTAACAAACGTGTTGAACATTGCCATGGACAAATGCCTTTGCAGAAACCTGGTGGTGACCAGTCTTCCTGCAGCCCAAGCCAAAATGGCATTGGAGAACAGTGTCTAGAGAGTGGACAGGAGTTGGGTTCTTCCAGCAACCTAAAGTAGCCAATAACTACTGGGCAGATCCCAGCCCCCTGAGTGTGTCATCACAAAACTCATCAGTGAAGAATTGTATATTATTGCTATCAACAGAAGGAAAGCATTATGCATTTAGAAATCTAAAAATAAATGTAAGATTTTTCTGTAGTTAAACTGTGACTGAGTTAAAGGCTACAATATTTTAAAAATAGTTAGCAGGCTTTTCCATGCCATGGGGAGCAGGGTGAGTCACCTCTTAAAGAACAGACATTGGAAACCAAGTAGAATCTACGGGGGGGGGGGGGGGGGGGAGATACTGATGTGTATCCTCACTTATCAGTAAGTGTGCTGTGTTGAATTTCAGCCAGTCACATGCTCCTTAAGGAAACTAAAAGCCAGCCTTCCAAATGTATTCAGTTATGATTCTCATAATTGCCAGCCAATATGGCAATTATCCAATACAAATGGACCATATGGAATGCAGTTTCCATTAGCTGCAGCAGGTCACGCTTCCTCTTTGCCTCAGTGCATATTCTTGTTTTCGAAAAGAGAGTCTTGACATAGGAAAGATGGAGGAAGACACTCAGTTCTTATGAAAATGATTTGATTTTTTTTGTAAATTGATAATTATAAAAACTTATAAAAGGATAAGGTTTCCTTTTATGTTTATTGGGGGGGTTCTTTAATTCTATAAAATGCTGCATTCCAGAAAATATATAGCCATTTTTTGTTTATTTCCCAGGGATAATTGGTGGATTCAGGATTTTTACTGTGGGAATTGTGGTTGTGCAATGACAGTCTTAATTATCTTGACATTGGTTTGCAGTGGGACAAGCCTTGTTATTTTCAAGAACAATTTTGACTAAAGTTGGAATTTAAAGTTTCTCTTATGAAAGAGATAAATGTATGTAGCTATTGATTATAGTTAATAAGGCAGAACATTAAGCTTATGGAGAAACCAATCTAGTAAAAGGCAAAGGAATCATACCATACAGGGTCTTGTATGGCTGACAGAGAAATCTGATTACAATTCAGAGTGGATTTGCCATGATCTCAGATTAAGAAACCTGTCAGCCTAAGGCAGCTCTCAAGCTTAGTCAGGGTCATTTTCCTTTTTAACACACAATTTTAAAAGGGCATGAATGACAAGGCTACATGTCTGCCCTAAGACAGTTTGCTCCCTAAGGCTGAAGAGAAAATGGCATCTCTCTCCACTTTCTCCAAAATGCCCTGCACTGTATACCAGCCAAGGGATTATTTTGGCATCTGAAGCACAAGGGCCTTTCTTGTTTCTTGGCAGAAAAGGTTAACAATACATTAAAAACATACACGTTGCCAGTTTTTACATTAAAAACATACACGTTGTTGGTCTTTTTTGTGACACTCAAAATCTGCTGCTTGAAATGTTTATATCTCCTGTGCCTATCAGCCTGCATTCAGTGGTGGGTTGCTGCTGGATTGGACTGGTATGAGCAGTTGGCCCCGCCCACACGCCCCAGCCCTTTCCTGTCCTGTATTTCCTTGTTTTTTAGCTCAGCTTATTCACACGGCACAGTGGATTGCCATGCTGTTTTACTCACCAGTGCTGACATAGAAGGCAAGTTTTTAAGCTTAAAATGGGCAGGTGTTGAACGCTGCACTCACGCACTCATGGAACTTCAAATCTCAACAAATAAATTCTCTGTCTTACATATTGGCAAAAAAAATCAGAAAATAAAATACAAGCTGAATAGTCAAGACCTTATTGATAATCCAAGCTCTGTAAAGGACCTTGGAGTAGTCATCTCTAATGATCTAAGTGTTAGAGCCCACTGTAACTACATAGCCAAAAAGGCATTAAGACTTGTTAACCTAATCCTACGTAGCTTTTTCTCTGGTAATACCACACTACTAACTAGAGCATACAAAATATTTGCTAGACCAATACTCGAATACAGCTCATCAGTCTGGGATCCACATTACATATCTGATATTAGCACAGTTGAGAAAGTCCAGAAATATTTCACAAGAAGAGTTCTCCACTCCTCTACTCGTTATAGAATACCTTATGCCACCAGACTTGAAATTCTAGACCTAGAATTCCGCCGTCTTCGGTCTGATCTAAGTATGGCATATAAAATCATACATTGCAATGACTTACCTGTCAATGAATACTTCAGCTTCAACAGTAACAACACAAGAGCACACAATAGATACAAACTCAAGGTTAACTGCACCAAACTTGATTGCAGGAAATACGACTTCAGCAACAGAGTGGTCAATGTCTGGAATATTCTACCTGATTCTGTGGTTTCTTCCCCAAACCCCAAAAACTTTAACCTTAGACTTTCTACTATTGACCTCACCCCTTTTCTAAGAGGTCTGTAGGGGGCGTGCATAAGCGCACCAATGTGCCTACCATCCCTGTCCTATTGTTTCTTTTATTTTTCTTATATGTACCCATTTCATGTATTCATAACTATGTATATACTTATACCTATTATCTTGTAAGCGATTGACAAATCAAATAAATAAACAAATAAATCAATCAATTGTTAAACGGGATGCAGCCCACTACTGCCTACATTACATGAAATTCAGAAGTTTTGCCTGAATCTATGAAAAGCTTTCTGTGATGATTGTGTGTATGTGTAAGGACGATAATGGCATTTTCCTTTCCTCAGCAAATGTCATCAGGAAACCTCACTTCCTGATGGAGAACTAGGCCAGAACTAGGAAAGATGCCAAAGAAAAGATCAATTCTTTCCACTTGTCCTATATGTCTGCAAAAGAGTCTCCAGTTCCTATTTACCTCTCATGCTGTTCCTGATGATGTGTGTTCCAGGCAAAGCATTGTTTTCTAGGACAGAGTTAGAAATGGTGCAGTAAAAAAGAAATAATGCACCAATGTTCAGGTCTTCTCATTCTCATTCATATAGTGCTTCTTTCCAATGTTAGTGCTTAATCAAGAAAAATGGAAGTTCCCAATCATTTTTATGTGCCCGATGTCATATGAAACAGCACTACTTGCTTCCCTATATTGAATTAATTGCTTTCCTATAATCATATTAATAGGGTTTGAGCTTCCCACTTTCAAATAGAAATATATATCAGCTGTTCAATATTTAATGGCAAAACATGGAGCATGGTTTCTTAGAAATAATGACATGTATGAGATTTAACTTATCATCAGTTCTGGTTCTAAATGTTATATATGATGATTTCAAGGATGTTTTATTTCATTCCAATAATACTACAAGCTAAAGAATGCCAATTGGTACCCAGCTTCAAGATTTGTTTAAACAAGAAGCTTTGCATAAACAAGAAGCTTCCATTTATATTTGGAACTTCTTTCATATTAATTGGGAACAGATTAAAAAAACCCCACATATTATTAGGAACAGGTGAAACAAAGAAATATCCAACCCATTTCCCCTTCATTTTTGCAGGATATTTTCCCGCTTTCTTCATTACAGAGAAAAGAACAAAAATAAAACGTAACATGCCAGGCTTATCATATATTGGAATAATTAAATTCAGATACACCATCAAAGGGAATACTTAAAAGTATTAACTGTTGGACCTAAACTCTCCATTTGTGCCACTATCTCTTAAGAGGTAAGGGTAAAAACAATTTATCAGCAAACTTGTTTTTCTTATGTTGCATCAGAGTTGTGAACAAAGGATTTCTCTAGCAGCTATAGACATATTTGAAGAATTTAAACAGTTGCAGACATAAGAGGAGAGAAATAAAAGGCTTGAAAGGGTTTTAGAAAGGAAAATACTTTCAAAATGTGAACTCACCAAGAGTCTTTTTGGAGTTGGGCAGCTTTAAAACCCACCCAATCAACCATCAAATAAATATAGAAATTTTATTTTAAAAAAAACAAAACCAAGAAAGCATTTGAGCTTTCATTCACACGTAAGACAAAGGAAATAAAAGGCTTACAGTTTCAAAAAGGAAGATAGACTTAAAAAAAAAATGAAACCAAATCAAGCTTTTAAATTTTTTTAAAAAGTATTTAAATGAACAAAAGAGATGCTGGCAAAAACATGTGTCCTGCATTCCCCCGCCCCCCCACTTCAGAATCAACAGATTCCCACTTTTCTGCTTTTTAGTTCCTCCATGGAACTAAAGCAATCAAAATTGCGAGGGAGTCTGTGAGAGTTTCATTACTAAATATCTGGCTTTAGGATGGAGCAGCTGCTACCACACGTTGCCCCTGACTCTGATGAATTCAGATTTCTCTTACCATATCAGATTACAGATTAACAGACTTGGAAGGGATCTTGTAAATCATCTAGTCCAACCTCCCACCCAAGCAGGGGACCCTACATCATTTCTGACAAATAGTGGTACAATCTCTTCATAAAAGCTTCCAGGGATGAAGCTCCCATTACGTCCGAGGGCAAGCTGTTCCTTTGGTTGATAGTTCTCACTGTCAGAAAAATTCTCCTTACTTCCAGGTTCAATCTCTCCTTGATCAGTTTCCATTCATTATTCCTTGTCTGGCTTTGGAAAATAGCTTGACCCCTTCCTCTCTGTGGCAGCCCCTCAAATATTGAAACATTGCTATCATGTCTCCCCTGGCCCTTCTCTTCACTAGACTAGCCATATATGTTTTTTAAATAAAAAAGATCAAAATAACAAACAGTCACAAAAAGAACATTTTCTGTATTTCATGGTTTACCCCTCCCATATACACAGTGAATCAAACTGGCTCTGAAATGAGTATTTTAACACACATTCCATAACCAGAAATCTGTTTTACCAAGCACATTAGCTCGGCATTTGAAAGTTGAGGTTGGCCAAATCATTACGTTTTTGGAAAGACATAAAAAGATAACAATGTCTCCTTTTGGGGGGGGAGGGGGGAATCAGTGCTTCCTTAAGTACGGTACAGAATGTCCTTATTACCTGTGATACTTTTGCTCAAGGTCTACTTTGGTTTGCTAATTGCTATAAATAGTTGCTATCACTTGGGCTGCAGATATTTTCCAATTTGTTTCAAGTAGATTTGCCAGAAAAGCAGAGTGGGTTGAAGGGAGGGTGACTTTTTCCCACATATTTGCCTGGAGGAGACAGAATGAAATAATTTGACAAATATGTTAAAATGTCACCATGTTCATATGGGGAAAGCCATATGGCTGGTACACATCACTTGCAAACATTTGGACAAGGCTGGTTTTTGATGGATGGTTGGCTAATGTATGATTCTCGTGACTTGGAACAAGATGCAAAGTTACAGAAACAGCTAAATGGATGTTAATTCTCCTATTTGTATTACCAGGGAAATGTTTACAGAGGTAAGGAGGAAACATTTCAGATAGTACCAATGCTTTACAAGAGATTAATCTTAAAACCAGTTAACTAGAGATAATGATGGGATTGTATCCTTTGATGTATTCACTTTCAACAGAATAAATCTGAGAGAGCCTCAGATTTTAAAAAAATGTGTCATCTAACAATGAGATGAAGCCTTTGCCAAATTTGAAATACTATGTTATTCTTGCTCTCTCTTCTCTTGGAAGTGTTTGATATATCTCAAACCAACTACAGAATCTATGAAAATGAAATTGATGACTCAATGGAAGTTTGATAGCACAGATCTGCTCTTCATACCAAAAGACCCCACTTTCTTCCTTCAACCAAAACAGTAAAAACCTTAACTGGTGACCAGAAAGAGAAAAAATACCTAAAGATGAGGGAACAGGTATAATAATTGTATTATTTAGTGTTGCACTGACTATCTAGAAAAAACTTCAGGATATATTTCTTCCATTAAATCTTGGTTTGTTTAGCCATGGTTTATTAAATAAAAAATAATTTAACCCATAAATCATGGTTTACAAATCCACTGGCCATATAGACACTCAAACACACAAACTACATTATGGCTTAACATAAGGTATAACCCTCTGTCCTTGAGTTTCTATGATAAGGAAATGAGGTTGGGATGTCATGCAAATCATACATCTTTGCATAAATAATGTCATCACATACCAATGGTATAAACTATATCATTTGAAATATTGGTCCAATGACATTGTAGCACATATGTAGTGACTTCTATCCAAAAGCTATGCTTATGTAGACCCAGTGGTGGGATGCCTGTGTAACAACCGGTTCACTAATAGCATGCTTTGTACATGCATAGCTTTCAAAATTACTTACCTTCAATGTTACTTCTGGGAAGTAACACAGTGAGGCACGGCAATCTGCTCTGCCACGTGAATCAGCTGAGCAGATATAGGTGAGTACAGCGCAGGGCCGGGTGGAGCGAACTGGTTCAGAGCCAGATGATCATCAGAGCTAGGGGTTTGCCCGAACCAGTCTAAACCGGCAGGATCTCACCCCTGTGTAGACCTGAATTTCCAATAGAGGATTATGCCTTTCAGTAGTGCTGTTTTCAAATCATTTTGAGAGTCTGTGCAAATGATCCATGCTGACCCTGGTGTCAAAGTTTGTCCATTACATGCCACTGCTGACTCGAAGTGTGTATCACATAATGGTATGCATGATTGCAAGTAATTCTGTTAGTAGCTAAAATAATTACCATGCATGGTTCAGTGCCTGAATAAATAACAAGTGTGTGCATTTCATATGGAAGGTAAAAGACCTTAGTTGCCAAGATGGACTTCTTCTCTGCGTATTTTAAGTACAACGAAATCTCAGTTCTCACCAGTACATTGTGAATGGCAGCAAGATTGTAACACTGTTGCTTTGATGCTAACATGGCTTATTATCTCCTCTTCTGTCTCCTCTACCATCAACCTTCTTTCCCTGCTCAATTAATATACTTTGTGAGATCTTGAAAGATCTGGAAAAAAAAACCCATTACTATTTTTTTCCTAATAGGCAATCATATCACATACCACTATTTGGAAAGTTGGGCAAGTTTAGCAGAGGACATCTATGACCACCAATTAGCAGAAGACACAATCAACACTTCTTAATTTCACCACACAGGGACAATTTCAATTGTGACCAAGCTAAATCCAAAAACATTACAGAATTCCTGGTGGTTTGGCATTCAGACAATCACCCATCAATAGACCCATAGAAATAAATCATATTTACAGTATATGATATTCAAAAAAGATTTTAAAAAGCTAAGAAGGAAACAAAAAAGATCAGAGCACATCCCCTCCAGCAGCCAACACCCAGATAAGCAGGGATTAACACCACACAAACTATCAAGTAGAAAACAATACCTCAATCAAAGAACTACCAATGAGAAAACCACACTTCCACCAAAACTAGCAAGGCAAGCTACTACTGTATAAGCTGTTCTGAGTAAAGCTGCCTTTTGCAACTGACCGATGGCAATTTTGTCAATGCTGATGGTGGTCCAAATAGTGTTCCAGATGTTTCAGAATTGCACTGAAGGGGCCTGTTAGTATTGTAATAGTATAGTACAGAATTATTATACTATTACTACCTTTTCTTTCTTCTGCTACTTCTATTTGCAGGTCTTTGCATTTTGTGATTTTCTCTCCAGTTCTTTCTCTTCTATTTTGCTGACTCCAGATACTGCCATATCTATTCTCCAGACTTCGTTTGTCTTTCTTACTGACATTTGTTAACTCTGAGGTGTTATGTGACAAGTGTCTATCTGTTGGAATTCTAAAGTTGCACAGCTATTTAGCTTCTTCATTTTCTAATCCTTTCTCTATTTTATGGTCCCACTGGTTCTTGCTTGCAGCAAATGGCTAGCAAGTATTCCAATGCATTATTATTGCTATTTTGTCATGCCATTGTTTGTAGTCAGTCTGTGTGATCTTCTTATAGCAGCTAACAGGTGGTCCACTATTTCTTCAGATTATTTGCAGAGGTGGTGCTTGCTGTCTTTTGCTGTCTTCTCAATTCTGGCTTTGTATGCATTTTTCTTAAGAGTTGGTCTTGTGTAGCCAGAATTAGCCTCTCTGTCTCTTTCTTCAGTTTTTCTGGTTTTAGCCATTATCAGGTCTTGCTATCTACTTTGTCTGCTATTTTTTAAAAATATACTGGCCATGTAATATTTTGCTTTGCTATGTCTCCTTCCTATTCTTCATTTGATCTTTTTTTTTTTGTAGGATAGTTTGGTCTCTCCAAAACTCAGAAAGCCTGCATGCTATTATTATTACTTGTAGTATTATTAGGGTATTTATTCCTTTTTTCATATAACAAATGTTTGGGCATCAATTCATGAAGGAGTTTAGGCATCCCTGGTCTAAGAAGAACAAGCCTAACTCCCCCCTCTGACCTCCCCAGATTCTCTAGAGCAGGGGTGTCAAACTCGGTTTCATTGCGGGCCACATCAGAATTTTGTTTGACCTCAGCAGGGCCAGAGGTGTGGCCAAGGTGGGCATGGCCAGCTCGACTTCGTTCAAAAGTTCAAAAACCTTAACCTTAGATTGTCTACTATTGACCTCACCCCTTTCCTAAGAGATCTGGTAGGGGGCATGCATAAGCACACAAACATGTCTTCCGTCCCTGTCCTATTGTTTCTTTTATTTTTTTTCTTATATTATATTATATTACATATTATTATATGCAATAACTATATTTTTACTTATACCTATTATCTTGTAAGCAATTGACAAAAATAAATAATAAATAAATAATAAATAAATAATAAATAAATAATAAATAAATAAATAAAGGTTGGGGGCCCTGTGGTTGTCCAAGTGCTCTACCAGCAAAAAAAGGCCCTCATGGGCTCTGTTTTTGGTTGCGATGGCCTCCTGCAAACCTCTGCCAGCAAAAACAGAGTCCAGGCAGGCCGTGCTCGGCCTTCCCAAGCTCTGTTTTTTCTGGCAGAGGCACTGCGGGCTGGTCCTTCACTGTTTCCAGGGCAGCCCCATGGGCCAGATCAAGGGGTGGGTTTCTACCAGTTTGCACCTATTCGCTAGAACCGGTTGTTAACATTCTAAGCAGTTTGGAGAACCGGTTATTAGAAGAAATTACTGGCCTAATCTTGTAAGGAAAGCAGAAAGGAAACATTCTGGTGTTGCTTACAGAAACTGCCTCTTCATTAACCCTTATTGCATTCTTGGCAGGACTAGACTTCCTGTCGCAGGAACATCTCTGGAGTTCTTTTTCCCCTCTTTTGCTGGTACTTTGCTTGTGTGGAGTGACCATTCAAAGTTACAATGGCACTGAAAAAAGTGACTTATGACATTTTTCATATGACTGTTGCAGCATCCCCATAGTCATGAGAGGCCAGGCGAGAAGCTGCGTGCCTCGATATGAGTGATATTGAGTTGGCCACGCCCAGCCAATAACATGACCAACAAGCCACGACCACCCAGTCATATGACCACCAAGCCATGCTCACCAACTAAGCCATGCCCACAGAACCAGTTGTTAAAAATTTGAATCCCACCCCTGGCCAGATCTAAGCACCCTGTGGGCCGCTTGTGGCCCACAAGCCTTGAGTTTGACACCCCTACTCTAGAGGAATGTATCATGAAGGAAGTATCAGTAATGTTTTGACAGAGATGGGTGGAGCTGAGATTTCTGATGCAGCCTTATATTGTCCTTATATGTTGGCATGAAGAAGTTTCAGACTCCCTGGAGGATATTTTATTGATTTGTTTATAAAGTGCCACAAAAGCAAAGGAAACATTACATGTTGTACATGCGGGTAGAAATAGTTTGAATATATACATACAAAAAAATACTTTTAAGTGCCTTTGGATGTAACAAAGGTGTGCAAAGATCATTTTTTCTGGACCAGGGTTGCACAACCATGTTTCTATGGTTGCATATGATCCTACAAGCTTGGGGTGTAACCCTGAGAATCTCTCCAGTGTTGATGAATTGTCACTTTTAATGTGATTGGGAGAAGAAATCATTAAACACATGCAGAGTAATTATATTAATTGTACTGAATTTCATTTAACTTTAATTAAATTTAAATTAAATGAACTTAGTTTTGTTCTACTTCTGGCCATTTTTTGTAATGTAGCCCTCAGCATGCTACTTAAATTATAGCCTTCCACTCAAACTGTCTGTAAAAAGTAGCTATGTCACTATTATCAGCTAACTTTCCTAAAAGTTCTCAAAACAGTATATATTTTTTCGAATACAGTAAAATGTGTATGGCAAATTAATTGTAAATAACATTTCTTTAATAGAATGATTTTTCCATAAAGAGAAATGCTACTCAATGACTTATGGGTAGATTAGAAAGTTGTCCAGATATGGGTATCAAATGCTGAACCTTATAAAAATAGAATGCAGAGAAAGGGACATCTGTGTTGGGACTAAGGCATCTTATTTATTTATTTTATTTGTCAATCGCTTACAAGATAATAGGTAAAAGTATAAACATGAATATGAATGCAGGAAATAGGTACGAATAAATGGGGACAATAGGACAGGGACGGTAGGCACGATGGTGCGCTTATGCACGCCCCTTACAGACCTCTTAGGAATGTGGTGAGGTCAACAGTGGATAATTTGAGGCTAAAGGAATGGGGGTTTCAGAATGTAACAACAGAGTCAGGTAGTGCATTCCAGGCACTGACCACTCTGTTGCTGAAGTCGTATTTTCTGCAATCAAGTTTCAAGCGGTTTACATTGAGTTTGTATCTGTTGTGTGCTCTTGTATTGTTGTGGTTGAAGCTGAAATAGTCATTGACTGGTAGGACGTTGTAGCAGATAATTTTGTGTACTACGTTTAAGTCCAACTGTAGGCGGACTTAATAGTTCAAGGTTGTCCAAGCCCAAAATCTCAGGCTTGATGATATAGGGTATTCTGTTGTGAGCAGAGGAGTGCAGTACTCTTCTCATGAAATACTTCTGGACTCGTCAATTGTATTTATGTCCAATATACAATGCGTATTTCAGACTGATGAGCTGTATTCGAGTATTAGTCTAGCAAAAGTTTTGTATGTTCTAGTTACCAAATCAATATTTCTGGAGGAGAAGCTTCATAAGATTAGATTTACAATTTGTAATGTCTTTTTGGCAATGCTGTTACAGTGCTTAGCTCTGGCGCTTAGGTCATTTGATATGAGCACCCCAAGGTCCTTGACAGAGTGAGGATTGTCAATGAAGTCTTATCCGCCTAGTTTGTATTTGATGTACTGATTTTTTTTTACCAATGTATAGGACAGAGCATTTGTTGGTCGAGATTTGGAGTTGCCAATTGTTTGACCATTCAGACACATAATCAAGGTCACTTTGAAGGACAGTAGCATTGTTGGTGGTGTTGAATAGTTTTACGTCATCCACGAAGAGGACACAGTGATCGCAAAGGTCATTTATATAGAGTATAAAAAGTGTAGGTCCTAGAACACTGCCTTGGGGGACACCGTTGTTAAGTGGAGCAGGGTTTGATATACGCTCCCTGTTTTTACTATTTGTTGCCTGTTTGACAGGAACGCAGTAATATACTTATGAAGGGATCTGGAAGGGCTGTAAAAGTTTGGTTTTAACAGTAGTTTGTCATGTTTGGCATGGGGAATTACAGAGAGGAAAAAGTGATCAAACATGCATTTTGATATCCTAATACATTTTTCATTAGTGTAATATCATTAGTGTGGATGCCTATGGAATGAAGTTTAAAAGGAAAATCCCATGACTGGAACAATGACGCAGCAAAATAAGGGGTGGAATTATAGCTCCAGGATGAATTATATGTTTTGGACACAAAATTTTCCTGAGGTCCATATGTTGACTCCTCCAGTTTAAAAAGTGTTGATAGGTGACAGAGGAAACATCTCTGAGACTAGAAAGCCAGGGCACATAGGAGTAGATAATTTATGTATATATAGATAAAGGATCTGATTTACAGGACTTTAACAATTGCTTATTGCTCTGCCAGCATTTAGATTTATATCTGGTATATCAATCCAGAGGTCTGCAAAGATGAGGGGCTGTCATAGAGAAGAAGTAGTCAACTTATTCTCCAAATCCCTTGAGGGCAGGATGAGAAGTAATAGGTGGAAGATCATTAAAAAGAGATCTAAACTAGAACTAAGGAGAAATTTCCTGACATTGTCCGGATCCATCACTGAAAGTTTTCAAGAAGAAACTGGATAGCTATTTTTCCAGAATGGTATAGGGTCTCCTGCTTGAATTAAACTAAAATACCTCCAAGGTCCCTTCCGATAATTCTAGCCAAGATGGGAAGTTGGTTGATATAACTCTAATATAGGTGAAGAGCACCATGTTGGGGATATCTTCAATGGAATGGGTTATAAAAAGTAATTTTTCTTAAAGTTTACCTTCTTTCACAGATTTTTTTACTAACAATCTTCTTGCTTGTCTCAAGGAGAGAGGAAGTTCCAATATTGAACAATAGAGGGAGAGAAAGAGCCATAACATTAAACCACATTTCATTTATTCAACTAATTTTGTTCTAGAAGCATCCATTAAAGTTGAGGTTTACCTAAAACAATTATTGTGCGCTTTTTTCTAGACTTCAGGACATCGTATTTTCAAATCCATGATTCTCATAAAAAACAATAAGCTTTCCTCATTAAGCAAAAATAAATTTAAAAAGAGAGCATATTCATTTCTAATACCTCTCTGAATGACCCACATAGGTTGATAACAAATTAATAATATTTTGGTCATGATCAAGTGAAGCTTAAGCTCCCTATTACACAATAACTTTTCACTTTAAGAGAATGTCAAGTAGCAACAAAAAAATTTAGGGATGAAAGATACTCAGATAAACAAACAAACACACAAATAAATAAATAATAAGCAAGCAAACTGGCTGGGTGCAAGGTAAACAGATTTAATCTATGAAATTGTTATCCTCCTTTGATCCTAGTTCTGAAAAGGGTTACTGGCATAATATTTTGCCCTACCCTTTCTCTGAGTGATTGGATGATCAACAAATCTACCTTCAGTGCTCAGGTTTTTTTGTGACAAGTCTAAAAAGAATACTTGGAGGTTTTGGTAATGATGGCTCATCTTTCACTATCCGAGATGAGCATGAAAGTATCAATCAGCATCTAAACAGAAACCCAGCCTCAAATAAAAGAGGGTAGTAGTGGGGTCTTCAGGAATCTTTCTTGGCTAACCAAAAGATCACAAGACAACAACAGAATCACACTTTTCTCTTTCTCTAGCTAATAACTATAGTTGGTAGATAGTGTTTCATTCAGCATCTGCTGACTAAATACTAATGAAATTATATTTAGCTATTACTGCAATATATTATTGCCAAATCTGAAAGGTAGTCATAGTACAATATTATGTAATTCAAGCATTCTAGGAATCAGGCTAAATACATTGTGGGTGATTATGTTTTCTATCAATACATTTAGGAACATTACTATTTAGAGCAAAATGAAAAAAAAAATAGGTCTAAATCAACAAGTACACTATATTTTAATGTCAGATTTTGCATGGGAAGGGATGAGTTATGTATAAACCAACAACTTTCTTTATATCCAGAATGGAATATAGAATAGAAAAGAATAACTTTATCATCACTTTGAATGTACACTAATCGGCATAGATTAAAATGAAATTTTGTTACATACAGCTCTCAAAAGGTCATCACCTCCAATATACACTACATAAACATAAAATAAATAAATAAATAAATACATACATACATATTATGCATATATGACATGGAGAAACAACACAGTCTGGCTTGGATGTATACATGTACATGGTGAGAGAAACGAATCTTGCGAGTTTACCAGATGGATGGCATAGGGAACAAAGCTGTTACAGAATCTGGTAGTCCTGATAGAAATACTTCGAAACCTCCTCTCAGAGGGGAGCAAAAGAAACAGATTTTGAAGTGGTTTGTGGAGTCTTTGACAATGCTTTGAACTCTAAGCCTATAGGGTTAGGGTTATAAGCAGTATCCTGAATGACAGGAAGCGAGCTTCCTATAATCTTCTCAGCTGTCCTTGTCACTCTCTGTATGGACTTTCTGTCTGAGGTACTACTGCCACCAAACCAAACAGTGAGGCAACTTGTTAAAATGCTCTCAATTGTGCCTCTGTAAAAAGTAACTAAGACAGAAGGAGAAAGATGTGCCCTTCTCATCCGACGCAGGAAATGCAGACGCTGGTTTGCACACTTCACTAAGGATGACGTATGGAGAGACCAGCTCAGATTGTTACTTATCTGCATCCCCAGATATTTAATACTGTTGATCACCTCTACAACTGCATCCTTGATACTGAACGGAATATGATCATGTCGGCTCTTTCAAAAATCTACTGTGATCTCCTTTGTTTTATTAATATTTAGAATAAGGTTGCTTTTATTGCATCAGTCCACCAGAACCTTCACCCCTTCCCTATATGCATCTTCATTGTCATTCTGAATAAGACCCCCACTGCCATGTCATCCACATACATCACAATATTTTATTTATTTATTTATATCGAATTTATATACCGCCCTTCTCCTGAGGGATTCAGGGCGGTGTACAGCCAACTATAATATAATACAAATTACAAAAGTTAAAAAGAAATTAAATACACAGCTACTACTAAAAATTATGCTTAAAAACCCCAATAGTTAAAATATAAAAACCCCAATTTCTAAAACCCCAATCTCTTGAACCCCAATTTCTAAAAACCCCAATTTAAAACAAATTAAAACAATATGATTCATAGCAGATTTGGCACAGCAGTCATGGGTCATCAAGAGGAACAATAGTGGACTCAAGACAGCCCTGTAGGGAACCGGTATTCAAGGAGATGGCATTGGGGACTTTTCTTCCAACTCGCACAAACTGGGTCCTATCAAGTCCAGTATCATTGGACTGCTTGCAATAATCTGCATAAAAAATTGCCCCACTTGAAATATTTTCACAGGGCAAAGATTGGGCAAACTAATGAAGTAAAGATGCCCTGGAATGAAGCTAGTTGCTAGTGAATAGATATCTGTGTATTTATTTATGTATAGTCAGGGGTGGAATTCTACCAGTTTTTACCTACTCGCTAGAACCGGTTGTTAACAGGCTAAGCAGTTCAGAGAACCGGTTGTTAGAAGAAATTATTGGCCTAATCCTGTAAGGCAGGCAGGAAGGAAACATTCTGGTGTTGCTTACAGAAACTGTCTCTCCATTAACCCTTATTACATTCTTGGCAGGACTAGACTTCCTGTCTCAGGAACGCCTCTGGAGTTTTTTCCCCCTCCTTTGCTGGTACTTTGCTTGTGTGGAGTGACCATTCAAAGTGACAATGGCATTGAAAAAAGTGACTTATGACAATTTTTCACACTTACAACTGTTGCAGCATCCCCACAGTCATGAGAGGCCAGGTGACGAGATGCATGCCTCGATGTGATATTGAGTTGGCCACACCCAGCCAATAACATGACCACCAAGCCATGTTCACCCAGTCACATGACCATCAAGCCACACCCACCACCTAAGCCACACCCACAGAACTGGTTGTTAAAAATTTTGAATCCCACCCCTGGGTACAGTGTATTTATGAGTGAATTATAAATATCTATATCACCACCACTACCTACACACCCAATGTACATACAAAGTCATGGTAGTGCAAGAGAGGAACTCTTACAAATGTTATTTTGATTCAGATAAACTAAATGTAAGAGAAAAGGAAAAAAAGAACTAATAAAATGTTCCATAAAATATTCCTTTAAGTATCACCATGGGTTTAATTCTATTCTATTGTTAAACTGATAATTAAATTTGTCCTATATAGAAATATTATTTGAAATTCAACCCATAGTATCAGGAGGGTAAGTAATATATATTTTTAGAATATAAAGAGTTTCAAAAATAGAGGAATGGACTCATACTTGAAATTCATCCCATAGTATCAGAAGGGTAAGTCTGTTTCCACTGAAAAAAAGTTTATCATGCTCCAGGCTCAGTAAAGAAAAACTCTTCATAAAATTCCAAGTTCTGTTTCTTTCCAAAATTATATTATACTATGATTTGAAAGCAAAACATGGAGCGGGGGCGGGGGGGGGGGCGCATGACCAAATCATATATATCAACGATGTCCATAGTGTATGATGAAAAAGTTAAGTCTGACAGCTGCAATGCTACAACTGAAAAACATAAAAACTGGGTGGACGTTCAGTAGCTTTGCTTCAGAGATCCCTTCTTGGTTGTGGAAGGAGAGCCCTACAACATTCAATAGGAGCCCTTCCTTTAATTTTTCTTTTCCTTCGCCTCTAGCACTTTGAAGCAGCTGAATTAGCTGGGCTACAACTATAAAGAAAGAGGTTTCTCTACCTGAGTGTTGTGGGTAAGTATTGAATGTTGTGTTGCAGATGAAACACCAGGACAAAGTTGACGATGCAGTGACTGGAAGTTTAGATAAAACTGGTGGTGATTCAGCTGCCCAAGGAGCCAAAGGGTGAATGCAGCAAACAAAGCTTTACAACCGGGGTGGGTTTCTATCGGTTCTGTCCACCTCTGTAGAACCGGTAGCTCTGAAGAGCAGCAGACAGAGAACCGGTTCTATGTCTGCTGATGTTTTTGCCCACCCAGGCTCTTACCTAATCTTTATTTCTTGATTTTTCAACTTCAGCTGCCGAACGAGGCATAGCTGTAGTTAAAAAAGCAGGAAAACAAGTCTGTTTCAAAGGCTGTGTCCCTGCACACAGCATGCTGCTGATGAGTTACAGGCGCAGCTCACAGTGTGCAGGGAAGCTCGTAAATCCCGAATTGGTACTTAACCCTGTCAAATCCCACCCCTGTTTACAACTATATCAATTCCAGAAGTACCAATGGCTGGCTAGCAGCTGGTAATAAGCTTCTGTCCTTTCAACCCAAGATAGAGAATGAGAGATGTTCTGTAGTAGCTCAGGATGGAAGTAATCACGGCTTGGCAACAAAGCCAGCCATACTTACTGTATGTGATGTAATGTGAGGAAAAGGGCTTTATGCAAACTCACAGAAATTGTTACAAAATCCTTAGAATTAAATACAGAGCAGATATTGAAATCTAGAAATCCATAGAATGGTAGATATAGGTAAATAGCTATAGTGGTTTAGAATTTGGTGGTATAATGAATTTTGTTTAAAGAAAAATGGTTGTTTTTAATACAATAAATCCTTCCTTGCAACAAAATAAGGGGGGAGTATTCCTTATTTGTGGTCTCTGTGTTTCTTCAAATGAGCCTGTTATATTGATGACTATCAATGTGGATTTCACTAAGAAAAGTAACTTTTTCTACCAAAGAAGACAGTTGTATGGTTACCTTCTTCATTTCCCTCTGGCCTGCTTATAATCCTACCTGTGCATAATAATCATATCACATCACCCTTTCAATAACTGCTATTGTCGAGTAGAAACTAGAGCACCATGACACCATAACACAGGCAAGTTTAAGCAAATATTATGGATTAGGTGAGGCTGTTGTTCACACAGCTGCTGTTTTCCTCCAAATCTTGCCATCTGAGGTTCATTCATGCTCAATTGGATTTATTTTAGTCCTTTATTTTCCTAATAATGTTTACAGCTCTGTATGGGTTGGAAATCATGAGACAGTATCCACTTTCTCTAAATTGCCAGTACCCCTGGGCGATGCAAATTGGGAGAGGCACTTTTATATTATTTTTCATTTTAAAAGCAACCTTTTGGATTGAAAGCAAGGATTTTTTTTTCTTTTGTCTTTGCATTTACTGCTGTCTTGCGGCTTCTCTGGCTATTGAGTCACATGAAGCACAACTGCTGATCCAGGGAGGTTAATGAGCCTCGGGGAGGGGGGGGGCGGAAGGGGGGGGAGGGGAAGAGAAGACAAAGTCAGGTTTGTTTTCACAACCCCCTCCCCATTTCTTCTAGCCAATTCCCTTGTGTGGATAATTGGTCAGAGCTTTTGGTTCCATTGCCAAGAACATTGCTGTTATTGCTGCTATTTTTTTTAAGCAAAGATGATAAACCAAGCTTTAACCACAGGCACACATTGGTGAAGCAAAGGAGAAAGAGGACAGGGACAGGGTGTCATAGGGAAAAGAAGCCTAGCCATTCTCCTTTCGACAATGACAGCATGCAACATATTTCGGCAACAATCTGATTTAAAACTGCGATATTGTTTAGTTTGCCTAAATTAGGGGAAGTTAGATTGTAGCTAAGAGGTTTGCTACTTTTGCTCTGCCCTCTTTCTATGGGGATTTCTATGCTATAGAAACTAGAACTGGCCTGGCAACTCCCCCAGATTGTTGCTAGAAATATAGGATTTTGGTATATAAATCAAAATTCAACAATCTGGTTCAAAGCATTGACCCAGCCCAAAACTGGGTTCATTTTACCCAGCACAATTTGGGCCAATAATCACGCTGAAAGAAGAAACTGGGTTCAATACTTTATTTTTGCTTGGACATAAAGATAGATGTTTGGGATCGATGTCCAAATCAAGCGTGACTGATTTTATATCATACAACCACATTTACACATCAGAATTTGCTGGTATTTCGTCAGTTGTTCCTGATTTATTGAACACAAGTGCAGTTTAGGCTAACATCCCATAATAAACATAGGGGTGCGCTTAATGAGCTAAGGTCTCTATCTATTGGTGTGTTTTTTAGTAAGTTAATAAACTTTTTACCTCCAGACCATTGCCCGGACATTCTTGACCACAGCTTAAGCAAAATATTACATTATGTTTCCTTGTTCCAGTAATGGGCACACTTGCAAAATTCTTCAGCAGAATTACAAATCCACAATTGTCAGCTAAAGTAACACTTCCTATAACTGAAGCATTTATGGCCAGTTCTTTTAGCTTCTTCCAATAAATGTAGAGTGTAAGTGTTAACTCACTCTTGATTTTTACAATATCAAGCAAAATCATAGACAAAGTGATTAAAATGGAGTAACTCTTAGTTGAAGTTAATGCATGGCTCACTTGTATGAGACCTCTAGTAGTTTGTTAATACATTAATAGGCCAAATCCTCAAAGGCATCAAAGTTGTCTTGGAAATCCAGCTTAATACACTTAACACCAAGCCATCTCTTATTTTAACTATATTTTTCTGGTACAGGCCATTGTGGTCTGGTTTAAAATTGTGCTATATCCTAAACTATAATTTAGTTGGATTTACACTGTGCTAAGCCAATAGTAAACCATATTGAGGTATAACATGAAATATGATCTCAGCCAAGTTGGATAACCAAATAAAATTTAAAATTCTTAGGAGCATACTGATCTTATGAAGTATTGTGTGTGAACTCACAATTAAGCTTTATAAATACTTGTTATTGTAAAATCAATTTGAAATGCAAATTTGAATGGAACAAGGAATGTGAGACATTGATTTTGTTTAAACAAAGGGAAACTGTTTTAACATCTGTATCAAAAATTCCAATAAATCTGAAAGCTATGATTTATTCAACTAAAAATATTTCCGGCATTGGCTGCCATTACATTTTTATGAAAAAAGAATGAACAAATAATTATAATCTTTTTTATAATCTTTTCTTTCTTGTTTTCTAATTTTCTATCTTCTTATTCATTATTCTTTACTTTGTTTTTGTTTTTTTCAATATTTGTATTGCTCGAGTATAAGGCTTCATTAAAACACATTTTTGCAATATCCAATGGTTATTTTCTGGGAAGAAATCATTATTTGTATTAATTTGACTGAGATAAGGTTTAATATTCACAAAAGTTTATATTTGTTTTAACCTTTTAGCTTATTACACGGACATTGAAAACTGGAAATGGATTCTGTGTGCTCTGATTGCTGAGAGACAAGTCCTTTAACACTGGAAAGATAAATGTATGTATGGATGGCTGCAATTTCTCAGTGGACTGAAAACCAAATGCTACTTACAACTTGCAAATGGGTTGCTTTGATTATGTATTGGCAATTACAATGAAATATGTGGATCCTTCTTAAAAATCTGTTATATAAAACCTTAAATATATGTATATAGGTTGTCCTTGGCTTGTAATAGTTGGCTTAGTGACTGTTTGAAGTTACAATGGCATTGAAAAAAGTAAGTTAAGACTATTTTTCACACTTATGACCAGTGGTGGGATTCAAATGTTTTTACTACCAGTTCTGTGGGCGTGACTTGGTGGACCTGGCAGGGGAAGGATACTGTAAAATCTCCAGTCAGGGGTGGTATTTGCCAGTTCTCCAAACTACTCAAAATTTCTGCTACCGGTTCTCCAGAACTGGTTAGAATCTGCTGAATACCACCTCTGCTTACAACCATTGCAGCATCCCCATGGTTACATGATTTACATTCGGATGCTTGGCATCTGACTCATATTTATGACCGTTGCTGTGTCCCAAGGTCATGTGTGATCACCTTTTGCAACCTTCTGACAAACAAAGTCAATGGGGAAGCCAGATTCATTTAACAACCATGTTACAACCATGTTATTAATTTAACAACTGCAATAATTGACTTAGTAAATGTGTCAAGAAAAGTCGTAAAATGGGGCAAAACTCACTTAACAAACTTCTCACTTCGCAACCTAAATTTTGGGCTCAATTGTGGTTGTAAGTTGAGGACTACCTGTATACAAAGCATCCTTATCTACCTAACTTTTTATTGTTGCTCTCCTTAATTCTTTTCTACTGTTTTGTTTAATTAAGGCATAAAAAATGAAATGCTACAGAGCTGGAAGGGTCTTAAGCTTGCAACTTTCTGCTATGACAAGAGAACATTTTGTTCCATCATTTATGTACTTGTAGAGAATTCTGCAGTTTCAACCACTTTTTCAGAAGAAGAGAACTTGGCTGTTTTCTTTTCCATAACAATCCTTCTCAGGCTTTAGAATTCTTTTTTTAATTGATGAAAGTTCTGGCCCTCAGAGGTGGATTCACATGCCCTGCATTCCATACCAGTGGAAAGAACCTTTATTTCATAATACAGACTAAAGCGTTTTCCTATTTAGCTTTCTTCTGAATGTATACTAATAAGAGCCTCAGTGGCGCAGTGGTTGGAGTGCAGTACTGCAGGTGACTTCTTGCTGATTGTCGGCTGCCTGCAATTTGTCAGTTCAAATCCCACCAGGCTCAAGGTTGACTCAGCCTTTTATCCTTCCAAGGTGGGTAAAATGAGGACCCAGATTGTTGGGGGCAATACGCTGACTCTGTAAACCACTTAGAGGGGGCTGTAAAGCACTTGTATATAAGTCTAAGTGCTATTGCTATACTACCTGAGTAGTATATTCAAGAAAAAAATGAATAGAATCATGAATTTGGGAAAGCAATTCCGTTTGTATTTGCATAGTACAATCCTGGGACTTTTTAAGAAAAAAACTCCATTATCACATTTGCTCTGGAAGTTCCCTCACACTCTGAAGCACATAAAGGCTCCATTTCCAGCAATTTTCATTCTGCTGATGGGGAAAACTACTGGTGATCATTCTCTAGAGGACTTACAGGGGAATGGAGTTTTTATTTACTTGTTCTGGACAACAATTCCTGAAACTAGAATATGAAATGTTTTAGATTTGAAAGATTTGTACAATAATAAAATTAAAACACATTTGAAACATCCGCAGCTTATTATTTCAATTTTTAAAAAATCTACCAAATGGGTCAACATTTTTGTTTTGTATTGGTTTTTTTTAGGTCCCTTCTTAAAATTTGGTGACTCCATTATCTCTGAATGTAACTTGTGGCATATGGCATGAGCTGTGATATAAAGCTCACCACAATACCCTGGGGCTGGGGAGGAATATTTAATATTGTCTTCTTAAAATAATGTCAATTTAGCAAGAGAAACCCATCAGCATCAATGAATTCTCTTAGAATTTGAACTCTGCCTTAGATCAAAGCTGTCAACTGATGATTGGGAAACTGACTGAAAACCCCGAGACCTCCTTTGACCTTATTTTAAAAATGCATATATAGCTGTTGTCCTGTTTCCCTGGAAACGGCTCCTTTGATTCATCCACTTCAGCTAGACATAATGCCCAAGGATGCTTCCAAAGCTACTGGTTCCTTTCTCCATTCATTTTCATTGCTGTTAACTTTTGAAATATTGGGAACATGTAAGCCAAGCAATGCTCATTCCAATCAGTGCAAAAAGCAGCACTCAGCCTGGTTGGTGCTTCCTCATTATGGTTTTATTTTTGCTATAGAGGAGCTATACCAGGATTGTCAAACTCATGGCCCATGGCCCAGATGCATCGAGCTGGCCACACCCATGCCCAGTTTAGTGAAGGGGGAAAAAGTCCCAATACATCATGTGATACTGCTGTGATGACAAGAGTTTGACACCCCTGGTATAGAGGAGCACTTGTTGCTAAACTGCTAGAACAATATCTTTGAAACAACAGCATCTCAGGAAGAGCACTTGAACATCCCTGGGGGAGAGAGAGGTTGAACTGAACTCAAAATCTGGGAGACTGGGTGGTGTGAGACTTCCCATTCATGGGAAACCAGTCTATTCACAAATCTCCAAAGCTTCAGCATTTCAAATGGGCACTTGATTTGAGATGCTTATGATTTGGGATGCTTCACTGTTCAGCTGGAAATAAATTGGCTCAGTCACCAAACAACAATGCTCATGCAGAATTATTATTTTAATTTTAGTGTTACATTTGGTCTCTGGGCAGCTTATATCTAAATAATAATAATTGTAAGAAGGCTTCCATTCTTTGTGTGCACTTGCAAATAACCATTCTTAGTGAGACTGATCTTTAGCCCCTGGAAAAATTGGAGTTTCTTTCCTATCTTTCAGAGGACTTACAGGACTTCCTGCCCTGCATGCATGCGTATAATAAATATATTAGTTGGGTCAAATGATGTTCTGAGCCATGGTTTTCTAATTATGAATAATTAAATAAGCCCTAATTAGTTGGAATCACACATTGCACAAAATAAACCATGGTTAACCATTCACAACAGCTGGACCCATCCAGCATGCTAATAGATAATGAAACAAATGAGCGTTTAGTATGAAATATACTAATGTGAACTGAAATTATCACATGGCATTCCCACACTAATTGCTCATTTTTTTGTAGTTATTCCCCAGAAAAAAGCATATAAAGCCTGAAGTTTATTATATGCACAAGGAATTCTACAATAAAGAATAATGTTGCTTAATATGTGACTAAATGGCAACATATTAAAACAAATATATTAAAACAAATATTTCTAATTGGAGGCCAATCTAATCTAATAGATAAAAGAAGAAGATAAGTAAAGCAAAAGAACTAGGAAAAATTATGGGGGAGGAATGCTCATGGACCAAAAAACAAATAATCTATCAATGAGAAAAGGAAGCAAAATGAAATGGGAAACATTGATCAAGATGAAATTACTATTACTGTAGGACATCATTTCATACTGCTTTTCCATAATAACATAAAGATTGAATCAATAACAATGAAGCAGTCAGCTGCTGAACCAACCATAAACTATTCAGAGCAGTGGTGGAATTCAATTTTTTTTACTACCTGTTCTGTGGGCATGACTTGGTGGGCGTGGCAGGGGAAGCATACTGTAAAATCTCCAGTCAGAGGTTGTATTTGCCGGTGCTCCAAACTACTCAAAATTTCCACTATTGGTTCTCCACAACTGGTCAGAACCTGCTGAATACCACTTCTGATTCGGAGGGTTCTAGTATTCTTCCAAATCACAGCTCAATGGATTTATGCTCAACGGCAACATTTTCTCAAATGTTCAGAGACTGTGCTCATGGAGATTCATGGAAGAACCTCCATTTTCTGCACATTTTGTACATGCAGAGGTATTTCTAAATTTAAAATATAGGCACTTTCCCCATTGAGCCGCAGTGGTGCAGTGGTTAGAATGCAGTACTGCAGGCTACTTCTGCTGACTATCAGCTGCCTGTAATTTGGCAGTTCAAATGTCACCAAGCTCAGGGTTGACTCAGCCTTCCATCCTTCTGAGGTGGGTAAAATAAGAACCCAGATTGTTGCGGGCAATATGCTGATTCTATAAACTGCTTAGAGAGGACTGTAAAGCACTGTGAAGCGTTATATAAGTCTAAGTGCTGTTGCTAAGTGCTATTGCTATTGTCAAGCTCCTCTACTGTACAGAGAATGACATCTGGCTACCCACATCTGAAAAGTCTCAATAATAAAGGATGATGCCTGCTATGGTCAATGTAATAGAAAAATACCACACTTAATTAAAACTCTGGGTAAAAATAGAGAAATTCCCTCTCTTCCAAGAGTCAAGGTGGAACCCTGAACATGGGGGCATGATATAATTGCAACATCTCTCTGTTTTGAGAGCTCAAGGCAAAGTGGGTTTTTATATACCATTCTAAAAACTTCCCTAAAAAGGAGAACTTAGTTTTGAAAATATACTGTAGGTAGCAATATTTTTTAACTTGGACTATACTGACTGTTGTAGGGTTACATTTTCTGAATTGCACATCTTACACAATCTCACACAAATACTTATCCAGAAACATATACCAGTCAACGTATACAGTATTCAATGTATACTTTTCTTTCCACAGTAAAAATGCTTATTTTTATATTTATGTTTGTAAAAAGAATTCTGCAGGCCAACATATGCATGAAAGAAAAAAACATATAATCTTTGTTTAGAAAGCTGTGTGTGGATATGCCAGCCTACACTGCTTACTCCAGCTACTCTTTAGAGGCAGCATGGTGTTTTCTACAGAGAGAGGAAAGGGAGAAGATTGTGAGAGAAAGAAACAAGAATTGTAGTGATGGTATCCCTGAGAATATTATTCTGACCATAGAAGACAAACTATGTAGAAATAAGAAAAGAATTCTTGAAAAGGAAAAAGAGGAAAAATTTCACAGTACTTCTGCTAGCTATTATTACGCCCATGGTGCCTAATACCAACAGGTTTACAAACTGAAGAGAGCTTGTTCCTTCAATGTTAAGATGGTCCCACTTTCAATAGCTGCTGCACCTGTTTATGACTGAAATGACCTCTTTGCAAAGGCTTGGTAAGTCCACCTTGTACCATTTATTCTGTGAGTCAGTATTTCAGTAGGACAAGACCAATTTGCTACATATTTCACACATATTAATATTTGGCACCAATATAGTTTGTGTGTTGTATACCTTTTTGGATGAATTTATAAACTTACTTGAGATATACAGCTTGCACTTGAGATATACAGATTATGCAACTTCATAAATTTGAGTTGAAGATACTGTAAAAATCCTATTCTGTAAATAGAAAGGCAACAGCTATCAATTGATAGCACTATCAATTTATAGTGCCTTCTCTAAAATAGAGCACATTCATATTGGTGATTTTTTTGCCTAGGGTCCTTCTTTGCTGGTGTAATTATTTTAGATTTGCAATTATCTTCAGGTGTCTTCTTATCCTTTTGATTACAGTTCAATTTCTCTTTGTTGGTGTATACATCATCCAATGTAGTATCCCTACAATTGATGAAATATATGATTTGTTACTGTGGATATACAGGAGCTTGCAAATTGTGATCTTGTATTGAGTATTATCTTAGAGAAGTTGATAAATTTCATTGTTGGCATCTGTACTTCATTAACCACTATTTGTCCAAAGCACTCTATCAAATCCATTCTTTTCGCTGGTTGAAAAAGAAGTTTCCATCTTCTTTTCTTTCATTCCAATAGACGTCCTCCAGTTGTTAATCACTTTGTTCAGATGAGCCATGATGTCTTCATTCTTCCTTTGATCAATATAAGTCAGGACATACAATCCATCTCTTGCTTTTGCATCTGGCCATGTGTGAGGCTTCTTTTACATAACATTTGATTTAGCCTTTCATGACAACCTCTTGCTGCTTGATTGAGCCCACAGAATAACTTGAACATGATACATTTGTTTTATAGGTTCTTCAAATCTTGGCACATGTGTGTGTCTTCATCAATGTCTCCATAAAGGATAGCTATCTTTACATACAGATGTGGCACATGAATTACTATCTTGAAGCCGCAGTACTATACAATGCTATGCAGTGCATACACTGAAGTATGCTTTACCATATTTTGAAAGTGTCCAATGGAAGCCAATCCAACCTAGTAGTATAAGGTGTCTTTCTGAATCTCTTTTAATTGTGGAGACTAATTTGCATCCAGTGGACTTCCTCTCATTTCATAGCTGTGTAAGAATAGCAATAGCAATAAGACTTACATACCATTTCATAGTGCTTTGCAGCCCTCTCTAAATGGTTTACAGAGTCAGCATATTGCCCCCAACAGTCTGGGTACCCATTTTACTGACCTTAGAAGGCTGAGTCAACCTTGAGCCCATCAGAATAGAATAGAATAGAATAGAATAGAATAGAATAGAATAGAATACTTTATTGGCCAAGTGTGATTGGACACACAAGGAATTTGTCTTGGTGTAAATACTCTCAGTATACATAAAGAAGGAACATTCGTTAAGAATCAAGAATCATAATGTATAACCTTAATGATAGTCATAGGGTACAATCAACATCAAATCATACTAGGAAACAGAGGATACAAGAAACAAAGTTACAGTCACAAGTGGGAGGGGATGGATGATAAGGAGTGATGAGAAGATTAACAGTAATAGTAGTGTACACTTTGTAAATAGTTGAACAGTGTTGAGGGAATTATTTGTTTAGCAGAGTGATGGCTTTTGGGAAAAAACTGTTCTTGTGTCTAGTTGTTCAGGATCAAACTACTGACAATGGGCAGAAGCAGCCTGCAATACTGCATTCTAACCATTGCGCCACCACAGCTCAACACTGCACATGTTTTATTTTGAAAAAGAGATTCCATCTCTTCTCTCAGTGTATATTGCCACTTATCTTTTGTTAAGATCTGGTATTCTTTCATTCTGTGGCTCTATGGACGGCCCTCGCATCTCATTGTGTTGGGTGAGAGGAGAATGTTCTTGGATGGTTTGCTTTAACTCTGATGCATGCTTTTAATTCACCTCTGGTCATTCTTATAATGCAGCTTCTGTGTCGGCATCTACATTGAAGGTCATGGTTTTCTTTTTTTGTGAATGCTGTATTATTGTTTTTCTGGTACAGGAAATATGACAAAGAAGGTCATAAAATGGGGCAAGTCAGTTAACAAATGTCTCACTTAGGAACAGAAATTTTGGGCTTAGCTGTGGTCGTAAGTCAAAGACTACCTGTATTTTCTTTCTTTCTTTTGACAGGATCCAAAGTCCTCTTTACATCTGCAGCTTAACTTGTGTCTCCTCTCTTTGGGTAAGCCTTAAATCCAAACCCTTGAAGTGCTTGCCATTTGACTTTGCTGTATTTCATAATACAAATAGTGCTGCCCCTTTGTCTTTTATAGTTTATTATTTTGCAAGTCAATTTCAATTATTATTGCTTCTCTCCAATATCGATTTAGCAGCCCAGTATCTAAAGTCATGTTTTTAGTCATTTCCAGAAGCGTTCCATTCTTTTTTCTATGTTACAATTTTGTTCTAGGAAACAAGGAATGTTTGTTCATGTACTTTGGAAACGGATCCAGAAACATAAGGGGAAAAAAGCTTTCCTCTAGGGCAGGGATGTCATACTCAATTTCACTGAGGGCCCCGCATCAGGGTTGTGTTTGATCTCAGGCGGCTGGGCAGGCATAGCCAGCTCAACATCACTCACCTGTGGTGGCCTGGGCGGGGCTGGGGGATCCATTGTCTCCAGCTCCATTTTCAGCCGTGATGGCCTCTTGTAGCCCTCTGCCAGTGAAAATGGAGCTTCATTTTCACTGGCAGAAGCACCACAGGCCGTCCTTCGCTGTTTCAAGGGCAGTCCCATGGGCCAGATCTAAGCACCTTGTGGTCAGATGCGGCCTGTGGGCCTTGAGTTTGCCATCAGTGCTCTAGGGGCGCAGAAAAGGGTCTACAAACTCTAGTCTAAATGAAATAATTCTAAACATTAAACATTGTCTGTCTTTCCTGAGACATGAGAGAATAACCCTAGTTGCACTTCATTTAATGCAGTCAGCACATTTAAATTCAGAGACAGGTGTTTTAATTTTTAATTCTTTTGTTAAATCTCTTTTCCCTAGTTTGAAACACATTCAATTTCTGTGGCCAAATCTTTTATGACACAACCTTATGCAGTCTTTATGAACACACTCTGAGACAATATTTAATTTCCCTGTAACATGGTGTACTTGGTAAAGTTCATGTTGTTTCCAAATTCCTTTCATTATTAATTCATCAACTAGATAAAGCAACCTGTAATTTCCCTTGCATACAATCTTACACCTGTATCTTGCTTTTAAGTTCAGAAGACTTTTTTTCTACTTTGAACTTGTGATTTTATTTCTTTCTTTACAAGTATTCCTGGACTTACAACCCCTCATTCAGTGACTGTTCAAAGTTACACTGAAACAAGTGACTGATGACCTAATTTCACATTACAATCATTGCAGCATCCCTATGGACACCGGGATCAAAATTTGGATGTTTTGACAGCTGGCATGTATTTATGTGATCACATTTTGCAACATTCTGATAAGCAAAGTCAATGGGGAAGCCAGATTCACTTAACAATCATGTTGCTACATTAACAACTGAAGTGATTCACATAACAACTGTGGCAGGAAAGGTTGTAATATGGGGCAAAATTCATTTAACAACTGTCTTGCTTGGCAACAGGAATTTTGGGTTCCATTGTGATTGTATTTACCAGAAAAACAGAGTTGGAAGGGAGATCTTACTAGTCCAGAGGTGTCAAAATCATGGCATCATGTTGTCATCATGTGACATATTGTGACTTTCCCCCCTGTGCTAAAATGGGTGGGCATGGCCAGCACGTGACACATCCAGTCCATAGTCCAACCTTGGAGATCGTCTAGTGCAAGAATGTCAAACTCGAGTTGTGTTTGACCTAAGGGGCCGGGGTGTGTGTGGCCAGCTTGATGTCACTTGTGTCAGGAGCACCTGTGGTGACCCAAGCACTCTGCCAGTGAAAATGGGCTCCTGAGTTCCGTTTTCGGCTGTGACAGCCTCCTGCAACCCTCTGCTAGTGAAAACAGCTCTGCGGGCCACTTCTTCACTGTTTCCGGGCAGCCCTGTGGCCAGATCCAGCACCCCACAGGCCAGATCCAGCCCCTGGCCTTGAGTTTGACACCCCTGTTCTAGTCCAATCCCTTGCTTAAATAGGTAACCCTATATCATTTCAGACAAATGGTTGTCCAAAATGCCTGAGACAATTTTGTATCATGGAAGACAAAAACTATTGTGAAGTTGAAACCATTTTACTGTGTAAAATTTGAAAAGGCTATCTTGACCAGCAGTGGGTTTCAAAAATTTTTCCTACCAATTTGGAGAGCTTGCTTCATGTGTGCATGTGCAAGGCTCAAGCACCGCCCTCTGTATCAATGCTGGTGAGCTGTGCAGGCATGACTAACATGTGCACGTGCCAAACGTGCATTTCATGTGTGTGCAAAAAGGGCTCAGAGACCATTTTCTTTATCAACGATGCTGAGCTGTGCTGCTTTTTAGCTTAGCTGAGGCGCGGCAATCCGCTTTGCCTTGCGAATCAGCTGAGCTAATAAACAACAGAATATAGGAGAGATGAGAGGTAAGAGTGGGGGTGGGGGGGGGGGCAGTCAAAATTTTCACTACTGGTCTGCCAGAACTGGTCAGAACCGGCTGAATACCACCTCTGATCTTGACCATCTGCATCAGATTGGTAGCCTATATTACTATTGATCCAGCCTACACTCTATGTCAGGTAAAAGGCTAGCTGTTTGTATTTATTCAATTTGTATGGCTGCTCATCTCAACAAGGGGCTCATTTTTTATAATCCAAATGCACAGATCCTTTTCCGTCAGTTTGAATGGTCTTATCCATTTGCAAACAAAGCAAAACAAAAATCCTCACAAATACTAAGATTTCATATCTCATGTCCAGTCTGAGTCATTAAAGTAATGAATGATTGTCCCGCTGTCTAAATAAAATTAATTTTGTTGAGTCTGGTTTGAATTTACTCTGTAAGTAGCTTCTCTAGCAAGATATGGCTTGGCTTTGCATTTGAATTGCCTCCTTTCGAGCCGGTTTGGCTTCCCAATGACTCACTCCTTTGAAATTTGCCTTTTGGATTTATCTTTTATGGAAGGCCTTCAGTGGCCTTACTTTTTGGGCAACTCTTTATGAAGGGCTACTTCAAAAGAAAAACATAATGTGTTAATTTGTAAATTTGTCCTTTAATTTCCTCTTCCTTTGTTTGCTTTTTTTGATTAAATCCTGCAATTGCTCTTGAAGAAAAATTAATCTTACATTTTATTTGAAGGAAATTAATAATTTAATCACATTCTGGAGATGGATTGTGGAAGAGTAAACCTGTTTTTGCAACATCAAATTTACATTTTGACCCTCCAGCAGCTTTATAATTCCTAAGAAAGAATTTAAGCAAGCAGAGAAATAGTTGCATGTTTTAAATCTTTTATTACATAGGATCATTAGAGACCCATGAAATTGTATAAGCCAAGAGAAGGGGTTGATACCAGGAGGTATTTTTCTCCATCGTGACTCATGGATTATAAATCCTGGTTTATGTGGAATACACTATTATCTGGATTACCTAAATATAAACAAACAAAATATTTTGGAATATAGCAAATGGCAGAAGTATTGTATAGTAGTGAGCAGTGGTGGGATTCAAATTTTTTTACTATCAGTTTTGTGAGCGTGGCTTGGTGGGTGTGGCAGGGGAAGGATACTGTAAAATCTCCAGTCAGAGGTGGTATTTGCCGGTTCTCCAGTCTACTCAAAATATTCACTACTGGTTCTCGAGAACTGGTCAGAACCTGCTGAATACCACCTCTGGTAGTGAGTCATCTGAAAGGCTAGTGTGGGGACAATCCTTTTTCTGCACAGAACCAGGATGATATCAGTTAAGACAACATAAAAAGATCAATGGGAACACTCTTTATCCCAACTGTGGTTCATATGCACCAAGAAATGACTGGGCCATGGTGATAATATTGAAAATTAGGACTGAGTTTGCATAATCCAGTGCTTCTTTTACATAAAAAGAAATATATACATTTGGCACAAATAGGTGTTTTGTTTCAAATATAGGAATGTGAAGCATGAACATCTAAGAGGCCTGTGGGAAATTAACTGAGAAGATATTAGAAAATGCAAACAAACCTTTCCGACATTATGGGTATGCCATATATAACCTCTAATAACTGCAATATACAGACCCAAATCATGGCATAATGAACAAAGCTATCTCCTAATTTAATCTCATGATAAATGCCTCTTCAAATAACAAATTTTGGAACAGTGATGGAAGGTGAATACATTAGGAATAAATTGTGTCTTTACATTAGAATCTGGAAAAAACATTATACAAACAGGGATTGCCCAGGATGTAGAGGAAATATAGAATTCTGCATGTATATTACCTAGCAGTTGAATGAAATAAACTGAGTTAGCTTGGCTTCTAACATGAGTAGCGTGGTTGGTGAGTACCATTTGTATATATAGTATGCTGGTCCCAAGCCTTGGCTGACTGGGCTGTTGAAAACTGTGTTGGAAAAATTCTACTTTACTTCAGAAATGATAAACTTTATCAGATTTTTTACTTGATTCAGTTTAATTATTTGGTCGATCTACTGAGAACAGATTTCTAGGTCCATTTTTGAAGTTTAGTAAATCTGGAGGTAAATCTGTCTCATCTTTTATAGTGCTATGTGGTGCACTCCTTGCTGTTTCATGTGCTAGTTAACATCATTATGGCAAAACCCTATGATTTTTTCCTCTAGTTTATCTTTAGTCAAAAAATGACATTCTTGTCATTCATTTATTAATTAATTCATTCATTCACTCACTCATTCATTGAATTTGTATAGCAGCCCATTTAAATGTGGCTTTGGGTGGTGAACAATCTTAAAATAAATAAAAATCAATTTTCCATTATAAATACAAAATTAAAATGCATAGCATTTATTGATTTGGAAAACAGTGCAAAATTGGTTATTGAAGAATATATGGATGCAATTTTGCATTGGATGGGGCGGAACAGGCTTCAGATCAACCCATCTAAGACTGAGTGGCTGTGCTTCCCGGCACCCCGGTACAGCCAGCTGGTTCCATCGCTGGCTGTGGGGGGGGGGAATTCTTGCCCCCACAGAGAGGGCCCGCAATCTGGGTGTCCTCCTGGATGTGCGGCTGTCATTGGAAGACCATGTGGCGGCCGTCGCCAGGGGGGCTTTTGGCCAGGTCCGTAGGATCTCCCAGTTGCGGCCCTTTCTGGATCGGGATGCGCTTCACACGGTCACTTCCACCCTTGTAACCTCCCGCCTAGACTATGCCAATGCTCTCTACATGGGGTTGCCTTTGAAGAGCATCCGGAGGCTCCAGCTGGTGCAGAATGCGGCCACGCGGGTAGTGTTGGGGGCTCCTCAAGGCTCCCATGTTACGCCACTTCTGCACGAGCTGCATTGGCTCCCGGTGGCCCTCCGGGTGCGCTTCAAGGTCTTAGTTATCATCTTTAAATGACTTTAAATGACTGCCTCCTGCCATTATAACTTTAAATGACCGCCTCCTGCCATTATTGGCCTCCCGCCGACCGATACGTTCCCATAGAGTCGGCCTCCTAGGGGTGCCGCCAGCTGGACGGCTGGCGACCCCGAGGATGCGGGCCTTCTCATTGGGGACACCCTCTCTCTGGAACGAATTACCCCCAGAGATGAGGACCATCCCTGATCTCCTGACCTTCCGCCGTGCATTGAAAACTCATTTATTTCAGCAAGCCAGTCTGGCCTAGGGGTTTTTAAATATTTTAATCTGGTTTAAACTTTCTAAATTCCCTTATTTTTAATCTTTTGAAAGGGCCAATGTATTTAATTCTTTTAATTTTTAAATATTGTATATGTATTTTATATGTGTATTTTAGCTTGGTGTTCACCGCCCCAAGTCCCTTTGGGAGAGGGGGGCGGTATATAAATTTAAACAAATAAATAATAAAGAAATAAAGAAATTTACACACACACACACACCTTTTCTGCCTCAGCATTCACTCTTTGGAACATTTACCCTCTTCCCCCACAGAAAATAGATTGCTCTCCTGGCCTTAAGATTGTTATATTGATTAATCCATGTCTTCCATTTGTCTGCTTTTTCCTGTTTCTCAGTTGTAATTTAGGTTTCTAATTTGATTTTAAAGAGATTATTGTGTTTTTTCTGATTTTTTTTTAAATTTTGATTATTAGTTCTGTTATTTGGGTTTTTTAAAAATTGTGTGAGCCATTCAGTGTTACAAAGGTGATATCAGTGGCTATAAAAGTGAATGGATGAATGTCCAACGGACAGTAGATCCTTGAAAAGGTAAGAGTTCAGTCAGTGCTGTGTGGAATGAGAACATAGACGCTAAAAGCACATCTCTATTTTCAGCTGTGAAATGATAAGAGAGTAAAAAGTTTTAAGGGCTTTTGAGGCAAATGGTTGATAGCACCATAAATAATAATACTAATAAAAATATTGAGAAGTGCTTTGACCTTTTTCTTTCTAAGTAAACATGGAAGAATTGATCGAAAAACTAGAGAGTTCCAAATCGAATTATTTACTCTAACCTTGAGCTTGGTAGTACAAGAATTAAGGCTAAATCACTAAACAGGGTTTTATCAAATACTCATATTAGTCACAGGAATGTGAAATAATATTAGAACAACAGAGCCTAAAACCTTTGGGTGTATTATTCATTCCAACCCTCTGATTTGCATTCATTTACATTAAAGTAAACAGTTGCATCACTCAAGACTGGTCTCACTATTTGTGATTCTCCTTTTATAAGAAATTGCATGATAGATAATCACATTCAGACAAAGTTATTCTTCATGTAATATGCAAAAACACCAGTCTTTCATAGTGATTTGTTTTTACCTAATAGCACAACATCAATAATTGGCTAAATTCACTTTTGATTTTCTTGTTTACATATTCATCAGCACAACATCTATAAAAATGTGAAATACGGAATGTCTTGTTTTGTTGATGTATGTGAAGAATATATGTCTTTCTCTCTCTCTTGAAATTCTTTTTGATTACTGGGAAGACACAGCCAGACTGTTTGCCAAACAGCTTTTTGTTTGATGAATATTTTCCTTGTCTGGGTCAATCAGTTCTCTTGGTTGTTTCCTGCAAATGTTTCAAATGATTTTTGTCCTCAGTACAATTCAGTACATCTAAGCATATTTGTTGTAAAGACAGAACAATTAAATTGCTTGTCTCGAAGCTATGTCTTTTCATCATGTCAGTTATTATGAGGTGAGCACAGGGCAGAAGAAACTAAATCATTATTCCCAAGAAAGGAACAATACAATAATATGAATGCAAACATATACTGTATATTTTAACATTGTGAGTCTACAGAAATCTTGCAGAAAACTATATATATTTTCCTGATAAATCTGTAAGAAAACATCTTGGTATAATAATTCTGTATTGATCATGGCAATTTTAATTAAAACTTTTAAGAACAATAAGAACCAATACAAACTAAATTAGAACAGAGAAAATAAAAAAAGAACTGAAAAAGTTAAAAGTGCATAAGAAAATAAAAGTAGAAAAATGAGACACAAAGATACAAAAAGCAGCTTCTGATATTTGTCACAGCTATAAATACATTTGTATTATATTTTAACCTCTCTCTTATTTGTCTCATTATGTTATATTATGTCTCTCTTCTTTCTATTCTGTCTAATCATCAAAGCTATAATTGCAAGAGGGCTATTCAATTTTAACGTAGATGGACTCTTTGACCCCTCTTTCAAACCAGTGGTCCTCGAGAGGCTATCTATGTTAAAATTAAACAGCCGTCTCTCAACTGAGGGGAAGAGATATGACACCACCTATCTCCTGTTTACAACACAGTCCTTTCAGCAGTTCCAAGAAGGTTCCACACCTATTTACACTTTGATTCAGGTGACTCTGAAGGCACAGATAAACCCCCAAGTGACCTCAATGACCCAGAGAGCTAATGACCAATCTTCTGAGTGTTAACGACCAGATGACTGAGAAAAATATAAACTTTTCTATTCCCTACCATTCAGTTAGAGCTGAAAAAGTTTCTTGGGTGAGAAGTGAAATGTTTTCAAGAAGGGAAAAAAAAACAAGGCTATCCAGTTGCTTTTTGGAAAAACACCTATGGGATGACCATGACTGGAAAAGTAACAATCTCCAAAGACATAAAATGTAATGCATTGAATTCATATAAATAATTTAATTCTTTCTAATAAGCCAAAATTAAATGCAATTGTTACTTTTCAAAAAGATAACTCTTTAGACTAGAATGTCCAAATCTTGTTTGAGCAGCCACACATGAATGGTTGTTCAGATCAAGTCAAAATTTAGACTAACTCAAATCTGGTTTAGCTGGTGGCCTAATCAGAAATCAGTCAAGGAAAAGGAGTCTGACTGGAAAGAATATACCTTCTTTTGTCCACTCTTTACTAAGCAAAAGTGTGCTCTTTACATTGTCTTGACACTAAGACTTTCTCCAATAAAGTCATTCAGTGACCACAGTGGTGATATATCATTAACATAGACAGACTTTATATTGCTATAGAGGGGGATGGCTGATGCTAAGAACCACTTGTTCTGAGCCCCAAAATCTAAATGTAATATCCAGACAATCTTTCATTTCCATGCTTTCTATTACTTGTGTCTTATTCCAGCTTTACTTCAGATGCACACAATCTAGAGGTAGTTCTCAACTTAGGACAGTAATTGAACCTGAAATTATGGTCATAAATTATGCCACTCATTAAGTGGGTCATCACATGACTGGTCTGATTTTTATGACATTTTTTGTCATGGTTGTTAAGCAAATACAAGTACCATTTTGGGGGTCCATAATAACTTTGAATGATTGCTAAGTGGCCAGTCATAAGTCGAGAACTACCAGTAGTGCTAGTGTTAAAGTGGTGCTTAACAATGATGAAGATAGCTTAGCTTTTGCTTCAGATTCATATAGGTCTTCTAAATTGATAAACTACAATTTATCTGGGAATGGGGCTCATAGACAGCAATGTAATCTACAAAATCAAATGCAACACCAAGTCTATATTAGGCAAACAGGATGACAACTGAAAACAAGAATCCATGAATACCAATTAGCAGTCAACCGACACAACCACAAATCTCTGATCTTGACTCACATTGACTCACTGAGCAATACCAGTTCGACTGGGATGGAACAAAAATCATTGGTCATGCCACCACATGCCAAACACATGAGTTTGTCAAAGCCTGGTATTCAACGAATGGGTCAATCAACAAACATATCAATTTGAAACCAGCCTACAAGCTCATAACGAGTTAGATCCATTGAACAACCAATGATGGCATTATCTATCTCTTTATTAGGATACCTTCACAGGATGTGACCAGCCAATCATATGAGCAGCTGACCAAGTGATCACATAAGAGCCTCGGTGGTGCAGTGGCTAGAGTGCTGTACTACAAGATACTTCTGCTGCAGCCGGCTGCCTGCAATTTGGCAGATCAAATCTCACCAGACTCAAGGTTGACTCAGCCTTCCATCCTTCCGAGGTGGGTAAAATGAGGACCCAGATTGTTGGGGACAATATGCTGACTCTATAAAAAGCGGTTAGAGAGGGCTGTAAAGCACTATAAAGCAGTATATAAGTCTAAGTGCTATTGCTATTGTTAAGATAAATATAAGCGGAGGAAAACTGGAATTCCAAGCTGTCTTTGAAGTGGCACTTTTATTTGTGTTTTTTTTAAAGCAATGGGTACTTTGTTTTTCTGCACCTCATTTCCAAGCAGGCTAATGGATACTTATCTGTAGAAAAGTGGTAAGTGGGTGTACATGTATAATGGAGAACAAGAGAACAGAAACTAAATCATGGCTTCAGACAAAAGGTAATAGTTCCATTTTTAAAAAAAGGCTAGAGTATATAATCTAAGTTGGAGTTAGAGTAACAATTTTAGTGGGTCTGCTCTTATGCTATGTTCACATTTGTTTAGCAAGGTCAATTAAAAGTCTAAGCTCTTTGCTAAGCTTGATTAATTTTACTGTATATATGAGAGAGTGTGGCTTAATGAGTTGTATGACACCAACCTATGGCTCAATATTCTTTGCACACTCAGAAACGATAAATTGTATTCATCTTATTTAACTGGAATTGTATTACCACCCCCTCTCTCACTCTCAACATGGGGAGACTAGTTAGAACACAGGTGTCAAACTCAATTGCGTCACATGATGTATTGCAACGTTTTTTGCCTTTATGGAGCTGGGGTGGGCGTGGCCTACGTGTGATACATCTGGTCCATGGGCTGCCAGTTTGACACCCCCTGAGTTAGAATATAGTTGTAATCATTTCCAACTTGATATTCTCTATTCATATTAAGGTTGAGGTCCAAGAATTGAGGTCCCAAGCAGGATGGTGTTTGGCTTAGAATTTGGGAAGGTGCTCAACACACATTGATGGCATCAGGTTAAAGCTACTTATTAAAAAAACTTTAGGGAGTACAAGATTTACAGAGCCATGTAGAGCAGCACTAAAAACTTGATATCCTGGGTTGGATTTTGTTTTGACTATGGCAGCTCCATGCTGCAAGGCATATAATATATATATATATATATATATATATATATATATATATATATATATATATATATATATATATATATATATATATATATATATATATAATATATATACTGTCTACTATTGACCTCACCCCTTTCCTAAGATATCTATAGGGGGCGTGTATAAGTGCACCAACGTGCCCACCATCCCTGTCCTATTGTTTCTTTTCTTTTTTCTTTTTCTTATAAGTATCCATGTATTCATAACTATGCTGTTTTACTTATACCTATTATCTTGTAAGCAATTGACAAATAAAAAATAAATAAAAAAATATATCTATGTTGGGATTAATGACTACTTTCTCTTTCCTCTGTTTTCCAACTAGGAAAAGTTAAACAATGGGTCTCTTCTGACAGAATGACAAAGGTCTGTTTCAGGATTGCTTCCTATCTTGAACAAACAAAGCCAAAGGTTCTCAAAATAATCAGCTGCCTTCAATAGATATGAAGTCCCAATAGATTAAATAGAGATATCATGCAGAAATACCAGGAGCAAAAGCAATAAGGGGAGAAAGTATAGTAGGGCTTTCCCTCAAATTCTGCTGCCTCTCTAAATCGGTAAATCATTCAATTACTTTTGGTGCAAAGCTGCAGAAGAATGAGAAAAGACACCATGATGCTGCACTCACACATAAAAGGGGGTGGGTGGAACCTGCATTGTGATGGGACAGTGCTCCTTCCATCATTTTGATAAAAGCCTCCAACGCTCTCTACATGGGGCTCCCCTTGAAGAGTCTCCGGAGGTTACAGCTGGTCCAGAATGCAGCCGCGCGAGTGCTTGTGGGTGCCCCTCGGAGCTCCCACGTTACTCCGCTGCTTCGCAGGCTGCACTGGCTCCCTGTGGCCTACCGGATTCGATTCAAGGTGGTATTGATGGTATTTAAAGTGCTCCATGGCTCGGGACCTGGGTACTTACGGGACCGCCTGCTGCCATCGTCAACCTCCCGCCGCCCAGTACGCTCCCACAGGGTTGCCCTGCTTGGGGTACTGCCACCTGGCCGTTGTCGGCTGACGGCCCCGAGAGTTCGGGCTTTCTCTGTGGGGGCTCCCTCCCTTTGGAATGATCTTCCCCCGGAGATACGGTCTATGACGGATATCCTGACCTTCCGGCGCGCGGTGAAAACTTTATTTTTTAATCAGGCCGGCCTGGCCCAGTAACTGTGTTTTAGGTTTTTAATTAAATTTTAATTGGGGTTTTTAGTTTTTAACTTTTAAATTGAATCTAAATTAGACAGCCGGATTAAATTATTTAATTTATTTTTAACTGTATTTATTGTATATCTTGTATGTTTTAGTAGGCTGTACACCGCCCCGAGTCCCTTTTTTGGGAGAGGGGGCGGTATAGAAGTTTAAACAAATAAATAAATAAATAAATAAACCTGCAGATGCCACTATGAAAGAACTATGCCTAAAGACAGAGGTTCTAAAGAAGAGGCATGTTAAGAACTGTGATAGGTTAGGTACAGACAGATAGGACTCCCTGATGATGAGTATTTCTGTCAATATCTCTGTGTTAGAAGTAGTTTTCATTCATTGATCCTGTCAACGGCCTCTAGATAGTTTATAACGATTCTGTAATACCTGGTATGACTGGGAAGCCAAAAGATCCACTGCAGAAGTTGATTGAAAGCAGAGGGCTAGAGTAGTAAATCATTGTTGGATATGGCAGACATCCTGCTCTGTAATTGGAATTGGGCTTTGCAGGAGAATGGTTTCAGTGGTTAGTTTTTCAATTTCTATAGAGTACAGAATTTTGGAAACCTTTGATCTAGAAGAGGGGCTGTACAATAAAATAATGTGGGCTACTCCTAAACCCTAAACATTGAAAATGAAGTACGTTGTCTGGGTTGGTCATGAAGAGGTGGCTGTTACCTTGCCTTAATACCAGCATACAATTATGGCAGTCTGCCCTAACTGGTATCCCAAGATTCATTTGATTACATGTATCAGAATTCCCAACCAGTCACTCAGTTTCACCACAGGAATGTCATTTTACATGTCATTTTAAGACTGTGACCATATAATGGGTTTTAGGACTTCAGTATTGTCAAAAGTTTTTCCTCTGCTTTCAGCTTCAACTTTCCCAATTGATCTTGATATCTCCACAACCTTCCACATCTTGGAAGCCTTTAAATTAAAGGTGCTTCCTATGTATTTAAAATAGCTATCTATGCTTGTTTATAACATGTGAATAATATGTGGATGCTATTTTTCTTTCTCTCTTTTATTATAGTGAGTTGCATAATCCTGTCTACAAATAAGCAACAATGTGCTGCAAATTTCTAAACTTTGCCACTCCCAGAAAACTAATTTACATTTTTTTAAATTTTCTCAGGGTGGATGAAACCCTGTCTTTGTGAGCATTTGAGTTTCTCACTGCAGGGACTGCTTCGTCTGCTCTCCTGCCTCGTGCCTTTTTAACTAGGCCAGCATTTCAGACCAATACTCAGCTCAACAAAGGAAAATCATCAAATGCAATTTTGCTAGAATGCAATTCTCACAGATTTTGGGTGTCATCCAACATGGGATTTTCTGGGATAACACAAATTTCTCTATAACTCAATTTTGGTGTTCTACAAATGTTCATTGTAGTAAATCATGGTGAACTGAAGGCTTTTGAAGTTTCTTGATGTAGTGGTCAATAGTTTTGGAAGTCAACCTTCCTTTGAAACAACAGTACATCCATTCCCATAGCAACCTATTAAATAGATTGTTTTACTAATCATTAGACAAATGCACACAATCTAATGTAAACAAAGTATTAATTTCATTTATAAGCCACCAAAATCATATGGTCCTGACAAGGGTTTGCAGTCTTAGAAATATGCATTGAGTGTGTGCGTGTACACAGTCTGTGCAGGGATGATAAAACTGTGTGTGCATCTCTTTTCTGTGAAGGAAATAGGAAAGGTTGTTACATAACTTACAGAGCACTGAAAGCTCTGGAGATGGTATACACCAGTGATGTACCAGAGTACCGGAAACCTGAAGATAGCTGGCTGGTGTGTGCATGCTGTTTTTGGCTGGGTTTTTGGCCATTTTCAGGCTGCTTTTTTGGTCCTTTTTTGAGCCAAAAATGGCCTGAAAAAGGCCCGAAAAACAGCCTGTTTTTTGGACTTTTGGGGGGTCATTTTCCAGTGCTCTGGCACCCGCAAAGACTAGCTGGCTGATGCACATGTGCACACCAGAAACCAGAAGAGCAGCTGGTGACGGCGTGCATGCCCACAGAGAAGGCTCTGCATGCCACTTTTGGCACGGGTGCCATAAGTTCACCATCACGGGTATACACAATAGATAATCACTCTGAAACACTGAGTTCACAAGAGTGAACAGTCGTTGGCATTCTTGCTTTTCAATTACTAACTAGTTTTTTTAAAAAAAATCTTTCTAAGACCTACAAATCAAAGCTAAATACGTGGATGCAAATTATACAGTTGCGAGTGCTCCATCACTGGAGGTTTTCAAGGAGACTCTGGATAGCCATTTGTCCAGAATGATATAGGGCCATGATGGCGAACCTATGGCATGCGTGCCGGAAGTGGCATGCAGAGCCATTTCTGACGGCACATAAGCACTTGCCCAGAAAAGTGTACTGCGCATGCACGCGCGCCGCCTACCCGCCAGCTGATTGTTGGTTATCTGATGCACATGTGCAGGGGTGTGGCGACATGCAGGAGACACTTGCACATGTGCAGAAGCATGCGGTGCACGTGAAGGGGTACATGCATGTGCAAGAGGCATGGAGGGCTTGAGCACATTGCCTTCTGGTTGATGGCACACGAGCATGAGCAGGCAAGCGTGCATACAATTATAGGCACGGGAGCCCAAAAAGGTTAGCCACCACTGATATAGGGTCTGCTCCTGCTTGAGCAGGGGTTTGAACTAGAAAATCTCCAAATTCTCTTTCAATCATATTGCTAGATCAAAATTAAATCAAAAAGGCATTACAGTAAAACAATTATAACTCAGTTTTTAAACGATGAATGGAATATTTACCACATGGAATCATATTGTTCAGTGTTTTAACTTTATTTATAGGGAGACATATTGCATCATCAAGCTAACTTTTGGTAAATGGTACATAAGTGTCTTTATCAGAACAGATGAAGATTCTTTTTGGCAATAAACTAAGCAAAGTAGGTCAAAAAACCATTATAAATAGACAATTTCCAGATGTTTAGAAAATAACTAAGAAACGTATTAACATCTTTAAATATTAATTTCCAACACCTGGTTTATAATAATAAGACTATCCAACCAATAATAGCTAACAAGGAACCAAAGGATGTGAATTGTCATAACTTTACATTTATTATGTCTCTATTATTAAAAAAAAGATTGACAATCTTTTTTGAGAACCCATTAAGGAGCCCAATATACCTGAAAAAGAATTGTTTAATGTATTAACCTGCACTTTAAGATCTTTAAAGATCTTTTCTTTAAGATAAGAAAAACATTTAATGCTTCTTGAGAAACATATTTAGTATGTCCTGAAGCTTGAGATCAAGTGATTTGTGGAAACTACAGTTCTCTATTCCATTTATAAATGGTTGATATTTATTTTAGTGTATGCTTTAAATTGTCAATAAAACAGAATTGTTGATTTTTTATCTTCTTAAAAAAGCTTTATCTAATGCATTCAAAGCCACAGGGTGAACCAATTGAGCCAATGTGTCTTAGCCAAGCAATCATAACAAATGGTTTAAATGGGTATACTGCAATTTAATTATTTTTGGCAGATTTTTCTTCTTCTTGAAAACTTCCAAACCTTTGAAGCAATCATTTCAAACTAGATGATTAAGGGTAGTTATTCTATTTTTAGCTATTGATTTTTTTTAAGGATCAGTTTTCTTGAGAGCAAAGGTTCCAATTTATTTCTTTTCCACTATTGCCCAAATATTACTTTTCAAATTATTACTATCTTATTCTTCATAAATTCACAGATATTCAAAACAACTAAAGGAATATTTTCTTAGGAATATTTTATAGAATTTGAATAAAACTGAAAAACCAATTTTATGTATTTCTCTAGAATATATTTAACCTTTCTCTAAAGTGATATCATATTCTTTTTTTTGTAATCTAGTCTGTCTAACTATCAAAACCATAAATCACAAGTTATTTTTTTTTCATTTTTATGCAAAACATCCAGAGGAAGTTTCTAGTCAGCAATAAATGTAGATAATGTATTTTCTCTAATCAAAGAAGTTGATTTAATCAGAAAAACATTTTCAGCAAAATCTATCTTCATCAACCATTCATCCATAGGGGTAGTATCAAATATTTCCATCTCTGTACATACAATAATCTTCTATGACTTTTTCTAACTATTTGTCTATTAACCCTAGAAGGAAATGTTCTGGCTTCAATATTAATCTTTAAAATCCTGCAGGAGAGACAGAACAGTTTTAAATACATCCTGAAATTATCATGAAGTTACAATGCAAGCTTTCTTGCTTATATATATGCATGCTGCATTGTAACCATATACAAAAGAAGTGGACATTGCATCACGTTACAATGCTTGATTCATCAATTGCATCTCTCCCTTACCACAGACACTCATATACTGTATTTTGGGGGTGTATTGGACTTAAACTTTTATCATTCCCAGCCAATATATATTGAGTGATATATCCTTAAAGACTGTCCTAGTCACATGCCTAAAAGCATATTGGCAGGAGCTCAGCCTCATAATGTTAAAGAAAGAAAGAAAGTTTTACTACAAGAGGTATAAAATGGTGGCAAATAATATAAAATGGCATCCACACATGTCACTGTGCTATAAGATAGATTATTTTGTTTTGTCTTAATGTGTTCGGAGGCTGCAATTTTTATTTATAAACATGATTTATCAACACTGTTATATGTAAATCTATGGATTATGGTTTATTCAACAAACTGCAGTTAAACAAACCATGATATAGTATGTTATATAAATCATGGTGTAGACCAGAGTGCCTTCCTATTGGCTGATGGTGTGTTGATGGCTGGCGATTGGCTGTCATTTCCTTGTGCTGCCAAGCCCTTGGTTCCTAAGTATTTGATAAGCTTGTGGTAATTCAGCACTCCTGTTAACTGACAAGGGGCCCATTTCCCAGACTTCAATCATTTTGCTGGCTATCTTTGTACCTGCATGGCTGTACAGCTTAGTTGCTGTAAATTTAAATGTGTGTCCTTGTTCATTGCAATGTGAGGTTACCAATCAGTTGGGGTCTCTTCATCTGACTGCTCGCTTGTGTTCTTTTTGCAATCTGGTGGTTAGCTTCCTCCTTGTTTGTCCTACATCACAGGGGCAATCCATGCAAGGGATCCAGTAGGTTACATTAGAAGTATTCCCACCTCCAAACAATCTTTACAATGCATAATTTGTCCTTGTATCATAGCCTCTGGGCAGTATGCAATGTCCACTTGCAGATCTTGGAAGCTGCTTCTGAAATGTTTTTAATGTATGGAAGCGTGTGCCATATAGTTGGTCTTTTACCCTCTTTTTTCTTTTCTCTCCTTTGCTTTTTGGGCAGGCACCTTGTGATAATGTAGCATGTTTGTATTTGAATATGGTAGCAAATACCAGGACACTGACACCCCCCGCCCTTGAGTCCCATTGTCCATAATGCCTTCACTGATCCAGAGAGGTGTTTTTTTTCCCCCTTATTATTCTTCCAAGACCAAGACAGAGTGGGGAAACAGTTTTTGAGATTTGACACTAGCTGAAAATCAGCTGTACCCTATGGAATGCCCTTGGCAAACTTTCAACTTTTTGACTGGCTTGTCAAAGGCAATCTGCTCATATCTTCAGGAGAAGGCAAAAACGTAGGCAATTGTCTTCTAGAATTTCAACAGGAATATTGGACTAAGATGGATTGAGTCATGTCTTTAAACTTAATAAGAATAACATAAAGAACAATCTCACTATGGCTACATTTGTTCTTCTTGCCAGTTAATAGAACTTTTATCATAATGCTTCTCAACAGAACTTTAATTGAAGCTATTTCACCCTACATTTACATATTATCCTCCTGATTATGGTTTTATATCTCAAAATGATTCTATTTCTTTTCTATTATTGAGGTACTGCGTTATCATAAACAGAGGTCTGGCTGTGCATTGAAAAGATAATCCTCTTCTATTCTGATTGTTTTCAGTTGCAGTATTGACTGAGGTTGTTTAGATATGGCACAAAAACTTGGCCTTATAAAAGCTACAACGCCAGTGAGGTGACAAAGGTTTTCCTTGCTAACCACTGCCATAATTGTCCTCCACAATTTGCCTTGTTCTGCATTGATAGACTAGCATCCTTTCTTACTCTTTTTTAAAAAATACCCTGGGCAATATTTCCATGCAAAACAAATAGGGGCTAATACAAATAGTGAGCTTGAAGTGAAGTTCTCATAAACAGAGTGGTGTTATATTATTATATTTGTAACAATAAATGCCTTTCTCTCCATGGTTATGCTTCCTCACCAGGCATACTTATTTCAGCTTCAGATGGGTAATTTTGACATTATGACTCAAGCTAATGTACAAATGCAAGTAGTAAATCAGATTTCTATCAATTCAATGCAATGATAGAAAACTGATTTTACTACTTGCATTTCAGCAAGTAGCAACAGTTTGCTATATTGCAAAGTTGTTTTTTTCCTTCAAGTCCAAACAAGTTTCTAATGAAATGCAATCAACCACTTGATCCATGTTAGAGCTGGATCCCAAGTTATGCTGGCACTGTAGTCTGGGAATTACTTAAGAGAAACAGTAACATGCCTTTTTTCTCTATAATACCAATCCGCACTATCCTTTATAATAGCGGTTGCCAACCGGTGGGACGCGGCCCACAGGTGGGCCTTGAGAAAATTTTGGTGGGCCACAGAGAAATCTCACCCCAGAGCACTCCCCAAAAGCAATTAATCCAGGCAGTGCAGAAACACAAGGCTGTGCCGCCCATATGGCCCGCAGGAACGCTCCCCGCCAACTCATTCCTTACCCAGCAAACTTGCCTGTTAAAATTGCTATTTTTCCTTTTTCTGACCATCATCTGTTCTGCTGTGGCAGGAGATTTAGATTAGCCAGGAAGCAAGAAATGATTGGATTTCTTGCTTTCTAGCTAAGCACAGCCAAACCTCCCTTAGTACTGAAGGTTTGCTTGCAAGCAAATTCAGTGCAGACTCATGGCAAGCAAATTTGAGAGACTGAGTTAGCCAATGGCAGATAGATCAGTGAATGATTTTGTGAGCAACTCAATCTGCCTGCCTGCTTTGCCTGATTTTGGGTAAAAATTGCTCTTTTTTATAAAAAAATCAATATTTATATACATGGTGTGTTGTGAGTTAATTTTGTGAGTTTGCTTGCAAGCAAATTTTATGTGACAGATTGAGTTAGCCAATGGCAGATAGATAGCTTTCTGAATGAATCTGTGATTCTGTGAGCAACTCAATCTGCCTGCCTGCTTTGCCTGATTTTGGGTAAAAGTTGCTCTTTTTTATAAAAAATTCAATATTTATATAAATATTTATAATATTTACATATAAGCCATGCCCAGCCAGTCACATGACCACCAAGTCACACCCACAAATTAGGCCACACACACAGAACCAGTTAGTGGTCCCTGGGATCAAAAATTATGAGTTTCGTGGTCCCTGAGGTCCAAAAGGTTGGCGACCTCAGCTTTATAATGTGTCTTCCAGGTTGAGTTAAGCACCTTTTCATTCAATGTTTTCAAATGGAGCACTGTAATATTTAAAAATGCTTGGGACTATTGTGCAAGACTTTAAGATCAAAGTAAATAACAGGCTATTGGACTGCAAGGAGAATTTATAGTGCCAGTTAATATTTAATTTCTATGTTTGTTTTCCCTCTAATGTTCTGCTCTAAAGAATTGATATTTTTCTGACAAGGCTTCTCCATTGTATATTCTACCTATATAATGTTACTTTTATTGCAGAAAATAGATATTGTAGACTTTATCTATTGATTTTTTGATTAATTGAAAACAGTAACGAAACTAACTAGTCACCAGTTCTGTCCACATTTCAGGTGTTATGCTTCCAAAACTACATGAAAAACAAAAACACTACCTCCAGCCTTTTATTTTTAGAATTTGGCATCCAAGGATTCTGTATGGACATGTAAACAGATACACTCTTAAAATGTTTCTTTTAAAAAATTGATATATAAACATTTATTTTAAAAGAGTTAACATATGGTATTGTATAAAACCAAGTAGCAACACAGTAGCTATATTATTCTTTTATAATAAGGTTATAATTCCAACATTAAAAAAAGTCAAGAACACCCAAAGCAAGGACATCTGAATTTTTAACTTTCTTTTTTGTAACCAGAAATGTAAATGGTCTTTAAAGATAAATAGACAGAAAATTATCCAGATAGAGGTAGTCCTCCATTTACAACCAGGGGGTCAGAATTTCTGTTGCTAAGAAAGGTGATGGTTAAGTGAGTTATGCCTAATTTTACAACCTTCTTTTGTCACTGCTGTTAAGCGAATCACTGTAGTTGAGTGAATCATGAAGTCTAGGGGTGGGATGCTACCAGTTCGGCCCAGTTCTATAGAACTAGTAGCTCTGAAGAGTGGCAGACACAGAACAGGTTCGCTACCATGATCTTTTGGTTGTCTGTTTGCACCCCCCGCGCCCGCCCGGGCTCTTGGCTGTCCTTTATTTCCTGCTTTTCAATCTCAGCTGCTTTGCACAGCACAGCTGAGGTTGAAAAAGCAGGAAAGAAGAGGATTTTCAAACGGTGCGGGCAACAGAGCTGATGTTTTTTTGCAAATGCTGTATACATACGCACAGCACGAAGTGCGTGCGTGCAAAACACACTCTTATTGAACTGGTAGTAACACCAGTTGAATCCTACCCCAATGCAATTGTAAAGTGAATCCAGATTCCTCCATTTCCCCAGGGTTCCAAGTAATAGATCCATTGCAAGCAAAAACTCCCAGGCAGGTGGATTCCTCAAAGAATAGCTTTATTGGAAACATCATATTGGCACATATCTGGTGAAAACCGATTCTGAGGGGCCCCTTGGTTTTTATCTAATTAAAATTAAAAGATTTTCTCTCAACCCCAAACAATCAGTCACATGGCCCAATCAAGGCAGCATCTGCTAGTCTGGTGACATCACTCCTCCTTCCTCTGGCAAGGTGTGAGGACGTCTGGTTCCCAAGAGAAAGCATTTTATTTTGACTACGCACATAACCCCAGCTATCTCTAATCCCTCCCTAATCCAAGATGGCTCCGGCCAGATCAGCTTCAGGGTTGACACCAGGACCTTGCAACAAACATAAATGCATGCCAGTTAACAAGCACATGAATTTTGATCATGTGACCATGTAGGATGTTGCAGTGATTGTAAGTGTGAGGAGTAGTTGTAAACCAATTTCTTCAGTGCTATTATAACTTCAAAGGGTTGCTAAACAAATGTTTGTCAGCTGAGGACTATCTGTAGGTAGACAATTACTATGGTATCACTTTCTTCAATATTTTTTTCCTCGTTATGACTACAATTCTAAATAATGCACTGAATCTATAATGTACAGAATCATATTGTTGGTCTTGCCTCACTAGCAATGCAAGAACGCTAATTCAAACTGAAAGTTGAATTTCATTAAGATAATATTTATAGCAAGAGACACATACATTCTTTCATAAGTACATAATCACCCTTTACTTCCAAAATTCTGTATCAATGTGTCCAAAGATGACATCTATGTATAGGAAAGACTGAATTGTCAAGAAATTTCTGGCTAACATTTTTGTGCTAGACTTATTTACGTCAACTAGCCAAATTCTGACCGTTGCTCTACCGCAGGGATATCAAACTCAAGGTCCACAGGGCTGCCCTAGAAACTGCCCTGGAAACAGTGAAGGACTGGCCTGCAGTGCCTTTCCAATGAAAACGGAGCTTGCCCTCCAAACTCCGTTTTTGCTGGTACAGGGTTGCAGGAGAGTGTTGTGGCCAAAAATGAAGCTCAGGAGCCTGTTTTTGCTAGCAGAGTGCTTAGGCCATCACAGGCGCTGTCGACACGAATAACCTTGAGTTGACCACATCAAACACAACCCTGATGTGGTGCTCAATGAAATTGGGTTGACACCCCTGCTCTACAGCAATTCTCTCAGCTACTGTTTAGAAAAGCATTCTACATTTTGTCAAGAAGGGAGATTTGCCATTGGTATAACACTATATGACAACAAATAACATCAAATATTGTAACGAGGATAGAGAATGTAATGAGAAAGGAAGACGAACACCTTCTTTCTGGATTGCTGGGAATGATTTTGATGTCTCTGGCCAAGGATTCTGATTTCATTAAATAAATATTTTTCAGTAGGCAAATTCTTTTCAAATAATTTTAATTTGCTATTCAGGGATCAGATTATCTTCTTCTGATTCCTTTCTTTGGGTATGAGATCCTCACATTGTGTACTGATGAAATTGGAAGATCAAGGCTGAGATCTGCAACAACATTTTTGAATATAGACACATCTCCTTAAAGATCTTATCTGGGAGCCTGAACGTTGAGATATTGATTGGAATATTAATACAAGGTGCTTCCAATTAACACTTCAACTGCATATATGTGTAAATAAACATTTGTTTTATGGAAACTCTCTTTTCAGTAAAATCAAACCTACATAATATACTGAATTTCTCACCACTCAGAGAACTGATGTGGAAATTTGAACAATGGGAATAGAATACAATTTTTTATCTATGGGGTTAATTGTGGTTCTTTGGCACATGTAAAATAATATTTTCCATTCTATGTGATGCAATGGGAAACAGAGTTTGCATCCATGGTAAACACAAGATGGTCTGTGTTATCTTCTTTGTGAACTTTTCATAAATATGTAATAAATCTCTATGGGAACAATAGTTGCAATATAGAGGTCCTTGATCTATTCCAGGGGTGTCAAACTCACAGCCCACAGACTGGATGTGTCATGTGCTGGCCCTGGCCCTGCCTGGTTTAGCAAAGGGGAAAAAAGTCCAGATATGTCATGTGATGCTGCTGTGATGATGCAAGTTTGACATCCCTGGTCTATTCCATCTGGCTTATATTAAACTGGATTTTTTAAAAAAATTGTGGTGCTTTTGAGTTAGTTCTGACTTCTGGCGACTACCTCGAAAAGTCTCTGCAGTTTACTTGGCAAGACTTCAAAAGTGATTTGTTACTGCCTCCTACCTAGGGCTGAGAGAGAATGGTTGGCCCAAAGTTACCCAGATGGCTTTGTGTGTAAGGCATAACTAGAACTCCCAGTCTCCTGATTTTTGGCCTGATGCCTTAGACACTCCACCAAAGTAGCTTTCAAACTGAATATACTCGTGTAGTTTAGCCCAGGGATTGTCAACCTTTTGGACCTCAGGGACCACCAAACTCATAATTTTAAATCCCAGGGACCACTAACTGGTTCTGTGGGCATGGCCTAATTTGTGGGTGTGGTTTGGTGGTCATGTGACTGGCTGGGCATGGCTCGTATGTAAATATTATAAATATTTATATAAATATTGAATTTTTTTATAAAAAAGAGCAACTTTTACCCAAAATCAGGCAAAGCAGGCAGGCAGATTGAGTTGCTCACAGAATCACAGGTTCATTCAGAGATCTATCTGCCACTGACTAGCTCAGTCTGTCACATAAAATTTGCTTGCAAGCAAACTCACAAAATTAACTCACACCATGTATGTAAATATTGATTTTTTTATTTAAAAAAAGAGCAACTTTTACCCAAAATCAGGCAAAGCAGGCAGGCAGATTAAGCTGCTCACAGAATCATTCAGTGATCTATTTGCCATCAGCTAGCTCAGTCTCTCAAATTTGCTTGCCGTGAGTCTGCACTGAATAATAGAACCTTCAGTCCTAAGGGAGGTTCGGCTGTGCTTAAAAGCAGAACCGAAGATCTAAAGACTAGCTAGAAAGCAAGAAATCCAACCATTTCCTGCTTCCTAGCTAATCTAAATCTCCCAGCACAGCAGAACAGATGATGGTCAGAAAAATGAAAAATAGCAATTTAGCAGGCAAGTTTGCCGGGTAAGGAGTGAGTGGACAGGGAGGGTTCCTGCAGGCCATGTGGGCGGAGCAGCCTTGTGTTTCTGCACAGCTTGAATTAATTGCTTTGAGGGTGTGCTCTGGAGGTGAGATTTCTTTGCGGACCACCAAAATTTTCTCACGGCCCAACAGTGGGCTGTGGCCCACCAGTTGGCGACCACTGGTTTAGCCTGTTTTCATTTTCTTAACTATTTACTGATAAACAACTTCCATATTATTGTGACCAATGAAGAGAAGTACAAAACAGTAATTTAGTGCAAACATGGTTGCACTGATGTAATGCTGGATGAGAATTTATGGCTATTTTTTGCATATTGACAAATATTTCCCTGTATATTTATTTGTTAAAAATGATACTTGATTCACTAACCTTAGATAATTTAGGGACAAAAACATGTAAACCTTAACTATCAAGCTATAAAATTCATGTCATTGCTATATAATAATCAGATTAATTATGTAAGTTAAATACACTGATGATAAACTTAAATTATGGCTTTTAATTGTGCTTTAATTCAGGCTTCCTTTATTAAAGGTTATTTAATGCTTTGCTGCCATTCATTGTCTGCTTTACTCAACAAACATATTTAAGATGCTCTTTCAAATAATAAATTGTTTAGCCAGTAGAAATTATGGTTTTCATTAAGTATCTTTATAGATCCCATTTTTAAAATGGTTAAATCAATAGACTCAGAGCACAGGTGCATTTTATATATTGCAGTATGCAGAACTAACCTTCACAATTCATTGATGCATGTATCTTTTCAAGATATATATTGATAATCTCCATGGTTTGCATTTTTAGAGGTATTCTTAAAAACAACAGTGTACCTAAAAAGATAATGGCCCAGTTCAGATATAACCATTTTGTCTCATAAACGTACAGTGGTACCTTGGCACCCAACTACTTTGAAACTCATTGAATTTGGTATTCAATTCATTTTGATGTGAAAATTTTTTCCCAATACTCAGCATTTGTTTGGTACTTAACGCACAAGTTAGAACTTATGTGTTGGTATCCACTGCATTGTGACTCACTACATTTTTCCTTATGGGGAAAAATTGTTTGGTACTCATCACTTTTGGTACTCATTGCATCTCCTGAAACCAATTTAATGATGAGTGTCAAGGTACTACTGTAATTCAATTTGGACTAAGATCTAACATTTGCAAATGTTCTCCTTCTTTTACATTCACGTTTATATAAAATGTACAGATTGGTTAAATTATACTTTCTTGTTAGACATAAAGTCAGAAGCTGTAGTATAAATGTCAACTCCAGACCCAACTTTCAGATCAGAACCAAATTATCATTTATTTTAAATATTCCTTTCTCAAATCAGATTTAGTGGTATATTACAACATTTTCATATTTTACTGGTTGAAAGATTCAGTTTCTATCCTTAAATGCCAGATATGAAGCAGCATTATCCATATGCCTACATGTACAAAACTCTGCCTGTTTTGCCCAGTGTTTTGAGCTGATTTGAAGTATAACTAAACACCAATAGAAAAAAGATTTGGTTCACAAGATGACACTATCATTTGCTTAAGCACACCATGTTAAAATAACTGATAATTTGTATAGCAGTACTTAGAGATGTAAAAGTTGTTGGTTATGATCATAACAATCCATATTTATGGTTCTGTGTAGCGTGAGCCAGTAAAATTCTTGATTGATGATTCACGCATATTTTTTTCTGAAAATAATCTGCATTGCCCTATCATTTTTTTTCTTGTATTTTGTACTTGGTAACCCTTTTTCAGTTGTCAATCATGAAGCTTTAGTGGTAGGAAAAATTCTCAGCTTTATACCTTACATGAATCTCATACAGAAACTATATTTTTCTAAACTCATCTTTCAGAAGCTCATTTTTGTTGCTGGAAACATTAACAATATTCCCCCCAGAGCAGTGGCACTGACTGCAACCTGTTTACCAAGAGCCTGAGGCAAAAGGAAGATTGAGACCTCAACTCAGTTGCATCACTTGCCAACTATAATATATGTAATGATGTTGCATCTGCATAGCTATCTTTTCCTCATCAGATCATAGCACCGCAGTTCTAGCAGGTTCTTTTGTTGGGTTTAAGATTGTTTGCTATATAACTTATAAAAATATGAAATGCTTGAATAGTGTTTCTTAAACACACAAATATGTTCACCCTGAAAGTTTTCTTTGAAAGAAAAATAAAATGCTGTACATGAAAATGAATTCAAATTAATGCAAAAGAGACCTGGTTTGGCATAGTGATTAAAATGCTAGCCTGGAAACCATGAAGCTGTGAGTTCTAATCCTACCTTAGGCATGAAAGCTGATTGGCTGATTTTGGGTCAGTTACTCACTCAGCCCAACCCTAACCCTAACCCTAACCCAACCCACCTGAGGCTGTTGTGGGGAAAATAGGAGAAGAGAGCAGTACTATGCATGTTTGTGGCTTTGAGTTATTTATATAAAATAAAGGAGATAGACAAGAGAACATAGCACTAATCAAAATTACAACATTCTGATAAGTGTATAGAAATGGGGGCTGTTTTGAAGTCCTATTGGAATCCTAAGTTGTAAATATGAATTCAAGCTATGTAAATACCTTGCAGCTACACAAGCTGTACTCTTCCTCAGCAGTAAGGGAAAATTCAAAGTGTCTTATACAGGCAAAGCATTCACTATATCCTTTGAGCAGAGTTTCTTTGTATTCCAAGCCGTGGGCTATTGGAGACTTTGATGATTAAAGATCAAAGCTCCTTGCATGTTGTTGTAGACCTTCTCAATCTATACCTGACAATAGGCATAGGCAATACTTGGATTCCAAACAGTATTTCAGATCTGTTTTTATAGGGGCCAAGCATGCCTTTCCTTTTCATCTTTTTGAGAAAGGAAAATGGTTTCAGATCCAATGTGAATTTGAATTAATGGCCATCCAAATTATTTCTGACTGTTCTGCAGAGTCTAACTCAAGGCTACCTTTTTTTCTCTTCCATTTGGGCAAGATGTGAAGAAACATCACCCATAGGAAGACTTTGAAACCCCCTCCAAGCATGTATGACAAAGAGTGTTCCATAGTCATGCCCCTGGCTGTTACCCAATTCTTTGCCTTGACTTTGTGGTAGAGATTGTTTGCATGCCACACAGAACACAAACAACTAAATTATGTTTTAGCTATGCAAATCCAGCCTATTTGATTATTGCATAGTTCAGCATGTCATTGTTATCCCAGACAAGTGGGAAAACCCAGGAGAAACCATGATTTATTTAATCATAGGTGCGTATGTCACATAAACATGGCCTGAGTTAATGTCATGGCCATAGCTCTGTCACACAGCTGTCAGTTGCCCATGCTCTTCAGTTGCCTTGCTCTTTACTGGCATTTTTAGGGATGCTATGAAGACCATTGACATTTGTATGGTATGATTGTATTTTCTGAGTGAAATACTTTCCCCTTCTAGACCGAGTTCCCTTTAAAAACTACACCCATTTCACTCCTATTGTATCTCTAAACCTGGAATGTGCTTCTACCCATTTTGAAAGATAAGAAGTGTATTGGCAATGTTTCATGTCCACTAATCACTATTGCTAACCGAATAAGGGATGGTGTTACCTTTAAGCAGACACAACACTATTTAAAAAGTATAACATCTAAATCTGAACATTCTTCGAATGGCTGCGAGGATCACATCTGCTTGTCTCAATTTTTATTCTGGTAAACTTTCAGCAATTGTCATTTTGGAAAGAAAACCTATTCCCTTTCAGTTGAGTGTGAACTGGCACAATCTCCCTACATTATGGATGTCGTCCTGTTTAAAAAAACGATATCCCTAAACGAGAAACAATTCAAGAGGTTTGATACAATTTCTACAGACGTATGATAGGGGATTTTCACGTGTTGAGAAAAGCCATATGAAAGCAATGACGACCGCATGGTTAACCGAATAGAACCTCAGAGGTGCAACGTTATGAGACGCCCACATTCTGGCAACACCTTAAAAAAAAAAAACACCCCTCCCATTCAACGTTGAGTTCAGCAGCCAAGGACGGTGTGTGATTTCGGGGCGTGGCCTCGCACTCACCTTGGTTTACGGAACAATGAGACGGGCGTTGCTATGGGCGGGGTTACAAGATTTCCATCTCTCTCTGAGTGGAAGGTAGAAAGGGCTACTACGGTAGGAAGCAATGCGGATTAGCCCGGAATCGAATTATGATCCCAGCGTAGACAGACGCTTCCTTGTTTTTCACCTGGGATACCACCTGAAAGGGCTGGGCAGAGCAGCTTCGGATGCCCTTCGTTTGTAAACAGGTGGGGCTGCTCCGCGATTGTCTGCGACTTACTTGACGGAGGCGGCTCACTACCACGTTAGAGCCTGGCGGTTGCAGCTCGCGTAGTGGCTGTTTCGTTTCATAGATGGTCCTTTTCTTTTCCTACCACCCCCGCCTCCTTCTCCTCCTCCTCTCCCTCGGAGGCTGGTTCTGCTGCTCATGACGTGCCTCTCTCGCTGAGCTCCCAGCCCTCCCGCCTACCAGCTCACTCCCTGCTGCTGCAGCTTATTACTATTTGCTCTCCCCCCTCCCCACCACCGCTTTCCGAGGAGGGGGACGATTATTATTATTTTTTTGGCCCCTTACCCCTAGAGAGCAGAGTTGGGGGAAAAACCCGAGGGAAGCAAGGCGCTGCATTGTTCTACCCTCGCCTCCATTTATTTTCTTTTTGCAATTTATTTTTTTGATTGGAAGGAGGCTCGGGAGCAGCCTCTGATTGTCCTCGCCAGATGAACCTCTCCTCGGCCCGCGATACGCCTTGATTCCGGATTACTCGGGGGGAGGGGGAAGAAAAGAAAGAGAAAAAAGGTTAGCCATGGCGTCGATTCCTCCCTTCTCATCCCCCTACCCGAAGGGAACCCCCTCCCTTCCCCGTGACACCTCCTGCCTTGGGGCTTTCCCCCTTTCCCTCTCACTTCGCCTGCCTTCCCACCGCGTCCGACGGGGCTACAATCGGTAGACGCCCCAACCGTGCGGCCCCCGCGGTCTCGCCGGAGCTCGCAAGGCTGCGAGATCACGTGGAGGGTCTCGGTGGAGTTAGGCGTTCGCAGGCTGCGCGGGGAGGGGGGGGCGCTGGGAGAAGGGGGAGGGGTCTGCCCCGCGCCTCCCCCTCCCAATTTCCGAAATCCGACTTCTCCGTTCCACCACCCCCCACGCTCCCAACGTTTTCATCTTTATTCTCCCTGCGATTGTTCGCGATTCCGATATTCCTCCCGCTCTTCATCTCACTTCGCCTTGCGCGGCGCCCCCCATATTCCTCCCTTTACCCCGAGAGAGGGGTGTGTTTCTTTCTTTCCTCCAGGCGGCGAATCAGCGCTCTTGCTCCCCTCGCGTCTCCGGCCTCCATTGGCTGCCGGTTGTTAGAAATGGGGGTGGGGAGGGGGGGGGGGAAGGGAATCGGCGGCCAGGCAATTCAGGTGTTTGCTTGAGCCCTGTTGATCCTTTAGTACCTTTTGTTTTTAAAGTCTGCTTGAACTTCTCTCTCCTCCCCCCACCCTCCCGGTTCCTTGACAATCGAAACGCTGTCTTTCTCTCTTCCTCCCGGTTCGAATTCGTGTTTTTCTAGCCTCTAAACCTGGAGGCTTTTTAGGCAGGGGTTGGAGTAGCCGAAAGGCAAATTGGCCTGGAAAGAAAGAGAGAGACAGACAGACAGACAGAGAGAGCGAGAGAGAAAGCGCGCCAGCTATTTGGTGGCTTCAGTGAGTTTTCTCTCAGAAAGAAAGTCGTTCAGAGGGCAAATCGCGCCTTGTTCCTGCAGCTGCATCTTCTCTGGGGTTGCCCAACATTTTTTCTTTTCCAAATCTTCGAAAGGTGCGGAGCTGTGCTCAATTTTCATTGTTCAAAAAGAAACAACACCCCCCCTCTCTCCCGTGTTTGATGCGAGGCCGGTCTTGACAACTCAAGAGCGTGAAGTCGGTGAGGAGAGAGAGATTTGATGCTGATGCTTGAAAAAGGTTGTAAAGAGTCCCGCGGTTTCTCCAGGGCTTGACTTTGCTAAGATGTGAGCTTACAGCTTTTCGTTGAGCCGAAGAAAAGAGAGGCGCTACGGGGGCCACCTCGTTGGGCGGGATAGCTGTGTATGTATATCTCTTCCTTGTGTTTTTGGATAGTCGGGCAGGTGTTGAGCGGCGGGTGGCTTCCAGGTTTGTTAGCGTTGGAAGCGAATTCCTCGTTTTCTGTAGCTGAGAGAGAGGGAGAGATGTGAATTGGCTGCCACGCCCAAATTTCAGGCACTTTGGTGGTCGCGGTGGGCAGCTGTGATGTGTCCCAGAGCTTTCAGCCCCGTTCTCGATTAATCATCCCATTTTTGGAAACGAACACGGTTTTTCTAAGGTTGGATATTTTTAGTTGGACGTTTATATACTTTTGATGGATAGCTACGGTTAATTCTGGGAAATTGTGTGGTCCCTTTAAATAGCGTAATGGTCACCCTCCTCTGACAGAGCTTGGCTATAACACCAGTTGTAATGTGTGTTAAATATTAAAAGCCCTGGGAGGCTCTTTTGGTTGTAAAATCCTTAAAGGAAAAGCTTGCTTGGATAAAGGAGGAACACTTAAGATTAATGAAGATTAGAGTAACATTAAGATAACCTAAGATAGCTTATTCTGTGTTAATTCCCTGCTGAATTCATTTTCTTTTCAATAAGATTGCAACCTTAAATTGAAATCCCAGGGACTCTTGTTAGAAAAATTATATTGTAATTAATATTTCTCATTATACATATGCATAGGATTATTTCTTTTAATGATTTGCTCCAGTGATGTAGAAGCCAGGGTCTATTGGTGATAATTAAGGTTCTGATTTTTGTAGAATTACAGAAGAGAGGACAGGAAAAGTGCCAGCTCCTGTTATTAGTTGTCCACTAAAACAAAAATTGCTGACTCCTTTGCTTCAGCCTCTGTTCCATATAAAGCAGAGATACAGTTGGAAATCTTGCTTTGATATGTGAGTTGATGAAGGCAATACCACCAGATGAGCTCTAGTAGATTACTCACTGTGTTACATGAGAGAACACATTTGGAGGCTTGTGCTGTGGGAAGAAAGAAAATGGTAAGTTGCTTAGCAAATGGCAATTCATGCCTTCCTCCCTTCCTGTTGCATTTTGCCATTTGAAGCACCAGAGGCTCCATCTTGTATCTAGGAGCTTATTGAACTCTAGATGATCTCCATTTATTTTCTTGGAGACACCTAAATCTCTGAGCCCTTGACAGAAATTAGATTTTTCTGTTTGTGAATGTATTCTCAATTATTTCTCCTGTAAATGTTTTTTATTTTTTTATGGATATTGTGCAAGAAGTTTCTTTAAAAAATACCTCTTATTGATTCAGTTCATGATATAGAGGAAAGAAAGAATGAATGAAACCTACAAAAGATCAGCAAGGGAATTGAGTCACTGACATTCGCTATCATGAAAAGCGACCATGTGGAAAATGACTTGTGAATTTTGGATGTGTTTTAGAATGCCTGGAGTTTATGTAAAAAGAGTAAAGAAAAACATGTAAATAGAGTAAAGGAGAACATTAATTCTAGGTATGAGGGTGTCTCTGAGCTTGGTTGTTTTCTTGCAAACATTTCATTGCCCAAACTAGATAACATCAGTGCTAATATACTAGGTATGTATGTGCATATATGTGTGCAGGAAAATTAGCTGTGGTATTATTGCTGAGCTGAAGTTGTACTTTGATCCTTGTTTCAGCGTAACACATTAACACAAGGCCTGCTGATTTTCAGAAGTTTAGCTTGCATCAGTGATTAAATAAAGAATATTGAGAGTAATGTTGAGAGCATAATTGCCTTACATTCTTTTTCCTGTTGGTTTCTTCAATACAATCATACATCAAAATCTGGATTCTGGTGATAGTTCTGTGGATTCCTGAGAACTGTATGTTTGATGAACATAGGCAAACACTTTGAAGTTCCTCCTTTATCATTTATGTTTACAAAACATTTGTTATTATATAATATGGGTTGAAATATACATTTAAACATTTTCCTTGCTGCATACTTTCTAAGCTTTCATCCACATGTATTACAGCATACGATGAAAGATTAAAGGCAGGCATGTCTTTTTAAGTCCCATTTCTTTAGCTAGTTACCTTCCCTTTTTATTGAGTTCCATAAGCTGTACTTTTTGCAAGTTTGTTTGCTATAGGTGTATGGATTATGTTTAATTATGATTAAAGTTGTATTTTCACTCCAGGTGTGTGTGTTTGTTTTAATTTCAGGATATGATGGTCTTAGTTTTGATTCTGTAGTAGGAAGATACAGATTTAAATATCTGAGTTCTGGCTAATTGGAAGACAAGAGAAATATGTCACCTTCATTAATTTAGGCTGGAATCTTATGCACACTTGTACTAAACAGCACATCTTATTTTAAAACAGCTGCATATTAAAGATACCATACATAAAAAATATGCAGCAGAGTTTTTGTGACATTTTTTTTACAGGTAACTGCCCCAAACTATTTTTTCATACACTGTCTTGCCTGTAGGAAAGTGTCTCCTTTTTCAAGTAAGTAGGAAACTTCCTCTTAAAGATATTAGTGATATATTGAGTTTCAGCATCATTTATTTGTGAACTGCTACAATTTGCAATTTTATTATTGATTTGAGTGGGCATTTGGGTGTGGCTTGATTGCTTTTGATCTACTTGCTGGCTTTGTCTTTGATTCCTCATTTTCCTTTCATGTCTATGAGCTTATTTTAAGACTTATAAAAGGCTTTTTTTAAAGAAAAAAAGATGTGCACTGACAATCTCATTAAGAGTTATGCATTCACTTGTAAATGGTGCCCAATGTGCCTTTGATATTACTGAATACACTGATCACATGGCACATTTCCTATTTTCATTTTCTGAGATCTAATAGTTACTATCCCATCTTTTCTCTGCTTCAGATGGTATACACTAATATTGCTTTGCAAGAAGGATTTATTGTTACACTTTTTGTAGCAACAACTTCTTTGGTCTTTAGAACAGCTAAAGCTTAACTGCCTGGCTGAAGAAAATAATCTGGTTATAGTTTGCATGTTCAGAAATAGACATATTGTTGTTTTTTTCTACTTGCCATTGGTAATCTGGAGGCAGAGTATTTATTTGTAGACACACCTCTGGAGGTGCATTGCTTTTAGTTTGAGGTATGATTCTTAGCATAGTATTGTTGGATAAAGACAGCCTTTGGTGGTAGTTTTTCATTATACAGGCCTGTTCTGAAAGAGCCTTCCCCAGTCAGTAGGCGCTGAAATGTCAGACTATATAGCTTCTGCTGTACTTAATAAGCAGGTTTGTTAGCTGCATTGGGTGGAAACAATAGAAGCTGTAGTACAAAACATCTGGAGTATCCTACCTATCACTCCTAATTCCTATAGAGCAATGTTTTTGGGCAACATACAAATATATTTTTAAAAGTCAATATATAAACCATCTAGATTCTCAGAAATCTCCCCAATGCATATTTTTTTCCTTTCCTTGTTCTGATCATTGCAAAAAAAAAAAAGGCATTTGGAGAGCTGTTTCATGTATGGAATTCTGTCCTGGTTGCCTTCACTGCTTTTGTTGTGAATGAAGAATAGGAGCTGCTGCAGTAAGCACTACTCGTGCTTTCTCTTCCCCAGAGATTTATATTTCCATCTAGTGTACGTGTGCTTCCCTTTTGCCTTCTTTGTCAGTGGGACTATTGATGGCAGCAAAATATTTCTCAGCTCTGTCTGCAATTGCTGGGTTCCATTTATTGCTTTAACAGCAAGTTTGGATAGTAATGGAGGCATTAAATCAGACATATTCTATAAATAGGGATGAAACATTCACAATAATTACTGCTGCAGTGAGTATGCATACATCTTGAAGGGGTGGATTGATGCCGGGTACTCTGGAGGCTGCTTCTGTATTGGTTTGTACAAATTGCTGGTTGATAAAGCCCCTGATTCTAAGAGATGAGAATTAGAGTATCTTCCTTTTTTCCCACCCCCCTGTGTGGAATAGCAGCGATCTCTGTGCATCTCTCTTTATTGACCTTGGTGTGTTTCCCATGACTTCTAATGAAAAAGTAGAATTTTGCACCATCAATTTCATTGAGACTCTATTGCTCTGATTAAAGCTAAGATTGCTAGCCATGTCCCTTTGATCCATTGGCAAGAGATTGTTACTTTGTATTCTTTCCTTCCACATTATTTTAAACTATAAATGTCATTTGCAGATGTACTTCTGATTTCAGCCTTTGGAAAACATCTCTTGATGTGTCACAGCTAGAGGGTTGGAAGTTATGGTGCCACAGGCATTGGCTTTGAGGTCTCTGTCTTCGAATTTGGCAAGCTGTATGATTTAACCTTGCCTTTGCCTTTTACCATTTGTGAAATGAAAATGTTAATATTTTTCTGTCTCTGGGGTAATGTTGGACTTTTATACTTGGGCATGTATTTGAATATATCTAATGGATCCTTTGGTGTGCGGTAATTTTAAAGAAGAACTCTAGACTGTATCTTTTAGATGTTGTTATATTTCCTTCTTCTTTGGGGATGCAAATTCATTTTCAATTCAGCAATATTGCCTCAAATCCAGAAGCCTGTGTGTACTCTGATACATAGTGGGGACCTCTTCGTTCACCTTAGTGAAAGAAACCATGTTTGTATATCTGCTATTGCTCCCTTTTACTTTGCTTATGCAAATGAAGAATTGCTGTTGGAACCCCACATTCTGGGGTGTTTTTTTTTTTGAAATGCCCACATCAGAATAAAATAGACCAGAGTCTCCAAACTTGGCAACTTAAAGACTTGTGGACTTCAACTCCCAGAATTCTCCAGCTAGCATAGCTGGCTGAGGAATTCTGGAAGTTGAAGTCCACAAGTCTTTAAGTTGCTAAGTTTGAGGACCCTTGAAGTAGAAAATGCCCCTACTGAACTGTCCTGTCTAATATGGCTTGCTTATAAAGTTTGCCACTGCACAAAAATTATATGAAAGTGCAAATACTGTATTCATCTGCTAGACTTAGTGGAGCAGCCACAGATCTGTCCATCTGTGGGTTCCCATTGTATAGCAGAAGAAAGAGAATCTGCTGCTCAGACAATGTTCTCCCAGAGTTAATCTTTATAAATGCTTGCTTGCAGAAACAGGGTGGTGGAGGAAGGGATATGTGTGCATGTTGATGGGGAATTGGAGGGAGAAGATGGTTAGGTCTGCTCTCTTTTTATACCCATAAAGACCAAGGATAAGTTTCATCTTATGAATCAGTACTTCAGTACAGGTACTCCTTGACTTACTACAGTTCATTTAGTGACCATTCAAAAGTTACAACGCCACAGAAAAAAGTGACTGGTGACCATTTTTCACACTTACGGCCTTCGTAGCATCCCCATGATCACTTGATCAAAATTCAGATGCTTAGCAACTGGTAGCTGCTTTCCAAGGTGACGTGATAACCTTTTACAACCTTTTAACAAGCAAAATCAATGTGAAAGCCAGATTCACTTAACAATGTGTTACTAACTTATCATGTCCAGTGGTTTACTTAACAACTGTGGCAATAAAGGTTGTAAAATTGGCCAAAACTCACTTAATAGATGTCTCACTAAACAACAGAAATTTGGGGCCCAATTGTGGATATATGTTGAAAACTACCCTGTAGTGTTCCCAAGCATCTGTTTGAATTTCTGCATTGTAAGAAGCATGGAAGTCCTTTTTGAATAGCAAAAACATCTGGATCCCTTCTTTACCATGTGGTTTTTCAAGATATTCTCTATGAAATCAGCTGTAAAAATTTTGGAAACAGCTTATGCACAAATAAGTCATAAAAACAAAGTAAATACTCATAGGCCTTTGCTTGGATTGCTTAAGCATGTTAGTAGTGTACCCAAGATTGTTTAATGAGCAATTACATAGTTTTACAATATATTGCACAATTCTTGAGTGTAGCCCTTGACTTACAGCCAACCATTTCTTTAGTGACCATTTGAAATTACAATGGCACTGAAAAAAAAATTACTTATGAATAGTCTTTGCATTTAAGAGCCGAGGTAGCGTAGTGGTCACAGTGCAGTACTACAAGCTACTTCAGCTGCCTGCCTGCAGTTTAGCAGCTCAAATCTCACCAGGCTCAAGGTTGACTCAGCCATCCATCCTTCCGAGGTGGGTAAAATGAGGATCCAGATTTTTGGGGGCAATATGCTGACTCTGTAAACCACTTACAGAATGCTGTAAAGCACTGTGAAGCAGTATATAAGTCTAAGTCCTATTGCTAGTATTATAACCACTGCAGCATCCTCATGAGCGTGTGATCAAAATTTGGGCATTTAGCATCCAGCATGTATGCACATCCAGCACAACCTGCATTCTCATGTGATCACCATTTGTCACTTTCCCAGCCAGCTTCCAACAAGCAGAGTAAATGGAGAAGTAAGCACCATGTGAATTCACTTAGTAATGGTAAAAAGTTCATAAAATCCTATACAACTCCACAACTGCCTTGCTTAGCAATGGAAATTCTGTTCCCAATTGTGGTTGTAAGTTGAGGATTACCTGTAATACAGTATCCTGTCTATGTATGTATGTATATATATATGTGTGAGTGTATATGTTTTCATAGATTTTCACGGGTACAGGTATGCAGGTCTTGGTGTGTTCGGGTCTTTTCCCATGTAAGATTGAGACTTAAGATTGTGCGAGCAAAGCACGAAGCTGAAAGCACCAGCCTGAAGATGGCGAGTGAGATCTCATCGAAACGTTGCTAAGATAGTCTCAATCTTACGCGGGAAAAGACCCGAACACGCCAAGACCTGTATGTATGTATGTATGTATGTATGTATGTATATATGTATATATATACTGTATATACTGTATATATATATACTGTATGCTGTACGGTTAACATTGTACCTCAGTCTGGATCATTGGAAAGGCTCCAGGGTTGTTTCTATTCAGAATTTCATGTTTACAAATAAGACTTAAAAGTGAATTCTTCAGATGACCTAATTCTTTAGTCTGGTAACCAGTGCCAAATGAGTGTGGAGAGTGTACAGTAATCTCATCTCTCTCTGTTAATTACTGTAGGAATTAACAGCTTTTGTGGAATTTTGGGAGGATACTATAGCCATATTCATAAAATGGTTGCCCCAGTGGACATGGTCACATAGAAAATAAGCATTGTTCAAAAGACAGTCTGATGAGCTGCAGGTAGCCCTTGGCTTATGATCACAACGGAGCTTGGAATTTCAGTTGCAAGTTGTTGTCACAGGTTAAGGCACAACTAGCTCATTTTAGGATAGTCATAAAGCATGGGTATTAAATTTGAACGTGCCACAGGCCGGATCGTGATGTATCATGACGTTTTTTGCCTTTGTGGAGCCCACGTAGGTGTGGCCTGTGTGTGATATATCTGGCCCGCAGGCCACCAGTTTGACAGGCCTGTCATAAAACAAGTCACTGTGATCATTAAGCGAATAGAATAGAATATAGAATACTTTATTGGCCAAGTGTGATTGGACACACAAGGAATTTGTCTTGGTGCAAATGCTCTCAGTGTACATAAAAGAAAAGATGCATTCGTCAAGAGGCAAGGTACAACATAAGGTACATACACTTAATAATAGTCATAGGGTAGAATAACCAATCAAATTATACTAGGAAACAGTCATATAAATAGGATACAAGCAACAAAGTTGCAGTCATACAGTCACAAGTGGGAGGGGATGGGTGATAAGGAGTGATGAAAAGATTAATAGTAATAGTAGTGCAGACTTTGAAAATAGTTGGACAGTGTTGAGGGAATTATTTGTTTAGCAGAGTGATGGCATTCAGAGAAAACCCGTCCTTGTGTCTAATTGATCTGGTGTGCAGTGCTCTAACGTCATTTTGAAGGTAGGAGTTGAAACAGTTTATATCCAGGATGTGAGGGGTCTGTAAATATTTTCACAGCCCTATTTTTGACTTGTGCAGTATATAGGTCCTTGATGGAAGGCAGGTTGGTAGTAATTGTTTTTTTCTGCATGAATCATATGGGTGTTAAATGAAGTGTGGTCATTAAGCAATTCCATTCTGAATCATTTTTTTTTTGGCTGGAAAGCAGTAAAAAATGTTGCAAATTGTGATCACATGACCATGGAAGCAGTCATAAACACAATTTGGTTGCCACGTGCCTGAAATGCAATCATGTGACCATGGAGGGTACACCAGTAATAACTTTATTCAAGGGTTATAAATAGCTTTTTTTGAAGTCCATTGTAACCACACATGAATGTTAAATGATTGGTTGTAAGTCAAGAACTATTTTAGTTATTTTTGTTTAAGATACACACTTCCGAGCAGTATGGAGATGCTGACATATTTTTAAAGAAATCTCAAATACATTGTGGATGAGATAGGGCAAAAAATGGAAGCATCACTACAAATATACAGTAGATTATGCTTGAGTCTAATGCTTTGCAACATTGTAGTTTCCCCATTTATTTAACTTTAGATTAAACATAAACTGGAGAAAAACGGCTTGGGTATAATATCTGATAAGCACTCTGGTACTGAGGGCTTGTTGTAAGTTTGTTTCTGTCAACACATAAGATGAAAAATGCTGGGCATACATGTCTGCTGTGCATGAGGTGAAGATGTGGATGGATCTTTTCATGAGGAAAGAAAACAGTTTTTTCTTCATCTTTTTCCCCTTCCCTACTATTAGCTTCATTTTTTGTGTGTGGAAAGCTTCATTAGGAGTTCATAATGAATTCATGACCAGTTCTGCCTTATGATCTATCTGCTTTTAATGTAACACCTTTCAGTGGATATTTTTAGTTTTGGTTCCCCACCCTTTTCTTCTGCAGGATTCCAAAAGGACTTCTGTGTGTGTGTGTCTGAGTGTTTCAGAGGTGGTATTCAGCAGGTTCTGTCCAGTTCTGGAGACCTCTGACTGGAGATTGTACAGTAGCCTTCCTCTGCCACACGCACCAAGCCACACCCACAGAACCGGTAGTAAAAAAATTTGAATCCCACCACTGGTGTGTGTGTGTGTGTGTGTGTATGTGTGTATGAACAGAGTGATTTCACGAAAAGTTTGGGTATCGGGGAGGGGAACATCCCTTCCATGTATATTTTTCAGTGCGATCTCTCAGAATATGTCTTGCAATTAATGCCTGTGAAAAACATTACTAGCTCATATAGATACATCCAGATGGGAACTCAGTTACATCTGCTGTTTGTGGAAAAGCAGCTTGGTTTGGTGGTGGGATGCAAATTCTGAAGACAGAGGTGGGGAAATATAACACTAGGTTCCCCATTCCCCTCTCCATTATTTCAAGCCTAAAATTCAATAATTTGCAGGGGTGATTGTAAAAAGGAAGAATGATAGATGCTGTTGTTGAAAGGGCAGCTTTGCAAATTCTGATTCTATTCTTGGGGGTGACCATGGATCTGAATGAGCAATGGAAGCAGTTAAAGTGCTCTAATTAGATGTATCATCAATTTGCTATTATTTCTAATGGTAGGAGGTGCTATCAATACTGAAAAACCTGAGAAGAAATCTGGGCATTCTGGATGTATGCACATTTTCATTTTTTTTCTCCCCATCCCTGGGTTTGGTAAATCAGGATATACATTGCTAGAAAAAGTTTAAATTTAGATTCTTGTTTTGAAGGAGTTGGATTTAATAATCTATTATTTTATGAAGTGTACTCAAGCCTTACAATCTCATTTTAAAGTGGGAAGTCCTGTCCTTTCTGCTGATAAGAGATCAGAACTATGTATTGTTGGATGTTCTATGTATTGTTGGATTTTTGTGCTTAAGGGCTGTCCAAATTTGTTGTTCTACTTTCTAGCCTTCAAAAAGACTTTGTATGTTGGCATTTCAGCATGTAATAATGCTGTAGTGTATACATCAGTACATGGCTGATATCGTATAAACCTACTGTATACAGCTGAAAAAGGCAATAGTGATACAGTAGCTGGATTTATTTCTGGGCAGTTAAGAGGAAATGCTACAGTGAATTGTCCTTTATTGCATTGTCAGGGGTGTCAAACTTGCGTTGTTACAGCGTTATCACATGATGTATTGGGATTTTTTTCCTTTTCACTAAATCAGACTTGGGCGTGGCCAGCAAGTGACACATCCAGCCCGCAGGACAGGAGTTTGACAACTCTGCATTAGGTGGTACCAAATTGAACCATCTAATCATAGTTGAGATTCTGATTGCCACATTTTGTGACTAGGTTGAGTGAATTTAATTGTTCCGGTGGCAGAAGATGCCAGATTGATGTGAAGCAGCAAGGGGGTTATTTGTTTATAGCAAGTCAGAATTCTGGATTATGGTGAACTGGAACCCCATTATGATGAAAATCTCAGGGAACACTGATAGTGGTAGCATAGAATTCAGCTATGTTTAGAATTGATTAAAAATACATAGTTACAGAAGAGTTCAGTTTTGGGATTCTTTTTTCTAAAGAGATAAATTTTGGTGTGGTGGTATTTTTGCCACATGATTCAAGAAACCACTATGACAAATAACAAAAATAATTATTGGCTCTGTAAGGAGCCTGTGTGAAAACATTTTGGGATTAAGCTGCCTAAATGTGCTAAAAATATTAGGATTTGTGAAGAAATACTAAATGAAGTATCTGAATTGTTGCCTTGTCCATTTTGGATTAATCTCTTAATCTATTACTTGATTACAGGTAGCTTGTGTGCCTCTATAATAGAAGGAGAATATCAAAGCATGTTTTCACTGCTAGATTTATTCAAAAATCATTCTCCCATTCATTTCTCTTTCATGCTATAGTTGGTAGTGTTGATAAATGTGTCATCAAAACTGTAGATGCTTGCTAGCAAATCAAAATAAAATGATAGGATATGCTGAACAACATTTTCACTGTTTGATTTATATTTTGTAAATTACTATCCCCCCCAAAAAAAGATGGAATTGCTGATCTAGTCAGGAATGATGTTTGCAGTTTCCATCTCTAACTATGCTTTGTATTGTCCAAACATTAGCCTGCGAAGTCCAACTTCAAACATTTCTGGAGTATTTTCTCCAGAGTTTAACTCAGATCCCTCTTAGATTACAATTCCAAGACAAAACCAGGAAGTCAAAGCCCATGGATTGCTATAATACATAGCTGGATTAATAGTTGTGTACAGTTTGGTGGTATTGTGTGTGCACGCACACACCTTCAAGTTATTGTTGACATCTGGTGCTTGAACAAGTCTTTACAGTTTCCTTGGCAGTATTTCAAAAGTAGTTTGCCATTGCTTGCCTAGGGCTCAGAAAGATTGAATGGCTCATGGTCACCCAACTGGTTTTGTGCCCAAGGAGGGACTAGAACTCAGTCTACTGGTTTCTAACTACTACACCAAATTGGCTTTCTAACTTGCTGGGTTACAATTAGATTAACTTTATGGAGAAAGAAAGTGGACAAGATTTTCAGCTATTTTCCGTTTCGGTGTTTCTAATACAGGATGTGTGGAAGAACAAACACTTAGAGGGTGACTTGACTTTGACCTCTTACTTTCGCTGGTGGTGTATCTTCTTCTTCTTTTCTCTTTTATACATAAAAAACATTTTTTTTTATTCTGTACTGTGCTGTTATAAGCTTTAGGTACATGAGAGTAAATATTGCTGGTGAATTGGAGGAGCTGATGTAGGATACTGTCAAATATCTGGGATACTTTAATTTTCTGGTCAGTTGGACTGCTTGATTTGACTCTGATTTCTTAGTGACTACTTTCATATGTTATGCCAAGTCTATCAATGTCTTTTGCTTGGTTTTTGCCTACCATGTTATATTAATTCAGCCACTGGGACTTTTTTCAGAAAATTGTGGGTAACACAATCCATTGTTTCATGAGATGTGTGAATCTAGACAATTAATGTCATTATTCATTCTGTGGCAGAAACAACTCATCTTGGCTGTTACCAAAGGGAGCTTGTCTGCTGAACATAATAGCCCTGGAAGATAATCAGGTGTGGGGTTAATTGCAGGTATACAGCGATGAAAGAGACACTTGTTCACCCAGTCTAATGAGATAAGAAGACTGATAGGCAGAACCATTTTCTTCACATACCTCTGAGACTACAACTAGTCCTTGACTTAAGGCCACAATTTAGAGTGGAGCTTCCCTTGCAAAGTCAGATGGTTTTGCCCAATTTTTGCCATGATTGTTAAGCAAATCGCCATAGTCATTAAGTGATGATTAAGTGTCATGTCATTAAGTGAATCTGGTTTCCCCCATTGACTTTTCAGTTGGAAGCCACCCCTGGGAAGATTGCAAATGGTGATCAGATGACCTTAGGGTTCATGCCACTGCCAAGAGTCTAAATTTTAATCGTGACTGCAGGGATACTGCAATGATTGTGAGAGGATTAGTCATAAGTCACTTTTTTAGCACTGTTGTAATTTCAAATGGTTGCTGAACGAATGGTTGTAAGTTCAGGACTATTGTATGTCATATATTTCACATAGAGCAAGAGGAAATAATGCATTTGCACAAGTATTTATGGGTGCCTTTGTTTGGCACATGTGATACCTCTACTGTGCAAGCTGAATTGGTTGCAAGTGTGCTTTCAGGTTCATTTCAGGGTACTGGCTATTACCTTTAAAGCTCTTAATTGTTTGGACCAGGTTACTTGCAGAACAATCTCTTCCCAGTTGTAAGTCCTGTTAGAGTAAGCAAGAGGAGCATGTGCCAGGTCCCATTTGTTAGAGAAAGTCAACTGGCAGGACAGAGGAGAAGGGCCTTTTCTGTACTGGTGTCCATCTTCCATGAAATAATGTCACTATAGATCAGACTTCTTGAAGGTTTTGTGGTTGAGCCTGGGAGTCCAGATGTGTGGCATATCCTGTATTTTGTTTGTGTTGATTGTTGTTGTTTTAGGAGAGGCTCTTTATGTTAATATAATTTTGTTACATAGTTTTTTATTTTATTTTAAAATATTGTTACCTGTCTAGATTCATGAGCTTGAGTTGAGTAGCTATATACAATAATTAAATAGATAAGTAATCATAAAAATAAAACCACTCAGATTCTCCTTAGATCTCATGGCAGACACACTTGCTTAGATGTGGTTGAACTAGAGTAGGGGTCTCTTGCTGGGGAGTTCTGGGAATTGAAGTCCACAAGTCTGAAAGTTGTACTTTAGACATGCAAAGAGAAAAAAAATCTATATCCCAAATGAATGATTCTTTTTCCAACTGCATATTTATGGGAAAATATTCTTGTGTGTTCTTAAAGAAGTTTATTTTACACAAAGGAAAACAGAGAGTGCTAAGCCATTATGTAGGTACTTTGTTTTACTGTGTGAATTCAGCAAATTGTGATTTGGACAATAAAGAACGGCTACTGTAGTTTGGGTTATCCGTGAAAGAAAAAAAGTGCTTTTTAGAAAAATATCAGAAGCACATATTTTTAAAAATGTACTGTTATATCCAGAGCTGAGTTTGGATACATATAAAATATCCCCTTTGACAAGAATGGCTGTTTCCTTCTTGCTTGCTTGTGGTAAAGAAATGCAGCCTGTGTTCTTGTAATAGGCCCAGTTTCAATGGCATCTTAGGAAGAATCGACATCCTCTAATCCAGTGTTTCTCAATTTTGACAATTTTAAAATATATCGACTTTAACTTCTAGAACTCCCCAGCCAGCTTCTGGGAGTTGAAGTCCACACATCTTAAAGTTGCCAAAACTTTAAATCTCTGTATATTTTATTGCCTGGTGGCTGAATCCTTTCCATGCTAATAGGCAGAGAACCTCCTTGCTCTTGGGAAACTCCTGAATAATTTCCCACAAGATAAGGTGAGAAACAAATGAACAAAAAACAAACAAACAAGGATTCTGAGGAAAGATGAAAGGAGGAATTGGTCCATTTTCCTGTCTCTCCCTTCAATCTCCTCTGCCCCCCATCCCCAATGATGCTATCCTGATCATAGAGAACTAATGCTGTATTTCAATGTCAGCTACAGGGTTTACTCTTGGGAAAATTCCACTGAAAAACGATGCTGTCATATACCTTCTTCTCTGGTGGACGAGGCTGGCAATGGGGTAATTCAGGGTATTTCACCTGCAGTTGAAAGAAAATCTTCCTTTGCTTTGCTTTCTGGGCTTGTCCTATTACTTCAGGCACAAATATTTAAGGGGCTGAAAGGCAAGAAAAACCAGCTCATGCAGCAAGTTTAGTACAAATTTAAACGGGTTATTTCTCATGGCTTATACTTAGGTGTCTCTTTGCTTTTATCATTTTTTCTTTAATGCTTCCTTTCTTTAAGGAGCTGGATGTAATGCAGGGAATGGATAGCACAAAGATCAGGTGACTTTCTATCTTCTCCAAACTTCATCTTACAATAGGTACTCTTCCGCATAGTTGTTCTCCAATAGGGCACTTGATCCATCCAAATTCTTATTTGGCCTGGCCTTCCTTAGCTTCCATATTTGGACAAGAGCAGCTACCAACTTTTGTGCTTCCAACATTTGAGTTTATTATTTACTTAGAAAATGTATAGACCTCCTACTGCCTTGGCCATATGGATAGTGTGATTTTAAGGTGGTGATTAGGTTAAGTTATATATTAAAGACATATGAAATTATGTGTCTTTATCACAAAAGCTAAATTTGTAACACTTCAACATCTGGGAAAATGTTGTTTTGAGACACCCCCCCCCCCCAAATTTGGGAACTCATTTCAGGTCCAATGGCAATTAAATCCATAATGTGGGATTTAAATTTCAAGCTAATTTTAGTGTAATTAATGAAGGTTTCAGTTGCCTTCCATACATTCAAAATCAGGACCATGGTAGGAAAAAAAAATCAAAGCTTTTCCAGATAATTCCTCTAATTATTTCTGATTTGTAATAAAGCATTCTTAAATGCCAGAGTTGTTTTCCATAAATTTATGATCACAGGATAGTAAAATCCCTCTGGAATTTAGTGACTTATCTTTATTATACTAAGGACTCATTTTGTAATGATATGCAGCTTAGTTGTGGGTGTAGAGAAAAAAAATTGCTGGACTGATAGCTCTGTGGTGATTGAAATTAATGGGAGTAACTTTTCACTATGTTTTTCCAACTTCAAGAGTTACTTAATAATTCTCCTTCAAAATAACGAAACTTGGAAAAGCAGACACAGGGTGGGTAGTTGTCTTCCTTGCAATGGAAGGACATTTATCTTTTCAGTGATAATTAGTTGTAGCAAGGACAACCTCAAAATGTAGTTAAAGCATTAATCAAACAGTATTAATCTAAGGTAACAATCCATGTAAGTCAGATCAGTTATGAAACAAGAGATTCAAGGAATGTTTGATGTTTCATTTTAAGAAGTGATGTCATATTAATAGTGCCTGTACCTGGTAAACATCTTTGGTCAGGGAGGTTGTATTATTTTTAACATTGATGATGCAACCAAAAAGGCTCAACTGATTGATATTCTTGCTCCAAGGAAAAAGAATTTGGAGCTTTCTCTTGCTGAATTCAGTTGATGAAGGAACATAAGGCAAAGAGGGAGAATATGTCCTGATTGTAATTATATCCTAGAATATTTACAGTTTTATAGCTACATTAAGGAAGTGCCTTATATATTTCCTATGATTGGTTGCTATATTGGTTCACACTGTAATGATTATTCCTTCTACTTGTGAACTAGAACTTTGTTGGCCTAGTTTAAATGCTAGAAAGTATTTGTATTTAAGTTTCTGTCTTATAATTATTTGGGAACAACTAGAGAAAATTACTCCCAAACTATTTGAATAAATTATTAGGGAAAAAAGACATTTGCAATGAAATCTGGCATTTAATCACAAAATTTAGTCCAGGAATTTAGATGCACGATGCCTTTTGAGTTGAGTTTATTGAACTATTTTTAAGGAGTGAAACATAAGATAATTGGAGCATATCTGAACATGTAAACAAAATAGCTCTGTGAAACAATTACTAGTACAACATATTTTCAAATTTCAGCACATGCAGAGAGGCTGTTTGTTTATGTCTTGTTCAAAAGTGGAATAAGCAGGTAATTCATGATCATTAGAAGAAGGATGTTTTCTAGCATTGCTGTGGGCTGTTTTCAGAAGAGAAAAGGCTGCTTCAGCTGCAAAGCTTCTGCATATTTAGGAATTGAAACAAATCGGTCAAGAAGTAAACTTTTAGGTAAATTTTAACTATTTTTTTAGTGAACATGTAGACTGCATAAATCAAACAACCACTAAATGGCAGCAAAGAATTTTCTAAATCCCTGTTGGGCTTCCACAGTCCTACCAATCCCTTTACTATTACCTATTATCCTCCAGATTTTGCAGAACACAGGCGCTATTTGAGTATGCAAGACCTTTCCTGAGTTAAAACTGCCAGACGTAATTTTAATCAGGGCAAGGATTATGGATTTATAGCAGTCTTTTTCAACTTGAACCCTTACAGATGTATTGAACTCCCATAATCTCCTGGCAGAATAGCATTAGCTTGAGTAAAATCTGATCAGGAAAGAAAGTTGGAACTATTTTATTCACTGTGATTTATCAGTACTTTTTTGGCAATATCCTCAAAACAGCATAACAGCAGAATACAAAAACAGCAGAGATCTCAAGAAAGTGATAGCCGCAGCAGCAGAGGAAAGCAAAGGAAAATATGACACTCACACAGATATGAAGATATTTTCTCGCATACATGACCTGTTTAACTGTCATTTCTATTCCATATTTCCCTGTAAATATTATACTAAGGGAGTGCTGTGGTTGATGGATTGTACTTAGGTATTCTGTGGCTTGTTGCACAGCTGAAGAACTATTTTAATGATGTATTTACTTGTCTTTGTAATGTAGGTTGCTATGTTTTTAGAATACAGTTGGCAGGCTTTGCTTGTAGAGAGATTCAGAAGAACTGGAATATCAGGACTTGCTGGGCTTGCCAATCAGATAATGACTTGCACTGTACTACCTGCCTCCTTGCTAGTGTTAGATACAACCTTTATTCTTTTTGTTTTCTTTTCCACCACTGTTTTAAGATGAGCATGCTCTGAAATTCTGCACAACTGAAGAATTTGATACTGGGCACAAGTTTTGCTTTGTATTTTTCTACTTAAAATGTGTTTTTAAAGCCATCCTCCAGACCAGTGTTTCGTAAACTGGGAGGTAATTTAGGCTTACTGTATCCTTGTGTTAATGGAGTAATTGCTTGTTTATGAATCAAGGATCCAGTTTGGGATTGCTGTTGCAGAAATAATTGTGTAAAACAAGTCTTGGGTCAGTTCTGATTTTTTTTTTTGTAGAGTAATAAAATGGTTCAAGACCACAAAAGAGGTAATTGGGTCAAAAATTTGAACAGTTAGAACAAGCAATCAGTGGAACGACTTTCCTGTAGAAGTTGTGGATCCTCCAACACTGGAGGTTTTTAAGAAGATATTGGACAATCATTTGTCAGAAATGGTATAGTGTTTCCTGCTTGAACAAGGGGTTGGACTGGAAGACCTCCAAGGTTCTTTCCAACTCTGCTATTCTATTATTCTTAAAGGTTTGTGAAGCACTAAACAGTTGGCTTTAAAGTGCCCTGAATACCTGCCCATTTGCTGTACTAGCAAAGAGGTAAAGCAGATTTAATCCATAACACTGGGACAACATCAAATTATTGTTCTCTGTTTACTTTTTACATTGCATACACATATTCTTTGCTTAGTAAACAGTTTATTAAGAACTGAGATGATAAGTATGTCCGGTGGAACATTTTTGCCACTCCCCATGGTTAGCAAAATTAAGGCAGATTCAATAAGTAATTATTCTTGCTAAAAGCAAGACTTCTGAAGTATTAGGTTTGTAAATTGTGTGCTACAGTAATGCAACATTTTGAAATTTTTAAAAAAGTATGTGATACATTTAGCTGCTTTCTATATATAGAAACTTGGTATAATGCTGTAAAACAGCTAATAAGGTGACCTTTGCATTCATTTTTTCAATGTGGACATTCTTCATTACACATTCCAGTGTATACCATCTGTAGTAATTACCAGTGTTTGTTCTTTTCTAACAATACACATTAGGTACATTGGATCTACAGTAGCATGTAGTGAATGTTGGATGAATGGAAAAACAGTTGTAATATTGTATAATAGTAGCAAAGAGAATCATCAGGTATGTTACTGAGAGATATAATCAATGAGAGATAGTCAATGAAAATGATGCAAATTACAGGTAGTCCTTGGCATTCGACCATAATTGAGCCCACAATTATGGCCCTAAGTCACAATGGCTGTTAAGCAGGTCATCATGTGACCGTGCCTAATTTATAGCCATTTTTTGCAGCATTATTTGTGGCTTTTGCATTGTAATCTGCAATGCCCCACAAGAGGTCAAATGTTGCTTTCCAGCATCTCCTTGGGGAATACTTGGCAAAAGTAATGAAGTTATATACATAATGAGAAGGTAACATGTGAATAAAGAATTGGAATGTGTGGTATACTATTTGTTGTCCAGAAAAGTTCTCATATGTTGAAAGGTGATTGTTTACGCCGGACTCAATTCTGATAGTGCCTTTACGCAATGCAGAGGTATTCTACTTACAATTCTGATAACAATAAGTATAATAAGCTGTAGTAAATAGGAGATTGCTAACATATAAGCATTATACTGTTATGAGTATCCTTGTGTCACATTAGTATTGCATTAGTGTTTCCTCCATAAAATACTTTGGATATTGGTCATATTTGAACATGATAATAAATTAATGGATAGATGAAAATAATACCTTTTAAACTATGTTATGCATGCAGCTGACAAACTGGATAGAATTATCAGGCGATGAAAGATCTGTTATACATATTTTACATGTTTGTATATGTATACATGATTTATATATCAGCTAAAGAATATCTTAGGATGACTAAGGACAGATACATATTCTAGGTTCTCTACATCAGGGATGGTTGTGCTTTTGCTAGCTGGTGCTATAATTAAGAGCCATAGTGAATGGAGTGATGTAAAGTGGTTTGCCACACCATACATGTAAGTGAAGTGGGATAGTCATTTCTCTTTGAAGGGACGGAAACATTTTTGAGATGATAAAACTCAGTTAATCCTATTTTCATGTTACATTATAATTTCCTACTGAAGTGGTTTTGAGTATTGGCATCACCAAAACTCCAAGGTGTGTTAATGGGGACTTTTTTGTGTGCTTCCAGAAAAAACAGTGTGGAAACCACATTTTGGAAGTCGTAGTTAATAGATCATAAAAAATACTCGAGTCACACGAACTCACATACTGGATCTGATTTATCTTTAACAAATGGGAGACAGGCATGTAACAATATCTAGAGAAAACACAATTCTATTGTTTTTAAGAATATTACTAAACATCCTCTATTTTTTCTCTTATTTTTTTTCCTTTAGTGTCCACCAAGCATCTGAACAGAGATAACGCAATCCAGGACATTAACTGGAGATTGGGTAAGTATTTAATTATCCTTAAACTGAATTTCATTTTTTTGAAATGGAATATCACTAACAACAAAAGGTCCAATCTTTCTTTAGCATGTTTTAAAATTTTAGCTACTATTTCATAATCTGATAAGGTTTTTCTCAAGCATTTCAAGATAATTTTAGAAACCACCAGAGAACAGTTTATGTTATCTCCAGAGTGAACATAATTATATTTGGTGGGCATTGAGATATCTCTGTTTAGTTTTATCAAAGTGAAGATATTTGGGTCAAGGAAGCTATTGCAATTATAGTTAAAGGCAGCAGTTGTTGACTAAAGAATCTGGTCTTTAGTTCTACTATAAAAATAAAACTCTGCTTTGCAGATGTGCTTGGTGTGAAGATAGTATGCCTCAGAATGACAGTAGTTAGGTGTCCACATCTTGTAGTTTTTATTATTTATGTATCAATTATCCAGGATTTGATTTGAGATGTTAAATTAGCTCAGTTTACATTATTGGCTTGATTTGACCTGTCAGTTTGACTGGAAACATTAATTCAAATTGTTGAATTATTTTGAATACTTAATATATTTTAGATATGGGCATTTGATGAAGATGTTGGCCTATTAATTAAAAGTACTTTGATTTTAGGTAGTAATTGTCCATAATTGCTTGTGGATTGCTGAACATATTTATTAAGTTTGCAACAGGGAAAAATTGTGACGTTGTACCATACATGGCCACAGTATTATTACACCTGCGTGTGGTGAACACAGATGATGTCCAGTCCATTGAGGCATTGAGACATAGAGGCCTCATATATTTGCCTCATCAAGACACTGTATTGCTCCATGATCTTCCTCCATCATTTCCAGTAGAGAGAGGTTTCTACAATGCATTGCACATACATATAAGCCACTTCTAGTATTTTTTGTAATTAAAAAAAAATGCTAGAAGAGGTTATGAAAGCATCAAAATGGCAGCTTCTCTTGAGTGTAGAAGCAGGAGGCACCTTTGCTTGGAAATTTCCAAGAGGTGCTTCTGATAAAATATTGTCAAAATAAAACATCCCTTCAGTGCTTTGTCCAGCTATAACTGTTATATAAAACTATTATTGTTTTATATTGAACCTCCCAAGTGATGTGTAGATAGTGGTGTTCTACTAAAGTCCTGGTGCTTTGTTCCTCTGTGAGGGCTGCTTAGCTGATGAGGCTATCATCCATCAGGATTTCATTTAAAGTAAAAGAAAACTGGCAAAATTATCTTATGTTTGATGGGTTTATGCCACTCCCTGGAGCAGGAAAAGCACCTGCTTTCTGAAGGTGAAGCAGTGGCTACGGTCTTGTCAAGAAAAATAAATATTCTTGGGTTTAGGAAGGAATCTGTTTCTTGGGAGAATTGTAAATAGGTCTCTAGCATAGATGAAGATAAAATTCAAACATGTGCCTGAGGGGCTGTCAATTTTTCTCCCTGAACAGGTTGGCTTGTACATTTGTATGAGCAATTTCTGCTTGGCAATTTCAATGAATTTACCTTGTATTATGCAAGTCTTGGTGATTCTTTCTTTCCATCCCCACTTGTTATAATAATGATGTTATCATGCCCTCTGGGGGAAAAAAGATGGACAGAACTGAAATGAAGGAATAGCATTAATCTTCCTCATTTTTCTACATTGACCCACATTTGTCTCTGGTACTGAAGATGATTGAAGCTAGAGTCATACCATTTCTTGCTATCACTTCTTCCATCCTCTAATCTTTGCCTTCAGTTCCTTACATCTAAATGCTCTGCTTATGTTCAGCAGCTGAAGAGAGCTAGGAAAAATGAGAGGTAAATTTCAGGCCATCTTCCATTTCCCTTTGTTAAGTACCTAGGCTAATCATCATGTGTTACACTGAGCAATATATCCTGGTTGGGAGCCTAAGATTTATTTTCTGATATTCTGGAAGGTTATCAAATGAGGTGATATCACAAGAATGGGAAAAGCCTTTCCCTCTGCCTCAAGGGCAAGAATGGAAATTGGAAGTTTTGGGTTCTAAGAAGATTAGATTGGGGGGACAGACTGTAAAAATGGGATTAAGAAATGTTGGCTTGTCAGATGCTTACCACTCCTACCTTTAAACCTCCCATAAGTGTCCTGCTCTAAAAAGCACACGGATAGCAGATTGCAGAAGATTTGTTGTCAATTTTGACAAACCATAGTGAGATAGTGACTTGTCTCTAAAGTCTTTAAATGGTTATTTAAAATAATAAACCCTTATTATTTTCTGTTAATGTTCAGCTAGTGGAAGTTCTTTCTGATCTTTGCCTGTGATTGCTTTTTTTTAAAAAAAAATTGATATTAATGTTTTATTTTGCAATGGCTGTGTTTACATAGTGGATTAAATCTTCAGTCTCCATTTCCTGGGGGGTAACTATATGCCAACTAGCTTTTGCAAAGATGGATTGTGCAAAGATGTCTACAGTATTTCTAAATATTTTTGAAAAAATAAATAAGAAAACAGTACTGCAAAGCAAGTGTCAGGCTTAAACATAAAGTGTATCTCCAAACCTGTCATTTGTTTCAACATAGTGGTGAGGAGTTGTATGGTATACGAACTGAATAAATAAGATTCCAGCGGGTTCATAAAAATTAAAACAGTGAGTTACAGAAACAATAAAATCTTTCTGCTTGTGTTAATTATCAAATGGTATGAGATTTCTTTTTTTTGCTATGTTATCGGAGATTTTGACTAGAAGAAGAAATTAAGATTAGAAACTGTCAGTAATCTTGGTATACTAATGTAATCCTACAGTGATGAACATAGGTGTATAGTTGATAAGGAGATGTTGTTAGCTAGTATCTTTTGGAGAAAACAATGCATTCGTTTTGTATTGCTCTAATGTCAGGGCATATTGTTGGTGTTATTTGTATTTAGTATTTTGTTCCTCTTTGTGTATCAGCATGTTTCATCTGGTGTGCTGGATCTATCGATAGTGTATTGATCATCTTCTATACTAATTAATACCTTATATTATGTAGCTTTTATTGTTTTTGTGAGAGATTTTATTTTGTTTTGTATCTTAGTATTTGTCTAAATGCAAATTGCAAAGTTTTCTTCCTGCATCTAATATGTGGTAATTTTTGTTCCCCTTTGTTATTTCCTATTAGTGCTATTTCACTAATATTTCAATAACATCTGGATTTTTATTTTGTTACCTGGCATTAAGTTGGCTATTATTAACCAGGGCTCTGTTAAATGTAGTTCTTGTTTAATGACCATAATTGAGATAGCTCTGTCGTTTGGCGAAGTGGCAGCTAGGTGGGAAAACACATGACCATGAATGTCATGTGCTTTCTTTCCCCTGCCCTCCCCGCCAACTTTTGGAATGCTTACCCCAGCACTGAGTTAATTAGCAAGAAGAGAATTAATGTTTGATTTACATTCATTGATGAGGAAGGGATTGCAAGAGAGCAAGTGAGCACACAATAGGGAATACACATTGAAAGGAGTGTGGAACGGAAATCCTCATGTATTCTGCATTGTGTGTATCTACATAATCTCTTGTAATCCCTTTTTCTCCAATTTCTCTACTCAGGGGAGGGGACAGGAGAAAAAATAATGGGTCAGACACAGAAGAGATTCCTCCCCCTCTCCCTGCAGAGCAGAGAGAATGCATAAACAAATGGGGGGGAGGAGAAAAAAAGGAATCTCTATAGGCAATCCAACCTCCTCAGAACGATTGAAGAAGAAGAGATTACAAGAAAATAACAGACACACAGTAGGGATTGGGTAGCACACTTAAAATTCCCTGCTTCCACATTTCTTTGGATGTGTATTCCCCATCCTGTGCTTACTTACTCGTTATCTTCTCCTCCCCAAACACTCCACTCTCTAAGGGGGCAGGGAAACAATAGGTCAGGTACAGGACAACAGATACTGAATGGCAATTATGTGACTGAGGGATTCTGGGAAGTTCATTAAATACAGGCATTGGTCATAACATTATGTCAGCACTTTTGTAACTTAGAATGGTTGCTGAATAAGGCAGTTGGTAAACAGTTTGTATCTGTACTCTTTTTTGGTTTTGTTTACACTGAGATAAATTCTAGAGACTTATTGTGTGTTGGTAGAAGGATTTTGATCTTTTTTTTATTGGACTGGATTTGGATTTAATTCTTGGAAGGATAAGTTTTTAGTGGTTTAATGGTGCAGTTTGTTGCTAACACATATTCTTGATTACATTTTAATTTGCTGTTGAATAAGAAATATCCTGGTGATAGAACTAGGTGTTTGGAATGTCCGTATTTAATGAGCTTCAGACTAAATCAGAAATTAATTTTTAATTAATTTTAATTAAAAGAAAAAAGAAAAAAGCATGAAAAATAATATATGGTAATAAAGAAAAAGAAAAGAAATATGTAAAGAATTTACTTCACTCTTCACCATAACGGATATGAACTTTTCTCTTAATATGCAATAAACAATCACTTCTTCCCATATTACATCTCCTATAAACAAATTCTTAAGGCCTCATTGTTTCAACAAAATTCAATTAAGGGTTACTAAATATTATCCAGTTTAACCTTTATCAAATAAACCAACTTTCTTTTATTTTTAACAATTTGATCAAATTGAACCCTAGAACTTGAGTTCTTTACATGTTTTCTTTGTCCCATTTCATAAAATTCCAAAGCTTTAACAAGCCTCTTGTAAGAAATTTACTTTGAAATAATTTAATATACTTCAAATTTTACCAGGCTATAGTATGTACAATGCATGTAGGCTAAAAATAGAGTAGAATAGAATTCTTTATTGGCCAAGTGTGATTGGACACACAAGGAATTTTTCTTGGTGCAAATGCTTTCGGTGTACATAAAAGAAAAGATACATTCTCCAGTTCTTGGAAGATATTGTAATGGAGTGTCAGTTGCTGCTTATCTGTGTATTTTTTGGAAGGGGGAGGGGGAATAATTTAATTGTGTATGAACAAATGTGATTGATTGATCTATCTGACTTACTCAATTAATCCATACACAGCATGTTGACAGGTTACGTCTAACTACTTATAGCATCACAATATATTTTTTTACACACTCTTCACTATTATCTTTGTATATTAGCTTTGATTTGTTACCATGATCTGCATTATGTCTGAAATTTACATTATTTCCATAGTGGTTTATTGTTGATTAATAACCATTAAGGCCTATTTTTTTTTCAAGTTCTCTGTAGTACCTTGGATAGCTCCATGGGAATTCAGGCTGAAGTTCCATACACCTTTAGTGTTGCTTTACAAATAAAGGGCAGGATGGAAACTTAAGTACAGTTCAGTTTAATTCTTAGACTAGTTATTTTTCTGTTTGCCTCTCTAGTAAGGGAAGCTTCTCTCAGGTAAAGGAGAAAGAGCTATTGACTCCAATAACATTGGGGGAAAGATGATAGATAACTGAGACAAAATTGGATTCATGCATAAAGTGTAGAATCCGTCATGACCAATTATTTTATAGATTATTTTTACACAAATAATGGCTTATCATAGTGTGTTAATCTAGCCAAAGGATAACAGTGAGCTCTGTTCAGTTGGATAGGATACGAAAAGACACGGTTTTGATGTAGAACAAAGACTAAACTAGGAAACTGCCTCTCCAATTCTAAGGTTTAACTATTTTATCCACAGCATCAGGATGAGTAGTACAATTCTGGAGCCATAACAAGTTATCTCTTTTGAGCTTGCATTTTTCACAGATTTAACATTGTTGCCTACTGGTTAGTCTCCACCAATTTATTTATTTATTTAAATTTATTTATTTATTTATTTAAATTTATATACCACCCCCCTCTCCCAGAGGGACTTGGGGTGGTGAACAGCCAAGATAAAATATACATATAGAAATACATATACTATATTTAAAAGTTAAAAGAATTAAATACGTTGGCCATATCAAAAGATTAAAAATAAGGGATTAAGAAAGTTAAAACCAAATTAAAAGCTCTAAAAACCCCTAGGCCAGACTGGCTTGCTGAAATAAATGGGTTTTCAATGCACGGCGGAAGGTCAGGAGATCAGGGATGGTCCTCATCTCCAGGGGTAATTCGTTCCAGAGGGAGGGTGCCCCCAATTAGAAGGCCCGCATCCTCGGGGTTGCCAGCCATCCAGCTGGTGGCACCTCAAGGAGGCTGACTCTATGGGAGTGTATTGGTCGGCGGGAGGCCGATAATGGCAGGAGGCGGTCTCGCAAATATCCTGGTCCCGAGCCATGGAGTGCTTTAAAGATAATAACTAAGACCTTGAAGCGCATCCAGAGGGCCACCGGGAGCCAATGCAGCTCGCGCAGAAGTGACGTAACATGGGAGCCCCGAGGAGCCTCCAACACAACCTGCGCGGCTGCATTCTGCACCAGCTGGAGCCTCCGGATGCTCTTCAAAGGCAGGCCCGTGTAGAGAGCATTGGCATTGTCTAGGCGGGAGGTTACAAGAGCAGAAGTGACTGTGCGAAGCGCATCCCGATCCAGAAAGGGCCGCAACTGGTAGAACCTACGGACCTGGCCAAAAGCCCCCCTGGCGACGGCCGCCACATGGTCTTCCAATGACAGCCGCACATCCAGGAGGACACCCAGATTGCAAGCCCTCTCTGTGGGGGCAAGAATTCCCCCCCCCCCACAGCCAGCGATGGAACCAGCTGGCTGTATCAGGGTGCCGGGAAGCACAGCCACTCAGTCTTAGATAGGTTGAGCTGAAGCCTATTCCGCCCCATCCAACACCGCACGGCCTCCAGGCACCGGGTCATCACCTCGATGGCTTCATTGGGGTGGCCCGGGGTAGAGATGTACAGCTGAGTATCATCAGCGTACTAATGGAACTCTACCCCAAAGCCACGGATGATCTCACCCAGCGGCTTCATATAAATGTTGAACAGAAGGGGCGAGAGCACCGACCACTGAGGCACCCCGCAAACCAGGGGCTTCGGGGCCGATCTCTGCCCCCCCGCCAACACGAATTGCGAACGGCCAAAGAAGGAGGAGAACCACCACATAACAGTGCCCTCCACTCCCAACCCCTCCAGCCGTTGCAATAAGATACTGTGGTTGACAGTATCGAAAGCCGCCAAGAGATCTAATAGGACCAAGACAGAGGAATAACCTCTGTCACGGGCCCTCCAGAGATCATCCACCAATGTGACCAATGCCGTCTCCGTGCTGTGCCCAGGCCTGAAGCCCGATTGGCATGGATCCAAATAGACAGCTTCATCCAGATGCTGGGGGAGCTGTCGTGCCACCACACTCTCAACAACCTTCACCACAAAACGAAGGTTGGAGACGGGACGATAATTAGATAACAAAGTTGGGTCCAGGGACGGTTTCTTGAGGAGAGGTCTCACCACCGCCTCTTTCAAGCTGGCGGGCAGATATCCCTCACTCAAAGAAGTGTTAATAATACCCTGGAACCAACCTCGTGTCACCTCCCGAGTGGCCAACACCAACCAGGAGGGACACGGGTCCAATAAACATGTGGTAGCATTCAGCCCCCGCAACCTGTCCACGTCTTCGGGGGTCACAGGATCAAAATCCTCCCAAATGACGTCCCCAAATTCCACCCCTGACCCCCCACCCAGAGTTGCCCATTCAGAGTCCAACCCCAATGAAATAAAGCAGGATTGCAGAATGCCAGGATGATGGATGCTACAGCAATTGTGGCAACACAATCTAGTTGGGTTCATGTTCTAAACACTTCCAAAAATTGGAAAAACCTGAGAGGTATATTCACATACTTTTTCCAAATCTTTGAAAAAGGACACTAAAAATGTAGTTTTCATTGTTCTGTTTTGAATAAGTAATTGAATACAAAATGGTTCAATCTTCTCTTAATCTTGTCTTTTTATCTTTATTTTCATTATATACAGTATATGCATATGAAGTGCCTCCCCACATATTGATCAGAATGGCTGGGAATTCTGGGAATTTTAGTTTAAGATAACATTGGAGAAAAATTGTTCTCTTGTTTTCTTGTTTTAGTTTTCATTTTTTTGTTCTTTTTTTCTTATTATCCTTGGTAGTTTCTACTAGCTGAATTTTCAAGTTTTGAAAAACTGTCTTAGAATAATATATTCATCCTGGGTTTCTTAGTGTTTTTTTTAACAAAATAAATCCCATGGCAACCATTTTTCAACTTCATCTTATGTATTAAGCCACTGTCCAGTGCATATCAATGAATCTTTAATATTTCTAAAATTGTAATTGACTGATGGTATCTGTAGATCAATTCACTTCTCAATCAATGCAGTCTTCATTTGATCTCAAATGAAATAATAATTTTAATGGGTTGCATTGAAAAAAAAAATCCATTCCTGCAGTCAAGGGTATGAAGAAAGTCTATACACAATAGCTCTCCCATCCGCTTTTTCTATTCTTCAATCAGATACCAAAACAATTTTGTTTTCACAGCTTCTTCTTTATCTGCTGCTGCCATATTCACATATAAATTAAAGTCCTCTTTCCTAAGCCCTTGGCTTCAAAGTTTTAATGTTTTTTAGTTTTTCTTTGCAGCATAGGGAAATGCTGTGTTTTTATTCATTTTCTGTGGACTTAATCTATTGTTGCCACTATATTGCCAATGTGATGATTGGCTGTCATTTATTTGGATGAGTTCAGTTCCTATGAAAGTTGCAAGTGGCTAAATGTTAGTAACACAAAAATACTTTATATAGAATGCTTTTAATTGTATTTACTTATTTTGTTTCCTGATGCTAAGCATTGACTAGTATTAGAAAACTATTTGATTTATTGGGATTTCTTTAACCTTAAAATAGGTGAGCTAAATGTCACACATAATATTTTTATGCACCTGAACAGCACTGGGATTTTAGGAAAAATAGGCTTGCCACTTGTGCATATGTGATAGTTGTATTTTAAGGTTTACACTGTAGTTTTCATCTGTTTCCCATATTACATTGGATTAAATTATACCATCACTTTTCAGCAATAGTTTGTGGGAGGGACAGGTGAGGGTCCAGTGGACCATTAAAGAGAACCTGGAGACTCCATGTGGTTCCAGGTCAGAAGTTGCCGATCCTGCTTAAGTATCAAATCATTCTGATGTCCAAGTTACAAAATATGTAGCTTCTTAACAGATTCTTTAATCTACTTTAACCCTAGGCTAAAGGACCCAATGTTTCTCTCCACTAGCTTTTTTAAAAAAATGTTATTATAAGCAATATAATTCTTCATTTATTTACAACAGTTGGTTGGTTGTTTAATGCTGGACATAGCATTTAACAGCTTCTCCATTTCATTCCCAAAATAAATAGGAAATGTGGCTAAGAAATGTTAACTATTGTGGCAAAACAAAAGCAAAACTATCACTAAGTACAAATCAGTTCCCCGAAGAAACAAGCATCACACATAGCACCAATTATTCCTTTGGCTGACTTGAACAGCAATGACAGTCTTTCTTCCTTTCCTAATGGCATCTTCAGAATTTTATAACAAACACAGCCTTTTCTTACTTTCTCGATGTTCAGAATCGACACATACACTTTGAATGCTTTTGGGTCCTGTCCAAATCTATTGTTGTGGCATCTAGTTTAACAGAATATGCTCATTTGACATGTGGTAAATATGGTACTCATTCGCTCTGGGATGTCTGCTTTTTATAAATGCTCAGAATTTTGAGAAGCCATTGAAACTAACTCCGGTAATAGAATTAAGCCCTAGACTCTTTTGAAGCTGTTGATGTTTCCAATACATATTTTGGAAGGATTTTTCATTTGTGAAACCTGTGGAGAACTTAATAGAAAACTTTCAGTCTTTGGCTATGCTCAGTGAGTCATAGGTATAACGTATTTTGGAGGTGATAGTTTGGGGAACATTATCGCCATAAAATAAAGTGACTTGCACATAGAAGAGAGAGGACATTTTCACTAATGGTGCCCAAAACAGTGTTACTTAATGGCATCTCTAATAATCCATTTGGTGCAGGTAGTCCTCGAGTTACGACCACAAAATTTATGTTGCTAAGTGAAATATTTAAGTGAGTTTGCCCCATTTTACAACTTTTCTTGCCATAGTTGCTAAGTGAATCATTGCGTTTATTAAGTTAATAATATGGTTGTTAAGTGAATTTGAATTTCCCATTGATTTTGCTTTGTCAGAAAGTTGCAAAAGCTGATCACATGACCCCAAGACACTGCAGCCATCTTAAACATGAACCATTGCCAAGCATTTGAATTTTGATCATGTGATTATAAGGATGCTGCAATGGTCATAAGTGTGAAAAAAACTGTCATAAGTAACTTTTTTTGGAGCTGTTGTAACTTTGAACGGTCACTAAATGAACTGTTCAAGGATTACCTGTACTAGAAGAAGACCTCTCCTTATTAGTCCATCATTTTAAGAGGTACCTGTACTATTTTAGTTATGTTTATTTTTGCTGCTTTGATGTCCTTACTGTGCCCTTATTCATAGAATCATAGTTGAAAGGAGCCATCAAGACCTTTAAGGATCAGTGCAGGAGTCCAAATTAAAACTCCCTGTCAGGCAGCTGTCTACCCTTTGACTAACCACATCCATTGAAAGGGACCCTTATACCTTGCTTGATAATTGGTTCCGTTGTCAAACTGCTCTTACATTTAGGAACAGTTTTCTAACACACAGTCACAATTTTCCTTTCTGTTGTTAAAATCATCATTCAGTGTTCTCTGCCATAGATGACAACTCTTTACCTTTTTCTTTGTGGCATTCTTTCAGGTATTTGAAGACCATGGTCATGTTCTCTTCTTTTTAAAGCTAAATGTTCCTAATTCTTTCACTCTCTCTCCACAGGGTTTAATTTCTAGTTCTCTAGTCATACTCCTTATCCCTTTGAACCTCTCCCAATTTTCCTGAATTGTTCTTGAAATGTGGTGTCCAGAACTGGACACCATAATCAATGTACTGTAGGCTCTGACAAGTGAAAAATACCGTAGGAAGTTTATGTCCAGTGATCTGCAAATTATCTTTCATAATGTAACCGAATATAAATTGCCTTTTCTGTAGTTGTGCCACACGGCTGACCAATGTTCAGATTGCAGTCAGCTACTCTGTATGTATCTTGTTTTCCATTTTGTTGCTGCTGTTTTCCATTATTGCATATTATATTCTTTTGTATTATCTATTTCTACTTGAGTTATGTATGTTTAGAACTATATTGCACATTATAGCTATTGGGTGATTCAAAGTCATAATAAATATATAAATTAATACCTTTTCTTAGCATTTCTCTTTCTGTAACTTTGATATACTTTATGGTTAATGTTTTCTTCACAGTATATTTCTTTTTTCATAGTGATTTTTGGTTCACCATAGGTAGTTTGCTTTGAGGTAAATGTGCTGGGAGTGGGACTTAACAATATAAACACTTGGTGGTAAATACACATTATTTATATCTGAATACTTATATTGTCCGCTTCTAGGATTTTTCCTTTTTCAAAGTAAAGCATAGCAATAATTGTTGGGAATAAAGTATATTCAGTTTCTTTAAATTTCATTTTAATTCCATTTGATTCCCACCTATTTTAATTGTTTAATGATATGCTCTACGCAGCAGATACTTTCTTTTATTTTCCCCCTCATGTATATGAGGTATTTTCTATGGGTTCTTGAAGACATCAAGATAAATTATGCTGTTGAGTGAGTTTCTACTCCTACAGAAAATTGGATGAGCTAATGAGATGAGACATTGATCCCTGCTACTTCTCTTCTTTGATATGTCTTGTTCTTTGCTCTTTTATACAACTTGCATTAAGACTAGAATAAGAGGTTTACCTACCTTCCTAATGTAAATTATTTTCTGCTCTTCTATGGAAAGCAGATTTTCACAGTGGATAAATAACAACTGAAGGAAAACGGGTTAGTTTAGGAAGACTGCATAGGAAAATATTTAAATCTCCCTATCTGTAGCAGTGGGGACTTAATTCATTTATCCCTTTCTCCTTAACTGTTTCACTGTTGATCAAATAATTGGATAGGTTGGGGATAAATTGGTGAGAACATAATGAAAACAGATTAGCATGCAGTCAAACTTCAAGTTCAACTCAATGTTGATACTGTAAAAGGTAAAGGTTTTTTCCAACTCTAGAGAGTGGTGCTCATTTCCATTTCTTAGTCAAGGGAACCAGAATTGTCCGAAGATATTTCTGTGGTCATGAGGCCAGCATGACTATACACCAAGATGCACGGAACATTGTTACCTTCCCACCAAAGTGGTACCTATTTATCTACTCGCATTAGCATGTGTTCAAACTGCTAGGTTTGTAAGAGCTGGAGTAAATAACGGTAGCTCAACCCTCGTGTGGCACTCAGGTCTTGAACTGAGCTATCTGCTTTCCAGCTGGCAAATTCAGTGTCTTTAACTATTTATAAACTATGTCATTTATACCTAAGAATATTAGCATTGATTTGAAATAAAACGTATTGTCTGAGAATGTAGTTGTTGATAAATTGTTGATCTCTTTGTATATATGTATGACTATAGTTTTACCACAACTTTTATTGTACATGATACTTACATGTTAACATGCACCTGGGTAAATTTACAAGACTTTGGTGCAAACAATCAGTAGGTCCATTTTTTTAAAAATGGAGAGATGAATTGGGCATATTTCTTTAGAAGTATTATTTCCAGCATCATTTTTGACTACATTTCTGAAAATAATATATATTTATTGTTCTTCTGCAAAACAGGTTCTGATTGAGAGTGGAAATGTCTGATAATATGCAGTAGGATAAGAGTAGAACATGGCAACACATGTTTTCTCATCAGAAAGTAAGCAAAAACATAGTTTACATGCTGGCTGTATAAACTATGCTTTGCCCTTTTCTTGCTATTTTTCTCACTGGAATATATTCCTGACAAGAACTTTTAAAAAAATCAACCTGACATTGAGAGGCAGAAAATAAGTCTAATTTTGCTACACTTCACTGTTAAAATATTGACTTTCATTTCTTTAGCTTTGTGCACGGTCCAGATCATTGAATTCTAGCAGGGTAGACTGATTTAGTGCAAAGTATTGAATAGAATACCTGAGGAGACATAGCTTATAATAAAAAAGCTTCAATTATGAGTAGCTGGCTCATAGAATTGTAAATATTTTCCTGGTTCATAAATAACAAGCCAAGAATTTTAAAAACTGAAAACTAATTTTGGTGAAGTTGTCTTCTCAGCTACATGGAAGGTTAAAGTTCAAAAGCCTGAGCTGCTGCTCTGCTGCTATCCACATAGCTCTATCTCAGGGTTTGAACACTTTTTAGTTGAGAGCTGCATTTTCTGAGAGCCATGGATCTATTGGGTGGAATTGAGCAAACTATGGGCAAGACCAGATCAGAAAGCCTCTATGATGTAAGGGAATCCATTCTTGTGTATTTCATTTTCTGTTTGTAGACTCTTTTGCTCTGTTCTGTATGCCACAAGAAGAAATACTGCTCTTGCAAATATTTGGATTCTTTCCTTAAAATTGGGTTGCAGGTTGCCTAACCTACAGTAAATTATGCTTTAGTATTATGAAAACAGTTCTGTCACTAGAATAACTTGTTTGTATTCCAGGAAAAAATTATAACAAAGCCAAAATCACACATGCAAATTAGTTACTGCAGAGTTTAGACACAATGACTAGATTGCAATATATATTCTTATGGTTTCTAAACATCTTAGGAATTGCAATCACTGCATCTCTCTGGAATTCAGAACAGAAAAACCTGAAATAATTAGCTTTGTTCAGTTTTAGTGGAATAATAATCTCTTCTATCTTCCAAATACATTTCTCATCTCAATCCAATCACTTTGGCAGACTACTTCCTAGGCTATCAGTGGTTCTGCTAGGTACCTTGATTTCCCTTTAAGGCAGCTATCAATATATTCTTAACTAGTGAGAAACATGACTATCTTGGGATAAATTGCTGATGCTGACCTGACCTATGGGTGTTCCCATTATCCAATGCTGTCTGAGTTTTGAAGGCTTGGATTTCAGGTACAAAAATCAGCCTTAACTGTGCCACTATACCATATATTATAGCAATTAGCATTAGATACCACAAAGACCGTTGTGCTAAAAAGACCCATTGCACTTGTAGAACAATATTTGTGCATACATTTTAATCTGTGGCAGTGTTTCTCAACCTTGGCAGCTTGTGATGTGTGGACATCAGCTCCCAGAATTCCCTGGCCCACACATCTTCAAGTTGTAAGGTTGAAAAACACTGATCTATAGAGATGGTGGCTAACTAGCAATATAGTGTCAGTCACCTTCTGTATATACTTCATTTTGTTCAATAAATGTAATGCTGAGATCTGAAATGAGTTTCTCCCCCTCTTCTTTCAGGCAGACTGTACTTAATACACATCAGGTTTAGATCTTACATTTACCACATTTATTGCTCCTGAGCTGTCTCATTTTGAATTGGCTTGCCATTCCATGCTAAGTGCAGCAATAGTTTTGCTTCAGAGCTAGCAATTATCAGTGGCCATCAGACTGCCTAAATGGTACATAATCTGACATCCTTGATGAAAACCTCATAGAGATGAAGATTTGAGAGATGAAAGAAAGATGGAAAGCAGGAAGGTGAACACATCTATATAAGGAACAGGGATTTTCTGGCACTGCAGTTAACAGGGGCAGTAGAAGCTCCAATGCTTGTTCTTTTTTTCAATGAATAGTGTTCATGGAGCAAATGACGATGACAGTCACCTCAACATGGTGAAGAGATGGTGGATGGGTGCAAAAAGAGATTACATTTGCAAATTTTCTTAAAGCATTAGTCAGTCTGTTTAAATGAGAGGAATCTGTAATAAAAATAAGAAATGGGGCCAGGAAAAAAATATATCAGCAATTTCAATAAATACAGCATCACCCTAGATCTTTTAATGTATCTAAGAAGGAAATAAGCTGCCTTATATTGGATCAGCCAATCAGCAATAGCTCTTTAGTTTTCAGGCAAGATGTATTTATAATTTCACCTGGTAATGCCACTTGTGGGTCCTTATCTTCTCTCTGAAAACCATGTTCCCTATTTCTGAACTATAGCAACTTTTTCTGTTGGATGCCTCAGAACTGCAATCAATTGGAACTACTCTGCTGCACGTTATTTATTTGTGCAGAATAACTAAGGTACCTGTTGCAAGAGCAACTAGAATTAGATAGTATACTCTATCCATTATTCTCATTACACAACTGCTACAAGGTTGAGCTCATGAAGAGTGATAATATTGTTGGTAGAATCAACCTTTGCCATAAGTTGTAGAAGCGTCATCGCTTGAGACTTTCAAGAAGAGATTGGACTGCCATTTGTCAGAAATGGTGTAAGGTCTCTCTCTTGGGCGGGGGTTGGACTAGATGACCTACAAGGTCCCTTCCAACTCTGATTATCTGTTATCTGTTATAATAATGTGTGCTATGATACCCTGAAATTGGCTTGATAAAAGTTTTTTTTTAATCTCAAAATGAGCAAATTTAATCTCAGTCAGAAACAGGATAGACAGGTGTCTGAATTCTTCACCTCTTTCTAAATGACATGCTTTATTCTGAATGAGCAGTCACTGCCAAAGCAGAGATGAAAGGTAGTATTAAACGAATATGTATGGTTCTTTTATATATTATGGAAACTAATCCCCACTTCTATCTTTCAAATTTAGATGATTTGCTCAATAGAAATTTCATATAGAATGATAAATTTAAGATGGAGAACTTTACCTTGTTTTTGAATGTCATTACATTTTCATCTTCCAAAATTTGATCCATACAAATGACTATCACATGTGTGATTCAGCCATAAGGTGAAACTCAGAACTGTTTTAGAAGCTTTGAAAATAAAGAGACCATCCCCATGGTCAGTTGATCAAAATTCAAATGTTTGGCAACTGACTTATACATTATTTATGATGGTTGCAAAATCCCAGGTCAGATTATTCCGTTTTGCAACCTTCTGATAAGCAAAGTCAATGGGTAAACCAGACTCAACAACTATGTTACTAACTTAACAATTGCAACTATTCACTTAACAACTGTGGCAAGATAGGTTGTAAAATGGGGCAAACCTCTTTTAACAAATTTCTCAATTAGCAACATAAATTTTGGGCCCAATTGTGATAGTAAGTTAAGGATTACCTGTATAGTCTATCATTTTCTGTCACAAGGAGAATCAAACAGTTAAAACAAAAACAAAAACTGAGAAACAGCAAGGCAACCTCACCTTATCAGATGCACGCAGTGTTAAAGCTGCAGAAAGTGGTGTAGAACTGCCTTAAAGCAATAGTGTCAGATATCATCTTAGCCTGTGTGAACCCTTTTGATGGGCAGGGCTGCAAAATGCTTTGAATGAATAAAGCCTGGCTACATTTTTTTTAACCACAAGTATTATCTGTTGATGACAATAACCAGGTTCATTTTGTTACCTAACTCCATGCTGGCAAACTCAGAGCAGAAGGGACTTAACTCTTAAATAAAAAAGAGAGTGGGGAGAGAAAAGCCAATAGCAGTTCCTAATACATGAAGAGCCTTGGTTGCCTTGGAAACCCAGACAACTGTGCTTTATTAGCAGCAGCAAAGTGGTCTTTGCAGAATAAGCTGCACTGAATCTGTAATAGGATTATGGCAACCCGTTTTTCCTCACAGTCCCTCCCTCTCTTTTTCCTTGCCCTTTTTGTCAGAGATTTATGATTAATATATAATCTTCTGCTGAGCGAAAAAGAACTTTTCCACATCTCAAATGGTAGGGTGAGAGAAAGAAAATTATATTGGGTTTCTCCCATGACCAAGCTCAAGTCTTATTAATCAATTGGCTGCTTTGCCCAACTGGACATCTGCCAGAGATGTATAGACATATTAGGCAGGGCCTGTGGCGGTCCAGATTTGCTGAATTGCAAGTACTCTCAGCAGTTCCAGCTGACATGACTAATAGTAATAAAAGCTAATTCTGAAACATTTAAGAAGGCCAGATTTCCCCTATCCCTGCTCTAATGAAGTTCCTTGGCACTATGGTCATTTTTCTGACCTGAAACTTGAGCTCCAGTGGCTTCATCTCAAGAACCTGTGGTGACACATGTATGTGAACTCTCACCACCTATAAATGTTCACTGTACAGTCTCCCATAAGAGATTTATTTGATGAAAGTTTCCTAACCCTTTTCCCAATTGCCTATTTCTGAAATAAAACACAATTTTATGAAAACAGTATCTTCACTAATTGACAATGCGAGCAAAGGTAATTGCTTTCGTAAAACAAGGAAATAAAGCCACACACAATGAAAACAATTTCATACTAATATATGAAGGGAAAAAAGCAGATTTACTGTTCCCCACCCAAACTACAGTTTTAAATAAATTCAATGGGAGTTATATTTTGTTTAATTATTAAATTTATGTGCCACACGTTTCATCAGAGATGACTCTCCCAGCTCCTTGGGAATTACAAGTTTAATTAAGTTCCTCTTAAAAAAATGATGCCTAGCTGCCTCATTACTGTACATATTGAATTACATGCTGAATAGGAATGTTTGTGATTGCAAACCTTTAGAGATTAAACTTCTAGTACAGTATATGTCAAGGAAGGGTGAAAATATTTTACTTTTCTGAATTCATTTCTGTGTCTGGTGTCCCACTTCTTAATCAACTTCTTTATTTTCAGAAAATAGAGTATCAAGTAGAAGTAACTATTTCCCATGAGGTGCATTTGCAATTTTGAGAGTTTGAGGTGGTTGACAATAATTAGCCATTTTCAAAATGGCTGTTTGCATGGGTAGTTACAAAAGAAAAAAATTTACCTAGCTCAGCCAAAATGGGTTCAAAATGCATTCTGTGGAAAGATGATTTGAGAGGATAGTGTTTTGCTTTGAAGCATGTCACTTTTCAATTTTTTTAAACCAAAAGGCAGGGAAGAGCTTGGCACATATCTCAGGCAAAAAGGAGACAGAGTGGTATCTTGGGGGCTATGTTGTTTTCTTTTGACATTGTTTATGTTTTCCAAATTTATCATTTTATACTAATGCAGCTCATTTGACATTCCCAGCTCACTTCTTTAATATGCTGGCAAATGGAAAGAGTGTAATCTTTTGATAAAATACTTTTAAAATTATTTGTAGACTCGCTTTGAGCCAGTGGGAATCTAAAATTGTGGATAAAATGGAAGAGATTACTTCTACTTGAAAGCAAAGCGTGACTTTAGAATAATTATTCCACAACTCAAAAAGAGTCTTAAGATATTACATTTCAAACAAGAGAAATAATACTTATAACCAAAATTGAGCTCAGAATTTCTGTTTCTAAGTGAAACATTTGTTAAGTAAGTTTTGCCCCATTTTATGACTTTTCTTGCCATAGTTGTTAGGTGAATCACTGCAGTTGTTAAATTAGTAACACAGTTGTTAAATAATCTGGCTTTCCCATTGACTTTGCTTGTCAGAAAGTCGCAAAAGGGGATCACAATACCCAGGGACTCTGCGACTGCCATAAATACGAGTCAGTTGCCAAGCACCTGAATTTTGATCATGTGATCCTAGGGATTCTGCAATGGTCGTAAGTGTGAAAAACAGTCATAAGTCACTCTTTTCAGTGCCCTTGTAACTTCAAAGAGTCACTAAATGAACTGTTGTACGCTGTGGACTACCTGTATATGTTGGGTGTTTTGATCACTACAATAACTTTAGATACATATCTTTATGTAAAAATAAAGTTTATAAATTTATTCAGTTGCTGGCAGGGTAACTGAAGCAAAAATGCATTGACTTGAATTCGAATTCATCAAGGAGGCATCATTTTAACCAGATAACACTTTTTAGTTCACATTCTTAAAAGTCCTCCCCTTATTATCTGCTTCTCCTTCTCTGGTGGTATATATTGCTACTAAAGTCTTAGAAATTTTTGGAAGTTGAGTTAGGTAGAACAGCTGGTAGTCATCAATTCTTCCAATGTTTATTCTATAGCAGCCTCACTTCCTGCTAATAATTCCAGTTATTAATGAAAAAAGAAGAACAAAAGGAACATACACAATAAAGGTTTATGACTGCATACTATAAGAGAAGAATATTTGGTGAATGATACACTCTGATGCAGAGTTTTATATCTCCAGGACATCTGTTGTTCAGGAAGTTATGGAAGGCCTGAGAGAATAACAAGAACAACAAACCTGGGGACGGGCCATTATGGAGCCTCCTTCTTGTTCTTTTGCTTATTTTTTTTTATCTTGGATTACTTTTCTGATTTGTTGTATATTTTATGTGTATTTTGGTTTCTAGATGTAAATTAATAAATACCCACAGGTTGCTAGTACTAGTTTTCCTGTACCGGTTTAATATTTTTAAAAACCAGCCATTAGAATAAAATAACTGCAATATTTGGATTAAATTTTTACTCATTATTATCTCTAGGCATAACATCTGCAGTGCCAATGGGACTTTGAAACCATCTTTCTGGAATTTTCAGTCATATAGTATCAAATTGACTTTGCTGAGATAGCACAGCTTAAAAATTCTAGCCCCAGCCTAAGTAAGAATTTGGGTGTAAGGCTAAGATCTCTCATTCAGGTTTCATATAGGTGCAATCTGTTTATATTCAAATTTTAAGCAAACTATGAGTAAACCTTTTCCCAGTCTTTCCATCTTCCAGCTGTGTGGATTTCAATTGTCTCGGTTCTCAGTTTGGCTGGAGAAATCTGGCAACTGAAGTCCCTGTATTCAGAGAGTGCCTAAGGGGAGGGATAGATTGATTATGTGGCATCAAGTTCTTGTCAGCTCTTAGATTTTCTCTATGAAAGGGGAGGACAGTTGCTTTAAACATGTTTGCATCACAAAATGCATGAGCTCTTTCTGCAATATACAAAGGACATTTGTAAACAAGGAACTAGACCTGTTCCTGACCCTCAGTATTTCAGCCATTATTTTCTTTCTAATCTTTTTCAGTCCTAATGCTGTTAAATATGCAGAAGCCCATTTATTTACCATTTTGTGATGATGTCTATGGCAAGGGGCGTAAGCATAAGTGACAAGATGTGCATCATGCAAATATGAAAGGCTGTGGTTTATGTCATGACATTTTTGCGCATGTTTTATCATTGCAGTATATACCAGATGCCTGGGGCTGGAAAATCATACATCATTTGTTATAACCACTCTACTGAATAAACTTAATTTGGCTGTGATCATGCAGCACAGAAAACCATAAATCATGTTTTACCAAGCAGAGTTTCTGAGTTCCCACATCCAGACCAAGTGAAAACTAAATGGCTTTAAAATGTAACTCTGGCTTAATATGATATTGGAACTCAATCAGAATGATGTTCTTTCTTGTTCTGATTTTTTTTATGCTTCACTGTGTCAGCTTTGCTCAGTGTGGTTCAGTGATTCAGGACTGATAACTTACTTTAATTATCTTTGTAAGAAGATGATAGCACAAAGCTCACTTCAACCTTGGACAACTCTCTCTTCCAAAACTCGTTTCCTCTACATATGTTGGGTAATGCAGTATCTGGAATTTACAGCTAGAATGGAATTTGTGAAAGTTGCCATTCCAATGCATTATTGGTACTTTTTCTGCTAACATTTCTTTCATCTTTTCTGCAGAGGAAAGGAGGCATCAAATAACTTCCATGGAATTTTCTGAGAGTGAAAACTCCATTAAGAAAGAGGTGGGGAGAAGGGCTATTATAATGTTTTATTTGTAATGTAAAGAATTCAGCAACTTTTAATGATGTTGAGTCTACTTGTGGTAAAGGATATTTTTTGAAAAATCCAGAATTAATATGTAGAATATGTTTTAAAAGCAACTATTTGTAGTGGTAAACGTACATGTGAATTAGCTTATTATAATAATTGGGAACATGATTTTCTACAACTGTGATATTAAGGGAATCCTTCCTTCCTCAAGTTGCTGCTAACCATATTCGCAATTGCCTGGTTTTCATGCTGCTTTTGTCCACAGGAGAACATACTCAAGGAAAGTTGGGAGGGAAGAACAAAAACCATTTTGTGTGAATTCATTCTCCATTCTGCATAGACCAATATAATCCAGCTGTGAATGTTAGAAAGGATGAGAGGGAGGGCTCTTTTGGCGCAGGCTGGAATTGCATTCTGTGACAGATAGTTATTTTTCTACAGCTGTGTTCCTCAATTATAAAGCAAGATAACATTTTCTCTCTATGATAGGGGTACTAAGTTCAATTAACATTCATCTAGAATTGTGAAGCATTTCATTCTTTAGCATTGGGCTAGATAAAAATAGCCAGCCAAGTCATACTGCATTTCTTAATATCTGAATTCCAGGCATCCATTTCTTTGTATACAACTTCAAGCTGCTACGTGCAAACTAGAACAATGCTACATCAGTTTTTCTCAATTAATTTGAAAAGGAGGGCAGCTTCTTTCTTCTAATGTGGTCTTTAGGGACATCATTTAAGAGAACAAATTTCTGGAGATCTGTTAAATATTAATACTAGTAGAGAGAACATTTGGGGCGGGTAGGACAGAAGAGTGTTTGTAGAATTTATGTAAACATGTTATGTATTAATCTCGCTCTTCTTCCAAATGAAACAGAGCTGGGTATAACTACAGGTTTCCCATTAACCAGCTCTATTCTAAGGAATGGATTTGGCTTACTTAAGAACTTTTCTTGAATTTTATATCTACATGGGAGGTTTATGTCATGCAGAGTCTATGACCAGTATTTTACCTTTAATACCAGCCTTCCCCAAATTGGACATCTTCAAAGGGGAAGTCTTCAACTTCTGGTATTATCAATATCCCAGGGCAGGCAGGGGAAGGGTGCTGTATTGCATTTCAGATTTTTCAAGACTACAAACTTTTAAGATTCTCAGCTATCATGGGAAGTTATACCATTACAGCTGATGGATTTTCTGGTTTAGAAAGTGTGTTTTATGTCTGAAGGTTTGAGATAATGTCAGCATATATTCTCAGATAAAGGTACCTGATTAATCCAGATGGCATTTACTGAATAAACCATAATGGCTTGGTTCATATATGAAAACTATGATAAAAAAACAGATCTATTTTGTGATTTAAACCAGTTAGATAAACCTATTTTCACACATCAGTGTTTTCCATCATTTGCAGCCTTAAAAACTAGATTTCACTCCCACTAACAATGTGGCTCTAATTTTATGAAATGCTTACAATTACTTTAGAATAGCTTAACTTCAATTGCCAATTGCCAATTCAAAGAGAAAGTGTCTGAAGGTAAAGCTAAGACTGGGTTAGATTTTTGTAGAAAACAGTTCTAAATCAAAAAGTTTGCTTGATTTTGATTTAGTAAATTAGTAATTCTGTATGTTGCAGAGTCTGGCAATTTAAATGGATGGGGAGTGAATGGAATGAGGTGTGGCTAAAATTATTGTCTTATTTTGGGAGAATTTGTTGGGTTAAGGGTAAAATAGGCATCCAGTCAGCTCATTTTAGAGTCTTAAATTTTTAAAGCCCTTCTTAAATCTTCTCTTCTCCCAACTCTTTCACACTGACAAAACAGTTGGCCTCATTCCATCCAGGATGCTATGACCACCAAAATAGTACTGGCTGAGGTGATGAGGACATCTGGTGCAGGTTACAACCCAGTGATAAGGACTATTAATCTTGCTAAAGAATTTTCCACTGTTGCTAAATTATAATTCCCAGTGTTCTTTCAGATAGGTCATACCATAAGTCAGCATTTATATGAAAGACTGACTGAATGGTTTTTAAAAGTTTAATCAAGAAATAAATAAAAATAACTTGCCTTGTATTTTTTTCTTTTTGCTTCTGATATAAAATAAAAGTAACTGCTATTGTAAAGGTTAATGAACGGGAAATCTACTGTGCATGAACATATACCAGTTTCTGGGTTTTTGCTGCAAATCGATTTAATAAAACAAAGTGAAGCTTTGTGAGAACAGCCTCAAGGGGTATGGATTGTATTGTTCGTTAAAGAAAATCAATCCACCAGCATTGGTTTGCAATTTTGAAAAACCCTGTTTGGCCTAGTTCTTACAAAAGTAGTGAATGGAGTATAATGAATCAGTACCTTATCGACAGAGGGAGGATGCCAGAAAGCTGAAAATAAGATTGAATTTAAAAACAAAAGAGAAACAAAGCTTAAAAGTGTTGGTATGTACATGATTTGAAGTTAATAGTTTGATATTTTATTAACAATGTCTGCCTATACTCTTTTTTATTTTCTTCAGCTAAGTGTTCATTCTTTTTTTAAAAATACCACCTGCACAATTAAGATATTTTCTGGTACATTTATTATAGGGTAAAATACACAACTTTTAGCAGGTGCTGAAAATAAGAATTTGTTATTTTATGGCTTGTTCTAGGACTCCTGTAGACCATGAAAAAAAGAGGCATTTGTGTTAAAAATGACTGAAGGCAACGTGTATCTTGCTTCTCTACTACTAAAAGTCTGAAATATGAACTGATTTCCATTGTTTAGAATAACATGCAATTTTGAGAGATCTTGAGATTGCTGCTGGACAGGTTTTTTTTAGAAATGTGTAAGTATAATGAAAATAATGATACAAATATTTATTTACCTATCTGCTGTTGCCAGTGGTAAGCAGCCATTGTAGGTTTTGAATAAGTGAAAAAAATCTGCATTTAGCTAAGAAAAGTTCTTAGTGAATTGGCCCTTAGATCTCTTTTTCCTTCCTTCCAAACTGGCTTTTAAAGTTTTAGACTAAGTTTGTTCAGAGACATTTGTTTCCAACACCCAAAGTGAAAAAATGTAGAACATGCAATTTTAAGTGGTCTACACATATACCTTCCCACTGCTTGCTAGTGGGGGTGTATGTGGGAATGGGGACAAGGGGGATTTTTGGGAAAAAAATAAGTCAAAGTGTAGCAGACTTCAACTCTGGCTAGGGAATTGAAAGAAAACACATCTGGATGACATCAGGGTGGGCCAATCTGTCATAGATTAAACATGTTGAATGGTAGATTCTGGGGGGGTGGGGAATCAAGAAAGTAGGAAGAACATTTTACTGAAAGCAAGAAAAAAAAACAATTGTGTATTTACCACACTTATTTTTTTCATCTGAGAAATCATTTCTCTCATTTCTGTATATATACAACAGAAAACTTGTCTTTGTATCTTCTTTGCAACAGCTTGTCTTTTACCAGTTCTTAATACAAAATATGTGAATGAGCTGCTCACAATTTCATTTAAAAAAAGATCCCACCAAAACACATACATATTTGAAGATCATTTTAATTTTACAGTGGAGATGATTGCATGTATTTGAGAATAGTTGTAACTCTTAATACGTTCAGCCACATTAACTAGCTGAAAGAGAAACAGCTATTAGGACAATAAGGAGGGAGAGAAGGATGAAACTATTTTGTATTTCTGGGAAATGTGCATATATTATTTAAATTATATTTGTATAATCAAGGTTAGACTACAACAAATAAATGTATTTTTTCAACTCCCCCACCCCGCAAACACATTTTAATAACAAAAACAATGAGTTATGCAAAAGAACAACAACAACCACCCCATGCTAATAGTTTCTGTGTCACTGTGTGGCCTTTAGACATTAACTAAAAGCTTTGCATTAGTATTGGAGAAAATGCTATATTTCTATAGCATTGGGGCAAATTGTTTAAACAAAGATCTTAAATTAGAAAGTGGAAAGTTGTTCAGTTTCCTATGTAGTTGTGCCTGTGTCCTGATTTATTGTATCTATCCTTGTAAGAGGAAGACAAATCCAGAATTCATAGCTGGACATTACTTCATTGGATTCAACCAATTCAACCAACATGGGGCAAAATAATATGTACTCTTTCACATGTACATACTTAAAAGTTTAAGGCTTGCTAGGGTGAAGGTGCTGAGTGTATGCCAGAACTTAAGCAAAACCTGTTTGTCTAGATTGTTCAGGTTGAACATGGATAGCTTTCAGGGCCGTGGGGATGGGAATCTGGAGGTGGGGAAGGGATCCAGATAGGGGAAGGTGGGGAAGAAGATGGTGCAGGAGGGCATCGTGGTGATGACAGGCATGGAAAGGAATGATGGGAGACAGAGTTATCTGCTCTTTGGGAAGATGGCCCCTATGTTTAATATTGGTACTGCATTCTGTTCCCTGTGATCAACCTATGTTACACCATTTATTCTGTGAGCTGCACTGGCTATTTATTTTCCACCAGGTTGAATTCAAGGGGGTACTTATCACTTTTAAAGCCCTATGACACTGATTATTTGCAAGACTGCCTCTCCCTAAGAATAACTGCCTGTTCCCCTAGATCAGATAGGGTGGGCATGCTCCAGTTTTGCTCCCTGAAATCTTGTCAACTAGTGGGACTCCGGAAGCTGCCTGTTCTGTGGCTGCCCCTCCCTTGTGGAACACCACCAGCAATTCAAGAGGCCCTACCCTTCTCGCTTTTCAAAAGACCCTTAACCCTGGCTTTTTACTGAAGTACTGTGATTGAATGGATAGAAGGCATGGAAAGTGGGTAACTGAGCCTGCTTGGAACATCCAAAGGGGATGATTAAAGTTTAGGGCTTTTGTTTTATTATTTTACTGCTTTCACTGTTTTAGGATTGCTTTATTTATTGGTTTTAATGTTGTTATGAGCCAGCCCAGAGTTGCTTAAAACAGACAGCCAAATACATCTTACAAAGTTACCTAAAATGCTTTTTCAGATAAGGTGATACAAAACAGCTTATCATCTCATCTTTGTGTATATGGCTTGGCTGCTAACCTTACCTCCCAGTCTTAGTTACTATTTTTCAGACATACATGATGAAGATAATTATTCCCAGTTTCTTAATTAACAGAACACAGACTTGATTGCTGCATGTTGATGACATCTAATTCCAAGGCTAGATGGTTTCTCCCAATGGCTTCATATTTTATTAATTACATTGGTGATAATTACATGAAATCCTAGCAAATGAAAATTCTACTTCCCTTGAGTCCTGCTTGATGGCTATATGAACACATACGAGCAGCTTTCTTGGCAATGGTATGAACAGTTTGCCATTGCCTTCTTCTGAAAGATTTATTGTCTTGATTTTCCAGTTTCAGTCCACACCCCTCGAGATATTTTTGTGGTTTTTAGCTCAAACATTAACTAGATATGAAACTATACAGCTTTTTCAAGGTCAGCCGAGTTTGATTAAGTGCTGCTAACTGTTCGGTCATCAAAATAAAATGAAAAGACAATGGTGAAAAAGAAAGCTAAATCCCTGAACCCCTGAATCCCTTTTAAAGAATCATTATGGTTTTCTTACTGTCTCATTTTGTTTTTTTTAATATTGTTCTTTCTCATTGAACTTTAATAAAGTTTATTCCCTGGGCCACTAAGAATGTACTATAGACCAGAACCAGAATAGAATGTAGATCAAATAGTGGTTTTTCCAGATAAAATGGTTCTGATGGCGCAGTGGTTAGACTGCAATACTGCAGGCTACTTCTGCTGACTGACAGCTGCCTGCAATTTGACAGATCAAATCTCACCAGGCTCAAAGTTGACTCAGTCTTCCATCCTTCCAAGGTGGGTAAAATGAGGACCCAAATTGTTGGGGGCAATATGCTGACTCTGTAAACCACCTGGAGAAGGCTGTAAAAAGCAGTGTGAAGTGGTATATAAGTCTAAGTGCTATTGCTATAATATTTTGTTAATGTGCATAAGTGCACCAACGTGCCTACCATCCTTGTTCTATTGTTTCTTTTTATTTTTCTTATATGTATCCATTTCATGTATTCATAACTATGTTTATACTTATACCTATTATCTTGTAAGCGATTGACAAATCAAATAAACAAACAAACAAACAAACAAATAAATAAATAAATAAATAATACACTTTCTTAGAAATGGAAGATATATAATTTAGAGACTTGGATGGGATAGTACAGGATATTTCCCAAAAATTGTTAAAAGGAAAGGTTTTACCTGAAAAGGAAAATATGATATTTGACTGTGAAATTGTTCTTGTCCCAAACCTTGTTCCAAGGAAACAAGCACAAAACAGAAGTAACAGCAAAACTTTTTAATGATTCTTTATGAATTCCATTCCTTCACCGTTAAAAGGCTGTTTCAAACTAATTGTCTTTGATAAGAACGAGCCATGTCAAGGTTGTGCAAGGCTGCCAAGAATACGAGATAAAGTTACTAAGAAACATTTCAAACACATAGAGTCTCCAAACACCAACCAAGACACTCCGAATGTCCATAAGGCTTGAGTGCAAGAACTCCTTTGCTTCCTGCAAAGAACTCTGGTTTCTCACCTGGCTTTTATCTTTTAAGGGAGGGGCCATTACCGTGCAGCCTTACTTCCAAGTCGCCATGCTGCTGCAGCTGCTCTTTCCTTCAAGCAGTCCTGCACGCACACACACTGGGCACAGGCTTCTCGGGGACCTCTTCATCACTGTTGCCAACCTCCACAATCTCTGAAGGCAGCATTCTACTCCCTGATGGTCCTGGGCCCTATCCCTTCATCACACGCAGGCCCCACATCTGGGTCCTTGCTCTCCGAGATCTCAGCTGTCTGCACCTGCTGCTGGTGAACCACAACAGAGATCTATATAAATTGTTAAATAAATAAATAATTAAAATCTTTTAGAGGTTTTCAACTTACAATCATTTGTTTAACAACTAAAGGTACAACAGCACTGAGAAAAATGACTTAGGACTAATTCTCACACTTACGACCACTGCAGCATTCCCACAGTCACATGATCAGCATTTGCAAGCTTCCCAGAGAGTTTCTGACAAGCAAAGTCAATAGGGAATGCTGGATTCACTTAACAGCTGCAATGATTTGCTTAACAAACACAATGATTCCTTAACAGTGGCAAAAATAGTAAAACAGCGTTCCTTATTTAACAACCATATTGCTTATGGAATGGAAATTTTGATCCCAATTGTGATCATATGTCAAAGACTACCTGTATATCACACTCGGCAATTGTTTTCTGACTACTGCAATGTCTACATTTCTAAATTTCTTCTACCTTTCATTATTCCTTCCCTCACCTCTATTTAAAATTTATAGGTACTCTTTTCTCGGGATAATACTCCATGTATTTTACCTGAGCTCACGCAGTAATTTTATAGAATTTAAGAGATTCAAGAACTCTTTTTTGGGTTTTCCTGTAATAAGTTAATATATCTACCTCTTGGAAACTCTTATTAGAGGCAAGAGATAGACATGCTCATGGTAATAAGTAATGAATGGTAGGTTCAACTATCCCACCTAGAAGAGTTTGAAAATTGTAATGGCAAGAAATCTATTGAAAACTCCATAAAAATGCAATCTTTTGTGTCTCTTGGGGAAGCCATTACCTACACATTCTTACCTGGGAGTAAATTGCATCCAATGCAATGAGTCTCATGAGTGGTATATCACTTCTTTGAAATTTCTTTTAGTGTAGCTGTGATAATTTGTTTTGAGAGTGCCTATTATCTCAGGCAGAATACTGTTAAGAGAATTCAGTATTATATCTCATTATAGATGGATACAGTAGCTAAAATCGAGTTATTTTCCAAAGCCAACTTCACAAAACAAATGCATTTGATGTTTGGGTGTTTGGATCTTTGGATTTAAAAATTACTCATCATACTAAGAAAAGGAGCCAGGTATGGTTATGCCATCTGTTTTAGAGAAAGCTTGAGCTGATAGTGTTGACATAGTCACATTTGGCTGTATTCTTACAACATGCTAATCCACCAACCATAGTTTACAAAATACACTGTCTATTGGCATATCACTTGCCAAGTCACAATAATGTTTTCACACAAACTGCATCCTAGGGACTACCTTTAGTTTCCTATAGTTCCCACAGAGACATAAATAACACATTCTTGATTTAATATGATGGTCACACTTTAGACCCGTGCATTGTTTGTTTTGGTCATTATGGTTTGTAGCTTGGTCATTATGGTTTGTAAGCAAACCACATGTATGGTTTAAATGTGTTGTGTGAGTGCAGCCAGAGACATGTTCTTCTCATGTAAATTGGACGAAACTAAAAATTGACTGGGTCTAACTGGTAAGGTATCAAGCAAAGAAGCTGATAGTATTCTAGTAAACCAACTCTGCTCACATCAGGTGAATGAAATCTGGGGGCTATACAAAAGATGAGGTAACTGTCCTAGAGGAAACATGGTTGCTAAGCAACTGGGAAATGTAGAGGCTGCTTATTGTCAGGAACTTCTACTGCTATTTGCATACCAGGGCATTGTGTCTTCCTGGTTAGTAAATGACCTTAACTCAATGGATGTATTTCTTAGAGATATGAAAGAGTAAAGATTTTTTTAAAAAAAGATTTAAGGTGTGAAATTTATGATCACCTGACCTGGAGATGTGGCATAAATATGGAGGCCTCTCCAAAATACATCATAGAGGTCTTTCTCTATTGCTGAATTTGTATATCATGACTTCTTGACTTAATGTGGTATATGAACTCAATGATATCAATTTTCAGACCATGATGTAACAGTGGGTTAGGTCGCTGTTACTTTTTAAATGTAAGAAGGGTTAATAAAACAATTATTTAATGGGATGTGAACCCAGTATGTCTTCCTATTTCTAAAAGATTTATGCTTTAAAAATGCTAAAGTATCTTTACTGAGGACATATAATATAGATAATCAGGTGTGTTTACACCAATGATCATTATTTACTGAGAATTCTGACCTATTCTTATAAAACTTAATTTTCTCTTGAAACTAGAACTCAGAGTGGCCCTTAGAGAAATAATATCACACTAAAATGTGAACAGTACTGCCAGCATTGTCCCTGGAACACTTGTTATGAAAAATCTCAGCAAAGATACTTTTAGAATTGGGTTATGTTGCCTTTAAGAAGGTTACAGGGCAAATGTTAAGGAAATGTTAGTGTTCCCAAGAATGTAGACACGCAATCCTAATCCTAAGAGGTTTTTTTAAGATGATGAACATTAAATTATTCCAAAGCTTAGCATCATAGAAGTTAAGAGGATTTGGAGTTTAAATGTATATTTGCTTAATTGAGGACAACTTTACTGAAAATAATTTTAAAAATTCAGCAGGTCAAACTAAAGCTTGACTTGATTTAATAAAAAATCACAATACATATGAAGATAGGCAATCTTATTGGGGACAGTTCTGTGCCATCAGCAATAGAAAGACCAAAGATAGAATCTGACTGGTGAGAGTGAAATGAGACAGTTTTAAGAACAAAACAAAGGAAAAGAAAACACTGGAATGTATACTATTTGAGCTTTGGGGTGATATGTTGAGTGGGAGAGCCTTTAGAATTTAATGAAGATTTTATGTATCTGTCTGTGGTCTTTTTAGCTGATATAGGGAGAAGCGTAGTCAGTCTTATTACTATGGTCAGTAATGGAAGGGGGAAGAATTGCATGGGGAAGATCAAAAGTCAGCTGAGAACTAAGGTGGCTGAATATGCAGAATAATTCAATCTAAAATGAAGTTCATTATTTTAAACTATCTGTGTCAGTTTAACTCGGTTCATTTGAACTGAGCACTTAGGAAACAGCCTATCTCTGGTTGGGCTCACACAATACATTTGACTTACAAAGCATGGTTTACAAACCATAATAACCAAGCCAAAGCAAACAATACACATGTCTTCATATTAAACCAAGAGTTTAAACTTTATATAGAAGCAGTCGTCAGTTCAGTTCATCATTATTAAATGGTAGGTAAATGTTCTATCTATATGAACACAATCCATATTTCATGTTCATTCCTTTTTCAGATTCCTTTTTATAATTGTCTAGACCAGTTTGCTCTCTGATATGTGGGGGACTCAGTTCTAAAGCCAAGCCAGCCCAAAATTTAAAACGAGCAATAACAAAAACCCATTTTTTTTTGTAAAAAGTTTTTTTATTTTTTCACATTTCATAAGCATCTTTTTTTACTGAACAGCAGGATTCCAGGTTTTCACATTTCCATACAGACATGACCTTAGTTACATATTCATCTTTCACATTTGGTTTCATATTCTATCATTACATTACACATTTTCTATAAATTTTCTCAAATACTTTTCTCAGACTTATTTTATATTCCTTTCTTAACCTATTTCTTTTTACTTTAAATAATTCTCATATCGTCATATTCATTATACTTTATACTTTTATCTGTCAGGTTTGCAATTTCATTGCATATTCTTATTTCAACATTTCAAAAATTCCATCCCAACTCAAACAATTCAAAAATTTTCCCCCACAATTACTAATTTGAGTGTACCACCCCTGTGCTGTCCAGTCAGTATATAGTTAATGGGAAGTGGGATAGTTAGTTAGGAATTGGGAGCTGTTCCCTTAAGGGAATGCATCATGGCAAATGTAGTTAAGGTATCCTGGGAAATGTAGTCCATGTCATGTGGCCACATTGTCACTGAATTGACCCTTGGTGGGTTGGGGGAGGTTTCTTCACTCTTGCCTGGAACCCAGGAACGTGCTGCTGCCTCAACCCTTTGCTCCTTCATTTTGGGGATAAAAGATTACCATCCTTTACTATTCTGTCCTCTATAATTACTGGCTGAATGTATAAAGGCAGATAAATAACTCCACAAAGCATCCATACAAAGTCTTTTTATTGGTTCATCAGGCATCCTCAATATAACTTACAGTTATAATATAATATAACTTACAGTCCAACTTTTTGCATAGCTGACTTTCTGGTGTAAAAGGATGGTAATATTTCATCCCCAAAATGAAGGAGCAAGGGGTTGAGGCAGCAGCAAGCAAAAGAAGATAATGAAAATGAAGTAGAAGTAAAACTCCTCCCCTGTACACATGCAGGGTAAACCAAACTTCACAAGACACTCATAACTTGTTACTATGGAAACATGATAACCAGTCCGGCATATACTGGAAACTTCTGTGGGAGCTCACCAGACAAACCCAAAACAATGCAGTGACACTTCACATCTCTTTCTTAACTCTTTAAGTCCAAACCAATTGTCCAGTGATTTAATTCGACCAGCATCTTTGATATTTATTTCCAATGATCAGCTTTTATTAACTAACTCCTCTTTACGTTTTTCCCAGATTCATCATATAGTCCAAGATCCGTAAATTTAAGTTTATGGCAAGATCAAGATGTTTACAGTCCCAGAGTAATTTCTTCATGCTTCTTTCTTTTATTTTGATGTTCTGTATTTCCACTTTCCAGGGTTTCTATTTTATCGTAACAAAGTTTCTCTTATTTTGTATCAAATTCCACTTTTAAAAGAGCCAGGCATTTTTTTTAAAGTGTCACAAAAATTTTCCTTTACCACTAGGTGGCATTTTCTGTTATATCCAAATTCCGCCCTCCCTTCCACTTTCTCTTCTCTATTTAGGGCTTTTAAATTTCAGAGATTCAATAAGTCCAAATATCAGTTACTGTTTTTGTTTTTGTTGTTCAAGTTCAGCTTTAATTATGCCTATTTAGTGCCAAAATCATATATTTATCCAATTTGAACAGGTATTTTCTTCTGGCTTCCTCCTTTCAAAGTTCAAAGCCACTTTCAGTTGTCAATTCCTTCCCCCACTTTCTCTGGTCACCGCTTTTACTATCTTTCTTAAAAATTTATTAGAATCTTAATTCCGGGGTACCTTTATGTCCAGATATTGTGCCTGGTTAGCCCGGATTTCACGCTGTCCTCTTCTTCATTGCTCCAGCACAATCTTTGTCCTGGTTAGCTCTCCCTCTTCAGGGTGGCCATATTTGACCACCCCACAGCCTGTCTTCGGAGGGCAGTATGCCTAGCCAGGGAGGGGAGATGCAGCTCCCCTCGACCCAGCTGGTGGTCTCCCCCTTCTTTACCACCCATACAGGGTGGTTCTGGCCCCAAAAGCAGATGCTCAGGGCCCTCCGACGAGAGAGCATGGATTGAAGTCACACATGATCACAGTCTCTGGTCTGTCAGTGAGGAAGATGCCATACCAGAAGTCCAACAAAAACCCATTTTGATTAATGATTCAAATATCATATTTAGTCATAATGAAGTTTATTAACTTTAGGTTTATAATCATGGACCCAGCCATAATTGTTTCTAAAACATTGCTTTTGGTTCATTGTGCTGCCATAACCAGCCAATTGCAGCTTATTCATCAAACTAAACTTTGCAAACCATATGTTTGAACTCAGTCACTGAAGGAGGGAAATGACTTAGTTTCAGAACCAACACCTGCTGAGGTATAATTAGGAGTTGCTTCCATATACGGCTTCCTGGCATTTACTACAATGTCAGAATAAATCTTGAGGGGTATGTGTGCATCATCACAGTCAGTGGAAATTATATCTTCTTCTTTGACTTTGTGTTTTGGAGATTAGTAGCTCACTTTGGATGCTCAGAACACATTCTGAATTCTGCTTATTTACTGTTCCTTCTACCAGCAATTTCCCTGGATGTCATTTTTTTAGTATATGACACCTCTTCTTGTCTTTCTGAATTTAAGGATGCATACACAGCAACTGTCTGATATATCCGCACAACCTAAATCATCTTGGTATGAAAGATAGTTAAATGTTGGTCACTATCTCCCAGTAACTTATGTCCTAACAGAGAACTTGAATGTGGATCTCTCCAATATTTTAATTACTGTACTGTCCTAACCATTATTCTGGAGAAACCTAAACATACAAAGACTGTTCAAAAAGGAATGACAGAGAACTTTAGGGCTGTCTTTATCACAAAACCAGAGAGACTAGAAGAGCACAATTGTGAAATAAACAACTTCACCTTGTACTAATTCACTCTAATGCTAATGTTTAAGGCAGGGCTCTCAAACTCTCAGCTTGGATGCATCATGTGCTGGCCGCGCCCATACCTGGTTTAGCGAAGTGGAAAAAATCACAATACATCATGTGACGCTGTTATGACAATGTGAGTTTGACACCCCTGGTTTAAGGCAATGTTCCTCAGTCTTTTGCAAGAACTATAAAATATGGGGAGTATCCAATTAAATGCTCCTATATTTTCATGTTGGAAATTTACAGTTTGGATAAATAAAATAATGTTAATAATTGCATTGGTATATACCTTCCCAGTCCCTCAGTTTTAAGACCTTCGTTAAACTACATTTTGATGCAAATTTAATCCAAAATGGATTTAACATTTTAATCATCTATATAAGCTAAATAACCAAGAGTTGAGTAAAACACAACAGAAGTATATGCAATTTTAAAAAATATAAATAAAACCATAATGCAGGTGTGGAAGCGACTGCCCACTCCATCCCATTGTCTCTCAGCTTGCCTGTGGCCCGCATGGTGTGTCAGGATCACCTGCACAGTATTGGGATCGTCCCATGCCTCTGCCTCCATCTGCTGCTTGGAAAGATAATCAATTCACCTGTGCTGCATGGGCTGCGCAGCCCCAGAGTGCACTGAGAAAGGGCTGGTGTGATGCAGCTGTTGCTGGACACTGTTGACCCCCATGAGCTCACAGCCTCTTGTGTGCGTGCCAGGGGATGGGCACCCAGCCGTGCTGATCAATCTGATATCATGTTTCCCTGAAAATAAGCCCTAATGCATCTTTTGGAGCAAAAAAAAAACCCCTCTAAGACTGGGACTTATTTTCAGGGAAACACATTAGAATGGATCCCATTTGATAAAAGGCATCCACAAAAGAGACCTAAACAAGATGGATCAACAACATCAGCAAGTATTGTGGGCCCAATTGGCAAAAGAAAGCCCAAGACCATATTGGTTGGAAACATGTGGAAGAGGCCTTCATCTCGCAGTGAATAGACAATGGCTAAAATAATGACAATGACGATAACGATGATGAATTACAACTTTGTCCTGTTTTTTTCTTTTTTTGTGAAGGTTGATAGCTGTAATTATATTACAGTAAAACTATGAATTGCACTTGCAGATTATAAAGACAACAGTAATTTTTGCCAAATGCAGTATCTTTAGATTTTCTAGCTAAACAGAAACATGGTTTTCAGCTGGTAGTTTACATACCACAAAGTAGGTCACAGAACTGTTCTAGATGGACATAGGTTATTTTATTGGAACTTTAAATGTATTTTTCAAAATTCTACAAATGATGCATATAGTATTAGAATGCCTATAAATGCATAAATCATCCTGGAGAAAGTGGAGTCTTGTTTCTTTTACAGTGGAAGCCAAGTTCATTCATAGAATGATTGGGAGGGCTTACTATATGGAAGGCTGATGTGAATTCTCATACAGAGATTTAAAAAAAAAAAACCTGTTTCCCAAATTCTAGATTGCCTGATACAATAATTTCTCTCTCTCTAGATTGCTTAGAGTTGCCTCCATGCTACATTGCTGTTCTCATCTTTTCTAATTTTCTTTGGTTCTGATACCAACAGCAATAGAAATAATTGTATATTTTGTCTCACTCTTTCTCTGTTTATATCTTATTTTGGAAGGCAGATATTTAAGTTAAGAGAATTAAGGAACTCTCACAGTAATTAGTGTTTATCACATATTTGCCAGGTGATCTTCTCTTTCCTATCTATGTTTTCTAGTCTCCTCATTCCTTTCCTTGTGATTCTAAAGATGTGTAGCCCTTTATCTTCCATTTCTTCATCTCTCCTCCTCCTTGCCAAATCCGCAAAACACGGTGTCATCTCTGGACCATAATGTCCCTCTTCTCTTTCCATGTAGCATAATCTTGCATTCAATGTAAGTTAATTTATTTTATCACAGTGTTGTACGTTGCTGTCCTCACCTCAGAACGGTTTAGAATCCCTACTGCCTTCCCCACTGAGTTGTAGGAAACTATCAGAGACAGTTTTATAATAGGATTATGTGACCTCCTGAGGGCAGGACCAATCTACCTGATCTCCAGAGGCTGAAGAAAGGGGTGGTCTACACTCAGTTTCAGAACAGGAATTATTTGAAAAATGAAACAGGGTGACAAGACTAAGGTATAGTGGCTAATGTACTTGACTAACACCAAAGAGACTCAGTTTTTACTCCATTTGCAGCCACAGTAGCTCACTTGACTTTCAGTCCAAGCGATCTCACAAAGTTATTATGAAGAAATATAGGAAGATAGATCCCTATGTATGTGCCTTGAATTTCTGAACAAAGATGGAATATAAATACATGTGCAACAAAAATATCCAGGGTTTTCTTCATGGACCTTTAAGTTGTTGCTTTTTAAAGAGCCACTTGATGAGTCAATTCCTTGCTGCTGGATGAGGGAAGGAGAGAGGAATTGAATCTGTCAAGGAAACAGCCACGAAATGTTCAAAATGACCATATTATGACCCCAACTACAGCAAGAGTCTGAAGCAGCCACAACTTCCCCAAATTTCATTCCTTCAGGAGTCCCAAGTTTTGGTCACATTGTGTACATTAGCCCATTTGAGGTACCTTGGTTCAAAAATTATTGATTTATGATGTACCATTTCACCCAGTTAATGGTAATGGTAATGACAGCAAGAATTTTAGCTAGATAGATATGGTTGTCTGAATATTTTACTGTACAGTATAGATTATATATTTTTCCTACCAGTTCTCACCATTCATGAATATAATCTGCTTTAGAAACACTTTCAAGAAAAAATTCTAATGAAAAGCTGGAATTTTTGCATTTATATATGAGATGGCCAAGGGGTTCTTGATAATTTCCCAGCCTGACATAGTACAATTGTCAACCCTGAAGTTGGCCTAACTGTGGCCAATAATATCTCAGTTATTCCCAGGAAACATGAGGAAATTCATTCCATTGATGTTTTTTCAGTAACAAGACTAGGTCAAGACTAAAGGGAAGTCCTCTTCTGATAACGTTGGTGGCAGTCTTTTCCTTCCACAAGGGAAATTCTGAAAAATCATCCACTCCGTTTCTCTGCCCACAACTTTGATAGAGAATTTGGAAAAGCCTTTCCACCCAGCTTCAGCATAGTATTCCAATGCAGTGCCTTAGAAATTAAATAAAGGAAGTTCTTTGTCAGTCTGTAGTATTGTAGATGAATGGTTTCTGCAAGATTGTATGTCTGCTAACTGCTTTGTTCTCACATGATGCATAGCAGATGTCAGGCGCCAGCGGCTGCTGACATGCTACAAATAATTAATTACCTAAAAACACATGTAACACATGTCAGTTAATTGTTAGACCATTAGCTTCAAACATCTACACTAAGTGCATTTATGTAAGCGAAGAAGCTTGTGGTCTTTGCATGTCTTTGCCCTTTGCATTTTTATATGGCCAAAATTGGCTTGCCAAGCTAGAAGACCACTGGCTGTAGTTTTGCTCCTGAAGTGATGTCTGCAGCTGTAACCAAGCCTTGGGGAAATTGCAGTCTCTGATGATGTATAAATAAATTTGTAGAGGAGAAAATTGTTAGAGAGTGAAAATGAACCTATAGGTGATCAGGTGCAGTCTGAGCTCAAGATGCAGGAAAATGGAATTCTTATGAAAGGGAACCTGGCTAGCTGAAGAGAAGTAACCCACAGAGCAACTATTCATCAGCATTTAGAAATCCTCAAATAATAAAATTGCTTTGGTATAGTATATAGTATAGTATATTCCCTCAGGGGAATATACTATAGAATTTCATAGATACTAGAAATTGCAGTGTTTTCTGACAATATTATATGCACATATGTATTGTGTGTTTGGTTTTGTCATAGCATATTAGGTGAACCCAGTCACGGTGACCTATCCAGCAAACCTGTTCTGACCAAGGCTTCCCGAGATCATAATTAAGCACATGCTTATTTAAAACAACTCTTGTTTTATTTCAACGCTGGGAATTATGTTCATTCCCAGCCTGTAATGAGTCCCAAACAGTCTCTTCGAGATAAGCTCCCACCTTTCTTCCCTTTGAATTGCTGCCAACAAATAGAGTGTCAAATGAATTATGAAAAAACAACCAAAGTACAAAGTCCACACAGAGCTTCAAGGATTAATCTGAACAGAATGAATGACTTTGCTTCCTACAAAGGTTTCTTTACCTTTGCCTGTCCTTTATATCTTATGGGAGGGGCAATCACCTCCAAGCCTTACTCCCGAGTCACCCCTTTTGTCTCAGCTGCTCTTGCCTTCTAGCAGCTCTGCACACACGCGCACTGGGAAAGGCCCCTCTTGTTTCTTGGCCTCACTGCTGCCAGACTCTGGAGGCTTCAGAGTTAGTACCACACTCCCAAATGGTCCTGGCCCCATCTCTGCATCGGATGCAGGACCCTCGTCCAGGTCCTCTCCAGACTCCCAGACTGGTCCCCGTTCTTGCCCACCGTCCGATTCTGCTACCGTCTGCACAGGCTGGTGGCGAACCACAACAACCATTCTTATAAGAAAACCATGATTTCTTACAATATTTGAACTCTAGAGTTATATCACTTTTTCATGTTAGCATAAAAACAAACTATTATGACTTAGTGTAATATGTATGTCAGCCACTGTAGTTAATCTTGATTTATGAATTACACATGAACCATTTAATTAAGACTTCTTGTTCATGAAAGGATGATTCAGTTTTCTGAAATGGATATATTATTAAAATAGGACCCGAAAAATCCAGATTGATGTCTTAATGATAATGTTAAGAAGGTGACTTTCTCTCAAATCTAATTTACTTTCCAGTGTTATTGGGATAAAATGTGGAATCCCACATATGCCTGAGCTCCAGTGTGAAATGTTTGTATTGGCCTAGATCAATAGTAGTTAACCTGGTCCCTACCGCCCACTAGTGGGCATTCCAGCTTTCATGGTGGGCGGTAGGGGTTTTGTCCCCTACTTTATAAATCACCGGTGGAACCGGTGTGTGGTTAGAAAATTTTACTAGTAACAGAGGTACAAAGATGGGTAGTAGGTATAAAAAGGTTGACTACCCCTGGCCTAGATGCTTGTTATTCTCCCACAGTTTGCATTTTATTTATTTTTATTTATGTTACATTGTTTTAGTTGTTGTTAGTTGTACATTGCCCAGAATTACGTTTAGTGAGATGAGCAATCATATAAATTGGCTAACAAATAAAAAAGGGGAAATATAAATGCAAATTCAGTTTAAAAAATGATGTCTAATCCCAGGCCCTAGATCTACATGGTGACATAATACATATTATAAATCTATGAAAGAGAGGGAAAATTTTCTGTGATATTAAAATACTTGGAGTCAGTGTGCATATTTGATTCCAGATATTCTAAAGTCACTTCCAAATACCTCTCTAGCTTTGTTAAGATGCATATCTATTTTGGCCTTCCATGGGTCATATAAAATTGTTTAGAGGACTGACTCACGTTGGAGGACAGTAATTGGCCCCTATATGCATCTTCTGTGATATTAAAGATAAAAATGACTGCAGCTATTTTGTTCTTTACTTGTCAACCAAGCACTCCCTCTGTTCAGGTGATGTTTGGTTGTTGTCATATAGTTCCATCACCTGGAACAGGGGGAGTGTTCAGTTGACAAAATAGCTGCAGTCATTTTTATCTTTAAAATCAAAGAAGATATAAAAAGTAATATACACTAGAATCTAAAAGGGTTCTTTTGAACAGAAGGGTGTTAGTTGTTCCTCTTTCTTGCTTTCTTTCTAAGTGCTAAGCCAAAAGGAAAAAATGGGAGGAAAACTTCCTTAAAAACAATGGAATATAAGGTATGGCATTTGCATACTCTGCATACTCTGGCATTTGTCTTAATTGTTAATGCAGAGTGATTCCAAAGATGCCTTCCTACAGGCGATATTTCCAAACACAACAGATCTATAAACATATTCTATACATTACTATTATGCATTGCTGGATCTGTATGTATATGAGTCTGTTAAGCATTATCAGCAAATTCTATTTATAATCTTGAAAATATTTGATTCAACTTTTTAGGTGTGGCTCAGTGAGGAGACAGCTGGCTCATTTATTACATATATAGCTTGGATGTCTTACTTTAGAGGGATGTTGAATACTTCTAACATGAATTATGGTTTTACATAATTCTGCTTCTAAGTCGTTTGACTTTGTTAAAAGTTTCAGTCCATTAAAAGATGTTTCTCTATTGGATATACTGTAGTATTTGAATTAAAAGAGAGTAGGGAAATGTTTTATTAAACAGTGCATAAAATGAAGTCTGAAGTCTTACAAAAAATAGAGCAAGTTTTTTGCTTTCAGTCAGTTCTTGGTAAGTAAGGTTGATGGAAACCATTCTTACTGCAGAACTGATCTATCAGAGGCTTAGGAGGTTAATACTTCGTCAATATTAACATTACAGCAGGGGTGGGCTGCTACCGGTTCTCCATGGTTTGGGCAAACCTGTAGCTAACTAGTAGCTAAATTTAGGGCTGGTTCAGTGAACCAGCAAATCCCACCCCTGCCCTGCCCCACCCTGCCCCTCCCAGGAGTCCCCACGTGGCCCGTTTTGGATCCCAGGTAAGTACAGGGCCTGTGCAGAGGCTCGGGGAGGGCAAAAAACAGGCCCAAAGGGCCTTCGTGCCCGGTGAGGCCATTTTCATGCTCCTGGAGACTCGAGGAAAGCCTCCCAAATGTGGGGAGGGTGAAAATGCTCCCCCATGGTGCAGGAGGCCGACTAGCCCACACCCACCATGGCCACACCCACCCATCAACCGGGCAGAGAACCGGTTGCTAACATTTTTGAAGCCCACCCCTGCATTACAGGTAGGCTACAGTTTAGATTTAGATAGTGGCCACTTGGGTACTGTTTGTAAAGCATTCTGGGAATTGAAATTTTATGAGAAAGAGATGAGATTCCCAAAGAAAGTCAGTGGAAATGTGCAGAGCTCACAACTGAAGCCTTTGTAAATTCAGCTACTGTCTTTGTGATAGTCTTATGTTTTCTCTCTCTTTTCTATTATATCCTATTTAAATTATAAAATGTTCAGACAAGGAGTCTATTTTTTTCTGTTTCTTTCATTATTCTGTAAGATGTAATGGACAGTTGTCATGCCCTTGGTAGAGTGGGACTCTGAGGGAGAGGAGGAACAGCCAACAGGGAGTGGAGGTGTGGCTCTGGAGATGGTGAAGGAGGCTGGGGAAGGGCAGAGGCCGGCTGGGCAGTCAGAGGAAGAACTTGGCCCATCCCCTCTGCATCCTAGGACATGCAGGGTGGAATGGAGAAGGAAACAACTTGGCTTATGAGAGAGGAAATGAACATGATCTTTCTCATTGGTTGCAGCTGGGGAGTATATAAGAGATGATTACAACACAGCGTTGCCAGAAGCAAAGTGTGTTTTATTTTAGACTGAAGTTATCTTGGTTGGCGACCTTTTAACAGACTGTGCCTTGTTATTTTCTTGAATTTGGTAATTACTTATCCTGGTCCGTTACGGAAATTTTGTCATTGTAGTTTGTTTTTTTATTTCACCTCTATCTGCTCATTAAGTTCGGATTGTATTGCTTTCTTTTGAAGACTATTTTTCAGTACGTTTTATCTCCAACTGAGAATTATTGAACAGTGAGGCCAAGTTGAAGGCATTAAAGGACATTTATTTACATTTTGGATTTTGTTACATTTGTGTTACACTCCAGGTCATTACAACAGTGTTAATGTCCAATAGTCTTCTGAAATCTTAAGTTTGTGTAATTAGCTCAGCCATCCAACTCTCCCTTTTGTCTATGTTAATCTTAGTTGTTTATGGCACTTAACCAAATGGATTATATTGCTATGTCTCTTTCCAGATTCCAGATCTTCTACTTTTATACTGAAACTTTACTTTGTTCTAGATATGGCATAAGCTGAGGTACATAAATAAGCATGTAATGTGCTGTTTTGACTGCTCTTTCTTATTCATTGACCTAGTCATTAGATGCATTCAGGGATACTAAGCTTAAAGCCTAAAGTGTGATAGTCTTTGATAGATCATAGCTTACTGCTGATTGTAGCTTTTTATTCTGCATTTAAGGCAACAAAGACATCTTTGTTGTCTTTGTTCACCCAACACTCTGAACACAGAATAGCCAACCATATTTTAGTTTAATGCCTGAATCCAGCCTATGTGGTCAGATTATTATTCAATCAATATGTCATGAAGACTCAGAAAATTGGGTTAAACATGAATAAACTGGCATGGATAAACTTTTTACACAAAGGCAGCCTTTCGGTGCTTTTTTCATCTCACTGTGATTCCCAAATAAACAGGAGGTAAGTTCTTATTTTTTAGATCTTCCTTATGCATCTATTTCTTGCTTTTCTGGGATTTCAGCCTCTTTATTTTTGGAGGTATTGCATTGCCAGTGAATTCAACAGTCGTCAAATTGAATACCAACTGTGTTCATGGTATTGGACATGATGGCCATTTGGTCTCTTCCTACTCCAGCAATGGCATCTGGCAAGCCACCTGCAAGACCTCAATATGCTATCAAATTGATTCTGAATCACTACTTCAGGGATTGCTCTCTAACTTGCTCTTGTGGGAGAGCTATTTTACTGTAGCCAACTGAGAATGTACAGGATCCCAAACCATTGATGATTGAAACATAGGCATTTCTGAATTGTAGTGCTTCCCACAGCAAATATGTATAATTCAGCATACAGCCTCCTTGTAATGTTCTCTATATCAATTCAAAGCACTACAGTGTCGAGGAGGAGGAGGAGGAGAGCTGCAGTAATAAGTTTTGAACTTTTTTGGGAGCTTATTTGGATAGTCTTGCAAAACATCAATGTCTGTTCCCCACATCAATTAATCACACACAGTCAGAGTAATTTAAAGAAAGAAAACAGACAAGAGGGGACTTTATCCTAAGGGTCAAGTAAAGGATAGAGACCAATAAAACAGAATATACTGTACAGTAAGTTGTAAAATGGGATTGAACAAAACAGATACAATTTAAAAAGCCTGTCACATTGCCGTTCTATAGCTTACTTAGCTGAGAATATGCATATTTCATCCAAGGCAAGAGATAATTACAGCCAATGTCACATTGTTTGAAATATAGAGGTTAGCTAATGCAACTTGGTCTTACTATGCTAAGTGCAATTTGAAAGCAACATCTAATCGACTCCACCCTCATAGAAATCTGCATAATTCAGATCAAGACTAAATTACGAACCTCAAGGCCTATATTATATTGCATGTCCTAATTCTGAACATTTGAACTCTGAACATTCTTCCCCACATTTGCTATATTTTTTAAACTTACCTGCTTGGACGGTAAACCCAAAATCTTGCATGATTTTTGTGCCAATTCAGTTTGGTTTTTTATGAGATTTATAGGTCATCTTAATCTATTACAACGCTGAGAATAACAGATAGTAGATCTTTATAAAGGTTATTTCCTAGCAGTGGATTTTGGATTTAACGGATCAGCATAGCTGTTTTTCCTTTAATAAGAAATGCAATTTTGCAAATGCTGAACTAGATGTGACCTCAAATGTGTGCATCTATTTAATATACACATTAAAAAAATGAAATAGCATGGATAATGCATATGTTGAACTCTTTTCTTCCTAATGAAGATGAGCTCTCCGAAGCTGCTCTTGCATTGGAGAGTGAGAGAGGCTGCCAAAAAGCTGATTCAGAGAAAGTTTTTTTTTAGCTGAGATAGCGATTACTATACCGTATCCCCGTCTCTTGTAATCCTAATAATTATAATTCCTTTTCCTGTAGCTGTTTCTACATTTGAAAAAAAAAAAAAAGCATTATGCATTCCTTTGTTTCCGAGCTAAATGCAAAATAGATTGTAGGCTTTATTCTTAGAATAAAAGAGCACCATAGATTTTTTTTCCTGCAAATGTAATAGGTAACCTACTTTTTTTTAAAAGAGCAGCCTCAGTAGGGACAATTTTATTAGGCTTCATCAAAATATTACTTACTGTCAAAAATTATCAGATTGCACAATAAATTTCATTCTAGACAATAAACCAATAAGTTCCAGTGAAATTAAATTAAATCCCACTCCCAATTACAGAGCACTAACATCTATGGACAATAAACAGTGAAAAAAATAAAATGAGAAGAAAGTATGCGTGAAGTGTTCACATGAATATTCTGATCCCAGGCGTCTCAGACACTACATTAAAAAAAATGAGCTAAGCCATGTGGTTTGCTTCTTTGAGATTTGGAATAGTCTGTATTTCAAATGTGTGAATTCAGCCAAATGTAATTTATTCAGTAAAACACAGAATAAAATCTTAGCTTAGTTTATTGTTGAAACTCTGGAACAATTCCTAAAGCCATTAATAAGTCAAATCCATTTCTGACCCATTTCAATGAGTGTTACATTATAAAGTATTTTACCTTATAGCTGTTTCGGTAATCAACAGAAAGCTTGAAGCAATGTTATCTAAACTGATCCCACCAAATATTTAGAGATTTTAAGAATCTCTAAATAAGTAAAATAAATGATATAATAATATAATGTCAAAATAAATTAAATAAAAGTCTAACATTTATTTATATTATTAGACTCGCATTTACTTTTCTGTTTGCATGAACACTCAAGATGGCTTTCAACAATTATAGATTGAGAAAGGCTAGTGATGAGGAATTATTACTAGGTTGATCAGTTTGAAGAAATTTAATAAGATCTGTAAGGCTTAAACTGGTAGGTGACTATTACACATACACACACAGACACACAGTGGGAGGAAGGGGAAGAGAGTGAGTGAATGAGTGAGAGAGAGTGTTCTTTTTAAGGAAACATATTTTCCTCTAAGGAATTGTTTTTAAATTGATTTTAAATGGCTGCCTATCTTACTTTCACGTGACTCTGGGTAATGTACACAATTAAAACACAACGAACAACCAGAACATTCAACTGCTAAAACCAATTAAAAACAGTTAATTTAGAAACATAGAAAACTGATAGTGCTCCATCTTTTGTTTTTTAATTTAAATGTTTTTTATCATTGATGGACATAAGTTTATCCTAAGCATGTTTAAACCAGTTACTAATGATTGACCCACTATCTCTGCTAAAATTGGTTTAACTTTAATAACAATTAAAAAAACAACAAGGGGTGAATAAGTCTAAACTTTTATTCAGTGCGACCATTTAGCGGGCTCAATTTATACTAGTATTAGATATAAAATTGTGGTTTTTCTTCTCAATTACATTTTTTTCCAACTGTAAAGAGAGAATATAAGTTATAAAGAATAGTGGAAACAGAACTGATTTGACTAAATGTTCTTGAAATACTAAGCAGTTATAATTCCATTATAAGAGTCAGCAAAAATATGGTTCCCAGTTTCTTTGCTTTTAGGCCGCATACAAATTTGAACTATGTAAAAAAAAAAAAAAGGCCAATTTAGACTTCAGAAATGCTCAGAAGCTTGTAAGAAAATAGAATAGAACACACTGGTAACATTTGCTGAGTTAAAAGATCCTTGGAAAATTTTCCAAGCAATTCCATTGCAGTTACTTCATCTGGACTAGGTAGAAAGCTGCAGTTTGGCACTTCTTAGAGGGTATGTATGAGAGGCAGAGGTAAGGAGAAAAGGAGGGCTGAATTAAACATATAGTATATTCCTGTAATTTCATGATGGCCTCATTGAAGTTGTAAGTGGACATTGCAACTTCAAAGACATGTATCATAAACTTTGTTCACACATATCAGAGTGATTCTGAGCATGTTATAAAGCAACTCTGCAAAGCCAGAGCAGTTAATTTTCAATAGCTTGGAGAATAATGGATGATAAAGGCTTTCAAAAATAAGCTATTCAGCTCAATGGAAGTGAACTTTTATCTGCCTCTCTGTGTGCCTCTACTTAGTATTCTTTCAAAGATACCATATTGCTTTCCTTTAGCATTGTTGAATCTCTTCTTCTTCAGTAGTTGCTGAATATAGCATATTAGTAATCCAAGGCACAAATCTCTACCCTTTTTAAGGGTGATTTTGTCTTTTTAAAATATAATCTGGTAGATTTAGATAGCAGTAGGTAGTTCCATCCTTTCTTGTTATTTTATCAGTTAACATCGGTCTGGAAGCATGAGAGTAGGTCTTGATTACATATAATTGTTGATTGTTATATTAGTACCAATAATAGAATTCATATCTATCTTTGTCTCTTGTGGATCCTATGAAAATATAGTATCCTCTGCCTGTAGAGTAGGGACATAGGTCAGATAACAATTGTTGGGAATAGAGATGATTATGGTCCAGATTTACCCTGACTACAGCAATTATTTTTTCTTCCTATTTCACATTCATTTTTACATGCTGCTCAGTTTCAAAAAAAGAGAGATATGGGGAAGTAGAAACTAGATGAAAGGGAGAGAGGAAAATAAATTTACCCAGGATTTCCCCAGGATTAAGCCTCTCATACTTAATATCCTCTGTAATGGACTAGCACATAACTCTGAGAATTTTATCTTCTATTGGGTTTTATGATACTCAGTCTATCTTTTGTATTTCCAGTATTTATTGACATAGTATCAGAAAAAAGGATCAAGAGCAGGCATATCATTGGCTTGATAGGAGAATTGGGATTTCTGCCAAACCTGTTGCACACCTGGGAAATGTTCTGAGCCATCTGTGTGGCTAGAAACATTAATCTGGAAGGAAAGATCAAAGGGTAGAAGGGAGGAAGAGACAGTTCCTAGGGTTTCCTTGTCTGGAACAATTGCTAGACTCCTTCCTTCAGATATCAATTTTTAGTGAATAATGGACTTGCATATGTTGGTGTGTATGCAAGCGCGTGCGTGCGCACACACACACACATAACCTGGGCCATATTTTTTCTTCTTCCTTTTGGAGAAGACAGATTTTTTTCAATTATGATTGCTGTCAGCATAGGTCCATGTGCACAGATTCATTTGTTCCTTAGTTTGCATAGTGCAGCATGTTTGTCAAGCATTTTCAGACATTTTGATTCAAAAGTTGCCTTGAACTAAAGGGAGAACTTTTTGCTTCAGGTGCCTAGATAAGCTATTTAGGATTTCAAATTTTGAAGAAGGGAACTTACGAAATAACAGCATTGGTGATAATAATAGCAACAACAATAATATAATGACTCGGGCAGAATTCTTCAACGATGTAGTTCCATTCCTGAAGATACAGCAGGGGTGTCAAACTCACATTGTCACGGAGTCTTCACATGATATATCATGGTTTTTTTCCCCTTCGCTAAACTGGCCATGGGTGTGGCCAGCATGTGATGCATCTGGCCTGCGGGCTGCGAGTTCGATATCCCTGAGATACAGTACAGGATACAGGAATCCTCAAGTTACAACCATTTGTATAGTGATCTTTTGAGGTTATAATGACTCTGAAAAAAGTGACTTTCAGCCAATCATCATAATCATTGCAGCATCTTCATAGTTCAGGGATGTCAAAATCACACCAACCAGATGTGTCACGTGCTGGCCATGCCCATCCCCCATTTTAGCGAAGGGAAAAAAGCCGTGATATGTCACATTTTGACAACATGATGCTGTGAGTTTGACACCCTTGCCATAGTCAAATGTCAAAATTTGGGCACGTGACAATTGGAATGTACTTGCAATAGTTGGAGCATCCTGGGGTCATATGATTGCCATTTGTGATCTTCCTGGCTGGCTTCTGATCAGCAAAATCAATGAGAGCAGTTGGGTTTGCTAAACGTGTGAATCACTTAACAACTGCAGTGATTCACTTAACAACCATGTGAAAAAAGAGAATAAAATTGGCTTAATAACAGCCTTATTTAACATTGGAAATTCTGGTCCCAATGGCGATCATAAGTGGAGCACTACATGGAGTCTCATAATTAACATTAAACTTTAAGTGCAAAAAGATTCCTTATTTTGATTCATAGAAATATAAAACTTTTTTTGTAACTTGCTGTTACAAAACTCTGAAATAATAGTATATTTTACCAAGTCAAAAAACTCCCCCAATAGAACAGCAAGTTCAGGAGTTTGACAATTTTAGGCACTTCCTGTTAAAGTGATTCTTACGCTATCTATTCAAGTCTGGCAATGATGCATTAGGCAGTCTTAGGTTGTTGGTTGAAGCATCCTGTTGCTGGACTTTGATTTAGAGTGTTTCAAGCAGAAAATGTACACTAATTCTGTTTTAGCCAGGATTCCTGTGTAGGATTTTGATATTGAGATGTGTTGTAGGCTGGGGATGTCAAACTCATGTCATCACAGCATTGTTACATGACGTATTGGGACTTTTCATCCCTTTGCTAAACTGAGCGTAGGCATGGCCAGCATGTGACACATCTGGCCCGTGGGCTGCAAGTTTTGACAGCCCTGTTGTAGGTCACAATGAACAAATATCTTTGTTACAAAGCTTACTAATCATTGAAAAGCATGGCTAATTGTCACAGGGAGTCTAAATGATGGACTCTAGCAGAGCCTATAAAGGTTTAAGGGCACAATAAAACTATTGAGCAACCATTTTGTCACATCTAGTGAACAGGAAGAGAGATATAAATAACATTTTTGACAAGGTTAGTTCTTAAAATGCTTAATTTTGAACCCAGTTCTTTCCACCTTCATTGGCTCTTCATTGGTAGCAGCTCTAATTTAAGAAAACCATTCAACAGCAAAATTGGGGTGGTATCATTGTCACAAGTATTTCAGAACATGTTGAGGTTCAGCAGAGATAATTCAGATATCCTTGCTCAGAGATTTCAGAATTCCCTTGGAGAGAAGCCAGTTCAATTCAGTGTGAAATAATGCATGGAATACTTGAAAGGTTTGCTACAGCAGACCAATGTCAGTGTGATTACCTGACACACATATATTCAAGTATGTGGCAGCTAATAAGAGCTGAACTTCAAATATCATGCTGGACCATGCCTATCTTACTTTAATGGCACCCAAGCAAATACTTCATTTGCAGCTCAGCTTGGAATGGCATATGGTTTTGCCAGCCTGCTGTGAATAGCACATAGATATTGTTTACTAGGAGATTTTACTAAGGCAAATATATTGTCCCTGTACAAAGCAATTCTGGGGGCCTTTTGGAAGCACATGATGTGTATGGTTTAGAATGATAAGTAGTGCTAAATTTTCATTTTTTTATGGAACAGTTTTTATGTGAATTTGCAAATTCTTTGCCAGCTATGTTTTCCCTCCTAGCAACTCTATTATCTCCCTTTCCAGATGGGAAACTTAGGCAGAATCAGTTGCTAAAAACCATACTACATGATACTGGAGAACCAAATGGTGGAGTTCTGCCTTAGAGTTATAGTTCTCAGTAATTTCCCCCATGATTCTTCAGATATGTTGAGACTATAACTGTCAGAATTCCAAGTATGTTGGCTGGAACATCTGACAACTGGAATGCCAACAAGTCTGGAAGAAGTTGGTGTAGGTTGGTTTAAAAATGGTGTTTGGTATGGAGCCCAGTGCAGATCTGCCATTCAGTTGCTGAGTTATGCTTTGGATAATGAAACCAATACTAATAGTCCAAGCAACTATAAGATGAATACAATTCCACTGTTTCTAGCTGGGCAATCAAGTAACAAATAGGTAAAGCAAGTTATCCAGGACTCTGGTGAATATTTAGAAGACAGCAGGAGTAAAATATGCAGTAAGTAAGAGCATCTGGGAATTAGTAAATCAGCAGGCACACTATCTGAATGGTTGAGATCTTCAATGGTCTTTGAAGTTGGAGTGGATTTTTTAAAGGGGAATTAATAAATAATTCATTGGAATATGTGGCTACAAACTTTAAGGGTTGAAAACACTTAAGGTTGATTTCTTCATTGGACTAAACTGCAACATAGTTTGTGATATTGTATGTTGTATAAATCCAGGAATTGTAGTTTATAAATTACTATTTATTACTTAGAATAGCCTGGGTGCTTTACAGATATTTAGGCCTAGAATTTAATGTTTGGGAATTTTAGAGGTCTTAGTCAAATTATATACAGAGGGCAACAGATTGGACAAGATTGCTCAGGAGATAGTTGGGAATAAGGAAAACTAGGAATGATACATGTCTTATGGATTGCTACTACTCAGTGTAATGTTTACATTTCTAGTGCTTTAGGCACTCAGCTAAGCTGGAACATGACCCATTCAACCCTTGCAAAGCTAACCATGAAAACTTTTTAAACGATTTCCCCAAGTTTGACAGAGGTTAATGTACTAAAAAAATGGATAACCTTTTGCTGCTTTAGGTATGGAAAATATTCATTTCCCCTGAGCCTTTTGATTCCAGACAGCAATCAAAGCTCTGATCCGAGAAAAAAAAAATGCATCTGACAAGAATACTGTACATTCCTTCTTAGGCAGCTTGTTTGTGATGAGACTAGTAGATTGCCAAGTCATTGGGAGTGCCTGACTCAGCTTTGAGGTCTTTGTCCCTCGGGGATGTTGAGTTTATAATTAGAGCTATTAGAAAACCAGCCCAGTCTTCCTATCCCTACCAATCTACTGATCAATGACCTTGATATCTCTGTTCTCCATCTGTCCAGTTTTTCCACATCCTCAGAGCACAAAATTTCTTCAAGCTTCTTTGATTTGTTTATATCCTCCCTTTATTTTTACAAATAACTCAGGCTGGTAAACATATTCCACATACCTTTCTCTTATTTTCACAACTCTGTGAGGTAGATTGGACTGAGAGTCACCAAACCATCTTTCATAGCTAAGGTGGGACTTGAACTCATAGTCTCCTGTTTTCTAGCCCGTACTTTAACTACTAGACCAAGCTGATCTTAATTGTCTCATCAGTTATCCAGTGCTAATCCCATTGCCTTGTTGAGCAGCTGTTGATTATATTCTGTATTGCCTTGAATTTTTTTCTTTGTTTCCAATTTTTTATGTCTTCCCTCCAGCTTGATTGGCTTTCTGTGTGTCCCTGTCAGAGAAACTTTGGACACTCTGAAATTACAGAGAGAAACCCTGATTTATTTCTACCCCAAAAGCAGAGTAAAACACAAGGTTTGTCTGCTTTGATCCTACAAAATATTCCTAAGAGCAATATTTCTCCTTGTTGTTTTTATATATACTCTTGCAAACTGGCAAGTTTCAAAGTAATGCAGAAAGCTGTTGGATAGTGGATAGTTTAGCATCATTGATGGTCCCAGCTTTATCTGCATATGGTAATTACATTAATGCAAATTTTAAGATGTCAATTTTTTCAGGTTTTTTTAAAAAAAGTTTTTAAGTTTTCTGCATTAATATGTCTGATGTGATTTATGTCTTTGTCCCTGCACACCCTTGTAATTTATTAACAAAAAGAACTCCCCTAAGAAGCATATGTTTTTCTTTTCTCTTTATGCTTTTTTGTTTTAGAAAAATAGAAAACCGAGTCTGCCTTACATCAGAAAAAGTAGCCTGATTCAGGTAACACTAGGGAATGTAGGCCAGCAAGGAATACAAGTAAGAATTTATGTCTGAAGAGTACAGGAAGTTAAAAAAAATATCTCTAGTTATGGGTGGAAAGCTCATATTTTATAAAACAAATGTCAGAATTCCAATATCATAAATCCTAAACATCAGTCTTGTTGTTTTGCATACCTTATTGCACAATTACTGCAGTTTTACTATGTTTCCTTGTGCATCATGGATAGGTGTTTTCCTGATAATTTAGAGCAGGAGTGTTGCTGCATCACGTTGCTGTCAGGTGACGTTTCATAACATTTTTCCCATTCATGCAGCTGGAGTGAATGTGGCCAGTGCATGACACATCTGGCCTGCAGGCTACCAGTTAGACACCCCTGATTAAGACTATAACTTCCAATCTTTTGTCATTGGCTATGCAGTAGTTTATTTATTTATTATTTATTTATTTATTGAATTTCTAAACCGCCCCCTCTCCCAAAAAGGGACTCGGGGCGGTGCACAGCCAACTAAAAACAGACAATATATATAATTAAAAACAGATTAAACAATTAAATCAAGGCCGAAATACAATTTAAAATATAAAACTAATACAGATTTAAAATTTAGAATTTTTTTTTTTTATTTAAAAACCTAGTTAATTAAAACCACAAAAAACCGTTACTGAGCCAGGCCGGCCTGTTGAAAGAACAGGGTCTTTACTGCTTGCCGGAAGGTCTGAATGTTGGTAATGGCCCGTATCTCCGGGAGCAAATCATTCCACAGGGAGAGGGCCCCCACAGAGAAGGCCCGCACCCTCGGGGCCGCCAACTGGCAATGATCAGGTGGCGGAACCCCGAGGAGGCCAACCCTGTGGGAGCGTACTGGGCGGCGGGAGGCTGTTGACGGCAGCAGACGGTCCCGTAAGTATGCAGGTCCCAAGCCATGGAACGCTTTGAAAATGATCAATACCACCTTGAATCGGATCCGGAAGGCAACAGGAAGCCAATGCAGCCCGCGGAGAAGCGGTGTTACATGGGAGCTCCGAGGGGTTCCCAAGATCACCCACACGGCTGCATTCTGACCAACTGCAGCCTCCAGACACTCTTCAAGGGGAGCCCCATGTAGAGAGCATTGCAATAGTCCAAGCGGGAGATGACGAGGGCGGAAGTGACTGTGCGAAGTGCATCCAGATCCAGAAAGGGCCGCAACTGGTAAATCAGATGAATCTGACAAAAGGCCCCCCTGGAGATGGCCGTAATGTGATCTTCTAAAGACAGCCGTACATCCAGGAGGACACCTAGATTGCGAGCCCTTTCCATGGGGGTCAAAATTTCTCCCCCCACGGCCAGCAACGGAACAAGCTGGCTGTATCTGGGCGCAGGAAACCACAGCCACTCAGTTTTGGTCGGGTTGAGACGAAGCCTGTTAAGACCCATCCAACTCTGCACGGCCTCCAGGCACCGGGTCATCACTTCGAGGGCTTCGTTGGGGTGGCCCGGGGTAGAGATGTACAACTGAGTGTCATCAGCATACTGATGGAACTCTACCCCGAAACCACGGATGATCTCACCCAGCGACTTCACATAAATGTTGAACAGCAGGGGCGAGAGCACAGACCCCTGAGGCACCCCACATAATAGGGGCCTCGGGGTTGACCTCTGCCCCCCTGTCAACACAAATTGCGAACGGTCAGAGAGGAAGGAGGAGAACCACTGTAAAACGGTGCCTCCTACTCCCAACCCCCCCAACTATCGCAATAGGATACTGTGGTCGACAGTATCAAAAACCGCTGACAGATCTAACAGGAGCAGGATAGAGGAACAACCCCTGTCCCAGGCCCTCCAGAGATCATCCACCAACGCGACCAACGCCGTCTCCGTGCTGTGCCCGGGCCTGAAACCCGATTGGAGGGGGTCTAGATATACCGCTTCATCCAGGTACTGAGGGAGCTGATGTGCCACCACACTCTCAACCTTCGCAACAAAGTGGAGGTTGGAGACCGGACGATAATTCGACAATAATGCTGGATCCAGGGACGGTTTCTTGAGGAGGGGCCGCACCACCACCTTTTTCAAGGCGGCAGGTAAAAGCCCCTCTCTCAAGGAAGCATTAATAATCCCTTGGAAACAGCCTCATGTCACCTCCCGAGTGGCCAAGACCAGCCAGGAGGGGCATGGGTCCAATAAACAAGTGGTGGCATTAAGCCCCCCCCCAGTATCCTGTCCATGTCCTCCAGAGTAACAGGATCGAACTCATCCCAAATGACCTCCCCGAAATCCACCTCCACCCCCCCGCTCGGAGATGCCCAGTCAGAGTCCAACTCATCCCGGATCTGAGTGATTTTGTCCTGCAGAAACCTAGAAAAATCCTCAGCCCGTCCCTGCAAGGGATCCTCCTGCGCCCCCACCTCCAAAAGGGAGTGGGTCACCCTAAACAGGGCGGCCGGGCGATTTTCTGCGGACGCAATAAGGGCAGAGAGGTAGGACCGCCTCGCCGTCCTTATCGCCACTAAATACGCCTTAATATAGGATCGCAATAGTGTTCAGTCAGATCCAGAGCGGCTGGCCCTCCAACTACTCTCTAGGCGTCTAGTTATGCTGTTCTAACTTATTTATTTCATCAAGCCGGTCTGGCCTAGGGTTTTAGGGGATTTTAATTAGGATTCATCTGGTTTTTAGTTTTTAGCCCTCTTTTTTAGCTCTCAGCCTTTTATATTTGGTCTTTAATAGTTTTTAATTTTGTACTGTTTTTCGTATTTTAATGTGGCTGTACACCGCCCTGAGTCCTGTTAGGGAAATAGGGTGGTATATAAGTTTAACAAATAAATAAATAACTTAAAAACAAGCAAGTAAAGTATACATCTTTGCTTTAATCTTGATTTTCTTGTTTGATTTCCTCAGCCTTTCTCCATTTTCAATATTACACTGCATTTAGAATCCCCAGATTTTGAGAAAGATTTTAATTGATGTCACTTTTAATTGATGTGCTTTTTTTGTGTACCATGATTCTTTTAAAGAAATTCACAAGCATTAAAACAATTTTGTGAAGAAAAATTTTAAGGATAATTGAATATCCATATTATTAATGGCTGATTCTTATGGTGGGTAAGAAATATATTATTACTTCTTAAAAAATAAATTTTAATCTATCAAATAAAACATGATAGAACCTTTCAGCTACTCTATGAAGTAAAACCATTTCATTGCAAGTAGACGAACCAAAGCAATTCAACTTTTAACGGGAAGGATGAAGTTGCTAACGTTTACATAATTGCTGAAATTTGGGTATAATTTTGAAGGCAGGAGTCTTTGTTCCACCAAAGTCAGGAATAAAACAGACAAAAGTATTTTTCTACCTTAAATGAGCATCTCTTAAACTTCTTCTGCTTGCAAAACATTGGCAGCCTCCAAATTGCTTTTGGAATTCTTTCTTAGCCATCTCCTTTCCCTTCCCTTTTTCTTCTTCCTTCATCATAAGTCCCTCTTAAAGCAAATGCCACTTCAAATGATCAGAACTTCAGGACTGACTATTTCTCCTTTGAAAGGCAAACTAAATGTGTTAAAAGATTAAATAAATAGATACAGACAGATAGATAGATAGATAGATAGATAGATAGATAGATAGATAGATAGATCGATCTTGGATATTTGCAAAACTAATGAAATAGTTGGGTTCAGAGGTGGTATTCAGCAGGTACTGACCAGTTCTGGAGAACCAGTAGCAGAAATTTTGAGTAGTTTGAAATACCACCTCTGACTGGCCCCGCCCCCATCTATTCTCTGCCTCCTGAATCCCAGCTGGATCTTCCTTTGTTGCCCTGCACAGGAGAACAGAGCTGGAAAGCAGATTAGTGGGATGGACAGGGAATGATTTTACAGTAACCTTCCCCTGGAGTGGGGTGGGAATGGAGATTTTACAGTATCCTTCCCCTGCCACGCCCACCAAGCCACGCCCACCAAGCCACGCCCACCAAGCCACGGCCACAGAACCGGTAGTAATTTTTTTTTAATCCCATCTGGTTGGGTTTCTTTGGATTCAACATCCTTCTATGTCGAATTATTAAATCTGCTCAGCATTTGTGTGGAGGACAGTTTCTCGAACTGTTTCTCCATCAATTGAGTTTTGACCTTCCTGGGAACTGCAACCCACATTTAAAAAAATGCTGGCTTATTTTAATAAGTATGAATCAGACATGGTGGATTTTTCATCTTTTCAACTTGTCAGATTGAGCAGATTTGTTAAAAAATATTCTGCAGTGACACAGCATTTTTCTACATGGAAAGTCCCAAATTCAATTTCCAGTTAAAATAGTCAACTTGTAGCCCTGGGGCTTCATATAACAGCCATTCCTCCTTTTTTTTAAGCTCTTGAAGTACCCTCTGGAACATTATCAAACTAAACTGGTGTCGCAGTTTTCTGCCGTTTGGGGGAAATAAATGAAACTGAAATGTAAGTGCCAAATTAGAGCTTAATGTAGTTTAGAAAATAAAGCAGTCCAGCAATTTCTCCTCTCCATAAACCCAGGAAAAAAAGTTCCAGCTTTATTCAGGCTTGTGTCACTGCCCATTTCATTTTTTTGTTGCATTCATGTGGTTCTTGATATGCATCCTGCCCCAGTATCATTTATCTCTTGGTCATCAAAATATTATTCAGTTCTGATATTAAAAAGAACAAGAACAGGAAAAGGGAAAATATATAAATGCAGTTCTATTTTTTAGTTGGGGTAGATAGTACTGGAGGAAAAAACAACAGCTCTGTGAGCAAAAAAAGGAGCATGCATAATTTAACATGTAAACACATTTAACAATGTAATTCCATGTAAATTATTTAATGCATTCCATATGCAACAATAAATGTTGCATTTAAAACAAGAGCACAGGCACAAAATCTTAGAAAATAAAATTCTACAAAAATAAATTCTTGTAGGTCTTTGGGGAAAGCACAAGGATGGAAAATTAGATTCAGTAAAATCCTGTTCTTAACTTAATCTGCTCTATTCAGAGGTGAGGTTTAAAGGAAGCAAATATCCTTCAGGTTGGATAGTCTTAACAGGCTGCTGAGAAACAGCTGAAAATCTTTTGGGTTTTAGGCATCAGCAAATTGAAGTGATCTGGAATTGGATACTTCCAGTCAGAAGACCATACAGAACTTGGATTGGTTTGCTGTATAATTAATTTGTTTGTTTTTTTATGCATGATATTCTCAAGAATCTTCTCCCAACCAAATTTCAAAAGCATCCATCCCTTTTCTATTTAATTTCTTCAATGCTTAATTTTATTTCAATGGAATGTCACAGGAAGAAACATCTCAGAGGGATGGAAGGCTGAATCAACTTTGAGCCGATTAGAATTGAACTGTTGACAGCCAGCAGTCAGCAGAAGTAGCCTACAGTACTTCATTCTAACCACTACACCACCACAGCTCTAATACGATCCTTGGTTGTATAAACAGAATCAAGATCATGTGAAGTATTAATGACCAATTTATAAATCCTTAGTAAGACCACATCTGAAATACTGCATCCAGTTTTGGTCACCCCATTTTAAAAAAAAGTTGAGACTTTGGAAAAAGTGCAGAGAAAGGCAACTATGATTAAAGACCTGGAGACTAAAACAGATGAAGAACCGTTGCAGGAACTGGGTATGGCTAGTCTAGAGAAAAGAAGGACTAGGGGTGACACGATAGCAGTATTCCAGTATTGGAGGGGTTACCACAAAGAAGAGGGGGTCAACTTATTTTTCAAAGCACCAGAAGACAAGACAAGAAACAATCGATGGAAACTAATCAAGAAGAGAAGCAACCTGGAATTAAGGAGAAACTTCCTAACAGTGAGGACAATTAACCAGTGAAACAGCTTGCCTTCAGAAGTTGTGGGTGCTTTATCACTGGAGGTTTTTAAGAAGAGACTGGACAGCCACTTGTCTGGAATAGTATAGGGTCTCCTGTTTGAGTAGCGGGTAAACTAGAAGATCTCCAAGGTCCTTATTCTTTCCCAATCACTGCTACTCTAACAAGTGCTAGTCTGGAGCATATTTCTTGATTGCTGGTTTTTTTAAGTTGGCCTGAAAGGCAGAAGCTGTCAATCTCTTCAGTATCTTCACTATCAGGTCTAAGTCTGGTGCCCCAAATTTTGTCATCTTTATATTTAAATCTTATTCCTATTTGTTTTTTTTTACTGTGCTCCTTGACTTTCATTCCAAGTAGTGCTTGCTTATTCATCATTTGTTCAGTGATTGTTTGAAATGATAGTGGCACTGAACATAGAGACAAAGTACTATAGTGGACATTGCAGTGTGTCCACGGTCACATACTTGCAACTTGGACATTTGGTAACCAGTGCGCATTTATGATGATCACAATGTCCTGTGTCATATGATTGCCATCTGTGATCTTCATTTCCAACAAGCAAAGTAAATGGGAAAGATGGCAGGAAGTCACAAGTCATGGCATGTGATATTGCACTTAATAACCACAATTGGAACTGGCATCTTTATAGTCAGTCTAATTCTTGATTCTTTTGCTTTATAACTTTGTAGCTTAGCGATGGATTTCTCGGTCCCAACTATAGTGTTAATAGAGGATTATCTGTACCCAGTTTGCAGAACATCTGCATTTTCAGCTATCAGAATAGATGTTGATGTTTTTTTTTTTCAGTTTTAAAACCATGCTGATCTTTTTCCACCCTCTCTTAATTTATATTCAGTATATAGGCTGAATAAATAAGGGGAGAGTTTATGGCCTTATCTTACGCCTTTCCTGTCTTAGAGCCAGTCTGCTTTGGCATGTTCTGGCTGGACTATGGCTTCCTGTCCTGCTGAAATATTGCTGGGCAGACCTTCCTTCTTCCTTTACTCAACACTATCTCTGCAATTTCATAGAAAGCGATATAGCAATAGCAACAGACTATTGCTTTGCCCAGTTGAGCAAAATATTCTTATCTTTCATGCCATGGGATAACATAGAATATTAGAAAATTACTTATGGACCAGACACATCATCTTCTTTTTCATAAGAATGCTTTTGAGGAAACAAAAGTTGATTCTGCATTTCCCCCCATTCAGCTTCTTTGATGCTTTAAGAACAGTGGACTATAGATATTTGTTACACATTATTATCTTTTTAAAAATATTCACTGATCCAAATTTCCCTACTTGCATATCTTGCTCAGCATATCTTTTGGTGGTTGAAATATACGACAGTTTTGACTGCTTCCTAAATGATTTTCTGGACTTTGCAAAATTGGACTCCTTTGGGACCTTGCAAAATTGCAATCCTTTGATATTAAATTTATACAGTTCAGACGAATATGTGAGCCTGAAAAAAGATGCTGCTGCTTTGCGTAAAGGAACTCAATCGATAATGTTAATATGGCTTTCAAAGCAGCAACATTTTTTCACCCTCATGAGGAAATTTGAAAAAAGTCAAAGTGTGCACAACCATAATAGAATGTCCACTGTTAGCATTATGTGTGAAAGCATAAATGAACAGTATCTCTGCTTAGCATAACACCAGCCAAAAAGGCGATAATGAACATGAGAGCTTTTCTGGCAACCCATTGAATGCTTCTTTTTGTGGCCAGAGCACATAGCCATTTCTGATTACAAAGCAAGCTTCATAAAGAGGTTGTTTTTGTCTGCTCTGTTGGGTTAGGACTGCAAAAATCAGTGAGTGGAGGTCAGAGGAACTCATATATAGAAATCAGTGGGAGTCTGGAACTCCAATGGAACAGCTTGCCTTCAGAAGTTGTGGGAGCTTCACCACTGGAAGCTTCAATTAGAGACCGGACTGCTACCTGTCAAAAATAATGTAGGGTCTCCTGCTTGGACATGAGGTTGGATAGATGGCCTACAGAGTACCTCCAACTCTGTTATTTGTTATCTTTGGAAATTGTATAGTCAATCCAGATGCAAAATACCAAGGAGGAATAGGAAAATCTAGAGGAAATTATTTTCTGCTTTCAGGAGAAGTAGAAGGAATAGATGTTATGGTCCATACTTGTATATCAGTTACAGATTTTGTAATATGCACAGAAGGGAGGACTATAGAATTTAATATATTGTGCAAATTTCTGTGGATGCACAAGACCCAATTTATATATCAAATTGAAACAGAGATTTGTCCTATCCGGGGTTGTTTTAAATATTTTCTTCTCACCCTGTTAAAAAAAATCTATGAATAAAGATAGACCTTAATTACCGATTGTTCATTTAACTATGATTGTTTAATTATTTCAAAGTTGCAACGGCCTCAGGAAAAGTGATTTATGACCCATCTTCAAAGGTAATGACTGTTACAGCATTCCTGTGGCCATATGATTGCAATTCAGGTGCTTGACAGCTGCTCATATTTATGATGGTTGTGGTGTCTTGTCACATGATTGCAATTTGTGACTGACCTAGCCAGCTTACAATGACAAGCAAAGTCAGTTGGGGAATCCAGTTTTACTTAATGTGATTAACTTAATGATCACAGGGAGTCACTTAAGATTACATTAAAAATGCTCATAAAATTGGGTCCAGTAACACTTAATGGCTGCATTGCTTAGTGACTGAAATTCTATTCCCAATTTTGGTTGTAAGTCAAGGACTAGCTGTAGATGTCAGTTACATGTTATGTATGTAGATTTTGCTGGTCATTTTATTATGCCTGTGTAAACATAAACAGAGTGAGATAGTGAAATGTCTAAAATTCTTCTGTGAGCATTTTCAGATTTCTACTGGTATACTTTATACATTGTTATAAGCCACAGTGTGGCTTGTTAGGTTTTGGCTTAGTGATATTGACTGAATCTAACCATAGCAGTAAATTGGGATTGGTAATGGTATATGATATCTGCAGTTGTAGCTTACTGCATAAAAGAAGGCAAACCTAGCCTTTCTCCCTCCCGCCTGTCCTCTGGCTTAAACTTTTATATTATAATAAACAAGTAACAGTACATCTTCTGGCAAAACATCTTTGTTTGGATGGGGAACTGGTGAGAATTTAATATCTAATTTCTGTGAATAGTAAATAGGTTGAGATAGTGATTTCATTGCAATTTTGCCTAACAAAGTCTCTTAGTGACTCTAGTTGTGTAACTTGATTGTTTGCAGTCACCAAATATTCTAAGACCTGGTTTGTTTTAAAAGCCATAATGGCTGCATTCACTCACAATGTTCTATCACATAAACCACACTTCATATATTGCAGTGGCTTGGAAGATATAATCCTCTAAGTTAAACAAAGCAGTTTGTCTCTAACTTACCTAGTGCTTACTGCTTCTATTGAAGCTTTTACAGTATTTTTAAGATAGCTAGTTTAACTATTAAAGCTCTAAGTAGCAATCTAGATACTGCAATTGGAAGTCATCTGGATTGTAAGATCCATTTACAGGAGGTACTTTTAAAGATACTATTACTTCCCAAACCCGTTTATTAGACACATTAGAGAGTGAAATTTAGTTTGCTCCCAAGTTGTGGAATTGTTCTCTCAAGAACAATTTCTTTCTCTAGTTTCTGATAGTAAAAACTGGTCAACAGTAGTAGATTCTCCTTATCAGGGGTGTTTAAATGGATTCTGCATGACCATCTTGTGGTGATAATAGTGGACTCCTGCACTGGGCAGAGAGTTGGATTTACTGATCTCAAATATTCCTTCTAATTATTATATTTTTTCTGCTTTTCAGAAAGGAGCCAAGCTTTTTTTTTAAAGCCAGCCTTTTTTGTTTGAATTAGTAGTGATTCTGCAGGTAAATGACCAGATATCAGGACCACTGAAAATATTTATCTAATTAAAACTTGTATCCTTCATGAGTATTTGGATCAAAACTCTTATAATTCCCTATTAGCATGGCTGATTGTGAATTCTGGAAGTGTGTCAGGTTGGTAAAGACTGAAGTAGCAAATCCACAGTTTCTTCATAATTCAGTTTCCCAATTTCTTTCTTCACTTGCCTGAATTTCTGTGCTTAAGAAAAACTGAGTTATAGCAAATTTCCCCCAATATATTTAAGGTAAAAGCTTTTAGTACTAACTTGCATCATTATATCTTCTTTTCCCTTTGTCACACAATTGGCAGGCCAGCTCCTTCACAAAATACTGTAGCTGATATCACTCAGCTGATTGCGCAAAAATAAAAGTACAGGCTGTAGATGCTCTGTGAATGTCCATTCCACCCCCCTTGCCTCCAGAGTTTACCTACTGAATTTTCAGAAAGAAACTGTCAAATTATAATGTTGCAGTTTCTTATTAAATTTTGGAACAAAGGAAAGTCATAATTTTTTGATGTGTAAAAACTTGGAAGAAAATACATGCATGCACACACATTTCCTTGCTCCCAAATAAGCCAAAAGCCTATTAATTATATAATTGTCCACACATCTAGTTGCCAAAAATGTGCTTGTCTCAAACCACATAGGAATTTAGAGAGGTTGGATCCTCAATTGCGGCCAGAAACAAGTTTGGAGCCAACGAACAAATATCCATGCTAGTTGTTCCCATTTATTAAACTTTGAGACTTTAGTAAGAGAATTAAATCAGCAAACCAGTGATGAGAAAGGGAAAACTATACATCATAATATCCAGCTGACTTTTTTTGGATGTAATAGTGCTATTAGAGCCAAGTTCACTTTTTAGCTCTGTGTTTCATCTGGTTTAGACATTTGTTTTATTGGATTCTACAGTAATGAATTGTGAATAGGGACTATACCTAATAGTAAAACAATCTCTGCTATGAAATACTTGTTGCTTGGAAATTCAATATACAGGATACTAATGAAGGGTGAGATATGATTTGGCAGATGATTTCAGATCCTCTATTAAGCTTCCACAGAGGAACTTGTAGCCCCTCTGAGTTTAGCTGAGTTCATCTAATCACTTCAATAACAATGATGACCTTTCTTAAGACAAATGATCTTCTTTCGTACTCAATAGTTTTTCCCATGTGTGTTAACTGCCTTCCTTCCCTCTCTTACTCCCACTTCGTTCTTACCAACACTGTGCAGTTGCACAGTGCTAAGGATGTCTGAAAACTTGCTTGTTAATTAGATTGAGGTAATAAATAGGAGTGTGACAAACAAAACCAAACATTAACAGAGGCATGGGGCCTCTTTAGAAGCCTGGAAAGCAAACATTCAGGCACTTTCCCTTATTGTGTTTGCAGCATTATGCTGCATATAGGAGAAGGAAAACACAGAGCTGTTTTGTTCATTGGAGGCTTCTTTGAAATGAGCCAGATGTTTACAGCTAAGGAGGACTAAGACATGTTATTTGAAGGGGAGAGGGATAGGATAGGCTGAATGAATACCATTGGGTGCCTAACAAGCATTCCTGCTGTTAGTCTAAAGCCATCTGCTAGATTTGTGTGAAAAAGGGAAATCCTTCAGGGACGGAGCAGGAGGGGGGAGGGAGAGTGAGTCATGGAGAGGCAGACAACTCTATCATTGAGGTTCTGCTAGGCAGCATGGGAGACTATCCTAGACTCCCCACTCCACCCCCTCCAGCTGTGGGCTACAAGGTTTGCAGTGACTGCAGTATGCATCAATCAATGCGTGGGGGTGTTAAAAGTTGGTGGAGAGGTTGCTCTGCAGAAAGAAACGCCATTGTACAAATAGCACCAGCCCAGTCCAGACGAGTGACACAGCAGAGATGGGGAGCACTCACAAAGGTAGGGCTGGCTTAGCCAAGGAGGGAGATGAGAAATACTAGCTGGTTTGTTTCCTTTGGCTTGTGACCCAAGCATTCCTCAGAGGTTTTAGCCTTGTTGTTTATTAGCAGAACATTAGCATTGTCTAAAAAGTAATAAGATCTAGTTTGTTAGTTTCCAAAACTGCTATCTGTATCTCTATAGCCTCGAGCCAATAAAATGTAGTTCCCTAAGTTTTCACTGCACCAAAGGCAGGAAGGAAGAGATGGATGTACTTTTCTGCTCTGTGCATTTATGTTGTTTAAAGAGGATGCTGCAGTCTGCGTGCCTGGTTTCTTATGCCAGCAGTAGAATTAAAATGCAATATTATTTTTGTGGCAATGACAGATAGGTGTAGTGACTGAAATTTTACAGCTGTTTTCTTAATCTCTCCACTGTTTAAGTTATTTAATAGTCCAGGTGAAAGAACACGAATCCTTTAAAGTGTTATATGTAGAAAGTTTATAAGGGAAGAGTTTAAAGCATGGAATTTTGGGATTCATGAAAGACCCCTTGCATTTTTTCTCCTCCATACTTTGTGTATAGAACTTGCCTTTCCTGTTAAGAAATGTTCTCTTGAAAAGCTAGGTAATTCAGAAAGGGCTCATTTTACTCAATGCTCTGGATTAAATAGAATCCCATTTTAAAGCAGTCTTCTGAAACTGAGCATTATCCAAAGAAGTAATTATATCTTCCAGAATTCCTAGCTAGCATGCTGTCTGGGAGATGTAGTCAAATCCTCTTTAAAACATGTTGGGTTGTGAAAAGTTGCTCTGGAGCAGTGTCATAATACAGAATGATGATTGCTGTGTTTTGAGAAGCTTATTGAGGGTTAGAATAGAGAAGGACCATCCATTCTTCTTAGGTCGTATTCCTGTGAGGTCTCTCTAGAGATTTCATGGCTTCTTTCTAGGCTATTTCAATAATTGGAAACCTCACCTTGAAAAGTGCCCCTAAGCTTTTAATAGCCACAGTGCAGGAAGTAGAGGTGAGCAAAAGGTTTCGTGAGGATCTTATCTGTGTAACATTATTGCAGGAATGATTAAATACAAGGGAAAACTCTCCTACCCTGGCAGTCTTTTAATACAGATAAAAAAAAACTTTGATCAGGAATTAGGTGATCTTTATACTGTATCCAGAAAGATCAAGTGCAATATTAAAGGTAATATTAATTATTCGTTTCTTGATGGCGAGCAGAGAAGCCTTTTGGCTAGAACAAGATAATGGATACAAGTTGTTTTGGAGAGGTTAACAGCAAGTGCAGTTTTTCTTAAACCTCCATCTTGAGCTGTGCCTGCCAGGTTTTAAGTTTTAAAAGGGCAGGAGCCTGGCTCCTCTGCAGCTTGGGCACTCTGTCAAAGGTTTTCGGCATTTCCTTGCATTGTTTAGCCCAGGGTTTTCTCTCTATCTCCAGTTCCCCCTCCCCTGAAGAAAAGGAGCCTGTTCCATTTGACAAATGAATCAGTTATGAGGAGGGATGAGAAGCACCTTTTCTTAATCAATTTCTCTGTCAGTCTTTTGCCCCACTTGTTCTCCTTACCACAGCCAACAGGTATCCTATGTTGCCCTAGCCTAAATGGGCGGATAGATTGGGTCGAGAAGAACAGAGTGAAAAGTTGTATTTTTATAGTCCTCATCAACTTGGCTCACATATCACACTGTATTATTGCTTGCTTTTTGATGATTTATTGAGTAAACCACAATCAGCTTAATTTGTACAAAATGCTAAATCATAAACCATATTTTAGATTAGAAAGGCTGGGTTTACACAACATGGCAAATCAAAATAAAATAAAATATATTATGGTCTAGTACAGTATATTTGGGCAGGCCACGGACTCTTCTAGTTTCTCCATAATTTGTTGATAAATCATAGTAGCCTGTTCCTCTTCCTATTTTCTCCACAACAACCCTGTGAGATAAGTTGGGCTGAGAGTGTGACTGGCCCAAAGTTACCCAGCCAGCTTTCATGTTAAGGTAGGACTAGAACTCGCAGTCTACTGGTTTCTAGACTAGCCCTTAACCACTACACCAAACTGTACATTAGATTTTCTTAATGAAGTTTATTTTATTTATTAATTTATTAAATTAATATGCTGTCTCTCTCACCATTAAGTGATTCTGGGTGGCTGAGCTTTGCAACCAGTTGCCTTTCACATTATTTAGAAATACAGCTCCCCAGAGAATGTTGCAGTTCCAACATCTCCAGAGGATTTGAGATTAGAAAAATCTGTTGCAAAGTAAAATTACATGAATTCCAGGCTTCTGAGACAGCTTTATTCCAGGAATGGAGGAAAGAACAAACATAGTTTTAAGGAGGCTTCAGTGGTAGCATCTGTTTTGTTCAGCAGTACAGCCTAGGGAATGGTCCCCAAGTGCAAACACATCTAGAAGACCCTATGTGAAGAAGTTGAAGTAGAGGTTACCATCTTTGGCCTAGAGTGCTTTTTATCAGAATTTTGATAGGTAGGCTAGCTTTCCAAAACAACCGAAAACTTAAATCTAGTTTCAATGAATATATGACACCTGAATAAATAAATAAACCTTATTATAGCTTTACTGTACTATGATAAGATTTATCACAGCACAACATGGTGAACCCCAAACTACTCAAACTATTCGCTATGATATAAAAAAGATGAGATGTTGAGATTCTTGAAAAAGTGCAAAGAAAAGCAACAAATGATTAGGGGACTGGAGGCCAAAACACATGAAGAACGGTTACAGGAATTGTGTTTGTCTAATCTTATGAAGAAAAGAACTAGGTGACATGATAGTAGTCTTCCAATATTTGAGGGGCTGCCACAATGTACCTATTCTCCAAAGCACCTGAAGGAAGGACAAGAAGCAATAGATGGAAAGATCAAGGAGAGATCCAACCTAGAAATAGGTAATTTCCTGACAGAGTAATTAATTAGTGGAACAGCTTGCCTTCAGAAGTTGTGGGTGCTTCATCACCAGAGGTTTTTAAGAAGAAATTGGATGGCCATTTGTTTGAAATGGTCTAGGGTCTCCTCCTTAAGCAGGTTGTAGGGTTAGAAGACTTTCAAGGTCTCTTCCGTCTGTTATTCTGTTATTCATCTTAGTGTAGTGTAATGGGTCTTCCAAAGATAGCCATAGAAGATTGGAGGTTTTAATCAGTCTTCTTATGGGCTATGATTGAGAGGCATAAGTAAATTTCTAATAAAACACAATTGGAATCCCAACCCAAATCATCTGAAATATGTTGAGACTTCTATAAATTTTTTCAAGGACTTTTGTTTTGTACAGGGACATCAGACTTGCAAAACTAATCTTAGCTTCCTATGAAAATGCAGTATTCCTAAATATTCAGTCATGTTCTCATGGCAGACTGTAAGTTTTCTTTCTGTTATTCAGAGTTTGGATTTGCTGAGTTGTTGGTGCCCTTAATTAATATATGGGTGGATAACTCCATTATGTCAACAATGAAACACGGATACTGTATAATGCTTAATTCTGCATAATGGCTCAGGAATTAGTTCATCCCCTATTTTTGTTTCTTTTTAAATGTTTTCCTGAATCTGCAAAATTAGCAGTTTTGCTAAGCTGCAAGAGCACTCAGTGATTATTTAGAGTTCTTTCATGTTTTTGATGGTGTTTGCTTATTTAGTGGGACCCACACAGATTACTTGTCATTCTAAAAAGATTATTTATATTAAATAATTACAGAATAATAGAATTGAAAGGGACCTCTTCAGCCATCTAAGTACAACCTCAAACCTCACCTGGATAAATGAGTGAGTGAAGACTCTGGATAACAAAATAAAGAAGGAAAGAGAGAGATTTCTGCATTAAAAAGAGTAAAATAATGAATTAAAAATGGTGAACGGTGCTGATTCAGGTTCTACCTCAGATATAAGAGAGCTTAGTGAAGGGCCATTCACTGTTGTCTCAGATGACCCTTCTCAATCTTTACTTAATTGCCTTGCAAGATAAAACATCCTAATCACATACACTTTACTGCTTTATTAGCTGTCTCTGTCTCTGTTTCTCTCTCTCTCTGTGTATTCTTCACTGAAAGATGACTCATCTTTCACTTTTAGTATGCATCTGCAGGTTTTTATGATAAAGTACTGGATATGGGGCAAGGGCCAAAAATATGGCTATACTCCTAGGTACTTTCTGGATTTGATCCAGTTTTATTCACAACAGTGACAGGAGTCAAGTTGAGAGTGCTTAAAGAACCAAGGGTGTTGAAATCCGAGTCCAAAACTATTGTTGCTGCCTTTTACTGTATTGGTTCTCATTTGTCACTTTAACTTGTAGTCTGCCCTTCCATTGAACCATGGGGCAGTTAGATAATTTTTCACCAAGCATCAATAATTTCTCATTCAGCTTCTATAGATTCTACAGCAGGTTTTGGAAGTATAAGTGATCTGGAACTAGTGTGAATTGTTAAAAATCTATAGCTCATATGCAGTGGTGGTATTCAGCTGGTTTGCGATGGATCGGGCAAACTGGTAGCAAGAATTTGGCATAGGTCGCAGAATTGGTAGTAAGTTCTAGCTAGCCATGCCCCCCCACTGGGTCGCCCTCCTGCCTGATGTTCGCTCACCCCGCCCGCCTGCCTGACATTCCCCATCCGCCTGCCTGACTTTGCTGCCCGTCTGCCTGACATTCGCATAAGATATTTCTTTCTTTTTTTTCCCTCCCGACATTCAGCTGCAGATAAGATCTGCTCTGCCGGGATTCCCCTTGCTGAGGCCCAGGAAGGCAAAAAATGGAGGGAGGAGCTCAGCCCCTCCCCCATTTTTTGCCTTCCAGAGCGCCAGAGGAGCCTTAGGGGAGCAAAAACGCCCCCCAGAGGCTTCTCTGAGGCTAGGAAGCTCCCAAAACAGAGCTAGGAGGAGTGCTGCATGCTCCTCCCATGCTGTTTTTTTTCTTCCTGAGCCTCAGAAAAGCCTTAGGGAAGCAAAAATCCCCCCCCCCCCCCAGAGGCTCCTCTGTGGCTAAGAAGCTCCCAAAAACGGGTGGGCACTGCAAAAAAGAAAAGCCATGTCCACCCAGTCATATGGCCACGCCCACCAAGCCACCTCCACAGAACCGGTACTGCTTATATATCAGCCTCCCCTCTTCTTTTGCAATTTGTCACTACTGTGTTCTAGTCTACATTAAACTAGATCAAGTGAAAGTTCAAAGCATCTTCATCTGAAGTATAAAGATAGCAAGCCCTGGTGGAGTCCAAACTACACCTTTGATGCATGAAAGATAAATAAGCAGACTTAGGAAGTTCAAAAATAAAGTATTTAGAAAAAAAATGAAAAGCTTTCCTAGCTGAAAATAAACCAGCCCCATTCACAACATTCTACTTGAATATCTCAAATGCATTTTTGTTCCATTGGGACAAAACTAAAAATGCTTTGTTATTTGTTTTTGCCCTCCTTTTCCTCTGGCTCTCAAGACCTAAAGGGACAGAGCCCATCTTTCATTGAAGCCAAAGCAATATGGGACCCATGTTTCTGAAGTTTAAACCAACAACTATGTTTTTTAAAAACAAAGGGATCTGAAGCAGAAGTTCTGAACTTGTCACTGCCTATTGTTGCCAATCATTGTTATTCTAGATTCTAAAAAGAGAGTGACTGCAGCTTGATAACTTAATATATTACAATCCAACCAAAAGCTACCTGCAACTGCCCAAATCCATGATTGTATGATGCCTTTTGTTGCTTCAAAATGAAATTTCGCCCCCTCTCTCTGCTATTCCCATTCTGCTCTCAAGTTGATAGATAAATCACAAAGAGGCCTTCTTCTAAGAAATATACAGATACATGTATGGAATGGAGGAGCATTCATATATACAATATCTTATTGAATGCTCATAGCACAGTACCTGATCTTCTGCAAAGGTGAAAGACAAAAGTTGAAGCCTACAGTTCTTCTCCTCCATCCAGCTACGTGCACAAGCCAAGGGAGAAAACATCAATGACTTGATACCCTAAATTCTCTGCTGTGCCAAGAAGAGAGAAGAATCAAAGTAGTACCACCCCCTGGATAACAGAGCTTCTGAGCTTTTTTTTTTTTTTTTTTGACTTTCTCTTCTTCACCATAATCTTTTGCTCACATAATTTCCAAGTTCCAAATGGGGATCCTGTCCAAGTGATTTTTGAATGCATAGGTGTTTGCATCTATCTCTCTAGTTGGCTGCCCTTGTCCCTTTTCAGAAATTGCAGCCTACTGCTCTGCTTGGCCATCCAGCCCTACCCATTCTGCTGTCTTGTGGCTCCTTCCATGAAACTACAACCACGTGGGGCCACTGTACTGCCTGTTTTACTCCCTACTATTTGTAGGGAGTATTTAACAACTTTGACTTCATAAATTGAGGTTTTAAGTCAGGATAAGCCTCTGCAATCAAGATTGCCAAGTAAGTGGCAAGAATTGGCAGATATGAGGGGTTCTCCCTCATTTCTTCCTCTTTTCTGCTAGCACTAAAGGCCTAATTTATTTTTTAAAAAATATGAAATATTTAGCCTATTTTCAGAAGTTAAATAGTTGACTCAGGCAATCCAACTATTATGCTTCAGGACTTTTTTGTGGATGCATATAAGATGATTAGTTGGGGCAATTTGCCATGAAATAATATCTTTTGTCATAAAGGCTGACAATGAGTTGGCAGCCCATGTTGGCAGTTCCATGTTCTTGTATTGTCAAGGGACCAGTGGATCATACTTATTTCAATGTGTTGTCTTCTTGTTTCCTACTGAATTGGAAAAGGAAACAGTCAGTAGGTTAAGCTGGAAGTTCACATAAAGCCTGTTCACAAGATGTCAGTCCTCCGAGGGTTCAAGGGTATTTCATTTTTTAATAAATGTCAAAAAGTAGAACAATATGAATACTTGCCATAATAACTCAAAGAGATTTTTGGAAGGCAAGTGGAAAGGATAGAAACTTGAATGAAAAACTCTTCTTGAATTGGAGTGCATTCAATTTGTGTCTGTGTGAGAACTTGTTTTTTTTAAAGGGCTCAGGATTAAAATAGTTCGGTATTTTCTAGAGTTGTCATTGTGCTCAGGTATATCCACAAAGTAGTGATGTAGCAGTTTACTGTTGCCTTAAATCAACAAGTGAATTATAGAGTAGAAAAAATATTTATTTAACACTAAATTATATCCCTCTTTTGGATTTCCTGAATTTTGGTATAACTCGCTACCAAACTTCATCACATCTTATGTGTGTGCTGCTGATAAATAGTTTGACTGAACAAATAGAAATCTAAAGTGAGGGAAAGAAGAAATGTGATGTGAAGGACCAAGCCTCTCAATAATCCATCTTCTATTTAGAAACTTCCAATTATAAATTAGAGTACGTTCCAGGACCTCACCATTGATAATGTCAGCTGTGAAGCAATTTTGAGCTGAAACCATTTTGAGAGCATCTTCAGGGCTGCAACAGCAAGGCTGGTTGGAGTTGTGGGAACATAAGGGGTGATATAGAGATAGCTGGGGATGTGTAGTCAAAACAAATCTATACTTTGAGGAATATGCTGCCCTGGCGTTTTGATTCCATTGGATGTGTTAACTGGAACCCTGACAGATGATTTTTCTGGACTCTGGATAATGAGCAGCTGCCCCAAGTTTAAAATTTCTATTAATGAGTTACAGGCCCAAAAATCAGACTAGTTATCTTGAAATTATGGATGATGGTGTACTTCATCAGAGTTTTAGTGCTAGCATAAAGTTGATGTCTTTTAAAAGGGAGAGAAAAAGATCTAGGTAAAACTCTAAAACATTGTTAAACAGATCATTTGTGAGCATTTAGAAAATGAATTGCTTGACAGAAATCATCTTGGGTTTAGCAAGAGTGTATCATGAACAATTAACCTGGTCTCTTTTGATAAAATGACCAGTTTAGTTGAATAGGAGAATCCAGTGTGGTTTGATTTTAACTGTTTTCCAAAAGAATCTAGAAGAGAAAATGACAAAACATTGGTTCCACTATGAGCTAGTCAAACAATTATGCCCAACAAGTGTGTATCCGTAGCCTTTTGGAGGGATATGTGGAGTGTATTATAGGGCTCTGTTATAATAAATATCATGGATGAGGGGTTATCCAAGCATTGAGCCTCTATCTATCCAAGTAAGGGATTTACTCTTGAAATGGAGACTATTTGGGACAAGAGTGAATCTTCCAAAACTAGGGATCCTGTCAAAATTGACACAGATAACCCTCACCTTGTAACTATTCATTTAGGCATTGAAAAAAGTGACATGACTGTTTTTCACACTTATGACAGTTGCAGCATCCCCATCATCACAGGATCAAAATTTGGGCACTTGGCAACTGGCGTATATTTATGCACTGTTGCACTGTCCTGAGATCATAAGATCACCATTTATAACCTTCCCAGATGGCTTTTGACAATGGGAGAAACCTGATTTGCTTAATGACATCTTGATTCACTTAGCTGCAGTGATTTGCTTAACAACTGTGGCAAAGAGGTCATAAAATGGGAAAAAACCTACTTAACAACTGCCTCACTTAACAAAACTGAAATTTTGGGCTCAATTGTGATCATCAGTGGAAGACCACTTGTATGGCAAAAAAATAAAATAAAAATCTCTCTGAATTCACCTGAAATCTCTGAACCATTTCTAGAGGTCTGTAGCCTCCTTTACTTAGGCTAAGGCATGATGTCATTATCAATAAAGTTCTAGGTGAGAATGATTCATAAAAGAGCAGCAAGGCTGAAGGTTGCCAAAAATTTATGGAGGAATGTTCTATGGACGAATGAGTCAACTGTGGAAACTTTCAGGCTGTAGATGGACATAATTACATTTGTCAGAAACCAAATATTGCATTCCACAATAAACCTCATTCCAATACCTGGAAGTAGAGTTCATAGTGCCAAAACTTTGCTTTGCTGCCTCAGGATCAGATGATTTGACAGTATTGAAAATAGCTAAATGTCTATTGAAAACAGCCCAGTTCTTTGTTTCACATAACTCTGCAAGATAGTAGCAGCAAGACACAAGTAAAGCTAAATTCAGGAAATGCAAAAGAGAACAAAATATTCACAGAAATGTGCTTTGCATCATACCATGTACAAAAAATGTTTTGCTCTCATTAAGAATTCAAGCTGTGACAACTAGTTTAGCATTACCAAATCTCTCTCTTTTTGCTCCATTTTTTTTGCAATATAAAAAAATAATAGCTTTGAATGGTAGCAAGGTTCACGGAGATTATATATGTAAAACGTGATATAATGCTAAATGCTTTTGCCTACGATCTGGAGATAGCTGAATGGCATACAAAATAAGCATAAAGAACATTAAGTTTTGGTAATGTTATTGAAAGTTTAATTTAAATAGCAGATTTGGATAAAAAACTCAGAGGTAGTGAGTTCACCTTGTGAATTCATGATGGAAACAAATATATCATTGGAAATAACGTAAGTGGAAGAGATCACCTGAATACAGTGCAGTTTGCTTTTTTGATGATGTGACTTTTACTTCAAAATATCTGCCCGATGTAGCGATGATCTGATTTTTGAATCTAAGAGGATGCTGAAGAGATTAGATTTCCAGTAGAAGCAAAGAACCAAAAAAAACCCCCAAAACCCTGTAGACAATTTTTGGAGCAGGCAAATCTATGGACACAGGATTGTTTGCATTCCAGCATGATCATGTTTATCAGTGAAAAGGGTTTGTTGCAGTGAGAAGGGATTATGGTAATGCCTAATTCACATTTCCCATGGAATTTGATTTCTGAATAACCCAGGGACACTAATATTTCATTCTGTCCTCCAGTATCCTTTCTAGCTAAGTATAAGACTTTTGGCATATAGTAATGCAATTAAGAATGTATGCAGAAGTTGGACCTTTTTATTTTAGGGAAAATTGAAGAATGGATGTGCTCTTTCTAAACAATCAGTGTAATTGCTCAGTTGCTCAGGGCAAGAGACAGCAAAATACTACTGAAGTACTTTAAACATTATGTATGATTGTTGTTAGGCATGATATTTAATCTAATGCATTGCTATTATCCTTATATCAATAGAACCTGGAAAAGTATAAGGTTGTCTCTTAAAATACTGAAGACTACAGTCTGAAGAATAGAACCCAGAAAAGTATAAGATTCTGCTTTAAAGTACTGAAGATGCAACAGTGCACAATTGTGAAGTTTTATTGACTGTAAAGGAGAAAATGATGATATAAAATGAATATAAGAAAAATGAAATGAAAGCTTTATATTAATCTGTTTTTATTTAACTAAAATGAGAGGCTCATTAGAGATCAAGCAACCTAATGAGGATATAACAATTTCTCATCTGTTTTCATATGATCACCTACCTGGGGAAGGCTGTGGATCAGTGGAGGTATTCAGCCAGTTCGCACCAGATCAGTCGAACTAGTAGTAAGAATTTGGCATGGGTTGCTGAACTGGTAGTAAGTTCTGGCTGGCCATGCCGCCCACTCAGTCGCCCTCCTGCCCGATGCTCGCTCACCCCACCCGCCTGCCTGACATTCACCTAAGGTATTTCTTTTTTCCCCCCTCCCAACAATCAGCTGTAGATAAGATCAATTGTGCTGGGATTCCCCTTGCTGAGGCCAGGAAGGCAAAAAATGAAGGGAGGAACTCAGCCCCCCCTTCCATTTTTTGCCTTCCAGAGCCCCAGAGGAGCCTTAGGGGAGCAAAAACAGCCCCCCAGAGGCTTCCCTGAGGCTAGGAAGCTCCCAAAACGAAGCTTGGGGGGGTGCTGTGTGCCTTTTCTTCCAGAGGAGCTTTAGGGGAGCAAAAATGACCCCCCTAGAGGCTCCTTTGTGGCTAGGAAGCTCCCAAAAATGGGTGGAGGCTGCAAAAAAGCCATGCCCACCCAGTCACATGGCCAGACCCACCAAGCCACACCCACAGAACCGGTAGTAAAAGTTTTTTGATTTGTGGATCAGTGGTATATCAAAGATGCATTTTGCAGGCAGAACATTCCAGGCTCAGAATTGAAAAAAAATCTTACTTTAGCTACTGGAGAGTCACTGACTAGATAGCTGTCTGGGTCCATGTGTTATTGAGGACCTGCAAAGAAGATTCTTAACCAAAACCAAACAAGTCAAACCATGTTTTAGAATAATATGTGAACTTAACATATAGCAAGTTTCTTTGGTCCTGTCTATATTTTGGAAATTAAACAATGCCCTTTACTCTGTTGCTTTCTAGAAAACTTGAAGGAAAAAGATTTTTTCAGCATGCTTACACACATGTTTGAAGAAAACAGAACAGATTTCCCCTCTCCCAGATATTTGAATAACATGGATCCTCATGGTCTTTTGGAAGGCTGTTAAAAGTTGGCTTCCCCTTCCCCAATGTTAGGGCACAGATACTAGAGAAGCCCAATATATATGTGTGTTTCACAGAATTTCTATGTGATGTCCAGGTTATTTGGCTTTTTCTTATATTGTATTTCTTTAATTGCTTTAGGTTTTATATCAATAATCCTTGACTTAGTGACCATTTGAAGTTAACAACATTGAAAAAAGTGACTTAGGATCATTATTCACGCTTACGATCTTTGTGACATTCCCATGGTTACATGATCAAAAGTCAGAGTCTTGGCAACTGGTTCAGATGTATGATGGTTGCAATGTCCCGGGATCTAGTGATTGCCTTTTGTCACCTTCTGACAAGCAAAGTCAATGGGGAAGCCAAATTCACTTAACAACTAGGTTACTAACTTAACAATTGCAGTGACTCACTTAACAACTGTGTCAAGAAAAATCATAAAATGTGGCAGAATTCACTGAACAAATGTCTCACTTAGCAACAGAAATTTTGGGCTCAATTGTGGTCGCAAGTTGAGGACTACCTGCATACTTTTTGTTCACCATCTAGAGTTAGATATTTAAAACGAGCAGTTGTACTGATTTTTTCAAATTAATATAAGTAAGAACTTGCCTTCCAAACTTCTAGAAGCACCTTCTTTGTAACTATCAAAAAAGCATTGGATTCACCATAAAACCTCAAGATATACTTGGATATATTGAAGGAGAGAGATACTCAACATTGTGGCAGAAATTATGCTTTCTGTGATTATTGATAGGCTATAATAATCTCAAAATGCAAAGAAAAACTTATTCTTTAGAACATAAGATCAACCAAGAAATGGGGCCAGGGTAAGAATACTCATTACTCAGTGAATCTCATTTCCTTCAACTCTGTTCCAAGTGGAGGAAGGGAGAAAAGGAGACAGAGAATCAATTCAACCCTGAATTAAAGTCAAGATAATAAAGTAGTCAGAAAGAAAAATTTGGGAGCAATTTCTACATGTGAATTGCAGTTAGTGTTATATAAACTTAAACTTATGTCTTTGAGACTTATGGTTCAGAGAAGAAATGCTCATTCAGACTTTATCCCCAGCTGACCCCAAAAGCCCTTTATTCAGTAACTGAATACCGTGCCAGGAATACTTCAGCTGATTTAGTGATTGGCAAGCAAGTAGACTATTGGTGGTAGCGCAGAAATTTTTACAGAAAGCTAAATTTTCTCTAGCAGCATATATTTTCGGGTTATTTTTTTAATGTGAAAATTAGGAGAGTCCTGAATCTTTGATCAGAATTAACCAGGTATCAATTAATGTTGAACTCAATCTTTCATTAGTTATACATCTACAGTCATTGAATGCATCTTATTTTAACTGTGACATTAAATACCAGTTTAATTAGAAGTGAATCTAGATTGAATTTAGGGAGGCTTTCTTGCTCCCAATGAAGAGTTAGAATAGGTATGTTGCTGAATGTTCCACAGCACTGTGGAAAACAATTAACAAATTATTTTGCAAAGCAACAGGCTTCTTCCTTGAAGCATTAAAGCAGACACCTCCTCTGGAAGGGTGTACTGGTTGAATAGACAACATCCCCTTACCCTGCCAGCAAAAGAGATGATATGGGAAGGCATTTGAAATGGCCACATTGAGCATTCCAGAGGACATGGCTGCTTCCAAAGACCATTTTGTAAAAAATTGTCCTAAGAGCTTTGAATAAGGATGCTTTGCTTAGGACAAAGTTTTACAAAATGCTCTTTGGAATGTTTTGCAGAAGGTTTACAGTGTGTAGAATTGATATTAGGGCTTGATGTTTGGATATGACTTCTGTAGTAGAAAAGGAGATGATGGAAAAGTCCCTAGTGATGCTATCTGTTTTCTCAATGCTGTAGGACAAAGGCAGGCAATTTTTGACCTCCCTGTTACACTAGAATCAATTCTTTACAGAGATGCTTACACTCTGGAAAGAGGCACTTTGGAAAGAAGTGGCCCTTTAGATTAACTGCATTTTGCTCGTGTGAATCTGATTTGAATGAGAGCATGAGTACCAAGCAGACTTAACTGTCACATTAAGAAAGTGAAATATTTTTTTAGGGCAGTGCTATAGAGTTAAAGTAATGTGATTTATATGTAGTATGAAGCTCACCCCAAAAGGGAATAGAGTGAGAGAGGGTTATGTGTATCTGGATATTTACTACATATGTACCCATAGGTATATGTGTATAATTGTTAACTTGGATTACATGGATGTACCATTTAACTAAAGTGGGTGCCCTGTTTTTTTTCTTCTAAAAAACCATCTATTGCCTCCCTCAAACAAGACCAAAATTAGAAGATTTTCATGGTTCCACCTAGATTCACTAAAGATTCCACCTAGATTCACTAATACAGTCTATATCAGGGGTGTCAAACTTGTGTGGTCACAGCAGCATCATGTGATGTATCATGGCTCCCCCCCCCTTCACTAAACTGGATGTGGGCATAGGCAGTGCATGACACATCTGGGCCATGAGTTTGACAGCCCTGGTCTATATAGTGGGTGTCCCCACTTAGTGATCACAGTTGGAACTGGCAACTTGATCTTAAGCAAAGCACTCACTAAATGAAATGGTTAGTGTGCTTACTTATTATAGCTTTCTTTGCTGTACAACTTGCACAGGTTATAAATGTGTGGACTGGCCACAAAATTTCTTTTCATAAGTGTGAATGGTTGCTGTACAAGATAGTCAATCTACATGTAATAATGTCTGCATATTTCTAAGCAGATATAGGATGCAGCAAGGGTGGGCTTCAAAAATTTTAGCAATGGGTTTTCTTTCCAGTTGCTGGATGGGCGTGGGCATGGTGGACATGGCCTAGTTGGCCTCCTGCACCATGGTGGGGGGTGTTTTTGCCCTTCATGTGGGCTCTGGAGGCTTTCCTCTGGAGGCCGGAAATGGGCCCGAACATCTGGGAGACCCATTTTTACCCTCCCCTCCATGTGCACTCAGTTCCATAATGGGCTGCGTGGGGACTCCTGAGAGAGGCGGAGTGGGCGGGGCCAGCCAGGAGTGGGATTTGGGGGTTCTCCGAACTGCACAGAATCTTAGGTAGGGGCTCTCCCAAATCCCTGCCAACCCCCAGCAGCCCACCCCTGGGATACAGCCTATATATTTACTGGTAAATACAAATTTATACCACAAGTGATAGATTCCCCATTTCCCTTTTGTGTGTGTAAGTAATCTGGAGAAGTAGCCATGGTAGTTTATTGCAGTAATAATAGGAAATTGTGACACCTTAACAGACCATGCTACAATACATTTCTTGTGAAAGGTTAATACATTTGTGGAGACATGAGTATGCGTAGAAAGACTCCTTCTGTCCACATTCCTTCTCTGTTTGTAAAGCTCTGTCAGGCTTCATCTCCATTTGGGCCAACAGTGCCTTTATTTTAATATAAATAATGAAGCGAAGAGCTGGAATAGCACACAGCCTGATCCCTGTGTTTGCAGAAAGCTGTGAGGAGAGTTTTCAGTATTTTATAACTCCCCATCTTGTCAGGGCCAGCTGCCAGTGATAATACTCTCTGTACTGTAATGTATTATGAGCTAAACTTGGAGCAATGGGAGTTGATAAAAACCAGGCACACATTATTAATGAAAGACGATCATGGCAATGGCTGGAGAGAGCAAGAGACAGCCTAACCACAACAAGGCAGGCCCAACTTGACACTTGCAAAATGGGAAGGATGGAGTCTGCACAGTGAGGCAGGCAGATGGGGCGAGGGGGAGAGAAATTGGCTGTTCCTTTTACTTAATAAGAGGGGGAATCACAGCATGGAAACCCAGAGCCTTGAGCTTATGAAAATTAACCTTCCTTTGATTTTTACATTCTACTTGACCCTGGCTCCTTGAAATAAGCATGAAATAGCATTGATTGAGAGTTGGGAAGGGCAACCACTTTATCCTCATTCTAAATGGTCCTTAAGATAGTCTGCTTAACAGATTAAAGGCTTGAAGCCTATATTAGATCACCCCATGTTCTTTTTCTTTGTCACATTTTTCTGTCTTCTCCAAGATTTTAATTATAGCTAGGCATCAAGTATTGGGTGCTACATTTTGTCATAATCTCTCACACAAGGAAACATGCTGAACAGGATTAGAACTAGTACCATAATAACAAGGAATATTTTAATGAATATGTTGACTGCTATACACATGGACTATGTTATAAACATGCCAGCAAAGCCAATCAGCAGATAGGTATGCCTAAGACCTCTGTGTTTTAAGACTCTTTATAGACCATTAGCTGTTAAACAAGTTTCTTAATATAGTGTGGCACCACCCCAACTACTATGCCAATTGAATAATATTATTTTATTGTAAATAAAACCATAGACTCTACTTGTACAAGTCTATTGTTTGTAGAAACTTTCTGATGAATGTTGAAGTTCATCTGCTATGACAAATAAGTAATCACAGCCAAGGTTTCAGTAATAGTGATACACTTGTATTTCTGTTATTCCAAGCAGTGTACAGGTAAGTGTAATTAGAATAGCTGACAGTGTAGGGATTTACTACAGGAACTGCTTGTTTTAAGACCTTTTGAAGCTTTTGCTTCTCTAACAGGATATGTGTTACAAACATTTCTTAAATGGAAAAAAAAATCCAAAAATGCAATTATACTTGGAACTGCTAAATTCTAAGTAAAACAGCACAACTACAGTATATTCCACTATTTTGCTTTGCACCTTCGCTGGAAGGCAATTAGTTTGAGAAAAGGAAGGGAGGCAGCTGAATGTGTGAAAGGAATAGGAAGAACAGCATTATCTGGATTTACTGTTCAGAAATAATTCCAGTTGTAGTCCGATATATCTTCTTCCTTTGGAACTAATAATCCTGATATTTTAGGGTGTTCGTGTGAAAAACATAGTCATTCCTTTTAGGGGAGGATCTTTTTCTAAAGAAATTAATTTTTATTTGTCTTGGAAAATGCATGGTTTCCCCGGCCCGGTAGTCTTGTAAATCAAAAGATTTTGGCCAGAGAGTGTATATGTGTGAAATAGAGTGATACTTAATTCTCTACTGGCTAATCATAACAAAAACTCTTACTTTCCATCTGAACTAGAATTTTGCAATGTAAACAGTGAGTAGGCTAGCTTAAATTTGGAAAGAGATTATCACTCTCCACAAAATAATTATTGAAAAAGATACAAGAGTGCTTTTTAGCCCTTTACTGCTGAATGGATACACTTTCTATCATTCTTCTGAATAGTCAACTATTGAAGTGTATTAGGAAGTTATCTTAATTCTGGCTTTGATTGCTCACAATTTCATACTTTTTTTTCCCTTGGGAGGGAGTATTGGTGACAATTCAGAAATTGCTTAGCGAAAACTGCCTCCCCCAGGCTCTGGAGACCCTCCAGAGGCTGGAAACGGGTCCGTTTCCAGACTTCCAGAGCTCCAGAAGGTCTGTTTTTCCCTCTCCCTGAGACTCCGTGCGGGCTCCATCCAAAATGGGCCACATATAGTCTCCTGGGAGGGGCAGGGTGGATGGGCCCAGACAGGGGTGGGTCTAGCAGTTCACTGAACCAGCCATAACGTTAGCAGTGGGTCTGCCTGAACTCGGAGGAACCTGTATCAGCAGCCCATCCCTGCCTAAAGCCATGTAAATACAATTAAATAGTATCACCAGTTAAAATTATGTAATAAAATGGTTTTATCTGCAAATTTGAAGGACCAGCAAAGAAAAAGCAAGACGGCTCTATAAAATTGTAAAGTCCAGCAGTTGAACTAAGATATATGGTGGCACTGGGAAAACAAGTAGATTGGGAAGTTGTAAGTTACCAATTAAAAAAATTAAAGTTTTGGGAGTGATCATGTGCTTAATAAGGAAAGTTTTACTTAATTTTTAAGTAAAGTTGCAGAGATGTAGCTAATGTCTTAATATGGTGACTGTATGAGATTATTTTTCCTGCATTTCATACAATTCAATTTGCTTGTCACAAATATTTACAATTTTTGATTTTCAATATTTTTTATTTTATTTATTTATTTATCGTATTTTTATACCGCTCCCTCTCCCAAAAGGGACTCGGGGCGGTGTACAGTCTAAACATATAAAGATACAGTCAACAGTAACAGTAATTAACTCAGAATTGAATATAGATAGATGAAAATAGGATAAATGAGTAAAATAAGTAAGTAAGTAAATGATTGAGTCCCATCAAATAGAATTAAAAGTCTTATTTGAATCTAAAATTTAAAAATCTCAGAAAACCTTTAATTGGCTAGGCCGGCCTGCTTAAAAAGTAAGGTCTTGACTGCACGCCGGAAGGTTAGGATGTCCAATGTGTCTCGTATCTCCGGGGGGAGATAGTTCCAAAGGGAGGGGGCTCCCACAGAGAAAGCACGTAATCTCGGGGTCGCTAGCCGACAACGATCAGGTGGCGGTATCCCAAGCAGGGCGACCCTGTGGGAGCGTACTGGGCGGCGGGAGGTTGTTTGTGGCAGAAGGCGGTCCCGTAAGTAGCCAGGTCCCGAGCCATGGAGCACTTTAAATACTAATAGTACCACCTTGAATCGAATCCGGAAGGCCACAGGAAGCCAGTGCAGTCTGCGGAGAAGTGGTGTTATGTGGGCGTCCTTGGGGGCGCCCATAATCATCCGTGCGGCTGCATTCTGGACTAACTGTAACCTCCGGAGACTCTTCAAGGGGAGCCCCATGTAGAGAGCGTTGCAGTAGTCCAAGCGGGAGATAACGAGGGCGGAAGTGACTGTACGAAGTGCGTCCAGATCCAGAAAGGGCCGCAACTGGTAGATCAAACGAATCTTATAAAAAGCCCCCCTGGCGACTGCTGCAATATGTTCTTCCAAAGACAGCCGTACATCCAGGAGGACACCCAAATTGCGCGCTCTTTCCACAGGGGTCAGTACCTCTCCCCCTATGGTCAGCGAGGGAACAAGCTGACTGTATCTGGCAGCAGGAAACCACAGCCACTCAGTTTTGGTCGGGTTGAGACGAAGCCTGTTATGACCCATCCAATCCCACACGGCCTCCAGACATCGGGTCATCACTTTGACGGCTTCGTTGGGGTGGTCTGGGGTGGAGATGTATAGCTGAGTATCATCAGCGTATTGATGGAATTCCACCCCAAAGCCACGGATGATCTCACCTAGCGGCTTCACATAAATGTTGAACAATAGGGGCGAGAGTACCGATCCCTGAGGCACCCCATAAAGCAGGGGCCTTGGGGTCGATCTCTGTCCCCCTGTCAACACAAATTGCGAACGGTCGGAGAGGAAGGAGGAGAACCATCGTAGGACAGTGCCTCCAATCCCCAGCCCCTCCAATCGCTGCAATAAGATACTGTGGTCGACAGTATCAAAAGCCGCTGACAGATCTAACAGCACCAGGACAGAGGAACAACCTCTGTCTCGTGCCCTCCAGAGATCATCCATCAACGCGACCAATGCCGTCTCTGTGCTGTGCCCGGGTCTGAAGCCCGATTGGAGGGGGTCGAGATAACTCGTTTCATCCAGGTACTGCGGGAACTGACGTGCCACCACAGTCTCTACAACCTTTGCAACAAAGCGAAAGTTGGAGACAGGACGGTAATTTGATAACAGTGCTGGATCCAGGGACGGTTTCTTGAGGAGAGGTCGTACCACTGCCTCCTTCAAGGAGGCGGGTAGAAACCCCTCTTTCAAGGAAGCGTTTATAATGCCCTGGAGCCAGCCTCGAGTCACCTCTCGAAGTGGCCAAGACCAGCCAGGAGGGACACGGGTCCAACAAACAGGTGGTAGCATTCAGCCCCCTCAGTATTCTGTCCACGTCCTCTATGGTAACAGGATCGAACTCAACCCAGTTGACCTCGCCGATATCCACCCCCGCCTTCCCGCCCGGAGATGCCCAGTCGGAGTCCAGTTCGTTTCGAATCTGAGTGATTTTGTCCTGCAGAAACTTAGAAAATTCTTCAGCTCGTCCCTGTAAGGGATCTTCCCGTGTCTCTACCTCCAAGAGGGAGCGGGTCACCCTGAACAGTGCGGCTGGGCGGTTTTCTGCAGACGCAATAAGGGTGGAGAGGTAGGTCTTCCTCGCCATCCTCATCGCCACTAAATACGTCTTAATATAGGAATGTAATAGTTTTCGGTCAGATTCAGAGCGGCTGGCCTTCCAACTGCTCTCTAGGCGTCTTTTCCGGCGCTTCATCTCCCTTAGCTCCTCGGAGAACCAAGGAGCCACTTGGGATCGGTGCCGGGTCAGAGGCCGCAAGGGCACGACTCGGTCTAGGGCCCCAGCAGCCACCTTTTCCCAGGTGGTAGCCAAGTCTTCGACCGAGTCGTGTGTGTGAGCTTCGGGAAGTGGCCCAAGCTCCATCAGGAACCTATCTGGGTCCATCAGGCGCCTGGGGCGGTACCATTTTAATGGTCCCGCCTCCCTGCGGTCGGGGTGTGCGGAATGGAAGTCGAGCCTTAGGAGTAAGTGATCTGACCATGACAGTGGTTCTAAAGCTGTATCCTCTATACCCAGATCACTTTGCCACTGGTCGGAGACAAAAACTAAATCCAGGGTGTGACCTCCCACGTGAGTAGGGTCCCGAATTAGCTGGGTCAGGCCCATGGCTGTCATGGAAGCCATGAACTCTTGAGCAGTCCCCGAAGTACCGCCGGCAGAGGGTAGGTTGAAGTCCCCCATGACCATGAGCCTGGGGGTCTCAACCGCTATGGCGGCTATAACCTCGAGGAGCTCAAGCAGGGCAGATGATGCATGGCAGGGAGCCAGGTATGCGATCAACAAGCCCATCTGTACCTTGGAGCCGAACTTCACGAAAAGAGATTCACACCCGGTCGTCTGAGAGACAGTGGACTCCCTCAGACATAGATCTTCCTTAATAATCATCGCAACACCCCCACCCCTCCCCTGGGCCCTCGGCCGATGAAAGACCCGAAACCCGGCTGGGCACATATCTACAAAAGGGACTCCTCCCTCTGGGCCCAGCCAGGTCTCGGTGATGCCCATCAGGTCCGTCCCCCCCTCAGAGATCAGATCATGAATGAGGGGGGCCTTATTCATGACAGACCTGGCATTACATAACATCAGCCGAAGGCCCAGGGCCCTATCGCTCAGACCTCCTGGGGAACGGGATGTGACAAGGGGGTCGGAGCGCGTCACAGCAGAAAGATAGCGGAGGTGCGCTCCCGGAGCAGAATGTGGCCCCCTATAAACGCCAGATCTGCCTCTCCCGCTCACCGTACTGATAGATTTAATGTCACCCTCCCTGGGATAACCCCCCATCCTCAATAGAGCCTTGTCAGAGCCTGAACCCTCCCGGCAGCATTCCATCCGTGGTCCGGTCCTAGCCCTATGCGGGTTGTCCCCTAACTCCCGCCCGATCAAACCTAATCTATTTAAGAATTTAAATAAAAATTTTAAATAACCCTCCCTCCCACGCTTCCGGCGGTCCCACCATCTCTCTGGATCCCAAGATCCGTCCTTGAGATAGGCTCTGGATAGGTAAGAGGGCCAACTTTGGGATAGGGGGGCATGTATACAATTGCACTAAAATTATTTGTCTTATGATTTGAGGAATAAGCTTCTCTAAAACTCTATGTTTTCACAAGAATGCATAGAATTGCTTAATAAATTCAATAAGTACAGTATGGTTGGTTGGTAGTAAAAGCAATTTAAAAGATTGAGAATAAAATTATCTTAAATTTTGCATGCACTTGGTTTTTTTTTTTTTGCAGGCAAGGGAGATTGTAGAAAATTTACATTCTTCTGGGTTTTTTTTTTCCATTACTCCAGAAATTCTACTTCCCTTCCAGTGGTGGATAGACTCCGTATTTCATACAAATTTTAATGACTTGGCATATTTTATTAGATGCAGTTGCAAAAAATTAGCAGAAGGCTGTTGCCTTTCCCCAACAACTCTTCCCTTGATCTTGGCAAACTAGTTTTGATATTTCTCTTAATGGGAGTTTGGGTGGTACAACTTTGCCTGTTATAGACAGTGGGGTGGGACTTTGCCTCTATAAGATGTTACTATTGGGATTTTCCTCTCCTTGTTCTATCTCTTCATTGGTGTTGAGTGCAACCTGAGGATCACAATATGGGACACGTGATCCTGAATCTATCACAATATGGGACACGTGATCCTGAATCTATCTCACTGCAGGTTGACAAAGAAAAAATACCCGTTACAACAATGCTGTTTTCAACCTAAGATCAAAGTCATATTTCATATGAAGTAGCACCCATAATGTTTACAAAGCCACTGTTTGCTTTCTCTATATTGAATTGGTTTTTATTGCAAAGACTAACATGAGTACCTTTAAGAAATAAGTACCATATGGTTTTAGTATGAAATGTCAAGGTAAATAAAGTCAAGAATGTAATACAATACAGTATGAAGAAAGTTAATTGCAGAGTCATCGTTTCAAAGATGATATGGAGTTATTTTAACTCTTGGAGGCAAGGCTCTGTATTGTATCCATTAAGCATTTTTATAACATTCCTTGTTCTCAAAATCAGCTAAATGCTATATATCTCCTTTTTCCAGACAAAGCAAGAAATCTTAAGTGTGAACATAAAATATTAAGAAAATGTGTTCCTGCTTATTTATTTTAATTGTCCCATTTTGAAATTATTTTTAAAATGTAAACGAAACCACACTTATTTAGGGACTTATAGAAAAACAGAACAAGATACAAGTTGTATTTATAACTATATTGGATTAGGTAATTTATATCTAAATTTAACATAGCAACATTTGATTGTACAGTATATGCCCACAGAATCATTACAAGCATTTACATATATGTTTTGCATAAAAGTCATTGCCTACTGCAATGCACCTTAGTTTTTATTGTCAAATGGTTTGTAAATGTATTCTGAAACTTAGATTCTCACAGATATCTGAATCCTAATATGGCGCTTGTTTGATTTTCGGCCAACATAATATATTGTGGTTTATAAACCACACATTATGGCTTCCTATTTTGTGTAAATTACTCCACTGTTTAAAAAAGAAATGGGTTGCTTATCATCTTAAAAAAACCAGGCAATATCAGCAATGGTCCAAATTGTTACATTCTAGAAGCAACCAAACCAATAGATAACCTGACAGGTTTTTTTAGAGGATTATGTTTTAAGATTAACATTGAAGGTGCTATGAATTAATATATTGAAGTTTGGTATGAAATACAGTGAGGCAAATATTAAATACATTAATAATTGCCTAAAAAACAAATAAAAGCATTAAAAATAACCAAATTAGGAAAAACATGATCTACCAGGATCTTGAGCTTTTCCTAATTTGGTTATTTTTAATGCTTTTATTCATTTCTTAGACAATTACAAATTGCATATAACTTGAAGAGCAACTGCTGGAACCATTGATAAATATGATGAATGAAACTAAAGAAAACAATGGCAGCATGGGAGGACACATACATAACTCTGTTTGGTTAATCATATAGATAAATTTCCTTGCTGAATGTACATTACAAAATGTTTACAACAATGCTAGCTGATTGATTCAAAAAATGTGTTTCAGATATAATATATATTGATCAAACAGGCTATATTCTAAAGAGAAATATCAAGAACAGTTAAGTTCATAATCAATATGGTAGAACATATAAACAAAAAGGGGAAGAAAGCTGCACTAATCTTTCTGACCATAGAATAATTTCCAACAGTTTGCAGTGTCAGTTCTTGCTGACCGTACTGAATAAAATAAATCTCAAAGAAGAATTCCAAGAAGAGTTGGGTCAAAAACATATATCAATGGTAAGAAAGCAATTGCAGCTCACTCTGCAGATTTTTAAATCAGTAAAAGGCAAGATTGTTCACTCTCTCCTTTATTTATTCATCATTGATCTAGAAATACGGACAGGGAAGGTTAGAGTGATAAACAAATTCAGGTTTCCAAATCCATGGAGAGTGATATAAATTTAGATGTTATGCAATGATGTATTATGGTATTAATCATCACAGAACCACAATAAGAAGACTATTCAAAGTTAATAGTTTTGGAGATTTTTCTGGATATAAAATCAATGTTCAGAAACCAAAAATAGTTACAAGAAATACAATGAGAAACTAATTTTTTTGCAGGAAAAATCTGACTGTGTACTCACTTAGTGAAATATCTTGGTCTGCCTTTGACAGGTAACAATCAATGAAATATATAAAAATAACAATGTCAAATTATGGCAAGAGATCTTGAAAAGTGGAGGAATTTAAAGCCATCTTGGTTAGGATCAATGCAAGTATTAAAATGAAAGTATTGTTCAAGATAAATTATTTATTCCAAATGGTGTAAATTACAATTTCAGAACTTTGCAGGAATGGCAAACAATTGTCAATACACACATATGGAGCGGGAAAAGACCAGAAGTTAAAATTTTTGCAAAATTCAAAAGACAGAGGTGGTCTTGCCCTTCCAAATTTTAAATTGTATCATAAAGCAAATTGCTTGCTATGGATAAATAGAATGGACAACAATCCTGAATAGTAGAATGTCAGTATAGGAAAGTACCAGCTTAGCTAATGGACTTCACAGACATTTATGGTACAGAGAGAAAGGAAAATAAAAATTTGGAAGGACATATCATTAGACAAATCTCACTGGTTCTCTTAGCCAACCTGCTATTTTGAGGTGTCAGTGAAAGCTGTTTATGCCATTTCAGGCTTCTTTAGATTTTTTTGGATACTCACAATCCTTTTGTACCTACACTTTGATGCCTCTCAAAGTTTATTTTATAGACTATATGTACATGCCTACATACATAGTACATGTTATTGGTATATATGGCTATAGTGGATCAATTTGTCTTGTCTTTGATATCTATCTATAAGGTGCTTAGACTGACAAACAACAAAAGCCCTATAAGCTTTTTATATAGTAGTTTAAGTTACTGGCTTCATTATTCTTTACTTTTTAAGAGAGTGTTTAATTCTACTCCACATGTTAATGATTGTGCTAGATACTCAGTTCTACCACTGTTCCTTTGAGTTTTAATATGGAATTAATAAAGTTTTATAAAGTGCAGTATTATTTTAATTATAGAGTTTTGCAGTGCGACAGAAGGTCCTTGACATTTATATCTAATAAACTAAAAAGTAATAATAAATGTACTCCTTTTTTTAAAAAGAACAAGTTTTATTCAGTTTTTCACATGAATTAAAAAGCTCTTTTCAGTGGACAACATAATTCTGGGTTACCACTTTTACATGCAAATATGACATGGTTATATATTCATTTTTGCATTCAACTTCCTATCTTATCCAATTTTAACTTAATTCTATTATTGCCTTTTCCATTCCAACTTTTATAGAAGAAAAGAACAAACAAATTTATTCCTAGTCTCTGATATTAGTCTCAATCTAAACATCCTCTCAGTTCATTTCAATTATTTCAAATATATACTTTTAACGTTAATATTTCTTTTAAAGATAAAAATAACAGTATGCATTCATCTAATAAAAATTATTAATGTCCCTCCTTCCTCTTAATAATCTATATTACCCTATTCCCATATCTTCATACTTATTACCTTTTAATTCTTTTATCTGTCAGATTTGCAGTTTCATCACATATTCTTTCCATAAATTCTAAATTAATACAAGTTTTTACACAAGAGAAAAAACATAAGTCCTCCCTCTTTTACTAATTTGAGTGTGTCATCTCAGTGGTTTAAATATGTCTTAATTCCCTCACCTTAATTCCCAATAAACATTTGTTTTTCACTAGTTATAATAATGGTCATTCCCTAAAAAACTACATGACATTATATATCTTTTCTGTCAGATTCCGCAATATATTTTCCCCTTTAATTTCATAGAATTTATTTATAGCTTCAAAACAAAGATAAAAAGAAAACAAACAAACAATCCATTTAACTAATTCTGGTCACTAGTATTAATCTCACTTTTAAACATCCTCACAGTTCATTTCAATTATTTCAATTTATTTAATACACATTAATGCTTCTTTTAAAGATAAGAATAAAAATATGCCTTCACCTATTAAAGAATATCAGTGTCCATCCCTCCTCTTAGCAGTCTATATTTCCCTATTTTCTAAATATTTTGTAATTGCAAATACATTCTTACTACCCCTCATCTCCATGCGGAATCCCCCTTTTTAAATTCATTAATCATTATCTCTATGTCTTCTAAATAGACAGTCTCTTTTCATTATTTTACAATTCCCATATTTTTTTATTTCCTGCTCCTGTTTCTCATTACCTCTCTTCCCCTTTATTTTCCCATATCTTTTCTCCCTCCAGTTTGTATCCCCCTTCCTCTTTCTATCTTCTTCCCCCTTTTCTGCTGTTTCTTTCTACCTTTCCTAATTTCACAGGTATTCCCCTTTTTAGTTACCTTCTTGAATCTCAAATTTTTACCCCCCCCTTCTTTTCCCTCTTCTTTGTGGTGTTCTTTGTGTTAATTGTCTATGTAAGATGGCTTCTCCTTGAACTAACTCCTCCTTCTCTGAAGTTCTTTCTTCATGTTCTTCAATCGCCATTTCCATAGCTTTTAAAATAGAGCCGAGCAATTCACCTCTTTCCTGTAGTGATTCTTTCATATTTTTAAGTTCCATTTTTAGTTCTCGAAGAGATATCATCATTGCACACTCTTATGATCATTAAAATCCACAAAAAAGCTTTTATTTTTCTTCTTTCTTCTTCAGGCTTTCTAGATTCACAATTATTCCAACACTAGGTCTATACCAAAATCACCAATTAGTGATTTTGTCACCAGTCAGTCTTTTCTTACTTTTTCTTTTATTCTAATTCAGCTTTCACTTTCTAGGGTTCTTGTTTTGTTGTTTCAAAATTTCCTTTACATTGTATCAAATTAAGTTCATAGAGAAACAAGATCTTTTTCTTTTTAAATTTTAATTTTTGTCCACTAGATGGCACTCTCCGTTATGCAAAGTCTTCACCTTTTTCCCCTGTTTTATTATTCAGGGCTTTTCGAGCCTCAATATTCCAATACAATCAAATCTCCAATTTGTATATTTCCCCCCCAACACTCTTAAGTCCAGCTTTAATTTATGTCTGTTTATTGCCAAAATATTTTAATCCAATTTAGTTAAGTATCTTGTTCTGGTTTCTTCCTTTCCTGGTTTGAAGCCCCATTCAGCTGTCAAAAGTTATTTTTATTTTTCCTTTTTTTCTCTTTGTATTTCTGTCACTTTTTTTTCTTTTCTTATAAATTCTTATTTTGTTAACCTGGAGTATCTTTTATATAGTTGTTGCGCTTAATTGTCCTGGCTCTCATGCTATCCACTTCTTTCTTCACTCCTGCACAAACTTAGTCCAGCTGAGTCCTCTTCGGGGTGGCCATTTTAGACCACAGCTTCAGTCTTCAGGGGGAAAAATTGCCAAGCCCAGGGGGGGGGGGATGTGGCTCCCCTCGACCTGGCTGGTGGCTTCCCCTTTCTCCACTGCCCCTCCGAGGCAGCTCCAGCTCCTAATCACAAGGATTGGGGTTCTCTGACGAAAGAACATGGGCCATAGCCATGGACGATCGTGGTCTACGGTTCATCAGCGAGGAGGGCTTAACCCAGAAAAAATAAATGTACTCCTTATAGTCTTACATGAAGTTGTGAAGAAGGATGATTAGCTGTGTGTCTCTAGATAAATCTATTTTGCAGCTATACTGTTTGTAATCCTTCACTGCAAGGGTGAGCAACTTAAAGCCCAGAATCACATAAAGTCCCTGAACCTATTTCATAGAGCTCCAGATCTCTATTTGATCATGTGCTGGCCACACCCATGCACAGTTTAGCAAACGGGAAAAAATTCATGATACGTCATGTGACGCTGCCATGATGACGAGTTTGACACCTGTATGGTGTCATCTTCCCAGATGATTCAGATATTTTACTGAGAAATGAAACTGGCTGAATCTAGACCAGGGGTGTCAAACTCATAGCATCACATTGTCATCACATGACATATCGTAACTCCCCCTCCCCCCCTTGTAATACACAGACTATGAATCCTTTTTACAAATGCTGAAGTAGGAAAGCACTTGAGAGAAAGAAAGGACAATACTCTCTAATGATTGTGCTGTTCTGTCTCCTAATTATTTTGGGATGTTTCTTCTTTGATTGAGCCACTGCTGCTTTTTCCAGGACACCACCTGTCCATACTTGTCTAGCCAATATCTCCTGTTCCAGAATATTTCATCCTTAGTCTAATGAACATGTTTGCATTTCTAGACTTCACCTGCTTTTATCATTCTTGAATAAAGACACATTTTTCAGTCATGAATGGAACAATATCGCTCCACAATATCTGCACTTTGAACTGAAACAAGCTTTATTGCAATGTAAAATATTAAAGGGCTTTATTTGCAATTATGATTTTATAATTATTGGTTGGTAACTCACTGAAATACTGATTGGCACTGAGTATATTCAACCAGTGTAGCAAAAAAGTACATTGTAAAGAATTGGACACATACAGAATGTGCAATATTTTGAAGGTTGAGGCTTTACTGGAGATTTTAACATGTGTTCCTTGTTGGGATTATTGTTTGACAGAATGACAAACAAGATTCATCGGAAAAAATAAGATACACATTTTAGTGTTTAAATTGGTTGAAAACCCAAAAGAAAGAACTTAAAAATTTCATATACAAAGGCAAGTCAGTGCTGTGTCAATTTAAAAAAAATCTTTTTGGAGAGTTAACAATTGACAAATAATGAAAGTAAAACAGTGTTTATATGTTTTTGATTAATAAATGCACAGAATAATAGTTCTGATATCTTCACTCCACTTCTAGGTGGGAATAGAAGATATGAGGACAGAGGAACCTTTTTCTTATTAATAATGAATTTCCAGTATATTCATGGAAAGAACATTCAGATATCTGAAACACACACACACAAGAAATGCAGGACCAATCCAGTTTATTGTCAAACTACTGAATCACTTAAAAAAAACAAAAAACACCTCAGATGACGTTACGAAACTTGACAGAGGATGCTGAAAAGCAAGTGTTTTATTGATGCAAAATAAAATATTTAGACTTTGTTCTTACAAAAATCAACAAAGATTTATTCAATTATTACTTACTAACCTGTAAATACATAAATTTTTGGAATGAAGAAATTAAATCTGTCTTGGCTATGAATAATTACATTGATAAAAATATTTTACCAAGATTAAAGTTTCTATTGCAGATAATTACAAATTATTCAGCCTTTACTGTAAATAAAGCATTAAATGACTGATATAGACTAGTAATGAATTATATACAGTACATTTAATACAAGGCTAATGATTAATTTCAAAAAAACAAGGAACCGTAGTAACTATGAATTTTGAGTATGCTATGTCAGCTGATTAATATAAATTTCAGAATGGATCTTAATTCTTTATGGTTGTATCATGTTTATAGAAGAGGCAGGCCTTTTAGAAGTGGTCCAAAGATATATCTGGATTGATATAAACAATATTCAAGAGTCTGTATAACTTTAAGTAACTTATTGTTTGAGACAAATGGAACAAAAGCTCTGATTTTTCCCCATTTTACTCATTATTGAATGACTATGTTATGATTAAACTTTGCTCAGTAGAGACCGAAATCAGTAGATTTTTTTGGAGGGAGGGGCTATCTACCTCTATTTCATTACTGAATTTTATTATTATCTTTAATACGTGTTTTTCAATATCCTTTTAGACCTTATTTGAATTTGTATTATACTAATTTCTTCTTGAAAATTCTAACTCCTAGCTTATAAAAGTAATTAAATAAAATGAAAACAATGGGAAAATAAATGTAAATGCAGACCAGAGGGCACTGGTACCCACTGCACGTTTAAGTATGTTAAGTCTCATTTTGTCATGGCCCCAGAGTAAGGCTCCAAGACACAGGCAGACAGGTCCCACTGGGCATTGCTTCCACTAATTCAACAGCCATTGCATCAAATGCTGACACCCTCTTAGGTCCCTCCTCATCTGGGACTAATCCTTAGTTAGCCAACATGAGCAAACCCCTTCAGCCTGAAAAGCCTGCACCTCATCAAAGAAAAGTGCCTTGTGAGCAAGTAGCAAGACACTAACTTTACAAGCAAGACGGGTGCCTCATTATTGGCAACAGCTGAGCAAGGAAAGGACTTTTTCCTACTTCTGCAAAGGAGTGGGTTTAAACTAGTCAAGGATTGCCTTCTGTTGCTGGAAGCAACTTTGATATCTGGCTTTGTGTATTCTTGCTGTTGACTCCTGCTACGTTTTCGATCTTAGCACGTTCCTGACCAAGTCTTGGCTCGTCCCTCTCTACTTTTCAAGGCATTGTGAGTTTCTGATTATGGACTGTTTGACTCGGATTACATTTTCTCTTCAACCTCTAGTAGGCTGCCATGCACACACATATTCTTCCCCCATCCTGCTCCCCAATCCCCTTTCTGCTACCATCTGTCCTGACAAGCTTCCTGATGTCTTCACAAGCCTTGCTTCAAATGCTCTGCTTAATTGCTCTGTTCCAACTTTTGTTGTGCCTCCCATTGTTTCCCTCTCTTCACTGATTTTGATCAAACGTCCTCCAACGTGTGTGTTCTCCCGCCCAGCACCTCTGCCTGCATCACACCTGCACTTTGTCTGCTGGTTGCATGGGCATTTATTGCCTTTGCTAAAGTCATGACACAAAGCATTTATGCATGTATTTATTTAACTATTTGGAATCCAGCCCAATTGGATTGTTTACACCTATATAAAATGTGAATGTATACTTATATCATGGTATACTTATAACAGTACATTAATTTAAAAATGGTCACTTACAGTCATTCCAATTCAAAGGCATGCTTGAACATTGTGATATTGAAAGTTTTGCAAAATGCAAGGAACTATGTCCTAGGATATACATTATGTTCCAAAACATGGAAGTTACCACTTGAGAAAGCCTTTTGCTAACCTCATTCTATGTACTTTGTTTTATGGTGTGTATAGTTGACACCCAACTAAATTTTAAACCATTCTTAGAGATCAAGTAATAAAATTGTATCAATTTGTGTTTTAGGAATAATTAAAATAATAAAGACTTTTGTTAGATTCAGAAAAAATATTATAAGTATATCTTTTTGCATTAGAAATTGGTTCCCACTTCTCAAAATGTATACAGTGTGTACCTTAAGTTGGAGAAAATTGGATATTATTACTATTTTCTGTAGCTGTCAATTTCTACAGTTAGCTGTATTTTGTCATTTCATTCCATTCATATGGCAGCTGATGTCATTGTACTGCTCTGGGAGACTTAACAACAGTTAAAGAATTTTAGGAATATGGTTTGAATAACTAGCATGTAAGTGGGAGTCTATACTGTAGCTTAAGTAGATTTGCAAGCTTTTAACCAGGAGTAGGATTCTACCGGTTCGTATCTATTAGCTAGAACTGGTTATTAACATTCTAAGCAGTTTGGAAAAATGGTTGTTAGGAAAAAAAAACAACCCTTTTTTATTTTTTTCAACTTTACTGGCCCAATCCTGTAAGGAAGGCAGGAAGGAAACATTGATGTTGCTTACAGAAACTGCCTTTCCATTAACCCTTATTACATTCTTGGCAGGACTAGTCTTCCTGTCTCCGGAGCTTTTCTGGAGTTTTTTTTTTTCTCCTTTGCTGGTACTTTGCTTGTGTGGAACATGTGTGTAGCCATTTCACTTGGAAACTTGATAGCTTGAGTTTCTTAAAGGGGAAGGGTTGTTTTAAGCTTTTTACACTGCTGTTGGGAGGAAATACTCCCCTGTTGGAGTTAGCGCTTTGAAGAAATAATTGAATAATGAAGCAGAGATGCCACAAAGAAACTTCTAATGACAAGGAACCAAGATGAGTGACATTCGGCAAGGCTGCTTGGTTAGCTAGAAAGATTGACATTCAAATGTGAGGTTTACATACCCTTTCTAAGTTTTGCTTTAAAACTGTTTTTTTAGTGAAGTTTAATCCTGTGTCTATTGATTGGATAATTTTCCCTATTCAGCTTTGTTTGGAAGGAAAATGGTTAATCTCTGTTCCTAAAAATAAACTGGGTTGAGAAATTTGGCTAGTTCCTGTGTCTATTTGTTTTGGTAATCAGTTTAACAAGCAACAGCTACTGTTGTGATTAAATTATTTCTATTGTGTTTGAATTTTTCCTGCCTTATGGTTTCTTTTACTACCTGGGGAGGGAAGTCTTCCTTAACTGCTTTAGTGGTATCTGCAACTGTCCTTTTGGGGTGTACTTCCAAGAGACAGGATGCAAGCTTGGCACTGATTTTTTTACTGCCTTTCTGGGGGGCATGTGACCTTTCCTTAAATCTGTGTCAGCCTTCAAGATTTCTTTGCTTTGCATCTTTCGGCTGTCATAAGTAATGGGGGGGAGGAGGCATGAAATAATTGTGGGAAGTGATCTGGAGGTTTTTAAAATTACGGTATAAGTTTTTTTGGGGGGAAGTTTCTTGTTTATGCTTCTTTCCTGTGCTATGCGCAAGCGCGCCTCTTTATCAAGATAGGCCAAGGTCAATGGACAGATGCCTGCATGACATTACCCACAACTTTAATTGGATGGACAGTTTGAACTATTGTGGGTGGGAAAGTTGCCATCACTTTCTATATGTGATTTTCGCGCTCAATTCCTCAGATTCAGAATTCCTTTGATGCTACCACTTGATTTCCAGTAAAAGATATCTTTTCTTTAATCACTGGAGTCTTTTTTTCTTGGATTTTGAATGGAGCACCAGCTGACATTCTGGATGATTTCCTTAGAATATCTTGTGAGGTGAGTGAGACCAGCTGGTGTCTTTAAGTGGTACAAATGGATCTAAGGATTGCTTCTCCTGGGTGTGCTCTTTCTGGAGAGCTTAAATGACCTCTCTGATAAAGGGTTTCACTTTATGAGCAAGAGTTGGATGCTGATAGTTATCATTGCATTTTAACTACTTTCATTCCTCAAGGTGCTCTGGCACCCTGCCTGATTTATAACTCTGGCTTGCAGGTCTTTTTAATCTAATGATTGGTATTTAGGGCAGCTTTTTGCAAGCAAAGAAGCTTTTTGTATTTTTGTACAGGTAATCCTTGACTTACAACAGTTCATTTAGTGACCATTCAAAGTTACAATGGCACTGAAAAAAGTGACATGACCATTTTTCACATCATTTTATGACCATTGCAGCATCCCCACTGTCATGAGAGGTCAGGTGAGGAGAAGCGCCCCTCGATGTGAGTGATGGTGAGTTGGCCACGCCCACCCAGTCACATGACCACCAAACCATACCCACCAACTAAGCCACACCCACAGAACCGGTTGTTAAAAAATTTGAATCCCACCCCTGCTTTTAACCAATTCTCCAGCTAAAACTCAGGTTAAAGTGTAGCCTTGAATCTGATCACTAGAGAACAATGTTTGCCTAGAATGTGGATTCATTCCTAAGAGGAGTGATTTAACAAACCAAGTAGCTGCTATTATATCTTTCTTTCTTGGCTCATAATATCTAGATGTGATTCATTACTAAGTGTCTGTCCTTATATCATTGGTTGGCATTTGCAAAAAAGATCCGGTAGACTCTATACAGCGATGTCACTTCATGCTTAGCTTTATTTACTATATTTACCATATTGTATTTTAATTCTACTTTTGGATAAATAAGATCATCAAAATGGGGATTTTTTAAATAAGAGGTTATCTGTAGTGTACTGAGTCATTGTTATCATTATTGGTTAAGTATACCTGTGATCTTGTAGTGTTGTTTGGTTACTTTGGCTGCTTGATTCATTAAAGAAAGCAGCTGTAAAACTTGCTTTTGGTTATAGTGCCTTGTTTTGATCAGTAGAAAAGTTCTGATCTGATTATGTACTCTTAATTTCACTTAAAGGGGAAATAAAAACAAGAGATGCAGAGCCAAGGAAAACAGAAAAGAAAGATTAGGTCTTCAAGGACAGATGAAATAGTGAATTATGGAGTATTAGTGTTCTCTGTGCTTGGTTTTTTTGCTTGCAGATGTTTCATTACTACTAACTAATGTCAGTGCAAGCAAGTGTGGAGTTTGCTCCTTGTTCATATGCAGTAATTTGCCCTGCCAATTTTTGTAAAGTTTTCTTTCTGTTAGTTCCTTAATAGATAATTGGTAGGACAAGCTCTTTATGAGAAATTAGGGACACCAACTCAATACAGAGAAATCCTAATATATGGCATTTTTTTTTTGCTATAGAGCCTTAGGTGGAGCAATTTTTATTTTTTAATTTTAACTCTGCTATTCTTGTAGATAAAATCTCCTTGTTTTGAGAAATCTTTAATATTTTATGTCTAAGAAAAACATAATTCATTAAATATAAATTTGAGGTGTTTCAGAGACCTAGAGATGAAAAAACAGAAGCTCAATAAGATTGGTGACACAGCAGAAATAAAACTGTCAAGATAGACTGGTTGTGGACCATTTGAACAAAAGTGTGTATAGGAACTTGAGGACTTGCACAGATGAGCTATATTTAGGTCCACAAACAATTAGTAGAACTGCAAAAACTTGCTATTGCACTAATCCATACCAGCCTATGGAGGTTTGTCCTTCTCATGGAAACACCCATTCAAACTCAAACCAGGAATTGTTTACCAGAAAACAAACAATAAAAATTTCACAGGAATTTGGGTTGGATGGGACAGAATGGGACAACTCGCCACAGCCAACTCACGGCCACCTTGCCATGGCCAATTCTTCACAGCTAATTCGCCAGCTCACCATGGCCAACTCGCTGTGGGACAACTCACCAGACAATTTGACAATTCAATTTAATTATTTAAAATAAAATTTAAAAATATTTCAGTTGTTGTCATTCACATTTCATTTTGTCCCTCTTTTTACACCCATTCTTTAATAATTCTATTCCAGCATTTCTTTTTATATTAGTGTATTTCTTGCCCTGCAGCAGCTTTTCCTGCAGTGAGCTGGGCATGGTGAGTTGTCCTGTGGTGAGATGGCAATGGCAAATTGTCATAGACTTGGGGGAGGGAAGTCTTCGGGAATATATAGCATTTAGATCAATAGTTTTCCTGTACTATATTCTTCCTGTCAATTTCCTAACTCAACTTAACTAGGACCTCTTCCTTTCTCTTGCTGTTAGTAAGCCTCTTTGAATTTACAAATACAAAAATTAAAAACTAATGCCAAGAACACTATAAAAAAAGAAATGCAGAGCTAAAAGATTTCTCTTCCCTCCTGACAAATATAAACAACTTCAGTAACTCTATCATTTTTTAAAAAAGAAATGTCTACTTCCTGTATCTCATCCCTTATCAATAGTCAAATTATAAAAACTCATCATTCAATCCTTATCAGCAAAAGTCTATTAAGAACTACCAGAAACAGTAATTTATTGTATTTTAACTATAATCTAATAAATCATTTTGTATTTCAATTTATCACTTTCTCTAAGAAATACAACTCTGAATAAAAATGAAATGTGAAGGTGCAGATGGCTGGATTCTAAATTCTCTCTTGATTTGACTCTGGTTCTAATGAGATCTTATTCCTTTCTGCAAATGCTTTGATAGCTTGAAGTCAATGTGCTGATGTTACCTGTCTAATCAGCCACCATTGAGTCCCATGTTAAAAGAGAAGATTCTATTTGTTTTTGGATCCAACTTTTGAACCTAAGTTGGTTGAACCTGAAAAATTGGCATAGACTGGATTATCCATTTCCAGTCCTTTCTTTTTTGCATTAGAGTTATAATGTGCTTTTGTTAAGTCTGTATTGTTAGTACTTCATTCTTATGTTTGGATACATTAAATCCAGATTAATTTTGATCTATCTTTCTTTGATGCTGGTGGTGGTTTGTGTAATGGTTTTGTGTTTCAACAGGAAGTGAGCCAATTTAATCTATAAATCTCCTCAATTCATTTTCCTTAAAAAACCCTTGAAGACCCTTGCTCTCTCTGCCAAATAATTTCATGCCAGGTGGGAAAATGCTGTTTGAGTATGTTTGGTTCTATTTTTGCTCAAAACATTAATGACTTGTGAAATCTTGTGCATTAACTATGACCAATAATACTAGCAATTGTATAGGAAAACATCTGTTGAAGTGTGTTGTAGATTGCTTTCTGAAATTGAGCTATACATATCCTGCCACTTTGAGAGAACATCTATTAGAATCAATTTTCCTATTAAGATATCTCATTAGAAAATATTGAGCTAGTTGCTACATATATTTTAGTTAGTCCTCTGAGTCTGGATTAAATTCCTTAACTTTCTTAAAACAGACTCTAGTAACTTATTTTATAATGTATTCATTTGTTTATGGTCTAAGACCAAATCACAGAATTTTGAAAAACACAGCTTTGGCAGGAATTTGTGAGGGAAAAATGAGTTTAAGTATATAGTATATAGTCTGTAGAAAGGATAGTAAAAAGAGATACTACAGAAGCTTTGGCCTCTGATCAAGAGAGTAAGAGATGAAGGGATCTGTCTGGGTTTTTTTTCAAGAAAGAACATACAAATAAGATAATATGACCTTCAAAGTTGATTGAATGACATATCTCCAAGAAGTTGCCTGTTATGTTTAACCTTTTGCTCTTGGTTGATGAATGAGGGAAGACTCTGCTGCCAGTCAGCTCACCTACACTCAAATGTTACAAGAGAGAAGATGCCAAGAGATGCAAGGCATTTGCCAGTTCCACTCTCATGTACTGTACATTTCAACAAAAAGGAAACCAAAACATGATACATAAATCATAAGGATATTAACATTCACAGGTATAATCCTTTAATTTTAAAAGAATTATAGCTGTGAATGTTGATATCCTTATGATTTAGAAGCTCAATTCTAAAGCCTTACATTGTTGGAGGTACACAGAGATGCAAGATTTCAACTGAAAAAGAAAACCTACATGCTGCACTTTAGTTTATATAAAAGTAAGTGTATACTGTAGATTTATTTAGTACATATAATACACTAAATGTCATTGGTTAATTAATGGGCTAAAATGTGTTGGCTAGTTTGTGACTGTTGTATGAACACAGATTGTATGCTTCAGTTGCTGCATCATGCATCATGGTTTTTTTATACAAATGCCTGAGGTTTAATACAGACGAATGAAAGCTTTCTTAAAATCATCTCATCTAATTAGAATCTCCAGTAGGGTTGGAAGCTGCCTCCTGACATTGCCACCACCAAGTTGTCCACTGCTGACACTGCTAATTCTCTTCTCCCTGCCAATGACACCGTGGGCCAGACTGGGACTGCCTGTGGACCGGATATGGCCCACAGGCCATATAAGGCCCAAGTCTGTTCTAGATTAACTTTAATGTTTACTTCATAAGACCAGTTTGGCTTTCTAAGATAGTTGTTGCATATATAGTTTATGCAACAACTCACCAAATATGTTTCTAGTCAATTCAGATGCCATAATTACACTTTTGTAAACTATCCAAATACATGTGCAGATTTTTGGATTAAACTGCATCTTCCCCAGTCTCACTCCTTTGTAAATTTCATTTGTCTAACAATAACTTAGAGTTGATAGAAATTGACCAGTCCTTCTATTATTCAAATTCCTGATTTCATAGTTAATATAGTGAAGAACTTGATTGCTAACTATTCTGGGATCTATATGTCAAGAGTTCCAAGTGATACACCCATAGCAAACAAAACTCCAAGGCAGATAGATTTCTTAAAGAATAGTTTTATTGGATATATCATATTGGCATAGATCTGGTGAAAACTGACTCTGAAGGTCTCGTGGTTTTCCCTTTCCCTAAACAATCAGTCACGTGGTCCAATAGAAGTGCAGTCTGGTTGCTGCGTAACATTACTCCTCCTCTCTCTGACCAGGTGTGAGAATGTCCTTGGTTTCCAAGAGAAAGTATTTTGTTTTGGCTACAAAGCCCCAGCTATCTCTATTCCCCCCTCTCTATGCCTCAGCTCCAGTGTGGCAACACTGAAGGGTCAAAATGGCTTCAGTCAGATCAGCTTCAGGGTTGACACTATAAACACATAAAGATATTAAGGAAACAGATATAGTTATTTATTTGTAAATTGGAAATGGAAAAATTCAGGAAAAAAAATCCTGGTAACGCTAGAAAAACTTGGAAAAAAAGAATAAGAAGAAACTCCAAATATATTTTTAAAGACTAGTCAATGCTCAAATGGTCCTATATTGCTATCCAATATTATTCAAAATATTTTTCCTAAGTTGTAATAGAAATATATTTATTGAGGACAGATAGAGTATGTGAAAGAATAGAGAAGCTTGTCTCAATCTCAGGAATATTTCTGTGTCAATGATCAGAAATTGCAGAAGAAGATGACGCTGCTGATAATGGTACTAGTTTAGCAATTAATATTGATTTTACTTAAACTAATGTCCAAAAGCAAAATTTCTATATCATAACTTTTCTTTTTTTCTTTTCCTCAGTCCTTCCCCCACCCCCCAAAATTGTGAACATGTGGAGGAGACTAAGCTAAAATAAATTATTCTGTTTTACTATTATGTGGATGGTTTGGAAACAGAAGTTTAGAAATACTTGGTATATTAAAGTTCTTCCATTTACTTTTTACTCCATTTGTAATATCCTTTAAAAATGTTAAATTTGTGATTAAAATACCAGTAGATAATATAGTTTCATGAAGCAATCATGATACATAAAGATTACATTTTATTTTCTTACTATAAGAAAATAGTTATTGATTTTTCCCCATTTTCCTCTATTTTTTTCTGTAGCCTCAAAATTTTGAGAAGTTTTATATTTCTGATTTTCAAACACCTGTTCATATGTAATAATGTTCTATTTCCATTCCAGTTATATTTATTAATTAAATTTAAATAGCGCCCATCTCACTGATTAGAGAGCCTCCAGGTCAGGGATGTCAAAATCACGTCGTCACAGCGGCATTATGTGATGTATTGGGACTTTTCCCCCTTCACTAAACCAGGCATGGGCATGGCTAGAGCATGACACATCAGGCCCATGAGCCGGGAGTTTGACAGCCCTGCTTTAGGTGGCTTTAACCCCAAATATGTATTAGAGAGCAGTATGCAGCTCAGAGTCAGTTGATTGGAGACATCTTGAAGACTTGTAACTAACTAGTCATCAGTTTCATTTGTTATGAATACTATATTCTCAGAGTAACCATAGTACAGTGAACTGCCATCAGCCTATAATTTTGACTCTTTTTTATGGTGTTTGTAGCGTTTATTCTCCCAGCAGCTCTAGCAAAATGAGGCCACTGTTCAAAGCCAATACTAAGACCTGAAGGCAGTCTGTTTATTTTTTAGAGACTCAAAAAATGTAGGGCAAGCTGAAGTTTCTTAAGGGGAAAAAAACTTGACTCTACTTTTACAATCTGAGCCATGTTGAATTGTATTGCTATCGGGTCACATGCTGGTGGTATAAGCTGTGTTTGTCAATATCATTGTGTTCCATTCATAATTAGCACTTTATGTGAATCAGGGGAGTGGAAAGATTCATGCAAAAATTCTATGTGGAATTCTGTATTTCCTCAATAAACTTTTGGTGAATTCTATATTTCCTCATTAAACTCCAAGTAATTAAGTATATGACATGAGCTGATAGCAAGACAGGCACTGGGAACAAATTCTGCATGTTGTCTTGAATGCTTCAGGCAGAGATAAAATAATAATAATAACATCTATGCTCTCCTTCATGATCCTAAGTTAAGTTCTTCCAATAGGAAGGGTGTGGAATTAAAAGCTGGTGCTACTTCACCAAATATTGGCTTCATTTTTTTAATTAAAGCATATCATTAAACTTTAGAAACCTGAGTTTTGGCAAGAGGAAGGCCACAGTTATATATACCCAAATGGACACTGAAAACAGAAAATTAAACGATTCTGTTCCCTCTATTACTCTTGAAAAGGGGAGAGATGAATCTGGATCTTTAAAAGGCTAAAATTAAAAAGCTAAAAACCTATGTAAAAATGCAAATGTAGAAATGTTTGTTCAGTCAGAATAATATCAGGAAGTATACAGAGGTATGAGTTACTTTTGAAGTCTGCAGCAATATTATTTCACATTGTAGAAATCCAAATTGCTCAGAGTTAAGCTTGTGGTATTTGAAATACTGGTGGAAATTTCAGGAATCAGTGCTCTTTGTGGGAAGAGCTGGGCAAGGGGGCAAATGGTGAAATTTGCATTGTGCTGCTGTGAAGAAAGTGCACTTGTATTGTACATGCATTATGACATTGCATGTATGTAGAAAAGAAGACTAATTTGTGTCTTGGTGTTACAGAGGTGCTTTTATTATTTTGATGTGCATTCCTGAGGTTCCCTTTGCAAGAATTTAGCATGTTTTTGCCTGTTATAAGCTACTTGTTTTGAAAGATTACATGCAAATGTTGTTACATATAAACATCTTTCCTTTGAGAAATTACCAAGTTGTTGGTTTCCCTTCATATAGACAAAAATCTGCATGGTCCACAGTGCTTTATATATTTTTCTCTTTTGTTCCAGCCATATTTCTTCTTTTAGTCTTTCTTTTTGTATAGGTTTTACTGTTGTGAAAGCCATTACAACATTTTTGAGAGTTGAGATAAATAAACAGAAAGCTGTCAGCTAACAACTCCACAAAATTACCCTTTAAATCTATTACTCTCAGTGAATCAAAAGATACAGCTCTTCAACTTGCTTTTTTTTCTTTTGTTCCTTTTTTCATTTCTCTTCTTCAATTCAATCTGCTGGAGTCTTGCATGGTATATTTTGATGCTAATGGGCATGATATCCATTCTTCCTATCTCTTTCTATATCATAATAGTCAGGAAAAAAGCAGAAAGATGGAAAATGGTGGGTTGTGATGAAAGAGGGAAGAAAGATGCTTTTCCTTAGTTCGACAAGCAATTTCAAAGTAGAGGAATAATTTTTGCATTACAACTTGACACGCCTTAGGCAGAAAGCCAGCCTTCAGAAATGTTTGCACTGCTGTTTTGAAGCGTGAAACTAGAATATTGCACAGGATCATCAGAAAGCTCATTTTAGGTGAAAGTAACACATGCTGTGTATAAAACTTGCTGTGGTAAAGGAACCATGGTGGTTTCACTCTATGAAATCTTACAGTGAAAATAGTCCCTGATGCTTACACTTATCCCGAAAGAGGATACAGACCTGCAGCAAGTTAAAAATTATAGACCTATATCCTTACTAAATTCAGACTATAAAATCTTTGCTTCAATTTTGGCAGAAAGACTGAAAAGATACTTAAATAATTTTATCCATATTGACCAAAATGGATTCCTGACAAAGAGACAAATCAAAGACAATGTAAGAATTATTCTTGGCACTTTGGAATATTATGAGGCACATCCTGAAAAGCAAATGGTCTTGATGTTTCTAGATGCACAAAAAGCCTTTGACAATGTGAGTTGGCGATTCATTTTACTTCAGTTGATACAAATGGGCTTTGGTAAAAAAAAATATTCAAGCCATTGAAATGATATACCATGAACAAACTGCAAAGGTTATGGTAAAATGGAGAATTAACAGATATAGAATCTATAGATATAAGAGAAGGGACAAGACAAGGTTGTCCACTGTTGCCTCTGCTGTTTGTGTTAACTTTGGAAGTGTTGAATAGGAATATTATAGAAGAAAAAGAAATAAAAGGAATGAAAATGAAAAAGGAAGAGTATAAATTGCAAGCTTTTGCAGATGACCAGGTATTCATATTAGAAGATTCATTGGAAACAGCACCTAAATTAATAGAAAAAATAGAATATGGAAAAGTAGCAGGTTTGAAAATAAATAAAGATAAAACAAAGATATTAACAAAGAATATGTTAGCAAGACGAAAGAAAGAGTTGGAAGAAGTTTTAGAAATACAGGTCACAAACAAGGTTAAATATTTAGGGATATATATTACACCAAGATGTAGCACACTGAAGGAGGATAACTATTTTAAACTCAAGCAGCAGATTGCGACAGATCTGATAAAATGGGAAAAACTACAACTATTATTGATTGGGAGAATATCTACAATTAAGATGAATGTATTGCCTAGAATTTTATATATATTCCAGACAATTCCAATCCGATTAGGGAAAGAGTTTTTTGAAGATTTAAATAGAAATGTGCTGAAATATATTTGGCAGGGTAAAAAAGCAAAAATAAAACTTAAACTGTTACAAGATGCAAGAATAAGAGGAGGGTTTGCCTTGCCCAATTGGGAGTTATATTACCAGGTGACAAGTTTGATGTGGGTAAAGGAATGGATAACATTAAGGAACAGTAGACTATTGACCTTAGAAGGGCATGACTGCTGTTGGGATGGCATGCTTTCCTCTGGTACAAGGGAACTAAAATACGGGTATTTTACAAGACATTATATTCGAGAGGCACTGTTTTTGAATTGGGAGAAGATAAAAAGACAATACCATTTAAAAATTCCATTATGGATATCTACCATTGAAGCTTTTTCTTATCTAATAGTATATAAAAAGGAACAAACAGATATGGTGAGATATTGAATGAAAAGGGTGAACTTAAATCTATGCAAGTGTTGGAAGAACAAGGTGTAAAAATTAATTGGTCTTCATATTTGCAAATACAATCTAGATTTGATAAAGATTTTAAAACAAGGTATTTATGATAAGTTGACCGATTTAGACAAAATTTTGATGGGTATTGATGAAAAGGTAATTAAAAAACTTTATGGACATTTATTAGAATTTAAATTGGAGGAGGAACAAGTTAAAGAAATGATGATTGCTTAGGGGGAAAATTTTGGTTATGGGATTGATTTAGAAAAGTGGCAAAAATTGTGGTCTCAAAATTATAAAATGACAATGTCAACTGCATATAAAGAAAATTTGTATAAGATGTTTTACAAGTGGCATCTACCCCCGACGAGACTTGTGAGAATGTTTAAGATTAAATCGGATAAATGTTGGAAATGTCATCAGATACCTGGTTCATATTACCATATGTGGTGTACATGCTCAGATGCAAAAAAATATTGGACTAAAATCCACACGTGGTTGGAAAAAGTGATAAAACAACATACAGACTTTAAACCAGTGATCTTTTTGTTGGGAATTATACCGAAAATATACAATAAAGAGCTGAAATATTTGATTGTAAATGTTTTAACAGTGGCTAGAATTGTATTTGCTAAGAATTGGAAAAAATGATAAAACACCTATGCAGAAGGAAGTTATAAAGAAAATTATTGACTGTGCTGAAATGAGTAAATTGACATTTGAAATTAGAGAACAAGAAGATAAACAATTTTATATGATATGGGATTTATTTTATCAATGATTGGACAAAAAGACATGGTAATGTAACAGAATAGATAATTTTATTATAGATGTTTAATAGATTGATATAAAATATAATATAGACATATGTAACCATTGGATGAAAGTACAATATAAATTTTAAAATAAAATTTGGGATGTTTTATATAAAATGAAGAAATAAATAGTTTAGTCATGGATGATTAATAACTGATAAATATATAAGCATATGTTAGTTTGACAATGTGAAATTTATATAAACTGTGAGTAATGACTATGAAAGGATTGCACAAAAGATTCATAACCAACTGACACACTGTATGTATATAAAATGGAAGATGGTTTTATGTTTTTATGTAGTTTGTATATGTTTGTCTTAAAAAATAAAAACTTTTTTTTTTAAAAATAGTCCCTGACCAAAGTGTTTTGGTTTTAAAAGGGCACATTTTCTTGTCATTAATTAACTAAAATCAGAATTCCTTGTTGAGATGGGCAGATATAGACATCAAATAAATAAATGGTAAATCACAAATGTTTCTCCAGAATTCTTTCTCTGCACTTCCTGTGGACTTTTCCCACAAGATACAGCAACCTGTTTTGGAGGACTAGCCAAAGAGAGGAAATGGCAGCATTTCAATGCTTTTTAGGGGTATACAAGGAATCACTTGCCAAGAAGCCAGATGTCAGGAATTCAGCTTTGCATGTTTGTTTAAAATTATATACTTGGGTCCATAGACAAATGTTATGCTGAGTCCCACCCTTTAAGCTGTTGAAAAACACGGAGTTCCACCTGTCAGAACCCCAGTGCTCTGTGGATGTGATTTCTAAGCCATAACTATTAGTCCTCAGCTTGCTACTTGCATTTCTCATTTAAAGAATTGTGAAAGCTATCTGTGTACCGTACATATCTGAAAGATTACCCATCATAGTAGCTGAAAGAGAATAACATCACCTATCCCAGTGTCTTCCTCAACCAGGTACCTCACAGATGTATTGCATTCCAGTTAGATTGAGAAGTGAAAAACACCTCAAAAGAAGGCAGGGACAAATCGTTAATGTATTGCTGCTAAGAAAACTTCATAATGATCTTGAATTCATCAAGAATTGAGCTTTACTTGATGAAGTTTTCTTAAGAGTTGACCATGCATCAATTTATTTGGAGGGCACTTTTCTTTTAAAAAGCCTGTAGTTACAAGACTTTGGTTCTCAGAGTTCTAAAACCTACCCGAGATAGTTGTCTTATGGTCTTCTCACAGGAAGCTGCTCTCTGGAGTGCTTGTAGGCAATCCGGTGCCCTCTTCCTGTCTGGGGAATTCCAAGAAGTGGATCCATATGCTGGCTTCTTGTGCCACTGTATCATTGGCTTCTCTCTGAGCAGAGCTGTTTTCTCTTCACCGTTGCTTCCCCAAACGTCACCTTTATCATATTTATCTTTATATTCTGTTTGAATGAAGATAAAACATTGAAATGACCACATATGTTAAAAAAGAAAAAAAACTTTAAACTTATTTTTTTACATGAGTGCATAGTCTTGCATATTTGGGAGGAATAAGGAAAAGAATCTATTCTGAGTTTGAAGCGTGAATTCGTTTTTACCCTTCTTTTTCAAGGAGTGTTTGCGCATATAACTTTAAGGCATGATTCAGATAATATGATGGTTTATGTAAGACATTAACAAGAACATTAGCTCTGTGTGGACTGAAATTTGCTGTGTGGATTAGAACTCGGTCAAGAATGTGGCTGTATATTGTACAGAAATTAATTTCTTTCAGAGAACTTCGCCGGTTTTTAACTTTAAACCCAAACAATTCTGGACTGAGACTTCTTCAATATCTGAAAATTTATCATTTGTTTGGTGGGAACAACAACATGATAGAACTGGGGTTAGAGGTGTGAAATTGTGGCTAGTAGCAGCTTCTCAGCTGACCGATAGTCTCTCCTGTCTCTTTTTCTCTTCTACTCAGTCTCACTAGAGTGGAACATTCTGTCTACTTCCAAAATGTGTATTGAGTGACTTCAGTATTTAAAAAGTTTCTCTAAACAGATTAAACTTTACTTTTTAAAACATTTCAGTCAAACTGAAGAATCCAAGCTGGCATAAACCAGTAGTCCCCAACCTTTCCATGTTGGCAGTCCGATCCAGTGGGGGGGGGGGGGGGCAGGTGAGTGGCAGGCCACAAGCGTGCATACAGCTCCATTGGTGTGAGTGATGGGCGTGAACACCTTCCACTCAGGTGAATGGAGCTTCACACGTAAGCAGTGGGTACTTGGTTATGAAGCACCACTCATGTAGATGGAGGGCACTTGTGCTTGTGCAAATGCAGCTTCACACATGAGTGAAGGCACTTTCGTTTGCGCATGAGCTCCACTCATGTGAGTGGAGGGTAATTGAGCAAAGGGCACTTGGACTCATATGAATGGAGCTTCATGAACATTAGTGATGCTTCATGCAGAAGCACAAGTGTTTTCCATTGCATGAGTGGAGCTTCGTGGGTGAGCATAAGGATCTACTGCTCATACAAGTGGAGCTTCACGTGCATGCACCTACCCATTGCTCATGTGGCCTGGTTTTGAAGAGATTGCAGCCTGAGGGTTGGGGACCCTTGGCATAAACAGCAGTTGTCTTTCATCTTCTGCTGGACTCAGTTACAGGGAGAAAGACCGGAAGGTTTAAGATGAGCTTCAAAGAAAGATTGCACTAACACTGGCATGGGAGTATCTGCCAGACAAAAGGGACATCTGTAGAAGAAAAACTCTCATTATGCCTTGTTTTTATTGTCAGAAGCCTATGCAAGCTGTGAGTTCTGCTGTGTTGTCTGAACTATTGCGTTGGATGGAAATTTTCAGCTGGCACCAATCAGCAATATCTAGTTATTTGGAGGAATGTAATTGGTTTGGTGCAAGCTGTAGTGCTTCATTTGTACCCTTATGTGCAGATATATTAGGCATCTTGTTAAGCCAAACAAAAATGTACAGAAGGGACAGATTAGCAGTCAGAGCTCAGCAATCAGTGTTTGTTTTTGCATTCTAATACCAATGTGGAATATATTTTATTTTGTGGATGGAGAGATTAGTGTTGCATGAAACAAAGCTGTAGGTGTGGTGTTTGTTTGATACATGGCCTCCATATGACACTGTAGTTCATAAAGTACAAAGAGAAAGACCTGGCTTTGTACAACACAACTATATTTTTGTGTACATTTTTCCTGCTCTACCTGAACCTGTCTAGTGCTGACTGAAGATTATGGCAGCTGTAGTGAAAGATTTCTGGAGGGAACCTAATTTGGAAAGTTTGCCTTTTCACATTAAGAGACTATTGGAATTCATAAATATTTGTGGTAGCAAGATTTTAGTATGTCAGATTTAAGTGTAAGAAAATGCTAAGTTTCCAAAAACATGAGATTTGTACAGGTATGTATAAGTGGAGTGCATGGGGAGTTCTGAAATGAATATTACCAGAGGGTTTTTGAAAATGGTCCAGGGACTGCACAACACATTAGGGTGCAGATTGCTGAACACCTTCTAATGTAGAACAGGACTACATCTTAGTTTTCCCTCCACGGCAATTTTGCCTATGTTTACTGAGCTAGAATTGGGGCTAATACTGTTTTTTTGTAATTGTTCTTGGAATAGCCTTGTGAAGGAGTTTGTTCAGAGTGTGGCTTTCCCAAAATCTCCTCATGTAAAATTCCTGTTTTTCAACAATAAAAGCATCCCAGAGCCTAGTAGTTGCCTGATCAAGGTGTAGTATTTTATAGGAATTTTTCTTTTATTTAAAATAATGTTCTTTAGGTAGTCTTGCCTTTCAGTTTCAATCAAAGCAGAGATTTAGCAATAATAAATGTGGGTATCAGTCTGTAGCCTGAAGGTATGTTTTATTGCAACAATTCCCATCCCTGTGCAGCATCTCTGCAGAGTGGGTGCTTGAGATTGAAGTATCCAGGTGTTGGATTGATTAACTATGTAAATTTTATTGAGAATACTCTCTCTATAATTTTTTGTGCAAGATGGCGCCTAGAGGCGCAGGTGTATGCCCTAGAGGTTGAGAGAGAAAAAACTTATTTTAATCCCATTTAATCCCATCTTCATGTATTTCATCTTCCCTTTGCCAATGCAGAATAATCAATAACAATGATGACAGAGACGGGCCCAGATTCGGAGGTGAAGAATGCTCAAGAAGGAAGTCCCCAGCAGCAGCTGGAGGCAGCAGCAACTGGGCCAAACACAGTGAATGGTAGCTCCACCAACACAGTACACAATCAGGAGGCTGACGATAATGAGAAACCAGGAGCCCTCAGTGATGCTAAACATGGGGAGCGGGTGAGTTTACTATTGCTGAAGGTACTCTCACAAAGGCTTAGAAGATATTTTCAAGGCTGGAACTCAGCCATTTTATAAATGACCTCATTAAAAACGAAACTGTGCTTTTCAGCATATGCAGAATTGGGCTCTCATTTATTTGCTGGAGTTTAGCAGTAACTGCAGCTTTCATTTTATATAACAAAATGTATTCAATGCATCTAATTTTTGTGCACAGAAACAGGCCTGCATTGACTTTCTGTGCTCTCTTACAACTGTTGTTTATTAGAAACTACAACTGAACACTGAAAGCTGGTTAAACCTAAAGGAAACTAACTTGGCTGCATCCATAGGGTCACTTGAGGTGTCTTTATTGTTCATAATATCTAACACTGTCACTTAGCCTTTTCAATAATAATTTCAATAGTTTTAATAACATTCTATTTTAATAATGCTGTTTTACTGTTTTATTGTATGCTGCCCAGAGTCACATTCTGTGAGATTGGCAGACATATAAATATTATTTATAAATGAACAAGCCAGTACTGTATGCTAGTAAGATATACTCTGTTTATGATGTCATAAACAGGTAGATAATATGACAATGTTTCTGTTAAATACCATTGGATCAACGTTATAAAGAAATCTTGATTTTTCTTATATATTAATGGCCAAATGCTACATTTTGTCTTTATAGGAGAAGATTTTCATGACAGTCTGCACAATTTAGATGTAGGCTAAAATTGTGGCATTTCCTGCTTTACATTTTTTTTTGGTGATTCGTAATTTTTCTTTTTGCATTAGAACATCCAAAGCATAAAATAGCATAAAAACTAAAATGCAGTTAAAAATATACAGTAACAGCAAAACTAAGGAAACAATAACATGCCAGGGAGTTTTAAAATGATGTGAAAATAAGGTAATCATTTTGTTTAATTGCTAGGATTTAAGCTTACATAAACATAACCTATATTATCCACCTGAGAATAATGTATCTGCAGGTGTCTGTTCCACCTCTGAGCATGATAGCAAAAAGATGTCATGTGATCCTGCTGGCTCAGGAATTCTGGAAGTGAAAGTCTACAGGTCATAAAGTTAACATAGTTGCCTATCCCTGATCTAGCTAGGTAAATGCTACTTCTGCATTCCCCCTCTTCTCCATGCAGAGTTGATGCAATGCCAGTTTTCTACCTTTATTACCTTTTATAATGTCTTTTATATATCACACAAGCAGTGTATCTCCTGGAAGGCTGATTTTAGATTTGGGTATTTTAATTTTTATATCAAATTTTAGGGTTTTAGGGAGGGGTTTTAATTGTTTTCAGCCAGGGCCTTTAGTTTAATTTAGTTTTAACTTTTATATATTTAATGTTTTAATTGTATGGCTGTGCACCGCTCCGAGTCCTTCAGGAGAGGAGCGGTATATAAATAAATATTATTATTATTATTATTATTATTATTATTATTATTATTATTATTATTATTATTATTATTATTATTATTATTATTATTATTATTATTATTATTATGGCTGAGAACTGCATCCTGAGCTCTTAATTGTTAAGCAAACAATTCACACAATATTTTACATATGTTTGTGGATGCTAATAAGAAGTCAGGAGCCTATAACAATATGTCCAGATCAGAATTAGGAGTGGGCTGTGCCCAGAAAAGTGTCAGGGTGAAAAGGAATTGGAAATTGTCAAAATTTATCCCAGGAGCAGTTTTTAATGTCAAGAGTTCAGCTTGTGATCATGTTAATTATAATGATAATGGTAAGAGCCGTGGTGGCGTAGTGGTTAGAATGCAGTATTGCAGGCTAATTCTGCTGACTGCCAGTAATTTAATCCTGACTGGCTCAAGGTTGACTCAATCTTCCATCCTTCTGAGATTGGTAAAATGAGGACCCAGATTGTTGGGGGCAATATGTTGACTCTGTAAACCCTTTAAATAGGGCTGTAAAGCACCATGAAGTGGTATATAAGTCTAAGTGCTACTGTTATTAATTTATTTTAATGTATGCAGAGTGAATCTTAATTATCTCTCTCACTTCCAATGTAAAAAAAAAGGTAGGATCTGAAAAGGTGTGTCACATTAAGAGTCCTTGATGCTCTCTCAGCTTGCTTGTTTTCTTGCAGACATTTCATTACCCAAATTAGTAGCATCAACAGTGGTAGTAAGAAGTGCTGTTTGCTGTCAGTTTATATTCTAGTCTACTGGCTTGTCTGTCAGTATTGGTGGGTGTTCTCTTAGGGATTCTTTGGCTGTTTGCTGTTGGCTCCTTTGGCAGTTTCTTGATTGGGGAATTGTTTCCTTTATTGTTGGTCTAATGTTAACCTTTGAATTAATCTATGCTGATCTGGGTGCTGATTGCTGGTGGAGAGGAGGTTGGGTCTTTTTGTTTGTTTTTGGGCTGGGTAATAGTCTCTTTTATATAGTCTATAGATGTTGTTAATGTCTATGAATTTATTGATGGCTGATTTGTCTAAGTGCCAGACTTCTAGAAATTTCCTGGCATTTTTGGACTTGGCTTGGTTTAGGATGGTCACACTATTGAAATTATGGTTAAATCTGTCTAAAAAAATATCATCATGTCTTCTGACTGCTAGTTGGTGTTAGTGGATAGACTCTGTCAGTCTTCTGCCTGTTTGTCCTACATAGTGGTTGTTGCAGTCTCTTACATTATATGTTGTAGATAACTTGTGTTATTTCTTCTGGGGTTCTTGGGTCTTTTGGTTTGCTTAGGACCGTGATGGCGAACCTATGGCATCCTTGCCGGAGATGACATGCAGAGCCACTTCTGCCAGCGCATGAGAAGTCACCCGGAAGAGCCCCAACTGCACATGTGTGTGTGCTGGCCGCCCAACAGCTAACTGTTGGGTGTCTGGCGTGCATGCACGGGGGGCGGGATGTGTGCGGGAGATGTAGGCGCATGGGCAGAGACACGTGGCATGCATCGGGGGGTCGCACGCACATGCATAGGGAGCATAAGGGGAGCACGCACATTGCCTTCTGGGTGCTAGCATGCGAGTGCAAGTGCTTGAGCACTTGCACAGTTTTCAGCATAGGAGACAAAAAAGGTTAGCCACCACTGGCTTAGGATATTCTGAAGGGCTTTAGTTGGTTTGTGTGCTATGCTGATTCTATCTGGTTGTAGTAGTCTGTTGGTGGTTTCTGAGTTATTCTTGATGTATGGCAGTATAATTCTTTTTAGGGATTATGTTGGTTGTGCTATGTTTGGTTGAGTAGTGAGAGACTTTTTGATAAAGCTGCATGGATAACCATTTTGTTGGAATTTATTGTATATAGATGCTCTATTTTCTTTTTCTACTTTTCCAGGTTGCTGCAGGGTGTTTTGGCTTGTCTAAATAAAGTCCTTATGTAGCTTCTCTTGTGGAAAATTGGTTGGGAAGTTTTGTTAATTGAATAGGGTAAAAGTTAAACAGTTTTTGCTTTATATAGATGTTTTGTTAAAGGTCAGCTATGTATGATATGCATAGGAATGATATGGACTGATTCTGGCCTTTCTAAAAACTTCTTGATTTGCTAAAATTGTAGCAGTTTGTTTGGTTGCTGAATTATGCTCAGAACCATGTTGGAGTAAGGATACTTTTATTTATTTCATCTTGGTTCTAAATATGATTTCATAGATATCTTTCCAAATCAAAGTATAGAATTGAGAGTGATAAGCCATGAAGTTTTAAATGTCCCAGCAATGACTTTGCTTTGTTCAGTTTTTTTAAACACCAGTTTAAAGAATTAGTATTTCAAAATGTCACATAGAATAGAATAGAATAGAATAGAATAGAATACTTTATTGGCCAAGTGTGATTGGACACACAAGGAATTTGTCTTGGTGTAAATACTCTCAGTATACATAAAGAAGGAACATTCGTTAAGAATCAAGAATCATAGTGTACAACACTTAATGATAGTCATAGGGTACAATCAACATCAAATATAATAGGAAAAAGAGGATACAAGCAACAAAAAGATCCATCAACTATATGCTATTCAAGATCAATCTTTTTTATCATCTTGGCTGTCTTTAATTGCTTACTACTCTATTTATTAAAGTGGAAGCCAGACATTTAACAAATAGCTAAACCATCTGGTTGATGTTTGGTTGAAGTTGGCTATATTGATATGCATTAATATCTTGTCCAATTTTGTTAGTGCTATGTTTATTAAAATAATTTCAGAGAGCCAGCTTTCTTAAGTGAGTTGAATTTTCTCTTAAAATGGTCTATTTGTGAACAGTAATTGGTTCCTCTACATTAGATTAGTTACTAAGTATATTGTGAGCCTGGGAATTTTTATTTTCATTACCAGAAGTGAACAGAGTATCCAGTTGTTTTGTGCAAAAATCTGCTTCTGAAATTCTCATTTTTAAATTTAATCAGTATTATTTATTGCATTTATTATCACTGTCTACTCCAATACATTCTGAGTGACTTATAAAAAACAAACATGTAAAATGTTATGTGTTTTAAAAACATAAAATGTGACAGCATAGACTAAAAAAAAGTAATAAAACATGACAGGAATACACACATACACATACACACACACACACACACACATGATGAGAAGTTTAGTTGAGGGGACCTGGAGTCTATCCACGCAGCCCACATGTATAAGGTGGGTAGAAACAATTGGAGATAGGCAGTCTTGAAGATACCAGAGCCCTATGCCATCAAAATCATATGTTGTTACTGTTAAAAAGTTGGGAGTTAGTAAACCTTACTGATCTGTTGCAAGTGATATCACCTGTGTATTCTAACCTTAGGTCTGTCTGTCTTGCTTGCTTGATTTCTATGTCATCTATTTCTGAAGATCCTGGATAGTCAAAATTTCAGTCAGTGTCAAAATTTGCATTAAAAAAGTGTCCCCACAAAGTAATGAATACAAAAATTAACTACATTAAAAACCATAGGGCATATCCTTGTTGACCCTCTAAACTGGGCTGGTGACTATCTATCTATCTATCTATCTATCTATCTATCTATCTATCTATCTATCTATCTATCTATCTATCTATTTGTCAAACATGTACAAGATAACAAGTATAGGTATGAACGTAAATATGAACAAAGAAAGCAAATACAGATCAATGGGAACAGTAAGACAAGGATGGTAGGCACATTGGTGTGCTTATGCATGCCCCCTTTAAGGACCTCACCCTTAAGAATGGGGTGAGGTCCAAGATAGACAGTTTGAGGTTGAAGCTGTGAGGGGTTGAGGCTGTAACAACAGAGTCAGGTACCACTCTGTTGCTGAAGTTGTACTTTCTGCAATCGAGTTTGGAGCGGTTCACCTTGAGTTTGTAACGGTTGTTTGCCCATGTATTATTGTGATTGAAACTGAAGAAGTTGTTAACGGGCAAGATATTATAGCAGACAATTTTGTGAACGATGCTTAGATCGGACTGCAGGCAGTGCAGTTCAAGATTGTCCAAGCCCAAAATTTCAAGCCTGGAAGCATAGGGAATACTATTGTGAGTAGAGGAGTGGTGTACTCTTCTTGAGAAATACCTTTGAGCCCACTCAATCGTGTTAATGTCCAATATACAGTGTGGGTTCCTGACGGATGAGCTGTATTTGAGAATTGGTTTGGCAAAGGTTTTGTATGCCCTAGTTAGCAGTTCAATGTTACTGGAGAAGAAGCTTCACAAAATAAGATTAACAACTCATAATGTCTTTTTGCAATGCTGTTACAGTGAGCTCTGGAGCTTAGATCATTTGAGATGAGTACTCCTAGGTCCTTGACAGAGTGATGGTTGTCTACAAGATCATTTTTACTCAACTTATATTTGGTGTTCTGATTTTTATTGCCAATATGTAGGACAGAGCATTTATTTGTTGAAATTTGGAGTTGCCAATTACACGTCCATACTGATACATAGTCAAGGTCGCTTTGTAGGGTAGCAGCAATGTTAGTGGTGTTAAATAGTTTTACATCATTGGTGAAGAGGATACAGCTGCTTTTTATATGAACGCTTAGGTCATTGATGTAAAGCAGAAGGAATATGGGTCCTAAAATGCTGTCTTGGGGGACACCACTGTTAACTGGTGCCAGATTTGATAAGACCCTCCCTATTTTCACTATTTGTTGCCTGTTTCACAGGAACGTGGCTATCCACTTGTGCAGGGATCCAGAGATGCCATAAGAACTTAGTTTCAACAGTAGTTTGTCAGGCACCATTGAATCAAAAGCTTTGCAGAAGTCTATGTAATTGCATCTATTGCTTTACCCTGGTCAAGATGTGTGGTCCAAATGTTTCCGCAGTGTAGGAGTTCCAGATTACAGGACAAATTTTTCCTGAAACCAAACTGCTTGTTAGAAAGCAGGTTGTTTATTTCTAAGTGGAGGTTGATGGATTGGTTAATAATTGATTCCATGATTTTACAGGTGACACAACACAGTAATATTGGTCTGTAATTTTCTACTAGACTAGGGTTTCCCTTTTTAAAAATAGGTATGTCTATGGCTAAAGACCATAAGTCAGGCAAGGAGCTGGTTCTGAAAGATACCTCATAGATTGTGCATAGAGGTTCGGCCAGGGCAATGGCAAGCTTTTTCAAGAAGTATGCACATAATCCATCAGGGCCAATAGATAAAGATGGCTTTAGGTTATGTAGTTAGAATCCAACTCCACCTGAAGAGCCATAGATGTCCCATCCCTGCTATGGATAAGGGACATATAATTACTCTGGCAATAACAAAACAAGTTTTTAACTTGTTTTCAGTATAGTCTGTATTCTTTTTATAAAGCAGGAGGTAAATAATCTGGGTACATGAGATTATTGTAGGATGCCATCGTAAGGGTATTTATTCCAAATGTGAGAAAATATACACCTCGGTATGTACCAGACAAGACAGTATTCTGCCACAATTTATTTTTTGTGGCCAAAGTAGAAATAAGTCCATTAAAAGCATATCATTGTCAATGACTCAATGCAAGCCAACAGCGACTTGCAAAGTAGAGCCAAGCAATAAGAAAAGAAAAAGAAAGGATCCAAGAATCCTGAATTTTTGTATGATACAGTATAATAAAGAAAAAGAATGATCAGGATATCAGTCAAGAATATCTTCATATAATGTTCAGAGTAAAATATTAACCATAGAAGAGGAATCCCTCTGATCAGATAAGTTATTCCTATCATATGTCCTAACCTAAGAAACGTACTCCATATAACTCTGTAATACAGGGTTACGGCATGTCAGAAACTTTGGCCGCACAAACAAGTGAAGCCCCCATCCTCAGGATGCGGGCAGCACACAAAATCATGCCCTCCCCTGTCTGTGGAAAAACCTCTCTCCTTGGAATCGGTCTTTCGTATCCCAAAGGTTGAGGACCACTGCTGTAACATACCAGAGGCCGAGTGTAATAAATAATTACATTTCACTTCTCTTTTTCACCATACCAGTTCACTGCTGAATTAAAGATGGTGGACAAGACTGGTACACATTGTTATCGTCTCAAAAAGCTTCCATTTGTTACAAAATTATTAGTTATTGCAGAATCCCATCTTGCATTGGAGAAAATGTTCAAATACTTTCTTATTTCCTATAGTGAGCACCACCTACTAATCAAATGGACAACAAACCATTATTCTAGCTTATGCCATTTCTCTCACCATTGTTGTGACTATGAAGTATTATGCTGTTTCCCATCTGAAATGTTTCCATCAAAAAATAAATATGTCAAGTCAAATGCAAGGTCAACATAAGAGAATAAAAAAAAGTATGGTTGTATCTGGAGAGGCTTTTATGTCCATTGATTCAGAATAGCTATTTTAAAAGAAGTGCCAAATGAATGTTAAGAATGGCGTTTGTATTATTGATCAAGGAAAAGAACATAGCAAGAAGGAAGTAGCAACAATGTGTAAGCATCTCTCAGGTAATTCTGTCAAAAAAGAAATATTACAAAGTTAAAACCAATCCTCCTTCACTCCCTGGTTTTTCTTCAGGGTTTTCTATATCAGATTTATCTCTATTATGTGAGAAACTACAATTGCAAAAGGGCCAGCTCTGATCTGGTTGCTGAGTACAGATTGAAATTGAAAGTACCATCAGTGGGAAGGACCTAACCTTTCTAGCTACAGCATATAGATATGTCCTGAAATATAAATGCTTTTCACAGGTCACTATCATATGGTATGTATCTACTGTTTTTATATTAAAAGCCCATGCAGTGGTTAAATATGATGCTAGTTTGGTGCAGGGTATAATAGATTGAAAGCAAAACTTTCTGTTTTCCATAAATCACATCATAGCTCCAGCCTGTCAGCATTTGCAATAGTCTTGTGCTTAGCAAATCTTAACAAATCTGCTTTTAGGAATTATTGGATTTTCATTTGAGAGATAATTGCACATTTTTTCCCTTTTATTTTCACCTATGATATCTTCCAGTATAAAATTCAGTTGATCAGAAGAGTAGAACTAAAATTAGTCAAAATTAAAGTTGCAGCACTGAATACATTAGGAAGGCAAGAATGAACTGTGCTACACAAAGCTGAATATCATAATCTATACACATAAAGCAAGCCTAATATAGTTTTGTGTATGTGCATATACCCCCTCCTCCATCACATTCATATAGAAAATGTTCTTCAGTTTTCCAATTCTCGCATTTCCTGGTAGTCTTCCAGCCCAAGTACTAATCAAGCCCAATCCTGCTTGATAGAAATGTTCTGAATAAATATACAGGTAGTTCTTGACTTACGACCACAATTGAACCCCAAATTTGAAACTCATTTTGCAACTTTTTTTGTCCCAGTTAAGTGAATCACTGCTGTTGTTAAGTGAATCACATGGTCATTAAGTGAATCTGGATTCCCCCTTTAACTTTGCTTATTGGAAACCAGCTGGGAAGGGTACAAATGGTGATCACATGTTATTAATATATGCCAGTTGCCAGTGCCCAATTTTTGATCACATGACCATTGGGATGCTGCAGCTGTCGTAAATGTTCCCTTTTTCAGTGCTCTTATAATTTCAAGCACCAGTTCCCTTTTTCAGTGCTCTTATAATTTCAAGCAGTCACTAAATGAATGGTTGCAAGATGAAGATTGTGTGATGACCCAAGGTGAGGTACAAAACAAACATAGTCACAGAAAACAGGTGAAACCCCTTTTATTCCTGCACTTTGCTTCAAATCTCCATATATCCCTGACGGAAGACAAAAAACTCCCACACAGTTACAAGAAGGAGGAAAAAAGAACACAAACCAAGCAAGATAAGGTCTGGAGGACATCCATTTATTATTTATTATTAAAACTTTTATACTGCCCCCTTTCCCAAATAGGGACTCGGGACGGTGAACAGCCATAATAAAATACAATCGATATAAATTTTAAAATGAATTAAAAGAGAATTAAATAAACGGCTGAAATTAAAAAGTAAGACCAATAAAACCCCGTTAAAAATGAAGATTTAAAAATTAATTAAAACCCTACTAATGAGACTAGGCCACACCGGCCTGTTGAAAAAGGTGGGTCTTCAGTGCGCGTCAGAAGGCCCATAGGTCAGTGATGGCCCGTATCTCCGTAGGAAACTCATTCCAGAGGGAGGGTGCCCCTGCAGAGAAGGCCCATACCCTCAGAGCTGCCAGCCAGCATCGCCCAGCCGGCAGCACCCCGAGGAGGCCCACCCTGTGGGAGCGCACTGGCCGGCGGGAGGCCGATGTTGGCAGTAGGCGGTCCCATAAGTACCCAGGTCCCAAGCCATGGAGCGCTTTAAAGGTGATCACCAACACCTTGAATCACACCCGGAAGGCCACCGGAAGCCAATGCAGCTCGCGCAGGAGCGGTGTAACATGGGAGCTCCGAGAAACCCCCAAGATCACCCACGCGGCCGCATTCTGCACCAGCTGAAGCCTCCGGATGCTCTTCAAGGGGAGCCCCATGTAGAGAGCATTGCAGTAGTCTAGGCGGGAGATGACGAGGGCAGAAGTGACCATGCGAAGAGCGCCCTGATCCAGAAAGGGGCGCAACTGGTAGATCTGCCAGACCTGACAAAAGGCCCCCCTGGCAATGGCCACAATGTGTTCTTCTAATGACAGCCGTACATCCAGGAGGACACCCAGAGTGTGCGCCCTCTCCGTGGGGGTCAAAATTTTTCCCCCCACGGCCAGCGATGGAATAAGCTGGCTGTATCTGGGGCCAGGAAACCACAGCCACTCGGTTTGGGTCGTGTTGAGCCGAAGCCTGTTAAGACCCATCCAGCTCCGCACGGCCTCCAGGCACCGGGTCATCACTTCAACGGCTTCATTGGGGTGACCTGGGGTAGAAATGAATAGCTGAGTATCATCAGTATACTGATGAAACTCTACCCCAGAGTCACGGATGATCTCACCCAGCAGCTTCAAATAAATGTTGAACAGAAGGGGCGAGAGCACAGACCCCTGAGGGATCCCACAAAACAGAGGCCTTGGGGCCGACCTCTGCCCCCCTGCCAACACAAATTGCGAGCGGTCAGAGAGGAAGGAGGAGAACCACCGCAACACAGTGCCTCCCACTCCCAACCCCCCCAACCGCTGCAATAGGATACTGTGGTCGACAGTATCAAAAGCCACTGAGAGATCTAACAGGACCAGGACAGAGGAGCAACCCCTGTCCCGGGCCCTCCAGGGATCATCCACCAACGCGATCAATGCCGTCTCCGTGCTGTGCCCGGGCCTGAAACCCGATTGGAGAGGATCTAGGTATACCGTTTCCTCCAGGTGCTGAGGGAGCTGTCGCTGCCACCACACTCTCAACAACCTTCGCCACAAAGCGAAGGTTGGAGACCAGCCGATAATTTGATAATAATGTTGGGTCCAGGGACGGTTTCTTGAGGAGGGGCCTCACCACCGCCTCTTTCAAGGTGGCAGGCAAAAACTCCTCACTCAAGGAAGCGTTGATAATACCCTAGAACCAACCTCGTGTAACCTCCCGGGTGGCCAAAACCAACCAGGAGGGACACGGGTCCAGTAAACATGTGGTGGCGTTAAGCCCACCCAGTATCCTGTCCACGTCCTCTAGGGTCACAGGATCGAACTCCCCCCAAATGACCTCACCGAAATCCACCCCTGCCCTCCTGCCCAGAGTTGCCCAGTCAAAGTCCAGCCCGTCCCGGATCTGAGCGATTTTATCCTGCAGATATCTAGAAAAATCCTCAACCCATCCTTGCAAGGGGTCCTCCCGCGCTCCCAGCTCCAAGAGGGAGTGGGTCACCCTAAACAGGGCGGCCAGGCAATTATCTGCGGATGCAATAAGGGCGGAAAAGTAAGATCGCTTTGCTGCCTTTATCGCCACTAAATAGGTCCTAATATAGGACCGCAATAGTGTTCAGTCAGATGCGGAGCAGCTGGTCCTCCAACCACTCTCTAGGCGTCTTTTCCGGCGCTTCATCCCCCTCAGCTCCTCGGAAAACCAAGGAGCCGATTGGGATCGACACCGGGTCAGAGGCCGCAAGGGCACGACCCGGTCAAGGGCCTCGGCTGCCATCCTATCCCAGGCGGACACCAAGTCCTCAACCGAGTCATGTGTGCGAGTCTCGGGAAGCGGCCCAAGCTCCATCAGGAACCTCTCGGGGTCCATCAGGCGCCTGGGGCGGAACCATTTTGTCGGTCCCGTCTCCCCACGGCGAGGGGGTGCGGAACGGAAGTCCAGCCGATAATCCATAGATAACAGAATACACACTGGGAAGGACGCCAAACTCAGAGAGGAACCATAAACTAGAGATATTTCCAGGCTTTGTTTCCAGCATTCGCCTGTAAGCATGTCCATCCTCTTATTCAGTTGTCAGCCCATGCAGAGGATCAAGACCCTCTCCTCCCAAGTAGACCACGTTTCTCCCTTATCCTCTCCTCCCTGCGTGCCCTAGGATGGAGAGGGGATGGGCCTGGATCCTCCTCTGATTGCTCAGCCAGCCTCTGCCCTTTCCTAGCCTCCTCCACAATCTCTGGAGCCACACTTCCACTCCCTATCGGCTTTTCCTCCACTGACTCAGAGTCAGTCTCTACCAGGGGCATGACAGACTGCCTGTACCACTGACTAAAATGTTTTGAGCCAATTTTTTTGTTTCCCTAGCAAAACATGGTACTCTTCTTCATAAAGCATTATGATCTGAATGAAAAATAAGAATGAATGAAATGTAAATGCATCAAAAGTCCTGGTCACAAGAGCCAATAGCATGCGATAGAAACTCAACACAGCGGTGATCTCAAATAAGACTTGTACTTCATGTCAGGTCTTCAATCATGTGCTTTTTCCTACCAATTGGTTGGAACTTTATCTTCTGACAAATATTTTATATATAAAGGAGTCATTTTGTAAGTGAATATAATTCAGTCAATGTAAGTGGTATCAGTTTCTGGTAGTTCTACTGTAAAGTTAGAGAACAGAAGAAAGCACATCATACATTTCATTATATGGACAAATCCTAAAGACTGTGATCCTAGTGTATCTTCAGTGTATTATAAAGAGAGTGTGGTCTATCTTCCAAGTAATGACAGTTTGATAGCTAATGAGAAAGTTTTTCAAATAAAATGTCAACCTAGTTTAGTGAAGAGAATGAACGAGCAAAACCAGAAGTGTTGTAAAGGAGGGATAGATACAAATGCATAACTCTTACACTGTGGTGCTATAGTAGCTGATTCTTGCGCTGAACAGGGAATTACACTAGATAGTTACCTTGTTGCTTTACACCACTTGTATTCTTTGATTTTACCTTTATTTTTTAGGCTGTGGACATGGATGAAAAAGACTACAGTGAAGCAGATGGGTTATCTGAGAAGACTACTCCCAGCAAGGCCCAAAAATCTCCTCAGAAAATCACAAAAAAGTTCAAGAGTGCCATCTGCAGAGTGACTCTCCTGGACGCCTCAGAGTATGAGTGTGAAGTGGAGGTAAGCACGGGGGCTGTACCACCCATATATTTATTTGGTTTGCCCACTAAATAGTATATAAAAACGGAGTAGCTCTGTGGAAAGCATACCTGCTAAAGTCAAGAAGATTTTTTAAAAATAGTCTTAGGCCAGTGTATTAAAACAGATAATACTTTCAACTTTGCTCAAGGCTCTTACATGCTTAACTCTGCATGCTTAACTCTGTCTATGGATGCACATGGAAAGCAGGTGTGAGTGACTCATACATTTTTAAGTGTAGGCAGTCTGCTATTTGTATAGTTTGAGAGAATGAATTGTAGGCAATGTGTGTGCTTGTATTATTTTTAAAGAGATCCCTAAAGAAGAAGAGTATTTGCAGCATTCAGTCATGAAGATTGAGTATTATCAAGTGAAGAATATTTTAATATTTATAAAAATTTACAAAGCTTGGTTGGCATGATTAACCCTTCATTATCTATAGATAAATCCACTTTTCTACAGAGTAAAAGATCACCAGGTAGTGGTTCATATTTCCACAGATATTAGAACCATTGTTTCCTATATGGTGAATAGGCAATATATATTTCTTAGATAATGAAGAAAAAAGGGGCAAATAGTTGAAAATTCTTGATACTTACCCTCTGCTGCAGGAAAGAATATAAGATGTCATACATTGGAAAATCTGTCTTTTCTCACTTCTTTTAAAAATGGATAGGTCACAGTCTGTAATGCAGGGAAAGGATAGGAGGGAGAACATACATATTGATTGTCCAGACTCCAGAGGGTCTACAATAGTGGGAAGCAGTTTTATTCCTATTTTTAGGAGATATTTCCAATCCTCACTGCAGTTTCCTGAATGAAATGAAATAACTCACCATAGCCAGCTCACTGCAGCCAACTCGTCATGGCCAACTTGCTGTGGGACAACTCACTGAAGGACAAATACAAAAGTTAAATTAATTTCAGTGGAACCATGGCTAATAATCATAATAATATAAAGTCAATCCAGAAATACAAGAGTTGCAATAATTTTGATGAAAACGTGATCAGCAATAATAAAGTAACTGAATGAAATGATTAAGACAGCGTTGAATTGTCCCATGGCAAATTGTCCTGCAATGACTTGGCTGTGGTGACTTGGCTATATTGAATTGGCCATGGTGAGTTGGCCAAGACCCTTCCTGAATGTTTACATGTAGCTATTGATAGCATTAAAACCTATTTGAAGTCACAGATAAATTTTCCTATTAGGGAAGTTACTCATATGTTGAGTTGTGACTATTATGCTCAAAATGTAAAATGATATTCAGATTTAGTTCTAAAATGCACACATACATTTTTTTACAAGAACATTTTTTTAAATTTTTTTTCTTCTGTGTTTTGTTTTTATTTCTCATCATTGGCAAGACTATAAAAAGTAGGAAAATCCAGACAGTTCAGAAGAAATGTGATAGTATGTTTAGAGCCAGAGAGAAGTTAGATTCTAATCTGCTGGACATTCTTCTGTTACCAATTAAAAGAGCAATCTCTTCTGTCCAGCTGCTGATATTTCTGGAACATCACATTATTCTTTTTCAATAAATCTTGATAAAGAAATTCTAAAAAAGCTTGCTTTCTGTAGATATAGATTAAGATTATCTGATTCTCTCAGTAATTGAAGAGCAGTATAAAATAAATATGTACAAGAATTGCACAGCTCATATCTGAAGGTTGTCAGCAGCTGGAGACTTTTCTTGTTGCAATTTTTTAGATGAACCTGAATAGATGATTAGCAAGAAAGAAGGGAACTTTCAGGCTCCATACTTTGCAATGAGTTCTTGTACACCTTTCTCAACAAGGGTATTTTATATGCACTTCTAGAACTCCCCAGTTAGTGTGACTAGTGGCTTAAAAATTCTTGAGTTTAAAGTCCATGCATCTGGAATGTGCTATGAATAGGAAAAGCTGAACTAATACATGAGATGATAAAATCTGATATACATTGTGTTAGAAGTTGCTGTGATGACCTGGGGTGTGGCACAAAAATAACAAAGTCGCCAAAGTAGATAAATTCCCTTTAATGCCTCCAACTTGGCCCCCAATGTCCAGTTATCCTCGGCTGAAGATCAAACTCTTCCAAAAAAAAAGTCTACAAAGGGAAGAAATGCAGTCTGAACCCAAAGTAAAGATAATTAGAAATAAAAAAACCAACACAAACCATGCTGTAGTAATTAACATGACAGGCCAGGATGATAAATTACAGAATTCCAAAAGATAATACAGCACCCGTAGTTGGGAGGATGCCAAAATCCAGATAAGCCTTAACAAAGATAATGCATGCTTTGCTTCCAGCAACTTTGCCACACACAGTTTGCCCTTTTAAATAGTCTTCCCAGCTGCAGCCCATGAAGGGGATCAAGGCCCTTTCCTCTCCCGTAAGCCACATTGCTCCCTTCTCCATTCCTCCTTGTGTGCCCTAGGATAAACAGGGGATGGCCCTGGGTCTTCCTCTGAATGCCCAACTGGACTGTGCCCTTCCCCCATTTCTTCCACAGCCACTGGATCCACACTCCCACTCCCTGTCAGCTGCTCAACCTCCCCCTCAGATTGGACTCCAACAAGGGCATGATAACTGCTTATAATAACAGAATTGGAAGTCTTTGAATCAGTACATCTCCAAAAGATTCTATGGTTTTGTTTGCTTAGTAAATCTATAAACAGGTAGAGCAAAAAATAATATTATCTATTAATTTCTTAAATTTATATACTGCCTAACTCCCAGTTGCTCTAGATGTCTATTTAATACTGTTGTTGAGATACCAAATCATGACATTGCAAGAGTTCAATTGCTTCAGACTGGAGGTGTAAGTAGCATGGAAGTAGAAGCCCAATGGAAAGGTTCTCTGTGTGAAAGAAGATGAATAGATGCTTGAAATATGTCACTGAGTTTCTTCTTTTGCAGATTGTGACATTAACTATGTACAAACGTTGATATTGCCACCTTTTATTGCTGAAAAATCCAGAAATGGCTTTCTTCAATTAAGTACTTTCCAGTGTGCACCAAGTCTAAATACAGAATATACTGCCAGAATTTCCCTTCAGTGAAATTATCAGGTCTTGATAAATGTATTAATTAATGACCTTGTTCAGAAATGCAGCTATTGAGACACTCTGGAAGAATGCCTTTCAGAGACACATGTAGAATGCCATAACACATTAAGATGTTCAGTAAGAAAGAGTAGAGAGAAGGAAAGGTAGAATTGGGACAATGGACCAGAAAAAAGGGTTAGGATAGTTTACATTGTAAGTTGTGCAACACCATTGGAAGGCAGGAGCTCAAGTTACCCTATTCTATAAGGTACAGTCTCTTAAGTAAGGGAATCTATCTGATTTCATTCCTCATGCTACTACCAAAGTTGCCATCTTCTCTATGTTTCTTAAATTGGAATGATTAATTTTGACATTTGTGCACATTCTTCCATATTAGACAGTGCTAACCAGGCATTTTTTAGGAGTCTTCCTTGGTGCTTAATTTAGTGCAGGATATATGGAAGTAAAGTAGAAACATTGCATGTTCCCCATTGAAAGAATGAATGAATGAATGAATGAATGAATGAATGAATGAATGAATAAATAAATAAATAAATAAATAAATAAATAAATAAATAAATAAATAAATAAATAAAAGGAAAAAACCAACTTGGATTGTGGACATCAGCATGTATATATTATATCTGGAATTGTAGGTTGGCCTGTTTTTCTATACTTGTGGAAACCAGTGTCTATGTGGGGGTGAAAGAAACTGCTTAATCTCATAGGGGCAGCTGCCATGTGAAACTGTTTCCTATTGCAATTTACTGTGTGGAAGGCCCATAAACAGAGACCTTCAAGCAGTTGAATAAGCTTTTTCAGTTGATAGTGAGAAATAGTTTTTATTTCTAGTTCTACTGTTGTTAGTTTCAATGATTTCTCATGTAATGTATGCAATCAATGCCTTGTTTCAAAGGACAGCCTGTTTCTTTTTGCAAAAGCAGAAGATATAAAATCTCCATTACAATCTGCCTATGAAAGAGTTGGGTTGCCTAAACATGGTAAATTTGAATTTTACAGGCATTTTTTTTTTGAGTTTTAGATCTTGCCAATATTTGACTTCTGGGATAACAATTACAAATTGAAGAAGCTACACTTTTTGTGAAGTCAAAGAATGAGGAGCCAGAAAATGGATCAGAGCCTCAAAAAGTCCTCAGCCACAAGTGATCCATAAAGATTCTCCCCACGAGGGAATTGTAAAACAATAATCTCTGGTGGACTTTATAGCTCTGAGAGCTAGGGAAAGTCAGCTTTGGCCAAGTGGTGGTTTGCAAATGAATATGGGGTTCCCCCTCTTCCCTTCTTAATCACTTTTAGAAATGGCCTGTTAACTGCCTTTTAGAACTTAAAAACCTCCAGAACAAAAAGTTTCATCAAACTGGGTGATTTTCTTTCAATTCATAGTGAAAAAAGTTTCATACAAATTTAAGAACTTAACCATTTTTTTATTCAGAAATAAACAGCAAAAGGGTGATTAGAAACTTAATTTTGGAAAGTTTTAAATGGAAGAAGAGGCCATATATTGGAATAAGATTTTGAAACTAATTATTAGAATTCTTTTTTTTTTGGACTGTTTAAAAACCTATTAAAAATATATGCAGTTTTGAATCTTAAGTATGGAGAAATTCCCTGGTTGAAAAATGTGGATTAGAGGAAAGTATGATAAGAGAGACTTCGAAGGTTGGACACTAGAGGCAGCAAGAAAGAACTAAAAATTTTAATTAGGAGAAGAAACTTACCAATACAGAATGAAGAAAAGTATTTTAACTTTAGAAGAATTCAAGGGTATTTGGCAACAATGAACTCAGAAACTTTTCTTGCCTTCTACCATGAAGTGAGTTTAAAAGAGGAGATAGAAGATACAACTGAGAATCAGACATGAATTTAAAAATGACATAATACAAGCATGATATGGAAAAAGATGTTACATAGGATATAGAAATGAAGCCAACTGATTTCTTAATAATTCAAAGGGACATACAAATAATGAATGAGAAGAGCAACTTGGATAACTTTCTTATCTTGGACTTAGAAAAGAGATGTGCTACATTTAAGAACAAATTCCTGAAAAAAGAAAGGGGGAATGAAAAGAAATTGGCTTTGGGACAATGTTTTAAGGGAATAAACATCAAGATTTTTAAAAGCAAAAAGAAGGAATATAAATCTAGTGTAAGCTGCCCAGAATCTTCTCATGGTGAGATGGGTGGCATATAAATGTAAATAACAGCAAATGTTGATTTAGTTGATCATTCATGCATAGAAAGAAAGAAAAAGAAAGAAAGAAAAAAAAAGAAAAGGAAGGAAGAAAGGAAGGAAGGAAGGAAGGAAGGAAGGAAGGAAGGAAGGAAGGAAGGAAGGAAGGAAGGAAAGCTCTTAATGGGCTTTACCTGACCAAAATGATCAGGCTTTAAATATGTAGGTAAGATATGAGATTTTCTGTTAAATATATGTATTATTATTTCTAGTATATGTTAAACTTGGAAAAGAGTTTCTAAGATGAGACAAAGAGAAAGTGAAAAGAAATTAATTTATGAGTCACTATTTTGAAGGGATTCAAGATTAAGATTTTTAATAAATTTCTTGCTTCTGATAGCTCAGGATTTTTCTTGAATAATGAGGCTTTAAAGATTTGTTTATAAGATGAGGGAAGAAGAAACTTTTTGTTCTATTTTTAGAGAAAGTTACTGTATTAAAAGTAAAGGATTGTGAAGCTGATTTCTTTGATTAAGATAAAAATGTATTGTTACTTCTGGTAGCTCTTAACAGACTTTTGCTGATTAAGATTGAATTATGAGGCTTTATAATGTTTATAGATAAGAGATGGAATATGGAAAGAAGAGATTTCTCTTTAGTTAGGAATCATTTGTACTTGTGTTGATGAAGGAAGAAGTCATTTTTTATATATCCTTTTTTTTTCTATTTTTCTCTCCCCTTTTTTATCGGCACTTTTCCATTTTTTAAACTTTTTAATTTTTCTTAGTTCACATTATTTTTTTATCTTTGAATGTTTAAACTTTAATTAAAAGTTATATATGAAAAGATGTTGTTAGAATAGATACAATGAGCTGGAAGGGGCCTTGGAGGTCCACTCCCTGTTCAAGCAGGAGAACCTATACCCATGATGGTGAACCTTTTCCACATTGCGTGCCAAAAGTGCGCGTGTCCACCCAAGATGCAATGTGCATGCGACTCCTCCTGCCCCCTGTTTACGCACTATGCACTTCTGTGCATGTGTACGTGACCCCCCCCGCACTGCAGGCCTCTGCGCATGCGCATGCAGAGGCAATGTCCCATGCCTCTGTGCATGCGCACATGTCTCCCATGCACTTGACTCCCCCTGTGCATGCGCGACAGATACTCAACAATCAGCTGGCTGGCGGGGGGCACGCACGCATGCGCAGTGGGGCTCTTCCGGGTGACCTCTTGCGTGCCGGCAGATGTGGCTCTGCCACTTCCAGCACACGTGCCACAAATTTTGAAGGCAAGCTGTTCAACTGGTTAATTGTCCTCACTATTAGGAAGTTTCTCCTTAATTCCAAGTTGCTTCTTTCTTTGATTAGTTTCCAACCACTGTTTCTTGTCCTGCTCTCTGGTGCATTGGAAAATAATTTGGCCCCTCAAATACTGGAATACTGTTATCATGCCATGTTGATACTCCTGGGATCAAGTTGCTCATTATATTGGTTCAACCCCCAAATTAGCTGATCCCTGTATAAATTCGGATGATTCTGTCTTATCAAATATGCAGAATCTTCCCCAATGATATTGTATCACCTATCTTGTACTAAATAAGGACATACAACAGAGCCTTTTGACAAGTAAAGATATAGGCGTATCTTTGTTTAAATAGGACTTTTGGGGTTCAGTGTTATAAACACCTCCCTATCTTTGAATGCCATGCTTTTTTTAAAGTTATTGGCATCTGTTGAATATGGATTGGAGGTTGCTTTTGTACAATTTGTACAAATAACTAAATAAAGAACAAAACATTGAGGGACTGGGAGAAAGTTAAAAGGATCCGAGTCTCCCTGTGCCTTTGATCTCGATGCTTCTGCAGTCTCTTTAGGTGACATCTTGAACAGCGAGATTCTGAGAGGCTTGACTTACTGCAGAGGAACTGATTGTTATAGAGATTAAAGTTCCCTTTAAGCAAAAGAAGTGGGTGGAGGGATGGCCTAGAATAGATTGTTAAAAGACCTTCAAAGCCAGAGATGTGAGCCTGAAAGGAGGAATAAAATTAATTACCATTTTCTAAAAACTGGTTGTTATTTACCCATTGATGAATATATGCTGAGGTCTGGTTAGCTTTGCTATTCTTACTTTACCAAGATTTACCAAATAAGTTTTTTAATTTAATTTTTTAAATAAAAGATTTACCAAATAAGGATGCCTACCAAGATGGATTATTATCTCTGTTAGATGAATTCAATTTGCGCTGGTCATTCTCTTCTCTTTCCTTCTATTTTTTCCTCAGCATTATAGATTGCTTACAAGTACTGAATCTCTTCCTAATGTCTCCAAAATGTTATAATTTAAATTAGGTCATTTATGCCTGAAGTGAGAAAACTGGATTGATTTGGTCTATGATCCATTTATTTGTTTTAGAACAGAATAGAATAGAATACTTTATTGGCCAAGTGTGATTGGACACACAAGGAATTTGTCTTGGTGTAAATACTCTCAGTATACATAAAGAAAAGATACATTAGTTAAGAATCAAGAATCATAACGTACAATACTTAATGATAGTCACAGGGTACAATCAACAATCAAATCATGCTAGGAAACAGTCAATATAAATCGTAAGGATACAAGCAACAAAGTTACAGTTCTACAATCACAAGTGGGAGGGGATGGGTGATAAGAAGTGATGAGAAGATTAGCCGTAATAGTAGTGCAGACTTTGTAATAGTTGAATAGTTGAATTATTGGCTAGCTATGATGCTTGGAGTTTTTTTCAACATCAAAGTTCAAAAATTACCTTAATCAAAAGTATCAATAGTCTACCTGTCTTTCAGTTCCATACAGTGTAATAGGGAAAACCATTGCTGGAACAATCCTGATCTTGTAGATATAGACATCTGTGGCTTCTAAACTATCTTTTCCAAGACTTTCATTGCTACCTTACTAAGTACTAGTATACAGTGTATTTCTTGAGGGATGATTCCTTTAATTTACTTCAGTGCCTTCATTGTTGTTTAGTTATACCTTTTGCCATTAATTTAATCTAAATATAGTTCTATTTTCCCCTGCAGCTTCAGATTTTTGTTCCTGCAGAGCCACATCAGAAACTAATATTAGCATATTTAGCCATATCATAAACATCATTAGGAATTCAAAAGAAGCTTTACTCTTACTCTATAACATGTTGAATGCCCTCTATCCATGCAATTTTTTTTGGTAAAATGCAGGTATAATTTACCATTGAACTGCAGTTTGAAATGATTCTTCTGCTGTTGTCACTAAAGTGATCTTCCTTCTCCTTCAGCAACTTCTTATATCTTTGCTGCCCAATATAATTGTCTGCTTCCTAGGATGACCTTTATGCCTTGGATGATCCTACTGGAAGTACATACTTTTGGCATAAACTCTTGGTATTCTTCTCTCATCCCTCTCAAGAACAATAGACACCAATGATGAGGCAGCATAGCAAACGTCATAGGAAGAGGCAGCTTAGAAAACATAATTATTTGTTATCAGTTTGACTATCTTGTTCATAGTCATTTGATCTCCTAAACCTGCTTTTAATTTAAAAAGAAAAAAAAAGATTCATGTTAAATGCCTAAATAGATTCAGTACCTTTTGTTGCACAGGTTAATAAGAAGTTTCTTTATATAATGGAAGTGTTTTTGTGAAGTGTTAATTGCATTTGGTTCTTGATGATGTAGCCATTAGTTTTCATTCTCAGACCCTAAATGCTGACATGTTGTGACATAGAATCATATTAGTAGATCAAACTGTGGGTCATGTTGTTACTATCCTCAGAGTATGTCAATTTGACTTCCAAGTGGGACAGTTACAGAAAAATAATCTTGGAATTACATATCTATATTTTGATCCATGTCAGATAAAGAATATGTATTTCTGTAAAAAGGTAAAGATGCACTTGAATTGAACTTGATTCCTACAGGTTTTTGGCAGTGTTATTGAAGTAGCTTTTCATTACTGCTTTCTTATTCTTAATTTAACCTACATCTTTGGAATTTTCTAGTTAATTCTTGTAGTCGTGCTACCTGAGACAAGGCAAGGCTGGCTGAGCTTGCTTGGCTATGACCTTGGAAACTAAATAGGGTCAGGCCTGATGGGTTTTTAAACAATCCATTTCAAAGTTAAAAATGTTCAAGTTTGTACAGGTGTATGCAACACTTTAATAAACCTTGTTTTGTAAGCATAGCTACTCCTAGAAATTTTATATTAACTAAAAGTTAATATATATGTGGTTCTGTGCAGCTCTGTTTCTGTTCTTAACTGCGTGATTAGTCAAAGGGTGGCTGTTTTGCATCTGTTGCTATATAAGCTATGGAAAGCAGTTAATGCAATTCACAAAGCTCTTAATTTTTGCTGCCTTGTTTGTGTCCATACAGAAACATGGTCGGGGTCAAGTACTCTTTGACCTGGTCTGTGAGCACCTTAACCTGTTGGAGAAGGATTATTTTGGACTCACGTTCTGCGATTCAGATAGTCAGAAGGTATGTTGGGCTAGTTCAAATAAAGTTTGTGGTTTGTCTGTTTCAGATGTTGTGGTTGGGTAGGATTTCCTCTTAATGTGCTCTCATACTTTTTCAGAATTGGCTGGATCCTTCTAAAGAAATAAAGAAACAGATTCGCAGTGAGTAGTTCAAAGCATGGATATTTAAAACTTCTCAATCTGGAAGTCATCATTCAAAAGTATATCATCAAGAACTTAATATAATAAACCTTGTTTTGTAAGCATAGCTGCTCCTAGAGATCTTATATTAATTACAAGTTTGGAAGGAAATAGTGGGCCTTATAAGACTTTCTCTGGTTCTGTGCAGCTCTGTAAAGTCTAACAAAGTATAGTTAGAAAGTATTACTGTTCTTCACTGCGTGATCAGTCAAAAAGGGGGGGGGGGTGCTGTTTTGCATTTGTTGCTATATAAGCTTTGAAAAGAAGTTAATGCAATTTACATAGCTCTTAATTTTTGCTGCCCTGTTTGTGCCCATACAAACAAGGAATTTGTTCTAAAGAAATAAAGAAACAGATTCGCAATGAGTAGTTCAAAGCATGGATATTTAGGCTTCTCAATCTGGAAGCCATCATTCAAAAGTATATAGTCAAGAACTGAATATAAAGCATATTGCATAATAAGATCACTGTGTAAATTATTAACATTCATTTGAAATGCTCTATACTGTACAGAACTACAATGATTTTACTGGCTGTTGAAATATACTACTATAGGCTATTCAAATGAATGTGGTGTTTCTGGGCCTCTGAATGTATTTCACATAAATCTCCATTACCAATTTTCTAGCAGGTAGATTTGGAATAACTGACAAAACTAGATTTACTCTGCCTGAGGAGAGAAGCTTTGAGTCTCTGGCTCTCAGTTTCTAACCCTGCTCTCTTTGCATTTAGAGATCATTTTCCCAGAGATGATTGAGAGCAGTCTCATTAAAAAAAGCACAGAATTCTTATCAGCATCAATCCCTTTTTCCAATGTATCAGAAAAGAAGGATGTATCCATACCAGATGGGTACCACTCTGCATCCTAGAGATTCAATTTGTAATAGTCAAAGACAGAAAAGATCCCAAAGTTGTTCTGTCTAATCTATTGGCAGGGCTTCTTTCCTACCAACTCCATAAAATAATATCCATGAGACCCAGCTGTGTCACGCAAACTTTATGAAGCACAGTTTTGCTTCACAAAGGTAAAGCAAATAATGTCTCTGATACGTGCGAGCAAGAGGGTTTCAGGTTTGTACCTTAGATTTTAAGAGCTGGTAAAATACTTTTTAGTGACTTTTTCTCCTAAAATAACTGGCTACGGGATAGGTTCGTGATGCAGTGTCTTGAAGAGATGTTGCTAGAGGTCTTTCCCCAACAGCAGGCTCTCTTGAGAATTTGAGCTTGTTTCCATGACAACACCAAAGTGTCTCTCTGCACAGCAAAGACTCTTTTGCCTATTGCAAACCTTAAAAGGCAAGTATACCTGCTGTTCACCTCAGCCATTAAGATCCAGGGAAGCAAGGATCTCCAGTAATTCTGCAGAGTGTGTCTTTTTAAAGTCCTTTATAGTTTCCTTAGAGATTTAGACTAAAGGGGAATGTGAGGCAACTAAAAAAAAGAAATAAAACCTATGTGTGAAAGAGTCAATCAAAAATGCATCACCTAAACATATGCCCTAATATTTTTCTCTTTCCTTCTCTCTCTCTCTCTCTGTCACTTATTTAGGTGGCCCCTGGAATTTTGCCTTCACAGTCAAATTTTATCCACCAGATCCAGCCCAACTCACAGAGGACATCACAAGGTAAGTAAAAATGTATCTGTCTTGGCCAATTCTTACACAACTCTCTTAAAAAGAAAATAGTTAATGATGTCATAGTTTATTTTATCTGTGTGAAATAAATCTCAAAGGCTGGAAATACACAACTTCCATGCCAATTTGTGTTCAATAAAAAATTCCTGTATCTCATCATTCACTCAGAAGTTTTCCAAGAACTACTTCAAGAGCAAAATAAAATAGCATGACAATTTCCCAGGCTGTTGTTCCTATTGCAAATATTGGCCAAAGAATGTTCCAAAGAAGGAAGGAACATTCTTCCAGAAGCAAAAACTTGGTCTTAATAATATTACTCCAGTCATGTTGGGAGCACTGAAGCACTTCCAGGTTGAAAGGACTAGCCAATTATGACATTGTTGCCTGGGGGATACCCCATTGGGGGGTTCCTTTCATATCCCTGCTAAGTGGTACCCATCTATCTGGACTCCCGCATTCAAAGTGCTGGGTCAGCAAGAGCTGGAGCGAGTAACAGGAATTCACCCTGTCCCATGGCAGCAACTGGGTTTCAAACACAAGCCTGCCGATCATCAGCCCAGCATTCTAACCATAGGAGCCATGATGCTCCTTGTCCTAATAATTACTTGCATTCTTGGCATTGCAGGGGAGGGAAAGTTTGGGTCAGAGACCTTGATGCTGTTTCCTATTTGACTGCCAAATGGAGGTAACTGGTTTTGCAAAAAGCCTTCATTGTAGCATTAATTCCCTATGTTTCCTTGTTGAAGGTTACGATAATAGTCCATCACCCAAATATTGTGGCCTTACTTAAATGGTACAGTTTTTAGTCACATGAGATTAATTAAAACTGGATGTTCATCAAGTTTCTGGTGAGCTTTGTTGGCTATCCCTCATTTCAAGCAGATCCCCAAATTTAAGTTATTAAAATTCAGAATTGTGATTGCTGAGTTTATCAGATTCCCAGAAGACTATTGTGTAAAATGGACATGCTATAATTAATGGTGGATTACTAGTTAAACAGGCTTGTCTGGAAACATGATCGTCCCTTAGCCGTTTGCTTTTCTTATAGACATTTCAACTTTCTGACCTCTTCCTCTCCTTAGGTATTACTTGTGTTTGCAACTTCGAGCAGATATTATCAGTGGACGTCTACCGTGTTCTTTTGTAACACATGCACTGTTAGGCTCCTATGCTGTACAAGCTGAAGTGGGGGATTATGATACTGAAGAACATGTTGGCAATTATGTTGGTGAACTACGTTTTGCTCCAAATCAGACCAGAGAATTGGAAGAGCGTATAATGGAGCTACATAAGACTTATCGGTGAATAACTAATACTACTGCTAATATCAAGTTTTTGAAAAGATTTGCATAACCTATATTTTCCTATATTTGTCATAAAAAAGGCTTTTAAACAAATGTCAGCCTTTTGCTCATTAAACAGTGTGTAATTTTCTTTTTTATATTACTTCTGTTTCTGTCTTATTTTTCTTCTAAAGGGGTATGACACCTGGCGAGGCAGAGATTCATTTCCTGGAGAATGCCAAGAAACTTTCAATGTATGGAGTTGACTTGCATCATGCTAAGGTATTCTTAGTGAAAAGGTAGAGTTTTGAGGGCATTTATGTGAGAGAAATCCTGGATTATTCTGAGGCAGTAGTTACTCCTTTTTAAAGACTTTCTTAAGCTATGTGGCATCCACTTAAACCTATATGTTCTTTCATTTGAGATACTGTGCTTAAACATAAAATATTACTTTGTCTTCTGACAAATTCTGTAGAAGACATTGGTTCATTTAAAATTAAATTGTATGGTTGCTATCATAGAAATAGCTATTTTGATATCTGGAGACAAACATTTAGAAATTGAATTTTAAATTCAATTGAGTTTTTAAAAGGTCATCGTATTTTGCAACCATGCTATGGAATATTTTCAGTAAGAATGGACTGAAAAGTGGAAAGATTTAAAGAGAAATTTAGAAACATATTATCCTTTATTTGGAAAAAGTCCCATTATGAAATCTATTCATTTATTTTTCGCATATTTTATACTTCCTATCCTCTCTGTTCATTAGATTTTCTCCTTAGTTACTGCATTATTCCCTTATTTTTTGCTCCGCAACAAAGAAGTTAATTTTGAAGCCATTTCCCATTAATGACGGACAGCACATATAATTATTGAAATAATATAAAGCCTGTCCTCCACACTGTTATTTTAGCACAATGTTTGTTGGATGACTTTTATTCTTTAATGGACAAGTAGCACAAGTAGCAGAAGAGTTAAAAGTTGGAGCACAAATATTTATCAAAATGTTATTATCACAGGGGTGTCAAATTCAAGGCCCACAGTCTGGATCCGGCCCGTGGGGTGCTTAAATCCAGCCCGCGGGGTTGGCCTGGAAATATCAAGGGACCAGCCCGCAGTACCTCTGGCAGCTAAAACAGACCATGTGTCCTCTCCCCATGCCTTGTTTTAATCTTCCATAGCCTTCTGCAGCACTCTGCTGACTGAAAACAGGCTGAAAAACGGCCCGAAAAACAGGTCATGTGCTCTTGTTTTCAGCCGGCAGAGTGCTGCAGGAGGCCATGGAGGGCGAAAACAAGGCACAGGCTTCATTTTGGCTGGCAGGGTGCTGCAGAAGCATCCGTGCCCCCCCATCCACCCCTTCCCCCCACTGATGGCCTGCAGAGGAGAACTACAGTGTTGATCTGGTCCTTGAAGAAATCCAGTTTGACACCTCTATTATGTTAAAAGAAATGGAAAAGCTGCTAAAAGAGAAAGTGTTCCATCCCTGATCCACAATGATGAATGCATGTCTAACATTCTGCAACAGTTTTAATAGTCTTTGCCCAGAATTCATTGAATGCTATCTATAGAATTAGGACACAAGCCAAAATACCTCCTGTACTATAGATGAGGAGCAGCAATGATTGATGGTCTTGTGTCATGAGCTCTTGCTTTTCCTAGTACAAGAAAATTGTTTTTAATATTAATAAAAGACAAGGTTCTAGAACCTATATATCCTTTCCTTGTTCCTTCGTGAATGGTTTGAGATTTATACACACTTGGGGGAAAAAACTGTGGTGGGAAACCTGGTGTAGTGGAATATTGGAGTTAGTGGAACTGTGCAGCTATGTCTGGAATGAATAGAAGTAGTCACATAAAGCTGCAAGCACTGGAAATTATAAAAAAATGTATGTCAATTAATTTACTGCCCTATTCCAAGGAAACATATTTCCTACCTGAGGTATCCCTGATATTTTTTTCCAGGACGTCTTAGTACAATCCATAGCTCTTAAACTTTTAAAGGATCAGCTAGTATTTTCTTCCTCTAGTTTTTAATATATGATAATCCTAACAGGTGTGGGGGTAAACAGTGGCCCACTTGGTATTTAAGTGGGAAATGTCTTGGTATTTAAGGGTCCTTGCCCCTTAGATGTATTAACCTTGGTTTCTTGTTTAAAAAGATTTTGTACTGGCAGATTTCTATTTATTAATGTTTTCCTCTTTTGCCCAGGATTCAGAAGGCATTGACATCATGCTGGGTGTTTGTGCCAATGGCCTTCTCATATATAGGGACAGGCTGAGAATAAACCGTTTTGCCTGGCCCAAGATCCTCAAGATTTCATATAAAAGAAGTAACTTCTACATCAAAATTCGACCTGGTGAGGTAAGCATTTTCACAAAGAAAAAGCAGAAAGATTTAAAAAAAGAGAGAGTATAAAGGATAGAGAGGACATATTTAGCATTTTTCTATTAAATAAGAAACAAAAATGTTGATCATTTGAATGATTTTTTTTTTAAATCATGTGTCAGCAGATTTCAAATTGGCTTAATAGGAAGTATTCATTTTGGGTGTCATTGCTTATGCCTCTGGTTTTTTAAGCATAGTATAGAATGAAACACTAATCTACCTGTTGGCTTACTGCATGTGAAAGGGACTCAAGATAAAAGGATTTTTTTTCTCTTAATTTATTCCAAACATAGGAGGGAAAAAATGCTATAAAAGCTGCTCTGAATTCTTTTTCTTTCCGTAATATTTACTTTCCTGGTAGAGACTAAGGAGCTCTTTTTTCCCTTCCTTTTGAATTCATTATGAAGATTATCATTATGAAGAAAAGATTCTTGTCTCAGTTGTGTTTGGAATAATGGAACAATGCCTGCCACTTTTGTGATTTACTTTATATTGAGTAATTAACCTCAAAAAGTAGTAACAAGTGATCATATGTAGACTAAAACTATATGAGGCTTTCTGTACTTCAGAAAGCTTATCTACACACTATCCTTGCCCTGGTGCTGAGATGCTCACTTTTTAGAGGGTAAATCCTTCCAAGGGAGCCTCTATCTCAGTAACAGCCTGCTACTAATGCAAGCTAAAGTCTGATTAAGTTGATTATATGGAAATGAGAATTTCTACTAGAAAGCATAGTAACACCTTCCTGTTCCTTCTCCAGCAAACATTATGATTCATCTGGAAGCAGCACCTACCCCCAGACTCTGATTGGCCTGCAGTAGAACTGTTCTTCTCATTCAGTTGCTGGGCTTGCTCTGTGCCTCCACAACTATTTCCACGGTGGCTGCCAGAAAGACTGAATGCCTAGCAAATAATGGCTTTTGTAGTGGTGGGAATAGCCAGTGGGTCTTCGTTGAGATTGATATTCCCATTGGAGAAACACTTGTCAATAGTTTGCAAGAAATTGGGTCAGTTAGATAATTATTTATAAAGCTTGTCATGTTCAAAACTCCACTCCCTAGGAAGCAAAAAAATCTAAAGAGTTGTAGGGAGGAACAAGAGAGAAACTGAAAGCCTGTTGTCCTTTGGGGACTTAAAAGAAGCCACCTTTCATTTGTGAAGCTACCTTTGTACAGTCTTGGGCCATTGGTTGCCGGTCGCCTTTTGGGTTCACTTTAAGGTTCTGGTTTTGACCTTTAAAGCACTCCATGGCATCGGACCAGGTTACTTGCAAGACCGTGTTCTGCTGGTAGTCTCCCACTGACTGGTGGGCTCCCACAGGGAGGGTCTCCTTCGGGTCCTGATGGCATCTATGTGCCGCCTGGTGACCCCGAGAAATAGGGCCTTCTCTGTGGGGGCACCCGCCCTCTGGAATGGGCTGCCTCCTGAATTACGGACAACCACTGACCTGAGGGCATTTAGACGTGCTTTGAAAACCTGACTCTTTGAGCAGGCCGGCCTGGGCTGATTTTAAATTGGGGTTTTAAATTGGGATTTTAGAATTGGCTTTGTATTTTAATTATTGGGGTTTTAAGGTATAATTTTAGTAGCAGCCTTGAATTTAATCTATTTTTAACTTTTGTAATTGGTATTGTATTTTATTTGGCTGTGCACCTCCCTGAGTCCCTCGGGAGAAGGGCGGTATATAAATCTGATATAAATAAATAAAATAAATAAATTATATTTGTGAAGGCTTGTTTCTCCCACTCCTTTAAAGGAAAATAAGGACCTGAGAGCTCTTGTCTTCATTTTACTTGTCTACTCTGGGAAAACTAGACTACTTTATTGATCATTTTACTTTTTCCCTGTATCCACTGTCTGTACTTGCCACTGTCAGTCTCCTTGATTCCATTGTTTGCTGGGTACTCAGCCTCTACCTCTGTTTTGGCAGCAAATTTGTCCAGTTCTCTGCAGAGGTACTGCATTTAGGACAGTGATTTAGGTAATGACATGCTTTCCTCCCATCTTGGAGACAAAAAGAAAGCACATGGACAAAGGAATGCATGTAGAGAAGCACAGAGAACCTCATGGTATTCCTTGTGGCACAGTTTGTGGTTGACTGACAATTCTCGTTTCTCCCCCCACCCCTTCCCCTGTGTTTTCAGTATGAGCAGTTTGAGAGTACCATTGGTTTCAAGCTGCCCAACCATCGCTCAGCTAAGAGACTCTGGAAAGTCTGCATTGAACATCACACTTTTTTCAGGTGAGAAAACGGGAAATTAAGAAAGAGTTGAGAGTCTATATTGAAATGTCACAAGTAAGACTGAGAAATGTGAGTTTGGAACTTCAAATCCTTTCTAGGACATCCCTGTATTAGATCCCCATGGAAGCTTCTTTCAGCTCCTTTAAACAGATAAACATTCCACAAAGAAAATTTTCAACCAGACATATTGCAACATATTCAGTATTTTTTTTTCATTTTATCAATGTTGTAATTAGGCAGCAAACATATATATTATGTGTGGTGCAAACAAATGACTGGACTAGATTTGAACTTGTTAATGTCCTCTTAAACTTAATTATTTCAAGAGCAATGTGGACTTAAGGCCCTGTCTCTCCTATAATTACATATTTTACTTTTCAGCTGTGTTATTCTGTTTTTTAGCAGGTAGTAATACCTGGTTGGCATTAACTTGGTTCAGGAATTAAGCAGGATCAGATCAGATTAGATGAAAGATCTTCAGTGAATAGCAGGGCTGTTGGCTAGACTGGAAAGTTGAAAAAACATCCTAGAAGAAGTTAATGATAAACCATTTCTATGTTTTTGCTAAAAGAAAGGAAACCCTGTGTGGATAAATCTATGAAGAAGACTCTTTTTTTTAATTGCATCTATGAGGTCACTAGGAGTTGAAAACAATCTGATAACACATAATCTTTATTGCATAATGTGTCATGATCCTGCTTGGCATATAGAGTAAGTAGTTTTAAGATTTTGAATCTAATTTTTAAAACTTCCCCCAGGGCTTTATACAAACTCCATATTTGTGTTGATAAAATAACAGATGTTTGGAAGCAGATGCTATCATATTAGTACAACCTACAACAGTGGATATATTTATAGATAAATTATCTTCCCCTCAAAGAGCTATGTCAGCAGATGTCAGCATACACAACCAATACAATGGGTTCAGATGAGAGATATGTGCAAATGTGGCCTTTGTTTCACATCCCTTTCTAGGGAAAAAAAGAGGGCATTTGGGATAAATGAGTGTAAACTATTTGTTTTCAAAGCACCCTTAACTAACTAAGTCCAGTTTGCTACTTTAGAAATATTACATACGTTATATTTGTCTTGTGTGGCTCATATGGTTATTTAGTATGCTGGTCAAATGAATAACTTAGATGATAATTAAGTTTACTAATTGAATGGTTTGAAGATGGCACTACAAGAGCAGAACAAATGGCCATGAGGAAAAGAGGAACCGGTGAATGGATCAGCTTCTTGGAACATCTCTCCAGATCAAAGAGAGTGCTAGATTATCTATATCTTTGCTCCATTCAGAGCCCATCTGCAAAGAAATTGTAAAATTGTGATCTCCAAAGGGTTTGAGAGCTTGGCAGAGAGCGGGAGAAATCACCCTGCCTAAGCTGTGGTTTGGCATCTTCAAATAGACACTGAATTGTCCTACTTCCTCTCTTAAATACTTTAGAAAGTTGATTACTAATGATTTTCTGGTTCTTAACAATCCCTGAGAACAATGTTCATCATGCCAGGCGGGTTTCCTTCTATTCTAGATGAAGAAAATTTTATGTAACTTTAAGGATTGAACAACAGCAAAAAGGGGATGAGAATGTTGATTTTGGCAAGTTAAAGGACTAAATGGATTGAAGGAATATTTCCTATGGGATGTTCAACTTTATATAAAAGAATAGGTTAAGATTTTAAAATTAACTGTAAGAAATCCTCCTGTGAGAACGTTTTGTTGATTGGAAAATAAACAAATAATAGGGGACTTTGAAGATTGACTTGAAGGAACCAGAGAGAACTAAAGATTACAATTAAAAGAGAAGATGCCCATTAAATTCAGTAGAGCAATATTATTTGACTATGGAAGAAATTAAGGTTGCTTGGGAACAATATACTCACAATTTACTTGCAATATTGTTTGATACTATAAAAAAAGGATATAACAGAGGCTATGGAAGAGGAACAGATTTTGCTAGGTAAAACAAACTAATTTTCAATATGGATATGAAAATGGATGTAAAAGTGCCAGACTACAAGAGTTTGTATAGAAAAGGATACCATAATAAACATACATTTGAACCAGCTGATGTCTTAATAACTAAAGGGGACATACAAATAATAAATCAGAAGAATAATTTGGAAAGCTTTTCTTACTTTGGATTTATAAAGGCAATGTGTTAAATTACTGAAGCTGGAAAAGAAAGAAAACAAAGAGAAAATGATAGGAAATCAATTTATGGAACTTTATTTGATGGGATTAAAGATCAAGCTTTTTAAAAGTAAACAAAAAGAATGTAAAGTGAATTTATTTGATCAGGATTAAAATATATATATTGTGGTTCCTGGTAGCTATTAAAGGAATTTCTTTTTGATCAGGACTCAATGATAAAATTTTAAAGATCTGTTTATATATGGGGATACATTTCTTTTGCTTTATTTCTAGTAATGTTGGTTTATAAAAATAATTTATTTGAAGTCTCTCTCTCTCTCTCTCTCTCTCTGTATGCATGCATGTATGTATGTATGTATGTATGTATGTATGTATATGTATGTTACTATTTCTAGTAGTGCTTAATAGACAGTAGCTGATTAGGACTGAGTGATGGGTTTTTACAATTGAACTATTAATGAGCAAAGAAGAAATTTTCTTAATTGAAATACTAAAAAAGGCATTAAGTTACTGAAGTTGTTTAGACTTGTTAGAGGAAGTGGGGAGTCTTCTTTTATATATCTTTTTTCTTTTCTTTTTTCTATCTCATCTTTTTCTTTTCTTTCTTTTTTATATTTTTCTTAGTTTGTATTAGCCTTTTACCTTTCCATTGTAAATTTTAATAAAATGATTATGAAAAGAAGGGAAAAAGCTAGATAACTCCTTGCTTAAAAGTTTGGTCTTTAGGTATGGAGTCTGATTTACTAAACTATTGCTACTTCAGCAATTTCTTTTTATTTTTTTCAAATAGCCTTTATTACTATTCTCTTGATAAAATTCTGATTCTGAAAAAGAAAATTTGTTTAGTCTGAGATAAACTCCTGTTATTTTGTATGTTTGCCCTGTGTCTGTAGGTGATATAGTAGTTGGGTAAAAAAAATCCTTTATATGGGATGATAAGAATTTTCAATGTTACATACAATTTGGCCATAAATTATCAAAGAAATTGAAAGAAGAGGATCTGTTATATATAATTTTCCTTATACATACAAATGTTATAAGCCGCTCTAAAGAGTGGAAAGCCCATTCGATCAGTGAGATAAGGAGTCACAGGTTTTTAAAATGAATCATAAGATCTAGGAAGCTGACATAGTGTAGCTATACTGCCTTAAGGCGTAAGAGCTTTTTAGACTTTGTAGAGAAATTAATAGATGACCAAAGGAGTAGAATTTTAGATTGTATCAAATCAAACTACAATAATCATGATAGGAATTGGAAGACTCATAAAACTAACCCACAGGAAAAGTTTGCAGCTTTTTTCCCCCAACTTCTTAGAACATTTAAAAGCAATGTTTCTCTTTCTGCATTTTGGAACACAAACTAGATGTCTATCATCTCAGTCTGTTTAAAAGGGGATCAAATCTTTGCAAGGCTGAATGAAAGATACATTAAAATTGTGGCTTCAAAAACTAATTGGAAACTCCAAATGCCAAATTAGAAATAAAATAAAAATAAAAATCACTATAGTTGATAGAATTTATTTATGTCATTGCGAATATTGAATTATTTTGAGAGGCTTGGCTCTAAAATACATATGAGGCCACATATTTCATTTAATGGCACTTGTCTGCAGCAAAGAAAAACCTTGCAATTAATTGATTTAATGTTGAATAAAATAGCATTCCGAAATGGAATATACCAGTGCTGATCTTTGCATTGGCTTAATGAGTTCCCAATTTGATGTGCATAGACCTGGTATACCAATGGCATCTCTCAATCCCATCTGGCTCTCTGCCTTCCCTTCCCCCACCCGCCCCTTTGGTTATTTAAAGTTATGATTTATATAAATGGCATGTTGTCATGTTTCAAAGTTAATTGCCATTCTCCTGTGCTTTCATTATTGGCTATAATATCTCTCAGGTAATCAAAACAGTGGTTAACTAGATTTACACCATTGTTGAAATATGTGAATCCACTCCAAAAAGATGAAAGCAGTACCGCAATCAATTTTTTTAGGAAGTAAAAAGGCTTCCTTCTTCCATGAAAACTATGGTTAGACAGAAATAGAAAGGAAATATTGGAAATATTTTGCATGTTCCTTCAGAGCCTCTCAGTTCGTCTTCTGGAAAATGAGTATTTGTGATTGAACATCACTGGAGGTTTTTAAGAAGAGACTACTAGACAATCACGTATCTGAAATGGTATAGGTTCTCCTGCTTGAGAAGGGGCTAGACTAGAAGACCTCCAAGGTCCCTTCCAGCTTCCATTCCATTCCATTCTACCCTACCCTACCCTACCCTACCCTACCCTACCCTACCCTATCCTATCCTATCCCACTAATGTAGCCATGAGTCCACAGGCAAGCCCTTTTTCATGGCAACCATCTGGTGAGGCCACCTACAGCACACTATAAAAATTTCAAATGTATTTTACAACTTCAAAGGTTAGGGATCCTTATCCATTACAGTTTTCTTTCTGCAGGCTGGTATCACCCGAGCCTCCTCCAAAAGGCTTCCTAGTAATGGGCTCCAAATTCCGCTACAGTGGGCGAACACAGGCTCAAACCCGACAAGCCAGCGCTTTGATTGATCGTCCTGCCCCTTACTTTGAACGCTCCTCCAGCAAACGGTACACCATGTCTCGCAGCCTCGATGGAGGTATGCCCCAAATTGGGGAGGGGGAGGAAGATTGGTTCCCTGGTGGGTATGGGAAGGCTTTGTTCAAAATATGGAACCATGTATTGGAGTGGGTGGGTGGGAGGCTGAGGTCTAGTATCGGAATATTATTTTTTGCTGGTAAGATTTAGAACATTTTTCTCCAGAAGGCTGTGGAAGGATTCTTTAGTTGATCTATAGCAGGGGTAGGGAACCTTGGCTCTTTTATCACTTATGGACTTCAACTCCCAGAATCCCTGAGTGAGCCATAAAAGGTTCCCCATCCCTGGCCTACTGGTTTTTCAGTTGTGCGGGAAATCAATTTTGACTGGAATGGGACTGTTTAATATACAAATATAGGACATATTCTTTATATATTCTTTATATGTCCTACATTTGTATATCAAACAATCACATTCCAGTCAAAAATTGATTTCCCCCACAATTGAAAAACCAGTAGGCCAGGGATGGGGAACCTTTTATGGCTCACTCAGGAATTCTGGGAGTTGAAGTCCATAAGTGATAAAAGAGCCAAGGTTCCCTACCCCTGATCTATAGCAAGGGTCTTCAAACTTGGCAAGTTTAAGACTTGTGGACTTCAACTCCCAGAATTCCTCCCCCAATCATGTTCGCTCAGGAATTCTGGGAGTTGAAGTCCACAAGTCTTAAACTTGCCAAGTTTGAAGACCCCTAATCTATAGGGAAAGCACGCATGGATTGCAAAAGGCATTATTTAGTAGATTTTGGCTTATTTTGACCAAGGAAGACTGAACCTACTTGGTACTTGGATGGGAATTTTCATAAGAAATTCTAAGACTATAAGCTATATTGGAGTGCCAGAAAAGTATCTAGAAAGAAGGAAATGGCCAAACATTTCCCTATTATTTTATTTATTTATTTGGTTCAAATTATATTGTTGACATTCTTGCTAGTGAAGCAGAGCAAATGACTGTATGGATCTGAATGCATGAATTATTCTCAGCCAGGTATTCAGACTGGATTTGGCATTTTGGCCACCTATTGAGGTCTTCCCAGGGACCTGGGATAAGCAGATGTGGATGTTTTATTTAATTATTGATTAGATTTATAAGTTGCTTGATTCTTACAGAAGTCTAAAAGGCAATAGTAAATTCAATTTTACATAAAGGAAAATATGGTAGCAACTCTAGAGTGTTGCTTTTCTTGTAGAGATGAATGCAGTGTCAAATTATGGCTTATCCATAATTAATTATCTGATTGAGACCTGCTCTCTTTGCCAGCACAAGGAGGCAATTGAAAGTTAACAAATAGTTTTCAGGCTGTAGAAATATGCTCCCTTGGGATTTTTGCTCCAAACCCCCAGTGCAGTTAGCTCACTAAGATGTATACACTCTCTTTGATTCTAGCTAGAAAAAAGATGCAGATATTGATTAATGGATGGGTTCTCTTTTGGGCAATCAGCCTGCCAACAGTGATTAGACATCAATTGCAAGAGATGATACAGAGCAGCTACTAGATATAGTTTCCCATAAAACTTCTCATAGCATAGTTTTTTCATTATGTGGTCGATGTTCAAGTTCACAACTCTTCCAATAAAGAACTCTCAAGAGAGAAGCTAAAAGGCATTCTCCTGTCCTTCTCCAGAATGGTACAATTCTATTCACAATTTTCTAGACAGGGAAAGCCTTCCTATAAATAGGTGAAAGAGTTTTCCTGTCTATAAATTGCATTCTCTAAACCAACTCCAAGTTCTTTTCTTTGAAGATTAACAAATGTGAAAACTGTGAGAAGATTGAAGCTACTCCACAAATGACCTGATCTCCTCTATCCTTTTGTATAGCCATGGTAGAGTAACAACTATGTATCCCAGGCTTAATGCAAGTGACCTCATTGTCCTTAATAGGCAATACTAAAATGAGCATCGTGGGGCACCATCTTTTTAGTGCTATCAAGATATGAAAAAGAGGCATAAGGAGCCCAGAATCACCAGTTGTCTCCTCTTAGCAATTGGATCTGCATATTACATTTTTCTCTTACACTGAGAAATCAACTAAAGGTGGAATTCCGATTTCTGTTGAGATGCCAACATGTTTAGAAGATTTAAACACCTAACTGTGGGTGTATTTCAATTTAAAGGCTAAAAAACAGCATTTATTGTTATTGCATCTAAAATAGTATTATCAGTGTGAAATAGTGAATCTTATTCATGATAAATGGAATTATCTTTTGCAAAATATTCTTCTTAATTCCTCAATTTAATTCTATTCATTTAATGACCGTTCAAAGTTACAACAGCCTAGGAAAAATGGCTTGCAACCCATCCTTAAAGCTATGGCTGTTGCACTACCTCTGCAGCCATCTGATGGCAATTTGGGTACTTGATAACCAGTTTGCATTTGTTACAGTTGCAGCATTTTGTAGTCACATGATCCCAATTTTCGATATTCACAGCCAGCTTTCAACAAGCAAAGTCAATTGTGAAAGCCAACTTCATTTAAAGACCATGTAATTCACTTAACCATATTACCTGGTTAATGACTAAAGTAAAATGGTTGTGAAATTGGGTCTGGTCACATGATGACTCATTTAATGACTGCATCATTAGCAATTGAAACTCTGGTCCCAATTTTGGTTGTAAGCCGAGAACTACCTGTATAGAAAAGAGTTGTATTCATAAAATATAAGGGATATAGATGTTTGTAGGTCTGAAATATAGGAAGTAGGCCATACTTCTAGCTTCTATCCACCACTTGTGAAGCATTCCCATTTGGATGATTTAAATAATGTGCAAATCAATTGTTATACAGATAGATACTATAAATAGAAACATTTTAGGATTATCAAAGAATTCAATCCTAAGAAATCTAAGGCATGCAAGCTAGAATCCAACTAAAATTTGACTGTTAGAAATTGGTTTTATGGCACTGCATGTTATACAGCTCTAAAGCATGTCCTGAAAAGAGCTTTTGAATTCTTGAACACAGGGGCATTTAGACACATTGGAAATAATATTTTTCTTGTATTCAGCTAAAGTCAATGGGACAAAATAGGGCTGCTCTCTCTCTTCCTCTCTCTCTCTGTCTCTCCTATGCAGAATTCTCCCGTCCAGCTTCAGTGAGTGAGAATCATGATGGAGCAGAGTCAGACAAGAGAGAAGATGACAGGTATAGGGGGAGGACAAGATCTGAAGATGAAGAGGTGACTACTCCAACAAAAATCAAGGAGTTAAAGGTACAACATCTACATTATACTTGATCTGCATTTGGAGGGTGGATTCTACACTTGATATGCAAACATCTTAGTTTCCTTCTAGTAGATACCAAAAATATTGTCGAAAGCAACGGTAATATTATTAATATTTTTTCTATCTTCTATTTATTAAAAAACTTCTCAGTCTTTATAACAAGTTCTCACTGGCAGTTTATCATGCACTTGTCATCATACTGTTCAGTCTCTGGTATGAATTTCCAAACTGTAACTTCCATTGTTAAACTGCTGTTATCTTTGGAATCTTGTTCCTTGGGGAAACCAGTCATCCTGGATTCTGAAGACTGGTCTTTTATTTCCTGATATGACACAGGAAATATTTGCCCAGTGTATCAGTAACAGTTTTAGAAATGTAGCAATAGCACTTAGACTTATATACCACTTCACAGTGCCTTATAACTCTCTCTAAGCAGTTTACAGGGTCAGCATATTGTCCCCAACAATCTGGGTTCTCATTTTACTGACCTTAGAAAGATGGAAGGCTGAGTCCATCTCGAGCCCCATTAGAATTGAACTCCAGACTTGGGCCAGAGTTAGCTTGTAATTCTAACCACTGGGCCACAAGGGCTCAGTGGTTAGAAGCATAGTACCTCCACTATTAGAGATATGTATCCAATTGGGCTTTTAAAGCTGAATTTTGCTGATTTTCCTCACTGTAGGCAGAAGGATAAACCAGGACGCTGCACTGCTCCATTGCAGATACTGTGGTAATCATGGAGGCTTTTTCTATTAAGAAACAGTGTCTTGACAAGTTTGTCTTCCAAATGTGTCTTCCAAAGAGCCTTTCTGGAAAAGGCAGTATCATCCTTTCTCTCAAGTTGGATTCTTCTAATGTCCTATTGCTTCAATATCTAACCTGTAGCTGGATGTTAACCCCATTCTTGTCCAGAGCCACTGTCTTTGACAATGCCAGGACAAATAAACAGCTTTTACAGACAGGTAAAGAACATAGCCTTTGTCTGCTAAATCATTGCAGTTGTGTCTTCTTGAGCAGCCAAAGTCCTGTCCTTCCGATTCTGTAAAACCTTTATGAAGAAATGATTTCTTTTGTATGTATGCTGGCAGATTTCATTCAAAATGCATATTACAAATCAAGCAGGGTACAAGGGCTACATGGATTAATACAATGCTATACAATTAATGCAGTGGTTTCCTACATCTAGAAAGATGGTGACAACCTCTTATAGAAAGTGTGCGGCATCAAAGATTTATTATTTTATTGATACCTGAATTAAAATTGTGGCAACCTTGTAGCCTATTATAGGAGTTCCCTTAACTGATTTATCCTCCCTCCTGCCTCTTTTTGCTACCAGCCGGATCAAGAAACCACCCCAAGGCACAAACAGGAGGTATTCTCTGGAATGTTTTAGTTTTTCATCAATGCATTCCTAGTTTTCATCTTTTAAGAAATTGCCAACATTGTATGTGGCCCTTTCTAATGGGATGCAAGATGCAGATCAGGGTGGAAATGAGGGGATCTTCCCCTTGATACACAGACTGCATCTTGTACCCCATTAAGTCAACATTTTCTCTTCATCTTGTCATGTGAGCAAGAAGCTAGAGTTCTTCAGCTACTTGCTTGCTAGAAAATTGTAACTATTTTATCATCCAACTGATTCTTTTGCTTTTTCATGGCATTCCATTATCCCTGATCCTTCCCCTCCCACCATCCCGGCTCTGATATTTTCAGAAAGGAGATACTTTGCGAAAATGCGGACATAGCCTTGACACAAATTTACATAACTGAATTGCAGGTCAGAATGTTAAAAGCTTAAAGCCAGAACTAAAAATGGGATCTAGATTTAATCATTAGCTAAAGTGCCAAGATATACAAAGCAAAATCAAAAAATTGCTTTTATTGTTCACTTCCCCTTTTTAATGTTCAGTCTTATGAGGCTATGAATGTAATCGTTAGATTATTTGAAAAATGGAGCACTGTATTTCCCCAAAACCAGTCACAATATCTTCCATGTAGCAATGTGCATGTTTATAATGTTCTACAAAGCTTATGACCTACAGATGGCTCCCACCAAGCAGATCAAAGCTTGGGAATTTTTTATTTGTTTTTATAGCAGAATTGGTAATTAGTTTAAATTCCTTTGAATTACATATAAAAGTTTTTATTTTTATTTTAGCAAATTTGAGTAGTAACAAAATTCAAGCTCCAATCAGAATAAATAAATTTATTTACAAACTGAGTTTACTGTTCTAGCTGTCTATTTCTCATTATTAGTCTGGCTGTTCCACAGGCTCCAGGCATCTGAAGTTCAGCGCCGGTTATTCCCTCCATATTTTCTTATCATCCAGTAATTTTGCATGTTTATTGCAACCCTGTACAGTCCTTATTTACATCATCAGCATTATGTGAAGGGACAATTGGCAAACTGCTTCAGAGATATGCACTCCTTGTTTCTCAATGTCTTATGAAGTTCCCCTCCCTCTTGGTCTAGAGCAGGGGTGTCAAACTCACAGCGTCACAGCAGCTTCACATGACATATTGGGACTTTCCCCCACTTTGCTAAACTGGGCATGGTCAGTACAAGACACATCCAGCCCTTGGGCCATGAATTTAACAGCTCTGGTCTAGAGTGAGGGGAATTAGACATAATGGATGGGAATTATTATGTGAATGTTTCTTCTTTTTTAACTAGCTTGCATTGTCCAAGAAAGTGAAGCTTCACTTAGCCACAGTAAAAACTGTTATGATTTTTTTTAGTGCTGATCCTGAAACCCAACTTTATACTGAACGAACATGTATCCTATGTTTGGAACTCTTTTTTCTTGTTTTGCAGTTTATTTTGTCCCAATTTCATTTTTTTTTTCATTTCTTCAGAAATGTAGGTACAAACTACAGTTTTAACACTGGCTAAGAACACATTTCCCTATGTTTGTCTCCTGGTCCTTGAGTTGCTAGTTCTGGAATTATGGAATCCAGACTTCACAGACATTCTAGAATCTCATGTCTCTAGATAAGAAAGAATAGTAGAAGCCTATATAACTCTTAAGAGGCAGCTTTTTGATCCTGAACAATCAAAACAATCAATAGTTCGATCCTTCTAAGCCAGTCTTCTCCAATCTTCTTGCCTCCCAAAGCATTAGTTAGCAACCTTAGTGAACTCAATTCCTCCTTGGCCAAGGGAGGATGGGAACTGAAACCCATTTGGATGACCAGTCCTAAAATCGTGGCTGAATGATTTACATTGTCTATTATGTGGAGACTTCACTTTCTAGGCCATAAGGCCTCCAATTCTAAATACTCTGAAGCTCCCATCTCACAAGCATCTCACTCCACTCATGTTCCTTCCTCTAACCATCACCTTAGTAGTTACCTTCCCCTCTCCATCCAAAAGTTTTTAGACAAACCAGAAGATGTTTTGCTAAAGCACCAGGCCAGCATTAATGAATTGAAACGGACCCTGAAGGAACCCAATAGCAAGCTCGTGCACAGAGACCGGGATAGAAGGCTGCCTTCCTCACCTGCTTCTTCTTCACCCAAACATGAAGATGAGACGCCAAAAGGGACCCCTGAGAAGGCCAATGAGGTTTGTTTGTTGTTATTCTAATGATATAAAATTATTCATGTTGTATGTTGGAGTTACACAATTTTGCTATTTATATTTATGTACTTGATTCTTCTGCCATTTAGAAGAATTAATCTAACTAGTGGCCCAATAGAACCATCCCTACTACTGCCTTCCTCAATTTCCTACCTTCCAAATGTATTGAAAGTAGAGTTGCCATCATTTCCAGACAATTTGTGGGTTATAGTCCACACATCTGAGAAAAATGAGATTGGAGAAGGTGACTCTTAATGTTTTTGCTTTTCTCCTGTCCGTATTATCAAACTGTGCTGCATTACATCTCTTGATTATTTACTTTGCAAGGGCTCTGTCTTCTGCTGCTTTAAAATTGTAATATTGTCAGATTTAGGTAAACATTCCATAATATTTTGACAAGGAAGCTTTTTTCTGTATCCCCTCTGCTGTCTCTACAAGATCCTTTCTTGTTTATTCCAGTAATTATGATGTTATGAACATTTCTCTAAGTACTGGCTTTAATATGAATATTCATATTGAACTAGAGATAGTAAAGCTGTGCATTACAATAATGGCTTGAGGATTGCCAAGCTTTGATTAGATGTTTGTGTTCAACTCTCTACTATCCTGGGCTGATCTTCTAATAAAGAAGACAAATAGCATTTCAGTTTGGGCATTATAACAATTTACCTCATCATTCTTTTCTTTAAAGGCAAGCAGATAGAAAGTCCTAGGAACATATGTAGGCTCATAAATCAGATTTTGTATGTCTGTGTCCCTTACTTGACATATAGATAACATCATTTATTGCCTATTTTAGGAATTATACAGTTTCCATAAAAGATTTTTCAAAATTTAAGACCTTGCAGGCAAGTCTTAAATTGAAAGGCAAAATATTGAATAAAGCAGACATATAACATTAAATTTTGGTAATACATCTAATAAGCCTATATCACAAATGAGAATGCCACGAATAGGTTAGAAAATATAAATGATCGTAGGCTGACATATTACAAATACATGGATATTATTAGACTTCCATAAATATGAAAGCCATTTACCACGTGAATCATGGCAATGTGGACTGTAAGGTTAGAATAATGCATAAGCCAAATACTTTTTCAAATACATTTCCCACAGTGAGTCATTGTCATGTAAGAAATATATGTAGTAATTTCCATGTACAAAAAGCTGTTGTATGCAGTTTTCTCCAAGATAGTTGAGTGTCCATAAAGCAGTGAGTGAAAACACTGAATTCTATTAAGACTAATTTTTCAGAAGAATTGTTTTGAAAGTAAAGTTTCATTATCTTTTGCATGGGAAAATTTTAAATTATGTTCATGTGTCTTCATAAAGAAATTTGTGCCAGAAAAAGTAATTTGCATTGTTATAATGAGTTGGCCCAATTACTTAAAGGTAGTCTTTTGCCAGTAAACAGATTCTTAAAACGTATCTCTATTGCCTCTCAGTCCATATCATAGTTGGAATGCATCAGGAAGTGAAAGTAAGCTAGCAAAAAGGAAATCTCAGAATTTGTTTAATAGTAGATGCACTCTCTTTCCCACACATCTTAGATGGCTATGTGTGAAAATATCTCTTAACAGCAAAGCTCAAATGGAGTGTAAAGAATTTTTGAGAAACTTCTTATTGTGGAATATATATTTAGCTTCATTTGGATTCTAATATTGATAAAAAAAATACTCCAGTGCATATAACACTATAAAATACAGTCATAAACACATAGTAGTAGTCGGCCCTCAAGATTTTGGCATGAACCCAATGATTTTGACAATTATACTGAAGGTAGTGTTTCTCCATTTACAAGAATTTTCTTCATTGTAACCAAAGCCAGTCAAATACAGGCTTACTGTATGAAATTAAGAAAGCTGGAAGAAGACTCCACTGTCCTTTCCTTCAACACAGCCAGAAATAATTTCTACAACCATTACTTTAAAATGCAGGCTAACTTTGCAGAAAATCACATATTTATCCAACACTCAGCTTTTAAATGAAAATGTCTTATAATTTAGTGAACAAGTTAATATTTTATAAACCAGTGACCTTTGTTTGACCATAGGAGATGACCTCTATTCTTGGGTATTTCTTGGTCTTCATGAGTAGACATAAAGCATTTTATAATCCCTACATACAGTAATGGGAAAGGTGTTGAGGTTTCTTCCGGTGAAACATAAATTAAACTTGAGTTCAGGAAAGTTGGAAGCACAAAATCCTAACTAGTGAAGGAAGCTACACAAGTCATTGATGCATTTGCCTGATCTTTTGTCCTCAAAGAAATATAGCAAGTCTCCAGGTTTCATTTCATGACTTATTTTTTCCAAATGAAAGGTTGGGAAGCAGATAGTTCTTCATCAGCAGGCAAGGTGCTATGAAAGTGATATTAGCAGACATATAACTCAACTATTATGGCTGGTCCTGTGGATCCTAATTCAACTCTTAATTGGGAAAGCATTCATATAAAAAAAAGTAAAGCAAAGATATTGGTATGAAATCAAGATGAAAACTCTTGATAGCTTTGATGGATTTGTGTTCAAGTGTTCCAGTAGAAAGAGAAAATGGAATAGCAGAATTCAGCAGCTGACACTTGATTAATAAAGGTAGTCCTTGACTTACAAACACAACTGACACTAGAATTTGGGTTATTAAGCAAGGTGGTTGTAAGGAAGTCACACCCATTTTTATGATCTTTTTTACTATGGTTGTAAGCAAATTACTGCAGTTCTTAAGTTAATCATCTGATCTTTAAGCAAGTTTGACTTTTCTGATTGACTTTGCTTGCCAGAAGCTGGCTAGAAAGATCATAAATGACTACCACATGTCCCCAGGATGCTGCAACCATTGTAATTGCATACTGGATTCCAAGCAACCAAATTTTGACCACGTGACTGGGAATGCATGAGGATTGGTTTGTAACTCATGTTTTTCAGTGCCACTGTAACTTTGAATGGTGACTAAAAAAAATGGATTGTAAGTCAAGGACTACCTGTATTGCTGTAAAGGCAAAATGGAAGTGGAAAGAAAGAATCCTTTCCTAAAAAGTTAGATAAAGGATTAGCTCAGAGTAAATGCACAGGAAATAGAGTGATTCTCCATACTTTATTTACTGCTTCTTTTTCTGTGTCTCCCTTGTCTCTTTTCTCTGTCTCTATCTCTTTGCTGGGGGGTCTTGGGTTTCTCCTGCTGAAGTAGATGTCAGAAGAGGATTCTCCAGAGGATCTGTCATCTGAACATGGAGCTGCCTTAATCATGGAATCTTTTATACAGAAAAGCCTTGTTTCTTCTCCTGAGGTTATCACCACTCTTTCAATTTCTCTCTCTTTTCTATATCTGCTTCTCTTTTTGTTTCCTTTCCTAGAAGTAGATGTAGGCCAGGGGTGTCAAACTCATGTCATCATGGTATCGTCACGTGACGTATTGGACTTCCCCACTTCACTAAACTGGGTGTGGGAGTGGCCAACGCATGACACATCTGGCCCAAAGGCCAGGAGTTTGACACCCCTGATGTAGGCTATAATGTTGCTCACACTTACTGAGGGCTGAGCTCTTAGAAGGGCTAAGCTCTTTTGAAGTCCATAGGATTCAGTTTTTACTGTCGTTTAAGCTTGTGGTATTCATGGCAGTTGATCAATCATCAGGTTCATCAACCTGATCAACTTGATGAGCCAAGTTCATTGAATCAGGGGTTCATTTAGAATTTAACTGAAATAAGAAAATCTTATTGTTTCTAAGCTACTAGGAATGCTAGAAAAGTTGTGAATTATTACAAAATATTATATTCAGCACGGGAAATTTTAAATCTCCAAATGATTTTGATGTCAGTGTTTCGGGAAAGCTCATCAGTATTTGAAAATGGCAAAAAAAGGTGCTTCAGTGAAAGATAAGGTGATATTGTGTTCATTTCCCAGTTAACGGAGGTACAAGAATCTGTAGTGAGCTCTTCAAATTATGTGGATCTCTTTTTTGCTATTTCTAATTTCTCAATTGTGGATAGCATACTGTCTATAGCATAAAGTCTCCAAATATAAGTTGAAGGGAAACCAAAGGAGAGATGTATGCCTCCCATTTCCTTCCTGCATGTTCTGTAGAGGCATCTGATTGGCCACTGTGGTAGAATATAGGACTTAAAACCTAATTCAGCAAGGCTAGATCAGTTTGCTTTGAAAAAAGTTGTGAGTGTAGGTTTATCAAATATCTGAATTCTGAGGAACTTTTGCCACGATGATGATCTGGCTTAGATATATCTTTGGACACAATTAAAAGCTATGGCATGTGCATTTCATTTAAAAAGATACTCAGTATGTTTTAAAAAATACAGCAGCTCTTTGTGGATATGTATAAGCCTGCACAACAAAGGAAATTCTTCTGCAGAGCACTGAAATAAAATAAAATATTATTTCAAATTTGGCCAATGCTACCAAATAGAAAAGTATTAATATAACAAATGCTTTAGAAACATTTGAGTATTACAAGCATGCAAACACCGTGACCTTTCTTCATTCAAGGAGACATCCATTTTGGTCAGTTTGTTTTTCATATCCTTAACCACAGAGGTGTTATATCTACAGTGGTGTTGTATTCAGACAAATAAAATCTGAGACATCTGGTGGCAGAGGCAGTGAACAGCCTTACCGCAGTACAGCAAGGCTGTTCTGTTTTCTGAATTGTCCTATTAGCAAAAGAAAGCTAAATCTTACATTTCCAGATAGATATTGTCGCATTCACTTTTATAACTCAAGTAGATTATAAAAAAATAAGAGATGTGGTTAAAATTTTGGTGCATAGATGTACAGGAATATAGTGTAGATAGAAGATTCTGTCATTTTCCCTGTTGTCAAATATAGTGGCTTGTGTCAATTGTGGCATGGCAGTTACATTATGGCACACATTTTGAAATATGGTGGTCTGTTCTGGTCCAGAAATTACTTCCAAAAGCAGCATAATGAAAGCTAGTTCCCTGTCTGCTATTGTAAGCATTGCATCCTATCTTAGAATTGAAAGTAAGCAATTGACAATTTTTGTGAGTTCTGATTGTGGTTTATGGCATAGAGATGTCCCTCCCCCCACACCTCTCAAAGAAACAAATAGAGCTTTAATAACATCACTGTGGCCAAAAGTTGAATTATAGAGAAGTAGAATCAACAGCTACAGTACATTATGGACTACTAAGCAGTTAAACTGCTTTAATCTGTTTTGTTCACAAACATTGCTAAATCAAGATTTTTAAACCTCTATCACAAATTACAGTGATTCTCAATCATACTAAGCCAAAATGAAAAGAAACTGGTCATTGTTATTAAACCTGTCCTTCAAACAATTAGTACCTACCAAATTTCACAGCACATTGATATTGATTTGGTTTATACATATTATGTCAGAATATGCTTTGTTTTAACTTAGCATATTTTCTGAACTTGGTGATTGTGGTTCATAAACCATAGTTGTAGCTAAGCATGTACATTAAGACAACAATAATTCAAACTATCATTTAAAACTGCCAATATAAATGCTGTATTTAATTAGAATTTACTAAGACTGATTACTTTCACCCAAGACAACTGTCAATTTCAGTTACATACATGTAACATGTTTAATTATATAACTCAGCATATTTCTCTATATGAACAAAGATAAGTAACATACACCTTATCTGTATAAAGGTTTTTTCTCAAAGTTATGAGATATGGAAGAAAATAACAGTTATATTCCTATCAATTGAGAGATAGGAATGTATATTAATTATTGTGTGAAATTTCTTGGCCACACATATCAATTTAATGTTTGGATAATAATTTAGTTTTTAAATAATTTTTGCAGTGTTTAGATGGTGCAGTGCAGTTCTTAGTTATGTATTTGTAGCGAATTATAGATCTGAACATTTAATTATATAATAACATGTATAAAATATGCAAGTTTGGGATGGTTTTACACAGAATAATTGCATAGTCTTATCTGCACAAACATGTTCCGAATAGAAATACAGGTAATCCTCAATTTACAACTACTTGTTTAGTGTCTGTTTCAAGTTTACTATAGCACTGAAAAAAAGTGACTTATGACCATGACTTATCACAAACTGATCACTTGATCACAATTTGGACGCTTGGCAACTGATTCATATTTATGATAGTTGCAGTGTCCCAAGATTATTTGATCCTCCCTTGCAACTTTCTGACAAAGAAAGACAAAGAAAGTCAATGGGGTGGGGAAGCCAGATTCACTCAACATCCGTGTTACTAACTTAACATCTGCAGTGATTCTCTTTACAATTCTGGCAAGAAAGGTTGTAAAATGGAGCAAAACTTACTTAAAAACTGTCTTGCTTAGCAATAGAAATTTTGGGCTCCATTGTGGTCATACGTTGAGGGCTACCTGTAGATTAATTTGTGCCTAATCATGCAAAGCAAAATTGAATTTAAAAATTAGGTTATATTTTATATATTTTTATAGCTCGGTACATCATTCTGTAATACTTGTAGCTTCTTATGCATATTTAAAAATGTAAAAATCAAGTAATATAATTTATCAGATCCTCATATGAACTTCATATTTGGGCATATCCATATAACTAGTCCAGGAAGTACACTGTTTACTCTAAATTCACTTTGTTTTTAATTGCAGGAGATCCTCAACCTAGGCCCATTCGTTCAGCGACATTCAAAGTTATAATGATGTTGAACGAATGGTGGCTAAGACCAGTCATTGGAATTCCAGCTATCTCAGTATCCCTGTGGTCACATGATCATGATCTGGGAACTTGGCAACCAATTCTCACTTACAAATAGTTTCAGTACCCCAGGATCATGTGATCACTATTTGCAACCTTCCTTGTTGGCTTCACCAGAAAGCCAATGGGAAAACTGGAAGGGAGGGTCAGAAGTCACTGGGGTAAGTCTCCCCTGCATCACCATGCTGGCCACCTCACTTGCATACCCTGTGCACCATCCCTGACCCATATTGTACTTCTCATGCACCCCTTTGAACTCTTGTGCACCCTCCCCAACTTGCACCAAGCCTCTTACACATGCCTTTTCACCCTCCCTCACCCATCAGCTGCCACTTATTTTCCTGCTAGCTTCCCCAAGTGACTTTGGTTGTGGGAAACCAGCAGGAAGTTGTCTCATCTAATGAGTGTGGAATTTGGTTAACAATAGCAATTGGGTCTCATATGATTGCTATTTGAATTCTTTCATCATGGCTTCTCCAGAAAGTCAATGGGGAAGCTGGCAGGAAAGGTTGCAAGTCACCACATCAGCCACTTGCACATTCTTTTGCATCCTCTCTGATCTGTGCCACATGTCTCATCCACCCTTGCACACCCTTCCTGACTTGCGCTGTGATTCTCACACACTCCCACACATCTTCCCTGACCTTCCCGCTCATTCCCTCACATCCTCCCCTGCTGGGCAGCAGCCACTTTTCTGTCTGCCCAACTTACAGCTTGCAACTTCCTGCCAGTTTCCCCATTGATTTTGATTGTGGGAAGCTGGCAGGAAGTTGCTTTGCCAAAAAATTAACAATAGCTGCATAGCCAAATATAGATGGCTACTTAGGATTATGGAATCATAATTATTAGGATTATGGAATCATAATATGTAATTATTTGTGATTGTTTTAGAGAAGCAAAAGAAACTAGAATCAGAAGTTTTAGGGTTAGGATTATTAGAAATAGTATTAGAGGAATATTAATAGAAATATTAGAAGTAGTGTCTAACAGATGAAATCATGAGAGGCCAAGGTTTCCTTACAGTAATGAATTGTAATATAATGTACCTATTAGACTGTCGGTTATATATCTCAGCATGGCACATGACATTTGAATTACAGTTGGAAGATTTGCAAAATATAGGCCTTTGTGATGCTGCCTACAAGATCCTATTATTGCAGTTTTCATCTTAGGTATTAATAATAACATTTTTAAGCAGATAAAAATATTTTAATTAGTAAAGAATGCATGCTAGTGTTACCATTATAAAACGAAGTACATAAGAGTAGCAATCCAATTCTCTGTTATTCTTCATTCTTCTACCATTATTCTCAGTATTTGCTCTGTACATATGTTTGTTACATAGAGATGACTTAGTTTTAGCTGAGTGTGCTATGGTGGTAATGGATCTAAATAAAGCATCCAATAACTAAACATCATTATTATTTAAGCCAACGGTCTTCAAACTTGGCAAATTTAAGACTTGTGGACTTCAACTCCCAGAATTCCTGAGTTAACATGACTGGAAGAGGAATTCTGGGAGTTGAAGTCCACAAGTCTTAAAGCTGTCAAGTTTGAAGACCCCTGATTTAAGCCAAAGTTTCTTTATACCTTTAAGTTATATGGATTTCAACTCCCATGGTGGCTGGAGAATTCTGAGAGTTGGAAGCAGGGATGGGATTCTACCAGTTTGCACCTATTCGTTAGAACCGGTTGTTAACATTCTAAGCAGTTTGGAGAACCAGTTGTTAGAAGAAATTACTGGCCTAACCCTGTAAGGAAGGCAGGAAGGAAAAATTTTGGTGTTGCTTACAGAAACTGCCTCTCCGTTAACCCTTATTACATTCTTGGTAGGACTAGACTTCCTGTCTCTGGAACTTCTCTAGAATTTTTTTCCCCCTCCTTTGCTGGTACTTTGCTTGTGTGGAGTGACCTTCAAAGTTACAATGGCATTGAAAAAAGTGACTTATGACCATTTTTCACTTACGACTGTTGCAGCATCCCTACAGTCACGAGAGGCCAGGCGAGGAGTTGCATGCCTCAATGTGAGTGATATTGAGTTGGCCACACCCAGCCAATAACATGACCACCAAGCCACGTCCACCCAGTCACATGACCACCAAGCCACACCCACCACCTAAGCCATGCCCACAGAACCAGTTGTTAAAGTTTTTGAATCCCACCCCTGGTTGGAAGTCCCCACACCTGAAAGTTGCAGAGATTGAGAAACATTGATTCAAGCAGTTTGGTACTGTTTTTTTCATGTGATATATTCCAGGCTTCTTATTGCTCTGATGTATGGTTTATTTTCTTAAGCAAAAAAGGATAGGTATATAGTTTTTACTTACTTTCTTAATTTTGTCTTCCTAATCCTAAACCAGTCTTCTTTCCCCTGAACTGAACTGGTTTGGATATAAATTTGCTTGGTATAAATTGATGATTTTATTCAGATTTTCTCAGTGAAGTGGAATATCATGTGAAGCTCTAATTGTGATACTGTATATAATTTTAGTTTTGCAAAATACCATCTTCCATTTTATTTGCTTATTTTAGTGCAATTTTTCAAAATGTTTTCATTTAAAAATTTTGCTTTTTATTCAGTAGATTCTCTTTGATCTGATAATTTCCTGTAAGTTTGCACAGTTGTTTTGAAAACGATGTACAAAGAAGCCTCTGGAGAAATCCAGAAATACATCAAATGATTGTTATACTTTAAGTAGATTTGTTTACTCAGTATATAATTTAAAGGGGGCTTAACTTAGATATGATTAACCTATTTCAATTATTTTATGTTTTTGTTTATTTTCTGTCATTTATGAGCCAAATCTAGTGCCAACACCCCAAATAAGATTAGGATATGCAGATAAAAAGCCTTGGTGTTTATATTAAAGTAACAATGTAAAAAAGAAACTGTTATAATTAAATTGATGCTAAATATATTAATGATCCTCTATTCAAACTTCGATATACAAATAATTAAACTATAATTGATTTACAGCATTTTGGTATATCATACAATTGGAAGTAGATGCATAAATGTATATATATATATTATTTATACACACACACACACATACACACACACACACACGTCATTAGAAAATTCTGCTGTAAACATACTTGTAATTAAAAACCTCCTTTCAAAAACTTCTATGTATCTCTTAGGCAATCAAATAATTTGAAACCATGTACAGCTTCAACAGAATGCAAAGCAGCTATAAAAGTACTGTTGTTCATTTCCAAAACCTGACTCTTTTTCATTTCTCATTAAAAACATGTATCCAGAAAACTTACCAGAGTACTCTGAGATCATTTAATTCAAAATATCAGTGCACAATTGGTCAAAAATGTTTGTTTTAAACTACAGTAATCAAATTATACTGTTACAGTGATGTTAGGCATATTTTCAGATGTTGGCAACTAGAATAGGAGAGAACGTACCTGTTAAAATTTAATTCCCAATTGATCTCAGCTTTGGGATGTCAACATCAAGTTGATAAAGGAAAGATTTATGTAGTCATTTCCTGTGCAATAATGCATGGATGTTGTATCAGGATCTTTGTTATCTATTTCATTATCATCTATTTGAGTAATTTATGTTTAATGCTAATTTTTCTTGCTCCAATTACAATGCAGGGTTCAGAGCATTGGGTTTTTATAGAAAGAGGAACTTCTGGGCTGGAAGAGCTAGCACTAAAACAAATTATTAAGACCCAGAAGGAAGAATCAAATGCAGGTGCCTCAGGAAAGCAAACAGATTTGGACTTCTCAAAAGAGCCCACTGCAGTAAAGGTAGCCAAGACAGCAACAAAGCAAGAGGTGAAAGGAAATGAGGAAAGCAAAATAAAGGTTCACAGAAAAGCCAAAATGATAGCCAGTCCAGAAGATTTTGAATCATTATGGGAAGATGATAAGAATGAGAAAGATTACAGAAAGAAATCTTCTGAGACAGAAAACCTTATTGGGGAAAGAGAAGAGAAAAGCAATAAAACAGAGACAGCACTATTTAGTTCTTGTGAACCTGAGAAGAAAGAACAGAAAGACAAAATAAAAAATGTGGTTCTAGCCTCCACTGAAAATATGCAATCTACTGGCCCGCTCCAATCTAAAGACGGACCAATATGTGCCTCTTTTCATCCAGATTCTCCAAAAAAAGGAAACAGAATTATAATAAGTGAACATAGGACTTCTTTGAAATTATCAGAAAAAGAAGTTCTTCAGGATACCTCAGATTCTGACTCAGTTAAAACTAAGGTGAAACAGACAGCATCTTCTGCTGCTGAACGGATTATCTATTTGGGTTCTGAAGAAACAGATGAAACAAATAATGAGATCAAGGAAATACTTGACCAAAAAAAGAATTGTGCCTTTGAAACGAAGCAAGAAAACCAAATAGAAGAACAGAATTGCATTAGCCTTGCCCCAGTTATAGAAAAGAGAGAAGGAGAAAATGTGCTTCCATTCCCCTTACCCACATATTGCGAAGGAATGTCAGACGTCAGCAAAACAATTCTTCAGTCAGAGCAGTCTGAGACTGCAGATGACAAAAACGTACTTTCTATTAAGCAGTCTTCCAATGAAAAAGAAGTTCATTCATCAATTCCAGGGGAAGATGTTCCTATAGAGTCAAATGAGTATGGAATCAAAGATGATCAGGAATGCAGTGCATATTCTTTGACAGATGAAGCTTGTGAAAGGAATTCCACAATCCCATTATCAGTGCCTCAGTTGCAATCTGGACTTTCCACAAAAGAGGCAACAGCTTATCCTTCTTACGAGCATAAAAAAAGAGTTGATGAAACATATAACAGCAGTCTTCCAGAAAGAAAAAAAGAATATGATAAGAAGGAGGCTGATACTGCCATAGGAACACAGAGCATGGTATCAAAAATTTCAGAAAACCAAAGCAAAAGAAAAACTTCAGAAAATCAAAGCAAAAGAAATAATTTAGAAGAAATGGAAGCTACTCAAATACTTCTTCAAATGGAAACCATAGAATGTATGGACTCCACCATAAATTCCTCGCAACACCAGTTTTTCTGTTCCACAGAAATTTCAGCTAGAGATTCACATACATCACAAGATGCAAAAACCAAAAAATTAGCCCAAGAAAAGACTCATGATTCAAGCTGGCCTCTTCAGGACAAATTATCAGAAGGTCAGGCACTAGTCCAAAATAAATATATCAGAGCTGAAGATTCCACCAAAGATGAACTTCCTGACTCAGAGCTATTAGCCAAAAATGAAAGTATTGAATTGAAAGGTTCAGCCATAAACAAACAACAAATGGAAAGTGGAGCCTTCATTAATTCTAGTGAACAGGATCAGATAGCAAAAGATAAGTCTACCCTGTCAGAAGATTCAACTAAAAATAAACCATCAAATTCACATAATATGTCAGAATGTAGAGAAACAGCTAAATATGGATCCTCCAAGACTGAAGAGTATGACAGAAATGAGCCTCATGAATTAAATGGGATGGTTAAATATAAATTCCAAGAATCGGCTGAACTCCCAAAATTAGAAGAGGTGGCTAAGAATAATATTTCAGAATGGGAGGACTTAGCTAAAGATAAGCTCTGTGAAATGGATGAGCTGACCAGAGATAACACTGCAAAGTCAGAGGATATTGTTTTAAATCTAGATGAAGTAGTTCAGGGTACAACCTCTGGCTTGAAGCAGCCATCTAGGGATAAAATATTAAAGTCTGCCTCTGTAGTTGGTTCTAAACCTTCAGAATTGGAAGGTCATTTTTTTTTAAAAGAAGAACTTGACACTACACAGTCTGTTAAGACTGGGTCACCTGAATGGAACAAAGAATGTTCACAACCTCCTCATGCTATAAAGCAGGACCTGAAACCTGTGCAAACTACACATAATAAACAAAAACCCAATCTGGAACAACTCAAGCTCACAGAGTATAGTACAGTTTCATCTCAAAAGCATAAGGATGCAGATTCATCCACAGAGAGCGCAAAGGGTTTCATTGAGCATAAAAGTGCAACAAGTAAAGAAAACTCCATAGCTTCTAAAATTAGGATGTTTGAACAAGGTGAAATGTACAGAATACTTTCTGATGAACCAGATGTTGCCTTAACAGGATTCCATGATAGTTATCCAGGCATTGAGATACCAAAAGATTCATCAAACCTTGAACTACACAAAGATACATTTTTAGAAAACAACTGTGCCAAATTAATAGTGGCTTTGCAACCTTCAGATGGCAAAACAAAAGACCCTGGAGAAATATCAGACACAGTCTACCTAGCTGAAAATCAAGGAACAAGTGAGGGAGAACCATCTCAGCTGTCATCTTGGAAGGAAGATATTTCCCTTGGATCTGAGCAAGGAGGAGAAAGAGAAGCTGAACTGGCTTCTCCTGATTCTGGCTGTGAAATCACTTTGGCAGAAGCTGTGGTAACTCCCACATGAACTGTCCCATCGGAAAGTTCATAAAGCATGTTGTGTGACACGTCTTTATGCATCATGTGCCATGGCTTTAAACATGGCCATTGACTGAAAACTGCTGCTTGCATCCCTTGTCCTTTCTGTATGTGTGTGTGACCTGGCTCAGTTACTGAATGCAAACCTCCTGGCCCAGGCAGCTCATCAGCTTTTGAAGTGTTTCTGTGTGTGAGAGAGAGGGAGAGAAAGGGAGAAAACGTCTAAAGATTTGGCTACCTAGAGAATGTCAGCTGCTAACTTGAAACTAGGCAAGAGTATTATGAATGGAATTGCTCAATGGTAGGGTGGGAGGGGATGACATGCCTACAGCTTTATACCTTAACCATACCTCCATGCATACCTCTAGCAGCCACATTCTCATGCTTCCAGCTTCTTCCTCTTTGCATCTTTTTAATGTTGATCCCCTTTCTGGCTTGGCTTGTGAACTTTCCTTCTCTTTCTGCTCTTAACAAGCTAGTGGCTGGCTGACAGACCAAAGAGCTTCACATTGCTCCAGTAAAAGCAATAGCCAAACTCCTTTCTGCTCCATAAAACTAATCCCTTTTCTCTAATCTAGAGCAAATTTCAAGAACCAACTTGGGAAGAAAAGGATTTGTCAGGCCTATCAGTAAAAGCCTTTCCGAAAGAAGAGAGTTTAAAGGCTGCTCCTCCAGTGGCCCTTCAGGTCTCAGTGCTGTTTTACTAAGTGCTTGTGTTTGTGGTGTAAAAGCTCAACCTAAGTGATGGTGAGCCATGCACCACCACCCCTTCTTGCTTACTGAGCTGCTATATATATATATATTTGTATAATTATGTATATTTATTTATCTAGATATATTTGATGCTTGTATATATAAATATATATAAATATATTCCTATCTGTGTTTCAATTACCTTTTCTCATACCTCTGAACATGCCAGAATCTGGACAAAAGGTAATATTTATTTCAGTAGGGCTCCTATTCATTGATTTAAATTACTTTTGGCTTAGGACCTAACAGAGAGATTTTTCTGTGAATAAATAATTCTATGATATTTTAATATTATGCTGAAAAACGACCATTGGGCCAGACTGAGTAAAAACTGTAATGCAGTTGAGAGGTATATGTGTAGCCCTCAAAGAAGAGCTAAGAGTCATCTCTTTTGTTCTGATTTTTCTTGTCAATTACACTGACTAAATTCCTGCTAGGAGAACACGAAAACATGCTTCCTCTGATGGCTTCTCAGCCACAAGATGAGAGCACTCAACAACACAATCCCTTTTCATTCAAATGTTATGTTACCTCGGGACAGATAGCCCTTGTAAAAACTGAAGTGAGGTATAAATAATAAAGGCCCAGAAAAAAAATCATGTTGACTTGATCTCAGTGAAATTGACAAATGCTTTTTCCTGCAATATGTGCAAAGATTTCACCTTCTTCGTTTAAACTTTTTTTTCCTATTACTTCTTTCCTTCTTTTCCCCTCCTTTTGAATGTTTTCTACCCTCTCCTAACAACCAGTGAGCGTCTGAGTTTCTTTTTAAAACATCTTACAACGTTTGCTCTTTTGCACACACCTCTTCTTCGTATAAAATATCCAATCATTTATCTAGATTGATATTTTCAAAATCACGATTTTATTTCCTTCCTGGCAATTTTGTAAATAGAACGAAACAATCTTTTTTAACCTTGCCTCGTCCCTGTAGAGAATTTGCTGTGAGACGAGTTTTGGTGATCATTTTTGGGATGTGTTTGACACCCTTTATTTGATGCTTCTCTTCACTGTTTTTTTCCCTGTTCATTGCTTCTGATAGCTACCATCTGTCATTTAGTGCTTAGAGCCTTAGCTTCTTTCCTTCCTTTTGTTTCATTCAGAGAGCGGGATTGAGGGAGGGCACAGAGGAGAAATCTAAGCTGCCTTGGCACAGGGCTCCTGAAAGTGACACCGGGGATGAAGACCAGGACCAGGAAAGAGACTCGGTCTTCCTGAAAGACAATCATTTGGCCATCGAGCGCAAGTGCTCCAGCATTACTGTCAGCTCAACTTCCAGCCTTGAGGCTGAGGTGGACTTCACTGTCATTGGTGACTACCAAAGTGCAGCCTTTGAAGATTTCTCACGGAGTCTCCCTGAGCTTGATAAGGAAAAGAGTGAGGGAGAAGCGGAAGGTCAGATTTCTACTGAGGAATCTGACAGACCAGCTCCCAAGGAAGATGGTGATGCAATGGATGAAGAAAAGGTTTATCATGTAACCCCAGAAGAGGTACAAAAGAAGACATAATGCACAGATGTGTCTAAATGTCTTCATTTCAGTAATGTCTGTCTTGGCATTTGCACCGCTTGATCAGGCATCTGTCTCATATTTGGAAGAACATGCCCACTTCTTAATAGTCCTTTAAAACATTTTACCTTCATAAATGTGACTGTCTTGTCTGCATGATTGTTTCTGACATTCAAATGCATGTTTGTCCTCTGAGGGCATTTGTAATTCCTTTAATCATGAAGTTACATCATACTTTAACCCACTGCATTTGCCTGGCTGCTCCATTGTATTGGATGTATTGTATTTGTGTATTCTCTTCGTTGCATGAATTCAACAAATAATATGTGTATTAAATATGCTTGGTATTTACATATAATGTAACTAAAAATGAGCATCACAATTGAATCAAATGACAATTGGCTACTCTGATTCTCTAAATCAAAAAGCAGAAACTGTACTGTTAAAATAATTGTCTTTCCAAATTGATTAAAACAAAGGTCAAAAATGGAAGAAAACATAACAGGGAAACAAAGTAACATTCTAAAATTAGGCAAATGCCATGGATTTATAAGAGCAAGACTGACTCAATCTTTGTTATCATAGTTAGTGAAACTGCATTTGAAATGAGTAGATTATATTCAAAAACAGAATTCAAAAATTATTCTCTCAACAACAAATCGTTGGAGTTCTTTGCTTTCTTGCCAATTTGAATTTTAATTCATTTTTCCAGATTATAATCTTTATAGAAATAACATATGATATAGTTTATACACTTTCAATCAGTCTTTTATTATCAAATACATGCTCTGAGATAAAATTCTTGAGCTTAAATAGGCAAGAATTACTTGATTAACCATGACATTTGACGAAATGAGAATTTAAAATGCACATTTTTGGACAGGAAAAGGACTGTTCACAAAACAGCCATATCTGTCATTAATTAATAATATTTGGATTGTCATCCTTTTTTAAAATCTCTTTGATAGTCCTTCAATCTGAAATCAGAAATTGTAAAGAAAGTGGAAGCAGACAGCTCTGTGCAACACAGAATTGGTACAACAGAAATTACACAGGTAACTTACAACTATTACTTTATTGCACATTTAAATTTCTGCTGTAAGTGAAGCATAAATCATAAATCCATAGGCAAAACAGCCCACTAAAATTTTAGTTATTTATTTTTATTTTATTCATTTATTTGTCAAGCAAGTATTAGATAACAGGTATTATAAGTATAGACATGATCATGAATGCATGAAATGGATACAAATAAAAAGAAACATTAGGAGAGGGATGGTAGGCACTTTGGTGCACTTATGCACACCCCCTACAGACCTCTTAGGAAAGGGGTGAGGTCAACAATAGACAGTCTAAGGTTAAAGTTTTTGGGGTTTGGGGAAGAAATTGCTAGTGGGAAAATAATTTACATATTCTAGTGATATACTCACAATTTGTTGTTGTTTTTAAATGCATGTCTGAGACATGAAATGTTCAATCTATAATAAAGTTTTAAGATATTATATGAATAGGAGACTAAATTGAAGTAACTTACTACCTTATATGAATATTTTTTTTGTTAATTTGTGTACAATTAAATTGAACGTGCATTTAACAGCTGTACTTTTGTTGACTTTTACTGTTTCATTTTTCAGGTTGATGGTACCACTACTGATGGAAAAGAGACAGTAACCACTTCCCACACTGTCAGCCCAGAAACTATATCTACAACCTCAGTAAGTTATTCACATGGTACTCATTAGTGCCTGGCCATTTGTCAGCATTGCAGCATTCTCAATTTAGAGCCTCTGTGATCCTGGCTGAATATGGGACTCTCTTGTCTATCTTTGCTATCAGCAATCACTTCAACTGCATCTCAGTTCCATTTTGAGACTTTCTGCACTTAGTCCTTTTCCAACTCTCTTGGCCACTTGTAACAACCATCATTCTTGGCTGATAGTTAATAACAAAGGGGAGGCAAAATGAAAGATTATGCTCTTTTTCCAATTCCTTCCCCTTTCAGTTAATCTTGACTGGGGTCCTTGTATTCATAAAAGATGACTCTAGGTGCTTGACAACTCTAGCCATCTCACATAGCCCCTTAAGGGATTTGAATGAGTCCAAATTATTTTGCTAAAGTGTGACATAAGATATGTGTTAATTAAAAAATGAGTACTGGATTATTCCTAGTTTGACTATAAATAATCATGTAAGAGATGCTTAACATGTTGGGAACTCCTTAATTTTTTTGAATAATATTAAAATATTAGGGATTACAAACCCTAAATCCCACCAAATGATAATTTTGCTCACCTGTTGGCTTTCAGGATACAGTAGATTATACTTTAGAATAAGTATTTTTATTTCCCGGAACAAATTAGTGGATGAAACTTATGTTTTTTCCTTATATCTTTGAGCACCTATCCTCTCTTGTCTGATTAGATCCATAAACATAAGTTGCAGTGTAAATTTTTTTTTTCCAGGATCACAGTACCAAACCTACAAAAGGCACTGCAGACCTTCGATCCATTTCTCCAGTAAGTCATTGTTCATATTTTCTGAGGAACTGTCCCATCCTTGTTTCCTAAATCAGTAATAAAATTACAAGACACAAAAGAATCTGAAACAGAAATAGTAGGTCTGATAGATAATTCTTCACTGAACCTGAAAGAAGACATAACTGTAGTAGGAACATTCACAGTTCAGCCTGGAATAATTAAGTACATCGGAAATAACATATTATTATTCCGATACCATTAAGTGTGACTAATGTGATTCTGGACCTTTTCCTGGGACCCTTATCGTGATACTTTTTAGTCAAGATTCAGGCTGGGTTATGGCACTGAAGTGGCATTAGTCACACTTGTGCATGATCTTTGGAGGGACCGGAATGGGGGTGTCCTTCCTGTATGTCTCAGTTTTTGATACCAACAGTTTTGATTTCCTTCTGGACAGGTTTAGGAATTTGGAGGGGAGGCACTGTTTTGCAATAGTTACTCCCTTTCTATAGTTGTTCCAGTCAGTATTGGTAGTAAGAATGAAGTCTAACTCAAGGTCCCTTCTATATGAAGTACCTGACATCTCATCTCTTTGTCCACTCCTATTTAACATTTATATGAAACAACTGGATAAATTGGCACAGTTTAATGTACATTCCCCCTCCCCAATGATTTACCAGAGAAAGATAGTCAAGCTGTATTTCACAGCTCATGTAAATAAGTAATATCAATTTAGCTGCTGCTTTCAATTCCTTATAAAGGATAATTACTGCCTTAGATGATGTAGATAATTGCTTCAAAACATCTAAGTGCTGTATAACTTCAGCAATTGTACCTGGGTCAAATAAGAAATGCTTAAGCTGAATATATTGTTAAGATGATTGTTTGATTTTGCAAAACTTTCAAAAACAAATTTCTCGGAACTAAGTTGATTTAAAGTAAACAGTCTGTAAGAGGTCCAATTTATTAATCCTCAAAAATTTGATTATGATCTTCTTTGGAGCAATATAAACTTTCTCTTCACAACTGTCTTAGAAAAAGCCAAGTATCAGGGTTCATAGTTTAAACCCATGCCTATAACTTCTGCTTTGGAGGAACTGTAAATCTGTTGATGTGGATCATGTTTTGCACATGTTTATAGATTACCAGTGGTGCTGTTGGCAAGGAAGCCTTCACCAGCCTTTTTGGTGCCACTGCAGAAACCCTCTCCACCTCCACAACTACCCATGTTACCAAGGTAAGATCAGTGAAGGAGCACAGAATATCAGCTTATTCCAGTGCCCAGACTTACACCACACTTCCCGTGAAGGAACTGGGAAAATATTTATTCTAGATAAGAGGCACATTGTACTTCTCTAAACATCACATCTATTTATATACTATTAAAATTTGTGTCTTTAACCTTTAATAGGGCAAAACAGGGCATCATAGGGCAACAGTTTTTGAACCAATGTATCTCAAATTGGCTATTTTACAGAGTATGTCCAAAATCCAGTACTCACAATTTCCTTGGGATTGAAATTTGGCAAGTTGATGATGGCTTCAGTGCTTTCATGCTGCTGGGCCTCTACCCTGTGATTCAGTAGACTGACCCAGCCATAGTCCTCTGAGACTGGGTAGGCTGGCTGCTCCATTGGCTATTGGAGATTGGGCAGACAACTCCCACCCTAGCCCTTCAGAGGCTGAGTAGAGGACTCCTACCACTGGCTGCCAGCAGGAAGTTAAAAGTTGTTCCTGGTTTTGTTTCATTTTTTGTTCCTTTAATCATTCTGTTTTTCTGCTTAGGTTAAGGAAATGTCTTTAAAAGGATGACCCAGTGGGTCACAAGTTATCTAATATTCTCCTATAATTAAATGTAGCTTATTTTCTTACTCCCAAGTAATAATTGTCATACATTTCAGTCTAAATCATAATTTATCTTTTTAGGCATTGTAGTTTTTAATGCCACAGTATGTTGGGTGGTCCCGGGGGAGGTGTCCGGGGCAGGTCTTGAGACGGTTATCTGGGAAGAGTTCGATCCTGTGACCGCCGAGGGTGTGGACAGACTACTGGGGAGGCTGAATGCCACCACATGTTTATTGGACCCGTGCCCTTCCTGGTTGGTTTCTACCTCCAGAGAGGTGACACGAGGCTGGCTCCAGGGGATTGTCAACGCTTCGTTGACGGAGGGGGCGCTTCCGACCGCCCTGAAAATGGCGGTGGTGCGGCCCCTCCTCAAGAAGCCTTCCCTGGACCCGGCTCTTTTGAATAACTATCGTCCTGTCTCCAACCTTCCCTTTGTGGCGAAGGTTGTTGAGAGTGTGGTGGCGCGTCAGCTCCCTCAGTATCTGGAGGAAGCATCCTATTTAGATCCGTTCCAATCGGGCTTCAGGCCCGGGCACAGTACCGAAACAGCATTGGTCGCGTTGGTAGATGATTTCTGGAGGGCCCGTGACAGAGGTTATTCCTCTGTCCTGGTCCTCTTAGATCTGTCAGCGGCTTTTGATACTATCGACCATAGTATCCTATTGCGGCGGTTGGAGGGGTTGGGAATTGGGGGCACCGTCTTGCGGTGGTTCTCGTCCTTCCTCTCGGACCGCTCGCAATTGGTGTTGACGGGGGGGGAGAGATCCACCCCTAGGCCCCTCATGTGTGGGGTGCCTCAGGGGTCGGTCCTCTCCCCTCTTCTGTTCAACATCTATGTGAAGCCGCTGGGAGAGATCATCCATGGTTTTGGGGTGAAATGCCATCTTTATGCTGATGACACTCAGCTTTACATCTCCACCCCAAGCCACCCCAACGATGCTGTGGAGGTTATGGCCCGTTGCCTGGAGGCTGTGCGGAACTGGATGGGGGAGAACAGGCTTCGACTCAACCCTTCCAAGACCGAGTGGCTGTGGTTTCCGGCGGCCCGATATAGTCAGCTGACTCTGTCGCTGGCTATTGGGGATGAGATCTTGACCCCCACAGAAGGGGCCCGCAATCTTGGTGTCCTCCTGGATGTACAGCTGTCTTTGGAAGATCATATTACGGCCGTCTCCAGGGGGGCTTTTTATCAGGTTCGCCTGATACACCAGATGCGGCCCTTTCTTGATCGGGACGCCTTACGCACAGTCACTCATGCCCTGGTCACCTCCCGTCTGGACTACTGCAATGCCCTCTACATGGGTCTCCCTGCGGGGAGCACCCAGAGGCTTCAACTGGTACAAAATGCAGCCGCGCGGGTGGTTACGGGGGCGTCGAGATACTCCCACGTGACGCCCCTCCTGCGCGAGCTGCATTGGTTGCCAGTGGCCTTCCGGGTTCGCTTTAAAGTACTGGTTTTGGTCTTTAAAGCGCTCCATGGCATCGGACCAGGATACTTACAAGACCGCATTCTGCCAGTAGTCTCCCACCGACCGGTGCGCTCCCACAGAGAGGGTCTCCTCCGGGTCCCGACGCCTTCTATGTGTCGTCTGGTGACCCCGAGGAATAGGGCCTTCTCTGTGGGGGCACCCGCCCTTTGGAATGGGATGCCCCCTGGATTACGAACGACCAGTGACCTGAGGGCCTTCAGACGTGACCTGAAGACCTGGCTCTTCGAGCAGGCCGGCCTGAGCTGACTAATGGGATTTTAAATGGGGTTTTTAGATTACTTGGGACGGGGTATGAAGTTTTATTGATTTTAATTGGGGGTTTTAGATTTGGGACAGTCTAGTGTTTAATTCTCTTTTAAATAATTTATACTTTGTCTACTTGTATTTTAGTTGGCTGTTCACCGCCCTGAGTCCTTCGGGAGAAGGACGGTATATAAAACTCAGAAATAAATAAATAAATGTTGCCTGAAGTAGCCAATTGTTGATTTTCAACAAACCATGACTAAGCAAAGCTTAGCTTGGCATCATGTATCAAATTAATCACAGAGTTCTTGTGCCCCCATAAAGCAACAGCTATCATTCAAAACAATTTTAGACATGAGATTTACAATATCATGCTAAGTATTTATTTTCTTCTCTATTCCAGACTGTGAAAGGAGGATTTTCTGAAACCAGAATAGAAAAGCGAATCATCATAACGGGAGATGAAGATGTGGATCAAGACCAAGTATGAATGGAAGCTTTTAGCTAGGAAGTTGAACAAAACTCTTTCTTTTTTTTGATTTACGGAGGTGTCATGGTTCAAGATAGGAAGGTAGGAAGGGAGAAAGCTGTGTATCCTGGCCATAAGGAGAAGCTTGAAAAAGAGGGCTCTAACTGCTGAAATGAAATCCATCAATATGCCCATCTATATTATTGGACTCTTTAGTGTGGTAGAAGTTGTTTTAGTTGGATTTAGTTTTTTTCGATAACTGCAAAAAAAATGGAAATTTGGATAATCAGGTCAAGTCCTAGAATCTCTGTGTGTGCACTGAATTCCTGATAGAGTTATTGCATGCAACCTGGATACACCATGGTTAGGAAGATCACAATCCCCAAATCTTCCCTTGCTCATGCCTGCTCAGGTACTCATCTAAAATTTCTCTTGCCCTTTACCATGTCTAACATACATTTAGCTTGAAGAAGTATTGATCATGCTTTTATGCAAACACACAGCTCTCTGCACATTTGAGGATTTTAATTATAACAAGATTCAGCACTCTTCTGCTTGAACATGTGAAAGTGCAGATCTTGTATCCCACCTTCCAGCTTTTACGTATGCATGCAACTACTTTAAGAGAACTACAATTTCTTCCAGTTCTAGTCACATAGACATACAGATAACAGTATAAATATATTTGCGTAATTTAGATATACTTCTGGTATATAGACCTAATTCACAATACCATGAAAGCGAGGGGGAAAATGTTGGACTCTGAGAGCTGCAGTATAATCTGCAGTACAATGTAAAGCTGTGCTTATTGATAGTTAGGAATATCCATGCGAAAGAGATAGTGATTTTGGCATTCATAGATATAAATTTGTGTTACTTCACTTATTCTTTATTTAAATTATTTTCACTTGTTCTTAAATGTGCACATTTTGGGATGACTGAAACTGCATTTGGAATTGTAGAATGATTTGGGGGCCAGAAGGAATGTGGGCATCGTGAAAAGAAAAAAAATGGGTATGCCTAGAATAAGACCCATAGGCTTTTTAAAAATGCATTTTTAAAATTGCCAAGAAACATTTGTTTCTTCCTCTACCTGAGCCAAATTTAAAAGATTTACCAAAATTTGAGGAAGGAAACTAGCAAACTAGAATTGTTTTCTTTCCATAGGCTTTGGCTTTAGCCATCAAGGAGGCAAAATTGCAGCATCCTGATATGCTGGTAACCAAAGCTGTAGTATATAGAGAAACAGACCCATCTCCAGAAGAAAAGGACAAGAAGCCTCAGGTGGGTATAAATGTGGAGAAAACATGGAGAAATATGATTCTTACAAACCAAATCATAGTAAAATAGTAAATGATATATAAAAATTGTAACTTTCAAAATTAGTATCCCTTCTAGTGAAATAATAGTGAGCTCTCTCAAAAACGGCTAATTAAACAAAACTATATGTGTCTGATGCTATTTGTTTTGAAGAATTATCTTGATTGTAGTAAGTTAAATTTGTGAGCTGTGCCATATCTTGACTCGGGTTTATAACTAGGGATAAGCATGAGTTAATGCAAAAGAATGAGAATTGGCTAAGAATCTTGCCATTTTGAATGCGTACCAGAAGTTTTTGCTTAGAAAGACTGGTCCTAATGGATGAATTGCCCTACAGATGATGTTTTCTATGGGCTTCACACAGTAAAGCAATTAGAGTGAATGGTACTCTGTACTAATGGAGGATAATCCCAATAGATTCTGGGATGCTCTATAATATGCAAGAACTTCATACCTTATACAATGTAGTCTTGTTAAAATAGCTAAAGCTGTTGTAGAATATTAAATTGCAAAAGTCAAACAAGCTTGTAGTATTATATTGATAAAGGATAGACATTGTATGTACTGATTTATGTGCTTATTTTCCTTCTTGTATAGGAATCTTGACCTTTGTATTTCTAGAAGTTGGCATCTATTTTAACTGAAGTAAAGAAGGGGCCTTTATGCTGGATTCCTCACTGAGACATAGAACGTCCTGGCTGCAAGAATAATGTTGAGAGACAAAATATTAAATAAAAAGGAATAGCAAATATATTATATATTATATATACAGGAAACAAAATGCATCCTTGCACTGCTGCTATATGCTGGAGATGAATAAAACAGCAACATCAGCAACAAGCAAAACCAACCACCTCTTCAAATAAATTGAAGAATTGACTGAACTGATCTTAAAAAATCATGATGGTAATAATATTAATAATACAATAAACCACCATTGTGCATGTTACATTTAAAGAACACATAATTCATTTGTTGCATACTGAATGGAAAAGCAAAAATGCTTTGCAACAAAGCAAGAAATCAACTAGCAAAACAAGCAGAATTACAGAATGATTCCCTGATAGGAAAGAATTAAAATCCATTCACTTGTATAATTTCTGTTTATTATTTTATAATTTGGGGTGTGCAGTGATCATCCTTTATTTTCACGCCATGCTACTTTTGTTGCTTCATCATTGGATTCTTTTATTTTCCCCAGTTGGTCCTTCCTTTTTTAAAAAAATGTTTCCTCTTCTCATCTAATGTCTTATTCTGCTGAAGATAATTATGACTTTATTTCACTTAAAGCAAAGGAAAATGATATGTATATGATTTCTCACCGAACAAAATGCAGCCTGTAGAGATTTCATATTGATGTGCTTTTAAGTTATGGATATTATATATAACTGGGGAGGGTGGGGAATGATATTAAAACAAACAGTGCTAAGTGTGACAATGACATTTTCACATTATTATTTGATTGATAATGGTTAATGTATTACAAGATGTTTAGATTATGCCAGTATCCCATGAAACTAAGAATAGGGGAAAAAAGGATTTTTGAGGAAGCTGTCTCTCACTTGAGTTTGGTGACACAATTGTGATTGTCACTGGTTAAGACACATACAACAGTATGGAAGGAGTCAAAGACAACAAAACGGATCAGTGTTACTCCAGCCCAATTAGAATGCCTCAAATGTGCCAATTAACAGTGTCTCTTCATCCTCCAGGTTTAGGAGTACAAAGTCACCACACAGAATGAGGTTAAATTGCTTCATTGTTCAAGGCCTTTTATTTAGCAGTCTTTCAGATCATATTTAGGTATATGCCATGTCAGTTTTTCAAAATTTGAAAGTTTGGTTCCAAGCCTACGTGGCTCCAATTTCTGATCCATGAATGTCAGAATCTGCCAAAGAGACTGCCCTGTCCTACTCTAGTGCAGTTTCATTTTGTCAGATTTAAACTTTTGAGATCGTATATATCAGGGAGAAAGAGCACCTCTGCCTTCTTTAAATATAGTGATTCTATATCAGAACAGGATTTATTCATGGGTTTCTTAAAGATGCATTCAACTGCCACAGTAAGCCGTGAAGCTTAGAGAACCAAACTACTAAAAGCAAATACTGCTTGGCAGTAAGGATACTATTAAATAAAACTGCTTTGCCATTAACGAAATCTAGACATTGTCCTTTACCATTTTTCATTACTTCAAGAGTAATTAAAGCAGAAACAAATGAGACAAATCTAAATGAAAGTTTATACTTTTCCTTTTACATTTGTGAATCTGATAATGACATCTTTTATCTCTAATTGGAAATATAAATAAAAATGGGAAATGGTAATAATCATTGGAGTAACGTGGATGTATCTTATATCATCAATTGTTTGCCATTGTAGGAGACACTGAGCCATTGTCTGTTAGTATGGCTCCTTAAAATTGGATGTTTCTGGCAAGTAGGAATATCCTAATTAAACTCTGAAAGCATAGATATAAACTTTATGCTGTAAGAGTCATTTCTAATTTTCATGTATCCAAGTGATTTTCTCCTTTAGATTTTTTGAGGATTTTTTTGTTTTCTTTTATTTTTTGGAATATGAGATGCCCTAAAACCAAAACATCAAAAAATTTAGAAACTCATAAAATATATAGAAAACAAAATTCTTGTTCTGCTGATTTCAAAAACAGAACAAAAATCTTGATGACATTATCATGTTTTTTTTCTCAATGTTACAAAAAAAGTATTCTCCCCACAAAAAAACTTAATTTCATTTTTAATTTTAAAACAAAGCTCAAAAATTAGGTATATATAAAGTACATCCTGTTGCTTCTTCTATATGAATTGGTATACATGAGTCTGCCACTAAAACCTGTGGAAACAAATTGCTTCAAAACCCATTTATAAAAGACCAGAATTTAACTCTTGTCAAGTACCGTAAAGGAAAGCTAAAATAGTTTTGGATTTCTCCCACGGCATGACTGATGGGTAGCCATTAACAAAACTAGCTTTTTGTTTACCTAGCAAGATGTGGCTTATATATAGATATCTATATTAATATATATATATATTTATTATTTGTGATAAAATTGAAGCCATGCACACTCTTAAGATCATGGTTTCTTCCACCTTCTGCTGCCATCTGATATAGTTGGTCACTCTTTGCTTTCTTTGGGTGAAGGGGTCTTTCCATTGAAAGAGACGGTCAACGCAACTGCTTGTTTGCAACAAATCCCGCAACTTGATTCTAAAACTGGCCTGCAACTGCATGAATTAAAAAGATTCATAATTATTTTTTAATTTAAGAAGCACCTTAACCAACTGAAATGCTGTCATTCCTTCATTAATTTTTCTGTCTTTCTGACCCCTCCACCCATTTCAATTTTTGTCCCATCCTTTTCGGTCATATCCTCTTTCAGTGCTTGGTGATGTATGCGTGTGTGCTCACTGTTCTTGTATTCAATAAAAGTGAAATAAATGTATCTGATGCTCATTCATTTTGTGGCTCATGGTGGCTTTTCTCTTAAGAAAGAGGAAATGAGAACCTTTAGGCTGGGCCTGTCAGAATTTCAAATGGTCTTTGAGCAATTGGTTGTAAGTCAAGTACTACATGAAGATGATGATGACGTGTTGAATTATTGTGAGGCTGGGCCACAACAGGTGTACAAGTGAAGACAGCCCTCCCCCCAACCTTTTATTTTTTTTATTAGCTTTTATTAGCTTTTCCAGTACTGTGAGAACAGGAGAAATTCTCAGTCATGGTATTCCTCTCTTAGGGCCAATGTCACTCCGTTGATAGATAACACCAGAGATGCCAAGGAACCTTAATTAATAAACAGCTGTTTTGTTTTGTTTGTGTTCAATCCCTTTCATTTCATCCAAATACAACTTCCAGATAAAGGATCAAAGAGTGCTAATACAATACACCGAACCAACAAATTACCTCCTCCAACAGTTTCATATCAATATTAAACAGCAGGAGGAAATGGCCTGGAATTGGAGGAATCCTATAACAGCCCTGAACTGTACAACCTATTGGCTGATGAGCACCATGACCCCTGATGAGCACCATGGCCCAAAATGACTAGGATGAACACCAAGTTACAATAAAGATAATATACAACAGCAGCCAATGCCATCTCCATCCCATGTTCAGATAAGTGTCCTGAATAAATAATCTGTTTCTTCTATGATACATTGCCATTGTAGGGAAAAATAAAAAGACGATAATCCAGATTGATCCAGAGAGGCATCTTTAAGATGTGGGACATTATAGTCTGTTTCAAAGTTGCTGGTTACTTCCCCTTTCAAAGTGAGATGTCAATTACCAGATCCAAGCTCTCTAACTCCTTCTGTCTTTCCAATGAGGTCAGGAAGGGCAGACAACAAATCCTAGTGCACTTTATCGAATTCCATCAACTAGAAAGAACCCCAAGTTTGTTTGCAGAGCCTCTTCTTGATGGAGATGGATGACTAGAAACATGAATATAAGTATAAAAATAATGACTTCTGTGTCACTACAATAAGTCAAAAGTTCTATATCTTTTCCCTAAAGGAAGCTGACTAAACAGGGTTGCTCTATAGCAGGGGTCTTCAACTTTGACAGGTTTAAGACTTGTGGATTTCAACTCCTAGAATTCCTTCTACACTCATGTTAGCTCAGGAATTCTGGGAGTTGAAGTCCACAAGTCTTAAACTTTCCAAGTTTGAAGACCCTTGCACTATAGCAATCTGCCAGAGTAGTAAGGGAAGATAAGTAAGATTTCATTCCCTTATCACCAAAATGTAGGTTTTAAGCTTGAGTTCACACCTCTCTTGGGTGAAATTCACTTTTTAATTTCTTTTTAGTGCATGCCAGGCATACCTTCTGCTATTTCATCTCCTAGATGAAGGAACCAACCAAGATTGGCTGATTAGGAGAAGCAGCTTGGAAGCAAACACACTGATCGTCTTCAGTTGACAGGTGATCAGGAATTCAACAAAACTGCCCCAAAGGTCTTGTATTATTTGAGGCAAGCTCATTATTACTACAGAGAACTCCAAGCTTTGCTCAAATCACTCCTGACAGCCTGGAAATTGAAATCACCCAGAGCCAAATTATGAAAGAACTCTAATATCAGCGTCTACACCAAATCAAACAGTTTAGGGAGTGATTCTCATGGGCATCAGGATAACCATTACAATAGAATATCCAGCTTGTCCCTACTGTCCAACTTAATATGCAGTATTTTCATTCACATTCCATTATCTTTGGAGCAGAGTCACAGGCAATAGAAGGGGGTGCTTTAAAGATTACCCTTCCTCTGATCAGGATGTAGAGACTCCTGAAGCACTTGAAACCTTGGAGGGCAGATGGCAGATAGTGACCTTCACCATCACCCAACAATATTCACTCAATAATATTCACTATTTTCTGGTGCTCTTCTACCATCAAATCATAGAGATGATTAGTATCTGTATGTATGAGATACTATTGCACATAGACTTGTCAATTATTATCAACAGATTATATATCTATCAACAGATTCTATCATCACTATTAATATCAACTTACTGATTTTCCCCTTCCTTAAAATAGTTTACAGCCATATCTCCCTCAACCCTCATAATTGGACCATAACTATATGCCTACCCATGCAGTCAAAACTTACAGAGACTAAATTATACTGGCGAGTACTACAACAATGTAACCATCCCAGAATTAGAGAAACAGCAAAGTCATTCATTCTGGCTTCAACATCAAAAATAAATCATATGGCTTCCGGTTTTGAGCCTCCCCGAAGACGGACCGCTGTCCGCGATCGTGCGCAGCTTTGGTCTGTACTTCGGCATCGGAGAGCCCCGTTCGTTCAGATTTGGTGCAGAAGCCACCTTGTAGGGGTGGAGGAGGAAGGGGAGACCATCAGCCAGGTAGAGGGAAGTTGCAAATCCCCTCCCCAGCTTGGCAATTGATCCGTCCCGAAGACACCTGAAGCGGTGGTCTAAAATGGCCACCCTGAAGGGGAGGATTAAATTGGAATAAGATTCGCAGGAGAGAGAGAAAGAAGCGAACAGCAGGAGGAATGGGATGATACAATTAAATGGAAAGTATCCTCTGGATCAATATTTTAAAGAATCTTTAAGAAAGGATTTAAAGCAGTTAATTGAAAGAGTGAAAAGAAAAGGTGTGAATTGCCTTTGACAGCAACAGAGCTTTGGACTGAGAGAGGTAGAAGCTGGAAGATAACTATTTAATCAACTTGGATAAGTATATTTTGATTTTATATAGGCACTAATAAAGCTGAACTATAAATTGTTAAAGAGAAAATTTATATCAATTGGATTTGACCTTTTTGGAAAATTGTGGTTTAAAAAGCTCTGAATAATTGGGAATGAAAAGAAAGGAGGAGGTGTGGATTTGTTAGAACTAAGAATGCCATCTGAGTTAAATTTAACTTGTTTTTTTCTAAAAGATTCTGTTTCTTAAAAATACAAGGAAAATTGATACAATAAAACAAGATCTTTGAAAAATTGAAACACTGAAGATACATGAAGACTGTCCTTGGATTAATTGTTGATTCTGATATGGACTTGGCATCAGATTAGCTGAGGATTAAAACTTGAGAGGAAGAAAATAAAAGTGGACTGTTGGAAATTAATTTTAAAGTTACTATTTGGACTAAATAGAAAACTGTAAAATGGCGATATCTCTTCAGGCATTAAAAATGGAACTTAGAAACATGAAAGAAATTTTACAAGAAAGAGGTGGAACTTTGGGCTTTGTTTTTAAATTTTTTGAAGAGGCGATTGCAGAATATGAACAACAAAGACAAAGGACAGAAGAGGAGCAGCAAATCTTAGAAGGGGCCATTTTTAACTACCATCGAGAACAAAGGAATTTGGAAAGAAAGAGAAAAAGAGTTGGAAATAAATATTGGAGATTTGGGAAATTGAATAAAGAGGGAAACATCTGGAAAATTAATAAAGGAGAAAAGAATCAGCAGAAATTCAAAGGGTAGAAGGGAGTTATAAACAAAGAAGGGGTTAAAAACTGGAGTGAAATAAAAAAGGGGAAATGTTAGGGGAAAGAAGGGGAAAGAAACAGGATTTGGGAACAACGAAATATGGAAATTTAAAATAAAATGGAGGAAAATTACTTAACTAAACACAGAGATAATGGCTGAATGATATTTGGAGAGGGGATTCTGCAAGGTGCTGGGAAATAATATAAATAAATTTGTAATTGTGAAGCAGGGACATATAGATTGATAAGATGGAAAATGGAATTGTTATTTTTTGGTAATGCTCTTTTCCTTTATGTATAAGAGATAAATGCAATGAATATATGGAATTTGTTTACTAAATATATTGACATACGTTTAGCATTGGAATACTTTTTTTCTATTTGTTTAAATATGAATGGAATAATCAATAGAATATGTGCATTAAATATAATGAAATAAATGAAATGATATAGGAGAGCTGAAATGGTTAATATCAAGGTTTAGGAAATGAGTAGACTATACTACCTTTTTTCTGAAATTACAGATAAATTTTATGAAATTTAAAGGGGAAATCATACAGAATCTGCTTTACATGTGTTATGTAGTTTTAAATGGGATTATTAATTTTAATGTAATAGGTAATGAAATGTTAATATTTAATGGGATTTAAAAGGAGAGAAAATTAATGAATATGTAACTTAGAGGTGGCACACTTAAACTGATATTTCTTTGGGGAAACTAATTTATAGAAGGAGTATTATTAACTAAAACTCAAGAGGACTAAACAAATGTGACAGTTAAAAATACTAAAGTATAATAATTATGAAGTTAATATATGTGCATTAAATAATGAGATAAGCACTTGGAATAATATAATAAAATAGAAAATGCATAAAGGTATTGTTAAGATAAGAAACTGAATATAAAAAATGAATATGTAATTATTATCATATTTATATGTAAGGTGAAACCTGTAATCATGCTGTTCACTAAAAAGAGTTGTTAAAATGTGGAAAACGAATAAAACTTGTTTTAAAAAAATCAATCACCACTCAAACCCTACTTAGACATAAGACGTTTTGCTGATAAGTAATGCATTACACACACACACACACACACACACACACATTCTGTCTCTATAAATGAAGGCAAACTTCAGCTTCCAGTGCAAGTCAACTACCCCATTTCTTAACCTGCTATCAGTTCTACTAGGAGCACAATAGCCCAGAAACCAGTCATTGGCTAAAGTTCCCAATGAGTTTTCATACTGGCAGGTAGCCATGATCTGGCATCATTTCAAGCCTTTAAACTCTGGGTCCACAATGTTATCAATGGACCTAGTCGGAGTGCCTGACACTGTGGTTCTATTTCCCAGCAGCAATACCAAAGAAGCTCATATTCAGCTTTACTTTCCCATTCAGTTATATGTATCACTAAGAAACCTGAAAATCTTACCCAAAGATTCAGACCTCCAGACAGCGCTGTTTAATGCTACTAAGTATTCTGTTTCTGTGCCTCTTAGCCATGGTGTTACCAATGGTGGTTGTCATGTTGTTTAGGGGACTGGATTTATTTATATTTTTTTTATTTATATGACTGCCTATCTCACCATCATGATTAATTTTGGCTAATGACAAGTAAAGCCAAACAGCAAAATAAAATACATAATTGGGAGGCAAGGTAAAAACCAATCAACAACAAGTAAAATAACCATCCTATGGGCTCTAACTGTCAATCCAACCTTATGCTCAGAAAAACAACGATGTCTTCTGAGCCTTGCAAAAGGGCCAACCTAATCTCCAAGACACTGAAATTCCAAAGAGAAGGTACCAAAACAGAAAAGGCTTGCTTTCTAAGTCCTACCAGAGGACATTCCTTAACTGATGGGACTCATAACATGCCTCTTCTGCTGGATTGGCTGGAATGGGTAGAAACAATTGGGAACAAGCATCTCCCAAAATAACATAGCCTCCTGCAACAAAGATTTCCAATGGCCATGGATACTACTCAGTCAACTGCTATCTCACTAAATCACTCTTCAGGGAATCAGATTCTGCAGACTTTGGATCAAACGCCTTCTCCATTTCTCTAAGTCATGGTAAATCAGCTTCCTACAGTCTATCTTCTTTTCTCTCTCTTTCCTAATATCCAGCTTGGATACCAATTTTCCTAACATTGGCTTGTTTCCTTTACTCCAACATCCTGTTCCAACAACTTCAAAGACTACTGTCAAAAAACCTAAACAACTGCTAAATCTAAACTTAGTTCCTTTACTTGTTTATATTCCACAACAGCTTCCTTCTCTCAATACTATAGCTTAGGATAATAGCTACTATACGCTGCACTATCTTTTTAAATCCACAAAGTACATAATGATTGAGTACGAACTCCGACTTGATGAATGTTGGAAATTACAGAAAATGTAAATACAATTTAAATTAGACAAACCTCCAGTGTTTTAATTCACTACACTCTCTCTTCCTTCTCTATAGGTTTGTACTGTTCCAATAAACCTGTAACCTTTAGCTCCTACTTTCATGTTCTCCTCTTCTTCGTATCTTGGCTTTGTCTTCCGTCGCTCATGCTCAGCTCTGCGCCATGATTACTATTTGCCTGTCCTGTTGTGTGTTTTGATATGAATATATCATTCCAATCCTGCCATTAGGAATGCTGTGTGATTGCAATGCTTTATATAAGGATAGGAAATAAGATACTTGAAGGACCAAATAATATCCCCCCCCCAAGTCAATATCTAAAACAACTAGGGGACTTATAACCATATATAAAATGTAGGAAGCAAATAGAGTGGCTATCCAGAGGCCACTCTCAATCTCCCTCTATTTTTGCACAGAGTTGGAAGGGACCTTAGAGGTCTTCTAGTCCAACCCCCTGTCTAGGCAGGAAACCCTACACCACTTCAGACAAATTGTTATCCAACATCTTTTTCAAAACTTCTAGTGTTGGAGCATTCACAACTTTTGGAGGAAAGTTGTTCCACTGATTAATTGTTCTAACTGTCAGGAAATTTCTCCTTAGTTCTAAGTTGCTTCTCTCCTTGATTAGTTTCTGCTTCTTTTCGTACCCTCAGGTGCTTTGGAGAATAGCTTGACTCTCTCTTCTTTGTGGCAGCCCTGAGATATTGGAACACTGCTATCATGTCTCCACTTCAGTTACTAAGAGTAAAGGTAGACTCTTTGTACCAGATTCACCTATGTATTATATTCTTGTGGTGTGCTCTGTTCCGTTCCCTCCCTCTCATTGTTTAAAAATCCCGTTTCAAAATAATAAAGCTGGGATAAAATATCTGATACAAGTATGGCATAAAAAGAAAATAAACCTATGCCACTGAAACCAATTCAAACACATATTATCACTTTTACATTACTGAGTAAAAGTAGTGTACTTATGTAGCTTAACGTTGTGTGATTAACATATTTTTAGAAAATCACTTAGTTGAATAAATCTGTTGAAAGAAATATCCTTCTGGGTTCAGTTCCAAGTGGGGAAAAAGACATTGGAAACATGGAGGCTGTTGGAAGGTTTAATGGTGTACAGGACCACATGGCCTGGAGCTCCAGAGAAGTTTGATCACATACTTCAAGGTAAGAAGGTCAAGAAAAAAGGGCTGAGATACTGAGAGTGCTGGGTTTTATACCCTCTGTTGGGACTTGAATTGGAGCTTGTATTCTAATTGGTTGTCAGACTCCCAGGGGCAACTCTGTAGATTGTCCTAAGTTCCAGGCTTGGTCTAGCCTTGCTGGGTGATTATGCCCTTAAAAGGGCTTTTGGCAATTGCCATAGCTTTACCTGGAATTCCTTGTTATGCAAAGTATTCTGGCCCAGGCCTTAATGGCCCACCCATTAACAAAGGTGGGGGTGAGTTTCTCCTTCTGAGATGAGTTTCTGCTTCTTGAGTTTCTATTCTTCTCAGGGGAAATATTCTGCCTTTTTAATATTTCCTAGGCTATTTCAATTATCTAGGAGAGGGGTGGTTGCTAACTTCCTACAAATCTTAATGGGCATTGACCATAAGCCACCTTTTCTGCAGAATTTTGTATCGGCCCTAACGTGAGCAAGAGGATGTTAAAAATGTGAAGCCCTCCCATTCAAACAGCCCTTCCGCCTAACACTTCTTCCATTAGTGACCACTAGAAGTACTACTATTACAATTATCAAAATGAACTACGTACATGGGGAAAAAATCCATCCTCAAACATCATCACCAACTCGAGGAACGGAACACTTTAAAGTGCAGCCACAGGGACGGCACGGATAGCTTTTTTTAGAAGACCGGAAGTGCACCAATTGTCAGGCTCGTCATCAGCTTCTCGACGGAAGTTGCCTCTAAATCCTAAATTCTGGCGCCGGGAATGTTTTGCCGGGACCAGTTGGTTGGGCATGGCGTTAGATCAGCCGGCATCGTGCCGACCTTGTTGTAGGTGGGAAGCGGGCCTCTTCTGCTAGCTCCTATTTCGCTTCTTCCGGTTTTTGAACCCGCCCGCTTCTTGCGTTCAGCCGGCGCGGGCTCTTTATTGCTTTTTAATCTTCGCGGGATCGCCCTTCCCAGGTGGGGCTTCACCTTTCTCAGTTGATATTTGTATGAAAACCATAAAAAGCAGCAAGTGCCTTTCTCTTGACACGGAGATTCGGAGATCTACCGAATATCTGCTTAGGGTGCGCTTGTTAATTGGCGCAAAGCTATTTTCAGAAGGCATGAAGCTGATTCATGCTAGCCTGCTATGTTTAGTGTCACTAACGATCCATTTCTAGCTATTATTTACATCTGACATTAACTAGCGTAAAATGTACATTTATCCCCCGACTACGGGCTTTCATGTACTGATTTTTGGTTAGGTGATTGGGGCGGGGATTCTTCTGTGATAAGTAAGTCCTAAAAGTTTTTATGTGCCTTGTTAATATGGAAAGGAGAATATGACTCTCAGAATGCCTTTTACATTCCTGAACATAACCCGATTGTTTTGATTTTAAAATTATTTATTAGATCTGCCTATACTGAAGATTTAATTAGCCATTTCAGTCTATAGGTAGCCTTTAGCATACTCTCCCACTTAGGACTTTACAAAGAAGTACCTTTCTTCCTTTCTGTTTTAGAATATATTATTTCCATTTTGGTCCCCTGTTACTGTGTGTTCTGGTATTGCTCTTCATTTTATTTATCAATAATAGAAACAAAAAAATAATGGTTATTAAATGAGAACTTTGAATCTTATTTTTAATCATTTGCTCGATGTTGTCTGGAAAAGCATTATCTGTTTTAAGTCTTCAGACACTATCATTTCTGCTGTCACAAAACTATGCAGGATTTTATAATGGCAAGTTTTCTAAAATTTTGGATATTAGGTCTGCCATTAATGGCTGGCTTTGATTTGGAAGCCTAGGATTTTGAGTGACATTCCCATCTAATTTATTGTTTGTAATGAAGCAAAATTGAAGGAAGCACCTCCCACACATCTCCCTTTTCCAATATGACTGTCGCTTGGCTATTTTGAGACAGGAAGAGTGGAGGCCTGCAGAACTTTGTATTTCTTTGTCTTGTTTCAGAGCTTAGAATGGAGGTTTGGTAGTTTGGCCATGCAGTGCCAAACTGTTCTTACTGCCTTGGCAATATATTAACCAAATCTTTTCCATCTAGTGAGAGATGGTATTGGAGATAGGAGGGGGCAGCTAGTATTGTCATACAGTCATAAGGGAATGTTTGCTTCAAATATGAGAAAATTGAGACTTGACTCATCATATTCACCAGATGGCAGTAGTGATATGCTTGCTATTTCAAATATAGTGAGCAAAAAATGTAGAAGTAACTTGGATAAATTGTGAGGAAAGCATTAGAGCCCAATGTCTAAAAATTGTGTTCTTGCTAAAGTAACACTGGTTCACATATATTGTAGTATCAAAATGTATTCAAATATTTGTTTGCCTCTACTAGGCTTTGAGTAAGAAATTGTATAACCAAAGGAACAGCTGACATGGCAGAAATGCAGATGGACCAAGCTCTGGCCAAACAACTTTTTTTTGAAGGGGCTACAGTTATAATTTTGAAAATGCCAGAAGGAACTGAGTTTGGCATTGACTACAACAGTTGGCAAGTTGGTCCCAAGTTCTGTGGAGTCAAGATGATACCACCAGGCATTCATTTTTTTCATTACAGCAGTGTTGACAAAAACAATAGAAAAGAAAGTGGCCCTCGTACTGGTTTCTTCTTAAACTTGCAACAGCGTGATTTAAAGGTATTACACTGGGATAAACAAAGAGAAGAAGTAGACCTCACCCCAGCTTCTGAAAATGAGTCTGAAGCCATGAGAGTCAATCTCAAAGAGATGGACAAATTTCTGGGTCCATACCCGTATAACACCCTTAAAAAATGGGTCTCCCTCACTAATTTTATTAATGAATTTGTGATGCAAAAGTTGCAGCCTGAAAATGGACAGATATGTGCCTTTTCTGAAGTGCTGCCTGTTCTGCCTGGAAAATATACTCAAGATCGAATTGAACAGAATCTACCCCAGTATGACACAGAATGCAAAAGTTATGCAGAAGGACTGGCTCGGCTTCCTAAAATGCAACTGAAGCCTGGCACTGAGATCAGATTCACAAAAATACCTAAACAAATGTATCCTGAAGGTGCCACACCTGAGGAAGTTACCAAGCACAGTATGGATCTCAGCTATGCTCTGGAAACAGTGATTAATCAACACTATGCCAGCAATTCCCAAGATGTGCTTGGTAAGTAAATATGCCTTCTCAGATCTATTTTTCATTGTCTGCATTTTTTTTTTTACATGGATGTATTATACTTTAAATACACTCAGGATTGTCTTGTAACTTTGATTAGCAAACCTTTACAAATGAATTTTGCAAAAACAATCCTGTTAGTGAATCTAGAAACTTTCTTGGCCATTTTTGTATTTTAGGATATGAATTATGAAGCCAGCCCATAAGATCAAATAGTTGCGATGATACATTTTCTCCCAGCTTTGCAAATTAACTATTACTATTAAACAACTATGAGCAATTGAGATAAGAAATGAATTAAAACAGTTAATAAATTCTCATGTGCAGTACTAGTGACCCCTTGTGGAAAGTTTAAAACAACACAACACTCAGCATTTACTGGCAATTCTCTGGCATTCTTTCATAGCAGTACAGTTTTTCAACATACTTTTGTAGCAAATTTTCACTCTAATTTAGAAAAGTTATGCATATGGTCAAATATGTATTCTAAGAATGTTGGCTTGTATAAATACCCTATAAGTGAATCAACAACAAAAGCAAATAAATTTTGGCCCAGTCAAGATTATTTGGTTTAAGTGACTTGGCACTTCTTACTAATTTATACTAAAGTCAAACACTTGTGCAGTAAAAAAATCATTTAATTTGATTTTACAATTATATATTTGCCTCCAAATGATCAAGTATAATTTTCCCTTTGTTGAGAAGGTTAGTCAGCTATATCCATTCTATGAGCAGTCAAAGGTACGAAACAGTAGATATCTCTCCTGTTCTTATCTTCTGATGAAACTGCAGAATTGAGGAAATTCCTGTCCCTCTGTCTTTGATTCTGCTCTTCCAGAAGTCTTGTTATTTGCCTTACTTAGCATTTGGATGAAATGGCATCCATGGATCATTATACTTATCTAGAATAGAATAATATTCACAGACAACTTATGGTGTAAAGAAGTATTGTTCAGGTATCCTGCAAAAACATTTTCTCTAAATGAATCTATACTAGAGGTAGTCATTGACTTACAACCATTCATTTAGAGAGTGTTCAAAGTTCTGGCAGCATTGAAAAAAGTGATTTATGACCATTTTTCATACTTACGACCACTGCAGCATCCCCATGGTCATGTCATCACGTTCAGCGGCCTTTTGACAAAGTCAACGGAGAAGGCAAATTCTCTTAACTGTGTTACTAAATGAACAACTGGGGTGATTCACTTAACTGTGATTTTTAAAAAATGGTAAAATTGGCAAAGCTTGCTTAACTGTCTCATTTAGCAACAGAAGTTTTGGGCTCAATTGTGGTCATAAGTTGAGGACTATCTATATACTCTTTTCTTTTAATTTTTGCTATTTTTAATGCCACTTGATTCTCCAGAAGAATGAATGTAAATTGATGATAGGTCACTTAATGGAATGGTATCTATATGTAAGTAAAAATCTACATATTTCAGAAGAGTGGATAAACTGAGTGGGAGACCATATGGATGGGAATTTGAATCTGAGAGATCCTGTGAGTGATGTTCATTTATTGCTGGATGAGGTTACACTACTGAAAAAAATCATTAGTAGTTTGAGATACCCATACATCCATGTTTGTCCCTGGAAGTATATGTTATCCTGTGTCTTTAAGTTTACCCTGATGTATCAGCTCAAACTTCTAGCTATCCAGGTATAATGTACTTGTGATAATTTGAGGTTAGACAAATACTGTGCTGTTTGGAAGATGCTGTTACTTCAGGACACCTGATTACTAAGTGGGACTCTGTTTTATATTAGTATATACCTAGGTCAGGGCTGTCAAACTTGTGGCCTGTGAGCTGGATGGGTCATGCGTTGGCCACGTCCATGCCCGGTTTAGCGAAGAGGAAAAAAACTCCCAATATGTCAAATGATACTGTGAGTTTAACACCCCTGGCCTAGGCCATACAATTTTGCTACTTCCCAATCTAGTTCTAGATCTCAGGCCAGAGTGATGGGGTTTTCTTTTGGTTTTGTTTTGGTGCCTTCAAGTGCCTTCAAGCCACTGCATGAACAAATGATTTGCTTTCCTCCTGGTGCCGAAAGAAAATGATTGCCCCCAAAATCATCCAGGTGGTTTTGTACCTAAGACGGTCAACCTGTTTCCAATCTGGGTTTTAATCACAAGACCAACTGATTCTAAGTGAGGATGGTTAAGAGATGCTATCATATACTTAATAATATGTTAAATAAATAAAGCAACCATGCAACAGGGTTAAAGCTAAAGTTCTGTATTTTTTACATTTTCTTGATGGGATCTTTCTAGGGGAACTACAGTTTGCCTTCATCTGCTTCCTGATTGGGAACGTGTATGATGCATTTGAGCACTGGAAAAAACTCCTGAATCTCCTGTGCAGGTCAGAGGAGGCCATAGTGAAACATCAAGCCCTGTTCAGCAATCTCATTTCTATCCTGTACCATCAGATCGGTGAAATCCCAGCTGATTTCTTTGTAGACATAGTCTCCCAAGACAACTTTTTAACAAACACTTTGCAGGTAAGAGAATTTCATCTTGAACAGTTTGCAGCAGCAGCCATGGGAAATTTGTCCAGGAATCATGGGTTAACGTACCACGTACAAGTAGTCCTCAACTTACAACAGTTCGTTTAGTGACAGTTCAAAGTTACAATGGCACTGAAACATGTGACTGATGACCGTTTTTCATAGTTACAATCTTTGCAGCATCCTCATGTTCATGTCATCAAAACGCAGATGCTTGGCAATTGGTTTGCATTGATGACCTTTGCTGTGTCCCTGGGTCTTGTGATCCCCTTTTGCAACCTTTTGACAAGCAAAGTCAATGAGGAAGCCAGATTCACTTAACTATCAGGTTACTAACTTGTCAGGCTACCATGATTCACTTAACAACTGTAGCAAGAGAAGTCCTAAAATGGGCAAAACTCACTTAGCATGTCTCACTTGACAACAAAAATTTTGGGCTCAATAATTTATTTATTTATTAACACATTTATATACCGCCCTTCTCCCGAAGGACTCAGGGCAGTGTACAGCCGACTATAACACATTACACTATACAAAAGTTAAAAGAAAATTAAATATCTTAAGGCTGCCACTAAAATTTATACCCAATCCCAATAAATTACTATAAAAACCCCAAATTTAAAACCCCAAAATTTAAAAACCCAATATCTAAAATTACATTTTAAAACTCCCATTTAAAATCAGCCCAGGCCGGCCTGCTCAAAGAGCCAGGTTTTCAATGCACGTCTGAACGCTCTCAGGTCGGCGGTCTTACGTAGTTCAGGAGGCAACCCATTCCAGAGGATGGGTGCCCCCACAGAAAAGACCCTGTTCCCTGGGGGTCACCAGGTGGCATATAGATGCTGTCGGGACCCGAAGGAGGCCCTCCCTGTGGGAGCGCACAGGTCGGTAGGAGACTACCGGCAGAACGCGGTCTTGCAGATAGCCTGGTCCAATGACATGGATCGCTTTAAAGGTCAAAACCAGAACCTTGAAGTGAACCCAGAAGGCCACCGGCAACCAATGCAGCTCGCGCAGGAGAGGCGTCACATGGGAGTTTCTTGACGCCCCCATAACCACCCGCGCGGCCACATTTTGCACCAGTTGAAGCCTCCGGGTGATAGTAAGTTGAGGACTACCTGTACATATGGTATAAGTAAGTGGTGGTGGTGGGAATAGTAAGGAAATCTTACTCTTTTAAAACAGAACCATTAGAAGAAAAATATTTTGTTTTAAGTAACTACATTAAAATATACTATAGGACTGCATGATAACTCTAATAATATATGAATATTTAGCTTTTAGGAAAAGTGTTTTAAAGTGTTTCTTTAAAGCAAAATCAAACTTAATATAAAAAAGTATCCCAAGCAAAATAAAGTTAAAAATTTAACCTTGAAATAGAATTAGATGTAACATTGTTCTTGGGTTATTCTCAGTATAGATGATCCTGCAACAAATTCATTCTCCTCTTCTTATTATTAATAGAATCATTCATCTCTTATTATTTGAAATAACAGATGTTTTTGTCACATCTGACAATAAGTGACTGATTGCTGTTGTATCTAGTTTTGACCTTAATAATAGACTCTGTTAAAACAGCAATTTAATCAGAAGCACCGTGGGAGGTTTTTAAGTCTGAGTCTCAGCATTTTCATCTTTTGCTGAAAAGTTTAGATATGTATCTATGATTAATCTATACATTCCTCCCCAATTTGGAGACTGAACTTCAATTCACAGAATTCAGAATGTCTAATGAAGAACTTTTGGAAACTCAGTGGCCTGCAAACTGCTTATTGACCTGAATAAACTTATTTGTTTAGGGGAGAGAGGGGGATTTGTTTTCTTGTTTTTCAGCTATTGGCTAATCCTTTTAGATACGTTTTCCCATCTGTTTCAATAAAGGTTATTTGATCCCCAATAGAGAGGCATGAAAAAAATCGAATAGAGAGCTCAAGGATCTGAGTACTGTAGAAAAATTGTAGGAGTAAAATATGTCAAATGAAAATCTAATGGATTGAAAAACTGGTTGAGGTGGGTAGGTTAATGGGAAGGAAAAAGTGGAGCACTTCATATGTAAGCAGTCCTCAACTTACAACAGTTCATTTGGTGACTGTTCAAAGTTACATCATTGAAAAAAGTGAATTATGATCATTTTTCACACTTAGAAACATTTCAGAATCCCCATGGTCACATGATCAGAATTCAAACAGTTGGCAACTGACTCATAATCATGACAATTGCAGTGTCCTCAGGCTATGTAACCACCTTTTGCGACCTTCTGATAAGCAAAGTCAGTGAGGAAGCCAGATTCACTTTAACTACCGTGTAGCTAATTGAACTGCCATCATTCACTTAACAACTGTGGCAAGGAAGGTCATAAAATGGGGCAAAACTCACTTAACAAATGTCTTGCTTAGCAACATAAATTTTGGACCCAATTGTGGCTGTAAGCCGAGGACCACCTGTATTTGCAGATTGGCAATGGGAACTTTTGTGTGGATGGGCTGATACCAAGGAAGATGTTCTGAAGATTGGCAGGTAGACAGTGAGGATTGATAGCAGATCTTTAGGGTGGAGGGCCAAGGCCCAATGTGTACTTTTATGCATGTACAAATGGCAGATGGTTTTAATAGACATTCAGAAGAGGAGACGTGAATGTTTGAAAAATGAAATGGGACACAATGCCAAAAGTTTGGGAATCCTTGTTTAGATTCTTTCAACCTTACTTGAGCCTACAATAGAACTGTTAGATTTTACCCTAGCTATCAATCTGTTACCTTGAAATCATTATATTTAACAAATTTAGAACAGTAGAAAAGAAATTAGGAGATTGAATTTTTAAACTTTAATGATGGGTCAAATGTAAATATAAATAAAAAGTTAATGGATTTGTGTAAAAATACATCTACATTCCCTTACAAAGGCAGTAGCTTTTAAACATATAGGCTTAATATAATTTGAATAATATGAATAATGTTTCCCTCTCAAGTTCTTTAACGAAGGAAAAACAGAAAATGGGTCAGATCTGGCTGGGAGCTGCAGAACAAAAAAAAAAAAAATTCAGATTTTTGTTTTCTTCCAGTGCAGTGCTCTGGGAGAAGCAATTAAGCAGTGCTGTAGCATGCTGCAGAACTGCTTCATTCTGAACCCATGACCCAGAGAAGGGCTCCTGTTAAAGAGTTGGAAATAATTCTAGAAGCCATGTGTTGCATACATTGCCTATATTGTTCTTTACATCAAATCTGCTCTGAATAGCCTCTTAATCATACCTTTTCCTTTGTCTCTGCCTATATTGTTTGCCACTCTCTGTTTTTCATGTCCACATTATATTGCATCTTTCAGTCATTCCCATTTCACAGCGTTCTCTTTCAAATAATCCTTAGATTACATTTAAGCACCATTCAAAGTTTTGACCTCACTTAATAAGGGAGTCTTACAATCAGTCTTCGAAGTTGAGGCCATCACAAAGTCCCCACGGTTGTGTGAATGTGATTCAGGCACTTGGCAACCTGCTCACAGTTATGGTTTGCTATTACAGTTATTTTTCTATTTATAATATATATTCTTTTTGGATGGTTGCAGGACCATTCAGCATTGGACTAAAAAAATATGGTCAGCCTAAAATTTAATGTTCATTCTGGTCACATTAGACTGAATTATCTTTCTCTTAAAGGATGACCCAATGGGAGGTTATAAGGTTGTCTAGTCTAATTTAAAATGTTGTATTAATTGATGTGTAATGTATTTTTAGGTGTTCTTCTCTTACACTTGTAATCCAACTGTTGACAGAACTCTGAGGAAGAAAGCAGAAAGATTTAAAGCTCACCTAACCAAGAAATTCAAGTGGGACTTTGAGGCTGAACCAGAGGACTGTGCCCCCATAGTTGTTGAACTACCAGAAGGAACATTTGTGGACTGAACATGACTCTTTTTTTAATATTACTATAATTTTCCAGTTGTACCATACCTTTCAGCTAGGAAACATGATATTTTGCTTATTTTTGTACATACAGATTAGCGAGATGGTGCAGCAAGAATTTTTTTCCTTGTAGAAAAAGTAGACAAGATTTGCCTAGTCTGTCTGCCAAATGAATTTATTCCCACATTGTTCTTGAGTCTTGGATATTGAACAAAGTTTGCTCATTTCACTGCCAAAATGAATACTGTAACATGTTTCAAGCAATATTGAAGAAGGAAACATCAAATGCTATTGTTTGAGTTAGTGCAGTAATAATTGTTTCATTGATTTTATTTTGTGGTGGAACTGTAGGCTGCATTAGAGTTCTTCCCATTCCATCAGTTTTATTTCATCTACTAGCTTTTCTTACCCTTTTAAAATTATAAAAATACAAAGCGGGTTACCGTGAATTGAAAGAAAAAAAATTGTGTTTTAGCTTTGACAATATTCTGTCTAAGCTGTTTCCAGAAAGCTATACTGAATGTTCTCCCTTCTTTTTAGAATGTCCTCTCAGGACAAGCTGCTTTCTGCTCTTACTTCACAGGAATGAAAATGTTATAAAATAGCCTGAAGCAAGCATAGGGCCTGTTATCTTGTAATGTTTTCTCTGGGGTGCAGGATGCTGTTAAATTTTTCAAACATTTCTTACTATGTGAAGATTTAGTTCACTCATTTCTTTTCAGGCTATAAGGCTCCTTCAAGGGTTGGTATGCCTATGTAACAAAATAACTTGCATTACTGTTCAACAAAATAAAACTGCCTATATCAGTTTGCCTATGAAATCTCCCCAATGTCTTCTTTATATGAACTTTCCAAAGGTATGGGCTTATGCTTTGGTTATTTATTTTATTAAATTTATATTTTACTTATTTCACTATTGAAGCGACTGTGAGGCTTAGTCATTACTGATAGTGCTATGATTGGGATAAAATACCATTTACCATTCTTACAACTTTTAAAGTCTCTTTCCTACTTAAAGACAATTAGCATTTGAGCACTATAGCTTAGCCTAGAGTTTATTGAGCACTTCCAGAAAGCCAGGGGCCTTGTTGTGTTTAACTCTCTTGTAGCAGTTTTGCAACCTCGTTTTATCCGTCTTCCCTTTTGAGCAAGTCACGTGCTTTCCAGGTGGCCCTTAGGAGGATGTTCTGCTCTGATCACTTTCTTCACAACCTTTCCAGATGTATATCTTGGGGTGGAAATTGCCAACAAAGAAAAAAATGAAATGCTGGCAGTACTAAGTTCATTATCTTATTAATGATATCCTGTTCACCAGAGAAGCTCTTGGAGTGCAAGGCAATGATGAACTAATTTCTAAGTATACACCCACACACATTATGATAAGAACCCTACCCCAATTTAAGGCAAATATAGTCAATACTAAACTTCTAAAAGAATCTTAGTTGACTGGTTCCTTCCTCCCTCCCTCCCTTCAGATAAAATGCCTGAGCAGTGGAAATATTCCCATGATTCCTCTTGTCATGCAGTTTTTAAAATATAGCTACTTTTAATAATCTGATGTACGTCTCTGTTGTTTAGATGGAGGATCATGAAAGGAAATGAAGCATAAATGAAAAATATTTTTAATATAGAATAATTTTATAATTTTTCCTGTCTATTTTCCATACATTCTCTCAGAATAAAACATTATTTTTAAAATTGGCCAAGTCTTTTTCGTGTTATTCTCGCCTCCTTTGTTAAAAAAGACATTTATTTTTCATTTAACTATCCTATTACTGTATTATAAATTTCAGATGGTAAGTTCTTTTTTTAACACAAAGCCGCTTTTTTCAAAATTAGGTGATGTCTAAGTAACAAGGAGAAAATAAAATATTTTTAAAATATTTATCTTGTTCCTTTTCCAATCAGTCAGGTCTTTCTGTCAAATACAATTTGGGTTTTACAATATCACTTATCCACTATGAGGCCCTCTACATCGGGGTCACCAACCTTTTGGACCTCAGGGACCACCAAACTCATAATTTTAAATCCCAGGGACCACTAACCATTTCTGTGGGCGTGACCTAATTTATGGGTGTGGCTTGGTGGTCATGTGACTGGCTGGGCATGGCTTGTATGTAAATATTATCAATATTTATATAAATATTGAATTTTTTATAAAAACGAGCAACTTTTACCCAAAATCAGGCAAAGCAGGCAGGCAGATTGAGTTGAATCACAGATTCATTCAGATATCTATCTGCCATTGGCTAGCTCAGTCTATCACATAAAATTTGCTAGTAAGCAAACTCACAAAATTAACTCACAACACACTATGTATGTAAATATTGAATTTTTTATTTAAAAAAGAGCAACTTTTACCCAAAATCAGGCAAAGCAGGCAGGCACATTGAGTTGCTCACAGAATCAATCAGTGATCTATCTGCCATCGGCTAGCTCAGTCTCAAATTTGCTTGCCATGAGTCTGCACTGAATAATAGAATTTTCAGTCCTAAGGGAGATTCGGCTGTGCTTAAAAGCAGAGCCGAAGATCTAAAGACTAGCCAGAAAGCAAGAAATCCAACCCTTTTCTGCTTTCTAGCTATTCTAAATCTCCCAGCACAGCAGAACAGATGATCGAAAAATAGTAATTTAACAGGCAGGTTCATCGGGTAAGGAGTGAGTGGGCAGAGGGTTCCCATGAGCCATGTTGGCAGCGCAGCCTTGTGTTTCTGCGCAGCCTGGATTAATTGCTTTGGAGCGGTGCTCTGGGGGTGAGATTTCTCAAGGCCCACCAAAATTTTCTCAAGGCCCACCAGTGGGCCACGGCCACGGCCCACTGGTTGGCGACCGCTGCTCTACATGATTTATACTTTCATTTTGATTACAGAAATCATAAATGATAGATTCATATTATACTAGATTAAACTGGAGTTTTGATTAAGAAGAACTCAAGATGGTTTATTCGTTCTGTTTTTTTCATAGAAGTACTATGTATAATCTGATATAAATACCAAGAGAGTGAAGAAAATTATTTTAAACTTGGTATTTCTAGATGTGTTTGGTTACAGTTCTCATGATACCAGAAGTGTAAATATCTCACATAGTTCTGGTTAATCCTGTTTTACTGTAGTATTTGTAAATTAACATTTCTTTTTTTCAGTCACTTGGGCAATAAAATTAGTTTTCTTCTTTCCTGTGTATTTTTCATTTACAAAACATGTTTTAGAATAAACTAACCCAATATAATATCATGACACAAATAAATGTTCATTCGCTGCAGTAAACTTGACAACGAAAATACATCCGTTTGGAAGGTTATAAACTTCACTGAGCCATAAATACATGAGATGGATTTGCATGATATTTCAAACTGCAAAATAGCAAACCCAGTTTAGTGTATTATACAAATCTTATCTGCTAGTTTTTTTACCTAACTTTATTAGTCACCTGTGAACATACAACATTGCATAAGAGAATATAAGCACTGAATCCTCATTAATAATTTGCTAAATAAGTCATATCAAACCTTTTTTTGGGGAAATATTTTAAATGAATATTTTTTTGGTCATCCTGGTAAGTGAATACATTTAAATTCCCAAATGGATGTCTTCTGTTAGTTATTTCTCTTCATGGCCCCACTAGGGACAATATGATTAACCACTTACTGAGGTGATTTTTACACAAAAATGAGCTGCAAAGACCGGCAACATGGTTCTGGAGATTGCAAAAATAGGTCGCTTCACAAGGTATTACTATTCAGTTACTGGGGCTGAGAAGGCTGGCTTCCCAGTGGAGCTTATCTCCAGCTTCCAGTGGCGTTCATCAGCTTCACCTTGAAGGGTTTTATGGTCCCTTGAGGGCTGGAAACAAAGAGCCTGTGCTTGAATGTGTCACTGACATCACCCAGCAAGCTGACTTGGTGGCTGACATCTCTGAAATTTCTTTAGTTAAGCAAAGGAAAAAGCAAAGATGCCTCAGATGGAGAGGTAATTTATAAGTGCCCTCCAACTTTTATCTGAATGTGACAGCTTTTTCAATAGGCCAATTTAAACATATATATTTTTAAAAAAGATATTCCTGCAATTATTTTAAGCACCGAAGGACTGGCAATAGGGTGGTGGGTATTTGGTGTTTTATTTTTCCAAATAGGGAAACACCATTTTCAAACAATGCTTAGTGTTCCAGTTTGAGATTAGTAGAGGTGAGGGTTCTATAAATGCAATCAATTGTATTTTGTTATTCAAAATTGCCACAATCTCGAGCCTGATAGCAAAATATGATTTTGTAACAGGATCCAGTGTATACATTCTCTGGACTGAGCAATTATGGATCTCTGTGCTCCTATTTTAATTGGCTCACTATATTCTTCAAAGCGTCTTAAACAAACCACAACCATCATCCCAATAAGAAGCTGTCTACAACATAGAGTGTAAGAACTGTAATAGCTGTTATGTAGGACAAAGAGGCAGAAGACTAGCAGAACACATCCATGAGCACCAACTAACAGAAGATGTGAAGATTCCTTAATCTCACAACAGATGGACAGACTGAACCATCATTTCAATTGGGAAACTGAGCATCTTAGACCAAGCCAAATCCTCAAATGCTAGGAATTCTCACAAATCAGCCAGCAACAGACAGCTAAATCAGATTTACATATAATTAAAAACAGACAAGAAAAAGGCTAAGGGAAAAAAGATCCAAATATATCTTTCCAGTAATCAGCACCTAGATAAGCAGGGATAAACACTAGAAAAATAGGCAGAAAACAATAACCAAGGAGAAAACCACATCATCAAAACCAGGAGGATAAGCTACTGCATAGTTTATACAGTACAGCAAACTCCACACTTGCTTACAATGATGCTACCTAGTTGGATAAGGGATTGTTTGCAAGCAATCTGGCTCATGGACTCCACAGTTCAACCCTAAGCTACATACAGGTGAAACTCGAAAAATTAGAATATCGTGCAAAAGTTCATTTATTTCAGTAATGCAACTTAAAAGGTGAAACTAATATATGAGATAGACTCATTACATGCAAAGCAAGATAGTCCAAGCTGTGATTTGTCATAATTGTGATGATGATGGCTTACAGCTCATGAAAATCCCAAATCCACAATCTCAGAAAATTAGAATATTACATGCAATCAATAAAACAAGGATTGTACATAGAAAAATATCGGACTTCTGAAAAGTATAAGCATGCATATGTACTCAGTACTTGGTTTGGGCCTCTTTTGCAGCAATTACTGCCTCAATGCGGCATGGCACGGAAGCTATCAGCCTGTGGCACTGCTGAGGTGTTATGGAAGACCAGGATGCTTCAATAGCGGCCTTCAGCTCTTCTGCAGTGTTCGGTCTCATGTCTCTCATCTTTCTCTTGGCAATGCCCCATAAATTATCTATGGGGTTCAGGTCAGGCGAGTTTGCTGGCCAATCAAGCACAGTAACCCCATGGTCACTGAACCAGGTTTTGGTGCTTTTGGAAGTGTGGGCAGGTGCTGCTGGAAAGTCCTGCTGGAAAATGAAGTCAGCATCCCCATAAAGCTTGTCTGTGGAAGGAAGCATGAAGTGCTCCAAAATCTCCTGATAGACAGCTGCGTTGACCTTGGACTTAATGAAGCACAGTGGACCAACACCAACAGCAGATGACATGGCTCCCCAAATCAGCATAGACTGTGGAAACTTCACACTGGACTTCAAGCATCTTGCAGTGTGTGCTTCTCCATTCTTCCTCCAGACTCTGGGTCCTTGGTTTCCAAATGAGATGCAAAAGTTGGTCTCATCAGAAAAGAGGACTTTGGACCTCTGAGCAACAGACCAGTTCTGTTTTTCTTTAGCCCAGGTAAGATGCTTCTGATGTTGTTTGTCATTCAGGAGCGGCTTGACAAGAGGAATACGACATTTGAAGCCCATGTCCTGGATCCGTCTGTGTGTGATAGCTCTTGATGCACTGACTCCAGCCTCACTCCACTCCTTGTGAAAGTGCCCAACACTTTTGAATGGCCATTTCCTGACAATCCTCTCCAGGCTGCAATCATCCCTGCTGCTTGTGCACCTTTTTCTTCCAGGCTTTTCCTTTCCACATAACTTTCTATTAATGTGTTCTGATGCAGCACTTTGGGAACATCCAACTTCTTTTGCAATTACCTTTTGAGGCTTTCCCTCCTTATGGAGGGTGTCAACGATGGTTTTCTGCATAACTGTCAGGTCAGCAGTCTTTCCCATGATTGTGATTCCTACTGAACCAGACTGAGAGACCATTTAAAGGCCCAGGAACCCTTTGCAGGTGTTATGGCTTAATTAACTGATTAGAATGGGACACTTTGAGCCTAGAAAACCCCAAATTGACCTTTTCACAATATTCTAATTTTCTGAGATTGTAGATTTGGGGTTTTCATGAGCTGTAAACCATAATCATCTCAATTATGACAAATCATGCTTGAAATATTTTGCTTTGCATGTAATGAGTCTATCTCATATATTAGGTTCACCTTTTAAGTTGCATTACTGAAATAAATGAACTTTTGCACGATATTCTAATTTTTCAAGTTTCACCTGTATATTTTCTTCCATTAGAGAAGATATTCTTTTGCAGAAGAGGAACATTATTATATGGGTTCCTAATCTCTAATCTCATTAGAAATACTATGGTGAGTTTTGCCAAAGATATAGAAGACTTGCAAAAAAGATCCTGCCCTTCCAGTCCCCTTCCAGTCTCCTTGGCATGACTAACATGGAAACATTCTTCTCTGAAATAATGGAGGCAATAGTGTAGAAAATTCAGACATAGTCTAACAAGTGATTTACCTCAAGATATCACTGCTTTCTGCATGCACACATCACATTAAGCTATTATGTGCTGTGTTTGGGCCTGGATTAATATGTTTGATGAAACCATTGTGATTTGAAGATCTTGGTTGATGAGTTAGCACTTAGAATGAACCCACTGTGGCTTAGTAAGGAGTAAAACAAATAAAACATGTTTAATGTGGTATGTGAACACAGCTAATAACCTATTCTCATATTATTGTTTCTCTGTTGGTTCAGAAAGTGGTTTTTTCTTAATAGAAAGACCTTAACCCCCCCGCCTCTTTCCACCTCATGCTTAGATTCAAATTAAATTGGAATTTAGAATATAGAAAATGATTTTTCTAACATTGTTAGTGAGATTTACAACATTTTTTTTTCAATCCAGTGGGGGGAACTCTTTAATACTTACTACTTGATGGTAGATTCTAACATCTGAATTTGAATGGGTTTATTTTCTTCCTGGGCGTCCCTTAGGGTGTTCAACATGAATTACGCTGACAGAAAAAGTTCTGATTAAAAAGATTCATTCGTTTATCTGGTTCATTTTTCTCAAGTCTAGCTCCTTTATGGCATAAAATTCTCCAAGAGTTTTTCATTTACTTTATTCAACAAGGAAGATGAATTTTCATAATGAGGTGTCTCCTGGGTTTTTGCAATTGTCCAAGAAAGTGTGTCAGTTACATTTTTCTCTTTATAATGTGTTCTCTATGGGCAAGATAGTAGTTATGAAGAAACTGAACAATTGCAATAGAAATCGAAGGAAAGGAAAACATTTCCAATGGGAACTGAAAATATAAGAAGGAAGGAAGTGTTAGTGAAATGGCAAATTCACTTATTTTTATAAGTGACTATCATGATACTTTTCCTTCCTTCAAGGATAAAGTGATTCATTCTGCCATTTTAATGATATCAGTGCTGTCTCTGCATCTCATTAAAATATAGATGACCTACATTTTTCTTAAAGGCAATATATACATTCCACCAATTAGCAGACTGAGATGAGAAAGTATATGTTATGCAGGGTTATCTACAAAGTTTCTCCCAATCAAATTCTTTGAAATGAAAGGCTATGACTTGACTTGATGAAAAAGTGTCTCTCACCCAACAAGTGAAAACCAGTAGCTAATCTACATTAAATGAAACTGGAATTAAACTTGAATTTAATCCAGGAAAGTCCAAAATGTTTCTTGTTAGTAGCAGCATGACCAACTATTGTCAGAACAGGAGGGCATTTCATTCTAATTTGTTTTTCCCTTCTTTAAAAAAATCAGATTTTCAGTATACCACCCAACTTTCTTGGAGATTCCAAAAAAAAACAGAACTTCAAGACTGATATTACATAGTCAAGCAATGAAAACTTAAAAAAATGTTCAGACCAACAATATATTAAAATTGGAATGAGCCCCTCCTTGACAATTATTAAATAGTGGACAAATCAGAGAAGGTTTTACCATCCACTGAACAGCAAGCAATATCTTCAGAAGTTCCATAATGGGGAAAGAGAAGTCTCATATTTTCATTAAACTATCCCTTTTTGGTGATGTGAGATAAAGGAGAATCTCATATGAATAACATTGTTTATAAGCAAGTTCACATAGTTCTTCAGATATTAGCCAATGAAAATACTACAAAGGGTAAATAATGCCTTGAATTTAGTTTGTCACATCTATATAGCTATCTTGAAACTATGAGGTAATGGTTTATCACTGGAATGTTTGTTTATGCATACAGCTGAGGCTATAGAATGTCCTGGTAAACTTATAATCGGGCATCAATTACCCTGATTCTGCTTAGTTTGAGATCAGACAAGATCAGCCAGAGGCTCTGATCTACCATGATACCTGATACAGAGAGAGGTAGATAGTGCAATTATCATAAGACTATTATAAGAAGGTCTGTGTCATGCTCTCATATTTTCAGAAGGTGCAATTTCTAAATGCTTAGCTGCCACCTAGATTTTCTGGGACACCAAAGAACCAAGCAATATTTTCTAAATGTGTAGGGAACAGAACATCCATCCAGAACAAATTATATAGTCCCAGTCATTGCTCTTGTCAAAATTGGAAAAAAATCTGCTTATCAGATGATATTGCGTCTGCTACTACTACAATGTGTGTATACCACACATTGAGTACTTAGGTTTGGGCATCATTGTAAAAGAGGAAAAAATGGAGTTGCTACCAGTCATATATAGGGATAAAAATTAAGCTTATCATTTGTGAGCATCTCTTTTAGGTAGCTGATAAAGAGCAAAAGAAATAAAGTGAACATGAGCTCCAAAGAACATCACGGTAATTTCTTGGAAAATTCAGCTTCCTGTTGTACATTGGGATAGTTACTCCTAGACTGTCTTAATTTCATTCAGGTACCTTAAAAATGAAATTGGAGATTTTAGCTTAGAAATGCCATGCTCAAAAGGCAATAATAGTACATATGATATTTATGCATTGTAAAAAGTTAGTACCCACTCTTCCCCTAGCAGAATGAAATATTCTAAGAAATATTAAATTGGCAGAATATTATACTTTCCCTAAAGGAGAAACATGTTTCTAAAGACATAAATTCAGAACCTCGGATTCCTGTGCCCCCCCAGCAGATATTTTGATGCCAACCTATCTACAAGACAAAAGGCTGGAGCACCTTATCTGCAAAATGAAAGACCTTCATCCTTAGGACGTAATAGGATTAGCCCTCTACCCATCTCGCCTCATGGCACAAGTTATCCCTTGCATGGCCCCATCAGAGTCTGACAACCAATCAGAAACCAACCTTTCAGATTATGTGCCAGTAGTTTTAAAATTATCAGGAAAGACAATAAAAATCAATACTGTACACTGTTATCTAAGTTTTGAAGTTAATTTTAATTAATTAATTTTTAATTGAATTGAATTGGCATCCTTCAGTCTCAAGAGACTATGGTATCGTTCTATGAAACTGGTAACTACCACTTCCCGTGTTGTTTCAATCCCATATGCAAAACTGGAGTGTCCTCTAAAGAGCACGAGACATGGGTAATTTAATATGGAGGATAAACTGTTACCCAAGCAGCAGATCCCGCTCTCCACGTCACTGAAATACTCTAATGGAATGGCAGAGCCGATACGATTAATTCCAGCTGTGTCGCAGGAGTTACCAGAATGTAAGTACACAGTCATGAACTGCTTCTGGACTCTAGCTCCGGATTTTGCCTCGAGGTTGACTCCTGAAACCATTTCCAATAATAGATATAGTCACAAGGCAGTGGAGGCTTGAAATCAGAGTTTCCCTTCTGCTAAAAGATAGTTCTACCATTTTATTTGCCATTGGGGCATATCAAAACTGTTGACCATCTTCTCCTGTAATCCTGGAAAGGGGCCCTTGCAAGGTGCTACTAGCCGGGCCGGTTGGACCAAGGTTTTTTAAGGAGGTATTATGCCTCTGGCACTCCTCCTCACTCCAGGACGCCCAGCTCGGCTCCGTTTGCAGTGTCCATAATCTTCCAACTGTCACTTTCCGACCATTTCATTCTACTAGCTCTTGGCCTATCAGTTTCTTCACCTCTCTATTTCTTCATCAAATTCCAGCCTCACAGTTAGTTTATCAAGCTTGTCTCTTTCTTGCTTTCTTGCCTCTACACACTCTTCCACCTCCACATACCAATCTCTACAATCTAAATTCTTCAAAACCCTCTCTGCACATACTTTGGAGTACCATCTACAAACACATGCAGCCACTGTTGCCATCTTTTTTTTAAAAAATATGTTTTTAATTATGGAAGTTAATAATTGCATAGTATGACTAGACAAGTGTGGTATAAGACATTTTATGTGGTTCTTAAATATGGATGATTCTATCATTTCTTTCTCTCATTCTGACTTATTATATATAATATATAATAGAAAATAAAAAACCAAAAACACTTGTGCAGTCTAACTAGGAGAATTTCGCAAATTGTAATCCCAGGAGAATACCAAATCGAAAGCAGCTGAAAGTAATGGACAAATGCCTTGGAAAGTTGCAGTAATGCAGCAGCTCCTCTCCTGATCAATCCATAACTGGATAGAAGCATTCCTGTCAAACAGACAACAAATGGTCAAAATTGAGAGCGTCCTATCAAATTCTGTACCTGTCAACAGTGGTGTCCCCCAAGGCAGTGTTCTAGGACCAACTCTCTTCATGCTCTACATAAATTACCTCTGTGTTCATATTAATAGCAACTGCGTTCTCTTCGTTGATGATGTAAAGCTATTCAACACCACAGAAAATACTGCTACCCTTCAAAAAGACTTTGACTATATATCAGAATGGTCAATCAAATGACAACTTCAAATCTCAACAAATAAATGCTCTGTCTTACATATTGGCAAAAAAAATCAGAAAATAAAATACAAGCTAAATAGTCAAGACCTTGCTGAGGATCCAAACTCTGTCAGGGACCTTGGAGTACTCATCTCTAATGATCTAAGTGCTAGAGCCCACTGTAACTACATAGCCAAAAAGGCATTAAGAGTTGTTAATCTAATCCTACGTAGCTTCTTCTCTGGTAATGTCACACTACTAAGTAGAGCATACAAAACATTTGCTAAACCTATACTTGAATACAGCTCATCAGTCTGGAACTCATATCATGTATCTGATATTAACACAATTGAAAAAGTCCAGAAATATTTCACAAGAAGAGTTCTCCACTCCTCTACTCATTGCAGACTACCTTATGCCACCAGACTTGAAACTCTAGACCTAGAAAAACTAGAACTACACCGCCTTCGGTCCGATCTAAATATAGTATATAAAATCATACATTGCAATGTCCTATCTGCAAATGAATACTTCAGCTTCAATCATAACAATACAAGAGCACACAATAGATATAAACTCAAGGTTAATCGCACCAAACTTAACTGCAGAAAATACGACTTCAGCAACAGAGTGGTCAATGTTTGGAATACTCTACCTGACTCTGTGGTTTCTTCCCCAAATCCCAAAAACTTTAACTTTAGACTGTCCACTATTGACCTCACCCCCTTCCTAAGAGGCCTGTAGGGGGCATGCATAAGGGCACCAATCGTGCCTACCGTCCCTGTCCTATTGTTTCTTTTTATTTTTCTTATAAGTATCTATCTCATGTATTCAAAACTATGTTCATTCTTATACCTGTATATTGTAAGCGATTGACAAATCAAGTAAATTAAATAAATAAATAAATAAGTACTTCCTGTGAAGTCTTGAAGCCTATTTTGTAACTTTTGAGGAAAGGACTGTGATTCAGGGATTATCTCCCTGAATGCAGTGACAAAGAAGTTTAGGCAGGTGGCAGCACATCCTTCTGTTTAAGCTGCTTGGCTTCTTTAATGCCCTCTTAGAAGCCTATAGGGTTGGTTCACAGATGCCTTCCTGAAAATTCATCATCTTGTCTCTGCACAGTGTTGTTATCACACCAAGAGCATTAAATCTTGCCTTCCCTCAATGCAACACCCTTCTTTATTTAATGTAATTAATAAGAAGCCCTTGCTAAAGCACCCTTTTTGGGGCTGAGAGAGTGGAAGAATAACTATTTATCGGAAATTCAGAAGTGAGAAACAAATGCGAGATAGGTTTTGCTGGAAGTAATTTTGCTCCTGTCAACTTTCATTTTGATGCTGCATGTCCCAGCTGGGTCCTCCTGCAACCTGCTGAAAAGGTTATAAATTCACTTGGGAAGGAAATAACTTGTTACTCATAACAACAAATAAATATAAAAAAATGAAACATTGAAAATGACTGAGTAATACCATTTCTCTTTCTGTACTGAAAGGCTCAACATATGCCAAAATGTGAAAAAAACTTCGTGCATACTCACGGATTGTAAGATAATCTTCTTTCCAACCTAGAAGACTTTTTTGAAAATAGCAAATAAATAGATGATCAAATAAATGAATCTCTAATAAAGTGAAGTATCCGATGAGCCCTGATGACCAAGCCATGTTCATACTGTCCACAACAAAACTATATTTCCTACTATTGCTGCATAGGATTGTTGTAGGATATTTACTAGTATTGGACCAGTGGTGGGATTCAATTTTTTTTTTACTACCGGTTCTGTGGGCGTGGCAGGAGAAGGATATTGTAAAATCTCCAGTCAGACGTGGTATTTGCCGGTTCTCCAAACTACTCAAAATTTCCACTACTGATTCTCTAGAACTGGTCAGAACCTACTGAATACCACCTCTATACTGGACTTACTGTTTTACATTTGGGAATAATGATAGCATCTTCACAGAGGTCACCTGGCAATTTCCTAAGCAGAAGCACAGAAAACCAGAAATTACATATTATACTAAAGCATGGTTTGTTGAATGTCTGCATTTATACGTTACACTAAGCTATAAATAACAGTGTATAAATTACAGTGCCTGGTTCACACAACAGTGCTACCATAATCCAAAACACCATTATTTCCTCACAATTTCAGAATTTTTCTTTTAATCTATTCAGAATTCGTATAAATATTCAGAAAATATTTGTGTGATAGAGTGTTTAAAGGTCAGATCCATGGATACCAGAGGTGGTATTCAGCAGGTTCTGACCAGTTCTGAAGAACTGGTAGTGGAAATTTTGATTAGTTCGGAGAACAAGCAAATACCACTTCTGACTGGAGATTTTACAGTATCCTTCGCCTGCCATACCCACCAAGCCACGCCCACAGAACCGGTAGTAAAAAAAAATTGAAAACCACCACTGATGGATACTAATATCCAAGGGTAACAATGAACTGACTTGGTTATATTTTTCATGAATAAATAAATAAACTCTTAATTTTTCTTTCTAGTTTTGTAATGTAGTGATGGCTGCCTAAAGCCAGTCCACAAAAATAGCCTCTTCCAAGACTTTCTTTTCCTCCTCCTCCTCCTCCTCCTCCTCCTCCTCCTCCTCCTCCTCCTCCTCCTCCTCCTCCTCCTCCTCATCATCATCATCATCATCATCATCATCATTTATCCCATATAACTACACAGCTGGGGTTTGCATCACCTATAAGGCTAAAATGAAATCAGCTTAGTGGTTAGTGGTTATGTAAACACACTGTAGGCAAATCTCTACAAAAGGGGTATCAAACTTGCATTGTCATAGCGTAGTCACATTATATATCACAACCCCCCGCCCTTTGTTAAACTGGGTGTGGGCGTGGCCAGCACATGATATATCCGGCTCATGGGCCACGAGTTTGACAGCCCTTCTCTACAGTATTGATCTGGCCCAGATCTATATCATATCTGGAATTGTGGCCTTTACCTTATGACTTAATAGTGGCAGCATTCAAAATAGGAGATACAGTATATAAAATGGAATGAAGTCCTGGGGTTGCAGAATGAAATACTGATGAATATAAGACAAATATTATGAAAAAGTAGAATAAAAGATATCCTAGCAGTCCATGACTATTTCTCTGTTATTTTCCAAAAAGTCTAAACAATCATTTTTTAACTATGGAAACATATAGAATGCTTGGCTTTTGCAAAACACAGGAACTGAAGCACTATGTGAAAATAGTTAAATTTTGTCCCAGTTTATCTGCAACAAACCGTCCCATACCATTAAATTATGACTGCCCAAACTTGTTTTGTCCTTGTACACTGATAAATCTTTTATTAAGATTTCTAGTTTGTGAGCCACTATTTACAATTCTGTTCAAGGAAATTCAGCAATCCTTTTTTAGACTATCAGTGCTCTGTGTGACTGTTCTTTAATCTTTATATTAAAGTTTCTGACTTTCTTTCCTTTGATGACTTTGTATTGGCTGAATTTGTTACTACTTTTTTTTATCTTCCTTGTGTTTGTCTTATTAATGTTGGAAAATAAAGTGCATCTCTTTTGGTTCTACATGTGAAAAATCCTGTGATTAATTCATTAAAAATGTAATAATTTTATTATTATTTTAGGTTCTGGAAGCTATCCAGAATATATAGGAAATCAGGTAAATCAAGGTGCATTTAAGGTTTTGCATGTTGTTGTCTTATCGATCTTGTTTTTTTCTACCTCTTTAAAAAATAGCATGCTACTTTGTATGTATTCATTTGAAACTGGAGAGTGGATTTTCGAAAGCAGAAATAGGTTGAGTAAATGTACCTACTAAAGTAAATGTACCTACTGAAAGAGAAATAGAGAACTGTCTGTCACCCCTGTGCCCTCGTGTTGCTTTCAGTCTGCAGATTGTCAGAGCAAGACTTAAATATAGCTGTCTTGAACAGTCACAGCCCACCCTGGAATGTTAGTGCATAGATTTTGCACATATTCTGAAAATGATGGATGATCTTTCCAGAAAAGGTGGCCTTCAGGTGGAGGTCACGTCTGTGACACTTGACAGGTTTGCAGAGTGTCAGTCCTGCAATATAATTATCTGTCTTTTTTGGAGGAGAAAACAGAGTAAGACTTAAATAGTCAAGAAGCACATGAAGTACTAAAGTTGAGCAGCAAGTACAAAATAGAAAAAAGAATAAAATCTCTTACTAGCTTGCTAAGATATCTGAAGATTAGTTTGATCTTGAAATATGAGGCAAAGCATGAAGAAGACAGCTTGGAAATAGGAGAATATTATTCTTCTCTCTAAAGCCCCAACTTACTTTTTTCAGTGTTTTTCCAAGTGATATCCTGAAAGAAAGGGGGCAGAGATAGGTTGCAAGGAGAAATAACTGATGAGTTAGTTCTAATTAGGCCAGATGCATCAGGCACAATAATAAATCTTATACAGGCAGCAGAACATTTTAGGGAGATCATTGATTATTTTAAATATCACCCTTAACACTGCATGTTTTTCAGGAAAAAGGAGGAATGGCTAACGTATAATAATAATATAATAATATATATAAATATAATAATAACATATAATGAGGAAATGGCTCTTGAAAAGGAAACTACTAACCTCTCTCTGAAAAGCCTTGGGTGTGATCCCTGGAGACCTCCAAAAGTCATGGAATTGCAGCTTTTCATATGATTGGAGAACAAAATTATCCACACATACCTGTAAAATAACCAGCTAGTAAATTAAAATTTGTTCTTGCTTTCCCATGGTTTTGAAGATACCACTAAAGTGGCCCTTGAAACGCCACTCAAAAGTTAAATGTGGCCCTCAGCCAGCAAAAGTTATCCACCCCATTCTTCTTTGCCCCATGCTGTTTGGACAGAGAGAAAAGGGTACTAAGAAATGTAAGCATTTAAATATCCAGCTATATCCAAACACTACGGTATAAATACTGTAAGATGGGGAATTTTTTTATTTGTTCCATTTCCTGTTTTTTCTTTGTTTCTTATTCTGATAAAGAATTGTGCAGAACCTCAAACCTTTGCCTACTCACAGTAGCATTTGGTTAGTCTAATTAAAATGTTCCCCAGCTACATGTTTTGTATTTTTTCTATTACTGATCAGTGTGACTGTCTGTATTTCTAGGGGGAAAAGAAATATAATTTTGTCTGTGTTTGATATCTTTCTTTGAAGATTGCCACAAGCTATTATGTAAATGATTTGATAAACCAAATCTGATAGACATAGAATTTAATTTTAGACTTTGCTGGTGTTTCTTCTCCTTCCATGATCCCTTTTGCCCTTGCCCGCCTACAATACCTCCTGAGATAAGTAGGCAGTGCTTAATTCAGGGCATTCTAAGTCTTTATTCAGGGTCAAAGAATGGAAGAGATAGAAACATTAAAAGAATTGTTTTTTGACTCAGTGAGACATATTTCCAGATAAGGAAACAATGATGCCAAATTAGAAAGCAAAATTAAGAAAGGGACACTTTTTAAAGGTTCTCATTCATCATCTGATTATGATCTCTATGGAGATTCTCAGCCATCCAGGTTATGGTTATCCCAAAAGTGGTTTTTCAAAAGGCAACTGGACTTTAGCAAGAAATTCCAATTGCCTTTTGAAAAAGCACCTTTGAGTCATTTAGATGTGATTTAAAAGTACCTGTGATTGCAGTTTACAGTTATAAATAAGCCTTTCTTTCTTGTAGATGCCTTCACATATTATAGTCTTATGGCGATGGGAGAGAGAAGGATGATTGACTTGGCTTTTCCATGAATCTTGTTTAGGTAGACAGTGACTGGGTGTGAAAAGGTCTTGTATCTGATTTCAGGAGTAGTCTACTGAACCTTAGAAAAAGGAGCAAAGAGCTGATGTGTTTATTGTCCAAGGAGAGAAATGACTTGAAACATGATTGATCAGTACTGTTGGAGTCCTGCAGTGAGCCAGTCATAATTGGCTGACACAATGGAGAAAGGTTTAAAATTATTTAGTGAAAGACTTCATCAATTGAGCTTCAAATCTATCGTACTTACATGATTTGAAAACAAACATCATTTGCAAACATCATTTGATTTATTATTGTAGGAGTTGACTCCTGCACTTTATTTAGTCCTGATTCATACACCTCTGCTGATGTAGTAAGTGTTGGGGGAGGATTTCTGTTTCAAAAATAGTTTCTTTTATTGCTCTGACGCTTTTTCCCCCTGCTAGTAAATGCTTCTAAGCCGCCCACTGTTACTTATTCTTAAAATGTGCATAGCAAGTTAATTTAAGAAGATTATGCTGCAAAAAAAAAGGAATTTTGTAGACATGTTGACTTCCTAGGCAAGGTTAACCTTCAGAAGAAGAAATTTATTTTTAATTTATGGATTTTAAAATAAATAATAATGTCATGATCTTCTCTGTATCTCATTTTGAAGCATGGAAAACTATTTATAAAGATAAACACTAATACAGGAGACTTGGGGCCTTTATATTATTCACCTTCACCCATGCATCTGATTATTTGATTGCACATTGAGAAGTTGTGATAATATAAAACACAGTTGGAGTTTCCTTGTCAAGTTGCATCACCTCAACAAAGTTATTTTTTTGAATCAGTTCATATATTTATTTATTTATGAATACTGTCATATTTCCCAAAGATTCCCAGCACATTCTAGTAAACAAAAACAAAACAAAACAATAAAACTCCAATGATAATCAATTAAAGTTAATTAAATAAATTTAAATTAGGTTTAAAATCTAGTATGATAACAATTGGAAAACAATTAAAATTTACCATTTCTAAAATATCCAGGCCACCACCACCACAAGATCAAGAGAGAGCTGTTGGTCATCTGATTAACCAGCAAAGTTCCTTGGGTAAGTTTGTCTTTTAACAACTTGTAGGAAGCAGTCACTGAAGGATCAAGTCTAATTTCTAGAGAAAGAGAATGCCACAGCACTGAGTCCATAGCAGAAACCATTGTCACCTGATTAAGCTTAATTTCTTACTTAACAAAGGGATAAATGTCACAAGTTTTTCTTAGGATGAGTGTATTGGATAGAATGGAGAATGGGTTCTATGAGAATTTTGAGGCCCATAGATACATATCAGTTAAAACCAGTAGACACAAACACTAATTTTATTTTTAGCTTGAAGCTTTGGCACCTAGCAGTTCAAAAGCATGTACATATAAGTAGATTAATAGGTACCATTTTGATGGGAAAGTAACAGTGTTTCATGTGCCTTTGGTATATAGCTATGCTGGCCACATGACCACAGAAAATGTCTTTGGACAACGCTGGTTCCTTTGGCCAAGAAATGAAAATGAGCACCTTGCCCTAGAGTTGAACACAACTGGACAGGAAAATCTTTACTACTTTGGCAGAGTTACTTGCTTAAGTTAGGTGACAGAACTGTCCAATCAATCAATCAATCAATCAATCAATCAATCAATCAATCTATAAACCAAAGAAAGAAAGAAAAGCTACTGAACTGTTTGAAGACTGTTTAACCACCTTAAGACAACTTATCAGATACTATGTCCTGCCTGCAACCAGAATAGAATAGATTGGCCAAGTGTGATTGGACACACAAGGAATTTGTCTTGGTGTAAATACTCTCAGTATACATAAAGAAAAGATACATTCGTTAAAAATCAAGAATCATAACAAACAACACTTAATGATAGTCATAGGGTACAATCAACAATCAAATCATACTAGGAAACAGTCAATATAAATCTTAAGAATATAAGGGACAAAGTTACAGTCCTACAATTACAAGTGGGAGAGGATGGGTGATAAGGAGTGATGAGAAGATTAGCAGTAATAGTAGTGCAGACTTTGTAATAGTTGAACAGTGTTGAGGGAATTATTTGTTTAGCAGAGTGATGGCTTTCGGGAAAAAACTGTTCTTGTGTTTAGTTGTTCTGGTGCGCAGTGCTCTATAGCGTCGTTTTGAGGGAAGGAGTTGAAACAGTTTATGTCTGGGATGTGAGCACAGCCCTCTTGTTGACTCGTGCAGTATACAGGTCCTCAAGTGAAGGCAGGTGGGTAGTAATTGTTTTTTCTGCAGTCCTAATTATCCTCTGAAGTCTGTGTCTGTCCTGTTGGGTTGCAGAACCAAACCAGACAGCTATAGAGGTGCAGATGACAGACTCAATAATTCCTCTGCAGAACTGTATCAGCAGCTCCTTGGGCAGTTTGAGCTTTCTGAGTGTTGGCGCAGAAAGAACATTCTTTGTTGTGCTTTTTTGATGATGTTTTTGATGTTATGTGTCCATTTTAGGTCATGTGTTATAGTAGAACCTAGAAATTTGAAGGTCTCTACTGTTGATACTGTGTTGTCTAGTATTGTAAGAGGTGGTAGTATGGGAGGGTTTCTTCTAAAGTCTACCACCATTTCTATGGTTTTGAGTGTGTTCAGTTCCGGATTGTTACGGTTACACCACGAGGCAAGTTGTATAACCTCCTGTCTGTATGCAGATTCATCGTTGCCTCGAATGAGACCAATCACTGTTGTGTCATCAGCAAACTTCAGTATTTTAACAGATGGATTGTTTGAGATGCAGTCATTGGTATATAGGGAGAAGAGAAGTGGAGATAGCACACAGCCTTGGGGCCCCCTGTGCTGATTGTACAGTATCGGATGTGATTCTGCCTAGCTTCACCTGCTACTTCCTGTCTGTTAGGAAGCTTATGATCCACTTACAAGTGTGTTCAGGTACCGCTAGTTGGTTTAATTTACTTAGAAGAGTGTTTGAAATGATGCTAACCAGAGGAGATACTGAAGTTCAATCATATAGACTACTTCATTTCAATGGTTCTCTAAAGGATCTGAAAACACAGTGCTGAAATTTGGGTAAAAACTATGCCAGAAAATCTAGAGAATGTGTCAGCCTTACAAGGCAGAAATAGATTAAAGAAATAGAAATAGATCAAAGAATATCAAAAATAATTTTATATGTGTTAATTTGATTATAGAAAGGTCTTTTATATAATCATGTTAAGCTGTAGAATGTCCTTAGGAAAAGGGACTTCCAGAATATCTCATTGTCCTCATGTGAAATCTATACACAGGTTAGCAAATCATAGTATGGGCAGAACATGGTGAAATAAATTGTCTTCAGGTTAACAAAAGAGTATGATCTCTACTAATTTATTCAACCTACATACAGAATATATATTAAGGGAAGCTGCATTGGAAGTGGATCAATTTTAAAGTTCAATTTAAAATTGAATGAACCTATGCTAATGCTCATGACACTACTAAATACAGCGGAAATTACAAATGCACTGGAATATCTAGTAATGAAAGTAAAGGAGCCTGAGGGAAAAAAATTAGTAATTATTGAAAAATGGAGGAGATGAGGAGGAGGGGGCTATCTCAACTTGTGATGTCACCTATAGCAGGGGACAAATTATAGCCCTGACTTAAGAAAGTTGGCAGGAATGATTTTCTAAGGAAGAGGGCCATGTGTGAAATGGGAAAAATGCTTGGTTGTATACCCCAGATCATTGAAGTTTTTTGACAGTTCCCAGCATGGCATATCCCATCAGTCATTGCAGTCTTTCTTGTTCCTTTCAACTCTCTCCTCTGTCATAACTGCTAATGTCCTGGAACAACACAGTACCAGTCCACCAATCCTAATTTTCCCAGCCCCTCCCTCCTTCTCCCCTCTCGTCCCTTCAGTTATCAATGAATTTGATTGTTTCTCTGCTCCCCATCCCCCCAGATGTTTCTGCCTGTGCATGGAGCAAAGCAGCTGTGTTTCTATTCCATGCATTGATCCAAACAGCACAATTGGATTATTTTGATTCAAGAATGGACTACTGAGAATCAGCTGGCCCATCCCTGAATAGCTCCTGCACAAAATGTTTGTTCCTATTTTGGAGCATTGGAATGTGGTACTCAGCAATATTATTGATACTCTCTTTCTCATAACTGTCTAAGGAAACATTTGATACCTCTGAATGTTGTTTAAGGTTGATAATGAGCTGGATGGGAGATAAGAAAATGAACTGATATTAATAAACAATACAATGTGATGTAGACAAATAGAAAAGTGTACCTAGTCATTGAAGGTCTGCCTGATTTAGACGGAACTACAGAGCAGATCTGTCATCTAAGAGCATTTCTAGATGGTCAGTTGACACTGGACTCATAGGTGGTATTTGTGATGTGGATTATGATAAACGTGTGAGCCAAAAGCTTCCTGAGCTGGTCAGAATATGCTGCAAGATGTCTCGGACACACTGCATCTTGACTACTGCAACTTCCTATATTTAACATCCTTAAAGGGTGCAGAAATTGCAAGCTAGAATGCAGAGTATGTGATACCTATATTCAAAGATCAGTACCTATCCAGCCATTAGGACCTGCAGGAGAGGTCCTTCTGAAGAAGTTCCCACTATCACAGGCCCATCTACTTAATATAAGGAAAAGCACTGTACACCACTCACATGCTATTTCATTCATTTCCCTAGGAGTTGTGTTTGGTGTTTCCTTGGCAATTAAATTAACTGTAAAAATGAATCACTTGTACTAATATTTGAATTGTTGCTTAATTTCAGCATTAAGTTTTCAATTTTGGAGGTTCATTAATATTATCCTATGATTTTAAATCTCAATATATGTTTGGAAAGTTGGTTGGCAGCTGATCAAATTGCTTCTCTACATTTACTTAGGGCAACATTTTTGTGGCCAAAGCTTATATTTACAGTTTTTGGAAGAAAACTTCAATGAACCACAATGAATAGGGTAATGTTAACAGTGAACAGAAGGATGTCACGCAGAAGGAGAGGGTTAACTTTTGTCTCTTTTTTTTCTGGATTTTTTAATGGTGGGATGGGGTGATGATGTTTTGTTTTTTAAGCAACAATAAGCCCATTTTGCCCTGGTGCATGACAACACCTAGTTGAGTTACCTAATTATTTCAGATGAGAGGCCACCAGGAAATGTCAAGGCAATAGACTAGACTGGGAAATTAAAAAAAATATCCTAAAAAGACAATGAAAACATTTCTATATGGTTGCCAAGACAACTAGGAGCTAAGCTAGTCTCAAAGGAGGTTTCCTTTTAAAACTTATGTTGGGGTTTACATGGCAACTTTTTGTGTTGCTGGACAATAGGAAGCCATACCATGGATCATTTAGAATAATTGCATTTAGAATGTGATGCTTTTATTGGGGGGACTTTCATGGGTTGCAGGAAAAGATTAGTATTCTGGGACCTCAAATTATTTATTCTTGGATTAGGACTCTGATAAGACTACATCTTTTCTAGCGTTGCAGAAAAACTATTATTCTTGGAAATTGTTCTCAAAATTGTTTCAGAGGAGAAGCAAATTATGGAGAAAATTCTATGGTATTCTTGCAATTAGTTTCAAAATGGCTGGAGGAAAGTGGGTCTGAACTTCTCATCTACCATGGGACAATTGTCTTGCTAGCAATCTGCAGCCTCTCTGGCTCCCCACCTTTCAATTAAATTAATGCAAACTCAATGAAATCCTCAGGGAAGAAATTTGAGGGAAATGTTCTCAGTGGGAAGAACGAATATTCAGAGACATTTCAGAGCAAAGAAAAGAGTTACTATTGAAAAAACAACCACCGTCAACTGCACCTTCTGCCACTACCAACAATAGAGTACACTTGAAAACAACACCAAGATAAAATCTTAGCTAAAAAAGAAAAAGAAACCTCTTTTGCAGAGGAAGAAATCTTTTCAGAAATCACAAGGCAAATTTCAGCACAGTATTAATCTATTCAGCTTTGACAAAATGGGAGGTAGGGTGAAGTAGAGAAGGATTATAGGGACATTAATTCCAACACTTTTAAAAATGCGTCTGTAAAGAACAGAGTCTCCTGCAAGAGAAAAAAAATGATATTGTCCCACCTACACTTTTTACATAAATAGCTTTCTTCCCAGCATACACGTTCTGTTTTCCCTTCCAGTGGCCATATAAAAGGACCATCTGTACAGATGGCAAGATGAAAAGTTTGATGTGAAAAGCATTTTCCTACTCAGAGCTGTTCAAAAGGTCCTTTATTGTATGACAGCAGTTCTCAACTGCATTGCGTTCCCACAGTCCTACCTTGACCTTCTGATTACTTTAAATACATTTCAGGAGATTAGCATCACTACCTCAGCATTTTTCTCAGTATCATGCCCTTACTAGAGCATCACTTCTCTTCAGATCTCTGCAGTTCTTGGCATGTCAATCCCATCATTGGCAAATTAGCCATCATTATTTAATATGTAATTAAACCTCATGTCATGCATCAGTCTGAATTCTTTTCTTAGACACAAATCCACAACTCCAGCAGAAGCAGGTTTTGGCCTGTTGACAGTTTTAAAATAGCATCTCCGTTTTTCATTGCTGTGGAAGAGGCACAAGTGATGTTGATAAAGCTGGAAATCCAGAAATATTATTTGACTTACTCATTTAAAATTTTGTTTACCTCGCTTTTCAGCCCCCCCCAAAAAGTACATGAAAAGATTTAGAAGTATCAACTAGAAACAGTTCTTTCTGTCTGGATGACATGGCACATGAAGAAAAGGGATGCAAACAGAAATATAGGAAGAGAATATAAAGGAATCCATCGATTAGCTGCAATAAAAAGTTTATGTAGACTAATAGAACAGAAGACAGTTCAGGATGACAATATAGGGAGAGCTAAAATTGTCCTCTTTCTTCTTCTTTGAAGTCTGATGAGACAACTAACAAAGGTAAATGTACCTGAGTCCTGACCACTTCTAGACTTGAAATTGGGTACACTGAAAGACATTGATTGGGCTTCCCATAGCAAGGTGTCTAAGGCCAAAAAAATCAGCAATTGTTTCCTGTCTCACCACACCACATGGCATTTTCTTTCCTTTTCACCCCATAACTCTTTTGAAAAGTTGTTTTTAGCCTTGGGTGGTAGCCTCAGGTTCTTACAACCCTTGTAATTAAGCCTAACTGATGTTGTAGTCACACAGAGCACAGAAACTTCAAACTGTATTCTTTATTTCTTCTTCGTAACAGAAAGTCCCAAAATACTTTCCTAATGTACCTTTCTCAGTGAAATGATTAGGATGTCCAAATTTTATTATTTTCTGAACAGCTTAACTTGGAAGCTGTTTTAAAAAATAATCAAGCAGAACCTAGCTTCTTGCTCCTTATTGATTCTTTTTGTTTCATACCAGCAGTTTCAGTGCTAACATTTCTTTATTAGACTTTTCTAACTGAAAGCTAAAGCTTGTATTTCAATAGGCTGAAGATTTTTTTTTTATGTTCACAATATTTTTCAGATGTAGACATTTTGCACTCAGCTATAGGCATCGTTTAATACAGTGTAAGTTGCTCTTGATAACTATATGTAGATACACTGTCATGTCCTGTGAACTCAGCTGTGCTGCTCAGTTAGTGGCTGGTTTGTTTAGTTTCTTTTTGTGTACTGTGTGTGAATTTATATTGTGTATATCTTGCCTTTTCTCTGAAGTGACTGGCTCTGTGTCATTTAGTGATTGAGTAAGGATTTTTTTCTTCTTTTGTTCGATCATGTCCAATTCTTGCAGACTGCTTGCACAAATCCCTGCAGTTTTCTTGGTAAGTTTTTCAGATGTACCATAGTTTTCCATGGCCCCTTTCCTAGGGCTGAAAGAAAATGAGGAGGCCAGTTTAACCCAGTTGGCTTTCTGCCTAAGGCAAAACTAGAACTCACACCCTTTTGTTTTCTAGCCTGATACCCTATACCAAACTGGTCTCTTGAGTTAGGACTTAGTTTATTTATTTATTTATTATTTAAATTTATATACCGCCCTTCTCCCGAGGGACTCAGGGCGGTGTACAGCCCATCTAAAACCCACAAATATACAAAATATACAAAAATACAAATATATACAAATATACAAAAATTAAAAAAGTATTAAATTAATCGGCTGATAAATGAGACTAAAAAGACCCCCCCCCCCCCTTAAAACCCCAATTTAAAATTAAATGCTATGGAGACCAAATTAAAACCATTATCTCAGCCCAGGCCGGCCTGCTCAAAGAGCCAGGTCTTCAACGCGCGCCTGAAGGCCCTCAGGTCCATGCCGGTACGGAGCTCCGGTGGCAAAGTATTCCAGAGGGCTGTTATATAGTTAGGGTTGTTATATAAATATAGGTGACCGCTAGACAACAGCCATCTAATAATTATCCAGTTATCAGTTATGAATATGTGGGGTTTTTTTTACATTTAAAAAAATGTTATTTTGATATATAGAAAGAAAGGAAAAAAAGAAACAAGAAAAACAAGCAGCAGAATAAAAAAGAAAAAAATATTCATTGTAAAAATCAGTTTTAAAGAAACTATTACATCTTTCTTACAGAGAATAACAATGACAGATCTTTCCATTAAGAGGATAAAAAAGTAGGTCATAAGCACAGAATAAATGCATGTCCAAAATTGTAAATTTGGGAAGCATTTTCTTTCTATCGCAAAAAGGTAATTTTCTTTGTTAGGGCCTCTATTTTTTATTTATTTATTTATTTATTTATTTATTTATTTATTTATTTATTTATTGCTTACAAGACAATAGGTATAAGTAAAACATAGTTATAAATACATGGATACATATAAGAAAAATAAAATATAAAAGAAACAATAGTACAGGGACGGTAGGCACGTTGGTGCGCTTATGCACGCCCCCTACAACCTCTTAGTAGTAGACAGTCTAAGGTTAAAGTTTTTGGGTTTGGGGAAGAAACCACAGAGTCAGGTGGAGTATTCCAGACATTGACCACTCTGTTACTGAAGTTGTATTTCCTGCAATCAAGTTTGGTGTGATTAACCTTGAGTTTGTATCTATTGTTTGCTCTTTTGTTGTTATGGTTGAAGCTGAAGTATTGATTGACAGGTAGGACATTGCAATGTATGATTTTATATACTATACTTAGATCAGACCGAAGGCAGCGTAGTTCTAGGTTTTCTAGGTCTAGAATTTTGAGTCTGGTGGCATAAGGTATTCTGCAACGAGTAGAGGAGTGAAGAACTCTTCTTGTAAAATATTTCTGGACTTTCTCAACTGTGTTAATATCAGATACGTAATGTGGGTTCCAGACTGATGAGTTGTATTCAAGTATTGGTCTAGCAAATGTTTTGTATGCTCTAGTTATTAGTGTAATATTACCAGAGAAAAAACTACGTAAGATTAGGTTAACAACTCTTAACGCCTTTTTGGCTATGTAATTACAGTGGGCTCTAGCACTTAGGTCATTTGAGATGATTACTCCAAGATCCTTGACAGAGTTTGGATCATCAACAAGGTCTTAACTATTCAGCCTGTATTTTATTTTCTGATTTTTTTTGTTAATATGCAGGACAGAGCATTTATTTATGTGGTTTGTAAAACTCTGCTTTGTAAGTCCATTGTTCTTCATACATAGATAAACACCAGCATTTCAGTATATAACTTTAAATCACATTCACATTTTTGTATTCTATTATTCACCCCAAAATTAAAATTAACATACATACGAATAATAAAGCCAAGTAGGATAATAGTTGGCAAATCCTTCGCTTATGCATAACAGTCTCCTCCAGTTATGGCAGACCTATTTGAACCTGAGACATGCCAGTCAAAACCAACACTTGAATTACTGCATGAACTGGCTCTGACCCTAGTCTTTTATATTATAGCTTACAAAATTAAGGATTTGAGATTAATATGCAAATATCGTAGCAGATGATATGCCTCAGATGACCCTGTCACAAAAATTGCTCCCAGGACATAGTAGCTGCATCTTTAAGCTGGCAAACAAAACAATTTGATGCAAATGCTTCTCTCTCCCGCACACTTGAATAGGCTATCTGGGTGGGGAATAGAGCTGGCTGCATCAACTGGCCTTCGGTTTTGACAACCATGCAAATAGGAAATGAAATGGGAGAAATGACTCATCTAAAAGCATCTCTCTAACAGCTTTAAAAATGATAATTTTCAGGTTTTTAACTAGTATTGTAAGTTTTCCATTACCAAACTCTTAGAGGAGCTTACAGAGTGCATATGAGGGTTTGACTGGGGAAATACTTGACTGACAGGGTTAAAGCAGAAAAGGATGAAGGATATTCCTTGGCTTCATTTGTGATAGAAGAAACCACTTTGATACATCTTCCATACTTTTTTTCTGCAAGGGGAAATCAGGTATTCCCAACTTCAGTTTACAACACAGAACTTGACCAGAACTTGCAATGGACATGAGTGAAAAATAAGCTATAGGAATGTTGGCCTTGTGCAATGAAGAAGATGTGGTGTCACTTTACTTGGGTTGCATTTATTGTACAAATGCTGTAGATAAATTTTTTAAAAAGTTTCTTGATAACAAGACATACACAAAGTGCCCCAGTAATTTGAGAAGGAGTTTTGTATTCTCCCTGAAACCTACTCTTCTGCTTTTAAGTAACATTTTCACTTGAGAAATGGAGTGAAAGTTCTCACAAGAAAAAAAAATTCTTTATGGATAAAGAAAGTAAATAAAAGGAAGAGCTTGATTTTCTTCCTAATAATGCTTATTTTAAATCAGCTGGATTGCTTTATTTTTTTCAGGAGGAAGCATTGAATGTTTTAATTCCCTGTTTTACAAAGCATTATAAATTGGGAGATAATGTAAAATCTCTTGGCAGAATTTTTTTTTCTAAGCGTGTCTCAGAAAATGATAATTAACATTAGGCTTCTCTTGACATTCTCAGTCAGTTTGAACTTTCAAAGCCTTTTTACCTTTTGATCAATTCTAGGAATAAAGAAAGTAGGTGCTTGGGCCTTCTGTCCCAAAGCCCAGAAACATGAAACGTAACTGAAATACAGTAGATAGCTATGAAACTGAGCCAGTTTGCATATGGGGAATGTTTTAACAAGAAACATGCTAAACATGTTCCTTCTAAAATCAATACTACCCAATATATAGATTTAAACAGAAATTTATTGGAAAAAGAAAAGTACAGGGAAAAACAAACAAACATTCACAAAGTCATCCAAATAAAACCAATATAGTTAACCCAGCTAACTTAATTACTTATTACATCCTTGAATTAGGTTTCTGTACATCTTCAACACAGAGAAGATGTTTGGACCTTATATGGCTAGTCTAGTGAAGAGAAGGACTAGAGGAGACATGATAGCAGTGTTCCAATATTTGAGGGACTGCTACAGAGAGGAAGGGGTCAAGCTGCTATTTTCTGAAGCACCCAAAGGCCAGACAAGGAATAATGGATGGAAACTGAACAAAGAGAGATTTAACCTGGAAATAAGGAGAAACTTTCTGACAATGAGAACAATCAACCAATGGAACAGCTTGCCCTCAGAAGTTGTGGGAGCGCCATCACTTGAGACTTTCAAGAAGAGATCGGACTACCATTTGTCAGAAATGGTGTAGGGTCTCCCACTTGGTCAGGGGGTTGGACTAGATGACCTACAACAGGGATGGCATTCAAATTTTTTAACAACTGGTTCTGTGGACTTGGCTTAGTTGGTGAGCATGGCTTGGTGGTCATGTGACTGGGTGGATGTGGCTTGGTGGTCATGTTATTGGCTGGGGATGGCCAACTCAACATCACTCACATCGAGGTACGCATCTCTTCGCCTGGCCTCTTGTGACTGTGGGGATGCTGCAACAGTCGTAAGTGTGAAAAACAGTCATAAGTCATTTTTTTCAGTGCCATTGTAACTTTGAATGGTCACTCCACACAAGCAAAGTACTAGGAAAGGAGGGAAAAATAACTCCAGAGAAGTTCCTGAGACAAGAAGTCTAGTCCTGCCAAGAATGTAATAGGAGTTAATGGAGAGGCAGTTTCTGTAAGCAACATCAGAATGTTTCCTTCCTGCCTTCCTTACAGGATTAGGCCAATAATTTCTTCTAACAACTGGTTCTCCAAACTGTTAGCGAATAGGTGCGAACTTGTAGAATCCCACCCGTGACCTACAAGGTCCCTTCCAACTCTGATTATCTATAAAAAAAATTATCTGTAAATTTATAAACAAGTTTGCCTTCTATTTTTCACAGTTAGTTTAATAGAAAATGGGGAATAAGGGAAAGCCAGACTATTTGGGGAGACTGACATTGTTCCAGTAAAGAACAATGCTCCATCAATGAAGTACTGAGTCTCAACAGCAAATCATAATCGAGCTAAATCCGCCTACTTAAATTCCTAATTTCTTGATGGGATTGTAAAAGTGCAGTCTGGTTTTCATTAGTTCTCCTTTTGTATAAATGAGGTTAGATATCTATTTGGGAAGATAAAAAGCTAAATTCTATTTATTTCATCCTTTCAACATAAGGTCATAATTGAGTATAATTGTGCAATAAGAATAGCACAGCATCATGACCTAGAAGTGAAGATACTTGCCTCCCACTTGGAAGGCTGAGAGTTGAATCCTAGGCAGTGGCAGATATTTCTCTATCAAGGCGCAAAAACAAAATGCCTGCTGCGAACTTTGCATAGGTCTCAGGAAAGGCATCCGACCAGTAAATGCTCAGCTCCACTCAATCACCCTGACTCCACCTTGAAGCAAGAGATTAAAGGGTCAAAAGAAAGAAAGAAAAAGAAGTATGGGGTTTAATAGCACTAGCTATTTTAATAAATGGAGGGGCTCAGAACGACATGAGACTGTTGGAACTGCTTTTTGCAGACTTCAGAGTTTTTTCTATAATAGTGGTGAATATCACAAATGACATCATTAGTGCATGGAGGAAATGTAGGTTACTGGGTGCTTTTATGTAGTATTTTGGTCCAGCAGTGTGATTACCCAGGACAAGACACGCAGGTCACACTCCAAATGTGATGCTCCAAATCCCCCTCCCCCCACCCCAACATTCTCATGTTCTTGGCAAGTCCCAGAGAAAAGCATGCAGACACACACATGGCAGCCTCTGGCTGCTCCCAGCCCAGCAAAGCAAAGGAACATGGAAAGGAGTCCACGAAAAAAGAAACAAACAATGAGTTCACAAAGTAAGAAACAGGGCACTGAGTCCATGAAAAAGCAAGCAGTCCTGCAAACTCCAAATATGTGTACCAGCACACCCAACTGTACCAATTCAGTGTTTGTTCCTGACAAATGCCCCTTCCCATAGCGTCTCCTTAAATCTCAGTCCTCAGGTGTGGCTTGTGAAGAGGTGCAGGACACTCGCCTCCCAAGTCGTCGGGTCGGCTTGTGCTGTTTCTACCTTCTCTCCACTCTCCATGCTTGGGGTTCAGGAGGGGACAGTCCTTGCTCATCACCTGAGTTCCTTCACTCCTCATATCCACTGCTTGCCCTTTCTAGGTCATCCTGCCCCCATTGCTTGCTAACAAGCCATCCCAATCCTGAGGGTTCCTAGGTTGCCTTGACCTTCCGATTCTTCCGAAGCCAATGAAACTGCCCCCTTGATCTCCATTGGCTCCAGCTCTGGCTCATCCTTCTCCACAGATTCAGGCTCTGACAGGAGCATGACAGCAATCTGATGTTGTCTGGCTATTGTTTCCGTTCAATCATTTCTACATATTGGGTGCTGGTTGTTGCATATCTGGGTATTGGTAAATGGCTGTATGATATTTGCTTCTTCCTTTGACCCTTTTCATCCTTTTTCAATAATTTGTAAATTAAGCATATTTCTACATTTCTGTTGATAACTGATATGTCAGAATGCCAAGCTGCTATATATAAGTGATGAAATGCTTTAATTTCACATCACAGAGACCAGTTTAGCCATAATTTAAAACAGGAAATGGGAAACATTTTACATCAAGCAAAGTCTAAGAATGCAAGAGAATTTCTAGAACTTGGCATTCCGTGGGCGGCTAGCTCTATTACTCTCACTTTAGAGGACAAGTCCCTTCTGATCTGGCTATGTGGCTGCCAAGGAAAAGCATTCAGCTTGGCTAAATTGAAAATTTTAACAGAAGACAAGATGGGTAGATGCCACTTCCAATGACAGAAACAGGACCGTTAAAAAAAATTCAAAGAGGCAGTGGCTGACTGAATCCTGAGGAAATGATATCCCTCAGATCAGGAGAATCAGAAGTGAGGTGAATAGCTAAATAACAACAACACAACAGGGAGTGCTCTTTGTGCATGTGGATGTATGTGTTTATGTGTGAGAGAAAAACAGAGAGAACACAGAAAGAGTGAGACACCATTGCTGCTTAATTTCAATCTTAGCCTTTCTTCCCCCCCCAAAAAAAAATCCACCTTACAATGTTGAAGATATTTTCACGCCCCCCCCCCCCCTTACGTTAGGAAATATCACCATCCAAGAGGACAAGAAACACCCAGGATACCATCAAAAATATTTTAAAATTTACACTTCATGTCTTGTTAGGCTACACTCCCCCATAAGAATGGAGAATCCAGGTTATGAACTCGTCTGACTTCAGGATCTCCAGCTCACAAGGAGTTCAAGAAAACATAGTGATTCTACTGGACCAAACAAGACTAATCTAGCCCAGATTCTGTTTCCAATGCAGCAAAGCAGATCCAGATTGGAACCCACAAACTGGATAGAAAGGCAATAATGTCATTATAACAGTCATTATAACATTATAACACAACAGTCATTGGTCTCATTCGAGACAATGATGAATCTACATACAGATAGGAGGTTATACAACTTGCCTCGTGGTGTAACCGGAACAATCTGGAACTGAACACACTCAAAACCGCAGAAATGGTGGTAGACTTTAGAAGAAACCCTCCTATACTACCACCTCTTATAATACTAGACAACACAGTATCAACAGTAGAGACCTTCAAATTTCTAGGTTCTACTATATTACATGACCTAAAATGGACACCTAACATCAAAAACATCATCAAAAAAGCACAACAAAGAATGTTCTTTCTGCGCCAACTCAGAAAGCTCAAAGTGCCCAAGGAGCTGCTGATCCAGTTCTACAGAGGAATTATTGAGTCTATCATCTGCACCTCTATAACTGTCTGGTTTGGTTCTGCAACCCAACAGGACAGACACAGACTTCAGAGGATAATTAGGAATGCAGAAAAAACAATTACCACCCACCTGCCTTCAATCGAGGACCTGTATACTGCACGAGTCAAAAAGAGGACTGTGAAAATATTTACTGACCCCTCACATCCCAGACATAAACTGTTTCAACTCCTTCCCTCAAAACGACGCTATAGAGCACTGCACACCAGAACAACTAGACACAAGAACAGTTTTTTCCCGAAAGCCATCACTCTGCTAAACAAATAATTCCCTCAACACTGTTCAACTATTTACAAAGTGTACACTACTATTACTGTTAATCTTCTCATCACCCCTTATCACCCATCCCCTCCCACTTGTGACTATAACTTTGTTGCTTGTATCCTGTTTCCTAGTATGATTTGATGTTGATTGTACCCTATGACTATCATTAAGTGTTGTACATTATGATTGTTGATTCTTAACGAATGTTCCTTCTTTATGTATACTGAGAGTATTTACACCAAGACAAATTCCTTGTGTGTCCAATCACAATTGGCCAATAAAGTATTCTATTCTATTCTATAGTAAAAATAGGCTGCAAATATCTAGACAACCATTGGATGATTCCAAAGAGTTATAAAAATCTGAACACTTTGTTCTCATCTAGCCGTGGTAGTCCTAGGCAGTCACCCTTCTGCCTATCTTCCTTAGCAACTGGTTCTTGGATTCCCTCTTATTTTGGGAATCCTGTCTAGTCCTTTAAATAGTATTGGTGCCAGGGAACTGTGATCTTGTTAAGCTGTATTCTTCTGGGTACTGCTTTTCTAAAGCAATTAGCTATTTAATATACTACCCTTTGGAGTATTATTTTTACAAAGAAAACTGCATACAAAGCCAGCTCACTTGTATGTTTTTTTCCCTTCCTCTTGTTGCAGAGTAGATCTTGCCATACAGGCTGACCCATCACTGCTTCGGTTGCTGCCTCCAAAACTGTTGATTAGATCTGAAACACATCATCCAAATCCTGAATTATTTTCCCACTCCCTCATTTCCTGCTTCATTCAGATTCACAGGAGGGACCCAGTCTCCCACCCACAAGATGTTGTTTGTATTTTGGCTTTGGGTTTGTTTTCTTAACAAGATGGAACATTTAGACATATGGCCATTGATTGTGTGAGAAAAGAAGAAGACTGATGAGAGTAACAATGCAGAATGCTGCTGTGAGCTTTGCCAGGCAAGGCAGACTTCATAATTTACTGATCATCAACATTAATGGTTAACCCAGCCTAACCCTGTGCAAAATAATTATCTTCATCCAGCTTCAGAAAAGACTTTTGTTAGTCCAAACACAAAATAAAATTGGTATCATTTTAACTCATGTATTCTTTTTACAATTATTGTTTCATCTTCATCACACAGGAGCAATACAAAATGTAGGTTTGCTGCTGAAATATTATCAGTGGAATTGTAGGTCTACATCTCTAGTTCTTAAGAGCCACCTGGGGTTAGGTAGTGTTGGAACAACATCTGGACTATAGGAAGACAAAATTGATGGCAAAATTGAATCAATAAATCATTCAATCAAATAAATAAATGGCTAATGATCAACTTAATAAAAAGCCATTCTACAATTATCAATTTATTTGCAAGCATGAATAATGCACGAGACCATGCCCGAATGGACAGCGAGACATTGATCCCAGAGCAGAACTGTTGTATCAAAGATTACTATAGGATGAAATAATTTGCTTCTATTCAGCAAATTGTATTGTTATGTTATTGGATATTTTTATTTTATTTTATCATGGATGTTTTATAGGGCATTGATATTGTTATAAGCTACTGTAGCTAAATGTTATGAGAGCATACAAAATTAAATAATTCATGATTCTGTACACTAGCTTTGTCATTGGGTCTTCCTGGACAGGAAGCTATCTTTTCCTTTACAATAGTCATCTTGTATCTGGTTCTGATATGTTTTGGTTTGATTTTTTCAATCTGACCTCCAAAAACACTTCTTGTTCTATTAGGTATCTATGATTCAAAACTAACATTATCTCTAAATCAAGGGTGAAATTAAAAATGTTCCCCTACCGGCTCTGTGGGCGTGGCTGTGGGCATGGTTTGGTATAATAGTAATAGCAACCAAGGGCGATTTTTTAACTGATTCAAATCATCCCTACCATCTCTCCCGAGGGGGCCTGCAGTGGTTGAATTTCACCCCTGCTCTGAATCTAGAAATAGATGAAATCTTTCTAAAGACATCTGTCCTATGGTCTATTACAGAGGTCTCCAAACTTGGCAACTTTAAAACTTGTGGACTTCAACTCCCAGAATTCTCCAGCCAGCATAGCTGGGGACCCCTGGTTTAGCATCTCTGCAACACATTTACCGTTGTGGGGCAATCCTTCGTAATGGATGTCTTCCAAAAGACTTGAAATCCAAGAACTCCAGCCATCATTCCAAAGGCTGAGTTGAGAAGGCTGCACTTGAGGTTGTCCTTGTTATTTTGCTTTGATTTCATTTAATTTGCTTCAGTGGCTTGTTAAAGAAGTAAAAAGTTAACCATTGTGCTAATAAAAAGACTCATTATTAATTTTGTTTCTACTTCGTTTCTTTTTTTTTGCTCCTATTAAGCTCATTAACTTTTTTTTAAGGGAATAATGATTTTTAGGTGTAGGACAAGGTCATAATTTTTCTTTCCCTCAAGTAATTTTAGTGCCATGACTATGCCACTCTGCATAATAATTGTGTTGTTGAAACACTTCACAAGTGTACCATATGAGAAGCCTGACTAATGTGGGAAATGTTACAAGTAGTACTTAAAACTGCTGTATGCAGCTTAGAGTTTTAGAAAAAAAATGTATAAGGTAAGTGATATTATTCTCCAAATAAAGAAATTCAAGTTACTGAATGCTGGTTAGCCTTGACAAACTTCTCAGTTCTGGTGAGCTATCTTGTTATTTAAAAAATTGGCCACAGACCAACAGGACAGTTCTCTCAGGGCTTAGGAACAAACATAGTTATAGAGTTCATACATTCTTTAAAACATAAATCATAGTTAATAAATTGCTGCACTTGTATCAAATAGCATACTAATCCATAACAAACAAATGACAGAACTTAGGCCAATACTGGAATAGTATACAATAATGTCCTTTGTTTCTATAGTCATATTCAAACATAGACACTTTGGAATCACCATTGTGCTTTTTCACTGAATGTCTTTCTAAAACAGCTAGGGGGAAAATTTCTGGATGCTGACTTTAAAGATTTAATTGATGAGTTGGAGAGAAATGTGATTCATTTGCATCCATAGTTTAAATTTAAATAGATATGTAATAAAAAAAATGAAACAGGAAAATAATTCTTGAAACAACCTTTACTTGCTTCTGCCAATAAGGGACAAGTTTCTTAAAGCTATCATAAAATAACTCTTTCTTCAAGCTTATCCTAACAGTTTTTTCCACAGCTTCAGTTGAGTTAAACAGACGGGCATGAAAAGCTTCATTCTTAGAAAAAAGCAGAAATTGTATGATGCCCAGTCTGGTAGATGGGGCAAGACTTATCCAACTTTGCAATTGCCTCCTCAGTGGTTTGTGAAGTGTGAAGCTTAATATGGCTATGTTGCAATAAATTTTTCTTCTTGTCCCTCCAGAATCTATTTAATTCGATTTATTTGTGAAGTTTGTGTAGTGCAATGTAGTTCTCTCATAATGGTATCCGGATGGAGGATTTCCATGAAACTACTATCTCCCAAAACTAACACTAGGTTTAGGTAAGCTTCATGATGATATTCCATTGACTGATGCTTAGATTCTGGATCATAAGGAGGAGTTCTCACAATGTGGTAAAGAAATACCTCACCTTCCTTGTTGCAAGCAAGGCAATACTTGCCAACCAATTTCAAATCTTTCATTCCACCATAAGTACGCTTAGAGACTAAGAGAAACTAACTTGGTGGAAATATGTGGGATCCATTGCCTAGGTAAAAGTGGTTGAAACATTTTTAAAAATCCAGAACAGTGGTTTTCATTCAGAAACAGCTTAGACAGATGCCTCTCTAATTCACTGAACTACAAGAAAGTGCCTAAGTATGTATTGCACAATCAGACTTGCAAGATACTGTGACTCTTCCAATCTCAATAAAAGTAGCAGAGCTGATCAAATCAATTGTAAGTTGATTTCTTGCTCTGATCTACCTGGTGGAGCTGACAGCATGCGAAGATCCATCTTGCACAACCTTCTGATATTGAAGAACTCCAATAACGTGACCCACATATTCCTGTGAAATGCCAAGCTTGACAGGAATGTCCCTTAAGTGATCTGCTGAATGTCCTTAATCAGTTCATTGATTTTTCTGGTGTGAAACTTGTTGGTTGCTGTCACAAGTCATCCTCTTTATTCTTGATCACACAAATAAGCTTTCCCTGCTTCACTTTCTTTCTTCTTTTTTTAGTCCAGCAATGCACTGTGCTCACATCAACCCAATCATCACCATAAGAGACCTGTATTCAGTGGCAAATTTCAGTTGGAAGGCCTTTTTTTAGCAGTCAAAAATTCAATCATGTTGCTTAAAACACACTGACAAATACTCACTGCAGGCTTCTTCTATTTCATGAACTATAAACAGATTCCTGCCAACTGAAGTGAAAGAACAGATAATACGGTAAAGAACATGTCAGAGCTTTTAGTTCACTACTATCATTTTTGGGCAATTTATAAGTCTTTAGACAATACCTTTCATTCAATCTTGTGTAATAGGCTAGTTCTAGCATTTGCTAAATCCTAATGTGTTTGGTTTGGATTAATTAGATTGTGAAGCCCCAGTAATGATGTTCCCCGGATCAAACATCTCTATCACATTCAGGAAGGTTGGCTAGCTGGGTTTTTTTGGGGGGAGGGGCGTGTCATAGAGGATTGCTGCCCAATCTTTTCAGCAATGACTTTGAATGGGTCATTAAAGAACATGGCTTATGGCCTAATCCTGTGAACATTAGTTGCTTCACCAGTTTTTCATCAATTTTTTTAAGCTTATTGAATATTTATGTGAATTCTTCCATGTGAATATAGTGGCTTCATGCAAACACTCGTGGTTGCATTAAAGTGCTGATTTTGTTTTCTCATTTTTGCCCCATCACAGATGGATGAATGTGAAGGCTTTGGTTTAGCTGTGAAAATCTAAATAAGATATCAAAGCAAGATCTAATACATTTCAGACAAATGCATCCACTTGATTTTTCTGCCAGGATTATAAAATGGCTCCCCCAGCCTTTTTAATAAATGGCTCAGTAAGCATAGCAGTTCCTTGCTTGAATTCATGAATGAAGCAATCAATATATGTTCATTCAGTTGTGTGGCCTTTAGGCAAGATTCATTCTTGCATTCCTTTGTACATCATTCTCTGTTACAAGTAGAAAACAACAGAAAACCTTCTATTTGAAGTATTGCAGGACAGTTAAACCGTTTGGATAGTTATACATTTATGTCAGAGATTATAGTGTTGACAGACAATTATGCATGTGGGAAAACAAATAAGAATTTTCAGTAAATAAGTGTGTGGCTGCTTCCTGCAATTGCAAATCAAGTTTCAAAACACCCTGATTGAATTCTGGTCTCAGGATACTTTTGTAAATGTTAATTGGACTTTCTATAACATCTAATTTTATAATTCACAATTGTTAATTCACTGGTGAGTAGCAAGGAATGATACGGTTCCTAGGATTAGCTATCTGTCTCATGCAAATAAATTGATGTTGAAATACGTACGAGATAAGGAACATGCAGGTCAAAAATTAAAGAAGTTCTAATGCTGCTTAAGAATTTCCTGCATTAGTATTCCATAGTATTGTTGTTGAGATTACATAAAATGCTGGTAGTGAATAAAATAATGTCTACCATCCCATCTATAATCCTTCATGCCTTGCCCTTAATATCATAAAATGTTCAGGAGATTTGGCCTCACAGCTCTCGTGTACTGTTTATATATAATTTGAACAATGAGAAGGGATATCACTTCCAAGCGGTTATGTTCCCAACACATTTGCCTATTCACACGAGACTTTACTGATGTGCAAAGGAGCAGAGTGCAAAGCGTTTAACTTAAAATGTTATGCATATTGACTAGGATACTCTCAGAAAGTACAGGACAAGTTCATGGAAGTCATTGCATTTGTACAATTGTACCTGTAGGGTAAAAAGACTGAGTACACATGAGGTATTCATTGGAGAGACTTTACTATTTGGCTTGAGTCAGATAATTTTTTCCATTTACCAGCTTGTGGTGAATAACAAATTGCTTCCATTTCATAAAGCAAAACTCAAATTGGCTACCCTGTGAGGCTTTTAATGAATCAGAGATCTGTCAAGGAAGAAGAGGCTAGTCAGGGTCATTTAGAACTGGCAATCAGGCATTTCGCTTCTTGGCAGTGTCTCACATGAACTGCTCCAATGGTACTCCAAAGCCAGTGCAATAGTGACTTACCCAAATTGTTAATGAAGAGGATATTTCTATGGACAGAAATGGAAATGGGAAAACTAACAGCACACACACATGCACACACATTTTCTCAGAGCATCTGATTAACTATTTGAAGGTGTCAGGTCAGGAAATTCTATTTAGGCACTCCTTTTTCTTCCAATTGTTGAAATTTCCTTCCCATTTACACTCATTGAGAAGTGAATGCTCCATCACCGGAAGCTTTTAAGAAGAGATTGGACAGCCATTTGTCTGAAATATTATAGGGAATCTTGCTCTGGCAGAGAGTTGGACTTGAAGATCTCCAAGGTCCCTTCCAAATCTAAGAATATTCTATGTTCTGTTCTAACCAAGGAAGTCATATGGTTTGTACTCCATCTAAACATTTTGCATTGTTTGGGTTACAAACCTCATATGATTAAAATATATATTTGTGGTGATCAAGACAATTCTTACCTTTCCATCTAATTAACTCTTGCTAGTCTCATAGTTACATCTTGCAAATGTAATGCATAATATACCATAGATCTATATTCATGCTCCATGATATAGTTGCTATAATGCCGGCTTGGCAATTATATATCATGATAAAATGCCAATTTGGGGCAGTGAGGTTAATGCAAAGCTTAGTCATCCTTTTTTGAATTAAAAGTAGGTGCCAAGATGATGTAAAAAAAGACCCCAAAGAAGACATCAACTGCAGTTGTACCCTGCCACTGAATCAATTAATAGCCAAAGATATTCATTCATACATGCTGAATTGTGAGCTGAATTGTGAGCATTTGCCCGTGTTGCTGCCAATATGAATTATATCCTTCATTTAATGATAAGGTTAAAAAAACCACACTCTATTAATTGATTCAGTTACTTTGGCACATGAGTACTGCAACTATTTCGAGCTCATTAGAATGTTATATAAAAATGTCAGATTGAAAATATTTTTTTTTCTTGGGGTGGGGGAAGGAAACAATCTGATTAGATGAAGTTATTTTAAGGACATGCAAAGTGTCACCTTTGACATCTGCTGCCAGATTTCATTGCTATGAGAATAATAATTATTCAACTTTTAGAATCTATATTGTTTCAGGGTTGTCAGATATCCCAGTATCTATTTTAGGATGAATTGGAATTTGTAAAAGGCATTGAAATGTAAGAAATTGTACTTTGGCAAGATTATCTTGATAAAAGTCACTTTGGCAGAGCCTTCCCTAGTCTGGTCAGATATACAGCACAAGTAAACTTTTCTATATTCTCTAAACAAACATAATGTTTGGATGATTGGTATTTTTTTTAAAGAATGGATGCAATATACCCTTTTTGTCAATGAAATATGTATTTTTCTGCCCAATGAAAAAAAGTAATTGAATGCAACTTCTTTTAAACTAAACTACTGTTACAACTTTTTCTTTGAAAAGTTTAAGAACATTGTGGAATATAATTCTTTGATCTTCTAGACAACATCTCAGAGCAATAGGATTATTTGGTTTGGTTGCCTGACATTGGAGACAAATTTTGACCTTAGAGAAAGTAATATAGTCAATGCAACTTTGCTTTCTTAAGCTTTCAGACCAGGGAGATATAGGTGCTACATTATTGTATGCTCTCATGTATGAAGGTTTGCACGACTTCTACTCCTCCACCACTTAAGGAGGGATTTCATTTTCAAATGGTGTATGTCCTGTGTGGTGTTTAGTTTTTATTCATAATGACCATCAGGAGGTGGTATGTCTTTGGTTTCATCCTATTTGATAGTCTTCAGGTTAAGCATCACAGACCTCTCTATGGAGTTCAAATCCTTCACCTAGAATTGAATTCGGCAGACAGATAAAACTACCCAGACCCCAATGCTTAGTAATGTTTCAGGAAGAAATCTACTGATATTTAGAAAGGAAAGTACACTCCAGCTTATTTTTCTCGGATTGAAAGATTCAAATGTTACGTTATAGCATCTATGCATTTATGAGGTTTACATGATTTCTACCCAACATTTTGATCTTGCAGAGGGGAATCTGGCTAAAGCCCCCTCTCCCTTGCAAAACATTCCTTAGATCCTTGCTTTGAAAACCCCACAGTGAATACAACAGGTGCCAGATAGTGTGGGAGATGGGATCCAAAAGATTCTGGCCCACATTTCTCCACACTTACTGGATGGAAAATATAAACCAGCTGTAAATAATTTACTTAAGAGAGGGATACATTCTTAAAAAGGAAGGGAAAGAAATGGAAATATGCTCCTGTCAATAAGGCATACTAATTACAGACTTGCAAGGTAAAAGCGCTCACTGATTGCAGCCTGGATAATTAGTTTCTTTTATTAGCAGGTTACAGTGAAGACATGTAGAACAAAAGGATCACCCAAAATTAAGACTATAGTCCAGGAGTCTTCAAACTTGCTTTAAGACTTGTGGACTTCAACTCCCAGAACTCCTCCTCCAGTCATGTTAGCTCAGGAATGTTGGGAGTTGAAATCCACAAGTCTTAAACTTGCCAAGTTTGAAGATCCTTGCTATAGTCATTCAAAATGAATAAGCATAGATAAGAGTTGTGGACCTACGTACTTCCCTAAAACTAGCAAAAAAAATTATGAATGCATTTTGAGTGAGATCATATGGATGGTAGCCCCTGAGGAGAGGCAAACTCAGTTTCTAAGGCCCAAATAAACTGCAAAGCAGAAGCAATAAATAAAATGTTATTCAATTACACCAGTTTTCTAGTGAAACACCAATGTTTGGAACTGGATTGGCTCCCAGAACCAGCAAGGAAATTGTTCCCAAGATGAGCAGTGAAATGTAAGAGGACCCGTGTGAATACTGAATGAGCATTCTACAGCTAGAAGATACTTCTTTGGGAAATTCTAAGAGACATCAAGCCAGGTGTCTCTTTTTATAGAAAACTCCACTAATAGTGAAACAAAAAATAAAAATAATTAATATCCTTCTGGGTTATGACATGCTTTTCTTCTCCATAGCACACTGCACACACATTTTTTTTAATCTCAAGTGCTTTATAGGTTTGGTCTCCTTGAACAAAGTGATGTGATAACATGATAGCAGTGTTCCAATATCTAAAGGGTTACCACAAAGAAGAGAAGGGTTAAATCTATTCTCCAAAGCAGCTGAAGGCAGGACAAGAAGCAACAGATGGAAATCAAGGAGAGAACCAACTTAGAACTAAGGAGAAACTTTTTCACAGAACAATTAATCAGTGGAATGGCTTGCCTCCAAAAGTTGTGGTGCTCCAACATAGGAGGTTTTTAAGAGAGATTGGATAACCATTTGTCTGAAATGCTATAGGGTTTCCTGCCTGAGCAGGGAGTAAGACTAGAAGGCCTCCAACATTCTTTCCAGCTCTATTATGATTAATTACAAATAGCTCTGTTATTCTGTAAGTATTATGGAGAAAATTTTAACCTTCTATTTTTTTATTTCCTGTCTATTATTGTTTAGCAACTAAGGAAATTACTATATAAGGTGATTTGACTGAAATCTGATCTCTAAAAAAACTGTTTCTATGTTGTATCCATGCAAATTATAGTAACAAAGATTTTACACAAAAATTATGTTCATTTAAATAAGCAATATTCAACATGTGCAAATCTGATGCATATGCCATTTGAAGAACCTAAATCCTGTTTTATCTAGTATTCTATGGGAAGTTGATAACAGATTACATGTACTTCAGTAACATACATTTAGAGGCATGCTGTCATAGGCATCTAGTCAGACAGCATGCTGTGACTGATATAAAAGTAACAGATAGCCAAAATGATTGCATATTGTCAGTTCCAACATTAATAGCTGATCCTCTATGAAGTTGTTCAATCTCTTTTCTTAGGTTGTGCAAATTGATGGCTATCACTTGTATTCAGCCATGGCTTTTTTTTTTAAAAAAAAAGCATGATTAATTTGATACATCACGATTTGCTGGGTTCACACAACACACTGTTCAAAAAGCAAACAAACTATTATGGTTTAATTGAATGTCTCTGTATTGACAGTTGTGTGTAGGAAGCAGAGGCATAGTTACTGGATGTAATTCATATTCTAGGTAGATGAAAAATGACACACTAGGTTCGAAAAATGACACATTTCTTAGAAATCACATTTTAGCTTAGGAAAACTGAAAATACAAGATATTTGTTTTAAAATTAAAACTTCAAATGTAATAAGACTTATTTTGAAATATGTTCCTGTTCCCAGAAACATTTTGACCACCAAACAATCAAAATCTTTTGTTTCAGCAACCAGAACATGAACTGCAGGTATCATGTTGTCGCCTTCAATTTTGTGCCACAGGAGAGTAAATGAAAGCAGATGAGTCACAAATCATTCTCTGAAAGTCTCACAGCAGTAGATGATGCGACAGCATAAGTGTAAATGGAGTTTTACCCTTGATGACTTTCTCATCCCACAGAATCAAAGAACAGCCCATGCTGGCTAAGCATCAAATTCATTTCACATAATGTTGTCTAAACTTCCACAGATCTACCAAGTCCATATAAACAATTTTTAATAAGCAAGATAACCAAGAGAGTTATTTTTGGAGAAGTGGATAAAACTTGCATTAACCAACACCTTCCCCCTCCCCCCAACTACCGCATTGTACTGATAAATGTTGCTAGTGAAAAAGATTTATATGAATAGGAAAAAAATTAACTTGCATACAACATGAACTACCATATTTCCACAACATAGAAAATTACTATTATTCTTCAGGAGCTGGTAAGGGTAGTTCTTTTCTCATATCTTTATAATTAAATTGATTCAAATATAAAACATTATACTATATTGTATAATGTATAAACTATTCCATGGCTTGGGTTTCTATCAGATCTTCAGTTTGAATTTCGTTCTACCACCACCCCTCCAAAATACATTATTTTAGGACATGTTTCTTCTAGTTATACTGGCTTCACTTGGGATAAATTATAGTTTATTTTAAAGTATGTTCAATCCTGCTTAGAAAACAGAGTAAACTCATATACTTTTTTTGTAAGGGTAGCATCAATTTCCTAACTTATTACAATAACTAAATAGGGATAGATATCTTAGATGCCTGTGCTAGTGATTCCACATACAGGTGGTCTTCAACTTACAACCACAATTGAGTCCGAAATTTATGTTGTTAAGTGAGACATTTCTAGCCACAGTTTTTAAGTGAATCATTGTTAAGTTAATAACATGGTTGTTAAATGAATCTGGCTTCCCCATTGATTTTCCTTGTGATGACAAAATGAGTTTTAATGAATCAAGAACTTCTCTAACCTTGGCGGGATAAGTTGCTCTAATGGATTTCAGATGATGCCTTGATTTGATGGTTAAAATATTTTTTTCCCCATGGAATATAATCAGCCTCAGTGTCATACAAATACTAAGAAGTTTCATGCTTAACTGAATCAGCTGCCTTTTACTTGTAAATATATACAAGCATGGAAATATTTGGTAATAGAAGAGGAAGTTTTTGAAATAATTTTTGCAATATGTGAACTGGTGATGCTGTGTGTATCAAGGAGGAGAAGACCCAGATGAAGCAAACAGAACGCAACAGACCTACATAGCAAATTGGCTGGTGGAAAAAACTGCAATTTTCAGAGATTAGAACAGATCAGTGGTAGGATTCAAATTTTTTTAATACTGTTTCTGTGGGCATGGCTTGGTGGGCGTGGCAAAGGAAAGATACTATAAAATCTCCAATCAGAGGTGGTATTTGCCAGTTCTCGGAACTAATCAACATTTCCGATTCTCCAGAACTGGTTAGAACCTGCTGAATACCATCCCTGGACCAGATGTCAATAAAGACAGCTTGACAAAGAAGCTGGAATCCAAAAATCCAGGAAATCTTTATTTTTCCTTCTGCCAGTTCTTCCTATGCTAGAACTGAGCTCAGAAGTGAAAGTACACAAAGAAGCTGCTTAGGTGACACTGGAAGGGGAATGAAACAGATAAGACACTATTAAAGCTCCAGGTGAAATAGTCTATGGAACTATATTGTGTATTTTGTTAAGTTAAATCCACTGTGTATATTAAATTATAAATAGAAAAGAACTATGCATGTACTCAGGGGTGGGATTCAAAATTTTTAACAGCCGGTTCTGTGGGCATAGCTTAGATGGTGGGTGTGGCTTGATGGGCATGTGATTCAGTGGACATGGCTTGGTGGTCATGTTATTGGCTGGGTGTGGCCAACTAAATATCACTCATTGAGGCATACATCTTCTCGCCTGGCCTCTCATGACTGTGGGGATGCTGCAACAGTCGTAAGTGTGAAAAATGGTCATAAGTCACTTTTTTCAATGCCATTGTAACTTTGAATGGTCACTCCACACAAGCAAAGTACCAGCAAAGAGTGGAAAAAAACTCCAGAGATGTTCCTGTGACAGGAAGTCTAGTCCTGCTAAGAATGTAATAAGAGTTAACGGAAAGGCAGTTTCTATAAGCAACACCAGAATGTTTCCTTCCTGTCTTCCTTACAGGATTAGGCCAATAATTTCTTCTAACAACCGGTTCTCTGAACTGCTTAGAATGTTAATAACCAGTTCTAGCGAATAGGTGTGAACTGGTAGAATCCCACTCCTGCATGTACTGTATATCTGGAAAGTTCCTGCCCTTCCCCCCCAAACTTATTTTAGAGTTTGATTCAAATTTTCTGTTGATCAAAGCATTTAACTTTTTTATTTATAGTTCTGAAATACCTTTATTTCCTCTCAAATTTCTAATTCATTTATTTTAGATTTATTATTCATTTATTTTAGATTTTAAGTTCTGCTTTTATTTAATTTGGGATCTCATTTTAACAGTATTTTCAGTATTTTTCATTCTTCTAGCCTTCTGTCTTTAGTTTGTTAAGCTAAAACCACTGTGTATATTAAATATCATTGTAAATAGAGAAGAACTATGCATGCACACATGTTTGGAAAGTTCCTGCCCTTTCCCCCCAACTTATTTTAGAGTTTAATCCAAGTTTTTTGTCAATCAAAGCATTCAGAAGATCAATGGGCAAGTGGAACCACCAGATTCCCAAGAGTTCATCTCATCAGAAAATCTAGAATTAGTTACAGGTCATTTCCATTTCTGGTGGCTGTGCTCTGCTTGTCATCTTAACTTGTTATTAGTAAAATTATTAACTTTTCTATTGACCTTCCAGTAACATCTCCTATCCATCCATATTAGCCAGGGGTGTGTTGAAGGGGATTGGGAGGTTTCACAAGTCCCACAATAATTGGGGAGGGGAATTATTCAAATTCATTTTCAATGTTTTCCCCATTTTAGTGACTATTTGACAACATCATCCTCATAAAACACATAACCCACTTTGACTTGCATGAGGCCAGGTCATGCTTTATCACAAAGCAACCATTTCTAAGGCAGAAAGGTTTCTAAAAAGCCATGGGTTCCTTGAGCATTATGATGCTCTCCATCTGGAAGAACACAGCTTTTCTTTTTCTCAGGGCAGCTTCTGATACCTGGAAAGGTCCTTTTTAATTCTTGCATTGCAATGTAGAACATGACCATCAACCTCCCTTATCTCTTCTGGTAGATTTTTCTTTTGTTGTTGTCACCTCTGCCACTGACTGGAACATTTAATGGGTGATGGATAGGTTGTGTGGATACAATGGGAATTTTAATATCTGTGGAGTTACACTCCAGGGACAGTAAAAATAGCACAGATCATAATTGATGTGGACCTGGCCTATGCCAACTATGGGGTACTTCAGTTGACAGAAGTCTTAAAGCATATCTTGGCCATGGGTTCAGCTACACAGCCTCTGAAGTCTTGAAATAACCTGAAGTTCTCAATATGTTCTGTCCTATTCCAATGTTTCCTTTAAAACATCAGTACCCTTTAAATATCAAAACATTCAGTGAGTGCTTTGAATTATCATATTGCAAAATATATTATCACAGTACTAGTTATGTCTGTTTGGCAGTAAGCTTGAGTTCCCTGATCCTATCTTATAAAGAAGAATATGTGTATTTGCTAGTTTAGAGAAAAGAATATAAACTAAGAAAGAATACTTTCAATTGTAGGCAAATTGTTAATCCTTAGAGATGTAAAGTATATCTCAATGTTATTGTATAAGATCTAAAATTATACAAGAACCTTGGAGATTAGGCTATAGCAGTGCTTTTTTATTTAATGTTCTGAAATGCTTTTATTTCCTTTCAAATTTCTAATTCATTTATTTTAGATTTTAAGTTTTGCTTTTATTTTATTTGGGATCTCAGTGCTCATTTTAACAGTAAACCTGAGGTCAAGAATGTTTTTACTTTAGTATTTTTCATTATTCTAGCCTTCTATCTTTAACTAGTTCCATTCGGTTTTTCTTTTTCATCATGAAATAATGTTTTTTTCTGAGCTGTCCTTATTTCTTCATCTGACCTCAATGTCCAGCTTTTTTCTCCCACTCTTTCTCAATTTTCAACTTCCACAGTGAGATTCTACACTAGAAATCACTCTGATCTTTATTGTATTTAAAATAGTCCTATTGTTCATGATATTGCTTGAAATTATTGCTATCTTCCTTCCTAGGATTAACCTGTTCCTTTCCAATACACTGTTCTTTTTATCTATTTTTAGTTCAAGAAAACAAAATTCCCATCTTCATTTTTCACATCAATATGCAGATTTTCATTGCCCCTTCCTTCCTTCCTTCCTTCCTTCCTTCCTTCCTTCCTTCCTTCCTTCCTTCCTTCCTTCTTTCCTTATTCCTTCCTAAAGATCTTTAATGTCTTGTTTACTTTCAGCTGACAGACTAATATTGTCTGTATATCTCAGATTGCTGGTGTTTCATTTGTCTAATTTTGATTCCAACTGCTATCTTTTCTAATCTTGTCATTTTCATAATAAATTCATTGTGTAAATCAGTCAGAGATGTGGCCAATGTGCATCTTCATTTCATTCCTTTCCTTGTTCTGAATTGTTATGGGTTTTTTTTTATGATAGCTTCTAGTCCATTGCAAAGCTTCCCCGGAAGAATAACCTCATATTCTGGCATACTATTTAGCTTTACTGTATTTTCCATTCTGCCCTGAACTTTACAGTCAAAAGGCTGTCAATCTAGCAAAGATATACCTCTTTCTTATAATCTCTTACTCTCTCTAGTATGTATGTTGTGTAAGCTGTTTGATTTCTTTTTCTCTTCCTGTTCATTTGGCATTTCTGACTTAATACACGACTGTATTCATTCTCTTTGAAAGATATGAAGCACAATTTTGTTTGCCTGAGGAATTTGTGCAATGGTTCAGGAATTTGCACATTTGTTTGCATTCTTCTTTGTAGGTTTACACATATTCAGTCAACTTCTCCAGTCTACATCGCATAGACTTGTTCCTTTTTTTTAATTGACAGAGTGATTAGTACTTTAAGTGCTTCTTCTCCTGCATGCCTGGTATTATTTGGCAGATGAAGTCAAGTTTTACTTACTAGTAGAAACTATCAGAATGGTGTGTGTGTGTGTGTTTGTGTGTGTATATCTTCTTATTATTATCATATTCCTGCAAGTGCAGGGTCCACTTTTTGGGTCATTGAATGCCACTTTGCATGGTCTGCTGTGTCTCCAGGGTACAGGCCCGTGGCTTGCATATCTTTGTTGATGGTGTCTTGCCATCTCTATTTGAATGCCTGTGAGGTCACCAGGCATTGACTTCTAATTGGTAGGAAGTCTTGGCCATGATGGAAGGTGTTGCTCTCAGGACATGTCAGGGAGCTGGCCTTCTGTCATCTTCGCTATAATTGGTGCCACACAAAATATTGTTGAATAGTGTCCTTTGTGATGTGGTCAAGAAGGCAGATGCCTGATATCCAATGGAACACTTGCATTTCCATGGCATGGAGATAGCTTTCAGTCTTTGTGTTGCTGTACAGCATTCAGTGCCATACAATGCAACAGGGTGGATGGTTGTCTTGTAAATCTTAGATTTAAGACTGGTTGGCATTCGTCTGTCACATAACATACCAGAGAGTTCTCGCTCTTGAACCAGTAGCCCTTACCCATGTTTCATGTTGGTACTCAATGCATCTTGATGAAAAATGTTGTCCTGGTACTCGTTTGGTACTCAACGCACAAGCTAAAACTTGTCAGTGTTGGTTGCCTTATGACTCACTACATTATTCCTGATAAGAAAAAAATGTTTGGTACTCATTTTTTGTACTCATTGCACCTCTCAGAACAAATTAATGGTGAGTATCAAGCTACCACTGTACTTGGAATTTTAGGCTTCATTTGAATTTTAAAAATGCAACATTAGCATTTTAGCATGGCAATCTAGGCTTCTTTTTCATATTAAGAAACTGGTTTTTCAGCCAAGGCCATTTCCTTTGAACTGCAGAGAACTAGTCTTTTCAGAAAGAGGGAATATATTCTGAAGTCTTTGAATACCCTTGCAAGTGTTAAGAAAGAAGCTGACTGGGAAAGGCAGCGATGTAACCTACAAATTTGTCACCTGCCGAATGTTATTGAGAATCAGTGTCTTCTATTGTTTGATTCATTGTTCCATGACACATCTAAAACACATATAAAATGTGCATAATTCTATAAAAAGGTTCTATAACCTCCAACTAATTTTGTGCTTTTCTAAAAGGATTGTGGTTTATATGGCATGAGGGCAGGAAAAAATCACTTTGCAAAGGTATAGTGTTTCTCTCTCATATTCAGGGACTAGGTTTTTTTCAGCTCCACACAACATCCACATAGGTTGCCCAATTTGCTTTTTTGTGATTGTTCTTAAGCAGAATGCTTCTCTGATTTTCCTGATCCTCTTTTGAAAAGATCTCAGATTTTCCTTTCTGTGTTTTGACCTCGATTTGTTGTTGATATTCTTGACTGAGCCAACTTTCCTTGTCCTTTCTTCCCTGCTATTGAAATCATTTCATGTTCTTTGGGTCACTCATTTCTTTGATCATTTCCATTTCTTTAATTATTATGATAGTTTGCTCTAAAATTCACTGCAATCTTTTCTTCAATGTGCTGGGATTTTTGTCCACTTTAGTTTTCACACTGACTCTTATCTTTTCCCACAGCTCTTCAGCTTGTCTTCCATAGAGCTTTAGCATATGGAACCTGTTCCTTATATAGATTTTATATTTTGATTGTGTGACTTTCAGGTCAAATCTTGTGGGCACAGCTATTGTGATTAATTTTTTAAGTTTTAAAAAACTAAGTTTACATAGGTTCAAAACATTCATGATATGTTCCACAATCTGCAATCTGATGTGTCTCGGTTGATTGAATTACACTGTTTCTTTTATTCAGTCATTGTGTGTATCAAATAATGCCAAGGTGTAGAGTCCTTGTGTTATGTTGCTTGAAGCAAAAGTTGTCAATAAAGAGTTTGCATTGTAAAACAAATCTAATCTATCACCTAGATTAATTCATTTTCCCACTCCCTATTTTCCAGTGATAGCAGGTTTCCCCCCCACTTTTTCAATTTTTGCAGTTCAACTAAACGTGAATAGTGTTTTCTTGATGCTTTATAAAGCTCACTTTAAAATTTGTTATGGAATTCATCAATGCCTTCATGGAATTTCAGGCCAACCTTCTACTTTTTATATATTTTGTATTGTGTTTGTCATATTAAATATTATGGTTTTATAAGAATTTCTATGAGTTGGTATTTTACTTTGAACTTTCTTTTTTGGTATTTATTATACTTGTAGTAAAGTACATAGCTGTTTATCAAATTTATGTAGCCACCCATTTCCCCAAAGGCTATGTTGGGTGGCTCACAACAATAAATAAAACAGCCAAATAAAACACATAAAAACCTTTTAAAAACAAGTCATAGAAATAAAAAAAATTCAACCAAAAATATTAATCATGGGCAAAGGGAGAATAAAAAGACCCCCTCAGCAATACTTAACTATGCCCTTTGTGACAATATTGCCATTCTATTCCCTCATGGTCTTTCACCTTATACAGTAAGGTGAGTTGTCTATTGCAGTCCACCTAAATTCATTATAGCAAGGACAGCCCCACCAGAAATTCTTGTTCCCACCAGTAGCCCTCTGATAAACATTGCAAACACAAATCAAGTTAGGGTCTACTCTAAACTGAATCAATAAAACAAGAACATAAAAACCACCAGTCCTTTAATGCTGGTAAACATTGCTATGTTCTATCTAGTTCTGCCTACTTGGATTTAGCTGGACATTTCCCTTGTGAGTCATACTACCTCTGACTGCTACTAATAAAGAGTCTTTGCTGGTTCAGGATTCTTGCTTAGCATTCACTTATGCTGAATATAATTCTTCCATGGTTATTTTGTCTTGTGCCCTGATATCTGATGCACAGAGATAGGCCTGTCTGAATTCAAATATTCCAATTAATTTTCCAGACAATTCTGTCATGTTTTGTGCTTTTCAAATATTTGATTTTTCTTCATTTATTCTACTCTTGAAAATATGACAGGTCAGAAACAGTTTTCTCAAGAACGTCTAAAACTCTACTTGATCGATATAAACTATAATACAGAATTTTAAAAGCCTGACAATGTCTTTCCCTTCTTCCTCTTAAACCCAAGAAAGGTGTGTGTTTGTGTGCTGCATAATCAGTTAAAGTTTCTTTCTAATGTTTTTACTTTGTCCTGGATTTAAATTATGTTTTTGTAACTGCTGACATACAGTTTCTCCAAAGTTTCTCTTACACCTTGGCAAATATTAGGAAACAAAAATAGACCTAAAAAGATGTAAGAGTTAAACCGTTTCGTATCCCCAATCCCCAGATATGTATTTTGCAATTATATTTTTCTCCACAACAGGCAGGCCACTTTGCAAAAAAAAAAAAATTAATTAGAATTTTTGAACAATACAAAAGTATACAAAATTAAAGGAAAAATAATTAAAAAAAAAAAGAATATACAGTAGAAGAAAAGAAATGAAAGGAAAAAAGAAAAAATAGAACCATATGAAGAATGGCTGCCAATTTTGGGTCTGGCTAGTCAAAAGAAAAGAAGAACTAGGGGTGACATGATAGCAATATTTTTTTTTTATTTGCATTTATATGCCGCCCTTCTCCGGAGACACAGGGCGGCTTACAGTCTATGGAGCACCATGCTAAGTGCTCGGCAATAGCCTTCATTCCATTGTATATGCCTGCTTATTACTAGGGCATTTTTTGCCCCCCCAAGTGGCATTTTTACAAAGTCAGCTTATTGCCCCCAACAATCTTGGGTCCTCAATTTACCTACCCCGAGAGGATGAAAGGCTGAGTCAACCTTGAGCCTGGTGGGATTCGAACCTACACTAATTGCAGGCAGTTTGCACTAAGTGCTAGATGATTAACAGCATGAAAAGAATGAAAAGAATATTTCAGTATTTGAGAGGCTGCCACAAAGAAGAGGGGATTGTCCATGTTCCTTTGTACATTTTTGACAACTTGTCTGGTGTCATATACCAATCAAACTAATTTCCTTAAAAATTCTGTTAAATTATGATAGTCTAAACTTAACATCAGTTTCCTAAATTTTCTTCCATATATCCATATTTATATTATACCGTTTTTTGCAGTCCATTTCACCATGCAGTCTTTAAATTCTTCCTTTTGTTTCTAATTTTAATAATATATTTTAGCTATTATATGATTGCCATTTTTATATAACTCTATTTCAAATTCAGTTTTCTTCTCCTCAGTGCCAATTATTCCTTTATTCACATTAAACCTCTCTTTTAGCTGATTTTCAGAAAACCATTGAAAATTATGTCCTACAATTATGCAGCTAATTGTTCTCTTGTCTTCATTTTAATTTTTTCTTTATCCTGTATTAATAGATTCTCATATGTTGACTATCATTCTTTCTCTGCTATAAAAAAAATTATGCCAGTAATGACATATTTGGGCACAGTCCTTGTTTATATTTATTCTGTATTGTTAATAAAGTACTTCTCAGGTACTGATTCTTAAAATCTACTTTCACTTTCTCATACCATAAGAACTCACTGACTGAGAATTCATTTTATCAACTGTGTAGACTCATATATGTAACAATCATACATAAAAACAAACATTTGTTTTGCATTGGGGAATACAAAGTTTCTACATTTCGGCTAATGTTAACTACAAAGGAAATTTCTTTTTTCTGTCTTGAGGACTGGAAATTGCATCAACTGTCTACAGTATTTCGCTCATCTAGTGGTAGGTATAAATAAGTGAATATATGTGTTAATGTACATCTAAGTATGGATGTGTGAATGTGGTTTAAATGAAGAAAAAAGCCTTGACAGTCTTTTGAGAAGAAGAATGTCAGAGGAAGAGCTGGTTCAGTTTGTGTTTCATAACAGTTTTTCTAACTCCCTGCAGATATTTCTCTAGGTGTAAAGAACAATATCATATTCATAATGATGACTGCTAGTCTGCTATGATATTTTAAAGAAATATTTTTGCACATTTTCTGTGAGTGAAAAGAACTTTGAAGTTAGAATGTTATTTACATTCCACAAGATGTTAGAGGAAGTGAACTCCAGTAAAAACAAAGGTGTTACTCTAAGGTGTTTCTCCAGGCTATGGTGAAGGTGTTGACTGAACAAGTAACTGCTAAGCAGAGATAAATGGAAATGAGCCAGAAATGATTTGTCCTATTAAAGTGCCTTTGATTTTATTTGGTGATGGTAAAATCCTTTAAAAAAGCCAAATTAAATATTCTGTCCTTTCTCCATTCTTATATTTAAAAACATATATAATATTAGAAAGATATATAGAATAGAATAGAATTCTTTGTTGACCAAGTGTGATTGGACACACAAGGAATTTGTCTCCAGTGCATAAGCTTTCAGTGTACATATAAACAACAAACTGACAAGTCATAGATCATAAGATGTAGTCATAAATCATAAAAAGCTAACAACTGATAAATTATACCAATAGGAGAAGATAGTAGGAAAGATGAGAGGTAAGAAAGGTGAGAAGGTGAGAAGATACAAGGATAATAGATATATAGCCTTCTGCATAGGTAAATAATTTTAGACATAAGGGAGTTAGATGTTTAGCAGAGTAATGGCATGGAGGGGGAAACTACTGTATCTTTGTGTCTAGTTGTTTTGGCATGCAATGCTCTATAGTGGTGACTTGAGGGGAGAAGTTGAAACAGTTTGTGTCTAGGATATGAAGGGTTTGTAGATACTTTCTCATCCCTCTTTCTGGTTCATGCATTATACAGGTCTGCAATGGAATGCAGGCTGTTTGCAATGGTTTCTTCTGCAGTTCTAACTATCTGTTGAAGTCTGTATCTGACCTGTCTGGTTGCTGGGCAAAACCAGACATTTATTGTTCAACCAGATGTTGGCTGTCTTGAATAAGTGCAACATGTTTTTTTTTAAATAAAGCATTAGTACTGCAATGGGTTACTATTTGAAATTTGAAAATGTAGCATAATTTTGGCCTCAGTTTGGGCAGCTAAGATTATCTCCATATTCTCTCCATTGCATTGTGCTACACTTACCAATTCTGATCCTTAACATTTGAAGATGTTAACATTTGAACATGTGGAAATATTTGTAATTCCTCTAATAATAAAAAATCAACATAAATAAATTATTTATCACTATTGTTCAGCAACAGCATATCAACATACAATTAATGTTGCTGATTTTTGAAAAGTTAGGTAGTATATTAATGGATGAGGGATTATCAGAAAATCTCAGCCTTGTAGACTAGATTGGGAAACTGAACAGAAGGAGGAGAGGAGGAGATAGAGCTAGTAGTATTGGCAAACCACTTCTGCACTGTTGCTAAAAGGATTATGTGGCTGTATCTAAAGTCACTAGAAATCAACTTTGGTAAAAGAAAAAAATGTAGTTACTATTTTAAAAAATTACCCCATTCTATTTTAATGGCAGCTTGGTTTTCAGAAATGATTGGAGGAAATTTCAATGCATGGAAATTCCATTCTAAGGATTATCAATCATTCTGAAGTTCAAGGCAAAGGAGAAGATCTAAAAGGAATTTTGGCAACTATTTTTACTATTCCTGCAGCTAAACTCATTGAGAAACAATCCACTAATCTGGATTTTAATCCTTATATCAGGGGTTTTCCTTTTATGTGCATAAATATGCATTCAGATTTTTATAATTTACCTTATATTGTGCTCTTGACATACATCCGATAAATTATTCAGAATGGATGCAAAAATGGAAACATTATGGATTATTGATAAAGTAACCACTAATGGCAAATGTATATAATGGAACACACCTTCTATTGCATAAAACATCTGGGTCATACACACACTTTTGATCTGTCAAATTCAGCATCTCCACCCTCTTTTGAGATGTGCTGGATCTGCATGTCAGTGATTGGGTTTCCAGACATGGCTTCAAGCTTATAATACTGGCATGATGCAGACTTTTGGCTCTAAAAATGTAAATCCTCCCACTCCTGCTGTTGATTTCTGCAATGCCTGTTTAGTGCTAATTACATAGTGCAGTTCACACTGCTTTGATTCCAAGACTTTATTTTTGCCCCTTTTAAATTTAAACATCCAAAAATGTTAACATAGGCACTGTATAAAGCATATGTTGACATACACAAGATACCCTAAGTTCAAGTAAACAAGATGAGAAGAGAGCTATTTCCACCACATTATCTAATTTTATAGGTAAAAAGGACTGATGAAGCACATCTGTAGGGATGACAGAAAACATTTTGTCACCCCAAATGAAGGACAAAATAGTGTTAGAAGTTGAGAAGTTTGTTTTCAAAATGGCCTACAATAAAATTCAGGAAGATACTTGTGGACAGATCAGAAAATTGTTTATTGTAACAGAACCTAAATCAGCAAGAAGGACGAGATGGATGGTGGCCACCCTGGACCCTTCCTCAACACCTCTTTTTTTTTTTAATTTCAAAGGTTTCCACCAATCATTAACAATGTGGGTATAAGGAATTAGCCAATCACATACTCCCTTCTCCTATTTACACTTTCAAAGCAGGGAGCTTTCTATGCAGTTCTCCTCACTTCTTCTCTATGGTTAGCCACAATAGCTACAGACAGTTTGTCACATGAACAACAATGCCTAAAATTTTAATCTTCCTTTCACACAACTTTTGTGATATTTTACTTACTCATGCCAGAGCTAGCCTTCCCCTGCAAAATGGTTTCACTGTTGTTCATTGCAACCTTTTAGTTTCTCGCCAATTACTTTAGATATTATTGTAAGAAAATATTCCAACAGTAGGATCCCCTTCCATCCAGTGGTGGGATTCAAATTTTTTTTACTACCAGTTCTGTGGGCATGGCTTGGTGAGCGTGGCAGGGGAAGGATACTGTAAAATCTCCATTCAGAAGGGGTATTTGCCGGTTCTCCAAACTACTCAAAATTTCCGCTACCGGTTCTCCAGAACTGGTCAGAACCTGCTGAATACCACAATCTGCTTCCATCACAACCATAGAGTATATTCTCAGTGTACCCATATCCTGGGCTTATGTCAGCTTGGTTGTAAAATGGTTTAGGAAAATTCTATCTGAATGGAAACTTTCCAGCAACAGCTTGGCAGATATTCAGTTCAGACTGCAGGCCACTATGTCAACCGAATGGACTATTCTCTCCTGCTGTGTCCTTCCAATCCCCCACCCACCAAGAAAACAACTGCAAATGGTTTTGTGTTGGCTATATGCAAACACTTAAATGTATACTAGTTAAAGCATCAAAAGGCACATATATACAGAGGCACACAGAAATCAAATTTAAAATAATTATGCCCTTTTTGCCCTTTCCTTCTTTCTGTGGAATAACACAGGGGAATTTTTTTTTTTTTTTTTTAAAGCTTATGGCACATGTTAGCCAAGGATCGCCGAGGTGTCTGGCTGCCTCTTTATTTTTTATTTATTTTATTTATTTATTTTTATTGGTCAATTGCTTACAAGATAATAGGTATAAGTAAAAACATAGTTATGAATACATGGATACATATAAGAAAAATTAAAAAAATATATATAAAAGAAACATTAGGACAGGGATGGTAGGCACATTGGTGCGCTTATGCACGCCCCCTACAGACCTCTTAGGAAAGGGGTGAGGTCAATAGTAGACAGTCTAAGGTTAAAGTTCTTGTGGTTGGGATTTTTTCAGGCAGTGTTATCTTTACCCGTGGGACACCTGAATGCTGGTAGGCAATCAGGGGAGGCTCCTTTCTTGTCCCTATGTGGTTTATTTGCTCATGGGAATCGAGCTACCAACCTCAGCGGTGCACAGGCCCAGCGTCTTGAGCCACTGGGAAATTCTGTTTTAGCTGAGCTTTCTTATAAGTGTAATAGGTATAAGACTTGCTTCGTATGGAGAATGTTCTTGATTCAAAACAAGCCAATTCTTCAAAATATTTTCTTTCCTAATAATATTAATTATTAATAACTTTAGGCAGCAAATATATCCAGCACACCTTCTCCTCCTGTTTTCCACACAGCAACAATCCTATGAGGTAAGTTGGGCTGAGACAGAGTGACTGGGCCAAGGTCACCCAGATGGTTTACTTTTGCACTGTCCTATGCTAAGGACAGCAGGAAAGGAACTTCAGGGTAGGCTGATTAGCACAAAACTTTGGCCTTCATTATCTTGCTATCACTTTCCACTCACTAAAAATTAAGGAAGCTTCCTTTAGTTGCTTAATGGAAGGGCTAGAAGTGTACTTCTAAGTACATTTGGAGCAAGATAAAAAAAATTCAGAAAATCAGTAGAATTCATAAGTGGATAGAGGTAATAATGGGGAAAAAATCAAATTCAGACCGGAACTGTTCTTATTAGGAATATTAAGAGAAAATCATACTAAAACAGATATATATATATATATATATATATATATATATATATATATATATATATATATATATTATTTTACATATAATAACAGTGGCCAGGAAACAAGAGTCTATACCAACTGAGGGGACAGTGATAAAGATCCTGGACTGTGCAGAGATGGAAAGGCTGACCCTTGAGTTAAAAGATAAAAATGAAACTGAGTACCATCTAGTCTGGGATGCCTGGTATATCTGGTTAGACAATAGATATACCGGTCATATATCAATTGATATATGAATGATGATGATGCTGTAACATTGTTGGAAATGTAAATATGTTTTTAATTCCTTTTTAGGGATTTCTAGTCCATTCAGAGAGTTATTTTCATGACCCTTCAAATGAGTCTTTGAATTTATTCTGTTCTAATTTAATTAATATGGGTCTAATCTGAAGAATTTTGGTATAGTTGCTATTATCCTTCACTGTTGGTTATATTGGCTAGAATTGGTGGGATGCAATATGCAACAAAATAAAAGATAAAGCTTCCTTAGAACTGAACTTGATTCTTTGTGATATCAAGGAAACATTATTTTAGGGTGGTTTTGGGGGGAGGGTCATATTGTCCTACAACATCCCAACTTCCCTGCCCAGATTACAGCCTGGTTGTAGCCAGTTCCCTGAGGGTCTCACATCCAGGTACTAAACAGCTCAAAAACAGCTTAGCTTCTTGAGATGTCCCTTATTCTATCCTTATCAATAATAGTAATCTGTACAATGCTGGCATCCTTCCCTACAAAAGTGGACAAACACTGATGCTGTTCCATCCACAATGGATTTCTGCTGATAGGTTCTTCCATAAGCAAATATAAATGCACCCTTTCTTTTGAAATGATGATTATCTAAATTCACTTCAATAAATATAAAGAGCTGTATAAACCTGACCACTCACAATACAATGTGTTGAGTTTTGGTTACAACACGTTGTTGTGGTGTGCAGTTCAGCAGTTTGATTCTCAACTGCTCAAGGTTGCCTCAGCTTTTCATCCTTCTGAGGTCAGTAAAATGAGGTCCCAGATTGTTGGGGGCAATATGCTCACTCTGTAAAACCACTTAGAGAGGGCAGTAAAACACTGTGAAGCGATTTATAAGTCTAAGTGCCATTGCTATGTAGCACAAGGTTAAAAGGACGACACATTTATTCACCTCTGCATGCAGTGAGGAGGTTAAAAATAGAAGCCTGGTCTTCTTAGTCACTGTGTCCCTTTGAAAATCATGTTTGCTGTCAGAGGAGAATATTAGGGATGTGCTGTAACTTGGACTGAGTATATCAAATTCTGTCAGCCGTTCTTGAAGAATAGGAATCAATAACATTTTAAAAAATGACCAGTTTTTTTTAATGACCATTTGAAGTTATGACAGCCTTGGAAAGGGTGCTTTATAGCCTGTAAAGCACTTCTGACCATCATAAAACATCACATTACCAAAGCGCCCCCATGGGCACATTTTGAATGTTTGGCAACCAACTTGCATTCACAACAGGTTGCAACCTGAGGACTCTGGGAGAAAATGGCAAAAAATGCCTATTAGATATACTGGATTGATTTAATGACTACATGGCTCACTTAACAACAGACTGACTCAGTAAAATGATTGTAAAATCAGGTCAAGTGGTGACCCACTTACTGACCACATCAACTTATGATCAAAAGTCTAAGCTCAATTGTACTCCTAAATAAAGGCCTATCTATATAGGAATAGAAAAGATGATGAGATTGTTATTCTCTAGAAGAAATCAGCAATGCAAAGAAGTTAAAGAATAAATTATGTTTAATGTTTTCCTATTAAAATGTGATCTGATTTTTTTTTGCTATTAAAGGCAAGCTAGCTGAGTAGGATTTATATCATGTGACAGTTCTGTATTTCTGCCAGTTTCTTTGTTTACATTTGTCTCATCTTCAGCAGCTGAATCAAAGATGGACACCCTGAGATCTCTGTCCTACATCTAACCTTGGAACCTTAGTTTTGCAGTCTCACAAACAGAGGTGGCATTCAGCAGGTTCTGACCTGTTCTGGAGAACCAGTAGCAGAAATTTTGAGGCGTTTAAAGAACCAGCAAATATTATCTCTGACTGGCCCCACCCCCATCTATTCTCTGCCTCCTGAGTCCCAGCTGATTGTCTGGGTCTTCTTTTGTTGCCCTGAACAAGAACTGGAAAGCAGGTTAATGGAATGGGAAGGGAATGGGATTATGCAGTAACCTTTCCCCAGGAGTGGGGTGGGAATGGGGATTTTACAGTATCCTTCCCCTGCCACGCCCACCAAGTCACACCCACAGAACCGGTAGTACCATTTTTTGAATCTCATCACTGCTCCCAAACCTTCATGAAACACAGTAGTTGAAGAAATAGTAGCACAATTTTCTGTCATGCTGAAATCAGAAATGCACACACTCTGTATTGCAATACTGAAAAAAAAGTTTTAAAAAGGAAAGAAATTAAATTCTAGGAGTGGTGAGAGACAAGTACATGATATTAACCTGCTTATTTTCTAGCCTTATCCAACCCTTTGCAGACCTTGTTCTAAAAATACTAAACGTTGTCCCCAGTCATGAAGATTTGCACAGAGACTGAACATCCTTCATGGTATGAACTGTTTAACCTTGAATTTATCCAAGAAAAGGCCTTTAAGCCTCCTGGGGAAATGTGCACTATGAAATAATTTCACCAAACTTTAGTTATTGAGAAATACAGCCGTCCTCATTCTTGTTAAGAATGAAATATGTAAGAAGCCAAATGTATGTAAAAAGGGCAAACATGAGACAAGGGAAACAAGGAATGAGAAATAAGTTGAGATTATTAAAAAAAAATTGGCAGTGCAATTAGTGTTGAGCTTCATTAGCTTCTGATGGCAGCTTAAGATCTACATGTTAGATTTTTGTGAATATTTAATTCTCCAAATCGGTTCAAATTTGATTTGTCAAATTAAACTGGATAAAAAAATTGGATGCACCCAAATAAATTCAGTCTGATTTAGATAGATTTTCATAGTTCCACATATGCCTACATGCATTTCAATGTCCCAGTTCAGAAATTCATTCCAAATAGCTTTACAGCCAATCAATCTTCTGAATTCGTTTGAAGACCCTGATTTGCACACCCTTATTGTCTGTCCTCCCTGCTTTTGCTTATCTGAGTAATCTTGTTACATATTTTGAGTTTACAAATTTTTAAGTATTTATACTTACAAGCAGGTTTTTAAGGCTTATTAGATTTTTCAATGATTTTTAATATTAGTAAACCCTTTGGGGGATTGTTAAAAAGTAAAGAAAATGCAGAATAGAGGCGCAGTTAAGATTGATACCACGTGGATGTCATTTTTTTATTTGAAAACTTTGTTTCTGAAAAGGGCAAAGAATATGTGACTGAGATGTGTAGAAGTCTGGTAGACTGCAATGAGAGTAGAACAAAAGACAAAAGCTTTCTCTTTCCTGTTTTTACTTAAAATGGTAGGGTAACTTCAGCCTGCATTTAACTATGATCCTTACATTTCTGCACCAAACAGATTTCTCTATTTTACTCACTTTGTTTTAGGGATTGAAAAACAGGCGAAGGATGGCAATAACAAAAGAAATGAGCACTTACATTTTTATAATAGATCTTTAGGAACAAATTATATGATATGCAGGTGGCGCTGGCTTCTTAGGGCATGAGAAGTGCTTGGTGCCAACATGCCCACTAAGAAAAAGCTATTCAGCTTCTGCTAACAAAAATGATTGGCATGACTGAAAACTAATGGGGGAAATAATCTTATCCTAAATTCTGGAATAAACAAAATACATTTTAGATGCCTCAAACCATCCCTCTCCCATCACATGGTTACCAACCAATATGATTAGTGGAAGTATCTAATGTTTTTATATAGGCATATATCCATCAACGTAACATCATATTTTCTAGACATTTGTTTGAAATTGCTTGCAAAAAGTAGCTTTCTGCTTCAGCTGGGCTAATTGTACTTGGTCTCTTATTGAGAACTAAAGCTTATTACAACCAAGTGCTGACACCCGTAAATAGACACAAACCAATGGCCTCAACTCACCACACATGAAAATTGGTCTTTCTTAAACTATGCAAAATAAAATTATTATCTCCTCTTTAAAACTTCAGCTAAAGATTGTTCATAGATCTAGAAGTCTAGGTTCCCATACATCATGTGGAGGGTTTTATCTGGATAAGTTTGCTTTCAGAGTAAATCATGTGTCTTTTTCCTTATAACCTTTTGCAGAATGTTTCTTCTAGTCTAAGGTCTTCTCCAGTGGTGGGATTCAAATTTTTTTACTACCGTTCTGTGGATGTGGCTTGGTGGCGTGGCAGGGGAAGGTTACTGCAAAATCCCATTCCCACTCCACCCCCCTAATCTGCTTTCCAGCTCCGTTCTCCTGTGCAGGGCAACAAAAGAAGACCCAGCCAATCAGCTGGGACTCGGGAGGCAGAGAATAGATAGGGTGAGGCCAGTCAGAAGTGGTATTTGCCAGTTCTCCGAACTACTCAAAATTTCTGCTACTGGTTCTTCAGAAATTATCACAACCTGTTGAATACCACCTCTGGTCTTCCCTATAACCTGCCATCTCTAAGGCATTTACCATTTTATTAAACTTATTTATTAATAAAGAAAGAATTTTGGGTGGGGTGCATTTGTATTGCATTACATGCAGCAATGTCTATGGAGATTCTCAGTCATCCAGGTCATGGTTGTCCCAAAAGTGCTTTTTCAAAAGGCAGCTAGACTTCCTTTGTGTTTGCTTGAAGAGGTTTCACGTCTCATCCAAGAAGCTTCTTCAGTTCTGCTGAACTGAATTGAAGAAGCTTCTTGGATGAGAAGCGAAACCTCTTCAAGCAAAAATGAAGTCCGGTTGCCTTTTGAAAAAAGCACCTGGACTACATGTAGCAATGTAACTCACTTCTAAGAGTGGAAGGAAGGAACCACATTAATTACTTTGCCTGCTTTCCCCAACATTTGCAGCCAAAGGAGGAGTCAAAATCTCCTTCAGTAATTCCAAGTGCCTGTTAAGGCAACCAAATGAGGCAAAGCATTTTGTGTTTTTACGTTGACAAAGAGAATCACATCACCTCTGTGGCTCAAGTGTTTTGTCAAGGCAAATCCAAGCTGCTTTGCACAGACCTAGAACAGAGAGCATTTCCATAGAAACCTTATTAATATCTAAGATCCACTTCTCTCCCGTCATCCCTTTTATGGGAACAGTTTTATTTTAGGAGTTGTGTACATTATCAGGTTTAGCTAAACCTTTCTGTCTCTGTACTGTGTGTTCCTTTTGCTTTGTCCTTTAATGCATAAACCTGAAGCTTAATTTAACCACCACTGTAATCATATTTAGCCAAAAGCAATCTGTTTTGCCACTTCTGAATATTCATTTAAATGTCTCGGGCTTTCATTAGACTCATCTTCTATTTAAGAAAGGTTGATTTTGTCCAAGCTGAAATTCTCATCAGTGATGGTTATGTGAACCTTTACATTCCCTGGGGATGTTAGTGCAAAATTAAACCTGTAAAGGGGAAGGGGGCGGACAGAGAAGGAAAATAAAGGAAGTAAAAGACATGATTCAGTCTTTCCTTGAAGGCAGATCTGAATGGTTGAAGTCATCGCACTATTACTGCTATAACTTGAGTGATATCATTGTTTAATGCTCTGCTTGAGGTTAAAAAAGAATTTCAACTTCCCTGTAAATGTTTATAGAACATCTAACCTTGGGAAAGTCTTTTCCCCACTTTTGGTATGTATGCTTAAGAAGGGTAGTTGGATTCACATAGGCACAGAAATGCATGTTTTGAATGCAAAAATGTCCCAACTTCATTTCTGAGATCTCCAGAATCCTAGATAGCTACTACCAGGCATACAGCACTGAGGTGAAAGGATCAAACAAACTGCTATGTTTCTTGATAATAGCAATAGCACTCAGACTTGTATACCACTTTATAGTGCTTTACAGCCCTCTCTAAGTGATTTTACAGAGTCAGCATATTGTCCCCAACAATTTCGGTCCTCATTTTACCCAGCTTGGAAGGATGGAAGGCTGAGTCAACCTTGAGCCTGGTGGGATTTGAACTGTCAAATTGCAGGAAGCCAATAGTCAGCAGAAGTGGCCTGCAGTACAGTACTCTAACCACTGCACCACCAAGGCTCTTATTTGTTTTACTTGGAGAGAAGGAATAATATAGCTACCCTTCTCTCCATTTTCTCTCCTCTCTGTAGCTTATTTCTGAAGACTGTTGTCCTCTTACTCATTATATTTATGATGCAGCCATCATAAATATGAGTCAGTTGCCAAGCATTTGAATTTTGATCATGTGATCATCTGCACTAGTTGTGTGAAAAATGGTTATAAGTCACTTTTTTCAGTGCCATTGTAACTTTGAACAGTCACTAAAAAACTTGTTAAGTCAAGAACTACCTGTACTTGAGACTGGTCACATTGTTCATCAAATAGCCCCTCTAACTGGTTTGACTGCCAGATGATTTCACCTACAGTATGCCTATTTAATCAGATTTTTACTTACAGTAACTATCTCCAGAGAAGTTAAAAGTACAGCCTACCACCTCACAATGTTTGTCCTCCAAGAAGAGAAAGGCATTGTACATAAAACATTTTCCTCCAGATCTTCCTCCATATCCAACATCCAAGTTGAAGAATGGGTAGTATTTAGGGAACTGGGATAATACTTCGTTTGTGTCCTATTTGGAGACAAGCGGAACTAAGAAGATTGATGTCATGAGAGCATCAGAATGATCAGAATTAAAATGTGGTTTACGGGTAAGTGGATGAAAGATTTCGGTAATTTTTAAAGATCCATTTAAAATCCTTCTACAGGAAAATTGGTCTTCTTGGGAAGGCTTAGGATTTTAAGAGTGCAATTGGTGCATTAAGCTTTGTAAATAAAATAAAATACAGGCTGAATAGTCAAGATCTTGTTGATGACCCAAACTCTGTAAAGGATCTTGGAGTACTCATCCCAAATGACCTAAGTGCTAGAGCCCACTGTAACTACATAGCCAAAAAGGCGCTAAGAGTTGTTAACCTAACCTTATGTAGCTTTTTCTCTGGTAATATTACTCTAATAACTAGAGCATACAAAACATTTGCTAGACCAATACTCTAATACAGCTCATCAGTCTGGAACCCACATTACGTATCTGATATTAACACAGTTGAGAAAGTCCAGAAATATTTTACAAGAAGAGTTTTTCACTCCTGTACTCGTTGCAGAATACCTTATGCTACCAGACTCGAAATTCTAGACCTTGAAAACCTAGTACTATGCCACCTTCGGTCTGATCTAAGTATAGTATATAAAATCATACATTGCAATATACTACCTGTCAATGAATACTTCAGCTTCAACCATAACAACACAAGAGCAAACAATAGATACAAACTCAAGGTTAATCGCACCAAACTTGATTGCAGGAAATACGACTTCAGCAACAGAGTGGTCAATGTCTGGAATACTCTACCTGAGTCTGTGGTTTCTTCCCCAAATCCCAAAAACTGTAACCTTAGACTGTCTACTATTGACCTCACCCCTTTCCTAAGAGGTCTGTAAGGGGTGTGCATAAGTGCACCAACATTCCTACCGTCCCTGTCCTATTGTTTCTTTTATATTTTATTTTTCTTATATGTATCCATGTATTCATAACTATGTTTTACTTATACCTATTATCTTATAAGCAATCGACAAATAAAATAAAATAAATAAATAAATAAACAAACAAACCATTTTTTCTTTTCAATTCCCTGCTGCCACTACAATGCAAAAAACAGTGTTAAAATTTTTTAAACTTCCCTAATTGAATGGGTTCTGTGAGGTCAAATATCTATTGATTGAAGGTGGTTACGCATCCCTCTTAGCCAGTAAAACACTATGGCAGTTTCTTACCTTATTAAACAAACGCTTCTCAAATGCATGTTTGTTTAGGCATTTCAAGAAAATTGTTGAAAACTTGGTCCTTTGTGCAAAATGTTATAACACAATAGGTATAATAGTCCTTTGGTTTTTTTACTGCTCTTCTTCAGAATTGTTTTAGTGAAGTATTCTGTTTTACTTTGGATATGTGTTACTTTCTAGTTTGCTTAAGTCAGGTAGGCAGATGGTTTCAACCTGGCAGTAAAGTTACCGTTCATACACATTATACTCACAAATATACACAAACTCTTTCTTACATTACAATATATATAGAAAATTTTCCTTTGGTTAGCTTATTTAGCTTTATCAACTGGGACCACACAATATGTGTATTGGCCTAGGTCACAAGATGCTTATAGACCAGCTACTGAGACTAGTAGAAAAGCAATCAAGACCCTCTTGACTGAATAGACTACACTTTAAAATAGTAATTGACCAAACCTTTGGCAATGAAAAGTATATGTGGCTGACAGGTTGTCTTTCCATGAGGTAAGACACCCAGAGTTTTGCAGGTACACTTCTGATTGGTGAAAAATTGTGGTTTAGCTAAGCTGCTGAAGTAGGTATATAAACATTTTCCAATTAATCATTTTAAGAAGAATTATAGGAAAGACACTATGAAAACTGAGCTTCTGTCTGGGATATTTTAATCTATTTTTGTAAGCCTGAATTTGGTTTGGTTGGAGAAACAGCTTGATAACTAGAATATTCAGTGTTGAAAGCACAATTTTTCAAATGTATTTTGCATATCCCAGAATATGCTTATGTCCAGAATAAACCTGCATAAACACTAGATGAATATTAAAATCAATATTCAAAGGAAGCCAAACATCATTGCATTTTAATTCATTTTTGTCAATTTAGTTTCAGAATCACATTTCACTTATAGGGTTGAGAGATGGTATTAGCAAAGGGTTTTGTTTTAATTAATGAATATTGAATGAATAATCTAATAGACTGACTTTTGACATTTGCTTATCTGATGACCCAATTTGCTTGGTTTTATTTAAACAGTAGTTTACTCATAATTGTCAGCTACTCAGTGAAGCACATCATTGAATGAATATTAAAGATTTGAATTTGAGCACTTGAACTTTGATTTGAACTTTAAGGAATAGCAGTTAAAACTCATCAATTCATTTTATATTACATTTATTTACATTGAGACAATTGAGGCAACATTTGTTCTTAAAATCCCCAAACAATAATGTGTAGGGATTCTACACAATAATAAATTTATTTTATTTTTGTTCCCTTCTCGATAGATCATTATAATGGAAAGCAAATAGTTGCAAAAGTAATATGGCAACTTCCTTCATTGTGTACTGGAATATGAAGACAAAAACTGTATTCAGTTTCCATATTCCAATATAAAACAAAGCTCATCTTCTACTGTTAATATCCTAAATGCATTTTGGAATACAACTTCCATTATTATCATCTACAGCCGGGGTATCAAACTCACATTGTCACATCGTCATCATGTGACGTACTGTGATTTTTTTCCCTCTTCGCTAAATTGGGGGTAAGCATTGCCAGCATTTGATGCATCTGCAGGCTGCAAGTTTCATACCCCTGCCTTACAGCACAGTCTCTTGGCAACCATGAAACCATGGTGAAAGGCTACAGAACTAACTTTGAGAATAGGAAAGGATTAATTAATGGGGGACTTGTGTAACACATGACTCAGTCTTGAGAAACAGGAAAGTGTGAGGAAGAAACTCAAAATAACTCTGCTTTGATTTTGTTTAATATAAGGTGGGATAGAAAAAACTTTGAATAAGCTTTTAAGATTCTCCTATATTACTTAAAGAACATTCCTGGATACATCAGCCTAACTGTGCGTTCTGGCCTTAATGGAATCCAGGACTACAATACGGAGAGCCAGTTTGATGTAGTGGTTGGGGCATTAGGGTAGACTGTGAGTTCTAATCCCATTTTAGATGCAAAGCCAGGTATGTGACCTTGAGTCAAACACTATCTCTCAGCCCTTGGAAGCAGGCAATCTCAAACCACTTCCAAAATCTTGCCAAGAAAACTCTAGAGACTTGTCCAGGCACTCACCAAGTCAGTCAACACTGACTTGAAGGCATCCCAAAACAAAAACAAACAAAAACAACTAATTAGAATGCAAGCTAAACCTCTGTTTTAATGATCTAGGTCATTGTATCTCAACCTTGTGAAATATAAGCTGTACGGACGGGGGTTTCTGTATATTCTAGAAGGTGAAACATACATAGCTTAAAAGTGTTAACATGGAGACCATTGACCTATGTGAACATTTCAGAAATATTTGTTTCTTATTGCTAGAAACTTGATCCTACACTAAATAAAATTTAATCTAACCAAGCATATCTCTGTTCTTACAAAAAATGCCTTGTAGGAACTATTTGATCAGTAGCCAAATGCTTTTGATTATAAAACTGGCAAATTATAAAGGTAGTACAGTCACCCTGGCCACATAACTACCAAAATATTTTTGGACAACACTGGCTCCTTTGGTTAAGAAATGGAGATGAACACCGATCCCTAGAGTTGGATATAACTGGACAGGGGTAATCTTTGCCTTTAATTGTCCTGTATTATTTTTTTTCTAGCATCTTCTAATTTCAAAGATGCATAGCCACTATTTAGGAAAGTCATTAATCACCCAATAATAGGTCTAACCACGATGAAAAAAAAATAAAGTGAGCAATCCTTACACTCATTTAGGCTATCAAGCTCAACCCAATATATGTAATAATTGTATAATAATAATAATAATAATAATAATAATAATAATAATAATAATAATAATAATAATAATAATTTAAATATGCCTGAAAACTTCTGGGCAACATTGGGCCGTGAAAACATTGGGCTGTGACTATTCTTAAAAGGAATTTCCTGGAGAGTTCACCAACTAGCCATTGCTATCATAAGAATGAGAGAATTTTTATTTTTCAAGCATGTAAATTATGTAGCCTTATCTATGTATCCCATTTCATGTTGATCATTGGTGGAATTCTTTGACATAGACAGAGATCATTCAGCCAACTCAAGGGAGGTTTGGATAGCTCTTAGTGAGACGTACATTGAATAATTTTTATCACCCAAGTAATAAAATCAAATATTAGCATTCTAGTTAATGAAAAGCTTCAGCTATAATTGGTATATCTAAATTTCACAGTTCTGTTTTGCAAGTAGGTCTGTTTTGCATTAAAGAATTGTTAAATAATAAATGTATGTTGCATAGCATAGCATGACTTTAAAAAAATTTTTCTTAGTTTTGGTCCTCGAGCTAATGAACTGGTCCTCAGCCAGCAGTAGTGATAATTTCAGTTTGAGATTTCTACCTCAAGCTCATTGAATATGACCACTGGCCTAATATCAAATGTCTTGAGCAATAATAATCACTTCAGATTTCTAGAGCATTTTGTTCCCTTTTTCGCAGCCCTCCTGCAGGAAAGGCGAGAGATTGGCAGAAATATGATGAAAAAAGGGTGTCAGCAAGAGGGACAAACCAATCACCAGATGACTCTCAACTAGGACTATCAGATCTGGACTGCCAAATCCAGATATCTATTAGAAAACAACAAGGAAGTCAACTTTTGCTTCTATGCAGTGGCTACCTAGATTTTTGTAGACCTATTTTACCCTCAAGGGAATGAAGCTTATAGTAAGAATATAGGCTATAGAGTTTAGTGTGCTATATAGGTAGTGAGTAGATTGCATCAGAGTTTGATTAAACTCTAGTTTTAAAAAATGAGCCAGAGTACCCCAGAGAAAATATTTCATGATATTTACAATAGATTTTCCAAGCAATGTGATTCTTCCACTTCTATTCCTTTCCTCATTAGCTTTACATAAACAAATACTACATTACATGCAGTTTCTTTTCAAAATGCATGACTACGGAGCAATCAGATGTCGCACTTTCTCATCTCTATTCATCTGTCATTTGCAAAACTGTCTTTCCCTAAGCTTTTAAAATGAAAATGCACATGCTCTGTTATACAGGGTGAGAGATGCCAGGCACTGCTTATTCTGGAAGAAACACAATAAGCAGAAGAACCATTTAATAATTAAACTATAATTAAGTTTCTGCTGAAGACCGGAGACACTGTTATAATTAAAACACTAGTAGCAGCAAAAACAGTGATTACTTGTTTAAGTGCCACAGAGTCTTCCTGTGATCTCACAGACCCAGGAACCCAAGTTATTGGACATTCCTATTTTAACACTTGACAATATTGAAAAAACATTTGACAGGTTTAAAAATTCAGGGGATAAAGCTATCCAATATTCATTTATCCAAAATTCTCCTGCTATCTTAAATTATTGTCCTAGAGCTTCCATCAACATGATAATCCTGTTTGGTGGGATTTAGTTTTAAATAAACATACGTTAGATTTGCTTTGCTTTGCTTTGCTTTACTCTGGGTGGCTAACAAAATCAACATATAAAATAATGACCTCTAAATCCCCAAATACACGTAAAAATAAAATGAGAAGATTAAATAACTCCAAAGGATTATTTATGTACTTATCGTATGGCACATTCACATCACACTTTGATAGAAACACAACAGATAAAAATTCAAAATATGAAAAATAAAGGCTAAAATATTATAAAAGTATGCTTAGATTATAGATATGATTTTTTTTTGCTTCATTTGTCACAGTCAGGACATCAAAGAGTTTGTGTCATAGGTTTGACATTCTGTCACTATATGTTGGAAAATTTGTTTTTCAGCCCCACAGTCACAGTTGGAGTGTTGATATCAGTGGTGGGATTCAAATTTTTTTACTACCGGTTCTGTGGGTGTGGCTTGGTGGGCATGGCATGGGAAGGATACTGTAAAATCTCCAGTCAGAGGTAATATTTGCCGGTTCTCCAAATTACTCAAAACTTCCGCTACCAGTTCTCCAGAACTGGTCAGAATCAGCTGAATACCACCTCTGGTTGATATGGACAACACTCCAAAAGAGAGAATGACAGAAGAAAATAAGCACTTTTTCTGAAATACAGGTAGGCTTTTAATAGAAGGCCTAGTGATTTTTGACCCTCTATTTTGAACTGTCTTGCAACTGTTTTGATAACTGCATTTTAAAAAGTGTTTATGAGCACCAATTCTGAATGACATGTAAGGTTGAAACTGAAGGGTGACTGTTTATGGGAGCCATGATTTATAAGGTCTTTAGCAAAAGCATTCATTAGTAAAATTTTACTTTAAAAAATCTTCTGAGAAGTGACTGGACTTTTTTTTTTAATGTAAGAATTCTCATCATTTATTAAAGGCAATATTTTACCCATTTGGCCTCCTGCTACTGCTAGCTAAGAAGCAATCTGCTGCTTTTATGGAGCAGTTAACTTCCTATTACTCTTCCTGAGTTGAGTTTGAACTGGCAAACTTTCAAAGGCACCCAAATTGCACCCTTTTGCCCTTAGGTTCCCTAAATAGGTTTGGCTTTATCATTAATCAATGATGAAGTCTCAGTAGTAGACATGCTCCCTGAACTCCCTGGATGAGCAGGCTGAATATTAAGTTTACCTGATAAGGATCAACGGTGGCTTGGAAGATGGGATGCTGATAAGTTGCATAACTAATCCTAGACATTCACGATCACAATTGCTTTTTTAATCTTTTTCCATCAGTCACTCCAATGGAACAGTGCCTTTCCAAAACACTTTCACAAATTTATAGATACAGATAGATGATAGATAGATATAGATATTTAGATAGGTGTTCAGAAGGCAAGACAAGTCAGTGGAAGTTGGAACTGAGGAGAAACTTTCTAACAGTGAGGACAATTAGCCAATAGGACAGCTTGCCTTTAGACATTGTGGGTGCTTCATCACTGCAGGTTTTAAAGAAGAAATTGGACAGTCACTTGTCTGAAATGGTATAGGGTCTCCTACTTGAGCAGGGGCCTGGACTAGAAGACCTCCAAGGTCCTTTCCAGCTCTATTCTGATTCTGAATAAGTGGCTGAGAGAGTGGCACCAGCATATTATGTTGTCAAAGTCAAAAAGTGCATCACCATTTCATACAGAGAATCTAACCAGACTTATGACCATTTTTCACACTTACAACCATTGCGACATCCCCATGGCCACATGATCAAAATTCAGATGTTTGGCAACTGACTCATATTTATGATGGTTGCAGTGTCCCAGGGTCATGTGATCCCCTTTTCCAACTTTCTGAAAGTAAAGTCAATGGGGAAGCTGAATTCACTTAACAACCATGTTATCAATTTAACAGCTTCAGTCATTCACTTAATAAATGTGGCAAAAAAAAGGTGTAGAATGGGGCAAAATTCACTTAATAAATGTCTCCCTCAGCAACATAAATTTGGGGTTCAGTTGTGGTCATAAGTTGAAGACCACCTGCAATGGATCGTCAACATTGCTGTACCTGGTGACAGCAGAATCGACGAGAAACAACTTGAAAAAAATCACCAGATATCAGGATTTGAAAATCGAACTGCAGAGACTCTGGCATAAACCAGTGCAGGTGGTTCCAGTGGTAATCAGCACACTGGGTGCTGTGCCTAAAGACCTAGGCAAGCACTTAAAAACAGTCAGCTGCAGAAGGCCACCTTACTGGGATCTGCTCACATAATCCACTGATACATCACACAATTCTAAACACTTGGGAGGTATTTGACTAGTAATTTGTGATATGAAACCCAGCATAGTTATCTCGTTTGCTGTGTACACTGTCATTTTTTGTGCATAATAGTAATAATAATAATTATTATTGTTATTATTTTGGATCATTTCATATGCTGGAAATTGATAAAAGAGATGTGAAGTTAGCATAAAAGAACTCCAATTTATCATGAAAATATAATGTTTCTGAATTAGCCACAGAAAGTCCACTACATGAAAACTTCCTTTGCTTGTAGTATTAAATCCATTTTCAAATCCTTATATATTGCTGCTAAGAATGCTTTATGGACTTAACCACCAGGGGTACAGCTCAGCATGAAGAATCTGTTAATCACAAACCAATATATGAATAACTATTTATCATCATTTTTTACTTATTTCTGTTGTTTATGATTGAGTAGTCTTTTAAATCCTGAACATTAATTCATTCAATATTGCAATAGTTGAAAAATTAGAATGCGTAAGAGATAACGTGTGTTGATTCCAGAAAATGTTCAGAATGACAGAGGGGAAGTTCTTAACATGCTGAGAAATAGATTTCCTGCCAGAAAAATCTGGCTTTTGTAGAAAGTCTCAAATATTCTTGTTATAGCCATATGAGTAGTTTTTGTTAGGTCTAGGCAGGGATGCAATTCAACCAGTATAAAAACCAGTTCGGTGAGCGCACATTTTGCTTTTCACGTGTTCTCCACATTTAAAAAAGCTAATACTTACCTTCAACTGCAGCTGAAGAAAACAGCTGAGGCACGGCAAACCGCTCAGCCACACGAATCAGCTGTGCTCTAACAAAAAGACATAAAGCACAGGAAAGAGCAGGGACGGGCGATCCAGTGGGTCCACATGCTCATCACAGTGAACCATTTCGGAGCCAGCTGATTGTTAGAACAAGGAGTTTGTTCAAACCGGTCCAAACCAGGAGAATCCCACCCCTGGATCTAGGTGTCCAGAGGACATTTTCCCTCCAGAGGTCTTATGCTAGAGCACAGGTATCAAACTCGCTGTGTTACATTGCTGTCATGTGACGTATCACAATATTTTTTCCCTTTGTGGATCTGGTGTGGGTATGGCCTGTACATTATGCACCCAGCTTGCAGGTTGCCGGTTTGAACACCCCTGCCTATACTAAAGCATATCACCTTTAAGCTTGCTAAATTCTGAATATACCTGAGTTTAATTTTTTTTCAGCTGGTTGGTTAAACTATCTATGTGAGGTATAGATGGTACAAAGAATACGAATCTCTTCCATGTTAAGATATAATGTTCCTATTGACTTGAACCCTGGTCCTTGGTAGAAAGACAGGATACATTGTTACATAAATAATGCATCAAAGGCATACTATTTATTATGAGATCCTGGATGACACAGGTTCCCCCATATTTTTGAAAAGAAACTCAGGATCTGTCAAGACATTGTGAACTGAGAATTATTGTTTTCTCAGAATGGCTGCTTTCAGTAAAATATTGTTAGATGCTCAATAGAATTTTATTAGGGTACATTACATTACATTACAGTAAAAGAAATACTTGTGTTCATCATTGTGGTTTTTATTAAATATATTGCCTGAAGTTGTGTAACAAATAGCATAACTGGGTAACATGCTTTGATTTTCCAACATCATCTTGCCTGTGTCATTTCTCTTAAGCAGCAATAACTGGGAAGCAGACCAAGTTACCAGTTGAAATCTGCCAACAGCCCAAACTGCTAACGATGGAAATTCACTGGTTTCCATTTGTTCCCTTTGGAAATACAAACCAAGTCAAACTATGAATGAAAAATATTTTCTAACAAAAAGGTGGAGGAAAAATCCCTCTCCCCTCAATTAAGCTGTTAACTACTTTTGGGGGGTTCTAAATTCAGTCCTTTACCTTCATAATAAACCCACTGGATTTTCTTAGTACTCCCATCATTCTTCTTCATGTTGCAGATTGTTGCAAAACTATATCTAAAACTGAATTTCATGTTCTAATGAATCATGCTGTCTATAATTTAATTCTCTAGAACTTGGTCAAGAGATTAATTGCATATTAATGCAATTTAGATTGCAATTTGCAGGAAATAGGACTAGTTTATTCCACCCATATTAAAAAAATGAATAAACTTAATATACAAAACAGATACATTTTTATTTCTCCTCTTTCCTTTGTCTAATGACAAAATTAGATCACGGGGGTCAAAGATTTGGCTGGCTTGCTAAAATACAATTTTGTTAGATAGATCTGTCTTTATTTTTGTATCTGCAACAAAGTATTTTAAGCAGAGATTGAGTCATGTGATGACTATAGTATTTATTTCCATTTGCTGAAAATTTTGCCTCTCTGAATTGATAAGTAAGATCTGGGTAAGATCTGAACTGATCTAGGGTCTGATTGGCTCTAGATGCAGATTTTAACTAAAGTTTGGTATAGACTAAACGGAGTTTTATTCAATTTCCAGCAAGCCTTGCTATTGCATTATGTTATTACCTGTATGTGCATATGCACATGTGTGGTTGAGTCATCCACTGCTTTGTTATTTCTTTGGAGAATAGGAAGTATATGCATTTGATGGAGCCATTATGAAGACACTGGGCACAAATGTAAAGCAGTGAACATAAAGTTGATATATTTGCACCAACAGTTTGCAGCATTTATTGCAATATCCTTCCTAAGCATTGAAATTGCTTTCTAATAAACTATAAGCCCTTCCTTAAACAATTCAGGTCCTTATTATTCATTTTTATTTTCATACAAAATATAAAAATAAAGTAATATTATTTTAATTTTATTTTGTTTCAAGCATCATATATTTACAAATGGAATGTGCTGCAGCCAAGAATAAATATAAATAAAATATGGAAGAAATCAGGTCATCAACATGACCCTTTTTCCAGTTTTCATTTCAAATATACAGGTTTCCCAGAACAATTATTTTTATAACATATTGTGAAACAGATCTTTTGAGACAGACAAACATTTACAATATGGAATAATTTCACTTCTTCAAAGTCATTTCACTTGCGACCTCTTCTCATACAGTGAATGCCCTGCAGGGATATAGGAAAGAAGTATTTCTCAATTTTTGTTGCTGATTGTTTTTGCTGAAAGATCATTTCAAATATGTCCTAAGATGGAGACCAGGGTAAACGAGTAGGTTCTTCTGACCTATCTTTCATTCTGCAGTGCTTCCAGGTTATCTTGTAAAAGAAAAAAGTAAGGTATCAATATTTGAGATATTATAAGCTCTATTTCCAGAGGTTCTCCTCTGAATACCAAATCAGGATTCGGGATTAAACCCTTATCTGTTAAACCCTCTAACATTTCTTGTAATTCACATGACAGAGAATTTTCAATTATCAGTAAGGCATTCATTCTACTGTTAGTAGTCCATACATGGTTGACTCAGAAAAACAAGAAGCATCTAAGATTAGGTAATACAGAGAATGAAGAAACACTATTAGAGCAGGGAATTTTAAAATCTTTGTCATGCACCTATAGATAACATCTAGCTTAAAAGCTTATAGAACTGCTTTTGAAGAGGTAAAAAAGAAAAGTTGATGGATCTAATTTTAGATATATTACGTATATCCTATAAGGTTAGTTCAGAACCTTCAATACTCATGCGCAAAATGTATTTTTGCATCTTAAACTTTTAGAAAGTGGAAAACTTGAGCATCTTATCCTATTTCATGAATATTTATCAATAACTGCTCTGTAACAACATCTGCAGTTCATATCTATATCAGATATTCCCCCTTTTGTGACATATTCTATAGAGAAACTTACTATGAGTTAACAAGTTTCAGGCAAAGGATCTAATTATTTCTTTCTGTTCTAAAATTCTGAGATTCACCAGCCAGATCTCAATCACAGATTTCAAAATCTGGAATTTATTTTTGGCAGTGAAGAGAGTTTACATTTCTTTCAAATAGAAATCTGTTTTTTGTTTCCTCTTTCTTTCCAGCAATATTAAAGCTGTGAGGACGGAGTATTGACATGTCATTTGGGTTCAATGATATCACACCTCATCTCTTGAAATTTAAAGTGGCTTAAAGGGCAGCTTTTGCTTACATCAGGTAGTTTGGGCTGAAAAAGTGACTGATCCTGTCCCTCAGTGAAATCCATGAGCAAGGATTTCCTTAGCCCAAACGCTCCACTTTAACTACAATGGTCTAGAACCATGATGGCAAACCTATGGCAGGTGTGTCGGAAGTGGTGAACCTATGGCATGTGTTCCATGAGAGGTTGCTTGAAAGAGCACGACCCCTACCAGCCAGCTGATTGTTGGGTATCTCTTGTGTAACTTTCTTAAAGGGATGAAATAATACATACAAGGAATAAATATAGTCCCTTAAATATAGTCATGCTTATTTATTTAACTCTAAGTCAGGAGGATGCTGATTGAGACAATGAGATAGATCAGGGATGTCAAACTCGATTTCATTGAGGGCTGCATCAGGTTTGAGTCTGACCTCAGGGGGCCAGGGTGGGTGTGGCCAGGGTGGGCATGGAAGCATGATGTCACTTGTGTTGGGGGGCATGTGTAGTGGCCTAAGTTCTCTGCCAATGAAAGTGGGCTCCTGAGCTCTGTTTTCAGCTGGGACAGCCTCCTGCAATCCTCTGCCAGTGAAAATGGAGTTCGGGAGGGCCAAGCACAAGCTCCATTTTCACTGGCAGAGGCACTGTAGGTCGGTCCTTCACTATTTCCAGGACGGCTCCATGGGCCAGATCTAAGCATCCTGTGGGCCAGATCTGGTCCCCAGGCCTTGAGTTTGACACCCCTGAGATAGATCTTTCCAAAAGTTTTCTGATTTGAAAAGAAGCAAATCCAAGATGTGTGAAATGAAATACCGAAGCATTAAAGCATAAATAGCCTAAAGTGAAATTGCTTGGAGAAATAAAATACAGTATGAAACAATATGGTTAACATAAATAGCAGCGAGCACCAAGAGTGTTGAAAATTACATGGGGGTGCAGTATAAAGTGCTGGAAAATCTAATAACACTAGATATTGGAAACACACAGTATATGAAGTGAACAGGTTACAGTAAAGAATTAAGAATGTCATTATAGACAATGGCGTGTTAAGTTGGTCACCAGGCAATGAATCAATTGCAACAAAATCATATGCAACAGCACATGGCAAAAGCCTTATATTATTGAAAGATGCCCCTATAAGGAGAAAAAAATAGTTTAATATGCTATACATTTGCGTATGTTAATTGCTTTCATGTAAATCATTTTTAAATTGTATTTTATCCCCAAACATGAAAAAGAATAATTCTTTCATTTATACAAAATTGAGAATATATGTAAATTTACTAGTTGAGCAGATTTCTTAAGAACCCTTGTACATCGAGAAACAAAAGATTCATGTAGAGCACATGACAAAAGTCCTATCTGGATCATTGCCTTTTTCTTCCTATTTTAATCTACAACTATACCACAAAGAGAGAGAAAGATAGAAAGTGACAAGAAGAAACGAGTTCCCGGAAAGAAGAAAATTTGAATGTTTTGAATGTGTTTCAAAGTTTGAAAGCTACTTAAGCACACACCTGGTGACAGCACATGAGTGAAAACTTGAGGAAATTCAGATTCTTTTTCAAACAAAATTTTTGTTTGCTTCCCTCCCCCCCCCCTTTTTTTTTTTGTTTTTTTACTATTGCTCATAAATTCAGAAGTAGAAATTGATGTACTCCACTTTCTTGTCCTGGCAATAAGACATTTTCTGTATTTGGAGGTCAACTTCCCAGGTAGACCAGACATGAAACATGACCAGATAAAGCTAATTCTACTTTATTGCAAGGCTACATTAACAGATTCTTGCAAGTTTGAAAATATAAATCTCCTGCTGTCTTCTTTACAGCCTGATAAATTAGGAAGGGTCTTGTGATGACCCAGGGTGGGATACAAAATAAACACAGGCACAAAAACAGTGCCTTCAATTCCTTTAATTCCTTCAGTTTGGCTTTAAAGCTCCAAATATCCTTGACTGGAGACAAACTCCTCCACAAACAGTTGCAAAAAGGAGGACATGCCGTTCAAACTAAAATTATCCATAAATTATAACTAGAAAAAAACAACACAAACCACACTGAAGCGATTAAGGAAACCAGGCAAGATAAGGGCTTGAAGACGTCCACAGATATTGGAATACACATTGAGAAGGACACCAAACCCAGGTAAGAACAGATAGACTTGAAATATTTTCACACTTTGGTTTCTAGTACTGGCTCAGTCCATCCTTTTAAATAGTTCTCACTGCTACAGCCCATGAAGGGGATCAAGACCCTTTCCTCCCCCATAGACCATGCCATTCACATTTCTCCCTTATCCTTTCCTCCCTGCATGCCCTAGGATGGAGAGGGGATGGCCCTGGGTCCTCCTCTCACTGTCTAGCCAGCCTGTGCCCTTCCCCAGCCTCCTCCACAACCTCCGGAACCACACTTCCACTCACTGTTGGCTGTTTCTCCTCCAACAGGGGTATGACAGGTCTTTTCTGAACCTCTTTCTCCTCCCATTTGCAACTGCTACCAATGGTGTCTCTTATGTAACTATTACCTAGACCATATCACTGCCTCTCTGACATGCCTTTACATTAGGTAAAAAAGAAGGTGATGTGATAGATTGTGTCTAAGAAGGAGAAGATGCTGTGATGGGCTACACTGAAATGGCAGTTTCCAAGGAAGCATATTACCAGGAAGGAGATAAACAAGAGACAACACAGCCTAGGAGTGGATAAGAGACAGAGAAACTGATTTAGCATAGCTGCTCCCTAGAATTTCTTAGGGTATAATCTTTTGGGTATATACTGAAGAAATGAGCTTTGGCTGGGTTGTCTATGTCATTCAGAAAATTCTTCAAAATGTTAACAAATTTCTTTTGTAAATTCAAAATAAAAAGTCAGCCAAATCACTTTTCTTGTTTATTATTTATAAGGTAAAGGTAAAGGTTCCCCTGGCACACATGTGATAGTTGTTTCTGGCTCTAGGGGGCGGTGCTCATCTCTGTTACAAAGCCGAAGAGCCAGCGCTGGCCGAAGACATCTCCATGCTCATGTGGCCAGCATGACTAAATGCCAAAGGCACATGGAACACTGTTACCTTACCACTAAACTGGTCTCTATTTTTCTACTTGCATTTTTACATGCTTTCGAACTGCTAGGTTGGCAGAAATTGGGACAAGTAGCGGGAGCTCACTCCATTACGCAGTGCTAGGGATTTGAACTGCCAAACTGCTGACCTTTCTGATCGACAAGTTCAGCATCTTAGCCACTGAGCCACTGCGTCCCTTTGTTATTTATATATCTTTTTAATTATTGAGGTATCAGTCAGTTTCTTTTGTATATCCAGTATAACATTTTCCCGTATTACTGCATACTTATAACTTCATTTTAAAATCCACATTTGAATTAGGTTCAGGCTTTTACTCTTGCCTAGTAAAACTTACTCTTCTTCTTTTAAATCCAGTTTATCAATAATAATACCAGATAAAGTTAAGATTAACTTCTGAGTCCACTGTTGCCAAATATACTTTGATTCATTCAAAGAGAGAGTATTCTGCTCCATTCTGTATTAGTGCATCAAATTTAAGTTTTCTTATTCTTTAATTAAAATCTTCAGTTCTTTATGATTTCCTCAATGTTACATCTCAAAGTCCCACCTAGTCATGTTTTTTTTTGTAGACAACAGCAGTTTCTCATAAAAAAATTTCTTATAATTAATTTCAAATCTTCAAAATTTTTATAGTTATCAGAATATTTTCCAATGGAAAGGATTCTTGTAATTAATTTCAAAATGTTATTTCAACTGAACCCTTAGGCCATTTGTAACTTTTGCAAATTAACATTCTAACCACCTGTTTATTCCAAAATAGGAATTTTAAAGTCCTTAAACTTGTATAATTATTTTTGGCTAAGTCTTGAAGGAAAGTCACTCATTGTGATAAAACTTGTTATTCTGAAGGTTCCTGATATCTGAAAAGCAGTTGACAATCAATTTTGATGATTAAAGAAGTGTTCTTGTGTCCATAAAGGCACTGGTCACAGTTTGGGTGAAGATAGTGCTCCCTTATCCCTAAGAGTTTTAAACCCACTAGAGACTGCTGTCATACCATCTGCTCATGAGGAGCTATTGTCTGGAGCATTTGAGGGTAATCCCAGGTCTTCACATCTGCAGAGAAATCCCGAGGGACTGGCCCATTTTCTAACTCACTATTTTGTCACAGTTATAACAAAAGTTCAAGTAAAATTTAATAACTGGGTTAATTGTTCTAAAGTGTACATGGACATTTCATATATATGACGAAAAGAAGACAAACTGTTCTATAACTCAATGGAGGTTTAAAATCCAGTAATTGATATCTTTTCCATTATTATTGCGTGGATCAATGAAATACATTTTTTTTTACTTTGGTAACACGTTACTCAAAGGAAATTGAGGGGATGGGTTATAGTATAATGGTTTTTTAATGTTTTCTCTATATATTTATTTATTTATTTATTTTATTTATTTATTTTTACTAGATGTATCTGAAATGACAACTAATAAAGGTTTACCACATCTCTTATCAGGTAAAGTTAAAACTGAATCATTATTGATTGGAAAAAAATCTATCATTTCTTATCCATTTGCTTAGCAAAGTAATTATGTTTCAAAAAGGAAAATTGAAAGATCAAGTTTGTGTGTGTGCTTCTCTATGTGTATATACAAACATAGACCAAAATAGCTACACTATTTATCTTACAAGCTTTAACTATAAATATTAAAAAAATCAGATATCAGAAAATAATCTGAATGAAAATAAATGTAAAATCTCTTTGGTGATTTTTTCCCTAAAGTATGAGGATATTCTTGGGGAATGTTTCCCAAAATATTTAGACTTGAAGGCCAGTCATATTTTGATGGGATTCCCAAGGATTTAGTAGTAGGGCCATTGAGTCCAGGGTACATCATCTTGTTAAGAACTAGGTTTTTTTTTAATCCTGTATAAAGTTTTTCTTCTGAAGAATTGGATAGCTGAGAGTTCTCAGCTCCATGCTAGCAGAGATAAAAGAAAGAAGATAGAAAGAATTTGATTCATCCATCATTTGACAATATTTCGTGCCATTCCTGGTAACACCAAAAGGAATAGCTGTCCATGCAATACATTTCATTTGTTACAGTGGTGACATTTGATTTGTAGACATAAAATGCATCTGAAAGAATAAAGAGTTCTTTGGTCTGGGTGGCATTTGCTTTGATTATGCTCTACTGGGTTTCAGCAGAACAGCAGGTTTATTTTTTACCTCTTTGTATTGAATGTACTTTGTATTCTGCTTCTGATCTCTTTTCTGATTTTCTTGACTCCCTGAATCTAAGAAATGCAATCTAGATTTAAAGTGGCTGCCTGAACAAAATGGCTCTGAATGGATCTAGATGAGACAAAACATCAAGACAATTAACAAATTTGAGGAGAAACTGGAATTTCTCCCAACAGTTGTGTCTATGGAGATTCTCAGACATCCAGGTCATGATTGTCTCAAAGGTGTTTTTTCAAGAGACTGAAGAACAGTGGTAGGATTTAAATAATTTAACAATTGGTTCTCTGCCCTAATGATTTCCTCCAACAACCAGTTCACCAAATTGCTCAGAAAGTTAACAACTGGTTCTCCTGAACTGGTGCGAACTGACTAATCCCACCACTGCTGAATGAGAAGCGAAAAGTCTTCAAAGAAATTTCAGAAAATCCAGTTGCCTCTTGAAAAAGTACATTTGGGACAACTGTTCTCAGTGTTTAACTGCTAGGTATTTTCTACATAGCATCCATTTCTGCATAACTTGGATAACAGATAATCAGAGTTGGAAGGGACCTTATAGGTCATCTAGTCCAACCCCTCGCCCAAGCGGGAGACCCTACACCATTTCTGACAAATGGCAGTCCAATCTCTTCTTGAAAGTCTCAAGTGAGATCAGAAACCAAGGAAGTGATTAATGGAACAGAGTGTTTTTATCCTTGCTACATTTTCCCCACACAATTCTCCTACATACATTACAAAAATCACTGTTAGGGCAAGTGGCAATGATAGAGAATGAAGAGAAAGCTATATTATTGCTGGGGCAAATGTGCATCAGCAAATACTTTTGGGTAGTCACGGGATCTTTTCCCGTGTCATTGATAGATAAAGAGAAGTTGATTCCATCAAGCAAATACTTTTGGGTAGTCACGGGATCTTTTCCCGTGTCATTGATAGATAAAGAGAAGTTGATTCCATCAAGAAAGGAATATTCTCTCCACCCTCTTCAATGGCTGTAAAAATAAATGGTGGATCTCCAGTATGTGCTCTGAGTGAACTCCTGCTTAATACTGCCAACATATTTTCTTTTGGGATTTTAATCATTATTAAAAGTCAACACAAATGAAATGGAACTCCACAAAATTGAGGACACCGTTATTGTTATAACAGCCTTACTAATCTGAATAATCTTTTGTGTGTTTCCAGTTTTGACAGTCATATCATTTAGTATGAAATTGACAAAGCAGCACAAATTTGAAAAATGTTGTGGATGCTGTTCAATCCTTGATGGCTTATTTTTCTTATATCTTATTTTACAAGTTTTAAACTACTATTCCTCTGTGTCACTTAATGTTGAAGAAAATGGTAAAATGCTTGGTCCAAATACTGTATTATCCCACAAAGGAGACAAAATGCAAATGTGAATGAAAAATCCACTGTAAACTAATAAGAGAAATCATGAAAGCCAGTTTAGTATAGTGTTTAAGCATCAAGCTATAAACTACGGGACCCTGAGTTCTAGTCCTGCTTTAGGCACAAAACTAGCAAGGTGACCTTGGGCCTGCCACTTTCTCAGAGTCCTTGAAGGAGGAAAGGGCAAATTTCACTAAGAAAACTACAAGCCTTGATAGGCTGTCACTAGGAGTCAAGACTTTCAAAGGAACCTAAAAAAACTTCTTAAACTGTAAATGCAAAAGTAAGGTTAATTTAACATTAAAATATACATTATTCTTTCACTACAGATTTTGGAGAAGGAAATTAAAACTTTTTAGGGTCTACCCAATTTTTTTCAGAATTTATGATAACTGTGAAGTGTCAGAATTTTGGAGAATGCCTCTTTTCAGATACCTTTGCCTTTTTAAATTCAGGAAATATATGCCTCCACCAACCAATCTTTCTTTCTGTTCACTGATTCTTGAAACAAATCATGTCAGAACAGCAATGACACAAATGAGCTTGAATCTTTAAATATACAAAATCTGATGCTAATAATTTGTGAACTATGCTTAATTTTATCCACATTGTTTACATTATCATGAACTGATGAAAAATATTCACAGTTGTTGGGGTTTTGGCCATTTATCGATTCTCATAGTTACTTTGAAATTGGTATTTTCAAGGAATTAGATTATAATAGCTCACTTTTCTGCCAAAACTCTTCATAATACCCAGAAAATGTAAAAACTATTCAAGTGGAAAGACTCTGTGATTTCTTCTGATGTTGAGCCTCTTGAATATAAACAGTTTACAGAATCAATCATCTGATCATTGTGAAGTTATATTTATTCATTATTAGAAAAAGACAGTGGATAATATTCAGACATGCACAAGCTCCTAACAATATCCTCGTTAGATGGTATCTACTGAATAACAGAATATAGAGTTGGAAGGGACCTTGGATTAAAATAGAATAAGTTCTAATCCAACTCTTTCCTCAAGACCCCCCATACCATTTTAAACAAATTGTTGTCCAAAATTTTCTTTAAAACCTTCAGTGATGGAGCACCCACAACATGTGAAAAGAAATGTCTATGGAGATTCTCAGTCATCCAGGTCATGAAAAAGCACCTTTGGGACGATCTGAAGGCAAACTATATTTCATCTTATTATCACCGTTTTTCTTTTAGTTTATATTTAATATATTTACTATGGTTATATCCCACATATCCACCCTTTTAGACAATATAACATACACAGTTTGGAAACATATTTGGAAGAGGCTCTGTTGGTAATATCTATGGCTTTTGGAGACTGTTATTGCCTTCAGTTGTTCCTCCTTACAGAAGCTCTTCATTCAGAAATCTGTTATGGAGAAGCACAGATCTTGAAATTTTGTTGTAATAACTGACACTGATTCTAACTTTTAAAATATATATTTATTAATAAAGTTGCCCTCAAAAAAGGGAGATGGTCAGTTTGGCCAGTCCTACTGTATACCTATATTCTTAGAAGCTTATTTCTTCTTTTCTTTGGGTATGTAAGCAAAAAGTCTCCACCAGCTTGAAATCTGTAACTTTCTTGACTTTTGCCCTTACATGACCAATAACAAGTATGAAAAATCCCTTGTCTTTACAAGCTCCACAGGATTAAGTCCAAGCTACTGTTAAAAGTTTCTTTCCAAGCCTGTGTTTTAAGTTTTGTGCCCTGAGTGCATGAGAACAACTGATAGACTAACAGTTTTACTAGCAGGACTCTAAGACTAAGGTAAAAGTTTCATATATGCTAGCTATATCATGATTCCTAGACCTTTTGTCCTACTTCCAAATGGCCTTCTGCCTTTGTTGTTTTCTCAGCTTTGTTTATAGACAATGGATCATCTGAAAGACTCTCATTAGAGCCCATGATATGCATGGATGCTAGATGTCCTAGGATCAGTATGCAATATAGTGAAGTTCTCAACAAGTCAAGCTTGACTTCTGTTAATGTACACAGTCCAATTATCTAGGTAGGTATTTTGGCATCAGTGTAGAACTAGTTTGCCACTGTCTTCTTCTGGGACTTTTGTTTTTAAACTTTCCAATCTACAACCATAGAATTCCTGGAAGTTTTGCGCTGATATAATAAATATTGAATAATGATTAAAACTTGGATTTTAGACAGTTAAAACCAGCTAAAGTTTAAGATGAATTTGAAGTAAAAGTTTTGGAATTAAATACAAAGAATCCTTTCCATGGGAATGTGCTTCTACTTTGATTTTTTTAAAATAAAACTTAAGCTTTAAAAATTGGACACTAGAGGGAACCTGAGGGAACTAACAACTATAATTAAAGAACATTCAAGTTCAACTCACAATTACAAAATGAATAAAAATGTTTTAAAATTGGACATATTGAGAGATATTTTTAATCCAGTGGGCCCAGAAGATAATTTTAAGAGTAACTATCTCTACAGATAGACAGCAAGACAAAGTCATATGAAAGTGAATTAAAAGAATGATAATGGAAAGTATGCTACACTAGATATAGAAATGAAACCGGGTGATATTTTAATAATTAAAAGGAATATATTAGTAACCATCCTAAAGAGTGGCCTGGATAATTTTACTATATTAGATTTACAAAAGAGTCTTATTAAAACTTGGAAGATTTTGTGAGAAGCGGTAAAAAAAAAAAAGTAATCAAATTGTAGGATATTATTTGAAAGGACTTTTAAAGATTGTTAAAAGTTAAAGGACTATACAATTGCTTTATTTGATCAAGATTAAAATACAGTAGAAATATACATACATAATTTAACTTTTCCTGGGAAGCCAAGCTTGAGTGTCATGCCCCTGGTGGAGACTGACTCTGAGGGAAAGGAGGAACAGCTGACAGGGAGTGGAAGTGTAGCTCTGGTGGTTGGGGTGGAGGTTGGGGAAGGATAGAGGCCAGCTAAGCAGTCAGAGGAGGACTCAGGCCCATCCCCTCTCCATCCTAGGGCATGCAGGGAGGAGAGGATAAGGGAGAGATGTGGTCTACTTGGGATGAGAGGGCCTTGATCCTTTTCATGGGCTGCAGCTGTGACAGCTGAATAAGAGGACAGACATGCGTATGGGCGACTGTTGGGAACAAAGCATGGAAATCTCTCTAGTTTATGGTTCCTCTCTCAGTTTGGTGTCATTCCCAGTGTGTGTTCTGTTATCTGTGGATGTCCTCTAGCCCTTATCATGCCTGGTTTGAGTTGCTTTTTTCCTCCTTCTTGTAACTGTTTGTGTGGGAGTTTTCTGTCTTCCGTCAAGAATATTCGGAGCTTGGAAGCAAAGTGAAGGAATAAAAAGGAGCTTCACTTGCTTTCTGTGACTGTTCGTTCTGTATCCCACCCTGGGTCATCACATTAAGTCTCTGTCTTCATAAGATATTCTTGTTCTAAAAACTAGCTTAATGTTTCTGTGGGTATGGGTAGTAGTAGATGGATGAAGAAGAATTGAAAAATAATCTCTAGCTCAACTATTTTTAATACTAGACAATTTGTACAAATTAGTACAAAATTATATGGATTTTTTTGTCTCAAATTCAGAATGTCACATCTTCCTAATTAATATGTAATTTTAGAATATCACTTTCTTACTAAGAAATTTTTATTTTTCTTATATGTATCCATTTCATATATCCATAACTATGTTATACTTATACCTGTTATCTTATAATTGCTTGACAAAATAAATAAATAAATAAATAAGTGTATAGTGTACTGTTTGAATTGTCTTAGTAGAAGAGGAAACTTGTTTTCATATTTTATTTTATTTGGAAATTTATTATCGGAACTCAGCTTAGAGCATATTTAAGAATCAGTTCTCATGCATATAGAAGTTCAAATCAAAACCTTGATATATAAAGAATGTATTTCTTTTATCAAGCAAAATAACTTTCCATGAAAGAAAACCAGAACTTCTAAGTATTTTGTTTATTTCAACCGTTAATCTAGGAATCTAAAAAAGCATTTTCTTTCTCAATAATTCTGTGAGGAATTCTACATACAGTATGTTTCTAAATCCAAGGATGTACAATTGGGTTATTTTTTAATCCTATTCCTTTGATGTTATATTCTGTTTTTTCTTTTTCCTCCCTTTCCAAGATAAAGCTTATTTTAAACCACTATATCTGGCAGGATTTTAAAAAAGAGATTTTCCTATTAAAATCAATTGCATAGTTGTTTAAAATTATATTTTATGCTCCAAGTTTACTTCTCAAGTTTGCTTACCTCCTGCCTTTGGTAAAAAAATATAAATGTATTTATTAATTAAATTTAATTGTTGCTCATCTCATTGTTGAATGATTCTGGGTAACTTACAATGTGATAAAACACAATATAAAACAATTAGAGCGTTAAAACATCAAGCATTAAAATTAAAACATTAAAATTAACAAAAACAATGGAAAAAAAGGAATTAATATGTAAATGGGATGAAGGTAGGATTTTCTCCTAATGTACTATGTGTCTCTTCTACAGTGGGATGCTCTGAGCCAATTGGCAGATTCAGATTGCCAGGCTTTTTCGGAAGACCAAGAGGGTATGTGGCAGATCTCACCTTCAGGGGCACAATGTTCCACAGGGTGAGGGTCATGACAGAAAAGGCTCTTCTTCTGTACCTTGACAGCCACAATTCCTTGGCCGATGGAATCTGCAGTATGCCTTTTCTGCTGGAGTGAGTGGGGTGGGCCAATCCTTCCTTTTTGGAATCTTAAATTAACTAAAATTATTCTTGGCAGTGGGGATGAGCTCTTGATATATCTGGATTACCTAAAACAGTTCTTCTTGACCTGGTGCTCTTAGATACCATAGGCCTACAACTCCTTTTCTCACTCTGTATGCCAAAACATGCAGAAAAAGATCAGACTCCAGTTCCCAGTATTTATTTTGAAAAGAACCCTAAATAAAAGGGTTTTTTTTCCTGCTATCCATAAAGTAGATTTTCTCCACCCCTACAATTGCAAGGCTTGCTGTGAAATGTAGCTTCAACATGATATTCCTTGCACAATCTAAATTGGAATCTATTCCTATTGTCCTTTTCTCCAAGCTTTCTTATGGACTCAAAACCTGCTTGGGAATCTGAAAGTAAAGGAAAGAGATTACATTGTTTATTGCAAAGAATGTACAAAACAGAAAGGGTGATTGGCAAGGCAGGTTGTGTCAGTAAATCATTCTTCTACAAAATGCTAAAGTACCACATCCTCTCCAAGGTCAGCATAGGTCTTCCCCACTACATGCACAGGTAAGATCATGCACAACCACTTGAGTTTGCTGATAGTCCCAGGAAAAATGTTATCTCTGTTTTCAGGCAATAATGCTGAACATTTTGGTGGATCTGACTGCTTTTGCTTATGCAGTATGCTTTGGGAAGGATCCCTGTTGAATGTTTTGCACAGCATTTTTTCCTGGTAGCAGAGTTGTCAAAGTTATACTACACTGAAAACCAACTCAAATCATATTGATATTCAATGGCACTGCAACAATCAACAAGAATTAAAAAGTGGCAGCAACATAATTATATATCATGTTAATCTCTAATTAAGGGATATTATATAAAATAAATAGTAAGCAGAAGAAATTAAAAACATGAAATAAGATAAAGTAAGACAAGGAAAGGAAGTGTCATTACATCTAGTTGATACCAAGTGTATATATTAAACTTCTCCGTAAATTTCCGTCTGTGCAAATCACCGTATCTATACTTCAATTTATAGTATATTTTGTTCTTTAAACTTCTCACCTCTCTCGTTTTGAATTTCCCATCAACTCTATCCTATCTTCTCGTACCTCACACTTTGGTCATGCTTCTTTCATATATTTATTTTGCAATTTAATCCTCATTTAATAAATGTCTTTTGTAGTGGTCATTCATTTTTATATTCAGACCACATTCATCCATCATCCATTTATTCTTGATGAATGTATCTTTTCTTTTATGTACACTTAGAGTATTTGCACCAAGATAAATTCCTTGTGTGTCCAACCACACTTGGCCAATAAAGATTTCTATTCTATTCTATTCTATTCTATTCTATTCTATTCTATTCTATTCTATTCTATTCTATTCTATTCTATTCTATTCTATTCTATTCACCTTATCTCTTTTTGTTTATTGCACACACTTCTTAAATACCTCATAACCACACCATTCAACTTACTTTTCATATTTCTCCTGACAAACCCACATTTCAGTTCCATATAACAAAACGGGCAGAAGCATTATCTTATAGAAAATCATTTTTGGCAACATTTTTTAAACAGGCTGCATAGTCGCCACTATCTTCCTACCAGCATTTGCAATCAGGCACCTGCAATCCAAAAATAACATTGCAAGCAGCTTAAAGCTCAAATATAAGATTCTTTCCCCCTTATATGTCAGAATTTTGGATAAATGTGCATTCAAGCATTCATCTCTTGATCTCTGCTTTATTCTTCCACTTTTCCCCAATTCCTGAAAGCTCAGAAAGCACTTTGTATATTCCACTGGATTAGTTTACCCTCTATTGGGAATGGACTGGAAATCAAATGGATTGTGATGTAGCAGAGTTCACAGTTGATAGGTAAAACATGCATGGGTTGCTGAAATTCCCTCTACTATTTTATTTTTTATTTATTTTATTTTATTTGTCAATTTGTCAATTGCTTACAAGATAATAGGTATAAGTAAAAACATAATTATGAATACATGGATACATGGATACATATAAGAAAAATAAAAAAAATAAAAGAAACAATAGGACAGGGCGGTAGGCATGTTGGTGCGTTAATGCACGCCCCCTACAGACCACTTAGGAAAGGGGTGAGGTCAATAGTAGACAGTCTAAGGTTAAAGTTTTTGGGGTTTGGGGAAGAAGCCACAGAGCCAGGTAGACTATTCCAGGCATTGACCACTCTGTTGCTGAAGTCATATTTCCTGCAATCAAGTTTGGTACGATTAATTATATTATACTATTAATTATATTATCCAAAGGCTTTGTGATGCAAGTTGGCAAGCCATTTCTCGTTTGATTTACTATATTGTAGGTTATTAGTCTTCCCTGAAACAATGCTTCTGTGCCATCAGTTTTTTCCTTGCTGAATGGTACCCAAACAGCTGAATGGAACCAGCTATTCTGAACTGCCATCACGATGAAGGTCTAGCTAGAGGGTTAGATGCCTGACTGTCTACAGACAGTTCCATACTGCTGATACAAAAGCCCTCATTTTTCAACAAAGATAAAGGCTAGAGGTAAGTCTGCCATTTCCTGTTCAGCTGGCTTTTTCATATATATGCTAAGCAGCTAGACGCTGATGGAGATGTACAACCCATTCATCTTATCCTTAGTTGGATAGCAGTTTATTCCATTCTATTGTTTCTCTGTGATTGTGTCAAATGCTTCTAGTCTAAGCCTGGAATAAGGAAGTGTCGATGTGCTTAGATCCATCACAACTACACTATGAATAAGTATAGCAGTTACATGCAGACATGTCAAAAAACCTTTGTGTTATGAACAATTCTGCTAATCCAGTATTCCAGATGCATGCACAAACAAACACACATGCATGTATCTACAATTACTGCTCTATACCATCTCATAATCATCACAAAAAAACATGATGAATCTTGCATGACTGGGTATCACTTGAAGACATGCCTGTGGCTATATAACCTGGGAGCATAATTTGCTAAATATCCTAGAATTTTTTTGGGGTGGGGAGAGAATCATACATTGCAATGTCCTACCTGTGAATGAATACTTCAACTTCAACCATAACAACACAAGAGCACACAACAGATACAAACTCAAGGTTAAGTGCACCAAACTTGATTGCAGGAAATACGACTTCAGCAACAGAGTGGTCAATGTCTGGAATACTCTACCTGACTCTGTGGTTTCTTCCCCAAACCCCAAAAACTTTAACCTTAGACTGTCTACTATTGACCTCACCCCTTTCCTAAGAGGTCTGTAGGGGGCGTGCATAAGCGCACCAATGTGTCTACTGTCCTATTGTTTCTTTTTTATTTTTCTTATATGTATCCATGTATTCATAACTATGTTTTTACTTATACATATTATATTGTAAGCAATTGACAAAATAAATAAATAGATAAATAAATAAATAAATAAAAGAAAGAAGCAGAAGGTACTAACTGACTTTTGCAGATCTGAAAAGTGAAAAGCAAAATGCAATTTCACAAGAAAATGTAATGAAAGAACTTTAGACTTTGCAGACTGGAAAATGCAGTAACTAGGGAGGCATTGTACCAGGTTTACTATTTACCAGGGACATAGCAAACCAGGGAGGCATTGTAGAATGGAAAGATATATAAAGATAAAACAGCACTAACAGTAGCATACGCAGGTCCCTGCTGCTATAATATAAACTCAACTTAACATTCCAGAGAAAAATCAAAGAAATTCTCAATGTTTTCATTTTTGTAGTCAATCAAATTTCATTCAGCATCAATTATCAATCAATTAATCAGCATGTAATATCTATTTAGTCAATGACCAGCCAAAATTTAAAAGAAAAACAGAATGAAACAAATAAATACAATATAATAATATATTCATAGAATTATCTTCTCTCCATTTTATTTTTAAATACAGCTACCTCACAGGTTTTCAATATACTTTTCAATATTTCTTGTTACATTATAAATCTAATTTTCACTGCAGTTCATCAGGAACTTGGTCAACATGCAAAAATACATGCACATTGAAGTTTGGATCTAATATTCTCTGATGTCACTACAAGTCATATTCATTTATAAAGGCAATAAATAACAATGGTGACATGTCATCAAAAGTATCTGCAAGATATGGTCAAAAAAGTCAAAAGTCATATTGGCCTTTTTGGCCACAATGATGCAAAATTGTGCCTGGTCTCTTTGCCTGTCATAATATATTAAAAAATAAGGAGGATTTTTTATTGCACTGTGGTGGCTACCATCTTGCCTTCTAATTTTATCATTCAGACCTCTCTATCAACATCCTTGTCACATTGTTTGCTTACACATTTTATATTTATATAGAATGTACTGGCAAAATACCAATGAAATTCTAAGAATATTTCTATTAGCTTTAGATCAAGGTCTTAGTATCAAGAGATATCAGGGTCCTTAGAAAGAGCAGAGGTGAGTTTTCAAAACCTGATTCTTAAAATTGCCTTATGTCATTTGATTATTCACCTCTATATTATATCTATCAATGAAGAATTTGTAAAATTATACAGCTAAAATCTTTATAAGACGTAGTATTTGTGTACAGTGGAATATTTTAGGGTCACTGAATGCAGATATATTATAGAAAATGTTATATAATTTATGATTATATAGATGATAGATGATAGATCTACATAGATCCCATAAAGATACTTTTCTGATCATATATTAGAGTTATATAAGTTCTCTGTAGCCTTGAGTGTGATACAATAATTTCATTGTCTTGCTAACTCACAAATGTTTCTCAAGGTCAATGTGATTTCTCCAAAGTTAATGTTAAATATAATATTAACATTAAGAGGTAAAGAGTCATTCTATACCCACAGTGTGATTATAAACGAGCTTGAAAATTTGGTCCATTGATGTGAAACATAATCTGTCTGTAAGATAGCAAGTGTTAAACCTCTGTTAATTTGATTAACTGGTCTATTTCACACTGAGACCCAGACCTTTTCCTTGAGGCAATGCGTGGAGTATGGAACAAAAGTAATATCACTGCACCGTGTTAATTAAATACCAAGGGTGGCATCGATGAAAAGGTTTGTAGTCACTCTGAGCCAGTGATGGCTGTTCTTCTAAGACAAGGGAGGGATACCTATGAAATCATGTTCATTTTTATTCTTTTTGAACATCTGCAGCATGAAAAATGTGGTACTTTTAATCAGGTGAAAGCCCAGTAGCAAGATATATAAATTAGATTAAATTACAATGGTAAATTCTAGTTCTCTGTTTTTCCTTATTGGGAATGGCACTCTTCCCACCCATACATCTGAGTTGCCTGACTGAGTTTCCTATCTCTCTGCTTTTCTTGTTCTTTGAAAATGTGAAACAATATTTTGTCATTCATGCTAATGGAAGAAGTCTGCCTCTAGCATCTCTCAAAAACTACTATTTAAACATATGTATTATGAACACATACTTGTTTATTGGTCATTCTGACTCTTTGCATTAAGTGACAACAATGCTGAACTTTTTGTTTTCTACCTTAGAAAGAGTCTGAAATGACCAGCTCTTGTACTACCATAATTTGATAGCAAAAAAGAGAGATTTTAATGATGAAATTTTAGACTGGTGGCAGCAGGGATGGGGGTTTCCAGGGAGATTTATGGTTGGAAACACTAGGAGATTGAAAAAAGGCACAAATCTACACTACTGAAAATTGCTCATTTTGCTCCTGAATTTCAATGGCATGACTTCAGGGTATTAGGATAAAAATGGAGAGCAGGGAGCAGGTCTGGCTGTTGGTTGCCCACCTCTGACTTCCATAAGAATTAAATGATACAATCAATAAAACAATCAGTACAATCTAAAGACTGCAATAAAAATGTACAATATAGAACAGTAAACCACCAAAGGCAGCAAATACCAAAAGACCTAATAGGCATGGGCACTCTGTAGCACTAAAGCAGTATGTAATTTCAAAATCCCTCTGCCAGCAAGCAATTCCAATCTTCAGCAATAAGAATTTATCCTAGCTGAAGCTTGGGAAGGAAGGGAGAAAGGAAGAATCACAAGGAGTGGAAAAGGTATTATAAATAGAAAAGGGAAAGAAAAGAAATGTCAAATAAAGAAATAATTAAAGACACCTTCCATATTTGTCTTTGGTCCTCCATATTGGTTACTGAAGACCCGTGTTTCTAATTTCTTTGAAGAATGGAAAGGACTAAAAGATATAGAATTATAAAGAAAGTTTTTTTTCTTTTTACAATCCTTTAATTACTTAATTTCAGGATAGAATCGGGATGACTGAGTGGAGCTGAGCATTTACTGGCTGGCTGCCCTTCCTGATGCCCATGTGGAGTTCACAGCAAATATTTTCTCTTTGTGCCCTGATAGAGAAACATCTGCCGCTGCCTAGGATTGAACTTTCAACCTTCCGAGTGGGAGGTGAGCATCTTCACCTTTAGGCCACTGTAACGCTCTATAAAAACAAAATGTAATAAAACAAAAAAGAAAAAACAAACAAGAAAATAGAAATAATAAAGGGATAAAGTTTACAAGAGAAGGAAATTGTTGCAAATTAGAAGCACCACCCACAGTAAAACCACTCACAGTAACCAAGTGCTCCACTACCTAATAACCCAACCCCAGAGGACAAACTGTGTAAAATCATTATTTAGATGAATGCAAACATGATGCAGCAATCTTGAATTAGAAAAAGAAACACACCAGCTACAACTTCCAACAAAATGGACACACACACATCTTTATCAAAAGTGTCTGACCGCTCAATCTACTACAGTACAACTAACACAAGCTATGAAAAAGATAAGCTTGCTATAGAGCAGAGGTCTCCAAGCTTGGCAACTTTAAGACTTGTCCTCTTCAACTCCCAGAATTCTCCAGCCAGCTTGGGGATCCCTGCTATAGAGCAAAAACATCTCAGAAACAACTAACAGACTATTACAACCATACAGCATCACTGTAGCTCATAAACCAACTAGACTCCAAAACATCTTAAGTAAAGATCCAATAACTTCAGAAGTAAAATTTGGCATCATCTACAATATAGAGTGTGAAAACTTTGTAGGATCGACAGGTTGAAGACTAGCAGATTCCATCTATGAATACCAACTAGCAATCAGAAGTCACAGAATTTCACAGCAGATTGACAGACTCAACTACAGTTTCTACTGGGAATCTGTGAGCATCCTAGACCAAGCTAAATCCAAAATTGCTAGGGAATTCCCGGATAAATCACATTAGAAACCATTGAAAAGAAACAACGAAAAAAGTGGAAAAGGAAACAAAAAGAGCAGAATATCTCCTCACCAGCAATCAGCACCCACATAAGCAGGGGTTAATATCAGGATTCATCAATAATACAAGCAGTAAACAATACCCCAATCAAGGAACTACCAATTCAAACAAACAGTAAACAACAGCCTAATAACAGAACCACCAACAAAAAAATAACACTTAACATAGCAAGCCACTGTATATAAACAGAGAGCAAACCCACTCCTTTCTAGCACTGAAGTTGTTACCTTGTAGGGTAATGAAATGTTTGTAAGAAAATAACCAAGCTCAGAAAGTGTAAAAACCCCACTGAGGCTTTTCTGTTGAACTTCTGTAGCTGTATAGCATCATTCAGATTAAGGTGATTCCACTGAAGAGATTGACCCAATTTTGAAAAGATAGTTTTTTCTGAATTGTGGCTCCCCTTACTTATATTTTCCAATATAATATAAACCAGTGTTTCTCAACATCAGGAACTCCAATTCCCAGCTGTCCCCAGCCAATATGAGTTTTAGTTCACACATCTTAAAATCCCTGATGTTGGTTTATATTATTTTGGAAAATAAGCAAGCAGTAAGCCCTTAAATAGGTTCCTTAAAACTTTTTTCAGATGCTTGGATAGTTTCTGTTCATACTTGTAGTCTTTTTTCCCCATTGGTGCAAAGCAGAATGCTATAAAGAAAATGTATAGTGCCATTTTGGAAAACAAGTAAAATTTCAGACCTTGTTCAAGCTGACATTGATGCTGTCCTTTTACTGCATGCCATGTTCTCCAGAATCTATTCTGGCAGCAGACTCTAATTAATTTATAGCTCTCAAGGCACATTTCTCCAAGACTATTTACCAAAATAGCCTCTAATGTTTCCTGAGTTTCCTCCACATTGATGTTAAGCTAATTGCTCTGTGATGGCTCAGCAGTGCCAGGCAGTGTTGTGTTTTCCTGAGGGATCTACCTTATTTGAGATCCTGCAAAAATACTGCATGCTTCATTTATCATATACTTGTTTAATATGCTTAGCTTGTTTTGAGAAAGAGAATAAATGTTCCCCTTATTCTGCATCTTTAAGATGAACAAAAATAATCAATTTTCTTGGCAATTGTGATTGGATTACAATGCTGCTGAATTGGTGGTGAAATTAAGGCTGCAACTCCACACCTACTAATTTGGAAATAAGCAAATAAAATGCAGTGGGAACCTCATTGAAGGTTTACTTTAATGTAAGATTAGTAAGTGATTGTTTTAAGAAGAAAGCAAGCAAATATATTTTAATACTCAAAAACAAAGCAAACTCCATTTCTGTTCTGTTAAGTCCCTTTGAGACTCAGGGCAAAACCAGATGTACCATTTACATTTAATACATATTTTTCCAAATACCAGGGAACAAAAAACAGTTGTAATCTGGAAAAGATGAGATGGAGGGGAGAAGATCATTGTTTAACCCTGTAACTCCAGTAGCCATTATATTATTTTCATTGTGTAACTGGGTGTATCAAGGAAAGAGAGCTGTGAAAATATTCATTTCAGACATTCAATTCAAAAGTGATTTGTTCAGCTTGACAATCCAATTTCTGAATAAACTCTGTAAAGCATTTTATTCAAAGTATTGAACTGAAACAAATGCTTCTGAGGTGATCCAACAAAAGTCAAACTTACTTTGGAGATCTACTTTACACACCCAAATACATTTTTCCTAAATCCACCTAAAAATATAAATCCATTCAATCTCTGAATCAGAATAACATTACTATTTAAATCTATTTGAAATATGAATCATTCCATATTATATATCACTTTATCTTTTATACAGTTATATGCCCTTTACTCAAGATTTTCTAAGCTGTTTATATCTCAGAACAATGAAAATCACAAAAGCAAGTTCTAAAAAAAAAGCTATCATGCAGCTGGATTAAACCTGATTTCTTCTAAACAATTACTTCAAATTAAATCACATCTTCCCCTCTGGAGGCTCATAGGAAGAGTGTAGTCTTCAGTGCTTTCCATAATGTTCACTGAGAAGGACCCTTCTAAGGGCAAGATAACTGCAACCGAGAGGAGGGTTGTTTCTCCCTTTAACATCTCAAAAGAGCATCTTCAGATTGACCTTGGACTCAGGGTGAAGAAGCAAAGCAGATTCTATTCAGATGGTGAAAAGGACTTGAACCATAAAGGACTTTGTAGGGGATAATCACTACTCTGAGTTAGGAGTGGTTGATAGATTAATAACAGATCCTACCTCTCCCTCCCCATCTTTATATATTAGGGTCGAGTTTGTATATAGTTTATAACATTTTGTTTGTATTGTGTATAGGTTTTATAGTTTTGTTCTTTTTATATTTGTAAGCCCCCCAGAGTTACCCTGTGGTAAGATAGGCAGACAATAATTTCAATAAACAAACAAACCTGAAAGTTTGGCAGCCATGCAGCTCTTGCAATGCACTATCTGAATTATTTGACTGTCTCTATTGGTACTGATCCGTCAGCAAGTGGGCAGCTGCATTTTTGTGCCAGCTGTAGTTTCCAAATCATCTTCAAAGCAGCCCCATGTAGAGTGACTTTCAGTAATCTGACAGCAGGATAATAAAAGCAACTCTTCCCAGAGTTATCTGGTGTTTCTCAAAAGTGCTTTCTTTTATATAGATTTTGAACTGGTGTAAATTCATAACACAATAGGCTGTTTCTGTTACTTTGTATGAAAAACAGCAAAAGAACTGATATCCTAGATATTTGTACTCACCAGGACCAAGATTCTGACTGTCAAGCATTTACAAAATAATAATAAAATGTTTTCATCCTTTTTTTATAATAAAGATTTTTTATTTTTATTTTTAACACTTCTCTTCATGTGAGCAATGTGGTTCCAGATTACATTTATACATAGTTATAATTACATTTCCATCTATCTTATTTAACATCACCTCAAGTCATCCATTAATCTTTAGATAAATTTCCATTTCATATTGCAATTCATTAGTTCAATATCTATGTCATTTCATCCACACATATATTTTTCAATTCTTTATCCCCTATTATTTCCATTTTCAGCTTACCACCTATTTTATTTTACTTTATACATCATCATTCTTAGCTTTCTCTAGACCGATATATAATAAACAATCGAAAAAGAGTAAAAATAAAATCAAACTAATATATTTAGGATCCACATGGTATATCCCCCCAATCTACATTATATTTATTCCAAAAATGTGCCTATAACCATTCCATATTTTCCTCCCCACCTTCTTTATTTCCACTTAACCAAAATCTACCTATGCAATTTAATAGTTTTCCATTCCCCTACTTTTAATCATAATAAAATACTCTAATTATAAATACTTTATATTCCAATACAACCCTAATCATGATTTTTCTTTATTTCCACTTAGCCAAAGTTTACCTATGTAAATTAATAAATTTCCATTCCCCTGCTTTTAATTATCAAAAAATATTCTCATTATAAATACTTTATATTCCCATATAATCCCTTCTAATTTATCATGTTTTCTGTTTCCTCATATCTTTTATATAATCAATTACATTTTCTATTTCATGTACTGTATATACCAAAGAGAAAAAGAAAAACAGAAAATTAAGTTTCCCTTTTTTCTTCCATAACCTGTAATTCACAGTTTTACTTTCCCCCAATTTGTCATATTCTCTGTTTTTCTAATATCATTTGAATAGTTAGTTACATATTTTAGATTATATATATATATATATATATATATATATATATATATATATATATATATATATATATATATATATATATATGGGATTCATAACAATAGAACTCATATATAATTGTATATATGCAGTATAATTATATAACCTTAGGGTGCTTCCCAGTAAGTTTTAAACTTCAAATCTCCCCAGTCTATATTTCTAGTAAAAAGACAAAAAAATATATCAATATACCTTCCCATGTGGTATCCCCCTTATACTATCCCTAACCCTTATCTCTAAATCTCTCGGCCTTATCATTTCTTTTAATTTTAGCCAGCTTTCCTTTTTCTAGGTTTTCCCAGTCTTTTCTCCTTTTTCCTTCTAATATTATTTTTATTTCCCTCTGCCTATCAGCCATCTTTTCTCCTGCCCTTCTCTGTTCTCTTTTTTTGAAGTTTCTTCTTGTATAATTCCTTCTTCTTCTGCTTAATCTTGGGAGTGTTTTCACTTTTATTTGTTGCCTCTATCATCAATATCTCAGTTTTAGATCCTTTTATGCAATGGCCCTTTTTCTTCATACTCATCTGGGCTGCTTTCCTTCTCCTTTAACTCCTCCTCTCTAGGTTTCCTTTGTTCTTTTGTGAACTGCATTGCCATTACTTTGCCTATGAATATATCCAATAGTCTCAGTCTTTCCTTTAATATTCCTCTCACAGTTTGCAGTTCTGACTTAAATTCTTTTCTTATTTCTTCCATTTTTTAATCTGTTGAGTTATTCTTTATTTTATTAAAAGTCAAAGTTTTCAGTTATGGTCCTTGCCAAAAGTCTCCATTTATCTCAGTTTCCCTTTCTTCTGTTTCCTTGTTGCAATCAATGGCAAACAGTCCCAAGATATTACGTTCGTTTATACTTGCTGCAATCCCCCCCCCGCCTTTTCAGGCTTTCGGGGTTCTTGTTATGCTATAGTTTTTATTTCATTTCTTTTCTCTTTCATACATTTATACGACCAGTAATTTTCCATAAAAAGAAATAGAAGAAGAAATGTCTTTAACCATTAGATGGTGCTCTATACCACACCTACTTTTCAAAGTTCTTTTTTATTCTCTTTTCCATTATATTAACCTTAAATTTTATCCATTCCAAGCAAGTCCAGCATTTTATCCAATGCCTGATTAGTGCCAAATTCTGTATATTATTCCAGATTTAATCTCTGTTTTCATTTGGTTCTTTCATTTCCAGTTTTTTATTACCTTGTGTTTTCCTCTTATTTCCCATTTGCCGTTATCACGCTTCCAAATGAGGGTTCTTTCTTTCTGTTTTTTGGGGTTGTCAAAAAACGTTCAAGTTCTTTTGTCTGGTTACACACCGCTTACCAATTCATTGCTCCAGCACACACTTAAGTCCCGGCAGCTTCCCATCTTCAGGGAAGCCATTAAAACTTCCATTTCTCCCTTTCTTCCAGGGGAGTAATATCAAGCCAAGGAGGGGAGATGCGGTTCCCTTCAACCCAGCTGGTGGTCTCCCCCTTTTTACCCACCCTTCCAAGGTGGGACAGATGAATCCAGTCCCGAGGGGACCCCTCCAACAGGGCAAGCACGGATCAAAGCCACGCACAATTGCTCTGGTCCATCATTGACGGAAGCGCCATCAAAAGTCTGCAAAATGTTTTCATCCTTATGCACTTTCCTGAGCCTTTTCACCCACTTCCAGATGTCCCCTTCCCAAGTGATCTGTAGTCTGTGCTGGTTCTGGATGCAAGTGGTAAGTGGAAGTTTCCTCTTCTCCCTGTTTATTTCTGGAGAATTGTTTTTTATTCAGCATGCTTATGTTGGTTTGTTTTTTTGACACTTCATCTCTAGCCATGCTAATTGGTTGCTAGCCAAAGCCCTCTTGTAATGGGATGAAAACTGAAACTTTTTTTGCCAGATTTAGCTTCCTTTAGATCGGGATCCCCAAACTTGGCAACTTTAAGACTTGTGGACTTCAACATAGCTGGCTGGAGAATTCTGGGAGTTGAAGTCCACAAGTCTTAAAGTTGTCAACTTTGGAGACCTCTGCTTTAGATTTACATTTTGTTAGAATGTTGAAGACCTATGATATTTTTGTAATGGAATTACTGAGCTTGAAGAAATCACAAAGTTCAAGTTCATTATAACTAATGTAGTAAATCCATCATTTTTTCCTCTCCAATGAGTATGCATCAAACCTGTTTCAAGTCTTTAATCTACCACATTCAGATGCAGTCATCCTGCCAAACGCTTGTGCCTCTGAAATGCTTCACCACCATATTAGTTTAGTCTAGTTAATGATTAAAGTAAATTAGCAGATGGTTTAAAAGGGGCATTCAAAAACCTAATAGTCCCCCCCTTTTGTATTTTAATTTTGTTAAACTAGCTTCAATAATAATAATAATAATAATAATAATAATAATAATAATAATAATAATAATAATAATAATAATAAATATTTATTTATATACCGCTCCTCTCCCGAAGGACTCAGAGCGGTGCACAGCCATACAATTAAAACAATAAATATGTGCATATTTATCAATAAATATGTGAATATTAAATATTTATCTTTCCCCCTCTTTTATTAATGGGTTTGTGTGTAAAGTAACAGTTCAATAGAGATTTTAATACTAAGAAATTCACTTAAGATCAAAATCTTTATCATACATCAAATAGTTTAATGCAACTTGCAGCAATTCTTTTTCAATGTAACACTCAACTTTTGATGATATTGTCAAATACTTTTATACTTGTAATATTGGCGTCCTAAATTGTAACAAATATTGGTAAAAGACCTCTTTTTCTGTCCTGTATTTTCATCACTCTAAGTTATCTAAAGAGTAAAATATTAACAATCTCCAATTAATATTGCACAAACATTACTGTATTAAAACAACACAAGATTTATAAGAACAACAAAGGAAAAATATTGTAACATACTTCAATATAATGGGTGTGATGTGCTACCTTCTAGTACCACCCAAACCAACATTTTGTTTCATTTTTTATGTAAGTATTCCCAAAATGGACAATTTTCAAATCTGTGATCATTTACTCCAAAATGTCCAGTAAGCACAGCTATTGCTGATAGCTCTTGGAGCTGAATTCCATGCTTCTGGAAACTGTCCAGGTTGATACTTGTAATGAAAATGGGAACAATGATACTGTATTTCTTAATCATCTTTTTAAGTGTACCCCTCCCTTAAAAATGCAAATCTTATATATTATAATATGAGGGCTGGAGTTGAAACTGGAAAGTGAGAAGTCTGTTACATTTGAATAGATTTGTGATATTAGGTATGGGTTTTGGGAAAGAAGGCAGCATACATTCCCGTTTTTCTAGCATTTTGGGTGAGATTCCCAAAACCACTAATTTCTGGTTTTCATATATTTTCTACCAATGGAGGGCTAAAATTACCTATTTACTCAAGGGTACAGACAAATTCTACCTATCATCTTTTTATGATAATCTCCTATCTGTTGACCATGGCCAAACAAAGAAATGAAAAATCAGTCACTAGTGTTAGAATAGTTTCCTTTTTAATTGAAATTAAAGTTTAATGATGATGTATAATAATATAACATGACATGGAAAGTTGATTAATACAATTTGAATGTAAATTTAAATCTAAGAGGAAAAGACTATAGATATTATGCACAAGAAATATATACCAACTGACACACTGTACAATTGAAAGAAGGTTTTATTTGTTTTGTTTGTTTATGTTTGTTATTAAAAATATTTAAAAAATTACAAAAAAAAATAGTCTCCTTCTGTTTTACATTTATCATCCCTGTAGATCTCTTCCAAATCTTTTCATATTCATCAACATGGCACCTAAACATTAATATTTTAAACGGTAATTTTACTCATGCTTTCTATATAGCTGCCCACTCACTATACAATTCAGGATGGTGTACACAACTAAAACAAATAGCAACCACAAAAATAAAATATGTATAATAAAATGTATTGTGCCAGAGGCAGCTCTAATAACAAAGAGTATCATTGAGGAAGGGGTCAAAATGCTGGCATTGTGCAAAAATACTCAAGGAAAAGTAAGATATCTTAGGGGCAGTACTGTTCTTTAGGGCAAGTGCAGCAAAAGGCATGTTTCCTGGATTCCATCAGATCACACTGTTAAGTGCCAGGACCTGACCAATGGTTCTGGGAGTGCATAAGTAATCACAGACAAGCAACCCTACATATAACAAGGCCCTGTGCCACATAGGTCTTTAAAAATGATAACCAGTATTGCACCCAGAAGCCCCTGACAGCCAGTGCACAAAGTGATAGTATTACATGGGAATACCTGTGCCATTGCATTCTGGACCAATTATAGCTTCTGAGTTGTCTTTATGGATACTCCATGTACATTATGTTGTAGTAATCTAGACAAGAGATTATCACAGCATAACTGACTATGAATAGAACTACCTGATCCAGGAATAGGTGCAGTTGGAAGACAAGTAGGATTTGTACACAGTGCCTTGTGTTATGACTGCCACCTACTCTTTAGGAATTGTGAATTTAGCAGGATCCTATTTGTTAAGTAGAGAAGTGTTGTTACTTGTTCTTTCTATGCTCTCTTTTATAGTGCTGTTTATTTTATCTACAACAAAGGTAGTTTCCTTTGCAGGTTGGAACTCATCCATCATCCTTCTCCCTCAGCTCAGCAATAACACAGCACTTTCTTTTTCCAGATTTTCAATAATTTAATAACAAACAAAACTAGTGTGAAAATTAATTTTACACACACAGGTTGGAGTAAACTTACAGAACTGCAGCAAATTTCAGGCTTTAGCACCTTGAGAAGGAGTCCTTAAAGTGTTAAACAGAGAGTTTTGATGTAAGTAACAAATCATGTTTATATAACAGCACTGCAATTTCTTTCCTTTTTTTTAAATTGGAAGAAATAAAACATTCTTAGTTATTCATCGAATTCACTTTTTTATTGAATTTAAAGCAATGACAAGTTCCGAAGAATTCCAAGGCAATTATATTGCAAATTCAAAGAGTGACCTCATCCAGAACTAATAATGGAAAATTGCTAAGCCTCAAATTTTATTTCACTTGGTTCTTGCTATGATTGTGTCTGAATCTATCTATTAGTGTCCTGATGATACCTATCCTAGGCTGACAGAGAACCTGACTTATCAGCCTCATGTAGATGTTAAACAGGAACAGGAAGAATCAAATCTTTGAGGTTTGTGGCATCTCATAGTGTGAGAAGGGAATGGATTTCTCCACTCATCAATGGCAAAACTGCATTTCCAGGAAAGTCACCAGAAATAATATACATAACTACTATGTTAGTAATTGAATATGGTTGGTCTTTGTCTCTCAGAATTCTTTTCATTTCAATAGGTAATAGATGACATTTGCCCTTCTTAAATTTCATTTCTACTAATTTTTATTTTTATCAGTTTTAGTACTTTGAAAAGGAAGCATTTCTCACTTTTAGTTTTAATGTGTCTCTTCGATTAATAAAATCCAGAAATAAGATAAGGCCAACTTTTGGGTCATTTACTAATGACTAATTAATGGAAATAAATTCCTGGATTAAGAAATTATTATTCTGAGTAATGGAATCTTCAATTACCCAAAGCAAATTTCCTTCTTTTTCTTTTTGTCTTTTGGAGTAGAAGTCTGAAGTTCAACTGTTAGTTATTAGGTAAGTAATAACTATTGTAAGTATTGTTGTTCAATCAGCAACTAAAGATTTGGTGAATGAGAGCATCCAATGCTGATCAATGCTGGAGATTTTAGGCCAATTTTGAATAGTAATATTTTAAATTTTAAATTTAATTTAAATAGCATTGATGTTATATGTTGGATGGATAACTAATATGACTATTAGAAGAGGCAACAAATATGCTGGCACAGTAAAGTACAATGTCAGATAAAGGTGGGTACATAAAAAGGCTGGATCAGAATAAAAGAATAACAGAGTTGGAAGGGATCTTGGAAGTCTTCTAGTCCAACCCTCTGCTCAAGCAGGAGACCCTATAGTATACCATTTCAAACAAGTGGCTGTCCAGTCTTTAAAAAAAAACAAAAACCCTGCAATATTGTGGAACCCACAACTTTTGGAGGCAAGTGTTTCCATTGATTAATTCTTCTGTCAGGAAATTTCTCCTTAGTTCTAGGTTGGTTCTCTCCTTAATTGTTGCCTTGCCACCTGTTATTCTTAAAAACAATAATAATTTGGGCCAATCTTGTATGTGCTTACCTGGAACCCAAGCAATCATTGCCCAGAGACTAAATCATCCACATTCCTGCAGATTTAAAATTAGGAACAGGAGTACACACTGGAGTGATCAGCCTTGAGTTCATGCTCAGGGCTGAAAGCTAGTGGAATGTCAGCTCTATTGACAGGACCAGCAGAAATTTATTGTTTAGCAGAAGAGAATGCAGAATGAATGCTGCTAAGGTTTCTCTATACATGGAAGAAAGGTTGCAATATTATGCAGTACATCATTTGTAACAATTGTAGAAATTACTACATTAAGTATTAATTGCTACACAATGCTCCAAAGTGGTCCAAAAGGTTACACAATACTTCATAGTATTTGTTAATCAAAGCAGCTACCAATTTTGAGCCATGAACCTACTTTGATGGAGTAATTAAATCAAGTCGTCATTGAAACAAAGCTTTAAAGCTTTGCAAAGCCCTATAGATTCCCTTATTAATACGCCTCAATAACTGATATTCAAGCAATATTATGTTACGAAACATGGAAATTTCATTTAGCCACAGCAGATAATAGCTGGTGATTAATTCTCCTTCTATTAATTTAATTATAATAGGCAAGATCTGAACAAGGCATCATGGCTTCAACGGATTTTGAGTTTCTCATCAGATAAATATCACTGCTATCTTCACTGAAGGAAAAGGCATAAGTTCTATTAGTCAGAAGAGGCTTCAGTGATGCCACATGTCAATTGTTTCTTCAGACTAAGGGAACTGATAAAGGAGGCCCCAGATTGAAAAACAAAACCCTGTATGACCTGTTTGATTCCTCCCTCCTTGCCTGCCTGCCTGCCTATCTGGTACATATTTTCTTTATAAAGTATTTATCCTCAAGCTTTTGTCCAAACCAAGTATTCTTTCAAAATTATTCAGAATAACCAAGATTTCTTTCTTAAAAAAAAAAAAATGATTGGACCAGTTGTTGCCTTACATCAAACTAAAATTAAAAACTAGAAAAGTTTGCTCCATAGATTCAAGCAGATTTGATGGCCAAGGGCATTATCTCTGCAACATTGGAACTGGAAAACCTATGAGACAGCACTGGAAAAGAACCATCTATAATTGGAATAAGTAAGAGGGTGCAGATATTTCACAGGTGCAACACTTTAAATTTCCTTCAGTGAATAGGTTACCTGTGCCATATGGCCAAAAGCCAAAAGCCTTTTCAGTGTTTGCTTGCTCCGCTGGTTGACTTATTTCCATGTCCTATATGTTCTTCTAGTTTCATTTCCTTCACATTCAATTTATTGCAAATGGTGGCTCAAACCTTGATACAGGATGGCCCTGAACACAAATGGTTTGATTTGGAAAAACACCTATGGCTGTATTCTGTTTGGGCATTCTATTGTGCTTGGAAGTAATAGGAAGAACACTTCAAGTATTAGATTTAGTACTTGAATTCAGCTTGTGAATGTTACTGGACAGGCTGTTCCATTGGATGTTGCATCACAAACCATTTCAAGGTTTGAACAATTTGTTTCAAGAACCATTCTTCAGTGATTGCACTAGTTGGTATACAAGAACCTTCACAATTCACTAGGATTTCACTGAGCATAAAATGATCCTCTCGTACTTTGCCCATCAATATAATATTGGCTATTGCCCCTGAAGTTGATTTCCTGCAATATTTTACATGGAGAGAAATAATCAAAACCCCAGGCCTTTCCTTTGTAATTTACTCAGTCTAATTCATCAACAGTGTGTGTGTGTGTGTGGGGGGGGGGGGGGGGGGGTCATTGAAAACATTGTGAAGAGTTCTTCCATTTTCATTTGAAATAATTTGTCCACATTTATGCATGCTGAATTTTGGAGATCATTTGTAGAATGGTCTCATTCCTAGAAAACAGAGACATCTAATCTCAGAGTCGCCAGTGTCTAAATTATGAAGCAGCTCTTCCACTTGTAGAGTCATTACCTGCTTGAAAATATTGCTCTTGAAATTTTCTTTTATATTACTTTTAGAATTAATTTTTACAATTTAGTTTTGCTTTTTGCAACTGTAGCTGGCATCTTCAGAATGTGGGAAGCTGATTTTTATTGGTCCTTGTCACAGAAGTCCAAGAACATTAGTTTATGACCATAGCTGTTGGCAAAATGTCAGAATAAAAGAAAACTGGACCATGGCCATTGAGCCTGAAAACTCATCACTGCTTCATTGATGCCACCAGTATATTATCAACAGCATGTTGATATAGTTGACATCTAAACTAGTGATAATTATTATTTTATACTAAGGTAGCTTTACATTCCAGAATTTTTTTTATCAAAGAAGTAAGACTTGTCTAAATCATTTAATTATTTTTCTAATTTGGAACATATCTTCCATGCGTGCTGTCTTTTATGATTTCACAATTACAGTATAAGAAAATTAGAACACATTTTCAAGAAACTGATAAACATAATATGGCAGGACAGAACCTCTTCCACATTCCTTAGATCAATCTTTCTTCAACCTAGTACACTTCACATATGTTAGGATTACAATTTCCAAAATGTATCAATTATACTGGATGGGAATTATGGGAGTTTTAAAGGCCATCAGCATGGGGAATACAGTACTGCCTTAGAAGCTGGTAATGCTCTACTTTTTCTTTTCTTTATTGAATTATACCTCAACTGTATTCAAGCTGTTTATTAGCCATGCTGTAACAGCACTATAGAAATATTGTGTCACTTTTAGTTGTGTGTTAATATTGTTTTTTGTTTGTTTGTTGGTGAATTCATGAGCCAATTAACTCTTGCTAAGGTATTTTTTTTGTATCATCCAATTATTATATTATCTCTTCCCAGTAGTTTCTAACCTTCTAAAATAATAAAATATCACTAAGACTCTTCTACAATATTATCCCTTTGCAGTATTCATCACGCTGTTCAATTTATTTCTCCCAATAAGTTATGTCATCTGATTATTTTAATCTTTCTAGTTTTCTTCTCAAGGACCTCTGGTGTTTATGAGCAACTTTCAGATAACAGATAATCAGAGTTGGGAGGAATCTTGTAGGTCATCTAGTCCAACCCCCAGCCCAAGCGGGAGACCCTACACAATTTCTGACAGATGGCAGTCCAATCTCTTCTTGAAAGTCTCAAGTAATGGTGCTCCCACAACTTCTGAGGGCAAGATGTTCCATTAGTTGATTGTTCTCACTGTCGGAAAATTTATCCTTATTTCCAGGTTAAATCTCTCCTTGTTCAGTTTCCATCCATTATTCCTTGTCTGGCCTACTGGTGCTTTAGAACATAGCTTGACCCCTTCCCCTCTGTGGCAGCCCTTCAAATATTGGAAGACTGCTATCATGTCTCCCCTGGTCCTTCTCTTTACTAGACTAGCCAAGCCCATGTAACCATTCTTCATATGTTTTAGTCTCCAGTCCCCTAATCATCCTGGTTGCTCTTCTCTGCACTTTTTCTAGAGTCTCAACATCTTTTTTATAATGTGGTGACTAAAACTGGATGCAGTACTCTAGGTATGGTCTTACTAAGGCTTTATAGAGTGGCATTAGTACCTCCCTTGATCTTGATTGTATCCCTTTGTTAATACAATTTAGGATTGCATTAGCTTTTTTGGCTGCTGCTGCACACTGCTGGCTCATATTTAGCTGCTTGTCCACTAAGACTCCAAAATCCCTCTCACAGTTACTGCTATTGACCCTGGTTTCACCCAGTCTATATGTATACTTTTGGTTTTTCTTGCCTAAGTTTCTCCACATTGAATTTCATTTTGTTAGATGTGGCCCAGTGTTCTAGTCTGTCAAGATCCATGTAGATCTTAAGCCTATCTTCTTGGGTGTTAGCAATTCCTGCCAGCTTAGTATCATCTGCAAATTTGGTAAGTTCCCCTTCTATTCCCTCATCTAAGTTGTTAATGAAGATATTGAAGAGTACTGGGCCTAAGACAGAACCTTGTGGCTCCCCACTGCTTACTAAGTCTATGTAGACTTAGATCCATTAAGGACTACTCATTGAGTACAGTTTGTCAGCCAGTTGTGAGTCCATCTAGTGGTGGTGCTATCTATTCCACTTTTTTCTAGCTTACTAACAAGTAGGTTGTGGTCTACTTTGTCGAATGCCTTGCTGAAATCTAAATATATTATATCCACAGTATTTTGCTGGTCTACTAATTTAGTCACTGTGTTGAAGAATGAAATAAGATTGGTTTGGCATGATCTGTTCTTAACAAACCCGTGCTGACTGCTAGTTATTACTTTACTTGTTTCTAGATGTTGGCAGATCTGTTTTTTTTATTATCTTTTCCAGTATCTTCCCAGATATTTATGTTAGGTTGATTGGTCTATAGTTTCCTGGGTCTGTTTTTTTTTTTCCTTTTATGAAGATGGGAACCACATCAGCTCTTTTCCAGTCCTCTGGTAGTTCTTCGGTGCTCCAGGATTTTTGAAAGATATAGTGCAGTGATTCTGATTCTGCCAGCTCCTTTAAAACTCTGGGATGTAATCCATCAGGCCCCGGTGATTTGTGTTCATCAAGATCAGACAGGTATTCTCTTACTATTTTTTTTTTGTGCTTATTTTAACTTTTATTTTCGGTCTGTCTTTTACAGTTATGTTTTTGGTGGGTTGAGCTAGAGTTTCTTTTTGTGTGTGAAGACTGATGCAAAGAATGAGTTAAGCAGTTCTGCTTTCTCTCTGTTACCTGTTACTTCCTTGCCATCTTCTCTCTTTAGTGGACCGACTGTTTCCTTGATTTTTTTCTTGTTATTTATATGTTGGAAGAAACTTTTTTAAATTATCTTTGACTTTTGTTGCAAGTGTTTGTTTGTTCTGAGCCTTTGCTATCCTGACTTCATCTTTGCAGATTCTGGCTATCTGCTGATATTCTGCCTTAGTTGTATGTCCTTCTTTCCATTTTCTGTACTTGTCCTTTTTTCTTTCAATTTTCCAGAGAGATCTTTATGCAGCCATGCTGGTTTCATCTTGGATTTCTTGTTTTTCTTTTTCAGTGGTATTGTGCTGGTCTGGGCTTCTAATGATCATACTTTTCAGAGTTTCCCAAGATTCTTGAGTTGTTTTCCCCTTTAGGATTTTCATCCATGGAATCTTTCCCAAGTTCTCTCTGAGTTTATTAAAATCAACTCTTTTAAAATCCAAGACTCTGGTGTCATTATGATCTATTGCTTGTGTTTGTGTTATGTTGAATTCTAGTATGACATGGTCACTCTCACCCAAGGTTCCTGCAGTTTCAACTCCCTCTATCGCTTCTTCTCTGTTTGTAAGAATTAAGTCCAGTATGGCCGTCCCTCTAGTTTCACCCTCTACCTTTCGGACAACAAAGTTGTCAGCTAGGTTGGTTAGGAACTTATTTGATTTCTCACTTGGTGCAGAATTAGTTTTCCAATTGATATCAGGATAATTGAAGTCTCCTATTACTATTGTTGTGTGTTTCTTTCATATGTTTGTTAGTTGGCTGGCAAAAAGGACTTCTATTTTTTCTGCTTGATTAGGTGGCCTATAATATACACCTATGGCCATGTCATTCTTTTTTTCTTTTATATTGACGCATATGCATTCTAGGTTTTCATCTTTGATTTCATGCATTTCTGATGCAAAGAATGAGTTCTGTAAAATGGTCCTTTATGTACAGTGCAACTCCACCTCCTCTTTTATGGGGTCAGTTTTTTTTTTTTTGAATAGTTTGTATCCTTCTACCAATCATGGGTTTCATCCCACCAGGTTTCTGCTATTCCAACTATATCATATCTACCTTCATGTATTCGTAGTTCGAGTTCACCCTATTTGTTCCCCAGACTTTGTGCATTTGTATATAGGCACTATGTTATGTCTGACACTGTGTTTACTGTCTATATAACCTGTGTTGTCCCTGCCTGCCCCTATTTTCTTGCTACCTGTTTGATTAATGCACATGGTATGGCACTCTCTGTTAAATGCTTGGTTTTGGTTGATAGCAAGGTTCATAATCTTACCTGCACAAACATCTATTTTGCATGCACTGGTATCCTTATTAATTTTAAGTTGCTGGGGACAGAAATGTTCTGTATCCATTAATTCTCTTTCCACGCTGTTCAGTTTAAATGTTTATCCAGGAAATCTGTGAATGTAATGCCAAGTAACTCAGTCCCTTTCTTTGAATGATGCAAACCATCTCTTTTGTACAGTTTTTCATTGGACCAGCTGCAGACATCATGACTAAAAAAACCAAAGCCTTCACTTTTACACCAGTCCTTTAGCCACACATTAAATTCCATTACATGCTGGCCTTTCCCTTTTTGTTCCTTGTATACTGGTAGAACCTCTGAAAAGATAAGCCTACAGCCCATATTACAAAGTTCATACCCCAAGCTCTGGAAGTCTTTCTGAACAGAAACTATATCCTTCTGGAACAGATCATTTGTACCAAGATGTATTTGGACCTGATGATTTTGTAAATCTTAAAGCATCCAAGAAAGATGTGCAGGAATTTCAGCATGCCAGGTAGTTCCTTCTGTCATTTATACATGCTTTGGCCCAAGCTGTAGTCAGTCACTGGATATTGTATGAATGCTACCACAGTAGGAAATAAGATATTCATATCTTGGGGTTCCAGATCTAAACAACATCATTAGCATTTATGAACATCAAACACTTAGACCCATTCTACTGCTTTTTTGGATAAGTAAAGGGGAAGAATGTATTATTTATTCATTTATTATATTGGTATGAAAATCCAGTTGGCTTATAACAGTTCAAAGCTTAAAGAATAATAAAATATCCATAGTATATTCCAACTCATCTCATAATGATATAACTTAAAACTTGGCAATTAATATAAAATAACTGTATGAATACACTGTACAAAAAAAAATAGTAAGCATTTGGTTCCAAAGGCTCTCTGGAAGAGCTCAGTTTAACTGCCCTCTGGAACTAAGGAAGCTAACAAAAAAATCTATCTTAAGTTGTCTAAATAAATGGAATTAATGAATGAATGAAAATGAATGAATGGTTTGATTTTCATTTATCCACATCAAGCAAGAAGTAATGTCTACCTCATTACTCCTCCTCTTTCTTATATGAGGGCACAACAAAGTCTAACCAGTGTCAAACTCTATAGCTTGTTTTCCAAAGATCCTAAGTTCAATACCTGTCTCCCTAAGGCCAAGTATCAATTGCAAAAATCTGAATTAACGGTAGATGGTAGCAAAGATGTAACAGAAAATGTTTAACCCCTTCCTGACATCTTTAATTATTGGGATTTTTTTCAGCCCCGATCTGAGTAGGGAGATTAGTCAATAGTCCCTCTGTCACCCTGTGAAAACAGCACTGAGATAGATGGGCCCATGATCTCATTCAGTGTAAAGGAAATTCTTATGTTCCCTTTTTGGGATGGCTGGGAATGAGTGAAGGGGGTAAGTCAAATCCTGTGTTTGGTTTTCATGCTACATCTGTAGACTCTGGCTTAATTTGTTCTTATTCCCCATTTAGCATGGAAATCAAAGTTTCAGAAGCAGCTCCTTCACATTTCATTCACATTACCTTTATAAGCTCCAGGTTAAAACAAAACATCCTCTATTGGCTGTAAAAGTTTTCCTTAATAAGATTTATTTTCTGCTGATATAACTATCTTCCCTCATGTATCTCTTCTTGCTGCTATTATTCAACAAGAAAATTTCTATAGCTGTGCCTTCACTAAGAACTCAGTATGAGTAATAGCACCCAGGCATGATGCATGTTAAGCAGAGTGATGCAAACAGAGCATGGGTTGACTGCACATTATCATCTTTCTGATATACAACCAGCTTTCAACCTGTACTAGCAGTGCCACAACCCTCCATGTTCTTAAATGGCTCACAAGGTTTGTAGGAAAGGGAGGCATCCATTAATTTTGTGTTAAACAATAGGTTGCATGCCATTGTAATGATAAATTTACCTAGAAAGTAAGTAAATCCTATGACTTACCAAGATCCTGTTGCCATGCTCAGTGATCCAGAATAATTTTTTCAGTACGGATGGATGCTTTAGAGAATTGCTGTGCCCAGTACAACCTGACTTCATAAGGCAATGACCAAGAACAATATGACTTTGGAAAGGAGGAATAGGAAGAGAGATAGATTTTTGAGCACCACTCATTCTGATGACCCAAAATGCTGTAATGATTATGAGTTACTAGAATTTGGAGGACATGGGTTAAAGCCTACCTTAGCCATGGAAAACAATGGATGACTTTTGATTAGTCACTCTCAACTCATGCTAACTTCCAGACTTTCATTATGGGGGTGGGAAATGTAAGCCACCTTGAGTTTCTTGAAGAAAGATGAGGTATAAATTGCTTAAATAAATCTAAAACATCTCTTGGAATAGAGCTCAGATGAAAATTAACCCCATCAGTGTCTATTTTTATCACTCTGGTAGGGATTCCTTTAAAAAATAATATTAAGAGAAGTCAGTTGATTGCTAAGTTTTATTTTCCCCAGTATTTTCACAGATGCCCTTGCCAGTGTCATCCAATTTCCATTCCTCTTCTTTAACCTTTCTCAAGTTTAAAGCATTTTAATGACATAACTTTCAATAGAGTATCCTTCATGTCTTGCAGAGAGCTGGCAGAACTACTTCAATCTAGAAATCATTGATGAATAATATCATTTTTTAAGTCCTGAGAGGGAAGGAGAAGTTTGATTTGCTGTACTCATAAATGTATTATATGAAGGATATTTCTTTCAAATATTACACAATCATATACAGTATACAAAAATGAGATACTAAGAGAAATATGCACAAAACGTTTGTTATATATTTCCTTTTGTACTATAATATAAATACATGTCAGTCTGTTGAAATTTATTTATAAGATTGAAAAAATAAGAAATACTTGGTTCCCAACCATTGCGGTGAAGTGAATCAATAAAGCAAGTCTCAAGAATGGTTTGGTTTCCCAGTACATATGTTTACACTATACCATAGCTTATTAAATATGCAATAACAATTTGTCCCAAACAATGTACATAGATTAAAAATATTTAATTTCTAAACATGTTAAACATCATCTGAGCCTTCAGTGAGCCATAACCTTTTTTGCTAGGGTCTTGTAAAAAATTCATTATCTGCGAAGTGCGATAAAAACAAAGTATACCTATACAAGAAATTGATAGATTTGTTTATCCTATGTGTGTTGCAGCAAAAAAAAAAAAACAATTAAGAAATATCCTAATTTCTTATGATTACACTGTTTATTCATCCCTGTTAGATGTGATGGCTCCTATAAACAATGAAAAGTTGCCACTAAATTTCAAAAAGTGCTGAAATTTTTTTCTGGATTGTATGTCTGCTTGGTGTAAAGTATGAAGCTGGAAATGTGGGACCTAGACCATCAAGAGAAAGGCCTAGCACCTGTTAACTCAGAAAAGTAGAAGGAAAATGCTTGAAATTTAAACCCTGAAACATAGATCTAAGGACATTAATATTTACAGAATAGAATTGCAGGGATCCTGGGCTTCGGCTTCCCTTCTGTGGAAGAAAATTGTCCGTGTGAGCTCCATATCTGCTAATTTTTCCAAAAGTAATTGACCTGGTGCTTTCAGCAGGACTTTAGGAGGTAAGGGGTCATATATAGGGTTGGCATCAGAGGTGGTATTCAGCAGGTTCTGACCAGTTCTAGAGAACCGGTAGCAGAAATTTTGAGTAGTTTGGAGAACTGGCAAATACCACCTCTGACTGGAGATTTTACAGTATGCTTCTCCTGTCACGCCCACCAAGCCATGCCACAGAACTGGTAGTAAAAAATTTTGAATCCCACCACTGGTTGGCATTTTGATATGTCATGGATTTTCCTCAATGTCTGAGAAATTTATGATGTTGTTTGGAGTTATGTAAGCTGCTCAAAGTCAGCCATGACTGGAATAACTCATACATAAAATAATAAATACATAAAATAATAAATGTACAGGCTTTAATTTCTATCTATGGTTTCATTCTTGTCTGCAATAAAGAAACTAATGAAGATGAGTCATGTCTGAGAGCCCTCTGCATTGCCTCTTCAGCATTCTGTGACAGCTCCATTCCAGGATGCATAAAACACCAGATTTCCCAAAGTCCATTTTTTTAGACGGGGTAGGCAGTATTATAAAGTTGAGCTCTGAAACAATATTACTGTAAGGAACCTGATGAAATGGGGAAGTGATGCACGAAGAAGTATCTTGGCTGCCTGCTTTAACTAAGCTGCAAATGCAAAGGGAAAGTAGTCAGATATATGACACAGGAAATTGTTGGCCAAATTCATTGCAGGACATATTTAATGGGCTTTCTTCATTGATGAATCAGTAGAAGATACTTGGATGAAACCCAAACTGAAAAATTCTGCCAGAAACGTATCTCCATATTGAGCATCTGTTTATTATGCATCTCTTATCTTTTCATGGTTCTTCTAACAGGTCATTTCTTCTGCTGGGAATAACCAGATCTGGAAGGCTGATTTACAGAGTTTGTTGTGATCCATTATCATCATATGGTGCAGTGCAGTGGTGCAATTCAAATTTTTTTACTACCTTTTCTGTGGGAGTGGCTTGGTGGGCGTGGCAGGGGAAGGATACTGTAAAATGTCCATTCCCTCCCCACTCCTGGGGAAAGGTTATTGCAAAATCTCATTCCCTCCCCATCCCACTAATCTGCTTTCTAGCTCCTGTGCAGGGCAACAAAAGAAGACCCAGCTAATCAGCTGGGACTTGGGAGGCAGAGAATAGATGGGGGCAGGGCCAGTTAGAGGTGGTATTTGCCATTTCTCCGAACTACTCAAAATTTCCGCTACTGGTTCTCCAGAACTGGTCAGAACCCTCTGAATACCACCTCTGGTGCAGTGTCTGAATGCTTCATTGGCCATCGTTACATCTAGACATGTGGAACTCCAACTTCAGTACTATGCAGCCTTTTTATGACAGAATACAAAATCCACCTCTCAATTTATTTATTTATTTATTTCATAATTTTATATACCGCCCTTCTCCCGAAGGACTCAGGGCAGTGAACAGCCAATTAAAATGTATACAAACACAGAGATAAATATGGTTAAAAAAGAATTAAATTATAGGCTGCCCCAATAAAAATCTAAAACCCCCGATTAAAATAAATTAAAACTTTCGTACCCCACCCTAACTAATCTAAAACCCCTTATTTAAAAATCCCATTTGAGTCAGCTCAGGCCGGCCTGCTCAAAGAGTCAGGTCTTCAGGTCATGTCTGAACGCCCTCAGGTCAGTGGTTGTTCGTAGCCCCGGGGGCATCCCGTTCCAAAGGGCGGGTGCCCCCACAGAGAAGGCCCTATTCCTCAGGGTCACCAGGCGGCACATAGAAGGTGTCGGGACCCGGAGGAGACCCTCTCTGTGGGAGTGCACCGGTCGGTGGGAGCCTACTGGCAGAATGCGGTCTTGTAAGTATTCTGGTCCGATGCCATGGAGCACTTTAAAGACCAAAACCAATACTTTAAAGCGAACCCGGAAGGCCACCGGCAAATATGGGAGTATCTCGACACCCCCATAACCACCCGCGCGGCCGCATTTTGTATCAGTTGAAGCCTCCGGGTACTCCCCGCAGGGGGCCCCATGTAGAGGGCATTACGGTAGTCCAGACGGGAGGTGACCAGGGCATGGGTGACCGTGCGTAAGGTGTCCCGATCAAGAAAGGGCCGCATCTGGCATATCAGGCGAACCTGATAAAAAGCCCCCCTGGAGATGGCCGTGATATGATCTTCCAAAGACAGCCGTACATCCAGGAGGACACCAAGATTGCGAGCCCCTTCTGTGGGGGTCAAGATCTCATCCCCAATAGCCAGCGATGGAGTCAACTGACTATATTGGGCTGCCGGAAACCACAGCCACTCAGTCTTGGAAGGATTGAGTCGAAGCCTGTTCCCGCCCATCCAGTTCCGCACACCCTCCAGGCAACGGGCCATAATCTGCACAGCATCGTTGGGGTGGTTTGGGGTAGAGATGTAAAGCTGAGTATCGTCAGCATAAAGATGACATTTCACCCCGAAACCACGGATGATCTCTCCCAGCAGCTTCACATAAATGTTGAACAGAAGAGGGGAGAGGACCGACCCCTGAGGCACCCCACAAATGAGGGGCCTAGGGGTGGACCTCTCCCCCCCGTCAACACAAATTGCGAGCGGTCCGAGAGGAAGGAAGAGAACCACCGCAAAACGGTGCCCCCAATTCCCAACCCCTCCAACCGCCGCAATAGGATACTATGGTCGATAGTATCAAAAGCCGCTGATAGATCTAATAGGACCAGGACAGAGGAATAACCTCTGTCACGGGCCCTCCAGAGATCATCTACCAATGCGACCAATGCTGTTTCGGTACTGTACCCAGGCCTGAAGCCCGATTGTAACGGATCTAAATAGAATGCTTCCTCCAGGTACTGAGGGAGCTGATGCGCCACTACACTCTCAACAACCTTCGCCACAAAGGGAAGGTTGGAGACAGGACGATAGTTATTTAAAAGAGCCGGATCCAGGGAAGGCTTGAGGAGGGGCCGCACCACCACCGTTTTCAGGGCGGTAGGAAGAACCCCCTCCGTCAATGAAGCGTTGACAATCCCCTGGAGCCAGCCTCGTGTCACCTCTCTGGAGGTAGAAACCAACCAGGAAGGGCACGGGTCCAGTAAACATATGGTGGCATTCAGCCTCCCCAGTAATCTGTCCACACCCTCGGCGGTCACAGGATCGAACTCCTCCCAGATAACCATCTCAAGACTTGCCCCAGACACCTCCCCCGGGACCACCCAACTGGAGTCCAGCCCATCCCGAATCTGAGCGATTCTATCATGCAGAAATCGGGAAAATTCTTCTGCCCTACCCTACAAGAGGTCCTCCCGTGCTCTCGGCTCAAGCAGAGAGTGGGTCACTCTAAACAGAGTGGCAGGCCAATTTTCTGCCGATGCAATAAGGGCGGAGAAGTGCAAATGCTTCGCCGCCTCTATCGCCACTAGGTAGGTCCTAATATAGGACCTCACCTGTGTCCGGTCAGACTTGGCACGACTCGTCCTCCAGATGCCCTCCAGACATCTTTTCCAGCACTTCATCCCCCTCAGTTCCTCTGTGAACCACGGAGCCAAATGGGATCTGTGCCGGGTCAGAGGTCGCAAAGGCACAACTCGGTCCAGAGCCTCAGCGGCCAACCTATCCCAGGTGGCCACCAAGTCTGCGGCCGAGTTATGAGCCAGAGTTTCTGGGAATGGCCCAAGCTCCATCTGAAACTGTTCAGGATCCATCAGGCGCCTGGGGCGGAACCATCTCCTCGGTTCCGCCTTCCTGTGATGGGGGGTGGCGGCACAGAAGTTCAGTCTAAGAAGAGAATGATCGGACCATGACAAGGGTTTTATAACTAGATCCCCAGCATGATCATTCAACCACTGACCAGAGGCAAAAATCAGGTCCAGTGTGTGTCCCCCCGTGTGAGTGGGGCCAGAAACTAATTGGGTCAGATCCATGGCCGTCATGGAAGCCAGGAACTCCCGGGCCACCCCAGAGGTTTCTCCGAGCGAAGGCAGGTTGAAATCCCCCATGACTAAAAGCCTGGGGGTCTCAACCGTCAGCCCGGCTATCACCTCGAGAAGCCCGGGCAGGGCCGATGACACGTGGCAGGGAGTCAGGTATGTTATCAAAAGGCCCATCTGAACCCCCTGACCCCACTTCACAAAGAGAGACTCACAACCAGCCATCTGAGGAATAGTGGCCTCCCTAGGACAAAGGACTTCTCTAATAATCGCCGCCACCCCACCAGCCCTTCCCTGAGACCTTGGTCGATGGAATGCTTGGAAGCCTGGTGGGCAAATCATCCCTTTGCTGCCATATGTTGCCTCCAGGATGGCCTCTAGTATTAGCCTGTACCTTCACTTCACATTTTATCCAACCAAGAAACCAAAAGATAATCAGTATGTTGATATAAGTTCCACATATGCTTTTGTCTTTCTTCAGCAGACTGCAGTGTCTGAAATAACACTCCCACCTTGCATCCTGTCCCACCTGCTTCTAAACAGTTGGCCCATGAGTGTTGCTGGATCATTCCCCATAGTATAGAGGTCATGGGAAATGCTTTTTGGAGATCTGGTCTCAACTCTGCCAAAGAAAATGTATATTTGATATGCCATCCCATCAAACAAAACAAAAACTCACCTTCATTTTACATTTTATGAGGATAAATACTTTGCTTATTTTTCCCCAAAAATAAAAAAAACTGGTGAAATTTTCATGAGTAGAATGGAAACAATATATTCTATCAACCTACATATGTAAGCAACCTCAAAAACTGTCCTGAAATACAAAATAAATTATAAACAATTCTGTGAATGTATCAGAAAAAACAGGAAGTTCCTTCATGGGAAAAGAATGAAGAATGGGTTTTCCTCAACATGGATTAGAAATGGGAAAATGGGGAGTGATGAGACAATTATTCCTAAACTAATATATTCTTTACTCCTTTATAATAAAAAAAAAGTTAAACTACCTTATGACCAAACCTTAGAACTGATTCAATTTGCAATACTTTTACATTGTTTTCAGTTTAATCTCTTCCTTCAGTGTTCCTGCTGTTTTTCTATTTAACCCCTATTTAAAATCCATTTGTATTTCTGACATAAGGCGAATAATGGCAAGTTGTACTAGTTGGCATCTTGGGCCTCAGGGTGAGAGGGCACTCAGCAAGTCTTTCTCTTCTAGCAGGTTTGGTTTAGCATGCTCCTTGCTGATTACACTGAGTGTTATTATCTCCACATTTCCACACCTATTTAGGGGTAACACATCACACTAAAGGCTATAAGATAAAAGTCTGGGAACTGAAAAAGCTCAGCTCTACAGCAATTATGTAAGGGTCAATCTGTTATCAAGTCTGAAAGTCAGAAACCCAGCTGTCATTTTCTGAAGTATTAATGTGCCTTGCACTCATGGTGCAGTTACTTTGAGAGAGAATACATGCAATGGGATATTTATTTTTTTGTTTACACTAGCCAATGAACATCAGTTCCCTGAGTGGTGTAAAAATCATTTAAAATATAAACCACATATAATGCAACTAAAAGCACAAAATTGTATGTTAACCAAGATAAAATCAGCAGTGGCTAAGATAAAATCACAATAACAGCAGAGTAAAACTAGCAACCAAACGGTGTGAATCTCTAGTAATTCCAAATACTGAGAGATGATGTGGTAACCCTAAATGTTTCATGCCTGGGAGAACAAAAATGTCTTCAGCTGATGCTGAAAGAATAATAATTTTGTTACTAAATAAGTCTCTGTAGAGAGGTTGTTCTAGTTAACAGGTGAGATGCCACTAAAATGAAGGCCCATACTTGCTCTCTATATGCTGAGCACCCAGAGAAGGGCCTCAATTAAAAAAAACCTTGGGGTTCAGGAGAATAGCTATGTGTGGAGATGCAATTTGAGAAAACCTGGCCCCAAATATTACTCATGATCAATTGATTATGTTCCATCAAGTCAATGTTGACTTTTGTTGATCACATAGATGCATTTCTTCCATGAATATGTTTTTAATCTGAACTTTCAGGTCTCCCATTATATACTCCTTGTCACTATAACTGAATCCATCTACCTTGCTGTTTTTCATCCTGTTCTCTTTCCTTCCATTTTTCCTAGCACCAAAGTTTCCCATAATACGCCCAGGTTATGAACAGATCTTCATGGAAGAAATTTATCTATGAGGGGCCAGGATAATTTGAACCTGATCATTTGTGCTTTTAATAAGAACTCTGGGTTGATTTATTCAATGTTTGATTTGTTTCCTTGGCTGATCATGGTAACCTTAGAATTCTTCTTCAACAGCAAAGCATCAGTATTCTTTCTATCTTGAAAAATAAAGTCAACACCTCAAATTGGGCAGGAAACCCACTGGTAGCCAGCACAATGAGTAAAATGTCAACCTATTGGTTAGTCCCGCATAAAATTCTAGTGGTTTTAATTCTCACTAAAGTTCTCAGACTGTTTTCAAAGGCAGCCAGGTGTGTAATTCATTACAATAATCCAAATGGGAAACTGCCAGGATGTGTGCAAAGCTCTTTCTATCTGGGTAGGCTCACTATTGTTCTATTGACCTCAGATAGAAGACACTTCAAGATACTAACTTTAAGTTTTAGCGATAGTGATGGACTTAAAGTACTCCCCAAGTACTTTAAGACAGAAATATATACTCTTGAGACCCCAGACAGAGATATTGGAGGATGCATCAAACAAACAGTTTGTGCCACCATTAACAAAGCCCCATTCCTGTTTGCATGTGATGAAACAAAACCATGTATAGGTAACCCACTATTTTGACCTTTCATAGAGTCACTTTTGGCCCCAAGATTGCACATTTCCCCACCCCACCCCAAGCTTTGAATCTGTTCTGAAGATTCCTCAAAAGTTATCACCTAAGGCAACAGGAAAAAATATTAAATACATGAATAGAGAATAATCATATTCATTTTAATTCAATGACACAGAAGTGCTGTTAGTTTTTATCTAACCCATGCCTGTTATAGTATCAAGTGTAGGTAGTCCTCGACTTACAGCAGTTTGTTTAATGACTGTTCGATGTTACAATGGCACTGAAAAGAATGACTTATAACCATTTTTCACACTTACAATCATTGTGGCATCCCCATGGTCACATGATCAAAATTAAGATGCTTGGCAACTGTCTCATATTTATGATGGTTGCAGTATCCTGGGATCATGTGATCACCTTTTGCTGCCTTCTGATAAGTGAAGTCAATGGGGAAGCCAGATTCACTTAACAACCATGTGACTAACATAACAATTACAGGAATTTACTTAACAATTGCTGCAAGAAAGATCATAAAATGGGGCAAAAGTAACTTAACAAATGTCTCGCTTAGCAACAGAAATTTTGGGCTTAATTAAGATAGTAAATTGAGGACTATCTATATATCTGTTGCAGTGGTGGGATTCAAACAAAATTTACTACTGGTTCTGTGGGTGTGGCTTGGTGGGCGTGGCAGGGGAAGGTTACTGCAAAATCCCATTCATTCCTCACCCCACTAACCTGCTTTCCAGCTCCATTCTCCTGTGCAGGGCAACAAAAGAAGATCCAGCTGATCAGCCGGACTCAGGAGGCAAAGAATAGGTGGTGGTATCAGAGGTGGCATTTGCCGGTTCTCCGAATTACTCCAAATTTTCGCTACCGGTTCTTCAGAACTGGTCAGAACCTGCTAAATACCACCTCTGATCTGTTGGCATGCTTCACAAAATCTGAGTGTGATCCTCAGTCCAGGAAGTTGGATGCCCTCATCTCAAGTAGGGATTTTTATTTAATTTTGTTTATTGATTGTATCCTGCCTTTATTATTATTGTTATTTACAAATAACTGAAGGCCATGAACATATCCAACATACTTTCTTCCTTGTATTTTCCTCACAAGCAAAACCCTGTGAGGTGGGTTGGATCTGAAAGAGTGTGACTTCCCAAAAACCATTCAGTTGGTTTTTATGGCTAAGTTGGAACTAGAATTCACAATATCCTGCTTTCTAGTATTGTGCCTTAAGTACTAGACCAGAGTGGTTCTCAACTGTTCCATCAGGGATAGACAACATTGATGCCCAAGGCAGGATCCCTCCAGCAGCCATTCCTTTTTCTAGAACAGTCACTCCTTCCTTCCAGATCATATTGTCAAAATTAAATAGCAAAACTCCAGTATTTTACTTGCTTTGAAAAAGATTTTTAGAATGAAAATATACTTCTCGACCCAATTTTGCCACCAGTTCCTACATTGGGAAAGGGGATTTTAACACCCTCTGTGAAAGAAGGATAAAGCTACACCAGTCTGGGGGAAAAGAATTTCCCATTTGAAGGGATTGCTTATAATACAATCTAGGAGGTGCCCAGATTTGGTTATATTTGCTAACTTCCAAAAAGAATGGGTTCTTTCTTCAGCTTTATTGCTCATCTCATGCGCAACTTAGCATCTATTTAGATACTAGCTCTGAAATGACAATTGCGCTTTTGCAGCATGCAAATTGTATTTGTAGTAAGGAGGAAAACAGCACTCTGTTTTTATTTCCTCTGGAACTGGAATCTGTCCAAATCATTGTAGCAGTGTACATATGAAACAATACCAATGGGGGTGCTATAGTAGTTGGCAAACTTTAATTGGTTGAGTTCTAAATGTTAACCGATTAATTGGTATCATTAATTTAATAATTCTTTAATCACAGATAAAAGTGGCCCTATTAACTTAATTGGAGCAGTCTCTGAAAATGGTATATCTATAGACCTGATATTGTTGTAACTTGTCCTTGGCTTCCATGCAGAAGTAATCATCTAAAACAAATGAATGATAATGTAAAATAGATATGCACAGGCTCGTTTCTATTATACACAACATTTTCCCTGGTTACCTTAGAACATCAGGCTTCACTTTAGGAGGATGAGAGCTTATCTGCATCCAATTGTCATATATCATCATCTCTAAAATTGCAAGAGACCAAAATCAGCAGCTGATTTCCTTGCTGGTATGACATACCTGTTTGTTTTGATTGGGGTGTTATAGGGCACCAGTATAATGACTCATTCTAGGCAGAATCTAAATACCAGAGCTGTGTTTATCCCAGTTCCATATGACTGGGGGCAAGGAGATCCAGGTTGAGATTATTCTTTCACTATAGAACTCATTGGGTGGCTGTGGACTACTTACTCTCTCAGCCCAAACTTTTTCACAGGGTTGCTGTGAAGATAAAACCTTGAACTGAACCTGGAAACAAAGTGGAATCCAATGCAGCATCTGAAACAAAGGTATAACACAATTATTCTGGGGGCATGAATAATTGTCTGTGCCACTGCATTCTACACCAGTTGAAGCTTCTGGACAAGGGCAGCCCCATGTAGACATTACAGTACAGCAGTTTTAATCTGGAAGTGACTATTATTGCTTTCCTTCAAAAAAAAAATTCTTCTTACTTTAGTCTACCACAAAGAGAGAGAAATACAGAAAGTGACACAAAAAATTGTGTTCCCTGAAAGGAGAAAGCTTGTATGTTTTGAAGGCATTTGAAAGTTTGAAAGCTACTTTAGCACAGACCTGGTGACAGCACATGAGTGACAATTTGAGGAAATTCATATTCTTTTTTTAAAAAAATTGCTTGCTTTAAAAAAAAACTATTGCTCACAAATTCATAAGTACAAATTGATGCACTCCACTGTCTTGTCCTGGCAATAAGACATTTTCTATATTTGGATGTCAGCCTTGTAGACCAGACAGAAAACATTACCAGGTAAGCTAATTCTACTTTATTATCTGGCTACATTAACAGAATCTTGCAAGTCTGAAAGTATAAATCTCCTCCTGCTTTTTGCAATCTAATAAATTAGGAGGGTCCTTTCTCAGCTTCTTTCTCCTCTCATTATACAGCTGCTGACTATGTTGTCTCTTGTCTGACTATTGCCTAGACTGCATCATTTTGGTCCATTTTCAAGGCATTCTTATATTCCTTTACATCAAACAAAAGAGAAAGTCGGTGTATGTTTGATGTGATGGATTGTATCTAGGATGGGGGACTGGTGTGTGATGGAGTATGTTGAAATGGCAATTTCTAAAGAAAAATGGAGCAAGGAAGGAGAGGAGACAAAAGACTACATTTTCCAGCACCTGGAAATGGACAGAGAAAGAGACTTAGGATAGCTATTCCCTAGAAACTCCCAATATATCTGTTAGGGTGAGAATACTATAGGTTTAATCTGGCAAGATTCTGTCTATATGATATGAGCAAATAAAGAACTGAACTTGGCTAAATTGTTCTAACCTGCATTAGATTGCCTGCTATCCCACCTCTAGAAGATCAAAATGTGGTATAGAGTAATCAATCATTCACTTATTCCACACTAGCAACCTTGTGAGTAGATCAAGCCAAGAATGATTCACTGGACAGGTCCATGGTTATCCAGTAAGATTCTATGGTGACCATGGATTTGAACTTGGACCTTCCTAACTCTAGTCCACATTGGCTCTTTAATTATGTTAGAAACTCAATTATTCCATTTCTCAGGTGGGTGGATATTTCTGTTTTGATTAGCCTATGACTGGAAGCTATTACATCTGGGAATCCTCAACTTTCTTGAACTCTGCTCCATTTTTAAAATGGTAAGCATAGGCAATAACTACTCTGGCTTTATGACCTTGCAGGAACTCTTTTTTCCTTTAATTGTGGAGTGGGTGAGCTAAATTATTCTGATATAATCCTCTCCTTCATGGAAAATCCAGTTTACAAAGAATTTGGAAGTGGAAGTTTACAGTCTGATGTCTGAAAACTTTATTATTACTTTATTACAAACTGATTTCTTCTTGCCTTACATCTTAACAACATATAATGCTTTTGAATTGGATTAGATCAGATTTCTTAGATATATTGTAACTCACTGTTTGAAAACCGAGCATCTTTCTTATTATTTCAGCTTGAAAACTAGGACAGATTAACAACTGATTTAAATGCTGACCTAGAACTGCCAATGAGAAGGATAACAAAAGATTGTGAGTGTGCATCCAAGCTTCATTTCCCCTTCATGTGTATCTGTGCAAACTCAATTTGTGATCAGGTTGGTTACACAAGATAGGGTTTTATTTTTTCACAGTCTGCATAATACAAAAATAAAATCATCTTCCAGGATGACAAAATGGTCAAAAGAATGGTCAAGATGGTTTATACCTTAACTGAAACATTAAAAAAACAGGTGCGAGCCTTTACACACACACACACACATACACACACACACACACACACACACACAGAGTGCTATGTATGTAATAATGACTAGAGTTTTACCTGACAATCCCCACAATTATTTCAAAACAAAGGAAATTGAGGAGGATAGTCTAGAATTCCCCATCTTGCAAAACAAAGGCAGGAAAACGCCAGAAGTTATTGTCATGGTCATTATTGTTAATTTGCCAAGCTGTCACTCTTTACTCTATGAAGCAGCATCAACAATAAAAGATATTCTCCCACCCTATCCAACCTACCCCCCAAACAGCTATTGTTTATCTCCAGTAGGGTTTCACCTGCTGAGGGGTTGTCTTTCATTTCTGCCTGCCAGCCTCACCTCACACCCTGACAAAGCCTTCATGGAGCAAGGCCTGTCTGTCAGCTGCCTTCTTATATTTTTCTACCCCTTCTTGATAATAAGTTACTGAGTTCCTTAGATTTATCTTGTGTTAATGTCATGCAGGTTTCAGATTGCAAGATGCACAAGAATCAGATACACAGCCAGAGAAACAGCTATGCCCCTGCTCTTTCCAATGCCCCAGTTTTCTCTGTGTATGTATGTATGTATGTGTTTTGTGTGTGTGTGTGTTTCTAATATTCCAGACTCCTGTACAAATCCAGGTCTGGTTTTAAAACCTGCTTTCCCTTTCATTTTCTTCTGTCTCTCTCCCTCTCTCTCTCTCCTCTTTCTTTCTTTCTTCTTTCCCCCCCATCTCTGCATCCCTCTCCTCTCCATCCTTCCCCCCTCCCAACCTTTCTGTGCTGTGCTCTCAGGGGGATGTCAGCACTGCTGCAGCATCACTAACAGGCTCATCCAGAAGGTTGGGAAAGAGGGAGAGGCGGAAGGGGGGGGGGGAGAGAAAAAGCTGAATGAATGGGCATCGCACCAGTGATCATTATGGGGAGAACGGCGGCTGTTGCACAGAGAGGTGGATTTTTTTGAAGGAGGAGCAAAAGTGTGTGTGTGTGTGTGTATTGATAGTGGTGGTGGCAGGGAGGACAGAAGACAAGGAGAGGAACAGAAGAGTTGCCACAACAATTCACACCAGTCTTCATCACAAAGCTTTCTTTGGACAACTACGCCATGGCAAGAAGGTAGTGTCAGCACACATGGGTAGTTGTCTCTTCCAGTGACGCCCCAGGTGAGTCCGATGCAGTCTTCATTCTTATGATGCCAAATGTTGGGAAGCAAAGAGGTGGCGGGGCTTCACGTGATACCTTTACCTTTGCCACCGTTTGCTCTGTGAGGGGAAAGGAGGGGAGCTAATGCTGCTAAAGCGTTGCCTGCCTCTCTAAAACAGGAGGAGGGATAAATCAGAAGAGGGTGCTTGTGGAGTGGCACACCTTGTCATCTTACTTCCCCTTTTGTGCAATCCCCCCCCCCCTTTCCCTCCTGCTGGTGTTTCCCACAGGCAACTTAGTGTGTTGTTGTGATACCCTGAGATCAGCCTGGGTAGTTCTGCTTCCTCTTCACTTCTAAGACCTTAAAACGTACCTGGTTGCCTTGCCAGTCTCCACTTCCTAGGAGCCTTTATGAGAGGAAGGGGAAACAATTGTCATTCATGTGGGATGGGGGAGGGGGTGTAGGAAGGAGAGAACGGTGGAGAATAATGTGGAGAGGCAGGGAGCCATTTCACGCTATCCCGCTTGGCAGCAGGATCCGAGTGTTTGGTGTTGCTATTGATTTTATGCGTCACGGAGTCAGATACCATGGTGATGGGCAGGGGCGAGATGGGTGGGTGGTTCGCATTCAGGCCCACTAAGTTAGCTTGAAATAACAGGCAGGCACGAATGTGGGCAATATCATTCTGCCATTGGCAGGTGGCAGAGTCAAAAGGGTCTGGGCTGCTTTTGGACAGCCTCAGAAATGGCCCTCACTGAGTGAAGGAGCTGTCAGAACAAATCAGCGAAGGCACCATTTATTTATTAGGAGTTCTGTAGCTTGCTTTCCCAATGGAGTAATGCTCTCCTAACCAGAAAACAAGAGCAGCAATAACGATGACAAAAAAAGAAAGAAAGAAAAAGAAAGGGAAAAAAAACTTAAAAATAAACCAGGTGGTTAACCTGGTTATGCCTGCAGAGGAGAGACATGTGTCCTCGGGGTGGGGGCAGAGAGAAAACTAAGAAAAAAAATTGCCAACTCACATGGAAAAGGCTCATGTTTAAAGCTTTGTGCTGATTGTCTTGGTCATATTCTGCAGTCTTCCTGAATCTGCACCCAAAAAGCAACGCACTGATTTCACAATTGGTCACTGAGCCTGTATTTATGTGGCTTTCTTTCTACCTCTAAAAACAAACAAACAAAGGGACATGTGTGCTGTGACAATGAGAAGCTTGACTTCTGTGACAGGTAAAATGCCTGGGTTTGTGGTGCATGTGTGGGATGACTAAGCGAGCCTGTAGTAGCTGATTCGTGTGTGGAAATGTGAGAAGGAACAATTTGTCTAGTTTGCATGTATATGTGCATGTGTATGTGTGTATGTGTTTGAGAGAGAGAGAGTGAGTAAAGGAAAGGAAGGAAGGATGGGAGCATCCTGTTGCAAGAAGGGAGAGAGAGTGTGTGCATCAGCCAGTGGCAATTCCATTCCATAACTTGTAGCAATGATTTGTGACACATTGCTTTGGCAGAGAATATCCTTCATCCACACGTTTCAAATAATTTCTTTGACAATAGCATGAGCACAGGAAGAGAAGAAAAAGGAGGGCAGCTTTCTGAAATGAAACAGGAAAATCTTCTTTATTACATGACCATTTGTGTGCTCATAGAATGATTAGCATGATGAAACAGATTAGGAAAGACAGGAGGAAGTTTTAGATAGCCCCATGCGTGCATTCTAGCCTGATATTCTTGCCTTATAATGACCTTGAGATTGCCTACCGATCATCAGGGGCTTCTTGAATGTGAAAAATCATGGAAGTACAGGCTGAAAGGCGGAGTGTTCCTAAGGGAAGAAGTTTGAAATATCTAAGCAGTTCTCTTTCATCATTGACAGAGATGTTGGAGAAAAGAACTCGAGTGACACAATGAACTCAACAAGGTTTTATATTGATAAATATTATTCTTATCGATTTATCTTATTTTTCCATCCTACTTTGCTGTTTGCATCTGGAAAGGACACAGCCCTTACTCTGCAGTGTAAAATATCGTGTGATAGACGTAGTTGCTGAGTAGCTCAAGTGGCTGCTTACTAAAACAACTAAGAAGTACAGCATAAGACCACTGAATTATTTCCTGTTTTTATTATGCTCCGTTTGCCTTGCATTATGCTATGGGAATCTAACAGCAACAAGGAGCACATGCTGTGCTATATGGAAATCAGCAGGGGGCGCTATGGTGTAAAGTGCTACTTTTTTCAACAGAGAAGGCATCAAAGCTGGTGATTGAGACACAGACAGTGCTTTGCAGGTGGAAATAGTGAATGTATAATTCAGTAACTTCTTCCACATGCATCGAAAATTCCTATATGAATCTCTTCTCTGCATTATGACTGTCTTCTTTGGTGGAACTACTGGCTGGTGGTGAACAAAGACCACAGCTTGATAAAGAGTAAAACTCAATGTAGGAAAGTGTTATTTTCAAAAACTTAGTTACTTTTTTGTAAAAGAGCAGCTTATAGATTCTGAGAAGACTCCCATAAACATCATAGCTTTCTTCTAGAATCAAATATAAATAGGGCAGAGTTGGCCAAGAGAACCTGCACTAACTTTAAGTACATGATGAAAAAAAGATTGCTATGCCAAATAGTAATGTCATAATGTCACAAAAACAAAATCTTTATTTTGGTCATATAATGTGTTGTGGTTTTCTAGCCATGTCATGATATTTTCAAAGAACTACAGATACTGGAAATACACTATTATTTTACAGAGCTACATCACAGATATAAAATTAATTTGTTAAAACTATATTTTGATCTTACTCCCACCCCCCACCCCCATTCCTGACCTCAATTGTGTTTTAGTCATAATAATTCTGTTTGCTTTAGAAGACTTATGATGAGACTTTGAGCTGAATGGGAAGTTTTACTAGTTTCCCTCATTTGTATCAAACCTCAAAATAATGAACAATATCAAGATTGTTTAGCAGCCAGAACAAATTGCTCTCACAATACGTTATGTACAGTTCTCTCTACGTTTGTCTAATCAGTCAAATAGCAAAACCCAATACAAACTTTTAAACAGGCCTGCACATGAATAAGCAGAACTAGTAAGGAAGATTTTCACAACAGAAACAGGTCAGGATTTATTTTCCCACCTACCTACATGATTTATTCATTGCATTTTCATCTATATTTGATCCACATCAGATATATGGAACAAACTTGATTTTTTCCCCCTGGGTTTTAGATTTCTTTGCAAAGCTTCCACAAAAGGGATAAAAAGTGGTGCTAAGCCCAAAAGTAATTGCCATAAATCCTAATCAATTAACAAAAATTAAGTTGTTAGCACAGTATTTTGAACTAGAAAGATAACCAAGGTGACCAAGAACAATCCTGAAATGCATAGTTGACTGTAGTAGGTAGGAACAAAGTTTTTTTACTTCAATTATGACTTTAAAACTTCTTTGTTTTTAATCACACATATGCCAGCATCTCACAGAACAGCCAGACACATTCAAAATATGAGTACGATGGCAGGAATTAAAATCCAGCAAATTCCGAAAGCATCTGGTAGGGGAAAGGAAGGGAGCTCTGGTTTAAGGATTATACAGTATGTAGTAGTCATCTTCAAAACTGATTTCAAGCGCAAACCACTATTTGCAGATCCTCTTGAAAATAGTAAGGCATTACAGTATATATGTGTGCTTGAACAAATGTAATTAAGGATGTTGTGTTCTAAATTATGATGTCCATCAAAATGCCTCACCTGTGTATTTCTTTGATAATGATCTTGATTTTATAAAACAAGTTTTTTTCTCTGCATCTGGAACTAGCTACTATTATGCAAATTAACACTAGCTAATTCTATTAACTTCAAGAGAATTATGCAGGTATTCAAAAGAAATATAATGGATTATCTAATACCAGGAGTATATTTTGTGCAGACATACCTGCCCAGCCTTTTGTGTTTCTGAAATGGAGCCTTTAAAATGAAAAATTGGCAGAGAAGTTGGAAGGAAAATCCACTTCCTCTGCAAGGAAATAGCCAAATGCTTTATGCATATGTCTGGTAAGGTTAGATGGCCAGGAGAATGTTTCAGAAACAAACGTTCAACACTATGCTGTGTGCCATGCTTTGATCTACATCTGAAATAAAGTGATGACATTTCTCTAGATATTTAAGATATATTTAATAATTTACCATCTCAAAAAGAGAAATGGTCCATCAGCTTTAAAGTAGGTGAGTTATAAGAGCTACTGTTCAAGGCAGATGCTTTGTACGTTGACCCTCTTGTATTCAATCAAGGCATTTTCAGAAAGACTACAGAAGGCTTCCTGCCTGAAACTCTACAGGACTTCTTCCTGATAATGCAGACTGATCTTCTCAGTCTGGTTATCTCTGGGGAATCTTGTACTACCATTGTTATCATTCCCAACTACTGTCTTTGGCTGAAAGGAATCAACAGGCTGACAGTATAGTAAATCCATACTCTCCATGAAGATCACAAAATTATTTTGAACTATTTGCATCTATCTCATCTTAGCCTGATCTATTTATATGATTGTTGTGGGCATAAATAGTTATGGAAGAGTCAAGTCACTGCCTTGAATTCTTGTAAGAAAGAAAGGAAATAGATGATATCAATAAATGTGATAAAATTAAAGAATTGGATCCAAATCCATGTTTCCTAATCTATATGGAAACTCAAATTAAGGTAGATGGCTGACCCAATCTTGCTTCAACATCACCATTCTGAGCAATGGTTCTTCAGTCTAACTCTTCTCACTCCCCAATCCATTTTGAGCCAGAGGTGTGTTATAATTACAAAGCATTCCCCAGCCAAGAAAAAGATTTTACTTGATGATTTTTAAAAACAATGGCACCCTGTTTCTTTTGCTTTCTCTCCCTTGCTATTTTTCTGGAATGCAGATAAGAGTGATAAACATCACCTGGTTAATAATGAGTGAGCCAGCTCAGGTCTTTCTCAAGCACTCTCTCACCTGGTATCCTTTACCTGGTAGGATTAAGTTACAGCATTTGCTGCACCTGCCCTATTTCTTTCACCCCAGCAGGTATAATGAGGTTGCATTGAATGAATCCTTCCTTGATGTTTCTCTCTGTTTTGTCTCACCACCTTTCATATTTACATTATTATTATTTAAAAAAAACAGTGCTTAATAAAATAAAGTATGCTAGCAAGGAAAAGCATAACACAGTTAATTTTTAAAAAGATTGAAGGGAAAGTGGTAAAGATAAAACCTAGTAATGGCTTACAACTGGAACATTAAAAAACTGAAGGCTTGATTTTGGCTACTCAACGGTAAGCTATTTGAACTAATGCAATCAAGATTAGAACTGAAAAAAATCGAATGATTTTTAAAGTACAGATTGTACAAAGAAGCAGAAAAGATAGTAGATCATAGCTCATGCAAAAAGATCACATAAACAATGACACAAGTTACCAAAATGATTCATTGGAACATCTGTAAAAATTATCACATACCTGTAATGAAAAAATTGGTGAGAACATAGAGTTGAAATAGTGAAAAATGAGCAGGTTAAAATATTGAGGGATTTCCAAATACAAAACTGATACAGACTTAGATCATACAACACCAGATTTAATTGCTATCAAGAGAGATAAACTGGATAAATTATGTGGTAATACCAGTGGATGGTAAAAGACAAAAAATTGGAGAAGATCAAAAAATACCAAGATGTGAAAATCAAAATTGAAAAATAGTGGCATAAACTGACCATGGTGATCCCAGTCATGATTCTAGTACACTGGGTGCCTCACCCAAAAATCTTGGATGGCACACAGAACATCTATGCATTGACAACATTTCCATCTGCCAGTTGCAAAAGGCCACACTGCTTGAATCTGCACATGTACTATGCCAATACATTATAGTAACCTAGATTCTTCAGAAGAACTTGATGCATATGAAGGCTAACACCAGCTAAAGAACTGGTAGCTATGATTTCACATTGTTGTTAATCAATAATAATAATAATTCAAGAAACAATATCTGCCTATCCCAGGTCTTCAGAAGGAATTGATAAGTGGATAAAATGCCAAAGACATCTAGATATCTGGCTAACTGCAATGAATCACAATGAAGGGATAGTCTTTCTTGAGCTTCTGTAAGCCTTCTCTAGTATCTAGAAGACATTGGGGTGTGAAAATCAATCTTAAATAAATAATCTATCTGTGTAGCAGTTCCCAACATTTTTAGGCTTGAGAATAGTGCAGGCACACTCTTTTTTCACTAATGTAGACCTGTTCCAATTTAATAAAGGTTCTAAAGTAGAATACATTAAGAATCCATTCTGAACAAGGTTGTAGTCGTAAGTCATACATGCTCCATTCAGCAGTTTAAAGCTTTGTTTTATCAAAGATACTGATGAGAAACTACTTTGTATTCAGTTTGAAAATAGCTTCTATCACTTTTGGGAGAAAGTCCTTGGTGTAAAGTCTTTTCTCAGATTGCAGTTTCATTTAAATTTCCAAAATCTCTGTGTACTATATAATTAATACTAGGTCTAAAAGCAAGATCTGTGATTTCCTTTTAACAGATCAGTATCTCTATCCACTTCTTTACTGTTTTAAGTAACTCTATCCTACCAGTTACTTCATGTCTGAACAGAGAGTTCAGTTTTCTTGTATAACGTAGAGAGAAAATATAAACTCAATCCTTTTTTAGTTTCTGTGTGTGAGATATGTAAGATACTACAGCATTTTTCTTGGACTCTGTAAAAGGGTTTCTGATGTCAGAATATTCTGGAGTGGGAGGTGTTCTGTAGTTTCTTCCTAAATAACTAAAACCAGCTGCTAAGGTTATTTTGAAATTACCATTTGCATAAATATTTATATTTATCCCATAGAGAAAGTTTGTTTCTTTACAAAGAATAGGTAGCCTTCGTCTTATGACCGTTAGAAGTTACAATAGCTTTGAAAAAAGTGACGTATGACCATTTTTCACACTTACAACCATTACAGCATTGCCATGGTCATGTGATCAAAATTCGGATGCTTGGCAACTGATTCATATTTATGATGGTTGCAGTGTCCCACAATCATGCAAAGTCAATGGGGAAGCCAGATTCACTTAACAATTGTGTTACTAACTTAATAACTGCAGTGATTCATTAACAACTGTTGCAAGGAAAGTGGTAACATTTATTTATCAAGTTTATCAATGGGGCAAAAACTCACATAGCAACATAAATTTTGTGCTTAATTGTAGTAATTAGTCGAGGACTACCTACACCAGGGGTGTCAAACTCATGTTGTCACGTTGGCATCACACATTATATCAGGACTTTCCTCCTCTTTGCTAAACCAGGCATGGGTGTGGCCACACACGATGCATCTGGTCCATGGCCCAGGAGTTTGACAGCCCTGACCTGCCCACCAAAACTTGGTTATGTCCCCACAACCGTTGCTCTTTGTACCGTTCAGCAGATGCTGTTACTATATGTAGTAACTTTCTGTACAGTCCTTTTCTTTCTGTACAAACACCTATTGAGAGCATGCTCTGAAAAGAGGAATCTGCTTGCACAAGAAATGCTTGGTTGGATTGCTTTTTTTTCTTTTGTGCAGCTTTCAGAAAGACTTGAAGAGTAAATTTGCCCTTTTCAAAATCATTGTTGAAGCTTCTAGTATTTGGGGAGTGCAGGTTGCCTCCTGTGAGTCACTCTCAAGTCATCTTTGCTTTGTGAACTTGGTTTGATCAACTGAGATTGCCTTACCAGTTTTATTAGTTTTCTGAAGTCTTAACTCCCTTTCTTTCAGATAAACCAAATTATCTCTAAAAAAGCTCGTATATTTTTATAAGCAGTCTCACTGTTGTATTGTATAAGGTCCTTGGCAAATGGCTTCCGAGCTTTAATGGAAGCAAACCCTCTCATTCCTCCTTGATGCACTTTCAGAAAAAAAATATCTTAGTTGCCCTCTTAGTAAAAAGGAAAAGGAGGCATGTTTGCTGCTGGCTTCTTGTACTCACAGTTCATTATTCTGTTGACCTGTTTATTTTTCCTTTGTAGAAGAAAAGGGAACTAGGCAGGGAAAAAACTAAACCTTTCTTCTCTTTCAGCCATGCTGCAGAATTAATTAGCATTTCTTGCTTGGCCAAGGGTTAGATTAGAAGGCTTCCTAGGCCCTTTCCAACTCTGTTATTCTGAAGCAGGGAACTCTTCTTCATTACTAGATTTAGAAGATACCCTGGTTATGAAGTGAGTTGAGAATTCAAATAGAATAAACAAACATGGGAAATTCCTAACCCAGGTATAACTTAGTCCTGCCTTGGTATAATAACTCAACAGAAGTTTTCCATAGAGCTATAAATGAGCTGTGTTTTCATCTAGAATTGTGAAACATTTTGCTTCACTATGCTAGCATCTGTTTTACTTCCATTTACATGATTTTTGATTGCTCTGAACATGCAGCTGCTTATTGTCTCCCCTCCTAAATAGTTGTTATCAGACAATGCAATGATTCATAAAATCAGAGCAAGTTCCTGAGCGACCAGTGTTTTAGTCCAATGAGCTGAGGCAATTGGGCCATCCATTAAACAAAACAATATAAAGCTTTGGTCTGATGACTTTGATGTCTGACAGTGAATATTAATTCTTCATGCACCTCAGCTTATCCTTTGCTGATACCAGCCAAGAAAAAAAATTGCTTTTTATCAAAGCCTACTATGGGACAGGATGGGAAGTAAATACTCTGTGGACTCATTAAATTACTAACAATCAGGAAATCAAGAGTGTTGATTTTTAGTCTGTTTCCATTAAGGACAAATCACATTTGTGTGTGGGGAAGGGGCAAGAGAGGTAAGGAGAGTGTGAATTTGTTATTCTGCTACCTCAACATGCAAGAAGCGATGTTGAAATAAAAATACAGATAGTAAAAATTCAACATGCAGGAGCTGCTGTTGAAGTAAAAATGATCTCCCACCCCATAAGAAATTACTGAAAGTCAAGGCAACATTAATATCAATGTGTAACATCCCCAGGAATCTTTGTTACAGATGACATACAACTCATTCTCTTTACATTGTGTTCACCTTTGGATTTTTATTTTTGGGCTTTCATTTACAAAACTATGGATTTAAGCCAGCCACTTGCTGGCATTTTGGAGGTGGGGAGCATTGTGTTCTCTTCTCCTCCCAGTGAGGCATCCTTACTATAATTATAAGCCAAGAAAGACCGTTCCACTCTCATTCTCTGGATAAAAATATCAAGGGGTTTGAGAGACAGAATGTTCCCCATCCTTGCATTTCATTCTGGATTTATGACAGCCTTGGCAAAAAGGGACCTTCGTTTATTGAAAGTCAAAGCAAAAGATCCTAGTTTTCCAGAGATTCTCAGATAATATTTTTAAACTGAATGTTTAGTATCATGGAAAGCAAGCTATTTCATTCCAACTTTGACTCATTGATTTATGCTGTCTACACTCAGCAGTAATTCTTAACTAGGACTCCAGACAGATCTTTTTGAAGATTACTTTGAATCTGGAATCTTAATGCATGCACAATGTGATTTCTGCTGCTGAGCTATGGACAATCCTGAAACATAAAATATTGAAGGGACAGGGTGGTATTTCAGAAAAGCACATGAAAGCCAAGGCTCACTTATTCGATGAATCTAGCAAACAAAAACCTTTGCGTAGAATTGCCCTAGCATGCTGATAGTTTAACAATTTCCTGAGATGGACTTTAATTGAATTTAGTCTTTGGATAATTTGCATAAGACTGCAGACTCCCTCTCTAATTACTCCTTCAGTTCCACTTGTACCAGCTCCTCCTCTGCTACTGCATCTAGGAACCCAAATTATGTTTTTTTTTAATCAAATGAAAACATGCAAATATGTGCAAATTATTTTTAAGGTGCACAGTTTAAAGCATTCTACAAAAACACGTATTTTGAACAAAAAGCAGTGTAAATATGAGGAACTGTAGTGTACAAATAATATAGTATAACCTCTGTATTGACATAGTAATACAGAGTATTACTAACATAGTAATTTTCTAAGTTATACATAAAAAAACCTCAAAACTTTTAAAGCATTGCATTTTTTTCTTACAGAAATCATCTTGCACAGATACAACTGGAGTTTTGTAACTGTATCTGCTAATGTCATGCAGATTTCTGGAAATAATTTACTTCTAGATTCCCTAGATAAAAATCATAGTTTTTTTATCCATGTTACATGATGCCTTCTTTTTCAACAGAGCCCTACAGAAATAGTTATTTGTAGAAATGTTAGTACATTCATAAAATCTTCATATTTGATTGGCTGTTTTTGAGGACACTTTTCCTCTTGCAAGTATAGTGTCATTTTGCAGTGTGTCATTTGTATTTCATGCAATTCATAAAGGCTTTTGGGGCAGTTTCCATTTTTGAAGCTGGATACCTCTGTAAATAGCATCTCTTCTTGCTGAAAATTGTGTCGAACTTTTCATAGTGTATCAAAATAAGCAATTAACCAAAGCTGAAGCTGTTACAACAGTCTTTCCCAGGAGCATGCTGAAGTTGCAAATTTTACCCTTATCCGTTTAATAGAAATGGAATTATTTTCATTTTCATTTTATTTATTTATTGAATTTATATTGCCGCCTATACGCCCATGGTGATTCAAGTTGGCTTACAGAATGTAAAACCATATTTAAAAACAAACAAACAATAAAAACTAACAAAAAAGAATCAAATAAATTAATAAAGTACAATAGAACAAAATCTGGGAAAAAAAACCATCCCCCAACTCCCCCCCAACTCCCCCCCACCCCGACAACAGAAGATCACATGAGCCATTTGATGGGTTCCATCCCTCTCTGGGTTCCCAGGCCCACTGGCAGAACCAGGTCTTTAGTGCCTTCTGGAGGAGTGCTAGAGTGGGGGCCATTCTAATCTCTGGGGGAATGATATTCCAGAGAGAGGGAGCCACCACAAAGAAGGCCCTTCTTCTGGGTCCCACCAGGTGTATCTCCCTCAGGGATGGGACCTGCAACATTCCCTGCCTCCCTACTCTGATGGATCAGGTAGATGTGACTGGCAAGAGATGGTCCCTCAGATAACCTGGTCCCAAGCCATTTTACCTTTTATATATTTTTTAATTTGATTTGTCAGTCGCTTACAAGAAAATAGATATAACTATAAACATGAGTAAGAATACAGGAAATAGGTATGAATAAATGGGGGCAATAGGACAGGGATGGTAGGCACGATGGTGCACTTATGCATGCCCCTTACAGACCTCTTAGGAATGGGGTGAGGTCAATGGTGGATAGTTTGAGGTTAAAGGAGTGGGGGTTAGAAGATGTAACAACAGAGTCAGGTAGTGCATTCCAGGCATTGACCACTCTGTTGCTGAAGCTGTACTTTCTGCAATCAAGTTTGGAGCAGTTAACATTGAGTTTGTATCTGATGTGTGCTCTTGTATTGTTGTGGTTGAAGCTGAAGTAGTCATTGACTGGTAGGACATTGTAGCAGATAATTTTGTGTGCTACGCTTAAGTCTAACCATAGGTGCCATAGTTCAAGGTTGTCCAAGCCCAAAATCTCAAAGCCTGGTGATAAAGGGCATTCTGTTGCGAGCAGAGGATGTAATTACATATAAAGAAATCAAAGTTAGTTGTAAGAAACTAAAGGGAAGAGACTTTTATGAGTTTTTTTTTATTTGAATAAATTGAAATTAAATGCATATAACATTGCTTGAAATGAAGACACATGTCAAGGACACAGTTTTGAGAATTCCAAGCAAGGTTGGAAATAGGTCTTCAAGCACATGGATAGAGAAAGGTAAAACAGGTGACATCTTGGATGATCTTTGTGTTTTTCACTGCAAAGGATAATGAATCTGTAACTTGCACCACGAGCACATCTGAAATAATTGATCTCATGTATTAACATTTGTTAATCTTTATAACACATAGTATTTATTAATTCCACTTCACAGTGCTGTAAACAGTTTTTGGAAACCTATTCCAGGTTGGATAAACTGCTGTTGATGTTTCATATTTTTATATTAAACTGCTTTAATAGGAGGGCTCTGGGGAATAAAAATGGGAAAAATGTGGGCGGGCTGAGCTTCTGTTTTTCTGTGCTATACTGCAGGGAGATTCAAACATTTTGTTATATATTGCATGCAGCAGCTGTTCTCTCATCTAAGGATGGCAAACCTGAAACTGCATGCCAAGCTGTCATTTAAACGCTGATTATTTATTACTGCATGTATTAAATGGGCAAGACAAAGGTGATGGTGAGGAGAATATAATCTGAAAAGGGAAGGAAGAGGGGCTGGCTGGCATTGGTTAATTATGATTGATTATTTGCCATCAAGTCAGTGTTGACTCTTAGCAACCACATAATTTGATTTTCTTCATGATGATAGGTCCTTAGCCTGATCCTTCAAGTCTTCCAATATTACACTCATCATAATGCAACTGAGGCCACCCTCCTTACTCCTGGTCATTCTCTTCTCTCTTCTTCTACGTTTCCCAGAATTAGAGCCTTCTTCAGAGAGTTAGAACTTCACATAATATGTCCAAAGTAGGACATTTGAGCCTGATCATTTGTGCCTCTACTCGGGGTTGATCTGTTCAATTATCCTTTTTTTTTCTTCTTGGAAAATGTCAAGGATACTTGCAGGGTATTGGAGAGTATTGGAAGATTCTTCTCCAATACCAAAGTTCAAAAGTTTTTAATACTCTTTCTATGTTGCTTCTTCAAAATCCAACTTTTGCTTCCATAAGTGTCATAAGGAATGGAATTGCTTGTACTATTCCGATCTATGTACTGTAAGTATAGACACATTAAATGAGTATGTTTTTCAAGGCCTTTGTGGCTGCTTTGCTGAGTGCTATTATTTCTTAAGTGTTTCTTCCTTTATGTTAATAATCAATCCTAAAAGATCTAAATACCGTTTCACTACTTTCATTGCCAATTGTAAGGCTGGTTGTTATACCTGTCATCATTGGTTTGGGTCTTCCTTATATTTAAATTTAGTCCCATTTTTTCACTGTGCTCATTGAATTTTATTACTCAATTACTATAGCTTTCCTGTATATCCAGCATGTAGGTTTAACAAATATGAGTGGGTAAAGTCTTGTCTCATTCTTTTGCCAAATTGTAACCAGTCTGTTTTACCAGCTTCTATCACTCCTGTGGCTTCCTGACCTGTGTGTACATTTTGACACAATTGAAGGCCTTTCTATAATCGAAGACATACTGATTTGTTTTTAATATTATTTGGATCTATCAGTTATCCAGAAAACAACAGCAATAATGTTTTGTATTCCACTGCGATTTCTAAGGCCAGCTTGAATACTTGATATCTCTTTTTCGATGTAAGACTCCTATCTGCATTGTATGAAGCATTACTTTGTTAGCATGTGAAATTAAGTATATTATATAATAGTTTAAGTAATGTATAAGCAGGGGTGGGTTTCTACCCATTCTGTCCACCTCTGTAGAACCGGTAACTCTGAAGAGCAGCAGGCATAAAACCGGTTCTATGTCTGCTGATGTTTTTGCCCACCTGCCCATCCGGGCTCTTACCTGATCTTTATTTCCTGATTTTTCAACTTCAGCTGCTGAACGAGGCACAGCTGCAGTTAAAAAAGCAGGAAAAGAGGGCTGTTTCAAAGGCTGCTTCTCTGCACACAGCGTGCTGATAACACTTTACAGGCAACGATTTACAGATTTACAGTTGCCTGCAAGCATGCAGGAAAGCACATCATAAAACACCAAACCTCATAAATCCTGAACCGGTAGTTAATATCCCACCCTGATATTTTAGGGTCAATATCCCACCCTGATATTTTAGTATCCTTTTTGCAGGGTATTGGAATGTAGATGACCTCTCCCAATCTGTTAACCACTATGCCATTCTCCAGATGTGGTGACGTAGATTGCTTATAACTTATATTGATTCTTCTTCTTCTGTTTGTCATATTCCTTTGGGTAATCTAACAGTTCCTGTAGTAGTTTGAGGGTGGAACCTCTTTCTGAATTTAGAGATGTTTTAAAAGATTTTTCTACTTTGTCCTGTTGGTTTCCACCTTCAATTTCTTTATGTATGTTGAAATACTGCTTCTTGTCTTGTCTAACAACTCTCTTAAACTTTTAAGTTCATTCTAAAGGAACTCTTAAGGAGCTCTTTCTTGGTTTTGAATTTTCTTCTTTTGTTAGCAATTTCCATGCTTTGTTCTGACATCCAGTTTGCTTTCATCTGTTTTTTTCCATCTTTGGTGGTCACGTTCATCTTTAACAACATATTTAAGTTAATTCCACAGTTCGTATAGCTCTCTACCAATGAGATTCAGGACAGTTCTTGATCTTCTTGAAAATGATGGGTATATTCTCAGGATCATATTGTGGAAACTGGTTGGTTTTATTCTTATTTATTAAATGTTTATGCTACCCATCTCCCCTATAAGGTGAGTCTGGGTAATATTTATTAACTGTGGGAAATATTTATCTCTTATTCTTTAATTTAACCTGAAAGTCACACAGGAGCAGTTCATGATCTGTTCCACACTCATCATTTGATCATGTCTTTGATGCTACAGTTGAACTATTCCACCTCCTTTTAGCAATAATACAGTCAAATTGATTTCTATCAATGCTGTTTTTCTTAGTAGCATGTTGATTGCCGTAGGACTGGAGGCGCCCATTATCTGTCATTATATCGTCAATCATTTTAAATTTTCTATCTATGTAGCTTTCTTGGTAAACATAAAGGAAAAATATATTCCTTCTTCTACACAGTATGAACTGATACCTTTGCCATTTTCAATAAAGTGACCATCTACCTCTTCCTATCTTACTGCTGCCCAATTCAGTTGCCCACTTGCTTTAGCTGAGCAGCTGAGTTGCATTTATTCTTTGACTGATGTTGTTGGGAATTTTATATTATTAATGTACAGTCCTGATGAGCTCTTTGCTCATCTCTCTGAGGAACACACACACACATCACCCTGCTATGATGAGGCAGCATAGCAGGACGTGGGGCTGAGATAAGGTGTCAGTAATGGCAAATGCAGAAAATGTAGAACTACAACAAATCTCAAAATATTAACTATACTAGCTCGATACCTGTGCTTCGCTTTGAAACTATATGGTTGGGATTAGTTTTTGGGGAGGAAAATAAAGAGGGGATTGTGCCTGTGCCTACCAGCATCCATTGGTATTCATCTGACTAGCATCCTGTCAGTGTATGAGAGAGTTGAGGGCTGTTTGGAAACTGAAACAGTATTTGCTGCGTGAGCAAGGAGGAGACAGCAAGGAGCCCTGGTGTGGCTTAGCTCAACTGTTCTGTACTAAAGCTGCTTGGTGCTGTAAAACTAAAACTCCTCCCTTCTGCTTGTGTTTTGCATTTGGAGCAGATTTCTTATCAGATTGGGAGGGGTAATAGAATTTCTTAGCATCAGAGTGTGTAAATAATAATAATAATAATAATAATAATAATAATAATAGTAATAATAATAATATACAAAATACTAATGCTCTGATGGTCATTTAGAAAAATCCTTTCTTAGTGAGCACCTGGAAGCTAAGAGGAACATAAGTGCCAAATTTCAAGTTTGTAGGCTTTGCAGTTCTGGAGATTTTGTGATGATGCATGAGTGGTATTTTGCTTTTATATAGAGAGATTTTGTATCGTCATACTATTGAGGAATAGTAGGATTGTGAATTTCTTATGATGCATATTGTTTTCTCTTTCTCCTTTTAAACTTTCCATTTTACATATTTGGCTTCCTGTTTCATATCTAGTATCTGAGAACCTGCTCTTTTTCCTTCAATCATCAGAAGTGAGAAAGGTGAGCAGATTGAAATAGGGACTAATTGAAATGCCTGACTAGGTGACAACTTCAGTCTGACTGATCCTGAAATGTTTATCAGGGCCAGTTTGCTTAATACTTGGATGAGATACCATTAGGAAATATCAGAATGATAGGCTGCAGTGGTCAATAGGAAAAAATGACAGACTATTTGCATTTTAAAACAATTAGTCACTTTTAATAATTTAAACAGTACAATTAAAAGATGAACAGTGGTAGATGCAGGAATTTCGTATTGATTCATCAGTATCAAACTTATAATAACATGGTTAAAATCAGAATAAAATATATAGGATCATATGATCCTATATCATCCATTGTAAATTTGATACTGATGAGTCGATAAGAAATGCCTGCATCTACCACTATTCATCTTTTAATTGTATTATTTGTATTTTGCGAAGAAAATTACATGGATATGTCTCTGAAATCACCAGGGGTTGAACTTTATCTGAAGAAATTTGTATTGCACTGCTTATAGTTATACAAACAATGTAAATTATTTTACCACCAGATTTAAATGCTGATAATCCTTTTTTTATTTTACCACCTTATCCTTTTGGGGTTTTTGTGTCTGTGCTTATATATTGGATTCCTTTTTAAAACAGTCATCGTGGTTTGTTCTTCTCCTTTATTTCTTTACATTAACCTGTCCTGGGGGTCCTTTGAGTGCAAATACTGGATGCTAAATAAATCTATCACAATCAGAAGGTCCTAGGTTTAATTCTCATCATCTCCAATCATAATTGGAAAGATTCATATCTGAAGGCTAAGACAATTGACAGTCAGGTCAACAATACTTGACTAGATGAATCAATGGTCTGGCCTAAACATAAAATAGATTCTGACATTCCTAATGAATACAATAATCAATTTGAACAATGATCCATATCTTTAAAAAAAACAACCATAACCAGATAATACAATTTTTGTTTCTACATTCAAGATAGAAGTAAAGATGGTATAAGTCAGAGGTGGAATTCAGCAAGTTCGGACGAGTTCTGGAGAACCGGTAGCGGAAATTTTGAGTAGTTTGGAATACCACTTCTGACTGGCCCCGCCCCCATCTATTCTCTGCCTCCTGAGTCCCAGCTGATTGGCTGGGTTTTCTTTTGTTGCTCTGTATTGGAGAACAGAGCTGGAAAGCAGGTTAGTGGGGTGGGGAGAGAATGGAGATTTTGCAGTATCCTTCCCCTGGAGTGGAATGGAAATGAAGATTTTACAGTATCCTTCCCCTGCCATGCCCACCAAGCCATGCCATGCCTACCAAACCACGTCCACAGAACCGGTAGTAAAAAAAAATTGAATCCCACTACTGGTGTGAGTGGAGAAAAAAAGCACATAGAGAAAGACAACATTCTAAACTTGGTTTTTAAAACATCCTCTCACACAACAACCCATTACTTTTTATCAAGGAAAATATGAGCTGAAGAAGATGCAACAAGTATAAAAGGATGACGAGTGTCCTGCCTAACACGGGGATATGTCTCCAAGAGCATCCCCATATAAAGCACATTGCCATAGTCCAGTTGTGAGGTGACCATGGCATGAGTGTTTGCCTGAAGGACCTCCTGATTTCATATAAGCAAAGCTGAAAAACTGTGGCAAACTAACTACCTCTTAGAAAGTTTTCTTGTGATTGCTTGAATGTTTAAAGGTACTTCTGATTATTAACCTAATATGAAAACCATCCTTTTGAAAAGTTGACCCTCTCACCTAAACAGACTGCAGTCGTGGCTTATGTTAATTCTGGATTGGAAGCACATACTCTTCCTACATTTATTGCTTAGCATAATAGTATTAGAGCAAAGGTGGCTTGAACTGCTTAACAAAGAATCCATATACAATCTCCATAATATTATTCTCTGCTAAACTGTATTGAAATATGTCTAAAATATAAAGTATAAGAAAGGAGATTTTGATGGAATAGCATTTTGTAATGATAGATTTGTTGTTGCTTGCCTGTTTTGCCCTAGGATCCCAAACCTATACTTCCTTGATGGTGAGCTTTTAATTCAGTCTTTTATTTGAACTGATTCAACTCATCTTTTCCAACAGTTTTGGAATAAAAAAAAGTCTACCATGATGAAATATGGAAAATGAAGTTTTTATGAGTGGAAGCTTTTCCCACACAGTGATCTAGAATATTGCGTGTCCTTGGCAGCGTAGAAGATATGTTGCCCAGAAGAGAGTCAGGCAGCCAATATCTAAGGCCTAGTGTTGACATTTGTATTTGAAAGAAATCTTCTCAATGTGAAGGTTTTATAAGAAAGTCAGTAGGGAATGTTGCTTCTTCTGATAAAGAAGCAGAAAAAACTATTGCTGCCTACAAATAATATAAAGAATTTTGAAAGGCAGTTTACTCATAAAATACTAGGAGAAAATTTCATCCCAGATGTGGAAACTCTAGCCCAGCAAACCATCTTGAGCCTACCTTCATAAGTACTGTGCTTTGACTACACTACTTGTTTCTGAGTGATGCTGCCTTTTCTTCCTCTACTGAGAAAGCAATGCATTATTATATTAAAAAATCTGGTTGCTTATTCTGCAACAGGCAAGTGAACAAGACTTCTTAAATGTTAGAGTCAATGTCTTGCATTGTTTACTGAGCTGTGGACTCTTTGTATCTTATCACTATATATATATATATATTTGTTTTCGGAGATTTTCGTGGGTATTTGTATGTGGATCTTTGGTTCTTCGGGTTTTCTCCCACGTAGAGTTGGAAATATCTAGGCGACGTTTCGATGAAGTCTCATTCATCATCTTCAGGCTTGTGTCTTCGGCCTTGTGCTTCTCAGAATAATGTGAGCTTGCAGCTGCTTCTTCCTTTTAACTACTAGTGGGGGTGTGACTTGATTGGGTGGGGGCATGGCTGTGTTCTGATTGGGTGGGGGTGTGTTCTCATTGGTTGGGGAGTTGGCTGTGTTCTGATTGGCTGGGGGTGTGTTCTGTTCTGGTGGGGGTTTGGTTGTACTCAGGTTAGTCTCAGTTGCTGGGGGATTTGAGCCGATGAGCTGTGATCCTGTTGTTCGGCTTCGCGTTCGTGGTCATGCCACATCTTCATGGTGGGTATCAGTTCTCTTCATGTATGGGTTGGGGGGGTTTGAAGCAGGTAGTGATGCAGCTGTGGTACGGCTTCTGGTCCATGGTCGTGTTTCATCTTCTGTGTGGGTGTGAGTCTGCTTTCTGCGTGGAAGTGTGGTGGTAGTTTCTTGTGTGGCCCTCGTGGGTGTGGGTCTGGTGTCCCGCCTACCAGCCATTTGGAAACCCGCCCTCATTAACAAATGAGTACCTAACATAAAGAAGGACACCAGACCCACACCCACGAGGGCCACACAAGAAAACTACCACCACACTTCCACGTAGAAAGCAGACTCACACCCACACAGAAGATGAAACACGACCATGGACCAGAAGCTGTACCACAGCTGCATCACTACCTGCTTCAAACCCCCCCAACCCATACATGAAAGAAACTGATACCCACCATGAAGATGTGGCACGACCACGAACGTGAAGCCAAACAACAGGATATATATATATATATATATGGATCTTTGGTTCTTCGGGTTTTTTCCCACGTAGAATTGGAAGTATCTAGGCGACATTTCGATGAAGTCTCATTCATCATCTTTAGGCTTGTGTCTTCGGCCTTGTGCTTCTCGGAGTAATCTCCGAAAACAAATATATATATATATATATATATATATATATATATACTTTGTGTTACAACACCCTGTTAAGCCCCAAAAAACCTTACACACACACACACACACACACACACACACACATATATATATATACACACATACATACATACATACATATACATACACACACACATACAGTGAAACTCAAAAAATTAGAATATCATGCAAAAGTTCATTTATTTCAGTAATATAACTTGATGAACCCAATATATGAGATAGACTGATTACATGTAAAAGCAAGATAGTTCAAGCCGTGATTTGTCATAATTGAGATGATTATGGCTTACAGCCCATGAAAACCCCAAATCCACAATCTTAGAAAATTAGAATATTGTGAAAAGGTTCAATATTCTAGGCTCAAAGTGTCCCATTCTAGTCAGCTAATTAAGCCATAACACCTGCAAAGGGTTCCTGAGCCTTTAAATGGTCCCTCAGTCTGGTTCAGTAGGGATCACAATCATGGGAAAGACTGCTGAACTGACAGTTGTGTAGAAAACCATCATTGACACCCTCCATAAGGAGGGAAAGCCTCAAAAGGTAATTGCAAAAGAAGTTGGATATTCCCAAAGTGCTGTATCAAAGCAAAATAGAAAGTTGTGTGGAAAGGGAAAGTGTGGAAGAAAAAGAGCACAAAGAGCAGGGATGACCACAGCCTGGAGAGGATTGTCAGGAAAAGGCCATTCAAAAGTGTTGGGGACTTTCACAAGGAGTGGACTGAGGCTGTAGTCAGTGCAACAAGAGCTACCACACACAGATGGATCCTGGATATGGGCTTCAAATGTCGTATTCCTCTTGTCAAGCCACTCCTGAACAACAAACAACGTCAGAAGCATCTTACCTGGGCTAAAGAAAAACAAAACTGGTCTGTTGCTCAGTGGTCCAAAGTCCTCTTTTCTGATGAGAGCAACTTTTGCATCTCATTTGGAAACCAAGGACCCAGAGTCTGGAGGAAGAATGGAGAGCCACACACTGCAAGATGCTTGAAGTCCAGTGTAAAGTTTCCACAGTCTGTGTTGATTTGGGGAGCCATGTCATCTGCTGGTGTTGGTCCACTGTGCTTCATTAAGTCCAAGGTCAATGCAACCGTCTACCAGGAGATTTTGGAGCACTTCATGCTTCCTTCCGCAGACGAGCTTTATGAGGATGCTGACTTCATTTTCCAGCAGGACTTGACACCTGCCCACACTGCCAAAAGCACCAAAACCCAGTTCAATGACCGTGGGATTACTGTGCTTGATTGGCCAGCAAACTCGCCTGACCTGAACCCCACAGAGAATCTATGGGGCATTGCCAAGAGAAGGATGAGAGACATGAGACCGAACAATGCAGAAGAGCTGAAGGCCACTATTGAAGCATCCTGGTCTTCCATAACACCTCAGCGTCACAGGCTGATAGCTTCCGTGCCACACTGCATTGAGGCAGTAATTGCTGCAAAAGGGTTCCAAACCAAGTACTGAGTACATCTGCATGCTTATACTTTTCAGAGGTCTGATATTGTTCTATGTACAATCTTTGTTTTATTGATTACATGTAATATTCTAATTTTCTGAGATTGTGGATTTGGGGTTTTCATGAACTGTAAGCCATAATCATCACAATTATGACAAATCACGGCTTGAACTATCTTGCTTTGCATAGACTCATTTGTAATGAGTCTATCTCATATATTAGCTTCACCTTTTAAGTTGCATTATTGAAATAAATGAACTTTTGCACGATATTCTAATTTTTTGAGTTTCACCTGTAAGATAGATAGATAGATAGATAGATAGATAGATAGATAGATAGATAGATAGATAGATAGATAGATAGATAGATAGATAGATAATGATTGGTTATAATATTGTTTTAGAATGTGTTTTTCCAATTTCTCATGTTTTAGACCAGGGATGTCAAACTCACAACCCACAGGCTGGATGCCTCATGTGCTGGCCCACGCCTGATTTAGCAAAGGGGAAAAAAGTCCTGATACGTCACATGATGACACCATGACGACACAAGTTTGACATCCCTGTTCTAGACTTTGAAGAAGGCTACTATTTTCTCTTGAGCAATTTCCAGCATTCTTTAAATTTCTTTAGAATCATTTGCCAATTTTAAAAATTTTGTCATTATTTGGAGATGGCTATTGATGCGGCTTTTTTGTGTAGCTGTTGATAATAATAGGATCGTCAACGTCCGACGATGAATATGGCCCAAGAAGAAAAAAATTATTGTTGCAGCCTTCTTAGCTTTTGTTGCTTTCCAAACTGAAAAGCCACCATTTGATTGCTTGTTCATTTCTCTATTTATTCTCCCACTCATTCAAATGACTCTGGGCAGGATACATTAAATATATCAATGGAAGATCAGTCTTGTGACATTTTTTCCTTGTAATTGTTTTTAATTTTGTATTGTTGTTGCATTTTTAATCGGCTATACACCGCCTTGAGTCCTGTCAGGGAAAGAGGGCGGTATATAAGTTTAATAAAATAAATAAATAAATAAATAAATAAATAAATAAATAAATAAATAAATAAATAAATAAATAAATAAATAAATAATGTAATTAAAGCATCAGAAGAATGTTCTGAAGACAGTGAAAAAAAGAATATTCAGGCATACCCCGTACCAAATTTAGTGATGAAATGCAGTTCCTTGCCCATAGAATTAAAAAGAAAAAAAAAAAATTGAAAAAAATTGGCTCTAGCAGTAATTCAATGTTTTTCCATTAAATGGGAAGCCATTAAAGAACAGCAATTTTTTTTATGTTGAATTGCAACCAAATAAAAGTAGGTTCAAGTCCAGTTATAATCAGGCAAACCCATTGGCTAGTTCTGGGACAATCTCTCCCTCCCTCCCTCCCTCCCTTCCCCCTTGTCCAAAACAACAAAATGTTATTGTGTGGTAACAGAAATAGAGGTTCCCCATAAAGCTGCCATGGAAGATGGAATATAAAACAAACACATAAGTAAATGGGAGAAAATACAGAATAATTTTTAGAAAATATCCATTGAGTAATCTGTTAATCTTTAGTTTCTAAAAATATTTTCATAAAATATATTGCCTAAGATTTCTGAGGAATTTTAGGAATGATTGGACAATCAGGTTTCATGAGTGGATAAGTAAGTTTTGAAAGCAAATAGGACTAAATAATATCTGCAATAGAGAGAAAAATAAATAGAATCCCCTAAGGAACCTTAACTTTACCATTTACTTTACAAATTAATTGGAATATGCCTGATTAACAAAGTAGTAAACTATTTTTCTAGACATCCATCCCATTAAAGGTCTTTAAAAGTGATAAGGGTGGGGGCAGGAGTTCAGCCTGCCTTCTCACACTCAACAGCACAAAGATAATAGGAATTTTTATTTTTATTTTACATTTTAGGCAATTGCTCAAGGGGAAAAAAATCCAGATGGTTCCAATTTCTAACAGATGGTGGTTGTAGAACCAGTGGGGAAAGTTGGGATAGAACCAGATGGTCCAATGCCTTCAGCTGCAGAGACTCCCAAATATATTTATAGTGCAAACAGCATCTTAAGAGGACGATGGTGTCATGGAGATGTCCTTTGTAGTTCTGCAGGCTCAGCTGCTTAATCTTCTACGTGATCACAGAACAGCTTGCTTCACTATGGCACCCCAAAGATATGAATTTGCTGATTAACAAGATACCCCTTCTAGCTTCATGCACAGGTTTTCGGTGTTCACACCTCCACATGATAGAATTCAGAACCACATAATTACAGATTGTAAAAGAGTGATGTTGCATTTGTTTCAATAATCTTTCACATAACAACATTCTTCCCATGTAAAATATTTGCTTGCTTGCTTGTGTATTTGTTTATTGAGCTTTAAAAGAGCTAGGGCACTTTTGAAGGAAAGAATTCAGTGTACTCCATTTGTTATGTGATTTTTGATCTGATGGGATAAAGTCTGATCTATGCCCTTTAAAAATTTTATTGTAATGTTTTTTTCTCTTTAATCTGTTGGTTTTATGTTTGGACTCTATTTGTTTATTTTTTAATAGGGAGGAACTTTAAAAAATTAGTTCTTCACCTATTTTCTGAAATGGAACAATTAATTCTCTGGTCCTATTCACCTGCATTCTTCCTGGAAGGATAAAAGTAGACAACAAGAGGTAAACCCAAAAATGCTTTTTTTCAAGAGGCAACTGGACTTTCTGGTTTTTCTTTAAAGATGTTTTGCTTCTCATCCAAGAAGCTTCCTCAATTCTGAAGAATCTCTGAAGAGAAGTGAAGAAGCATCTTGGATGATAAGCGAAACATCTTCAAAGAAAAACCAGAAAGTCCAGTTGCCTCTTGAAAAAAAATACCTTTGGGACAACCATGACCTGAATGACTGAAAATCTCCATAGACAATAAGAGGTAAAGAAAGGATTTTCATACATGCCAACAGTAAATTTAGAAGGGTGGAACAGAGTATGAATTTGTGAAGGATGGTATCTGAATGCTATAATATTTCAGAGCAGAGATTAGAACATAGTTTGATTAGGCTGAATAATCATATGCTTCATCCAAAGTATTTAAAAATGTTTTCAGTGTTATAGACCAATTTTAACTAGATTTCAGATCTGGAACAGAAAGATGCATTAATATGTTAATCTATATATAAAAAGAGAGAGAGAGTGTGTTCTGATTGATTTTTCTAGATTAGTTGGTACATTTTTCAATACTATCTTGATATGCTGTTGAATATGTTGGAGCTAGAAGATGGAGATATCAGAATTGCAGGTATCAATTTCTACTTGAATGATGCTGTGGGATTATTCCTATAAGGACTATGCAGAGCTTTGAAAGGGTGCTTTATTTCACAATAAAGCAGGACACCTTCTTGGGGCTGCTTTTAAAGCAAAGCTTCTAAGAGTGAAGCAACAAGTTATTCTGTTTTTCTTTCCCCTTTGCAGCTCCTTCAGCACTTGCACTATCTGGAAAACTACTGAGCATTTACCCATAAATCCCTTTTTTTAGCTTTTGCCATGCTGGAGGAAATATGAGAAGGAGGTGGCTATGATGTAAAGGGAAATACTTTGTCAAGGCAAATTGCATTGCCTGTTTGCCTCACAGTGGTGAACTGTGGCACATTGTGTCTTGTTGAAATGAATCAAAGTCATGTTGCAGAAGTTTTAATTCTTAAGATGTATACTCTTGGTTTTCATATGGCATCTGCTTACAACTTTACAAAACCTCTAAAAAAGCTTCTCTGGAGATATGGACTAAGAGGTGTCAATATAATGGCATCCATCTTAACCTCTCTTTTTAACGATGCCCAAATCAATCTGTGGCAGAGAGATTTTGTTTCCCCTAAAGGACTGGCTCTATAAGAGATTATTAAAAGTAGTTCTATCTGTAGAGATATTGATGATCTGAGGAAGTTTAATGCCCTTTATTTCCTTAGACTTATAGCAGATATTCTGTCTGCATACTGAGCCTCTTACAATTTTAGAAAACGTATAGATTTGTTAATCTTATAAATCTTATCCATGCAGTGGTAAACTCCTGGCTGAATTGAATTATGCAATGAATTATACATGGGGCTATCTTTGAAAATTCAACTAAGGTAGAAGATTGATAGTGAAGACTGGCTAATATGTATGTTCATATGACATAAAAACTTTTTCATCTATATTGGCTTCAAATCCCTTTCAAAAGTGCTGGTATAAATATTTAATTCTCTAAATAGATTAATGTCCATTTAAAGGAAAATTTCATCTCATGTACAGGATGCTTCATATCGATGCAGAGGCTTTCCCTTTCTTTGGAATCCCTACTAGACAAATTATCAGGAAAGGGTTGGGGTTCAGTAGAGACATCCTTTGTATCGGGGATATCAAATTCGATTTCATTGAAGGCCGCATCAGGATTGTGCTTGACTTCAGAGAGTGGGGCATGACTGGAGTAGGCATGGCCAGCTCAATGTCATGGTGTTGGGGGAGCCTGTGGTAGCCTGAGCACACTGTGTTCATAAATGGAGGTATTACTAGAATTAGCTACTCTTTTTAAAGTAATCACTGTCTGCCTACTCAGAACTAAATCCCAATAAATTCAAAGAGGCCCAGGAAATTCATGTCCATGCAGCTGGTCTCCGATTTGATGTGTTGCATTACAACAATGCTCCAATGTTTTGACTTATAAAAGCTGTACTTATCTTACAACATACTTGAAGGGCCCCAGGTTTGGGGAAATTATTCTGCTCAAACCATGATGCAACATAGGCAATTTTATAATAGAAAAGTTGTGCAATTTTGCATTCTTCTTAACTATGAGGGTAGCCATTAAGATATTTAGACGACCTCAATTTCTGTGATATGTTTCCCGAACATTGTCATTTGTCAATGAATGCAAAAATGGGTAAAAACTAACATGATGTTGAAAAAAGCCAAACTAAACTTGATTTATGTAACCTCTTTATAGCCACAGTATTAGAAATATTTCTTGCTAGTCCAAGAAGCCGAAGTGGTTAAAAAATAATCATGCAGAATGTCCCCAGTATAAATTCTTTCCATAGTAAATTAGATGGTACATTGTGTTCTGTGCAGCTTACTAAGTGTGCTTTTTGCATCAAGGAATTTGAGATCCCCAAAGGAACCAGGAAGATTTCAACTGCCTGAAGATGGTACATTTTCCAGCAAAATGCTGCTGTCTTCCTTTTGACTGCCAAGAATAATACTAGCAGCACCACCAATGAAACAGCAACAAAAAATGAATGAAGTGTTGAAATCAATATGTGGACATTGTCTGAGAACACAGAGTGCCTACTCCAATGAGGCTTTGTATCAGGAGAAAAAAGCAGAGGCCCTGTTCATGCAAATGATCTGGGAATACTCTGTAGATGCACAGGAGATGGAGCAGGATTACAGCAGCAGGCCATGATAAATCAACATGTATTCAGAACACGGTGAAAAGAGGCCACTTGTATTCCAACTATATCTAGGATAGTTATGTATGAAATTATAATATAAATAGCTGGCTATTTATAAGAACAAACCTTCTGACAAATCTTTTAAACAGAACACCCTTATGAGGGTGCATTAAAACGCCACAGATTCAACTCCTTGTTAGGCAGTTTTTCCATGTCACTCAGATACAGATTAACAGAGTTGGAAGGGACCTTGTTGGTCATCTAGTCCAAGAAGAAGCTAAAACCCTCAGCAAAGCTATTTTCACAAATTTGTGTTCCTACTGCAGTTTTTGTGTTAATTTCTTCTGGGAAAGAAAATCCTGGAGTATTGAAGGACAAAAAGGGATAATATATTTTTTACCTACTGCCATGGTCCCCCTAACTGCTATTCACATTAGAAGTAATGGTTTCATTAATTCCAATGCAAGCTCACCTTCAACTAGAAGTGCTTAGAACTGGCTTGCTTGCTCCATCAACTTGTTTACATGAAAAAATTTTTGTTTGTTTGCAACTACAACTTGATTTTTATTTGTGCAGGTACTCCATTGGCCAAATCTATCAGGGATGAATTGTATATCATTGTGGGGTCTAGATGACCTTTTTGGCACTATGGTAAACTGTCCCACATATCCCACTATTATTATTTAAAGGCAAATCAACACTGCAAACATTTGGCCACATTATTTGACTGTCTCATTCATTTTCCTAGGAGATACTGATCTGTAGAATAATAACCTTGTCCAGCTTCACACAGGACAAAGAAAATCCTGACAGGCTTGAGCTTCCTGTGCCAGCTATTTATTTAAGGGGGTGGGGGGGTAGAAACACATACACAGTATGAATACTGATCGCTAATGTGAACACTGATTAATTGCCACATAGTAATCCATTCATAAATCTAGGCACTATGTGAAAGTCTATTGATTTCTTCCTAAAATCTTTCTTTGTACCCTGAAGTGCTTTGAATTTTCATACTGGGCTTTTCCTACTTGGTTTCTATCCATTACAACTAGTGTCATTTTTATCCATTTTATTTTTCAAATTTACTATTGTCTAAAGGCTCAAATTCATTGCAATTTTTTTTTGCTCTTCCTCTTTTGCCACTTTTTTTTTTGTCATCTTGTTTTGTTTTGTTTTTCCTCACCAAAATGTGGTGTTCTTCTGGCTTTTTTTCCCATGTTAGATATCCCTACAATTTAGAACAAAAATAATACTGACATTAATTAGGCTATAATAAAGATAGTCTTTCTCAGGCCTCCATCTTCACAATTTTCCAGCTGCTCCAATCACTGGAATTGCTATCAGTCATATCCACACATTACCACCTCTCAGGTCTAATGGACCAACAAGCTTGGAATGAGTTCAGATCTTGCTCCAACCATAAACACCTGTAGATGACTTTGGGCTAAGCATTACCTCTCTGCTGAACTTCTCTCTCTGGGTTTTTAAGTAGAAAAGAATGGAAGAATTTCTCGACAAGCTATTGTGAGACCCTTGGAAGAAAAATCCTGATAAAGCTAACATTTGTTGCAGCAAATGTTTGCCTGTTCAGGATTGCTTAGGTAGATAAAATGAGTCTTTAGAGAATTCCTAAGAAAATATTGTGATCATTAGTAGTGAAGTTCAACTTGAGAAAAACACTGGAAATTTTTAAGAAGAGATTGGATAACCATTTTCTGAAATGGGTTTCCTGCCTAAGCAGGGGGTTGGACTAGAAGACCTCCAAGGTCCCTTCCAACTCTGTTATTCTATTCTAAAAAGGATTTACTTTTACCGTTCTAGATTTTAGTCATTTAGGGTACCTACTTGCAAAATGCCTGCTTCCCCACAGATTTCTAACTATATATATATATATACTTAGACTTTGTTATGTGCATTGGGACAGCTCTTCTCAGACAGAAGATGGAGATTTGCTAGCTTCATTTATTTATTTATGTTTCATATTTCTTAACTGCCCATCTCCCTTGCATCTGATGCATGAACAGAAAGATGGAGGAGGGAATGAAGGACAACAGAGATCTTCCCTTCCCTTTCCCTGCACTTTGCAGCAGTTCTTCAAATCTTTCATCAATCCCGAAGCAGAGGTGGATTGCTGTAATACAAAGTCTCTCAGTGCTCTGATGTTCTTATATCATACAGGTAGTTAATTATATCATAATTAGTGTGGTTAATATAGCCCATGAAATGGTCACATTATTCAAATTTACAGCATTCAAAATGATATTTCTATGCCAAATAGGATAATTGATTCCAGCTCAACTGAAATAGACAATTTAAATGTATAAACTTAAATTTTTGCATGTTTATTAATGAAATACCATACAGTTAAGCCTCAACTTATGACTGATTGCTTAGTAAGTATTCAGAATTATGATGAACCCCTCCACCACCATCAAAAAGGTGCTTACAACCTGGATTTAAAATTTCAACACCCACTGCTCTCCTACCAGATCACATGGAGACATTTTGGAGTCTTGACAACCTCTTCTTCTTGAAAGTCTCAAGTGCTGGCGCTGCCACAACTTCTGAGGGCAAGCTGTTCCATTGGTTGATTGTTCTCACTGTCAGAAAGCTTCTCCTTATTTCCAGGTTGAATCTCTCCTTGTTCAGTTTCCATCCATTATTCCTTGTCTGGCCTACAGGTGCTTTAGAAAATAGCTTGACCCCTTCCTCTCTGTGGCAGCCCTTCAAATATTGGAAGATTGCTATCATGTCTCCCCTGGACCTTCTCTTCACTAGACTAGCCAAGCCCAGTTCCTGTAACTGTTCTTCATATGCCTTAGTCTCCAGTCCCCTAATCATCCTGATTGCTCTTCTCTGCACTTTTTCTAGAGTCTCAACATCTTTTTTATAATAGTGGTGACAAAACTGGATGCAGTACTCTAGGTGTGGTCTTACCAACCCACATTTATGGTCTTTTGTAGCATCCCACAATCTCATGACTGCAATTTATAATGTTTTTACCAGAAATCAATGTTTACTTCTGTTGCCAGCAAAAAAAAAACATAGCAAACAATGGGTTTGCTTAATGACCATGCATTAGCTTAACAATTACTGAATTTGTTTAACAACCACTATAAAAGGGTTGTAAAATTGGCCCCAGTCATGAGGTGACTCACTTAACAACTGACACAACTTACAACTGTAATTGTGTCAATTACAGTTTTAAGTCAAGGACTAACAGCATAACAGTAAAAAGCATAAACCCGTATTCAAAGCATACGTAGTATCTCTCCTGCATTCTTCCTCATTTTTTTTAAAGTAAGCCTCTTTTTATCTTTCCTTGAATGGAACCTTCCTTTTCTATGTTTTTCGCAATCAGTTATTAGTATCTTGAACTGAACTGTGTTTTTAAACCACTGACAATTTGCATGTACTAGCCAAAGTCATACATGTGCTAACTTCATACTAATTGAATTCTGGCTAGCATTAAACACAATCTAATATGGTTTTATAAATTGCACTAAATCAGATTTTGTACTATTCAAACTCACACTAATTACAACCTACCTGTATTTCATCTGATAGTCCTTTTACAATTAATGCTTTTTTATTCCAGCCAATATCCTTGAACTAACATTTGAAAATAATCAACTTACACTCATACTGACTATTTCCTGTCTTATAGGGATTGATGGTCATCTATTTGTTGAAATCAACAAAATTATCCCCAAGAAGTGCCACAAAATTGATGAAGTTACCCATGTCTGAGCTGTTCTGCAGCACAAGTGGATGAGCCATTTTGCAACTCCCTCTGCCGAGATCTAGCATGTATCCTGCATTAGAATTAGCTTGTAGGAAACACTTCAGTTCTTACATAAATGAATAAATCATATTGGGAAAATAAATTCATATATATTTGCTACATTCCCATCATATTTGTAAGACATTGAAACAAAAGCTCTATGTTGGAGACCTGCTACTATGGCTACTTGATCTTGGGCAAGCTGGGGCAAAGGACTTGCCAGTAGAATATATCCTATCCAATATGCTGGTTGAGTTTTGCACTGCCTGGATTTGAGCCTTCTAGGTTTGCCACAAGGTTTTGATATAAGATTATGTTGCTGGCAACTTGGTCTATGGTCAAGAAAATTTTGGAAAAGTATAACTAGCCATAATTTTAATGATAAAGTCTTGAATATGTTTTCCCCTCCCGTATCACTGGGTGTAAATGTAGCTGATCAAACCTGTCAACAAGGCATATCAATAAATCTTCTCCTAGAAATACAAAGCTGAATTAGCAGCAAACACTCTAGGGCAAAGCTCAGAAAAATTCCTTTTATTGTATAATCAAGTAATCAAGTCTTCTATTTATAACATCTCACAGTTTAAATCTTACATCTCTCTCTCTTTCTCTTTGCCGTTTGATTTTGTTGTTGTTTTTTGTTTTTGGCCTCAGGTATGGAGGGCATCTGTATGTGCACCATGCTTTGATAATAGCCTTGACTGGTTTCAGTCTCTCTGCTTCTCATCTTATATGTCTCAGGCTTCATGCCTGTAACTGCTTGTAGCCACAATTAGAAAGTCAAAGATGCAGCCACATGGTGTTCAAATAAGATGTACTTTGAGCCTTGTGCTATAGAGCACATTCATACTGAAATAGTGGCAAAAGGGGGACACACACATGAATCCTTTGGCCATGAATCTTGTGAATGAATGTACTTATCTAAATATTTAAAAAGAGAGTGGATCCAAAGAATTTGTCCAGGCATATTTAATATCTCCTGGAATGCCGGGCGGGGGAGGATATTGGGAGATGCAGAAAAATCCAATATTATATTTGGCCTTAAGACATCAAATTAAAATATGTTAGTTTGCTAATGGAATAATAAATAATAAAAACTCATAATTTTGATTATCTTATCAACCATAAACGTGCCATCTCTTAATTCTTCATTGTGGTTACATTGTATTGAAATGAGTTCTATTTTCTAGACAAATGAAAGATTTTCATGGGTCCAGTGTAGAAAATGTTAGGATTGTACTATAATGGGTACTATTAAATATCCAGTATATATGTAAGATAGGATTTTTTCTAAAACTCTGGAGGGACATATTGCTGTTAACAGTAAAGTTCCTATCCAACTCTGGACAATATTTCCTTTCTTTAAAAGTAGCATGAAGATTCAGTGTATCTTTCTTCTTCTTCTTCTTCTTCTTCTTCTTCTTCTTCTTCTTCTTCTTCTTCTTCTTCTTCTTCTTCTTCTTCTTCTTCTTCTTCTTCTTCTTCTTCTTCTTCTTCTTCTTCTTCTTCTTCTTCTTCTTCTTCTTCTTCTTCTTCTTCTTCTTCTTCTTCTTCTTCTTCTTGAGATTGCTTGGCTAAGTACTCTTTAACTTTGTGAAATAAATGCAATGTAAATAGCAACAAAGACAGGAGTCAAGATAACTGCAGAAACCATGTTTGAGTAAATTCATAACTTAAGAGACCTGACTAATTGCTCTGCCTGACTTTTGCAATTCTTACCCAAACAAACTACAAGTATCTTTAGGATTATAAACTGAAGCTGGGTCAGCAGGACCAATTGCTTACCATTTGGTTCTAGGATACAGCTTATGTTCTGCAGCGTGGACAGTATTGTGTTGCTTTGAACAAATGTCATCAACAATAATTTCTGAGTGTTTTCTGAATGGTTGTTAACCAGGGCTGTCACTGCTGTCAAAAGATACTTCAGCATCCTGCTCCTAATTACTGGATCAGATAGTAATTTGTAATCTTTTAGAATGCAAAGGTTTCAGTGTCTAGTGCTGTAAATTGCTCTGCCTTTGATCTGTACAAACACAGAAACTGTGATTGCCCCCATGGGCACTAGTTCCAGATATAGGAAATCAGAGGACACATAGAGGACAGACCACATGCAGCCTTTTCAATTCACAGAGAAGGAGTTCATATTTGCAAATTCTCAGCATCTTAAATATCCTTTTACACATCACCATATGTTTTTGAAAATGTGAAATTATAGGGCTGCTAATATAGTTTTTGAGGTACATAGAAATAAATAAATATGGTACATAAACAAACAGGATTAAATGAAGTCTGTTAAATCAGGTTTGAGAACACTGGCATATGGGACCAGAACAGGAAACAAGAAAAATGGGAAATGATTTTAAGAAAGCTTAAGTTAGTTAAGAAGGGCAGATTTCAACTATAAAACTGCATGCAGGGGTTCTTCCTTTCCCCCAGCATCTTGCAAACTATATGGGAAGGGTGAAAAAATAGTGATCTCCTCAATCTCCCGAAGCCTGCATTTCTAAAGATTTTCTATATAGAAGGCATTACCATTAAGCAGCTGCAACTCACAGTATAAAGACTTGATTGCAAATCATACATATGTCAGCAAAACGAATTTGTGCTTCAGATTATGAATAATTAGGCCTGGGCAATCTGCTTCCTGCATCCTTTTATGTTTTAGATTTGACCTACATAAAGTAAATATGGATGGCAATCTGGATATAAACAGATGACAGAGGAAAGATGATAGATATGGTCCCAGATGAGGCAGAGATGAAACAATGCAAAGACCAGAGGTATACGTAGAATTCTTGAGATCTTCCGGAAGAATTTTAGGGAGCATCTTTGGGGCTTAGAAACTCAGGTAGTGCATTCCTGCAATAATTCAACCTGAAGGGGCTAAAAGAAAATTTGAGATCAAAGTACGACCCCTAACAAGCTGAGGTTATAATCAAAAGAATAAGTTACATTCTAGTTGGAGTAATATGCTCTGATTGGTTTGGAAACCTGCAATGATGCTGACTTCCAGGGAAGAAATTGTGAATTGAAGATGGTTCCTCTAAAAAGTGTAACTGATGAATTCAAGTGGAATGAAAAGTGAATAGACTAGCTCTTTGTAATTCTATCCCAGCAAGGTGATGATTTGAGATCACCCACAAGTGCTCCAGACAGTTGCTTCTAGCTTATGTCTGAATTTAGAGTTCTGGGAGACAAGAGAACAGCCATTTTGCTGAAACTGCAGTTGGCACCTTTAAAAGGACACTGGGTTCTAATCAATTGAAAACCTTTGGGTCAACAGGTTTTACAGCAACAGGTAAATTTCCTTCTTAGTGAAAGTTTTAAAATAAGTTTAAGAACTTTTTAAAAATGGAGGGGGGGAGAATAAGCAGTCAAGTGTGATTAAAAGTTTGATTTTAGAATATTACAAATTGATTAGCAGTCCAGATAAATTTGAAATAAGATTTTGAAATTAAAGAACCCTTCCAATGGAAAAATGCTTTTGTTTTCAATTTTTAGTAAGATTACAGTTAAAGAAGAACATTAATATTTAACAAATACAGAATGAAGGAGAATAATTTAACATTGGACGTACTGAAGGATATTGTTGAACAATGGACCCAGAAGTTAATTTAAAGAGTATTGGCCTCTATAAATGGACTGTGTTTAAAAGATGCTATAAAGAGGGACATAATTGATAATGATCTGAAAATGAATTTAAAAATGGCTGGCTAAAAGATAACATGAAAATGTTATACTAGATGTACAAAAGAAACTGGCTGATGTCTTAATAATTAAAAGAGATATACAAATAATAAACCAAGAAAATGACCTGGATAATATTCCTATTTTTAATTTACAAAAGAGGCTTGTTAAAGCTTCAAAGAATTTTGTAAGAAGGACCAAAGGGAAAAAAAGTTCTAGGACATTATTTGAAGAGTCTAAAGATCAAGATTGTTAAAATTCAAAGAAAGCACCATTATGTTGCTTTGTCTGATCAAGGTTAAAATATGTTGTCATTTTGTTCACCACATTATAAAAAAGATGTTGAGATCTAGAAAAAGTACAGAGAAGAGCAACCAGGATGATTAGGGGACTAGAGGCTAAAACATATAATGAATGGTTGCAGGAACTGGGCTTAGCTAGTCTAGTAAAGAGAAAGACCAGAGGAGACATGATAGTGGTCTTCCAATATTTGAGGGGCTGCCACAGGGAGGAAGGGGTCAAACTATTTTCTAAAGAATAGAATAGAATAGAATAGAATAGAATGCTTTATTGGCCAAGTGTGATTGGACACACAAGGAATTTGTCTTGGTGTAAATGCTCTCATTATACATAAGGAACAGATACATTCATTAAGAATCAAGAATCATAACATACAACACTTAATGATAGTCATAAGGTACAATCAACAGTTTGACTATGTATCAGAATGATCAAACAAATGGCAACTTCAAATCTCAACAAATAAATGTTCTAAAATACAAGCTGAATAGTCAAGACCTTGTTGATGATCCAAGCTCTGTAAAGGACCTTGGAATACTCATCTCTAATGATCTAAGTGCTAGAGCCCACTGTAACCATATAGCCAAAAAGACGTTAAGAATTGTTAGCCTAATCTTACATAGCCTTTTCTCTTGTAATATTACACTAATAACTAGAGAATACAAAACATTTGCTAGACCAATACTCGAATACAGCTCATCAATCTGGAACCCACATTACGTATCTGATATTAACACAGTTGAGAAAGTCCAGAAATATTTCACAAGAGTTCTCCATTCCTCTACTCATTGCAGAATATCTTATGCCACCAGACTTGAACTTCTAGACTAGAAAACCTTGAATTATGCCGTCTTCGGTCTGATCTAAGTATGGTATATAAAGTCATACATTGCAATGATATACCTGTCAATGAATACTTCAGCTTCAACCATAACAACACAAGAGCACACAATAGATACAAACTCAAGGTTAACTGCACCAAACTTGATTGCAAGAAATATGACTTCAGCAACAGAGTGGTCAATGTCTGGAATACTCTACCTGACTCTGTGGTTTCTTCACCAAACTCCAAAAACTTTAACCTTAGACTGTCTATTATTGACCTCACCCCTTTCCTAAGGGGTGTAGGGGGCATGTATAAGCGCACCAACGTGCCTACCGTCCTTGTCCTATTGTTTCTTTTATTTTTCTTATATGTACCCATTTCATGTATTCATAACTATGTATATACTTATACCTATTATCTTGTAAGCGATTGACAAATCAAATAAATAAATAAAATGAAATAAATCATACTAGGAAACAGTCAATATAAATCGTAAGGATACAACGGACAAAGTTACAGTCCTACAATCACAAGTGATAAGGTGATAAGGAATGATGAGAAGATTAGCAGTAATAGTAGTGCAGACTTTGTAATAGTTGAACAGTGTTGAGGGAATTATTTGTTTAGCAGAGTGATGGCTTTCGGGAAAAAACTGTTCTTGTATCTTGTATCACTGCATATTCTGGTATGCAGTGCTCTATAGTGTCATTTTGAGAGAAGGAGTTTGAAACAGTTTATGTCTGGGATGTGAAGAGTCTGTGCAGTCAAAAAGTGCCTGTAGGCCAGACAAGGAATAATGGATGGAAACTGAACAAGGAGAAATTTAACTTGGAAATAAGGAGAAACTTTCTGACAGTGAGAACAATCAACCAATGGAACAGCTTGCCCTCGGAAGTTGTGGGAGTGCCATCACTTGGGGCTTTCAAGAAGAGATTGGACCGCCATTTGTCAGAAATGGAGTAGGGTCTCTCGCTTGAGTGACAGGGTGGACTAGATGATCTACAAGGTCCCTTCCAACTCTGATTATATGTTATCTCGGTAATACTTAATAGATTTCTGCTGATATCAGGAGTGAAATGATGAGGTTTGATAGAGTTGTTTATAAATAAGAGATGGGGAAAGGGAAGAAGTTGTCATTTGCTGAAGTTTAGGAGAATGTAAGACCCTTACTAAAATTGTTTGTACATTGTGAAGGAGGTAGGAGATTCCTTTCATATTCTTGCTTTTTCTTTCTTTTCTTTTTCTTCCTTTTTTCTGTTTTTCTTTCCTGCAACTTTTTTTTTCTTTTCATTTTTTTGGTTTTTTTGTTTATATTAGTTTTTTTATTATTGTAAATTGTAATTTTTAATAAAAATTACTATTTTAAAAAAGAGAAATTACAGTGATGCTTAAACTTTATGAACCTTTTAGAATTTTCAATATTTCTGCATCAATATGGTCTAAAATGAGATGTGTTCTTTACACAAGCCCTGAAACTAGTTCAGGACTAAACAAATTATTCATAAACATTATACTTATTCGTTTATTTCTTGTGAAAAATAATCTGAAACTCCATATTTGTCTCCAGCAAAAGGGTTCACAAACTTGAAAGCTTTGCTCTTCTTGAGATATTTATACTGGAAAGCATTCTGATACACATGCAGTCTACATGTGTATGAATGAGAAAGAGTGGAGAAGGATGGACTGGAAAAAAAAAGTATTTTTCCCTTCCCCCTTGAAAAAGTTCATGTAGAATTATATCAGTGTTAGGACAGAGAAATTGACTTTATTTACAGTAAAGTCATCAAATGATTTAGTTGTGTTTAGTGATAAACTGAAACATACATTTTCACAGTTTTTTTAGTTAAAACAGCAACAGAAGAAGGCTGACATGACAAACAAAAACTAATTTAGAACAACCAGAAAGGAGCACTAAATCATGGGGTGTCCAGTGTCTGCCGAAATATTAAATGTACAGTAGTTATAAAACCCTAAACAATGGTGTGAAATGTATTTAACAGATGTGATAATAAATACATACAACACAACATGCTTCACACAACCATATGTTTGACTTTCAACAGAAAATGAAAAGCAAGGTGCAAAACAGCCAATATGCAAGCACAGTGGAGGTAATTTCTTCACTGTGATATTTTGTAAATGTCTAACGAACAGTTTCTTCAGCAAAAAGCACTAGGAAAAAGAAGTCAATTAAGCATAGCAAAGGAAGTATAGCCAATGCATTGAAGTCAGCTTTTGGCTGTATAGAAATGAGCTCATTATCTCAGTTGTTGTGTAACTAATGCACAAAGGACCTGCCTAAAAGAAAACTGACCAGTGCCAAAATGAAACTTTTAGGACAATCTTAAGGATTATTGCTTTGCAGATGGACTACTGAGATTTATAAATTTATACAGCTGTTCATTCAGTCTTTTCTATGATACATTTTATTAAGTTTCATTACAAGATGAAAATATGAAAAAAAAAGTTCAAAAAATGAGAGAAAAAGTGCAAAGATAGCCAAAAAAAACGTAATGACTTCCAACTTTCTTCAGTGCAGAAGGATGCAGAAAAACCCAACCAATCTCAATCTTTTGCTTTACATTTTACAAGATTTCAAGCCATTTCTATCATTACAAAATTATTCTAATAATCAAAACTCCAGAAGTGGTTTCTAAGTAGAAACAAAATTAGATAAATACTTTTAAAAAAAATTAAACAATCAATTTTGCCATCTCTGCTAACGCCATCTTTTTTACTACCCACTCTTTCATTGTGGGAATTTATTCATTCATTCATGTGTTTGTTTGCTTGTATCCCATGTTTATTATTTTTACAAATAAATTCAGGCAGTGAACATAATCAACACACCTCCTCCTTCTATTTTCCCCATAGCAACACTCCTGTGAGGTGGGTCAGGCTGAGAGAGAATGACTGGCCGAAAGTCACCCAGCTGGTTTTCATAGCTATGACAGGACTTGAAGTCATAGCCTACTGCTTTCTAGCTTATTGCCTTAACCATTGGACCAAACTGGCTCTTAGAGTGTCTTTCCAGCTTTGTCCATATAATATTCTTGCCACTATTAACATATATAATAACAAAGTTCCAAATTTTCTTTCAAATTCTTTGTCCATCAAATGTGAAAGAAAAAATTCTGCTTTCCATTTTATATATTTTAAGAATCTTCTGAATTAAAATAAAAATCTGGTTCCATTCTTTTCTTTTTTAAAAATGGGGAAAGGCATTATTATTTAAATGTTGAAAAGGTACTGTAGAACTGTGATGTCTGGTGAAATTAAACCAGCATTTCTCAAACTTGACAACTGTAAGATATGTGGACTTCAACTTCCCAAATTCCTCATTCCCCTTATTTTAAAGTTGCTAAAATTGAGAAACACTGAATTAGACTAGTCTATAGAAATTTTTGACATAACGTAATGATTTTGTGTCTTTATCAAAAGATTAAGCCAATTTTTCCACTTCTTATCCTTGGATTGAATGAATCCCATTCCCTGACTAAACTTTGAAATTTGTTTCCAAATCCTCTCAAAGAACCTTGAAGTTGTCTAGTAAAAATTTACTTTAAGGACCCATAGCTCTCTGACAATGGGAGTTTCCAATATTTCTTTTAAATAGATTATGATGAAATCAGTTTCAAAACAGGTCATAGTCAGCATTTTGGGGTCCTTAATTGATTCTATGACAGTAATGTCAATGGCATTAAGGTTCTATCTTGTACCTTTGGTGGAATTGAGAAAGATTTGGATTGAGGCAGGAGATAAATCCCATAAAGAAATGAATGAAGAAATAAATACATGCTCAGGACGGTACTGTGAATGACAGCAAGGAGGTATGTGATTATCTCACCTTCTGCTTTCTAGACTCTAGCTGCCGTGTTTGTGAAGTATTAGGAGGCGGGAAGCCATACGAGGTCTTGCATAGACATAATGGTCATGAACTTTACTGATGTTTATAGAAATGTTCCCTTTTGTAACTAAGTTTCTGGCAGCATTACAAATATCCTGTGGCTGTTTTGCAAGCATCCATTTTTAAAAATAATCCACTTTACTGCCATGTGTCCTTTGTTTTATCTTGTAATTGCTCTAAGTGCTGGCTCTATTATGTCCTTCATCTCTCTGTGCCTCTCGGAAAGTGTCTCTTATGCCTCCTGAGAATGCATTGCAAAAATGAGTCCAGGTCATGTTCCCCAAATCCTGTTCCCTGATAATGATTCCAAGGAAGAGACCATCTGAATTGGGCCAGCAGCACTCGGGGGAATGAAAGAGGAGGTGGAGAATTTGTACTGCAGTGTACTACTATGGGCATAATCACGGGCTTAAGAGGTACAGAATAGCAGTGGCGGTACAGATTTGGTTCTCAGATATGGTAAAGACTGACAGTTTTATCGAGTTATTCCTCTTTAAAATGTGCAAGAATAGTCACCAATCTTTCCGCTGAATATGACTGGGAGGAATTTACATAATGTAAACTTAGACAGAATGGCTGAATTGTCTTTTCAAATGTTTCAGTTTTAAAAGTAGCCTCAATGTATGCAAGTTTATTGTGTTCAGTGAAGCTTGCTGATTACTAATAGTAGTTTGGCTCGCTGTTAAATCAGATGTTTAAAGGCTAAACTTGCATTAATAGTGGGGCTGTGCAAAAGTACTATGGGGTGGTTCAGTCTGAAGAGAATCCAGTCAAATCAGTCTGTCAACCCAAATATACAAGTGGCAGTTTTGCATGTCAGATGTAGAAACATGCTGTTTTCCTTTGGCCATTTTTTAATATCTCAAGCAGTCTTCTATGAATCTGGAAAGGATATGTCTAGCATTTTACTTCAAGTGCTAAGACAAACTGGATCATCTCCAACACTTGAAGTAAGGGGCCAAAGGGGATAATATGAATGTTTTACCATCCTAATAAATATTTTAGTTTCCTCAGAACAAAGTATAACAGGGGCTTGTTTTAAATTAAATTAAAATTTTAAATTAAGAGGGCATGGAATGAATGAATGAATAAATATTCCATGGTTTTCCCATGGAATTCAAGCAAGAAGAACAGAAGAGAAAAAGATGATATGTAAGGCCAGCCCTACAATGAGGCAAAGTATGATAAAACAAATATAGGAGTGTCAGTGTTAGCAGCTGGATCCACAACCATTGCTCCTGAAACAGCTTTCCAGAGCATGGGTTTGGGATTTTAGGTAGCCTCTTTCACAGGGGCAGAATTAACTTATTGCTTTGCACCAATAATATAACAAGTTTTGTTTTCAAAGATCTAGGAGATAGCTCAGAATGGACTGGAATGGGTGACCATAATAAAATTTAAATTAAATAAATCCAGGAAAATGTTTTTTTTAGAATTAGAATACTTTATTGGCCAAGTGTGATTGGGCACACAAGGAATTTGTCTTGGTGTAAATACTCTCAGTATACATAAAGAAAATGTACATTCGTTAAGAATCAAGAATCATAATGATAGTCATAGGGTACAATCAACAATCGAATCATACTAGGAAACAGTCAATATAGATCGTAAGGATACAAGCAACAAAGTTACAGTTCTACAATCACAAGTGGGAGGGGATGGGTGATAAGGAGTGATGAGAAGATTAACAGTAATAGTAGTGTATACTTTATAAATAGTTGAACAGCGTTGAGGGAATTATTTGTTTAGCAGACTGATGGCTTTCAGGAAAAAAACTGTTCTTGTGTCTAGTTGTTCTGGTGTGCAGTGCTCTATAGCATCGTCTTGAGGGAAGAAGTTGAAACAGTTTATGTCTGGGATGTGAGTCCTCAGAAAGTAACTTGGCACAATTATCTGGGAAAAAAATTACCTCTCCAGCTTTGGATATCAAACTGTGCATATTCTAATTAACTTTTTGTGCTATTTTTATGGATTGCTTTTTAATGGACAGCGCTCTTCAGCTAGTGTTATAATAAAAATGAAATTATTCACAAGGCAGGATAATACTTCTGAAATAATTCTGAAAGTGTGTTCTAAATGACCAAATAGCGCAAACGTAAGAGCTGTCTGCATCTCTGCATTGCACAGCCTTTTCTCTGTAGCAGGCATATTCCCCTGGAACAGGGGTGTCAAACTCAATTTCATTGAGGGCCACATCAACTTTAGGGGGTGTGGCAGGGTGGGTGTGGCCAGCTTGACATCACTCATATCCAGGGCACAGGTGGTGGCCTGAGTTCTCTGCCAGCGAAAACTGGCTCCCAAGCTCCATTTTCAACTGCAACAGCTTCCTGCAACCCTCTGCCAGTGAAAACAGAGCTTGGGAAGGCCACACATGAGCCTCCTGAACTCCATTTTCACTGGCAAAGGCACCGTGGGCTATCCTTCCCTGTTTCCAGGGTGGCCCACATTCCCTGTGGGCCAAATCCAATTGCTGGGGCCTTGAGGCTGCCCTAGAAGAAGACATGGCTATGACAAAAACTTGCCTACATGTTCTATATTTGCAGCTACTGAACTACCAAAACACCTTATTGTGATCAAATCTAAAGCACTGTACAATCCTAAATGTCATACTTATTTTAAAATACATATAGAAAGCAATAGACAAGAAATAAAGTAAACAGCAAAGTGATACTATAGCAGGACAGTGAGCCCCAAAAGTCACAAAAAGAAATAACATGCTTACCCTATTTACTGAAGGGATGATGGAAAATGGTGGGGGGAGGATTGTTTTACTTTCCTTTGAACATGAAGAAATATGACTTCTGAATTTTCAACAGGAGAGTGATTCAAAAAGTAATACCAGTAATTAGAAAGGGTTATAAATAGAGTTGTATTATAAAGTGATCCATAAAACAATAGAATAACTGACTGAAAGTATTTAAGACTTTCATCATCTTAAGTGATGCCCTTTTTGGTAGCTTTTATATCTATAAATTTCCCTCTAGTAGTTCACATAAATAAAAAGCATCAGTAACATCAATATAGTACGAGACACAAAACACTCTCAAGAATAATCAGGAACTTCCAAGTCTAACTAAAGCTTTGGGGTCCAATGACCTTTAGAAGTTAGGGGATTTTATGTTTCTTCATAAGATTCTTGTTATCAACAAACATGCTAATTGTGAGAAAGATTCAGCAAAATCTCCAAACAGTCTGCACAGAACTGATTATTTTTGTAACTAATCCACCATGATGGTTTTGAACTATGAAGATCTTTAAAACTGCAAGTACTGTATATTAGGAGTTTAATGGTGATACATTCTTTCATTTGGGGGCAATTTATTTTGACATTAGACTCCTTGGTCAAAACTGATGTTTTAGCATGGACCCCTCGTAAGTAAATATCATCTTCTGATTAAATAGTTCTGTGTTTTGGCCCCTTCTGGATACAGTGTACCCAGTAATATTTAATCATAGCATGTTTTATTTGTTCAGATTTGTGGCAAAACTATTCTATTCTGCTGTTTTAAAATCCAGGGTTAAAATACCATAAATTTACTCAGCTGTACATTCATCTTGGTATCTGAGGATGATGACAATTATTTAATTGTGTATAAAGTAGATTTTTAAAATTAGAAACTGGTTTATTATTTCCTTTATTTCCTGATATGCTACTGTAGGCTGTCATCTATTACAAAATTGTGAAACTTGAAAATTCAGTGTAACCTCCCTCATTAATCAAAAGATCCCCTCAAACAGTTTGGTACATTAAAAATAGCTACTTGAAATCCAGGATTTTAAGATTTGACATCAGGGTAAGTTAGCAGAAAAGGAGAAAGAGGCAAAGGAATAATCACACAATAGTTAGTCAAGATCAATTCCATTATGCATATTTGCATAATAGAGTTCTTTCAAACAATTGATAAATTATCACTAAAGCCTGATTTTTAAAAAACAGCCCATGTATTGGAAGGTCTCAAGCCAAACAAAATCATCCTAATTCAATTCAGGAGGAACCTGCTGTTCTTTTATTTATTTAGGATTATAAATCCTTAGATTTATTTTGTCCATATAAGCAGAAACAGATGTGGAGAACTACAGGCCATATATGTGCAGTTTATTGTCAATGTTTAATACTTTTTGAAAATGCTTTATATAAACTATGAGTGTCTATGAGTGTGCCTAGGCAGGTGGACTCACTTACCGGATGAAATGATCTTATTATTTTATATTGTATTTTCTGATCATTCTTGTGAGAATTTTTGCTATTCAAAGATATTTCATACATAAAATATTGTGCTACAGATTAGTATCTTGTTTTGCACTTGTTGTTTCTACTTATTTTTTAAAACGGAAATAATCTTTTAAATCAGATTAGGTTAGATAGAGAAGTAAGTAACTAGGCTATCTAAAGCTGCATTGGTGCTCATGGTTTTACTCATTGCTAATTTAGACTGAAGCATGCAAGGGAAGAAAGCAGACATGATGTATTTCTCCAATGGTTTTGGTCATTGCATAAATAGTGTTTTGATGGTAATAGTTGCAAATATTTTTGGATTCTTGAATTTATTTAGTGATTATTTAGTTTATACATCGAGTCTAGGTAAGGCCTGAAATTTAGGTATTCATTCTTTTGGGCCAACATCTTAAGCATAGGCAGGATGTTGCTGTTGCTATTATTTTTATATTATATATTATTTACGATATTCATAGTCTTGGGTTGGTAAAAACTTAACAGTTCAAGTCCTAACCAAGGACCTAAGAGCTGTTAAGGTAGTGTCTGAGTATATAGGCAGTTGTGAGTAGGGTAGTTTTTTGTAAAGTCAGGAAGGTCTAATAAGTTCAAAATTTCCATGTATCCAGGTAGCCCTTTGGGTATTGCTCCAAGGGCTCCTATTACTATTTTCTTCCTCCATAGTCACTCAACTACAATTTCCAAATCATTATATTTTATTATATTTGTTACTTGATATTTTGTTATTAGTATTAGTATATTTTATATTATTTTCATTACCTTTGAGGATGTGTTTATTTATTTATTTATTCTGTCATGTTTATGTAATGTATATTAGAGGTGGAGACCCTTTGAGAGCTGTATGCAACAAAATTTCATTTTAATGTATGCAAATTAGTATACATTCAAAGTGACCATAAAGTTATGCTATTCTACTCTATTCTGATGAAAATATGAACAATTTCATACAGATGTATTTATTATTGTTAATGGTCTTTAGCTTCAGTGAGAGAACCAATCTGATTTAGTGTAAGCACCAGCCCAGAAACCAGAAGGTGGTGAATTCTAGTCCTGCCTTAATCTCAAAGCCAGCTGGATTATCTTGGGCCAATCACTCTCTTAGACCTAGATCCTAGAAAGTAGGCAAGGGCAAATCACTCCTGAAAAAAAAAATTGCCAAGAAAACTGTAGGGAGAAGTCCAGGCACCTTCCAGTAGTCAATACTGACTTGAACATGCATTTGCACACATGTACATACCTACGCATAGAGAGCTTCAGTAAATATGCTAAACTTTTTTCTTTTCTAAGCTGTCTCTTACAGCAGGGAAAAAAATACCACACCAATGGCTGCAAATAACAACTCAGTGTTTTCTTTTAGTTCTAGTGCTTTAAAATTCTTTGTGGACAGCTGCACAGAACATGCTGGCCACCCAGCAGAGACATTTTTTTCATTAGCCAAGGTGAACAACCAGAGACCAGAAACACAAAACAAGAAAGCCATAAAGTTAAAATCTGCTTTTCTCTTGATTCTGAAATTATTTGAAAATTGAGATGCATTGAAAACATAAAGCAGTCCACTATGTGTCTCTGTGGGATAATGTGACAAACTTATGCAGAAAGCACCCACAAAAGGCATATGTTCTAAAATGACCTCTAAAGGCTTTAGTCACAAAAATAGTCATCCATACTACCACCTGCCATGGTCATGAGTTCTTTGAAGCCTGGCACTCCACAAGCAATTCCATCAACAGGCACATTGACCTACAACCAGCCTACAAGAATCCAAATCAACTGCACAGCCAACAAGAGATAGCACTGACCCTGAACCACCCCCCCCCCCACACACACACACCAGCAGTTCACCTTCCAATTACCCTGACCTAATGTAAATCTCTTTATCCCAGGGGTCAGCAACCCCTGGCTCTGGAGCCGCATGTGGCTCTTTCATCCCTCTGCTGTGGCTCCCTGTAACTCAAAACATGTCACAACTGCCAATGTGTGACACCTGCCAGCACACAACTTATTGAGCCTTTCAACCTTCGGTAGGCCACCTGTGGGTAAATCCAAGAAAAGAAAAGTTTCAGAAGAAAACAGAATGTTTAATTCAACTACATATGCTAGTTTTGTGGCTGCTCAGGAAATAGTCAGGCACAAGAAGGGTTTTGTGGCTTCCGGTGTTTTCTTTTCTGTAGGAAATGGGTTCAAATGACTCTTTGAGTGTTTAAGATTGCCAACCCCCTGCTTTATCCCAAGACCCATCATAAGACTCACTGATGACTCCCAGCTAACCCATCACAAGACCCTCACTTGACACACCCGCACCTGGAGCCTAACATCCCCTAAACTCCACTGAAGATGTTATCTAGCCTGGTAATGAAATGTTTGGAAGCCAAGCCACAAGCTTGGAGAATGAATCTTCACCCTCATCCTACACCTGAGCTACAGATATTCGCCACTATTGCTTTAGTTGGTGTTTAAATAAAGTAGCAGTCTTTATCCAGATAATAAAATGGAAGAATCCCTCAAAGTTCTCGACAGACATTTTTGATTTCTACAAAATATTACATCACTTCTTAACATTTACAATGACCTGCAACAGCTCAAATACCTTGAAAACTGTATTGTGCCAGGGAAATGAAACCCCTTTAGGAAGCAAACACTCACTGGGTAAAGGCATTGACTACAAAAAATGAGCCTCACATTATTAAATTTTGCACATGGATATTTAGGATTTGTTTTCCTTTAGAAAGTTAAACTTCAAAATGGCCCTAATGAAATGTTTATTATTTCACATATGTATTCACTCTAGGAACAAAAGGAGCAAAATGTTGATAGTCTCATCAAACATTCTTCCATGGTCGATTTAAAGGTCAGGTTAACACTCTTTAGGTGTGCTGGGACTTGTAAATATTGAAGGAAGAGAGTCATGTTATCGTAGCCAAAAAATGGGAATCCAATAGCCTCTTTTCAAACAAACATGTTTTATTAAAAGGTATAAACTTTCATAAGCTACAAATCACTACATCAGATGCACGACTAAATGTTTGCAAACTTTAAACTGAGATGATATGTAGGAGGGATGGGGGTGAAGGCTGGGTGGCTATACAGATGCATGTGAGACAGATTCCTTATCAATAAACAATTGTTATGTGTTAAAAATGGTTTTTGGGAAGACTTTCTGAGGAAGACTTTCTGAGATTGCCTGAAATCTTTTGAAGTATTCTGACTTCATTTTAACTGTACTGATGAACTTCTTTTCTCCCAAAACAGTTACTTTAAGATCTATAATGGTAATTCTTGGGAAGGAGAAATACTGTGATATTGCATTATCCTTCATTTGAGTCCTTATCTCAAACATGTATCAATTATTTTGTGTAATTTTGTTGGTTTAGAACCATTAGAATCTAGAGGGCTGTCATGGGCTGATGGTTACCTATATCACTGTAGGGGAAGAGAACACATGAATATGACTCTGATTTTGGGTGTGAAGATATTGAATATGTGTGATGCTGCTGTTGATATACTGTAAATGTGGAGGCAAAGTTTGGGTTTGCTGCAGAATCTGGTTTCATTTAGCATCCTCATTCTGTTATTTCTTGTTGCTTTTGAGTCTGCTTCCGATTGAGTAGTTAAGTATATGCAAGCATGGGTCTGTTACCCACTGCCTGAATCTACCTTGTGTATTCCAAAGTAATTGTTGAGTAAATGGTGCTCCTTCTTTATTCAGCACACTGTGATTTGCAACCTTAATTTAACTGTTGCAGCAGTATAAGAGATTGCTCCCAGTAGTTTTCTATTAAGAGAAATGGAAATGAGGATTATTAGTGTCATCTAATACAAAACTTCTAGAGAGATATAGTTGCTGAACAATACAGAAATATAATTTCAAAATAACTCTAGTTGTAATGGTGCTGTAGAAAAAAAATCCCATTTTTTCCCAGCCATTTTTTTTTCTATTTTATGACATAATTGATTTAGAGTATCTTTTTTGTGGGGGAAAGGAGAATGTTAGTGAAGCTTTTGTAGATGTAATATAGTGTTCTTCAGGGATGGGATTCTACTGGTTCTGTCCACCTCTATAGAACCAGTAGCTCTGAAGAGCAGCAGACATAAAACTGGTTCTATGTCTGCTGCTGTTTTGGTCCACCCACCCACCCGGGCTCTTACCTGTCCTTTATTTCCTGCTTTTTCAACCTCAGCTGCTTTGTGTGGCACAGCTGCGGTTGAAAAAGCAGGAAAAAAGTGCTTTTTCAAATGCTACGTACCCACACACAGCGTTGCTCAGCTGTCAGGGTAGCTCAGCAGGTCGTAAATTGCACTCACGCGACTCACACATGCATGCACGATGCAGAGCAAAAGAACCAGTAGTTATACTGGTCGGATCCCATCCCTGGTGTTCTTGCAGTTGTTTTTTAATAAGATGGTAGGCCAGGAGTGTCAAACTCATGGCCCACGGGCCCGCTGTGTCGTGCACTGGCCATGCCCACTCCCAGTTCAGCAAAAGGGAACAATTTTGATATGTCACAACGTGACAATGCAAGTTTGACACCCCTGTGCTAGGGGATATTTGGGAATTGCCTCTTCTCCATTCTGCCTGGCTTCTTCAATTTGATTTTTTTAAAAAAGTGTTGTGAGACTGTTTCTTCCATTGGGGGTCCCCAGGAATAGAGTTGTTATAGTTGTGTGTCCTTCTAAGTTATAATGCCAAATGTCCAGGTCTTTATTGTGTAGTCCATTAAAGTTTCAGCCAAGTCTGTGGCAGAGTTCAGCTGGTCTGTTCTTAATAATTAAATGCAGATTAGGCTGCAATATTTTGCAGCACAGCATGTTCAGAAAAGCAAAGCTACTAGTGCAAAGAACTTCCTGTGGATATAGCAGCATGACTAAACCAAAAGGAAATGTGTTGGGGACAAGATCAGTAGCTATAAATTGCCTTTCAAGAGCTGGAGATGTTTCTCTGAGAAGAACAAAATACTTTCAAGTGTTTCTATGGCAATCCTGTAGGAGGCTGAGCTGTATCAAGCCTTTTATCACGTAACAAGATGGAAATTCCCCAAGATTAAATTTTCTCATTCTCCAATGTTCAACAGAAATATATGAAATTGAAAGAATTCACAAGGGGCCCCTGTCATACATCAGCATGTAACATAAAAAAAGATTTAAATTTTAAATTTAAATCTGTCATTTAAATCTGTCATCCAAGTACTCCAAGGATACTTTTGGTTTTTTACCTCATCCCTAGGATGTTTTAGATTTTTTTCTTCTCCTTCTTCTTCTCCTTCTTCTTCTCCTTCTTCTCCTTTTTCTCCTCCTCCTCCTCCTCCTCCTCTTCCTCCTCCTCCTCTTTAATGTCTCTTCTGATTTTGGTAGACAAAAGAGAATCAGGAGTGGGATTCTACAGGTTCTGACCAATTCTATAGACCCACTGAAGCAATCTTCTTTTGTTTTTTTCCACCCTTATTACATTCTTGCCTAGACTTCCTGTCTCCGGAGCTTCTGCTTGACTTTCTTAAAGGGGAAGGGTTGTTTTAAGATTTTTACATTGCTGTTGGGAGGAAATACTTCAGTGGACAATCAGCACTTTGAAGAAATAATTGAATAAACAAGAAGAGCTGTCAGAAAGAAGCTTTTAATGACAGGGAACCAAGATGAGTGACATTCAGCAAGGCGTCTTGGCTAGCTAGAAAAATTAACATTCATACATGAGTTTACATACCCTTTCTGAGTTTTGGTCTAAAACTGGTTTTTGGTGAAGGTTAATTCTGTGCTTGGTGACGTTGAATCCTGTGTTTATTGATGGAATAATTGTCCCTATTCAGCTTCAACAAACAATAGCTACTGTTGTGATTTAATTATTTGTATTGTGTTTGATTTTTTTTCCTGCCTCATGGTTTCTTTTTCTATCTGGGGAGGGGGTCTTCCTTCACTGCTTTAGTGGTATCTGACACAGTCCTTTTGGGGTGTACTTCCAAGAGGCAGGATGCAAGCTTGGCACTGATTTTTTTTTACTGCCTTTCTGGGGGGCATGTGACCTTTCCTTAAATCTGGATGATTTCCTTAGGATATCTTGTGAGGTGAGTGAGACCAGCTTGTATCTTTAAATGGTGCAAATGGATCTAAGGATTGCTTTTCCTGGGTGTGCTCTTTCTGGAGAGCTTAAATGACCTCTCTGCTAAAGGATTTCACTGTCGTACAACAGTTCATTTAGTGACCATTCAAAGTTACAATGGCACTGAAAAAAGTGACTTACGACAATTTTTCACATTTATGACCGTTGCAGCATCCCCTCTGTCATGAGAGGCCAGGTGAGGAGAAGCACCCCTTGACATGAGTGATATCAAGTTGGCCATGCCCATCCAGTCACATGACCACCAAGCCACACCCACCAACTAAGCCATGTCCACAGAACCAGTTATTAAAAAATTGAATCCCACCCCTGAAGAGAATGTATATGTTGAAAAGGTCTTTCATATAAAAGACAATGAACTATATTAAAGCTGCACTCATCCTTTGGAAGAGGTGCTTCACAATGTGTACAGCCTAGGAATGAATTAATAAGCTTTACTATACTCACTGAGCATAGTATTTTGAAAGTAAAATTTTAAATTCCAAATAAATAAAGAGAATTAGAGAGTTTTACACAATGATAACAAATAAAATACAAAGTATATGCTAATATTGTCACCCAAAGTCACCTTGTTGGAGAGATTCGTGACATCGAAATTTAATAAATAAAATAATAGATCAACAGGAATGAAAATTCACATCCAGTTCAGTAAGTTATTATGCTATTTTATATTAACTCACTGTTAAGCGCATTGTAAACAAAACCTTAAAATTCCAAAAATAGATATAGCTGAACTTTTAAAACAATGTAAAAAAATTAGCTTTGAAGATTCTCTTGCTCATTCTGAAACATATTTTTTAAAGGATCTACATCTCAAAGGATCTACATCTGCACCTACATCTTGCTCTACATGATATCATTTCTTAGTATGTCATTCAGACATTTGAATGCACATGCATAAACTAGAAGCAAAATTTACCTTACCAAAAATACTTGGCTTTCAGATATGCTGACTTCAGCTTCCAAACTGCTGACTGTGGAATTTGGAATGGTAAATTCCACTTACAAGTAGTTCTCAAATAACAGCCACTGTCTGAAGTTAAAATGGCACTGAAAAAAATGGTTTATGACTAATTCACATACTTACAACTGTCACAATATCCTCAAGGTCATGTGATCTAAATTCAGGTGGTTGCCAACCAGCATGAACAGGTAGTCCTTAACTGACATCCACAATGAAGCCCAAAATTTCTGTTGTTAAGTGAGACATGTGTTAAACAAGTTTTGACCTATTTTACAATATTTGTTGCCACAGTTGTTAAGGGAAGCACTGCAGTTGTTAACCTAGTAACCTTAAGTTAAGCAAATCTGGTTTCCCCATTGACTTGCTGGTTAGAAGGTCACAAAATATGATCACATGACCTTGGGACACAGCAACAGTCATAAATATGAACCCATTGCCAAGCATCCGAATTTTTTTAATCACATGATGATGGGGATGCTATAAAGGTTGTAACTGTGAAAAATGGTCATAAGTCACTTTTTTCAGTATCGTTGTAACTTTGAATAGTCACTAAACTGTTGTAAGTTGAAAGCCACCTGTATTTATAATCATTGTAGCATCCTGGGGTCATGTGATTGCTGACTTCTGACAAGCAATCAAGTCAATAAAGCAAGCCAGATTTGCTTAATGACCTTGTGATACACTTTACTATTGCAATGATTCATTTAACATAAAATGGTCATAAAATTGGGTGTGATCCACTTAACAATCACCTTGTTTAGCAGTGGGAATTCTGGGTCCAACTGTGATCATAAGTCAAGGTCTAGCTGTCTCTGACTGCACAAGACAGGTAAGATATTTCCAGCTATGCAAATAGCTTAAGTTCTAGAGATGTTCAAGAAATGAAAGTAAATTGAGACATGACAACTACAGTATACAGTATAGGGACTATGCTTTGCCAGGGAACAGAAGCAACAAATAGGGATTGTCTGTATTAAATAGGGACAATTGGAGACCATATTTTTGTAGAAATTAATTATTGCTTCACTGCATTTTTTATTTAAAGCAACTTATTCTGAATTCCTAAGCATGTTTCAGAGCAGAACTCATGGCATCTATTTTCTGAGACAGCTATATTTAGTTTGCATCTGCCAGAGTTCACCATTTTGCTTTTTTTTTAAAAAAGAACAGATTAATGCAGATGCTCTTTTTCATAGCTGGGAGGAATCAAGAAGTAAGTGTGTGTGTGTGTGTGTGTGTATTTTTAGGCCAACATTTGAGCAAGGAATTGTGATCAAAGTAGTCTATAGGAAATAAATGGACAGATAGGTATTTAATATCCACCTTTCACAAAGAATTATGCTCAAGGCAATTACATGAGAGTTCCACCAGTTTAATGTTCCACATAAATACAAATCTCTAGTCCCTGAGATCTGTTTTTCCATATTTCTATGTTGCTCAGCATTTATGGAAGATGGGGGGTCTTAATCTTTTCACAGAATTAACATTTCCAAATTTATGGACCTTAAACAAACAGGTCTAAATTGACATGAGTTTTTCTACGTACCTATGTTATACCTAGGGGACACAGTGTCTCGGTGGCTTCTGAGTTGTTGATCAGAAAGTTCAGCAGTTCGAATCCCTAGCACTGCGTAACAGAGTGAGCTCCCATTACTTGTCCCAGCTTCTGCCAACCTAGCAGTTCAGAAGCATGTAAAAATGCAAGTGGAAAAATAGGGAGCCTTTGGTGGGAAGGGAATGGCGTTCCGTGTGCCTTCGGCATTTAGTCATGTTGGCCACATAACTATGGAGACATCTTCAGACAGTGCTGGCTCTTCAGCTTTGTAACAGAGATAGGCACTACTCCCTAGACCCAGAAATGACTAGCATGTATGTGCGAGGGAACCTTTACCTTTATGTTATACCTGATATATGTGAAATGATAACGAAAGGTTATACAATATATAAGGGGTAACATCTTCAGCAGAATTTAGGGGATGTCTGTATTCTGTTTATAAAGGCTTCCTTATAAAGTAAGTCCTTATAAACAGAAGCCCTTATAAACAGAACACGGACATCCCCTAAACTCTGCTGACGATGTTAGCCTGGTAACAAAATGTTCAGAAACCAACTCACAAGCTTGGAGAACAAAACTTCATCCTCAAATATGGGATTATATAACCTTTCAGTATCTTTTCACATATGTCAGGTATAACATAGGTATGTAGAAAAATAAAGGAAGCTCTTATAAATAGAAGTCCTTATACACAGAAGGGCACTGACGCTGACATCTCTTAAACTCTACTGAAGTTGTTACCAAGCCTGGTAATGCAACATTCAGAAACCAACTCATAAACCTCGGAGAACAAACCTTCACCCTCATCCTATACCCGAATTACAGATACTCATCACTATTGCATATCCCGTATTTACTTCCCCTCCCAATTAGGAAGGAAATGCTCTTTAAATATTTGAAGCGGCAGAAAGATGCAGTGTTACAATTATCAATATCTCTGCTATGTCAGCTGCTTTGAAACAAACTCATCCTTCTAACAAGCTGTCCCCTGTTATGGCTGCAGACCAAATGGGCCATTCAGCCAAAGAGCCAGCTGAGTGACTGCCAATGAGTACAGCAGCCAACTAGGAACATACAGAGACCACCGTCTTTGCAACTATCATCAGGGCAATAGTCACAGGTAGAATGACTTCCTTCCAAATTATTGAAAGATCCAAAGCTGCAGAGCCATAAAGAGGTTAGAGTTTCATAAGAAAAAGTCAAAATAAAGATAGATATTATCACTGAATCCTTCATTATAGAGGCTGTTGCCACGTATCACCCCAGGGACTACAGAAGATGTAGCAACTTTATCTGCCATCTTCACTGGCTTATATTAAACTCAGTGATTTGAAGAAAAAAAAAAACAGAATACTATTGTATAGTGAAGCAAAACTTCAGCACTAAATGAAAAACTGAGTCGATAACAAATCAAAGTAAAATTAATCTTAATCAGTACAGCTTTGAAATGGTTTTTACAGAAGCTATTCAATGCCCTTTTTGTTGGCATCTTTTCAAAGAGAGGAATTAAAAAAATTCCTGCCATTCTGGTTTAGTCCACATTTGGTCATAGCTGCAGTTTCAATGTAAGCAGAAGCTATGAGTTTAGGGCAATTCATTGATCATGGATCTTTGGGGGAAGTGTAAACCAAACTAGAGCCAATATTGGAGCTAATAATCAGCCAGATGGTTTCTGGAGAAAGATCATCCCTGTCTTGTTGGGATTCAATTTGAGTTTTTTTTCCTATCCAATTCCTTACAGCCACTAGAGAACATCTAATGTATCTCTAATACAATCCAGGATGGAGATACATTGCTTGGAATTATCAGGACATTGATAATACTTTAAGGATGATATTCCCAGGATTTTCTTTCTTTCCCTTTTTTAAATATTATAATGCAAGAGAGACGAGTAGTACCTCACAAAGGAAGAGATTAGGGTTCTTTTCCCATTAACATTGCCTGAAATTGCCTGCTCAGAAAGGATGGAACTATCATAAAATGGTCCATTCCATCCTTGCAGGTAGTCCAAAAATATGTTCAATACAATTGATAGCTGCTGAGAGATCTAATAATCTCTCTGTGCTCCTTCATTTAGATTCCACAAAAAGTCAACCACCAGAGCTCTGAACCTGGAGTGAAAGGGAAAGAGATTTACGCACCAGAATTCTCTTTAGTTGATGTCCCAGAACCCTCTCCAAAGTTTTCCCAAATAGGTAATATTGGGGAATAGGCAGATATAACCTAGTATAGATGGATTAAAGTGTAGATGCTCCACTGCCATTTTTCAAGGCAGATTCAAAGTGGGATCTAGAAGTTCAAGAAAGGAAGTTTTGATCCATGCACAAGAATTCCCAGTTTTCCCCTATAACTCAGCTTCAGGTGTAGGAACCATGCAGTTATTTCTGGACCACAATATCTTAGAATAGCCAAGTTATTATGGGGGATCATTGTTACCCAGCCTCTCTGGCCTTCAAGTTGCAGATGCTGAAAAGTCCAAAATCAGGGGTTAGAGAGATGATTTCAGAGAAGGAGTTTTTCCATGCTCGTTGAGCCACATCTTGTTATGCATGTTCAGTCCACATACTTCTCTGAACTGTGAAGGAATAAGATCTTACTACATATGGACCTGGTATTTAGTAATAGCAGCCTGAAACTAAGGTACCTGGCAATATGGAATCCCTGAGATGCTAACAGTTTGGTTAAAAGAAGGAACTGACACAAATTTGCCCATCTTCCTTCTTCTGTGTGAGTTGTATTAAAATGTTGTTTAAAAATAGTATTAGTATTCTGTCAATAAATAAATAAATGATGCATTCTTTCATTATGCAGCATTGATTTCCATTCATGAATTATTTCTCCAAATGAAAAAGACATAATGAAAATCAGTGCACAAAGTATGTCCCATGAGCAGAATAAAAGGAAATGTATAGACCACCGTATGATTGGTGGGCTTCATTTTGGGCTAATGTGCAGGCATGGCTCACTGTAAGTAGCAGAGAAATTGCCGAGATCACCAAACAAAAGCAAGTAAGCTTAGTTTTGATTTCAGTGTAATGGTGTGTCCAAGCTTTTATCCACTTAACTGGTAACTTTCATGATTTAGAGGAATCAGTGGGAATTGTGATGGTATTTGTAAATATAAATTGGTTTTTAAGAAAAATTGCCTTATGCATCAACTGAAACATACATAATATCAAATAATTCAATCTCCAAATGATCTAGGTATCAAACATGTATATTAAGGCTATGTAAACAGACGTTAATTGTGTTGTCAGTAGTGAGTCACCAGAAATCATTCTTGTTTTGCAGATAAAAAGTTCAAAGAAAAATTAATAGTTTCTCAAAGTAAACATGCTCTGTATGTCATATTAACATAGAATTACAAATAGTTTTACCAAGATTGAAGTGGAAAATTTGAGAAAAGCAGAGCAAGTTTTAATTAGCTCTCCCCTGTGTCGGTTTCTTAATTTGGGAAGTAAGTTAAAAGTAAGCAACACATTTTCTTTGGGGAGAAATGCAAGAAAATAGCATCAGCTGACTATGAATATGGCAATTTCTCACCAATGGGGAGAAAAACAACAATGGAAGTCCCATAATTGTTATCTTGAGTCATCTATTCATTTCCTTCTTTTGGAAGACACAATGGTGGGGGAAGGGAGCTTATCAAATAACAATATACAGTTCCACTGCCAGTTTTATCAGCTTTTGTACCTGAACAGAGAGGGCATAATATTTTATCTTTTCTTTCTTGAGGAAATAAAATGTATTGGTTAATCATGCTTACAACCCTGCTCAGTTATCTAGTACAGTATTTCTTAGAAAAATTGGTGCCATTCTGAAATACAGGTAGTCCTCAATTTATAACCACAATCAAGCCCAAAATTTCTGTTGCTAAGCAAGCCAGTTGTTAAATGAATTTTGTCCCATTGTATTTATTTATTTATTTAAATTTCTATACCGCCCTCTCTCCCAAAAAGGCACTTGGGGCGGTGTACAGCCTACTAAAAATGGAGTATATACAATTAAAAACAAATTAAATGACATGAATCCGGCCGAATCCCTTCAGATATAAAATTACAAAATTTAAAATTCCAGGATTAAATTAAAAAGTTAAAATTTAAAAATTTAAAAACTGAATTAAATTAAAACGAATTAAATTTAAACGAATTAAAATTAAATTAATTGTATGACTTTTCTTGCCATAGTTGTTAAGTTAGTAACACAACTGTTGAATGAATCTTGCTTCCCCGTTGACTTTGCTTGTCAGAAGGTTGCAAAAGATGATCATGTGAACCTAGGACATGGCAATCATCATAAATATGAGCCAGTTGCCAAGCATCTGAATTTTGATCATGTGGCCATGGGGATACTGCAATGGTCATAAATGTGAAAAAAGGTCATGTCAGTTTTTGGAAAGAAGGGCCATTGTAACTTTGAATGATCACTAAACAAACTGTAGTAAGTCAAAGACTACCTCAAAGAGGACTTCTCATAAAGGTGTAAAGATGAGGCAAACCAAGCAGAGATGAAATCAAATGATATGGAAAGAAGGCTAATCAAGAAAAGCAAAGATGGTGGGTTTTGAGTTCAAAGTAATAGGGCATTTACTGAAAGTACCTCTCTCTTTCCTCCCAGTTTTGTGAGTCATCCATTCCTCTTTTGGGTGCCATATTTCAGCAATGAACCCTTAAAGGTAATTATTTTATTTCACAGCTGGTTTTTTTGTTATTGTGGCACACTGCTCAACATGGGCTTGGGGCAAGCAAAACAAACACTTCACTTCTTTTACTCATACTTTGTTCCTATTGCCCAGATTATGTTTGTTTCAGCTTAATACTTCCATTAATTTAAATTGTAAGAGAAGATTTGTACAAACTTGGAAGTACAAAAAGAAAGTTGCCAGATTTGCCAGATGGATTGAACAGCCTGATGAGGCATTCAAATAATGGCAGGGACACACACAACCAACACCCTAAACAGCTGCTTGCCAGTTTCTGGTTTCTAATCGTCTCAATGCCTGCCTAAGCTCAGCGTTCTCAACTCACAAATGGCCAAATTCCATCTGGATGATTAGCAATTGTCACAGGCTGTGCCATGTTCTATTTAAAAAAGCAATTTGCACGGTAGACCCAAGTTGCAATCTCAGAGTTGCTGATGGACTCAGTTGGTGTTACCTGCCAGGATTTTGAAGAAAAATTAGGTCAATGGTTGTTAAACAGCTGGGAACATTTGATTAATTCTGTTAAGTAATATTTCAACCTTTATCAATTACTTGATTTTGTTATCATTATTATTATAAGACTTTTATCCCACCATTATATGGTCCAATGCGACATAGCTGGCTTTCATGGCTAAGGATGCTCTAGAATCCACAGCCACATGGTTTCTAGGCCAACGCCTTAATCATTCCATCAAAGTAGCTCTTAATACAATTGTAGAGAAGATGTGGAAAGTTCTGGCTATAACCACTGGGCCAGCCATTTTAATAAGAAGATTTATGAAAATCATGGGCCGCTTTAGGCTGTAGGAATTTTCTAAACTTGATAAGAAAAGGTAGTCTCAAACCATCTTTTATTTTGTTATTCTCCCTCATCATCCTCAAGCCCATAGAAAAACTGGACTGTTGTCAGTATTAACACTGACAAAATTGGTTCTCCAATTTTCTATTATGCAAGAGAGTCTCTTTTCTTCGGCTTCACTTCTGGCAAGCTTTAGAAATTCTTTTGAACTCTTATTACTGAGCCTTTATTATTATTAGAAGGTAAACCAGGCTGTTGTTTTCTTATCCATCTGTAGCTCATTATGCAGCCTCCATGGCTGCTGAGGCTTTCTAATTTAAAAAAAGAGTTCTCATCCCTGAATGTTTCAGAAGTCAAGGAAATTGCAAATTGTTGGTGAGATTAGTGGGAGAAAGAAAAGGCACAAACTGCATATATATTAGTCAACGTGTAACTTATGAAATAACTTATTTTGAAATAAAAATGAAATCTTTTTTTCCGTTAAATTGAACGGGAATGAATGAAAAACACAGAATCCATTTTCATCTCATTGCTATTTTCTAATCTAAACAGAAAGGAAATATCACACTGACAGGCCTAAATGTTATGTAATGTTATATAATATATGTGCATGACCACAATCAATATTGTAGATTTGAGTGGTGCGGTGGGCTAGAGGTGGAGCTCTCACTTCACGATCAGGAGGCTGTGAGTTCAATCCTTGGTAGAGTCAGATATTTCTCTCTCTGGGCACACTGAGAATATATCAGTTTAATAACATGCTTCATTGGTGACAGGAAGTGCATCTGGCTAGTAGCCACTCAGCTCCATTCAGTTGCCCAGACTCCACCCTGCAAGAGATTATGGGATCATTAAAAGAGGATGAATCAGTGTTGTAGATTTGTTTGCATGGAACAGAAGATGGCCTTACTGCAGTATTTATTAGAGCAAAAGCAGGTAATGATCACAACAACTGCTATATAATTCCATGGTTCCATTCTACTTATTATTCAAGCTACAGTACATATGATGTAACCTGTAATATAAAACACTTGGAGGGTATCATACCACCTTCTTGGGTCTACAAAAAGCAGCACTTGTTTTGAAAGTTTCTTATTAGTGGCTTTCCAAAATCTATGTGGAAATGTTGGAAACCGGTATCTGAGGATGTTTGAATGGTAACCAGGTGTTTGGCTACCAAGTTAGAGGAATTTAATAAACTTGTTCTCGGGACATTTTGGTAACATTCCAAATAGTATTATGCATTGTATATGCTATAATAAATTAACAATCACCCTGCAATGATATTTATTTATTTGGTCATTGGAGTTTTATGGAAGATTTTTAAAAACTGCTCTTGTAGCAGTTCTATACAGCGGCTTCATTAGGGAAGAAACAAACGTAGCTCGTTTCCTAGTTTGGGGAATCCTGATTGTCAGTTTAATTTCTATGCAGTTGCTTTTCATGAAAGATTTATGCAAATGTTTTATAATAAGAGTGAGCAACTAAAAAGATGAAGGCAGCATACAATTATGGAATTGAGAGGGTTTTGTAGGCCATCTAAAGGAGTGTGTAAGAGGTTGCCCTTGACTTTTCGGCAGAATGCCAGGGGCTGCACTACAAAAGTAGGCAGATCTGGGACACATCAATAGTACTAGCAGAAAAATCTAACACATTTTAATTTACTTTTCAGTTAATAGCAGTTAAATAGATGTAATTTTAACTATAATATTAGGGCTGTGCAACATTTAGGGTTCAAAAACAAAAAGGTGCTTTGGAACATGCAGAGGTGTGCACACTATTCTTGACTGATAGTCCATTAAAGACTGATGCTTTTTCCTGGCACCACTTGACCTCCCTGTGCTCTGGGTAAAGCAGTTTGGTTCAAGTATATTATAAGCACACACCAACACATCTTCTGATTTCAAAATTGAAGCATTATACAGCAGGAATTAATACAATAATAATCCCCCATCTATCACATTCCCAAATTATAAAATAGCAACAACTGTTAAATGAACATTTAGGGTTTGTAGATGTCATACATCTGGTTTCAATTATAATCTCATATATACAGTTGCTATAGCAATTAACAGTTTACTCAAGACCAAGGAGATAACAACAGACAAGGAACATAAACAAATGCAGAGTCTCTGAAAAAAGCTTATCTAAATAGTTTTACTTTTAATAGGGCCACACAGAAGAATAATCAAAATCCAATCCAAAGTTCCATGATCAAGGTTGTCAGCCAGTCCAGAGGTCAGAATTTTACCAGCAAAATCTAGGCAAAAATCACATAAGAGCTGAAGATTAGACAGTTGATTCTAATGAAGGATCATGGGCAAGGGCTGCCTCTTAAATCAAGCTGCAACCATCTGCTCTTAATCAAGGGATTTACTCCCTTGTTTTGCAAGGAGCCTCATAGAACATTTTCACTTTGCTTTTCGCAAGGTGCAGGGAGTTGGGGGAGAGGATGGCTGACATCATTGTCATTATCTGACTGCTCCAGTTTTCAGATGGTGCCTGTATTTGATTAACTACAGATGATTCTTGGCTATGTGTTTTCTGATGCTGAGATGTAGTATAGGCTCTATGACAATCTGTTGGAATTCTATAGTCATGGGGTTGCATTATTTTTATTTATTTTATTTATTTACTTTATCAAGCATATATTTGATAATATATATAAGTATAAACATAATTATTAATACATGAAATAGATACAAATAAAAGGGAACATTAAGACAGGGATGGTAGGCATGTTGGTGCGCTTATGCACGCCCCTTACAGACAGACCTCTTAGGAATGGAGTGAATTCAACAGTAGACAGTCTGAGGTTAAAGTGTTTGTGGTTAGTGGAAGAAACCACAGAGTCAGGTAGAATACTCCAGGCATTGACCACTCTGTTGCTGAAGTCATATTTCCTGCAATCGAGTTTTGTGGGGTTTACCCTGAGTTTGTATCTATTGTGTGCTCGTGTATTGTTGAGGTTGAAGCTGAAGTAGTTATTGACAGGTAGGACATTGTAATGGATAATTTTATGTACTATGCTTAGGTCAGACCGAAGGTGGCATAGTTCTAAGTTATCTAAGCCTAAAATTTCATGTCTGGAGGCATAGGGTATTCTGTTGTGAGTAGAGGAGTGGAGGACTCTTCTCATGAAATATTTCTGGACTCTTGATTGTATTAATGTTAAATATGCATTGCAGATTCCAGACAAATGAGCAATATTCAAGAATTGGTCCAGCAAATGTTTTGTATGCTCTAGTTAGTAGTACAATATTACCGGAGAAAAGTTTTGCAGGATTAGGTTAACAACTCTTAATGCCTTTTTGGCCATGTTGTTACAATGGATTCTAGCACTTAGGTCATCAGAGATGAGTACTCCAAGATCCTTGACAGAGTGAGAGTGGTCCATCCAGCTTGTATTTGATTTTTTTATTTTTCTTGCCACTATGTAAGACAGAGCTTTTGTTTGTTGAGATTTGAAGTTGCCACTTTTTTTACTGACATGTAGTCAAGGTCTTTTTGAAGTGTAGCAGCATAGTCGGTGGTGTTGAATAATTTTACATCATCCACAAAAAGAATGCAGTTGCTTTTAATATGATCACAAAGGTCATTTATGTAAAGTATAAAGAGAGTTTCCAGAATTCCTCCCAGCCCTTGCATTCAACAATAGAAAGTGATTCCTCCAAAGTTATCCAATGAGTCCTGCAGTTAGCGGAGACTTGAACCTGAGTTATGTTTTACAAATCTGGTATCTTAACCACTATGTTATACCATGTCTGCAATAAATTTAGCAACATCTGAGGGGACACAGATTTCTTCATTTTCTTGTCTGTGCTTTTTCTTAGGCCTCATTCACTCCCTACCATTACATCCAGTTTGTTTCTCTCATGGCCTGTCTACCTTTTAAACTTTCCTTTCTTGGTGTAATGGCACTGCAATGTGCTGAATTTCAGAACTTATTATCTCCAGCTGATATGGCCCCTGGAACGTACAGTATAGTCCAACAGGAGATCTGAAAGGCTATCTTTTATATCTTACCACTTTCTGCTTGATGCAGAACACGTTGGCTTGTCAATGCTTGCAAAAAGTTTTGACTATTTGTCTTAATTAGTCTAGTTTAGGGAGTGTGAAACCTAGAAAGTGACAGGAGCTGAGAGTGAAGAAACATCACCACAAGCTAGAGGGAAAAAAATTAGAGCTCTGGCCTTTCAAATCTCACAGATATATTGTTGCAATGTCAATCAGGCTGACTTTTCTAGGTAATTTGCTCTGTTTTCAAGGGGAAAAAAGTAGACATCAATATTCAAAGAAAAAAGTAACAATGCATTTATCTAGCTTTCTTTCAGTAAACATAGCTTTTCAATGAACAGAAGCACAGTATATTCACAGTACAAAATGTTTGAATGCAGTTAAACAGCCATGGGCTTCCTCCCAAAATGCTGTGCTCTGAATTGTAAAATTAAAGGCTTGCTTGAACTGTGCTTGTGCTAGTTGATTATGTGTCCATGGAGTGGTTTGCCAATTATCTTTCAAGATAAGACCATACTTGGAGTACTGCATCCAGTTTTGATCACCATATTATAAAAAAGATGTTGAGATTTTGGAAAAAGTGCAGAGAAAAGCAACAAAGATGATTAGGAGCCTGGAGACTAAAACATATGAAGAATGGTTACAGGAATTGGGTGAAAAGGAATTTAGTGAAAAGAAGGATCAGAGGTAACATGATAACTGTGTTCCAATATTTGAAGGGCTGCCACAAAGAAGTTGAAGACAAACTATTTTCCAAAGCACTTGAAGACAAGACAAGAAATAATGGATGGAAACTAATCAAAGAGTAATTCAACCTAAAACTAAGGAGAAATTTTCTGACAGAGAGAACGATCAACCAGTGGAACAGCTTGCCTAGAGGTTCTGGATACTCCATCACTAGAGGCTTTTAAGAAGAGACTGGGTAGCTACCTATCTGAAATGGTATGGGATCTCCTGCTTGAGCAGAGAATGGGACTAGAAGACCTCCAAGGTCCCCTCCAACTCTGTTATTCTCTTATATATTTTAAACCACCCAGTTGGCTAGCTTTATGATTCAAAGTATGTGAAAGTGATTTATATAAAAAATAAACACATTAAAGATATTTTATTTGGAATAGCATTGAATAATATGTTATCCTGTAAGTTTTTACCAAACTGCAATTCACATCATCTTGTACCATTGGCTCTCTTTGATTGAAAATACTGGGAGCGTAATTATATTCCAGTTTACAAAAGGTACCCACTCCAAACTTAGAAAAATCAAAACATAGAAAAATAGTAAAAGGGTAAAAATAAATTTAAAAAAGAAAAGGAGTCAAAGGGAAAATCAAGTTACTTATAGACCCAACCAGGTTTGATTCTAGCCAAAATGGTACTTTTTAGGTTCCAGAATCTATAAATACTAAAAACAAAAAAATCTATGCTAAAAATTGTGGCAAGCTACAAAAGTCAAGAAGAAATGTGTACTAATGAATCAAGACTTTTTTTCTTGAAGTATTTTTGAGTGAAAAATAACAAAATTAGGCTTAGCTGAAAAATAAACCCACCTGATGTTTGCCGCAGTATAGAGAATAAACTAAATTAATTGTTTGACAAGTATCTGTCTCAATGTGTTATATAAACCCAGACAATGGATTAATTTGATCCTCAAGTTAGACATGCTGTTAGAACATAGCAGAGAGAAATATTTCTCCAAACAGTTAATGAACATTAATTAGAAGAGGTAAGAATTAATATGTTGTCCTTATAATGGGCTAAGGCTAGGTTAGTCTCATAATAATGGTTAACGGGTTAGGGATATCAAGCAAGAATTGTGAGAAGTGGATTGTGTTGATAGAGTTATGGAACAGAGGAGACAAATGCATGCATTTTGTATATTTCACAGATGTTCCTTTGTCCTTTCATCACCCTGATTCTGGTCTTATTATTAATACTGGTCATTAATCAGCACCATTCAGCAACCAACTTATTCAGGTGCTTCAGCATGCTGTGTAAGGAAAATGGAAGGTACAATCAAGTCCTGAAAGCAAATACTTGCATTTCATTACAAAGCAAGTCCTAACTGTCTTTCTTTGATCACTGTCTCAGTGTTAAGAAACAGCTGGTTTCCATCTTCAGTAAGGTCTTAGTTGAAATAATAGCATGCTTTCTTTTTTTCAGCCATCCCAAGATTAAGTATATTTGGATGTTCTCTGAGTTTTGAGTCACACAGATCTGAAAAGCATTTGAATGCTGACTAAGGTTCTGTAGGTTACATGATAAAACCAGTGGGTGTTAATGTTTTATTTCAAAGATTTCTTTTTGGTTCTGTTTCTGGATATCATTTTAAGCACTTTTCTATGAAATATAATTGAATTCATTCTAATGATAGCTATAAAGGTGGTTTGGTTGTTGCTGTACAAGCCCAAATCTTAGTATTTCAGTGTGTGCTAATTATTTATTTTAGCCCTTGTTGATAAGACTTTTCAAGCCTTTGGAATTCTTATAAAGGAGATTTTCAAGTGATGAATAAAACACAGAAGTACAACAGTACAAACTATATGTTCTTCACAGATAATAGCAAAATTGCTTCCCCATAAATAGCATTGACATAGAATAAGAGGGTTGGATTCTAGTCCAACCCCTTGCTCAAGCAGAAGACCTTATAGCATTCCAGACAAATAGCTGTCTATTCTCTTCCTGAAAATTTCCAGTGATGGAGCATCCATAACATCTGAAAGTAAGCTATTCCATCGATTGTTTTCACTGTCAGGAAATTTATCCTTAGTTCTAGGTTGGATCTCTCATTAATCATTTTCCACCCATGTCCTCAAATGCTTTGGAGAATAGGTCAACCCATTCTTCTCTCTGGCAGCCCCTCAAGTACTGGAATCACCTCTAGTTCTTCTCTTTGTTATGTTTTGTTATGCTAAACACGCCCAGTTCTCTTTCAAACTGGAATTTTTATAAAGATTTTTTTTAATTAAAAATAATGACTAATGAGATAATCATGTGAATCTAGTTGCAAATCTGATAGACATTCTCTTCATTAATTGATCTATAATAAAGCTGGATGGCACTTTGCCCCCATTGTGAAGTTCACACATTTTCTCTCTAGTCACCTGACACTTCATCAATTCTTCAGTATTTTCTAATGATGATGTTTTATATAATACATGAAAATCAAACTGGTGGCCTGCGGGCCAGATGCATCACGTGCAGGCTACACCCTCTCCAGCTCTGCGAAGGGCAACGTGACGCAGCAAGTTTGACACCCATGATACAATACATTAGATTTGATATATTAATGTATTTATCGTGGTGTAATTATGTAATTGTGCATTTATTATTTATTGACATATCAATATAAGAGTTCACCTGACTATTAATTAATTACTTCATTATTCTAGAAAGCACTTAATTGTGGAGATTTAAACTAATTCAGAATATAGTGGTATCCTATATCTTTGTTTTTAGCTTCAGTTTTTGCCTTCATCACATTCTTTATACTTTCATAGTAGAAGATGTACCTTCACTTGTTGGAGAAAACTAAATTAAATAAGAGTTAATTACCTCTGCCTTTGTATTTTTACTTCCACCCAATGGAACACTGGAAATAAATTATGTAAAGAAATTTGGGACTCCCTGTTCATTGTTCAGTTGGACATCTCTCAAAAACCAAAATTGACTGAATTTGTGTGATGGGAAAAACTGTTCCCACTCCCCAAAGATGGAGTTTGAAAATGTGTCTGATGATCTGATCATGCTGGGAACTGTGGAAAAAAGCTTTCTAGTAAAAGAAAAAAGTCTCCCTGATAAATTTTTAGGAGACGAGCAGTAGGGCAACTCCTTGGAATGTTGCCAATTGCTCCATTCTAAGCTCCTCCTCTGATCACATGATCTGCAGTGCAGAATATGCTGGCTACCTTGTGTTTCCCACTGCACACACAGCATAGACACAAATGCATCAAACTGCAACATAAGGGGAGAGCAGAGTTATATGCATTATAGTTCTTGACATAGAAATGAAAACACGGGTGCCCTTTCTGATAATGTGCCTGGAAAGAATTCTCAAAGCCATGCTTTGCTTACTTTCATATCGGTATTTAGTCATATTCTTTGAATAACTAGTATAAGGAATCTCTCCCCTTTTGTTTTGGGTATGCTATATCTAAAGAAGCCCTGTCGCTTATCAGCATCATTCACTAATCCCAGATTAGCTTCTGCTTTCCTGATACCAGCTCCTCAGTGCCTTTGCAACCAGGCCATCTACCCAGTATAAATCCTTGTTAGATTCAGATCCTTACAGATGTCAGCTTTGGAAGCCATATTAACACCAGAAACTTCCACACTGCTACATTCCTGTGCTTGGGAAATTAGAAGGGGGGATTTTTAGAAGATTAGTAGTTAGACATAATAGCATTCTTCTATTTGGTCCAGGTCATGTTATTCCTGCACCTGGAGGAGGAGAGGTTGAAGGGATTTCTCTTGTTGGGGAAGATGGTGATTGGACCAGGTGATGGACTGATGGGTGCAGGGGTTGGATTTTGGATTTTGATTTACTGAGGGAAAACCCAGAACTCTCAGATTCAGGTTTTCCCAGATGTGCCAGTATGACTTTTACAATAAAAAGCAACTTCAAGAAAATTCCTGTCTCAGAGTTGCTGATTGGGATTTGGTTTTGCTGGAATGCCGACAACAGAATGTTTTGGGTAGATGGTCCCTTTCTTTTGCTTTCTTCTTTTTCTCTCCCACTGAATTATTTGCAATTGTATTTCTATCTTCTACTTCTTTAGGAATTCTCATCCATCCAGATGAGAATTCCTTTTTTCCTTTTCATTTTGCCTTTATTTATTACTCTAAGCTTTGGAGGGGATATGTCTGCTCCTGCCCTCCTGAACTTCTATAAGGGCCTGAAGACATGGCTCTGCCAGTTGGCTTGTGGCCCCAATGGGGGAGTTTCATGCTGGAGGTGGTTGATGCACCAATTTCAGATTTATTTATTTGATTTGTCAATCACTTACAAGATAAATAGGTATAAGTATAAACATAGTTATGAATATATGAAATGGATACATATAAGAAAAAATAAACAAAAAGAATCAATAGGACAGGGACGGTAAGCATGTTGGTGCGCTTATGCACGCCTGCTACAGACCTCTTAGAAAAGGAGTAAGGTCAATAGTAGACAGTCTAAGGTTGAAGTTTTTGGGGTTTGGGGAAGAAACCACAGAGTCACCTCCTCTCACATGGTGAGATGGGCAGCAAATTTAATAATAAACAAAAATAAAAGATAAACTGTCTATCCAGATTATTGTACATCTGGTATATTGAAGAATTGTTTTCAATCCTCTATTTTGTGCTTTGTAAACAATAATCACTTCTCATATGGTCACTGTAAATCAGTAATGTACTAATGTTAATCATTATGCTAGGATCACAAAAGGAAGTTAAATTATAGAAAGAGATTTAAAAGTGGGTGGGGAATAACATTGCTAGATTAAATATGAATATTATTTAATTTAATGATTTTGTAGTTATACCTTTTTGACATTCTTGTGCATCTCTTTTTGTCCCAGATCTAAAGTGATTCTCAAATAGAAAAGAAATATATGAACAAAAACCAAAGAACTAAATTATTTCCTAATATAGGTATTCTCCCATTAAAATACTCTCATTCACACATATAGCAAAGGCAGAAAGCAGTCACAGAAAGGTGGAGGGGCTATTAGCAGTTGTTACTGATGGCCAAGAGAATCTGGATTATTCTAGATTCCATCTGGATGAGGTGGGCAAGGAGATGCATTTCATACTTTCCCTTCTATCACAAATAATTCTCTTTTCATCTCCTTGTTGGGCTTCACCTTTCTAATCCAGCTGTCTCTGCTTTATAAATGACTTTACATAAACTGCACAGGCTTTATTTCATTCATTGCCAGGAGAAAATAGAGAGATTGGATCTGAGCACACACAAATATGTGATGATTAAAAGCAAATGAAAGCAAACACAGGAAGTTCCACTTGCATAAAGGCTAGCTTGAAAATTAACTCATTTGACTCCTCTTCCTGAAGGTTGCATAAAACATCTTACTTCTCAAATGTGTTATTTGTTGTCAAATAATACAGTATTCCCTATGAATCATCAACATCATCCATCATGAGACATGACTCCATGCTCTGGTTAGAGGTTACATAATGCTAAAAGATCATTTTACAGATATCCTTCACATTTATGCAGCAGTAAACCCTACTGAATTAATAGCATAGGATTATGCTGTCAGTGGTTCTCAGATTACGCTGTCAGTAATTTTCAGATGTTTTAAACTATCAGTTTAAAATGATTAATTATCAGGTTAATAAAGGAAACCTAAAAAAGGTTTCTTTCTCTAAAAAAGAAAAATAAATTTTAAAAAGCCAGAAAGAGGGGGAGAGAGAGGGAGAGGGGGAGAGGCAGGGAGAGGAGGGAGAGCAGAGGTGGTATTCAGCAGATTCTGACCTGTTCTGGAGAACTGGTAGCAGAAATTTTGAGTAGTTTGGAGAACCAGCAAATACCACCTCTGACTAGAGATTTTACAGTATCCTTCCCCTGCCATGCCCACCAAGCCACGCCCACAGAACTGGTAGTAAAAAAAATTGAATCCCACCACTGGGGGAGAGGGAGAGGGGGAGAGAGAGAATTAATGAGAATATTGTGGAACCGAGGCAAATGTTGTAAATTAGGCATGTACTGAGATTTTACTAGCTATTGGAAGAATCAGGAAGTTATGTGGGCTATTATTCAGTGATAGAAATTCTAGTTTCACTTATACAAATGCATATTCAACCCCCCTGCGGAGCCTGGAAGAAACCCTGAAATGTTCAGGCTAAAGAATCATGTAGTTGGTTTAAGTTTGGGTTTAGCATAACATGTAAAGCCAGCCATTTTGGTTTGTAAATCATAGTTTATGGTTTGGTTCTTTGTATCCATCTGGCTATTATTTCTAGTCCAACCTTTTGTGACTACTGTGACAATACAGTGTGGGAACTTATGTAAGTTAGCTAGATAGAGAAATGATATGACTCAACCTAAGGGAGTTTTCTATTTTACTATCGCACATCATTCTCTTTGCTCAGAAGAAATTATCTAGCCTAGTCTTCACCTTATTTTTGTACTTCAGATGTAAGATATTGATTTTTATTCCAAATGTTAGTAAAGTTTCTTAAAATAGTGATGTGTACCCACTAACACCACTTTGCATACTTTTAACTGTTTCCAGTCAGAAAAACTTGTAAAAAATATTTCAACATGAATCATGAGCTAGTAAAAATGTTAATTTGGTCCTTTGTTTTTGTCTACATCTATTGCTCCAACCCTAAGTTCTTATGTTGTTTTTTGACGTACTACCTCAGATTCTCATTATACAACATGGTATATTATTTCAAAAGGAGACATTTTTCCTTGGTGTCATAAACCAAACAAAAAGTTGAATTTTCAATTCCATATCTTAACAGATACCTAAGAACAGATGCTAGAATTGATAAAGAAACTCATCAATCTTGGTCAACATAGTGCATCTGAATTGTTGAGCCAACTTGCAAGAAATTTTTATCTTGAACTATTAGATTCCAAAAAGCTAAGAAATCAGACTCCTAAAAGGTTAAAAAATAATTGGCTAAGTATGAGGAATAGGACTTTGTAAAGTAATGCAATTGGACATTCATGTTTAGGGACTCATAACAAATTTATCAAATCCTAATGCCATTGCTGGAGATGAAAAGACATTTTTGTGCATAAGCCGAGTACAAGATAGATTTTGACATTTGCTTTTTATTTATTAATTCTATTAAAATTATAATTATAATAGCCCAAAGAAATCCTAATACAAACTAAAAGAAAGAAGAATAAAAAGAAAGAATAGAAGGTGCAGGAAGTGAAAAAAGGAAACACAGAGACAGAAAAGACAGAAAAGAAAGAATAAAGTAAAGAAAGAGGAAAGACATATATAGAATAGAATAGAATAGAATAGAATAGAATAGAATAGAATAGAATAGAATAGAATAGAATAGAATACTTTATTGGCCAAGTGTGATTGGACACACAAGGAATTTGTCTTGGTGTAAATACTCTCAGTATACATAAAGAAGGAACATTAGTTAAGAATCAAGAATCATAATGTACAACACTTAATGATAGTCATAGGGTACAATCAACATCAAATCATACTAGGAAACAGAAGATACAAGCAACAAAGTTATAGTCACAAGTGGGAGGGGATGGGTGATAAGGAGTGATGAGAAGATTAACAGTAATAGTAGTGTATACTTTGTAAATAGTTGAACAGTGTTGAGGGAATTATTTGTTTAGCAGAGTGATGGCTTTCGGGGAAAAACTGTTCTTGTATCTAGTTGTTCTGGTGTGCAGTGCTCTGTAGCGTCATTTTGAGGGAAGGAGTTGAAACAGTTTATGTCCAGGATGTGAGGGGTCTGTAAATATTTTCACAGCCCTCTTTTTGACTCGTGCAGTATACAGGTCCTCAATTAAAGGCAGGTGGGTGGTAATTGTTTTTTCTGCAGCCCTAATTATCCTCTGAAGTCTGTGTCTGTCCTGTTGGGTTGCAGAATCAAACCAGACAGTTATAGAGGTGCAGATGATAGACTCAATAATTCCTCTGTAGAACTGGACCAGCATATAAAGATGTCACAAGTATAAACAATTTTAGTATCATCACTTCTTAAAATACCACAAATGATCTCTTCTTCCCATATCCCAAGTCTTACCTATAAATGAATCTATAAACATAGCCATTAACCTTGATGAAATAAATCATCTTCATATTCCTTTCTTTTACTTTTAACAATCTAAATCTTCAGGCCATTCAGATAATGTCACAGAACCTCATTTCTTTTATTATTTTTTTCTTTGTCCCTCCATAAAAGATTCTTCAAAATGTTAAAAAGCTTCTTTTATAAATTCAATATTGAAAAATGTCCAGATCACTCTCTTGGCTTATTGTTTGTATACCCTTTTTAATTATTAAAACAATGATTTTGAATGTCCAGTGTAACTTCTTTTTTTTGTATCATTGTTGTAGGCTGTCATCAGTTAATCCACTTTCAACTCAGTCTCAATCTTGTCAGGTAAATCTTGTTCCTCTTCTGTAATATCTTTTAGACACAGTCTCTCCATAGGGCAAATGTTCTCCATTGGCACTATTAAAATTAACGTCTATTTTTCAATACATCCAGAGTTACAATATTGGTTTCATTTTTTAATTTTAACTCATGTTTATGTATTCTTTAATTTTTATAATTAATTGTGTAAGTTTAATTGTAACTTTTAGTTCCCTCTAATGTCCATTTCATTTTAAAAAATCTTCAGTTCTTTTTTTAAAAAAGCATTAAAAACAAAAGCATTTTCTCTTAGAAAGAATTCTTATAATTCTAAAATTATATTTTGTATTATCTGAGCCCTTAGCCCAATTATAAGATTCTTAAATCAAAATTTTAATCATGTATGTGTTATTTAAAAAGATTAAGTTCTTAAGCTTGTAGTTAAAACTTTCTTTTGCTAAGGGTTGAAGGAATCTTGCTCGGTGCTGTCAAACCAGTAAATTCAAATATTCCTAGTAGCAATTAACAAGCAAGTTTCTACAGTGATTAGAAAAGGGAGCATGCAAACTTGGTGTCCTTTCAAAAGGGATAACCATGATTTCAGCAAGATGATTATTCCCTCTAAACCAGGGATGTCAAACTTGCGGTGTCATATTGTCATCACGTGATGTACTGTGACTTTTTTCCCCTTCACTAAATCCAAGGGTGGGGTTGGCCTGCTCATGATGCTTCTAGCCTGCAGGCTGCGAGTTTGATACCCCTGCTATCAGAGGCTGGTTTCCTGAGGTCACCTTGTGAGGACCAGCTCTCTGAAGCACTTACAGTATAAGTGATTCAAGTTTTCTCCTTTAAAATCCAGAGATGTTTTGAAAAACCAGTCTATTCATCTGCTCTTCACTCTGATGCAGTCATTGACTCTGTTTTTCACAGTCCTTAATTTCTTCCTCTGGAAATAGATAGATTTTGACATTTGCATAGAACAGGCTCCACCTTCCAAACTGTTCTGCAGTTAGATGACAAAAAAATCTCTATGCTAATTTCAATCCCTGTTATTACAGTGACTGGATAAACGGCATACAAGATCTGATGTATCTAATACCCTTCTATGCACAGTTACTTTTTTCTGAGGAAATGCAGTTTCTTCTGAGTTTTAGCCTAATAAACAAGAAGCAGCAGATATGGAAAGTTTAACATATCTCTCTTTCTTGACATATCTATGTTTCAAGTTGGAAACGGAATGAAAATATTCTACTGTAGTCAGTTTGCTCTGTTTTCTAACTAGTCTGCTTCTCAAGTAATATGAAGAGTACTTTCAGATCAATGTTAAAGTCAGATTGAATTTCCAGATGGGGTATTCTCTGAGGGCAGGATGGATGATAAAAAAACATGTGGTTATTCTATAAATGTGTCGTTTGCCCAGCGTGGCACTTAAAAACTGCCCCAATATATTCAATCTATTTTTCCAATCTGGCCAAAATGTTAATTCAAAGATGCTCCTGTGATTTAACTGTGAAATTGTGAAACCTATCCAAAAATATAACCAAGAATTGTACAGTACAAAAACAACTATAGTTGTACTTCTGTCATTGTGACATTTATCTCCTTGGATCAGGGCAAATTAATTCCGGCATGTTGTTTTCATTCTGATTTTCTTTAGAGGCAGTTTTTTCCTTTTCTAATATTATTAGTATATAAACTGGCCTTTAAATGCATGGAAAAGCATCTCTTCATCCATATAATGAAGGCAGGGATCTGATGCTTCTATTTGCAATCATTCCCATCCCAATTATCATACCATGACACTCTGTGCTGTTGACAGACTTTCTGGCTTCACTGGGGTCTTTAATTAAAACTGGAAATATATTTCTTTCCATCTGAAGTTCTCTCCATCATCCCTGCACAGAAGCCTCTCTACATTATATAGTAAAAGGAAGAGATGACAATAGATAGGAAGGATGGTATGAAAGAACCTAGCAATAACAATAGCACCTAGAGTTATATACCACTTCACAATGCTTTACATCCCTCTCTAAGCAGTTTACAAATGTCAGCATATTTTGTCCAACAATCTGGGTCCTCATTTTACTGACCTTGGAAGGATGGAAGGCTGAGTCAACCTTGAGCGGGTCAGGATCGAATCCCATGCAGTTAGCAGAATTAGCCTGCAGTACCACATTCTAACCATTGCGCCACCAAGGTTTATTAATGATAAACACACATACACACACCCAAATGACATACTGCGCTTATTAAACAATGTTTTTAGAAGCACCATAGCGCCCAGGTCCTTCAACCCCTGAAGGAAATGAGGTAAAATACTTTTCTGAAAATTTGAATAACCGTTAGTTCTCAACTTACAATCACAATTGAGCCCCAATTTTCTGTTGTTAAGTGAGGTATTGTTAAATGAATTTTGTCCCATTTTATGACCTTTATTGCCAACAGTTGTTAAGTGAATCACTATAGTTGATAAGCTAGTAACCTGATTGTTAAGTGAATCTGACTTCCCGATGGATTTTGCTTGTCCGAAGATCACAAAAGGGAATTACATGACCTTGGGGCACAGCAATCGTCATAAATATAAGCCAGTTGCCAAGCATCTGAATTTTGAATAATGATCATAGGAAGGCTGCAAAGGTCGTAACTGTGAAAAAAGATCATAAGTCACATTTTTCAGTAATGTTGTAACTTTGAACAGTCACTAAATGAACTGTTGTAAATCAAGGATTACCTGTACCAGCACTGAAAGTACCAATAGAAGACATTCCAACTTCCTGCAAGTCGTTTTATCTTTTAAGTCTCAAGCAGTGATTCTGACTACAGCCCCTTTCCATAAATCAGAACATTTATTTCAATTACTGGGAAACCTAAATATAACAGTGGTGTTTTTCAAATATTTTTACCACCGGTTTGGTGGGCGTGGCTTGGTGGGCACTCTTTACATGCGGAGAGGCATTTTGAGTCACCTCCTGCAATCCTGCACTCCCCCTGATGCTTCAGCAGCTGTCGCGCGGCAATTGCTGTGCCACGCACAGCAGCTGCACTTCAAAAGTAGGACATAAAGGTTAGTGTGGGAGCCCGGGCCCAACACAGAGCATTGAAGAGAACTGGTTCGGTCTCCGCTGATCATCACCACTATTGACTCAGCAAAACCAGGCTGAACCGATAGAATACCACCCTGAAATACCATCACTGAAATATAAGCATAAATGCATATAAAATAAATCCACATATTTTCCTGGCTACATTTACAGTATTTTCCTTCCCATCTTTCTATCATTCTGCTGTTTCATTAAATTTTAAATTATCATCATCGTGTGGCATGGATCCATTAAGTGATGACACATATTGATGATATTACATAAATCATTTTTTAAAAAAATATGTCTGTGTCTCAGTTTTTTAATTCATGTTTTTCTTTCTCTCCTTAGATTGAAGAGATTTTCAGCCTACTCCTGTGTACCAATCAATGACAAACTCTGCTTCCTCATACACAATTTCTATGTGGGAAGCAACCTGATCAGAAGCACACCTAAAAAGCAGGATCTTTCATGAAGGGAAACTGAGCCCCTGGATGATTGATTTGATAGTGAGTCATGCATTCTTTAATATACAAAACTGTTTTCCCCTTAACTTCCCCCCAAAAAAAATCTTATCAAAAAGGTTGACACCACCATTATGGTCTGATTTACATAGTTAGAATTGTTTTGCTGTGTGTTTGTAAGTTTCAAAAAGAACTAAGTGAAAAGAAAATTCCAGAAATGTATAATACAGAAGAAAACAGTTATATTTGGTTTCTTTCTTCTAGCATCTTTGAAGTTTGATTTTAGAAGTTGAGATGATTGCTTGAAAGCCTCTGATTTGTTTCCATGTAGCACACAAGAAGCAAGATTTTACGTATAGTTCAGAAATTTTTATCATTTATGTGTTCAGATTCCGATAATATTTAAGCTACATATGTTGAATATGAAGCTACATATGTTGAATATGAGTTGAATATGAAGGGCTGTGCATACTTTAAAATCATTTGGAAGAACAGTTTCAGATTCAGCGCATATAAATCAACTGTGTGGTTCTTAAAACAACTGCATGTGTTTGAAGGTTGATGTGAACCCTCCAAAAACATGGTTTAGTGAATAACAGAGAGGTGCTGTGTTTGTGTGAAGTCCAAAGCATTTCTTCAGAATGATTTTTCTTTTATTTTTATTGATTGTTTTCAAAGTCAGCACAGCTAATGAAGGAAGATGAATGGAACCTAGCTTTTAAATATGAATGTATTTTAATTAATTATTTAAACTGTATAGTGGACATAATGATCAGTTTGCTGATACAATAATACATGGATGGCTTGTTTAATGTCTAGAAGAAATTTTGGGTTTTCTTTAGTGCTTCCTCTGGTGTAATAACTGACAGACTAGTTTGAATTTGTTCAATGAACAATGGTTGTGGGCTACCGTTGATTTATCAGTACCTCGGCAGTATTTATGGAACAATCAATACATACCATAATGAGGAGACATTTCTATCTTTAGCAGAGAGGTGGAGACAGCTTTCATTTGTTGTTAATATTGTTTCTCTGTTAGAAGCAAGACAGTTCTGAACTGCCATTGTTATTCAGAGGAATTGAGTGGGATATAGTTATTGCTATTGCATATAGAAACAATGCAAACCTTTAAATCTCTGTGCAAAACAGTCAGTGAACACAGAGAAAGTGCAAGCTTCTGTCATAATTAAACTCACCATGCGTGCTACAATACCTCTGGATAGGCAGTGATAATAGAGCTAAAGGGCTATGAATAGGAAAGCTATACTGTATTATTGCCTGCTAGTGAAGCCAGAGAATTGCAAGCTCAAGGTGTAAACTAACTGATGGCACCAATCTCATGTAGTCTCTGAACAGTGCTAATTGCTCTTCTCTCCTAGGATTTAATGAAAAGTGGTAGGAGGAAAGGCATTTGCAAAGGGAGCCAAGGGAGCCAAAATACTGGGTGCAACAGTAGTTTGAAATCCCACCCCACCTCACTTACCTCCCACCACTGCAGATGCACCTGATGGGCACTAAAATGGAGGAACATCAACCAATTACCCCATATTAATGAGGTTACTGTAACATTAATTACAGAATATCTGATTCCAGATATGTGTATAATTACAGGGGATTTGATTTGCAGTTCAAGATCAGGATTTTATTAATCTCCAAATCAGAATGCAATTTTTTTTGTTTTTGTTTTTATGCTTCTCAGGTTGTTGCTATATATCATTGATTCAACATTAGGTTATATACGGGGTATTTGTAAAAAAAAGTCAGGATTATGGTTTGGGTACACAATCTAAGCCTTGCTCTTGAGGTATGTCTCATGAGCCTAAAATAGCTCCCTTAACATAATGTACCTGCAAAGTCAAATAAGAAGTATATATGTATGGAAATTAATACTTAGTGGAAAAATGTGTTGAAATAATGCATATTTTACATACTATGTAAAAATGTGGAATATAGAAAATGAAAAGCAGTAATTTTATGAATGAATACATTTACTGATCCTATCTGGAAATGAACCTGGGAGATTAATATTTTCAAAGTTATAGATGAACCATCTTACATGAAACCAGCTCTTTCATTATTTTCAGATCAATACCATAATTCCTATGTTGTAGAACAAAAACGCAGGAGCAAATGTAATATCTCAAAGCTTCTGAGATCTTGTACTGAGGCCCTTTGTCACTTACTGTATCTATTAATCAATAGGTCTTTAAGAAGGGGCTGATAATCTGAAAGGCTTGGCCATGTTGATGGAAGGGGGAGAAAAATGGGGGGAGAAGATGTTAAAAAGGGATAATCCACAAAACTTTCCTAGGTCATAAAGGGGAAAGAATCACATCTATTAAAATGCTTGTTATAATGATAGGCTCAACTGCTCATTAGGGACGTTATTTAAAATTGATATTTCGTGCAGTTCATGGCTTTTTAAAAAATCTGCTAGTTATATATTTCTCAAACAGTTTGGGGGGGGGGGTGGACAGAGAACATATACCTTTCACAAGGTGACCAGGACAAGATACAAAATATTCTTACTACTATGTTGCCATTTGCAGCCCAGCTATAGTGGTCTTAGTTCTAATCAACCGACCGATACGCTCCCATAGAGTTGGCCTCCTCGGGGTGCCGTCGGCTGGATGGCTGGCGACCCCGAGTGGCGGGCCTTCTCATTGGGGGCACCCCTTCCCTGGAATGAATTACCCCCGGAGATGAGGACCATCCCTGATCTCATGACCTTCCGTTGTGCACTGAAAACTTATTTATTTCAACAAGCCGGTCTAGCCTAGGGGTTCTTAAATTTTAATCTGGTTTTTAATCTTTCTTAATCCCTTGTTTTAATCTTTGTAGAGCCAATTATATTCAATTCTTTTAATTTTTAAATATTGTATATGTGTTTTATATGTGTATTTTTTATTCTGGCTGTTCACCGCCCCGAGTCCCTTTGGGAGAGGGGGCGGTATATAAATTTGAATAATAAATAAATAAAATAAATAAATAATAATGGTAATCTGCTGGGCTATTTTCTGTTAAGGCTTGCATGTTCTGCACTGTCATCTATTTGTGTAGACTAAATCAGGGTTTCTCAGTCTTGGCAACTTTAAAAACTCAGAATTCCCCAACCTGCAAGCTGTGGCAGTCACATATCTTAAAGTTGGCAAGACTGAGAAACACTGGGTTAAATAAAAGCATGATTAAATAGTGCATGCTCATCTGTGTTCAGTACATGGATTGAATGACAGATTGCATGTACGTAGTACCGTGCACTCAATTTCTGGGGTGCGGGAATACAGATTTCCTTTAACATGCAGTCCCATTTTAGAGTTTCTGTATTTTTTCTCTTTTAAAATCTGCAGAGAAGGAGAACTTTTGTTGTCCAAATAATGCAGGGTTGCTATGTATGCCTCTCTCATTAACATACACTCTAACAAATGGATTAAGTAGCTTCTTAAGTATTTCCAAATGGCATGAAAAGTTACCTTCCCCTTTCTTGTCATCCTTGTAGAGATTTAACATTTGCTGGCATGCCTTTGCTCATTTGTCTTCTGTCCCCTTGCCTTCAGCTTACCTACATATCTAATGTGTTCCAAATGCTTTATTGCAATGGCTACCCCCCTCTTGCTTGAAGCTTTTAAAATAAACAGCTATGTATGCTACTGAACAGAACTACTCATAAGGTTCAAAAATAATAATCATTATTGTCAGATTCATATCAAAGAAGACATTTATAGATGGGATCATGACCACATTATAAAAATGCAAGCATATCTTTTGTCAAAGCATTTTGGAAAACAAAAAAATGGCATGAGCTAGTTGACAATTTCTTCAAAAGCTTTAGTATGTTCCACATGAGGCTATCTTGAAAGGTATTCTGATATTGCAGCTGGGGCAAAATATTGGGATTGCATGAAAACTGCAGACTAATTGTCACTTACTTTTTGGATAGGATTTAATTGTTGATATTAATGTGAAGAAACCAATTTGGAATAGTCGCTATGGCATCAGGCTAGAAACCAGGAAAACACGAGTTCTAATTCTGCCTTAGGCAAGAAACCAGCTGGATGACTTTTGGCTAGTCACTTTCTCTTGGCCCTAAGAAGGAGGCAATGGCAAACCACTTCTGAAAAATCTTGTCAAGAAAACTGCAAGGGCTTGTCCAAAGCAAGCTCTGAGAATTAAACTCATCTGAACAGAAGAAAAATGCAAAAGACCAAATGCCTGCCTTAGGTCCTCTTTTCTATAAGTTAGATAAGCCCTTCAGGAGATGAAGGATGGATGGAATGGAAAACCTTCTACTAGACATACATTTTCTTAGTCAAACTCTGACATCATTCTGTGCTCTGCTCCAAATTGTCATAGTTATTGAGCTACAGCAGGTAATCCTAAAATTATGAATAGCCATCCTGTTGCTACTTCATTACAGACCTTTCTTTGAATTTTAAAATCCTCTATAATCATGTGTTATTATTTGGTTATTTTAAGTAATTTTTTCCTGGTGATATTTTTAGAACTTCTTGGTGTTTTACTGATGCCTGTTATTTTAGTTGCTGGTGCTTTTAATGCATTGATGCTATTGTACATCTCCATGAGAGCAATTTGCCAAAGAGTGACTAATCAATCCTACAAACAGTGCTACAGACAAAAAAAAGCTGGAAAATGACTGATATCTAAACATGTTCACCCAGCATAAAAGATAGCTTTCAGTCTTTTCAAATGAGTTGTTTAGAAGATGGCTAGCCATCTATTTGCCAGGGGTGGAACTAGAAACTGCCAACAGTAAGGTAAGAATAAGTAATTGAAGCAAAATAGGGAGAACCAGATGTTCGATTTCTCTTCCTGGATTATTCTATTTAGTATGCTGCAATTAACTCCTTTGCTGTTTCTGGATGCCATTAAGGATGAGAACAAAATCTGTAGGCGTTGTATTACACATCCTCATCTATGCCTGATTCATAGATGAAATGTGGGTCTGTCGCACTTTTAGCTATGCTCATGTCTTCGTAAGCTCAAGCTATATAGGAACATATGCATTTTATTAAGGCATAGTGAGGCCCATTAGAAAGTGAGTGCAGTGAAACATTAGTAATCTGGATCTTTATCCTTGGGACCTTGCATGAGATAAACCAAATTCCATTGCAGTTTCTGTTTCTTATGCAAATAGCATAACTATTGCAAATGATGTAATCTGGTTTACTAGCAGTTCTAAGATGAGGTATTATTTTATTTACCAGGCTCTGGCAACAGACCTGTCCCCATTTATTCCATTAAAACAATGTTTCATTATAACTTATGTAAGGCACTGGTCCAGGTGGGTAATCTGACTGCACACCCCAGGGTACCCCATAATGTGCCAAAGAACTCTAGCAGATGAAGTAGCAGAAAATAATGCAATCAGAATCCTGTTGTAACAATGAGGACCGCAATATACCAGAACTTCTCACTCTTATTCTTCCAGTGGAATGTCATCCAATGGTTTATTTAAACTATCCCATAGCCTATTGAAGATTTGCTGTTTGGTGGCTGGAAGGGATGAGATAAAATATGTTAGGATTCATCCAGGCAAGGCAGAATGGCTCTTCTTCAAGAAAAAATTATCAGCCCCCATACTTACTCTGTTTGGGGTGGCCCTTCCTCCAAAGGATCAGGTCCACAATTTGGGACTTTCCTGGATTCACAACTCTTACTGGACCAGCAAGTGGAGTCCTTGGCCAGATGACCCTTTGGCTAGCTTACATATTAATCCACAGATTGCATCCCATTTTAAAATAGGGGGTAATAGTGATTCATATCCTCAGTGCAATAACAATAGCACTTACATGGCTTTACAATGCTTTAGAGCCCACTCTAAGTCAGCATATTGCTCCCAACAATCTGGGTCCTCATTTTACCAACTTCAGAAGATGGAAGGCTGAGTCAACCTTGAACCTGATGAGATTTGAATTTCCCAATTGTAGTCAGCCGGCAGTCAGCAGAAGTAGTCTGCAGTACCGCACCCTAACCACCGCACCACTGCAGCTCAATACTGGATTACTTTAATTTACTCTTTTTACAGTTACTTTGAAAACTACTCAAAACGTAGAATTAGTGGCAGAATACAGCAGCTTTTATGTTTGGCAAATGAGAGCACTTTATAGTATAACATCAGTATTGTGCAACATCGCTGCCAGTAAATTTTTTGAACTTGCAAAAGAATTACTTGTGTAATTCTTCAAATGATATATTTCATTCAAATACCAGGAGCAAAAATCTTTGATACTGCTATAATAACAAATGGGGAAGTTGTTCTAAAGATTCTAAAATTCTAAAATTATGATTCTAAAAGATTCTAAAATTATGATTATCACCTTTTAAATGGTGCTGACTACTCCCCAGTCTTATGATCTTTTATACAACTACTATTTATGAATAAATATGAATTGGTACAAATTTCATGTCACAAATTACCTGGAATCTTCAATCTGAAGATTTCATCAATTTCTATAAAAGTGTTTATGCATACATAAAGATCCATTGAATCTTTTGGATAGCAAAGTATCTGCTTCAATTTGACATATTCAATCAATTCAATGTTTCAACGTGAAGATTCAGTTGGGCAGAAGTTGATTGAATTATGTCCAATTTTTTTTTAATAAAAAGTTTTCTTTATTTAACAATTAAACAAACACAAAGACGGACAATTCTTACAATAAAAAAGTTGAATGTGGTACCGTTTCCCTAACATCAATCATTATCATTACTTTGCTAAATCCAATAGTAATATTACATAATTCCCCTCTATACACTTTAAATAGAATATATACATATAATCATTCTTTATTCTCATTGATCTTCCTCGTCTCTAGCCAACCATAAAATTTCTCCCGTTTTATAATAATCTGAATCTTCCTTATTTTTTAGTTCTTTTGTTAGTTTATCCATTTCTGTGCATATTGTGATTTTCTTCAATATTTCCAATTTATTTGGGATGTCTTTATTTTTCCAATTCTTGCATATGCCAACCTTGCTGCAGTAATTACATGAATCATTAAGTACAGAGTTTCTTTATCGTATTTCCCAGTGTTAATTCCCAACAGAAAAAACTCAGGCCTGTATTGTATTTTAATTCCACACATTTCTTCTATCCACTCATCTAAATTTTGCCAATATTTTTGGGCTTCCTTGCAACTCCACCATAAGTGATAGTAAGTTCCTATTTCTTTATCACATTTCCAACATATAGGGGAAAATTTAGAGTTCATTTTTGCCAATCTTGATGGTGGTATTTGCCATCTATAAAATAATTTATACAGATTTTCTTTAAAGGGTATCGCTAATGTCATTTTTTAATTTCTATTCCATAGTTTATATCCAAATTATGTCCAAATTTAAAATAGAAAACTAAATTTTATGGAGTCCTATAAATTTGTATTGGTGTCGTTTCTGCACATAGTTACTCTAGGGCAACTGTTCTGTAGTAGGATGTAAAGAAACAAATCTGTGCTGTGTTCTCTGTGTATTATTAGCACTAATAAAATCATTTATACAAAAAATATCAATAGCTGGAAGTCCAAGACTTATTGTATTTAACAACTCACCAAAGTGTTAGACTTTTGCTGGAATAAGATCTTCCCTGAGATCCAGATGGCTCTTACCATGATAGCATTCAGGAAAGCCTTAAAGACCTGGCTATTCTCCCAGGTCTTGAGATAGGATGGATGAAATCTGCCACATTAGAAATGATTGTTGTTTGTTTGTTTGTTTCTGCTTTTGTGTTAATGTCCAGACTGCCAGTGTGTTATTCCTCTCATTGTATTTTTACATAAGTTATTGCATTTGTATTCTGTTTATGTTGTGAGCCACCCAGAGTGTCTCTCAAGACAGACAGTGCCAAAATCAAATTGAATAAATAAAAAGGGAAGTGGAAGGCCCTGAGACAATATCTATGCAGTCCAATTACTGATTAAAATATTCAGTTAAAACTTTTAAGTCAAACATGCTTTCAGCGTGCATACTTATATTTTGAGTGAGAGCCTCAGTTTGAAGCCAAGGCTGGCATAGATGGGACAATGAGTAAAATAAGCAGGGCTACATCATAGATGTAGACAGAACCAAAATTGTCATTTTTTCTTGTTGTGGGAAATGGACATTGATTGGGAATTTGTTGTTTTTCTCTTAGTTCTTGTTAAACTTATTTGTAGAATTCACTTTTGTGCCACCAATTGTAGTCTGAGAAGAACTTAGGGTTGCAAAAAAAAGTGCTTGGGGTTGCATATTGGGTTGGATTCTGGACTTGAGATTGCCCATTCTCGGTGTTTCATTTCCAGATATAATACAACAGTGTTCTCAGCCTTGGCAATTTTAAGATGTGTGGGTTTCAGCTCCCAGAAATGTCCAGCCAGCATTTGGAACCAAGCAGTTCTTTCAAGGTTATTATATAGGAGGAGGCTTGAATTTATCATCAAGCATACACTCAACAGATGGTCATTGACTTTGAAGAATTTACCTTTATGGTAAAATATGTATTAGCAAACATTCTGTTTGTAATTTCACAAAGATTTGATTCCTATGCATGATGGGAACATATGAGTCAGAAAATGTATTATTTTACCTGTGCACTTCTATGAATACCTTTTGTTGTTTCTTTTATCTTTCTGCTTATTAAATATTTTTTATAGTTCAAACTCATCTTTATTTGCCTAGCCCATTCCATTCACTTTCTGCCTGAATGAAAGGTGATTTCCTTAGATTTAAAATGATTTTCCAGCATGGAAAAAAATGTAATTGTCAGGAATTTTAAATAATATCACACTAATTTGAATGTTTCTCACAAATAATAGAAATGACTCATATGTATGAGTGTGGTTTCAAATTTGCTACCAAAAGAGTTAACTGAAAATATCCCTATGCAATTTAGTTATGTTTTTGTGAAAGTAAAATGAAATATTTTTGTCAAAAAAATTGGCGTTACCACTTCAATTTCACCTTTATTTGGATATATATTTTATTCTAATAAGAACACACAAACCACCAGGGAAATATTGTGCATATACCAAATGAAGGTAGAGAAATTTCACTTGTGGAACTTGTGGAATCTTTTTTTTTTTCTCTAGAATACAACCAAGAGATCATCAACTGAAGCTAGATTTAAAATGGTGATGCAGAGATGGAGTTATTTAAAGCTTCCCATCTGCTACACGCATACCTAGTAACATATAAACTAGTACTATTAAACTCAGGTATATCTGAGTTATTGAAAAAAATCTGTCTGAATATCCTAACACAACTCATTAAAGCTGCCTATCAGAGAAATGCAAGGCAATAAACTAATAATTAAATTTCGCAAAGATGGAACACTGAAGCTGGGACAGAACTGATTGGCAGGAGATCAGCCACTTTATCACATACAGTTTTGTTTGTTTTGATTAAATTTCTGGTAGTCACAAATGCTCCAATCACCCAGAGATCTATTCAGATCTATTCTTGGCCCACTTTGGTGCTAAAGTACCATGCATAAGTACTTCATGCTCTAGACCAGGGCTGTCAAACTCCTGGCCTGCAAGCCGGATGCATCATGTGCTGCATACGCCCGGTTTAGCGAAGAGGGGAAAGTCCCGATATATCACATGGCTGCTGTGATGCCATAAGTTTGACACCCCTGCTCTAGACCCAGTGTTTCTTAGCCTTAGAAACTTGAAGATGTAGGCACTTCAACTCTCAGAATTGAAGCTATGCCAGCTAGTGAATTTTGAGAATTGACGTCCACACATTTTCAAGTTGCCAAGGTTGAGAAACACTGCTCTAGAATTCAAACTTCTGTTCAGTTTTGTGCTTGGGATATTAATGGGATGTTGATAACTCTCAATTATAAATTTCAGCTAAATGATTTGCTGACTGGTTTGGAAAGCATTTGCTAAGGAAGAACTTCTTTTCTCAAATAGCATCTCCTAGCTATTAGCTTCAATATCTTTCTGCTGTAATCACACATATATATCTTCTTCTTAATTACAAGCATGTGATTTGTTTTGGTGTATTTCTCCCCCTCCCTTACTTATATATTATTATTTAGGCGACATGCTTGCTTCTAAGCACTTAATTATCCTCCTGGGATGTGTTTCATTTATTCATTAAGGCAAGATACTGAGCTGTTGTTTTGCTTTATTTCCCTATGCATTCTCATTTTAACAATATTGAAATAAATGAAACAGGCTTGTAAAGCCTGTCCTGATTTGTGGCCTCTTTTCATTTGACTGCTTGGATGCCCGATACCATGCTGAAGAAAGCTTGCAGGAAGTTGTGAGGAGTTATTTGTTTGGCAAACAGAAGATCCTTGAAAATTGGAAGGTAAATCATGTCAGTGGTTCAAGCCAAGAGAGCATGCCGCTGACTTGAGAACAGAAAGCCACATGGAATCAGCAAGGCCCGTGCCAAGTCTTCTGGCATGCAATGTCTTGCAGCAGCCTGCAGTCTCCTCTGGATATGGAGCTGGCAAAGCCTATGCGGTCCCACTGCCATGCTGCTTGAGGCAGGACAGCTGTGCCACATGCCTGACTTATAGCAAGTCATCTGTAAAAAAAATGAAGAAAAAAATGGTCAGTCACTTTGCATTGCATTATGTTCTCTGCATTGTGCGACTCAAACAGTAGCTGAGAGTAGGATTGTCAGTGAGGAAGAAGATGAGCTGAAGAAAAGAGAGAAATGGGTAAACCAGGAGTGGAATGAATGAAATGAAAAGTGTCAGAATTCCTCATTCTGCATTTCTCCATATCATATGTACATTGAAAGCTTCTGCACTTGAGACAAATTCTTGTGTGTCTAATCATACTTGGCCAAATAAAATAGTCTCTTCTATATTCTATTCCATGTTATGATTGTTAACTCTTCCAAGAATTGCCCAAAAGGTAATGAATGTGTAGTCCTATGTGCAATTATGGTTCCTTGCAGTTCACCCCTCAGAAAAATTTGGTTATTGACTCTAATTTCTGTCTTCTTTCCTTAATTCTTCCTAGATGAGATGAAATCTCTGGATCAAGTTCAGTTACTGTTAGCTTTATTGACATGTTGATGTAACAACATAGAAACAGTTTGCTACTCCTTCTTCTGGCATATTTTTTGAACTTCTGGATATGTCCTACAGTTATAATGGTCTCCCCTCCAAACCTTAAGCATGGCTGAACCTGCTTAACTGTTTGAGGTCTGACAAAATCGGCTGCCATTTATTATAGATCTTCTCTCTTCTGTCAGGTCTGTGACAGAAGTTAAAGCAATTGCTGACAGCCAATTTTAAACTACATTATTCAGCAAAAATAAATGGTGAAAATGGAAGCACCAAAGGCAAGCTTTAAGACCAGCTTGGAAGAAAATTATCTTCTGGGAGGCATTTACATTTCTCAAATTTTTAGGTTCTTTCTTTCTTTCTTTCTTTCTTTCTTTCTTTCTTTCTTTCTTTCTTTCTTTCTTTCTTTCTTTCTTTCTTTCTTTCTTTCTTTGCCTCTCTGTCTCTGTCTCTGTCTCTCTCTCTCTGTCTCTCTCTCACAAACACATACACATACACACACACACACACACACACGTACTTAGCTCTGCAGTAACTATTTCCATGTCTTTTCAGTACATTGCTCTATAGCTCTAAGGGGAAGAGGAAGAGTATGGATGGATGATACCAGTTCACATATCCTGTGGTTCAAAATAGCATCAAATCAGTTTGCAGAGCTGGCAAAATCTAACATTGATTGTCCTTCATTTCAAGCCTGAAAAAGTGCAGAGTGTCATCCATGAAATTCATTCTGAGGTTGTTAAATGTGTTAAGAATTCCATCCATGCAGTAATGGGTGATAATCACAGAATGTTTGTTAGATTTTCATAGGGAGAGGGATTAAGAGCTCCTCAAAACATTCAAGACAGAGAATGCCTTTGGCTCTGGTACAATTATTCTCTGGAGCCCTCACTGTTTTTATTATTTTCCTGGAGAAGGAAGGAAGGACGAAAGATTGAATTTATATACATATTTAATTGTATCCCATCTGTTTAGAGACATTCTGAAAATATAAATAGCTAACGTCCCATCCTTCATGTTTCCAGATTTTTTCTGATGGTTTCTGGACCATGACATATACTGACATTTCTTGCAAAAGCTCTTCCAATCTTGCCAAATTCACAAAATATCTGGATAAGGAAATACAACAATCACATAAAAGAGTCACTTTAAACAGTGAGATGGGTAGCATATAAATTTAATAAGTAAATAAAGTAAAAAGGGAAGGGAAGTGTGAGTTGTCAAAGTGAAAACATTCAGCTTTATAAATTAGAGGAAATGAATCGTGTTTTTCTGTTGCCAGCATACTTTATTTACAAAATAACTAGAAACAAAAGAAACAGCAGCACCATTCTAAGAAGCAAGCAAAAGAGAAGTTATAATGAAAGTGAAGTAGAAGTACAAACTCCTCCCCTGCACACATGCGCAGTAAACCAAACATCGCAAGACACTCATATCTTGTTACTGTGGAAACTTTGATAACCAGTCCAGCTTATTCTGTAAACTTCTATGGAAGCTCATCAGACAAACCAAAATAAACGCAGTGACATGAGTATATAAATATGACATTTTGTATCTGGTAGTCACATAATGATGCATTTATCAACCTTGATTTGGATTAATTAAATGGATCAGGATGGCTGATATGCATGAAAGGAATAGAAAATTCAGCATCCTAATCACTTTTGCGTCAAATCTTGCCTTTCTGTAATATGTTGCATTTTGGGAAAGCTACTATCCAAGCATGATAATTGCTCATCTTTACTAATTTAAATTGAGAGAAAAATAATAATAAAAATCCTTTTGGAATGAAAAATAATGGAGGCACTTAATGAGATTATCTAAGGGTGATTTCACGGGTGAATAATTTATCTCTTTAAAACATTTAGTTTTGCTTTAAATCAGAGAATTGAACCAGGTTGACTTGGTGGCTACAAATAAAAGAGAAAATTATAACACAAGCACCTTACAGCTTGCCTTTCATTTGTTCAGATTTGTTTTTAAACTGAACTTCTAAAAATAGACCATCAAATTATGTCAAATATATTTTTCTTGCAACAACTTAGCCACCAATATTGAAACTCTAGATGACCTTTAACTGGGCAAAATGGTGCATCATAAGGCTACAATTACAACCAAGGTACCTTAAATTGGCTAACTTGTAGGAAATGTCCAAAATTTGGGGCCCATAACTCCATTTGGGGAAGTTGTGGCTAATTTAAGTGCCACTGGTTGGTGCTGTAGTAATGTGATCTTAATTTTCAATGTTCCATGACAGTTTCATAGCCAGTTTTGTAATCCCTCACTCCCTTTCCCACTCAGCATCAGCTACTTACAGTATCTGACTGCTAGAAAGAGAAGGGAAGAGTCATTTTCTATGCTCCTTGCTAGATTCCCACAAGGAAATTCAATGGGGAAGCAAGCAGGAAATTAGAAGTCACTCCTGCTGCCGCCCCTTTTTTGCTCACATCTGTGGTGTTTTTGTTTTTCTGTTTAGGTAAGGAAATAACTCTGAAACAATGATCCAATAGGGCACGATTGTCTAATGAAACATAATTGTTTTCTTTGGCCTTGCCTAAATATCATTCCAAAGCAGAATAAATAAAAAATATCACAAGGGCATGGTGCACTGACTGTGCTGATCAGGCAGCTCTGAAATGATTTTTAGCATTTATCTGGATGGGAAAGGGGGTCCTTATACTGTTAAGCAATTGGACATGTATTGGAAAAAAAATCCACATTTAATATTTAATACACTGAATCTCCCTTTATCTCTTGCAACTCAAAATGGAAAGGGATAGCAACAAAGGGCAGAACCAGTGGACATATCTTCTTTTACTTTTTTTTTTATATATATTCTGTTTAAATTTATCTGTGTGATTGCTAGGAATTGAAAGTTATTTGATGGCACATAATCAGTCAATCAATCAATATCCAGTTTGGTTGTAATGTCTAGGCAAGGGCCTTGTTAAGATTTATTTATTTATTTATTAACATATTTATATACCGCCCTTCTCCCGAAGGACTCAGGGCGGTGCACAGCCAACTATAAAACGTTCCACATTATAAAAGTTAAAAGAAGATTAAACATTCTAAGGCTGCCTTTAAAATTTGTACCCAACCCCAATAAATTAATAAAAACCCCAAATATTAAAATCCCAAAATTTAAAACCCCAAATTCTAAAATTGCTCTAAAACTTCCATTTCAGTCCAGGCCGGCCTGCTCAAAGAGCCAAATTTTCAGTGCACATCTGAATGCTCTCAGGTCGGTGTTGTTACGTAGCTCAGGAGGCAGACCATTCCAGAGGGTGGGAGCCCCCACAGAGAAGGCCCTATTCCTTGGGGTCACCAGGTGGCACATAGATGCCATCGGTACCCGAAGGAGGCCCTCCCTGTGGGAGCACACAGGTCGGTGGGAGACTACCGGCAAAACGCGGTCTTGCAGATAGCCTGGTCCAATGCCATGGATCGCTTTAAAGGTCAAAACCAGAACCTTAAAGCAAACCCGGAAGGCCACCGGCAACCAATGCAGCTCGCGCAGGAGAGGTATCACATGGGAATTTCTTGATGCCCCCATAACCACCCACGCGCCCGTATTTTGCAACAGTTGAAGCCTCCAGGTGCTCCCCACAGGGAGCCCCATGTAGAGGGCGTTACAATAGTCCAGGCGGGAAGTGACAAGGGCATGAGTGACCGTGCGTAAGGTGTCCCGATCCAGAAAGGGCCGCAACTGGCGAATCAGGCGAACCTGATAAAAAGCCCCCCTGGAGACGGCCGTAATATGATCTTCTAAAGACAGCCGTGCATCTAGGAGGACGCCCAAATTGCGAGTCCTCTCTGTGGGGGCTAAGATCTCTCCCCCAATAGCCAGCGACGGAGTCTCCAGCCGAGTTATGAGCCAGCCACTCAGTCTTGGAAGGGTTGAAATGGAGCCTGTTCCCACCCATCCAAATCCGCACGGCCTCCAGGCACCGGGACATAGCCTCCACAGCATCGTTGGGGTAATTTGGGGTGGAGATGTAAAGCTGAGTATCATCAGCATAGAGATGACACTGCACCCCAAGACCACGGATGATCTCCCCCAGCGGCTTCACATAAATGTTGAACAAAAGAGGGGAGAGGACCGACTCCTGAGGCACCCCACAAATGAGGGGTCTAGAGGTGGACCTCTCCCCCCCATCAACACAAATTATGAGTGGTTAGAGAGGAAGGAGGAGAACCACCGTAAGACAGTTCCTCCAATTCCTAACCCCTCCAACCGCCGCAATAGGATACTATGGTCGATAGTATCAAAAGCCGCCGAGAGATCTAACAGGACCAGGACAGAGGAATAACCCCTGTCACAGGCCCTCCAAAGATCATCAACCAATGCGACCAATGCTGTTTCAGTACTATGCCCGGGCCTGAAGCCCGACTGGAAAGGATCGAGGTAAGTCACTTTGTCCAGGTACTGAGGGAGGTGACGCACCACCACACTCTCAACAACCTTCGCTAAAAAGGGAAGGTTGGAGACTGGACGATAGTTATTTAAAACAGCCGGGTCCAGGGCAGGCTTCTTGAGGAGGGGTCACACCACCACCATTTTCAAGGCAGTAGGAAGCGACCCCTCTCTCAACGAAGCATTGACAATCCCCTGGAGCCAGCCTCGTGTCACCTCCCTGGAGGTCGAAACCAACCAGGAGGGACACGGATCCAACAAACATGTGGTGGTATTCAGCCCCCCCAGCAACCTGTCCACACACTCAGTGGTCACAAGGTCAAACTCCTCCCAGATAATAGTCTCAAGACTTGCCCTGGACACCTCCCCCAGGACCATCCAATTGGAGTCCAGTCCGCCCCGAATCTGACGATTTTGTCATGCAGAAATCAGGAAAACTCCTCTGCCCTGCCCTGCAAGAGGTCCTCCCGCGCTCTCAGCTCAAGCAGGGAGCGGATCACTCTAAACAGAGCGGCAGGCCGATTTTCTGCCGACACAATAAGGGCAGAGAAATACAAACATTTCACCGCCTCTATCGCCACAAGGTAGGTCCTAATATGAGACCTTACTTGTGTCCGGTCAGACTCGGCACGGCTAGTCCTCCAAACACTCTTCAGACATCTTTTCCAGCACTTTATCTCCCTCAGCTCCTTCGTAAATCACGGAGCTGGATGGGATCTGTGCTGGATCAGAGATCGCAAAGGCACAACTCAGTCCAGAGCCTCAGTGGCCAACCTATCCCAGGTGGCCACCAAGTCTCCAGTCAAGTTATGAGCCAGAGTCTCAGGAAATGGCCCAAGCTCCCTCTGGAACCATTCAGGGTCCATCAGGTGCCTGGGGCGGAACCATCTGCATGGCTCCGCCTCCCTGTGGTGGGGGGTGGCGGTACAGAAGTCAAGCCTAAGAAGAGAATGATCTGACCATGACAAGGGTTTTATAGCTAAGTCCCCAAAGCTACCGTCATTCAACCACTGACCAAAGACAAAAATCAGGTCCAGCGTGTGTCCCCCCATGTGAGTGGGTCCAGAAACTAGTTGGGTCAGGTCAATGGCCGCCATGGAAGCCATGAACTCCCAAACCACCCCAGAGGTTTCCCCGAGCGAAGGCAAATTGAAATCCCCCATGATTAAAAGCCTAGAGGTTTCAACCACCAGCCCGGCTATCACCTCGAGGAGTCTGAGCAGGGCCGATGATATGTGGCAGGGAGCCAGGTACGCTATCAAAAGGCCCATCTGAACCCCCTGTCCTCACTTCACAAAGAGAGACTCACAACCAGCTGTCTGAGGAACAGTGGCCTCCTTAGGACAAAAGACTTCTCTAATAATCACCGCCACCCCACCACCCCTTTCCTGAGACCTTGGCCGATGAAATGCAAGATGGACTGTAATGAATCCCATACTGTCAAATTTATATGCTACACTAGTATGATGACATGACCTCATGATTATACTGTAACCTCTTTTAGAAATTAGGATCTGCAATAAAATGCAATAAGGTAAAAGCTGGCACCCCTTTCACCAGACAGAAGGGTTTCATTTATATCCCAGAGGCAGACAATTCACAATCTATGTATTGCATTTGATCCCCAGCATCTATACCTGGTTTTTCTTTAATATAGTTTCATCCTGTCTTTAAGTCTGTAACCAGCCAACTAATCTCATCTGATTTTTCATCATCTGCCTACAATGAAGGCAGCTAGAAATGTCCTTCAACTTCTCCTCCAGCCCATCCTACTAGTCAATCATATATGGCTGTAGATCTGCTAGCCTATAGGGATGACCTCATAAACTAAGTGACAGAAGGAACCACTGTCCATCAGCCCTCAATGCCAGAGATACAGATGGGTTACTAGTCCACAGTAGTTCCTATGTATGTTGAGATGTCTTCCTTGTTCTTTCCACCATTATTTTCTCATTATATAGTCTTTTAACATAGGAAAACTATTACTTTCTCACAATTTGCTGGAAACAAAATTGAAATGGAGGTTCTTCATAACATACATAATATAATGCTATAGTTTCTGCAAATGTCTATTACATTTACTTCTAAGCAAGTTCTGGACAGGAAAGTTCCCTGTACACAAATAAAATGTTAACTTCCTACAGGTTCTATTTTATTGCTTCCTATTCAACCCAGATGAATGTTGAACTAAAATTCTCAGCTTCTAATTCATGTCTCATTAATGACTGTATTCCTTGCCTTTTCATCCTTTTCTTTCTTATCTATTATATTTTGCTATATTAGAAACAAATAGAGAAAACAATGCAATCACACTATAATTAAATCTGCATCTTGCAAGGGACATCAACTGAATAATTAATCCCTGAACTACATTTAACACAAAGCAATAAAATGGACAGAAGCTGCAAGGAGGACATGTTGAATTAATATTGTACAAATAGACCTTTGTGGACTGCAACCTGCTTGTAATTGCTTGTAAGTAAACATTAGAGAAAGAAGCTGGCTATAGTGAGGACAAAGCTTCTAGAATAATAGCTATTAAAGCTTTCAATACTGCTTTGCCAGTCCACACTGGACTGGCTGGCTTTTTAATTAACTTCTATTAAGAATGAAAGTAAAGCCACAGAATACAGAGAACAATGCAGAAATCTGGAATGCAACAATTTGTCAATGACTTCATTTGCGTTCAGTATAAACATGAGTGAGCAAAACATTCCAAAGATCATCCCTTCCAAAGAAAAGAGCTGACATACCATCATCTCTGGAGCAACAAATAAGTCTCTATGTTCAACTTTTTCTTGCCTCATATGAGTTCCCTGCTTAGTCCTCGGTCTTTAAATTAATACTTGAATGCACAAGGAAAACACTGCAAGCCTATTTTCCTAACTATGTTCAAAATAAGATGTACAGCTTTCCAGTCCAGAATAAAATCAAACTGATTTGAAAAGAATTTGTGGGGGGAAATGAATTAAAGAAAGGCTACTTTTATAGATGCAATCTGAATACAAACCCTCCTGAAGCTTTGTTAGTTATTCAGAGATTCAAAGCAACTGACTATCCTTGAGCAATTGCCTTTCTGGGATATAGAAGAGCTTTCCAGTTTCTGAATCCCAAATCATAATAAAAATGAAGATAAAATAAGAACAATTAAAGCATTCGCTCATATTGTCACACTTTGCCTATCTGGTTCTGACTTTTACTCCCTTCAACTTCTAGGCATTCAGACAGCATATCAAACTCACATTTGTTTTGTAAAATAAAGTCTTGAGTTGCACAGATAGAGGGGTTGCATTCAGGTATTAGCACTGGGACTATGAGAATATGGGGAAAGATAACTTTGTAGTGAAATGGGCCACTCTGGAAATTCATCAAAATTTATGAAATTGGGATCCAAACCAATTTTCATCTTCAGTGATCTTATCACAAAGCTCAGGTTTCAATGTTTGCTAAGAACCATTTAATACTACCATACAGGCAGAAAAACCGAAACGTTATATAGAAAACAAAGAGCTACATAAGAAAAATTGCAGTTTTCTGGTAACTGTAACAATCCATTCACTTATACAGTAGCTTATCCCATTCCCACAGCATTAAGTGTGCTGAATTCATTTATCTTGAGATTTAACCTGATACAATCTATCAAGTTGCTGCAACTCTATCCTTTGACTTCACATTTTTAAAAACTGATTTAATTTGATCTATATTTCAAACTGTCTTGTAGATAAGCATATTTTCTGCAAGACTATATTCGGTTTGTAAGGATATTTGTGTTAAAGAAATTGGTGTTGTTATTTTATGGAAAAAATGGTAGTGTAACTTCACATCTGAATCTTAACTCTGGACTCAGTGAAAAATGCCTCTCAACCCTTCCAACTATTTGACAGATATGACAGCAGATCTCTTTTATTTATTTTGCCAACATGATTATTGATCATGTCTGCAGCACATTTGATGTATGCTAAGTTCCTGAAAATCCTTATTTCAGTCATGCTTGCAGCAGTCCCTAAAGACAAGTCTTTGCTGTTCTCTTTTTAGTAACGGGAAAATGAAGCTGAGATGTATGCATCACTTGTACACATCTAAAAAGTACCTGAATTTAAGCTGAGACCCTAAATGTATTGTTTTTGCAGTACTATTTCCATCATTGATTGTTAAAAATACTTAATATTTAATGTTAGTATTTATTTAAAGTAGGCAGATTCTTAAGGCAGGGGTGTCAAACCCACATTGTCACAGCAGTGTCACGTAACTTATCATGACTTTCCCCTCCTTCACTAAACCAGGTGGGGGCATGATCAGTGCATGACACATCCAGGCCATGGGCCATAAGTTTGACACCCCTGCCTTAAAGTATTAGTCTAAAGTATGGGTATGGCCTGAACCAGGCATCTGGAATACTACCATAAAGGTAACACTGCGTATTTGATTTAAAAAAGTAGTAGAGGTTCTGTGGTCCTCCACATTAGTGGACCACAGTTCCTCAAACACCATACTATTGGCCACAGTGGTTCGGCTCTGGGAGTCATATTTGAACACATTCACATAGTTATTTGTTCTCCACCTTTGTTACTTACTTTTTTATTTCTTTATTTAATTAATTTGTATCCAGCCTTTATTATTTTTGGCAGTACAGCTGTTAAGACACTGGAAAGCTGGGAAGCTGGAAACCCAGTTTAGAAACCCAAGAGCCACAGGACAGAGTGAGTGCCCATCCTCACGCTAGTTCCTGCCAACCTAGCAATTCAAAAGTGTGTGAGTAGATAAATAGGTATCACTTCTGTGGGAAGGTAACAGTGCTCCTTGACTTCATACTGGCCATATGACTTCATAATGTCTTCAGATAGCACTGTTTCTATGGCCTTGAAATGGAGTTGAGCACTGCCACCTATATACAGCAACAACTAGTGGAGTAAAATCTGCAAGGACTCCTTTATTATTTTTACTGGTAACTCAAAGCAGTGAACATATTCAATGCATGTTCCTCCTATTTTCCCCACAAAAACAACCCTGTGAGGTGGGTTGTCCTGAGAGAGAACGAAGTCACCCAACTGGCTTTCATGGTAAGGAAAGGACTTGAACTCATAGTCCCCTGCTTTCTAACTTGCAATGCCTTAACTACTGCAAAATTTCCTGAATCCCTTTTAAGCATTTTTATATCAGGTTATATAGCTGATATGTCTATAGAAGACCTAATAGCATTTGTGCAAAATCTTCTCAGGACAACAGTGTCCCCTTCAGCACAAAAAATAAAACTTCTGATTTCACCTATCCATCCATTCTGTCTTGCAATAGCTTTATGGGTGGAATCACAGATTTGGCAGGAATATGAATCTTGATTAGGATTTTTTGCTTCTATTGCTAAATATGTAAGAGGTGTTTTGTATTGGGAGAAGTCTTATGGATTCAGAATAATTGCTGTTTTAGCCAGAAAAGAGAAGAAAAATATAATTGCAGGAGATGATATCTAAAGAAAAATCTATTTGTGAACTTAGACATGAATAAATCATGTCTGTGGTTCAAAAGGGGTTGAACAGGTCATGGACTTACAGTGTTATACTTCTGTTTATTTGGGATTGTTTTTTTTTTAAGGAAACAAGACTCCAGTCTAATTCCTTTCCTGTTTGAATGTAAATCAAGCATAACTCTCTTGACAGTGTTGGAGTCACAGTTATTACCAATATTATACAGCAGCATGAAGGAGCACCGACTGAGATCAAAGCTGTATCATTTCTCAATTAGACTTTCCACCAGGGATAACTTGTCACATCTCCTGCCACTGCTGCTGCCTATAAAATCGTATTAAGCACTTGGTCTCAATGATATCTGGAGGCCACAGTTTCCACAGGTTAATTATGTGTTCGTTGTAAAAGATAAAAAAATGGGGGGGAGGAATACTCATTTTGCAATGTAAGAGATGTTTTTTTAGCAGTGTAAGGGACATTGGTTTTGGCAGAACACAATTTAAGCTTTGGGATTCTGTGCAGCTTGATATGAGATTTCCTCATATGGTGAGAAGACTTGTGAAGTAGTTAATCAAGGTAAGTTCTGACTAATTCAGTGAAGATGGAAAACAGGCCATTTGTATTTTGCAAGGATAGATCAACTGGTGTCTATGTGTTTACCTGTGTGTGGCTGGATGTATGGCTACCTTTAAATTTTTTTTAAAAAAAACCTATTATAGTAATTGTAATGGACAGTAATACACTAAAGTTACTGTGTTTTATAGTCCACTTCATAGATAACTTTTTACTATGACAAATATCCAATCCACTTTTTAAAAATTGTACAGAAATTGACCAAATCAAAATGTGACCAAATCATCCTATGATGATGGTGAATTATGTTTTTCATTCTGACCTTTTTATATATAACTCACGGTCACAAAAAATCCTAATACTCCTGTTTCCTATTTTCCCCATAACAGTCTGAGAAAGATGGGAGAGAGTGACCAGCCCAAAGTCAGCCAGCTGGCAGTTACTATTTGTTTTATAAGCTTTGTGAATATTAGAAAAAGTTTTAACTTTCTCACCCACAACCATATATATCACCATATACTGTAGCCACAGAGGAGCTATATGAGGAGCACCAGAAAAGACTTGTATTTTTCAAAGGATTCTAGCAATTGTACAATCTAGGGCAGGGGTGTCAAACGTCATGGCGTCATGGTGACATCACATGATGTATTGGAACTTTTCCTCCTCCGCTAAACTGGGTATGGTGTGGCCAACGTATGATGCATCCGGCCCATGGGCTGGGTGTTTGACAACCCTGATCTAGAGTATTTAAATATTTAAAAATTAAAAATTAGTGGATCCTTCCAGCTACATTGTCAAACTTAACAAAAATAAGACCCCCCAATACAACTCACTAAAAATATATTCTAGAAAGGACAAAATGCTAAGCAGAATCTGCCCTGCTTAATATCTACTTCATTTGGGATTTTTCTGAAACCAAACTCAATTGTTATTACCACAGGATTTTCTACCTATAATAAAACCAAGCATTGCAATACAGTAAAATCTGTGTTTTTCTTTTCTTTCTAGAACCTTCTTTGGTTTCATGTTATATTTTTTTTAACTGTAAATCTTATATTAGGGATTAGCTGTTCTTTAAAAAGCAAGAAGGAAATTACTTGTATTAAAAAATACACCTGACAAAAATTAATGAAAAACTAGTTAAAATTAAAAGACAGTTGTGTTAAAATAATCTGAGTTAACTTGTAAGCTAAAAAATACACTTTTATCTGGTTAAGGGGCAAGTTTTAAAAAGGAGCAATTACTGCAAATCAGGTAATTTATAACAAATCCATAAAGGAATGGCTTATTAACACTTCCATCCCTAAAGCAGAGGTTCAAATATAATATGAGATTGTTTTCCATTAGTTCACAAAAGAAAAAAAAAATTCTAAACGCTTTTGTTGCTTTTCCTGAAAAATTATAATATACTTTTCATAGTATTCTAAAGGCATAAAAATACTGTATTAGATTCTTCTTACAGGCTTCACATACCATACTTTATAAAAATTATTGAACTACCTATATGTCTATAATGTTGTCTATGTCTCCCGAAATAATCAGGAAAAGACTGTTTTCATTTATAGTAACACTTTTTCCCATTCCATCTCCTCTGTCCCAAATCCTTCAAAGTGTAACAAAGGGCTAATAAAGCATTTGATTTAAAAATAATAAAATTTTTCTTTAAATCAAATTTGATTGGAATGCTGTGGAATGCAAAAATGTGTATACATCTTTGTTTATTCTGAAGGTTTATTGTGCACTGTACTTTTTAAGGACAGAAAAAGAGACAATTGTAAAAAAGGAAAACAAATACCAAGAAAGAGAGAAAAATATCAGAAGAGACCAAAGAGGTAAAAGCAAGAGATACTTTATCAATTCTGTAATGTGACTTTACAAGTGCATATATTTTAGTACCAAAATATTAAGTTTTACAATTAAACATTTGGCAGTAGAATTCTAAAACCAGGCATCGTATCTGAAATAACTTTATCAAAAAATTCTATAGGCATAAATCTCTGATACATTTGGAGAATAACAGTTTATTTCCTCTTATATCTGGGATGATGAGGGTGATGTAGCAATAAAAGGGATTGCATTCCTAAGTGGATTGTTGGCTCTGTATTTGCTATGTTTCTTCCCTTTCCTGTAGCTAGTGTTGATTTTTGCAATTAGAAGTGTACATACACAAGGACACCACTTGTTCCAGGAGGCCAAAACATATTCTGCCTCATTCCAGTGCAGAAAAATAAAATAATGCAGGCTCCAGCAGAATGTTCTGAATGATATGAACAATTTGGCAGCCTAAGTGATTATCTAGAGAGGGGATATACTGGTGTTTGGACAGAGGCTTGATAGTGATCTCTCACAATTTGTGTTGTTAAATGAGTTTTGCCCCCATTTTATGACCTTTCTTGCCACAGTGAATTACTGCAATTGATAAGTTGGTAAAAAGGTTGTTAAGTGAATCTGGCTTCCCCATTGATTTTGCGTATCGAAAGCTCTCAAAAAGGGATCACATGACCTTGGAACACAGCAACGGTCATAAGTATGAATCAATTGCCAAGCATCTGAATTTTGATCACATGATCATGGGGATGCTACAAAGGTTATAAGTGTGAAAAACAGTCATAAGTCACTTTTTTCAGTGCTGTTGTAACTTTGAACAGTCACTAAATGAACTGTTGTAAGTCGAGGACTACCTGAATTAGCAGTCTCCAACTATTCTGGCTTTAGGGTGGGGACAGTTGTGCATGAACAACAAGCAAACACACTCACAGTTCCATTTGTGTAAGCGGTGGGCACACATGCACACTGCTGTAACAAACGGAGCTGTGTGCGTGTGCTCGTCTCTTGCACACATGCATGCATGCACTTGCCTGCTGCTTCCACAGCCCTGTTCTCAATGGGCCCCAGCCTGGTAATAGGCCACTGCCCAGGGGTTGGGAACCGCAGATGGTATATTAGTTTTAGATAGAATTGTCTTGTATTTAAAAAATGTATGTGCAAAAATTCTACGTTACAGAGAAAATACAATAAAATAAAACCTTATAATCAATGACATGGAAGAAGGAAGGAAAGAGGGAAGGAAGGAAAAAAAGGAGTTTTAAGAAATAATGGGAAAATGGAGAGAGAAACTACTATGACCCAAACCTTCAGATGCCTAAGCTATTTCTAATTCATTATATGTGTATGCCTACCTAGAGAGAAAATTCAGTTTGTTAAAATTATATAACTCGCTTTTTTCAATATTATGATTCAGTTTTAGAACAATGAATTGAATCTAGACTATACAGAATCATGACCCTATGATTCCATATTGTTTGAAAATGATAATTACAAATTAGCCTGTCTTTTGTGCCTTTATAAAAGCCCCGCATAATTCCTATCTGTGTCATTGCTTTATGCTGTGCAGTTGATTCTGTTGAGTGTGTATATATGGAATATTGCAACGGTATCTAAAAATGAGCGCCTTCTATTGGTGCGAATCTGGCACTTTTATAAGTAAATGTTGGCTTTACTATATTTGTTCTGATATCATAGTACATTTTCTATCCTGCACAGAATCCAAATCTTGAGACATTTTTAATAACAGATGATTTTTCTTTTCTCTTTCTACTAGTCTGATATTCTTTGTGATAATTATGTGGACAGAGATTTTAGTGTAAAGAATTTGATGGGTGTCATTGTCACCCCACAAGTGAGATGGGTAAAATAGAGTCTGATATAGAGATGGATGGTAGTAGAAAAATGATGAATGGATGAATCTTCAGATACATTTATACAAAAGGTATACATTCTTGCTGATGATAATTTTTTGTAACCAAGAAAACAAATGATAACTGATAACCCACAGCAATACAACACTGCAGTCTGAAACATGCTAATTAGAATGTAAATCCAACTGAGCTCATTGGGCCTTATTTCTGATTGGTCTTTGCTGAGTTACATGTAACTCAGTACAGAATAGGAAATTGTCCAAATGTTGCTGGACTGTATTTCCCAGCATTTCTCATTACTAGCTGTGGCAATAGTTGAGGATGTTGGGAGTTATAGTTCCTCTAAAGAGCTAGACCGTATCTGTTCACAAGATATAATTATTGGCTGGAGCAGCTATTACATCATCTTATTTTCTCGGTATTATTAATTAGCTTTCCGGTGTGTTGTGCAAAGAAATATGCAACTTACAATTCTTGAACATTTTAACTCCTTAAGTGTGCCTGAATATTTGGAGCCAAGAGGAAGAAGAAATCTTGTTTTTATAAAATTCCCTGAACCAAATCTTTTTTTTAATTCCTTCACTAGGACATGTGGAATTTTCATAGCGTACAATTTTGTATTCCTTTGTTTTCCTTTGTTTATATACATCTTATAATAGATGTATAGCATCAACTATAAAGAGATTGACTCTGAAAAAGGAGAAGCCAGCTTGAATTTTGCAAAGAAATAGACAGCAACTGACCCAATTGTCATGTTTTGTGAAGAGTTCCTGTTTTAAAAAAAATTGTAAAATTGAATATGTTTGAACTTTCAAATAGTCATTGCACTCAGTCATCCACAGATAAGGTTAATTTATTTATCTATATACTGTATAACTTAACCTATTCAGAGACTTGGGTTGCAATCTTACACAATCAAAATTGGTGGCTGCTATAAAGATGTCTCTATTTTGTCAGATTCCTAAAGGATTTCTTTATTTTAGTTTTAATTGTAATTATATGTTAACTTTTAATATTCTATAATGTTAACTACCTTCAATACTCAACAAAGCAGGAAGGCACAATACAAATTAATTAAATAAGCGAACAGTGAATATTCCCAGGTAGTTTTGGAGCATACTAGGGGTATAGAGGTTGCATCTATTTATGGAATGATTCAGATTCAATACCAAAAAGTGCTAGCTTGAAAACAGATGCAGTTGCTTTAACCAGGTGCTGACAGGCATATCCCTGCACATTGCAAAACAACTTTCTGCAATCAAAGCAGAAGGATTTCACAGCATTGTTACCTATCATTATTTGATGGTTCTATTGAAAATCATGTCTGAATTGATACTATCCTGCTCACTACTTAATCAGAAGCAAAGAGACATTTGAATTAAATTGCTAAGCATTATCAAAATATTTAGCACTCTTAACCAGATCTGAAATTATTTATCATTTGATAGAGACAGAGAGACAGAGACAGAGACACGGAGACACAGACACAGACACCGACAGACAAAGAGACAGACAGACACACCCAAGACCTTTACATGACATTTCCTGTGCTACTATTCCCAAGCCAGCTTACAGCTGAAGAAAGTAATGGTCAATGCTCAGCAATGTAATATAATTGGTAACCATGACAACTGGAAGATATTTGAGCCTGGTGCAAAACTTTCTCTTCCTGCTATTGAAATTCTGCAGTATAAACAGATGTCTCAAATCAACTTCTATAATGTGGATCCATTCAGATGGACTTGCTTCTTCCCACCAGTCTTGAAGACCAAAGTAGCTCTCTTCTTTTAAAGGATGCCTTTGTTGACTAACTGCCCTAATCTTTAGACTTTGACAGCAACTCCCTAAAATCTCTTAGCATGAAATAGCTATAATGTAGTTCTAAATGTTCTTACTAATAGTTCAACCTTTTACTGACAAAATCCTGCTATTGTAATAGATCAGGGGTGTCAAACTCATATCATCATGGCGGCATCACTTAACGTATCAGGATTTTTCCCCCATTGCTAAACTGGGCAGGTGCGAGCCCAACATGTGACGCATCTGGCCCATGGGCCGTGAGTTTGACACCCTTGTAATACAGATGATCTGAACATTTTGATCACAGGTATCAAACTTGCAGTGTCACATTGCTGTCATGTGATGTTTCACAGTGTTTTCACCATTCACACAGCTGGGGTGGGCGTGGCCTGCACATGATGCATCTGGCCCTTAGGCCACCAGTTTGATATCCCTGACAGATGCCTGCTTTAGATATGCATGTCTATATTAAGGTGCCTATCAGAATGCACTAGGTCAGGGTTTCTCAATCTCAGCAACTTTAAGATGTTTGGGTCCAGCTTCCAAAATACCCCAGCCAACATGCTGGGTGGGGTGTTCTGGGAGTTGGTGTCTACACATCTTAAAAGTTGCTGAACTTGAGAAAGACTGGATTAAGTGATGTGCTTTCTAAACAGAGCTGGCCCTTCCTGTTATGAGATGAGTTCCCTCCCATCCCAACTCTAAACTGTTGCACAATGCGAGCTCCACATTCAGACAAGCAGTCAATATGGAGTGAAGCATGTCTCTTGCTCACGTATCCAGGGAAGCAGATTGCCCCTTCCCCTGCCTCTTTTATAAACCCCGAGAGTTACATTTTTGAAACTAGAGGCAGAATTCCAGGAACAAGTAAATTTTTGTTTGTTTTTGGTTTCACAAAGAGATTTGGAAGCCTCATCTTCCCAATAGGTTTGATCAAAGGCTGGCAGTATTTCAAGAAGTTGGTGCAGGATTCAAAGAAAAAAAGCTGAAACTTTTCATCAAGCAGGTTATAATTTAGAAGTAGGTACCCAATTTAGGCAAAAGTTACATTAAATTTAAATTTCGTTTGCTGTGTGATAAACAGTCTTCAGATGTCTGTATACAACTAGAGCAACTGTATGTTTTATGGCAGCCTTGCATCCTGCCTCAAATAATTTCCAGAAGATCTAATATTTAAACAATGTTATAACAATTCCTATTTGTAGTGGATCAGTGCCATCTTCTGATCCACTTGGAGCATTACATAATCAATTAAATGTATTTTCATTTTTTTAAATCAAGCTGAACCTACCCTCTTTAATACTGAAAGTTTACATGTTGGTTATTTAAAATGATTTATACATATATATAAATGAGATATATATGTCACTGCAGTGCTGAACATTTTTCCCATTTTCAGGGAAAATGAAGATGAAATCCCTGAAATGCGCATTTAGCAGGTACTGAACTTGCCATGAACTGAAACAATAGAAAAACTAAATTGCTCTGATCTCTTTTTTAAAATAAATAAATAAATAAATAAATAAATAAATAAATAAATAAATAAAACCTTTAATGTTACTTGGTAGAGCAGCCTGTCAGTGATAATGACACTGAAAAAAAAACAGATTGTTAGTACTCTTCAGTCCTACAAAAGCCCCAGTGCAAACAACCAATTCTGCTATCAGGGTAAGGTGTTAGGTTTTATATATAGAGATCTGCACAGCAGAATAAAAATAAGGGCTTCCAGGTATGCTACGTTGGATAGACATGTTTGGAAATAAGAGAAATTATGGTATCCCAAACCAGAAAAATCCAGTGTTTAAACTTAATATTACTGAAGTAGGCATATAGAAGCAATGCTACATCTCAATGAAACATCATTCCAAGCATCACTGTGGGCGGGGGGGGGGGGAGGAGGAGGAGAAAAGGGGAGAGAGAGAGAAGAAAGAAAGAAAGAAAGAAAGAAAGAAAGAAAGAAAGAAAGAAAGAAAGAAAGAAAGAAAGAAAGAAAGAAAGAAAGAAAGAAAGAAAGAAAGAAAGAAAGGCAGGAATTGCATCAGATGATAGGCACTTTGATTGATGTAAAGATTTAAGTGTTGGCTCACTGCACTGATTTATAAATTAAGATCAGATTGTAAAGTTCTGCTATATAACATGTTGCAGTGATTAATGATGTATTAAAAAGCAAATACATGGAGCCATTACCTCCAAAAGAGTAATACAGGATATTCAATTTTCACTTTAGGTCAGCATCTTCCAATTCAACATATGTTTTTTTTTCCCCTAGGAACTTCCACAAAAGGACACTGTGGGTTGATATATGCAAAAGAGCGCTCTAGTTCCAGAAAGACATTTTGACTGCTGTAAACTAACATAGCCTACTTCCCATCTGTTTCAATTCTATAGAAGAGAAAATAGTTTCCTTCTTTCCCAATCCAACCTCTGAGATGACATTTCCAAATATGAATAAAGTCTTAGAAATAGATTTTGAAAATAAATTGGCTTAAGACTCTTGATATTCAGACTGAAAATAACATTTCCCACTACTTAGTATTCCTATGGGTAGTAAGTTGTTGATGAATGACGTTCATGCAGGAGGCTGTCCTATTTCTGAACAGGTGCCAGGAAATATGCTTGTATGAAATACAGGAAAAACTTGCAGTGTTGGTATTGTGTTACCTAATTGTAGCCACAGTTCTGTTTTAGGGAACTGATGCACTGTAATAAGAGACAATAATATGAGGCAAATGGAATTTATCCATTTGAAAAAGAAAATGCAGTGGGGTTTGAATTAAGATAAGACTTTAATTAAATATGCAGTTCTACTTTCACAGAAATATAGTACATTGGTCTGTTTTCCCTCAATGGATGCAAATCTTTAAAACATACCAGAGGCTGATGTACCAGTGACAGTCTTTTCTGTGTAATATGGACAAGTTGTACCTGCAATGAAAAAGAGGATCATGAAGGATCTCTAGAGTCAAAACAATTCAAAACAAGATAAATTATCATCCATCCACTTTTCTTTCTGCTTTCAGGGAAACATTTGGCTTCAGTGGGCCAAAACAATATTGTTTAGATGCTGGGAGAAGTGTCTATGGAGATTCTCAGTCATCCAGGTCATGGTTGTCCGAAAGGTGCTTTTTCAAGAGGCAACTGGACTTCCTCGTTTTTCTTTGAAGATGTGTCTTTGAAGGCGTCTTCAGAGCTGAAGAAGCTTCTTGGATGAGAAGTGAAATGTCTTCAAAGAAAAAGCAGAAAGTTCAGTTGCCTCTTGAAAAAGCACCTTTGGGACACGCAGGGAGAAGAAAATTCAGAAGAACCTAAGTAGGATCAGTATGTGGAAGTTACAGTCATTTGCAATCACACACAACTTTTGTGCAGCTGCAACCATATTTTTAGTTCTGTTTATTCTGATAGGAAAGACAAAAAATTTAATGGAAATACTTTTTTTTAAAAAGGCAAAATCAGCCTATAAGATCCCTCCTCTTCTGACTGTTCAGAAACAGCCCCTGGAGCTGTGGAGAACAAGTTATTTGTTGACTACATGATAGTATGAATTAATATTGTAGAAAGAGAGCTACACCTTATTGACCTTAAGGCAGGAATGTGGAACATTTATTAGGAATCCTGAATTTATTTTTTGGGGGGAAATGCCTGATTAATTGGGCAGCATATTTGCAATTGTCTAGAAATGTAATTTTTAAATTGATTTACTTCATTAAGTAATCTAGTAATACTAACTTAACTGGAAATATGGCACATGAATTTCAGTGGATTGCATCTATATCTGAATATATCCCATGCCGAAGAAAAACTAATGAATGCCTCATACTTTTACTCAGTCACTTCTGATGATAAATTGGTCTCAGCTGTTCCTCTTCATTGCATGATTTCTTTTTTTCAAATTAGCAAGTTAATGTTGAAGACATGAGTTGCATGGGTGAAGAAACAATGCATGCATTTCCTTAAAGACAGGATTTGAGAACCCTATAGATTTAAAGGTATAGTAGAAAAACTCTGACATTGCTGATGTTGTTTTCTTTTTAACAATGTAAATATTTGCTGCTCCAAGAACGGAAAGAAAAAGTGGAACATTGTTTTACACATGAGGCTACTGTGTTAATTGGCAATTGCAGTCAGGTTGAGAGGCTCTGAGGAACCAAGCACTGATGCAGAGAAGGGAGAGCTGCAAGCTGCAGGCTGAAATGTTGCTTCTATCATTTCAGCAGCATTCCCAATTAATTCTAGAAAACACTGTTCAATTATCAACTCTGGAAACTAACTTTCCTTTTGATTTATTAGAATCAAGAGCACCCTGTCCCTTTCCTATTAAAAATTCAGTGTTGGCTCTTTCATACTAGAAGGAAAAATATTATTATGGGAAATTATATAATGAAAGCTAAAGAAAGTTTCTTGGTATATGTTGCTTTTACAGCAGGGATATCAAACTCGCATCGTCACAGCAGCATCACATGATGTGTTATGACTTTTTCCCCCTTTGCTAAACCGGGCATGGGTGTGGCCAGTGCCTGACTCATCCAGCCCATGGGCCACTAGTTTGACAGCTCTGTTCTACCGTTTAATCTATACCTTGGTTTGAATTAAACTGCTTTATATATATTTGCTTGTGCTTCTTTCCTGTTAATTGTTTTATTTTATGTTTAGTTATATGGTAACATTTCTTGTTTTTACAATTTAAAATATTTTAATAACTAGCCAGGGGACTCCAACTGGGGGGAGGGGATAAAAACACAAGTAATCAATTTAACTGTAGAGAACTTAGTGCTCTCGGAGCCTGGTTGTTTGCTTGCAAAAGTTTTATTAATCGACTATATAGCATCATCAGAGCTACTGAATATGGGTTTTGCTCCCTGTTTACATGCAGGCCTTGCTCTGTTTATGTTTGTGTTGATTTTCTCCTTGTTGATTTCTTGATCATCATGTTTTCTGCTTGATTGTTTGTCTGGTATTAATTTCTGATTATTTGGGTGTTGCCTTTTGGAGATGTCTTACGGTCTTTTTGCTTCCTTCTTAGCTTATTTCTTTCTCTTTTGAATGGTATGTAAATGAGATTTTTCTCTGTGTCCGTTGATGGCTAATTTCTGCCTGCCTGACCTCATAGTGGCTGTTATAATCCTTACACTGTATGATGTAGATGACTCTTGTTTTTAATTTTGGGGCTACTGAGTTTTTTGAGCTACTTAAGACTCTTTGGAGGGTTTTAGTTAGTTTGTATGCTACAGGATGCAATGTAGTTGTAATAATCTTTTGGTTGTTTCTGAGATGTTTTTGATTTATAATATTGTTATGCACTGACTTTCAGTGCAGTGGTGAATATTCAAATGAAAAAATGTTCAGATCCCAACATCCCACAGACAAGAAAAACAATGCGGGCAGTCTTTTCAATGATTTTCTTCATAATAATGCAACATGATGCAGTGTCACAGTAATAAAAATAGCTAAGGAAATGCTTAGAAAAACAATGCACTGATAAGTAATTACTGTGTTATTATTGTACATTATTTATATAATATCAGCAATGTACATTATATTTTAGAGAGTGCCAGAAGTATAATTATTTATAGATTACTTCTTAGTTATGTGCAATCATTTTGGAGGCTGATCAGTAAAAACATTACAAAAATTTATAAAAACAAAGGAAAAAAAGTGACATAATTTAAATATGCCTAAACTTTGTATCATAAGCAGTTTAACAGTTTATACTTTTGTTCTTTAACCAAAACCTATCAGATATTAAACAGTATTTTATATTGAATGATCACTAGAAAAAAATTAAGTAATGCTCACTTTGATAGATAGATAAATAGATGGATGGATGGATGGATATATGGATGGATGGATGGGGAGGGAGGGAGGGAGGGCGGGAGAGAGAATACAATCTTATGTCCATTAATCCAGGATAAGGTTCAGGAAACTAATATTACTCCTTTTTAAATAATCAGGAATAGAACTGTTCTTGAAGCATTGATTGAAGATTAGCATTGACCAGAAATTTTGTAAAATACATGTTCATTTTTCAGATTTTATCTTATGGCATCATCTGTTGAATGTCTCATTATACAACTTGTCTTAAGAAGTAAATTTTAATTAGCTAGGTTAAGCAGAATGCATGATAGATACAATTCAGCTCCAAGGACAAAAGCATCCTATACTGAAATGTTGGCAAAATCAATGGTGGGACCACTCTTTTTATGGCAATACTACCATAATAAAAATTCATGACAATTAAATAATGTATTTTAAACGCAGCCTTCCCCATTAGCAGTAAACTCTGATGGGTGTTGGTTCAAAAAAGTACATAGTATAAACACTATTTAAAATAAGAATTTGATATATGTACCTGTTTGCTGCTTTCCTCTGTCAAAAAAGTACATCAATTCCTTTGCATGAAAATTAGATAAAATTGAACTGGCTGGGAGAGACACTAAAACTAGAGGAATACACATTAGAAAAAGTAATTTTCATTCAATTTAAAAATGTTTAATGGCCTGAACAAGTATATGACAGATTCAGTTTCTCCATCACAATCCCTACAGCTATTAGAAAGGAGTTAAAGAACAATGAAATGTCAATGATCTTGCATTAATCTTACATTGTAGCCCTGGTAATTATAGAAATAATCCCATCCAAATAGATTTCATTTTCAAGCTGTATAGCTGATGCAGATGTCATTAATTCCAATGATATCTCAACTGCATCAGACATTGCATTCTTTTGAAACCACCCACTTGGACATTAGTTTTGCATTAACACACAAGATTTGAATGAAATTTGAAATTACATCTATCATGACTACTCAGTTGTAGGGTCCTGCTGGAAACTAGGAAGAAGGAAGAGGATAAGGTGTAATTGGTCTACACATGTGTCTCTTTATTTCATTGTGTTTTTTAATGAATAAGTGGTTTCTAAAGAACAATGCTATTTATGAATTCTTTACATGTTGTTATTGAGAGTGTGTTTATGTATGTTTGTATAGATCAATCTGAGATGATTATTCTGGAGATCATACCACCCTGACTTCCTCCCACCCCCAACTTCAGTTTTTGAAATCCACCTTAAATCACTAGCAAGTATAAGTGAGGTATCAAGGTCAAATAGAAAGATCAAGAAAAAAATCCATTTAACAACTCAGTTAAGAAATAGTCACAGAACAACTATTGTCAGCATATTCTTCAGTACCCTGGACAGATCCCAGAAAAGGAGTTTTAACAAGAGAATTCATTCTATTTGTGGTGGGGAAAATATTTCAGAAACCACTGGATTATAGCTTTAATCATTCTTAATATAACTAACATGAAATATTCTAAAATTTAACATATTATTAGCTTGTCACATACTACACTTCCTTATAAGTTAGAATATTTGACTGTACCATATTCAGTATTATTTTTTCACTTCTTATAAAAGTTTTCCATGATAAAAATGTTTAAAATTAATCGAGAGCTTGCAAGTTATTGTAGATTACTTTTGCGTGTTCATTCTCAGCAATCGTTTACAGTTGTTTTAATATTTACATATTTTATTTCCTTGTTTTGATACATGCTCAGATTTTTAAAACCATTCCTTCTCATCATGTCCATATGCTGTTCAATAAAAATGACTCTGGAGGGACTTACACTCCATCAAAAAATCATAACATTAAATACATAATACAATACAATAATATAACACTGTAATCACTGTAATAATTATGCTATCAGTCATTTCTTCATAAGTAATAAACATCACATAATTTCCAAACGCCTTCCAAGAACCTATTGTTAATCATATTCCAAGATACTAGCAAGAATGAGCCCACCTTTTTGTTTAACAATATGTCATTCCAGAAGAGGGACTCATTCATATGGTATAAAGTGGTGGCACTCCCTAGGGACCAGGGTTAACAATTAGCCTTTCTTCCCAGATTTTGCTAGATAGGATTCCACTCAGACTAGGTAGTCTCAAAGTCATGAACATGTAGGATTGCAAAGGTTAAAAAGCACTTTGAATTGCAGCCAGGAGCCTACAGCAATCAATACAGCTCCTGAAGTAAGCATGTCATATGGGCAAATCAAGTTGAGCTCATTACTACTTGTGCCACTGCATTCTGGACTAAGTATAGCTTCTGAACCATCTTCAAAATCATCCCATGTGGACTGAATTGTAATAGACAGCATAATTATTCAATTCATGAACAGCCATTGATGGTATGCAATCTGGAGTGTTGCTAAGACCATTCTAGCCATTGCCCCCACTTGCTCTTCCAGCAGGGTTTATTTATAGTTTGTATGGATTATTCAGAAGTTTCTCTCTCTCTCTCTCTCTCTCTCTCTCTATATATATATATATATATATATATATATATATATATATATATATATATATAAAGAAATTGTGTGTATATGAGTAACATGCAGCCATCTTCTGTGCTTGCTAAATTCTCCCACATCTACGTAGGAGAAGACCATAGATATAGCCATGTTTTGTTTTATGCACAGCCTGTGGCAGGTAGAGGTAGTGGTAGAGCATTTTCCAGAACAAAGAATATGTCATTAGTCTGACAGCAGCAGTTGAGTTCCCACATTACTAATTAATGATGGAGGAGGAGGAGGCTCTTAGGAACTAATTTTTTTCTAATTTTACCAGAATGTTGCCTTCCAGAATAAAATCTGGAAAGAGCGTGCTGTATAAAAAATATATTGGATTGTCAAATGTGATATAAAACATCTATCACATACACCTTGCAGAAATAAAATATAAATTGAAGATATTTAAAAATATTATCACCAAGTTCTTCAATTTAACCGAGTATTTGTGCAAATTTTTCCTGTAGTGGAGCGTATTTTTTCCATACTGGAGTATAATTTGTGCTGTTTTAACTATAAGTCATTTTCTCTAACTTGCAGTGATATGCAAATATCATCTTTTCTACTCATCATATGACAGTTGTATAGATATTTATATAACACTACATGTTTCCCCTTAGGCATTGCATTTCTAAATTCTCTCAATTTTAATTTGGATGCCATTGGGTTTGTTTGTTTTGTTTTTGAATCTCTACATTTTAAAGAAAAAGTCTATTCCTATGTCTTTGCTTTTACTGCTACCAGAAGACACAAGTATAAAAACTGTATATTATGATATCCATGTGCACCTGTTATGCTAGGCTAAAAATAGTATTATATGCAGTCTTGCGCAACAGGCAGCCTTTTTTTTCTATTTACATTGCTAAGATTTGTCAAAGTCTTTTGTGAAGGCAAAATAAGACTGTCAAGTCATTGCCTTTTAAACTTTGATTATACCCAGTCACTTCCCTTTTGGATTTGCTTTACTAAATCACAATCTCACTACAGCCTTTCCTGTTTTTGCACATGTTCTTTTTAACTCTGATTAAAAAAGAATTACTAATTGTGATCTTTGTTGATTTACTTTGACAGAAGCCAACTTGACTCATGGCTGCTTGCAGTAAATTTTATGAATGGATAGCACATTCATATCTGTTCCTTGGGTATATGTGCAAAATGTTTTTGTGGTCACACTGACAGAATCCTGTCTTCCTTTCATAGAAGATTACTTTTGATACAGAACATTTAGGCCATGAAGTGCAACCCCTGCTCAGGCAGGAAACCAAATTAAAGCATTCCAAACAAAAGGTCATCCAACTCCTAGCTGAGCTCATTTGGGGAAAGGAAACACATAACCTCTCTCTGTAATTGATATCATTTTTACACTATTCGTACTGTTAATTTTAAAGACAAGTATGCATACCAGAAATATATGCAATGTTCTACATGGGGAGTCAGACAAAAGCACAAAAAGGTTGAATATGTAATCTTATGAAATTGCATTCACTTTTTATTGTAGCTACATCACCCTGCCAGCTCTTATTCATTCAATAAGTGATTCCCTTACTTTGGGATGTAAGGGTTCCTTGTTTACAGAAAGGGAAATATACAAATAATTGTTGAATGGTTCTGTTGTGACTTTTCCTGAAATCACAGCTTAATATATACTGGGAAAACTTATTAGAAATCTTTGTGTCCTGTCCCAAGATGATAATTCTTCTATAAACAGAAGTATCAAACTCGCAGGCTGGATGCATCACATGCTGGCCACGCCCATCCCATTTTAGCGAAATGGGGGAAAGTCATGATACATCACGTGATGACAACATGACAACGTGAGTTTGACACCCCTGTTCTATAGGTAAATGAACCAATTATGTTAAAAAGTCATTTAAGCCAGCATTTCTCAATCTCAGCAAGTTTGAGCTGTGTGAACTTCAACTCCCAAAATTCCCTTACCGGGTTGAAAAACACTGATTTAAGTAATATTCCAAAGTTCCATTTAAGCCTTGTGTTTGGCAAGGGTAAATCAATCCTATTCCTCCATTTCTGTCTCTTTCTTTTATTAAAGCAGCAGGATAAATAACAGCACTGGAGTTCCTCTTAAATTCCATCAGCATGACGCTGTAGTTTCTCAAAATGTCAAGCCTTCATATTCCAATAAACCAGAATGGTGCCATCAGCCAATATTTCTATCTGCTGCTGTTCTGAGGTTTGCATGAGATTCATATTTGGCTGTTGTTTTATCGAGCATTTATCCTCCAGATATTAGATCTGGAGGAAGGTGACAAGATATTTTTAATGTTTATCCTGAATAATGACAACTCAGGAAGAGGAAAGCATTTCGAACCAGCTCCATTTAATAGGCCATGCAAATAGTGTATGGAATAGAAATCAATTGTATCATCAGGTTGCTTGATAGTTATAAAAATCTAAGCAGCTTTGACATTCTTCTTCTCAAAAGATCACAGAGACATGGCAGTCTGTTCATGATGACTCAAATATTACCAGGTGGTTATTTAGAAATGGCAATTAACTCCTTTTGCTCAGGAAGATATTTTCATAATTAAGGTCAGAAAAAAAACTCACAAATAGTGTGCAATACAAAATGAGCTGTGCCTGAATCTTTGTAGACAAATATGGTACTGTCAACTTCATAGATTCTTCTGGATAGAATTTTGAGTTGTGAATAAATATCCTAGCACTGATCATGTTACCTAATTTGTGCAATGAATCATCTGCAAGAAAACAACCAAGCTCAGAGAGTATCAAGGACCCTTCATTTAAACTCTGAGCTACAAATATTCTCCTTTATTTGTAGTTGTGAATATACTACAGTCAGTCTACAATATAGATTAATAAATATATTAAAATATATTAAATGTAAAAAAATATTAATAGGGGCCATGAATTTGTTGGTTAACAATACTAAATTATTTCAGGTGAGGAATTACTTTTAAACTGGAAAAGGACATTATGAACTGAGCTGTTGCTTGCACGATACTCCTGTAGCATCTCCATGTTTGCAAATTCAATTTTGGGGTTGCCATATGATGGAAGTGATTTCCAGCTAGTCACTATGTATTATACAATCTAGTTTTTTTTCAACTACCATCCATGTAGTTAAGCATAGATAAAATGGGATGTGAATTTGTGTCTAAATAAATCAAGATAAGTTTTAAGGATTGTGAGCTACTCAGTTCTTGCCCTTCATGTTAAATAAATCATATAATAGTACAAATATAGTAAGAAATTGGGGTGGAATATTTGGTTTGCATTATCATGCAAATAATGTGAATGAGATAGTTGCATTATTTGCATGATAACCTCACAATGTGTGCAAGGTCTTTTTGATGTGGTCTTGGTTTCTACTGGATTCTGAGATAAAGCAAAAAATTGATCTCTGCACAGGACTTGTAAAACTGTTAGCAATTAAAATAGAAAATGCTGAAATACAAACATAGACTACTTTTGCAAAAGGCAGCTTCCTATATTTCTAAGAAGGAAACAGGCAATATTGTCAAAATCTTCAAAAAACAATGTCACAAATAAAAGAGAAAAGAAACTATCTTAATTTGTATATTCTTCAGTAAATATTATACTACAGATGATCCTCATTTAATTATCATTAGTTCACAACCGTTCAAACCTGGGACAGCACTAAATGAGTGGTCATTATGACTGGTCCTCAAAATTCTTCAGTTCCTTCACATTCTGGCTGACAAGTAGTATGGATTTTCAACTGTCGCAGGGTTCCACAGTCACATGATCACAATTTACAATCTTCTCCGCTGGCTTTCCACAAGCAAAGTCAATGGGGAAGCCATAAGAAATCAAAAGTTGTAATCCTATGAGATACTCTTTGCTGATGGTATCTGAAAACTGCTGGAACTGCAATTACTAAGCAGCATGATCATGTGATACTGTATTTTATTATTATATCATATAGCAAAATTCCAGTCCCAATTACTATAGTTAAGAGAGGACTGCCTGTATAAAGTACACAAATCCATATACTTACATTGCGATGGGTGAGATGAGTGAGCATTTTTGTATAATTTGCTATAGATTTTTTCCCTGCTTCCAAATTCAATCAGTACTAGTTTCAGTACTTAGTGAACTTAGTGAATGTATTCCTCACTATATCATATAACCTGGCTAATTTTTTGCTGCAAATGGTTTGGTTCTAAGCCAAAGCAAAATCTGCATACAGAACTACATGTATATTCACTTCTTCAACCAATACATTTCTATAAGCATTCCTTATACATTTATCCATAAATATTTTAAACAGTGAGATATTCATTATTGCATTATTCCCTGTTCTATGTTGAATCATTCACCAACTGTTCCATTTATTCTCAAACATTATCTAGCTCCTATATATACTGTATGTACAAGGGGAACCTTTACCTTTTACCTTTATATTATACAGTAATAATATAATATAAAGGTAAAAAATAAAGGTTCCCCTTGTACATACAGTATGTGCTAGTTGTTTCTGGCTCTAGGGAGCGGTGCTCATCTCCGTTACAAAGCCGAAGAGCCAGCCCTCTCCAAAGATGTTTCTGTGGTCATGTGACCAGCCTGACTAAATGCTGAAGGTACACGGAATGCTGTTAACTTCCCACCAAAGTGGTCCCTATTTTTCTACTTGCATTTTTACATGCTTCTGAACTGCTAGGTTGGCAGAAGATGGGACAAGTAACCAGAGCTCACTCTGTTATGTGGCACTAGGGATACGAACCACCGAACTGCTGGCCTTTCTGATCGACAAGTTCAGCGTCTTAGCCAATGATTCCTTAATAATATAATTTACAGTATAATAATTCCTTTTCACCCTTTTCACTGGCATGCATCTTCTTCAATATTAGATTGTCATGCCCCTATTGAAATCTGACTCAGAGCGGGAAGCCGAACAGCTGACAGGGAGTGGGAATATGGCTCCATTGGCTGTGGGAGAAACTGGGGAAGGGCACAGTCTGGCTGGGCAGAGCAGAAGAGAGGTAGAGCAAAGAAGAGGAAATTCAGAAAAAGACCCAGGCCCACCCCCTCTTCATCCTAGGGCACATAGGGAGCAACGTGAGTTGCATGGCTTACGGGGGAGGAAAGGGCCCTGATTCCCTTCATTAGCTGCACCTGGGAACACAGTGTATAAAAAAGGAAGCTGTGCACAGCAAGCTGTTGGGAACAAACGTGAATTTATCTTGTATCATCGTGGCTTATCTATGTTCCTGGCATCTTCCCAACTGTGTGAGTTTTGCCGTGCTTTCAAGTCTGAAATTCCTTCTCCTGCCCTGTCAAGTTAATTGCTTCAGCTTGGATTGTTTGGATTTTTAGTTACAGTCTGTATGTACGTTGTTTTGGACTGAGTTAAAGGCTGTTCCTGGGAGAGTTTTTCTCCAGCTGAAGGTAACCTGGACATTGGGGGCAAACTTGGAGATAATAAAGGGACTCATTGCTTATTTGATTGTGTTGCCTTTGTGCCATGCCCTGGGTCATCACACAGATCTTCTACAAAAGGCCTAGGGGTTTGAGGTTCTGCACAAGTATCTTAACTTTTCTAACCCTGCAGGCTTCTGGACAGAAGACTCTGTTACTATTCCTGACATCTGGTGGAGCCACTTTCCCAGTTTAGGAATCGCAGCCTTGTTTGCTCCTACCATCTCTGAGACCACTTTGTCCTTTACTTTCCACATCCTCTCTAGTTTTTCTTTCAAGCCCTCGTAAGCCTTTTCCAGCTTCTCATGTCTCTTGCAAAGTGTTTATCTCTTGTCTTGTCTCCACATGGATGAGACAAGAATATGTATGAATGTATGGATATATATGAATGTTTGAATCAGCAACCAAATTTCAATTCCATATTCACACAAAACATTTTATAACTCAAATATTTTCAGTTTATCATATGCATCAACAAATGTGCAATACATCATCTTTCTTGTGTTCATATACTTCTCAATAACTAACTGAATATAATAACTCTTTGAACTATACATCCCCTATTAAACATCATAGGGGAGATGTGTCATATTGCATGTCTCAGATTCTATTTATCATCACTTGTGCCCTTTCAGTTAGAATTTTGCCAAACACCTTTTCAAGGCACACAAAACAAACTTATCCCTCTAATTTTTGCAATTATTAACTTCTTTTTTAGGTAAAGAAACAACAAGAGCTTTGTCCTCAGGAAGAGGTCTTATGGTCCCTTAAAGATTAGCCTAACCTAGCCTAACAATATAACATAACATAACATAACATAACAAACATAACAACAAAACATAATCTGTACTGTGATATTTTCTATTTCATATAATAAAATATGTATTGACTATAGTGGTCAGGCAGACAGAACTTTATGACATTGCCATTAGGAGCAGGTAGGGAAGTGAAGAATCTTGCTGGTGACATCATTTTGTACCAAAAGGGACAAATATGGCATCTATCATGAGAATTGGTGAATGGCCAGCAGCATTCAATACATACAGCGTTAGTGATGTAACTTATCCAGCTAATTTTTAACAGGGTTTAATTATTCTGGCTGCCTTAAAAATTTATTTGTAATTTAAAAAAAATAATAATTTTCAAATTTTAACTTTAGCATTTTAATTTTTATATCTTATTGTATTCTGTCCAAAGTCCATCTTTGAGGAAAATGGATAATTTAGAAATGTGAAATATAAATAAATAAATAATAAATAAATTGATTACACTGGTTATGAAGCTCTACATAGACTTTTATACATCAGATTCTTTTTCTCCTCTTATTTGACTGAAGAAGAAGAGTACAGCGTAGTCATGAAAACTATACTTTGCATATTTAAAGTCCCAGGACTTCATAAAAGGTATCTATCACATCTGTTGGTTATTAAAAAACAGAATTAACCTAGATGGCATTGTCAATGCAAAAGAATTTCATTGGTATTGTTGTTTGACTACTTTATCTCATTACCCATATTGATAAGTAAAAGAATGGATTTTCTATCTACCTTAGATCACTACACTCAGCTGCTCAGTAAATTCATTTTTAATGAGTAAAGGACAAACACAAAGCTTTAATTGAATGCAAGGTTTTAATTAAATGTATTAATCCAGATATACGAAAGTATTATTTTGCAAATATAAGGGATCTTTTACTTACTTTTCATAAGGGGGAAATGTATACACTGAATGATTACATTTGGATTTGTTAGCATTTACCATTATAAATGTTAAATTCTGGCTTATGTTCTGTGTACTTCTTTTGGCCAATGTAGAACAAAATTAACCTTTATATTTTGAAGGCTTTCTCTGAGATTATATAGACTGGGAAAGTAAGTCAAGGATAATATTAAAATAAATATGTTGCCTGTGGCTACATGGATTCATTTTCTAGTCATTCTGCTTTGAGGGCAAAGCTAAACTATGGAAATTGCCATTCATAAGTGTTAGAAAGAGAGTGTATCTTCATCTCTTTTATATAAAATAACTTCTGCAACCCATTTTCTTATGCTGTGTTGAATTTGATATCTCAGTATGGTGCTGGAATAAAAGCAAATATTTTCTGCCCTTACTGGATCAATCCAAAAAAATTGTAGCAATTAACCTGGGGAAATCTAAGGATTAAAAGAAAGTCAAAAATAATGATAGGGATAGAATAAAATGCACATTATTATACTGAAGAAAATAGTCAACAGCAGAGACATAATAGCATACCGACAGGGCTAAGGAGAGAGAGAAAAATAAACTCTTATCCCCTCAATTTTTTTAAATGCAGTAAGAAAATATTTTACAGAACATTTAATTAACATTATTTAAAAAACAATTTAGATGCCTATTTTAATTTAATTTGGTCTAAGTCACATTTCTGATGCTACAGTTGAAAAATGATGCAATATTTCAGGTGTGCCTTACTAAAGCTTTATGAAGTGGTATTAATACTTCATGTGATTTTGATTCTATGTCTCTGTTTATATAATCAAGGACTATATTTTTTGGCAGTGAGGTTGAGGGTTGGTAGTTGAAGTTGTTGAAGATATTTCTATAAGGTTCAGACAATTCCTAGAGGCATCTGGAGCAATAGATTTGACTTAAGGGAATTCTATTTTAGATTTCCTGAACCAAGAATTAAGAACTAAAGCAACAATATAAGCTTTGGTTTAAGGCAGTGTTTTTCAAACTTGGCAACATTAAGATGTGTAGACTTCAACTCTCAGCATTCTGCAGCCCACACTGGATAAAAGTTGGGAAAGCTGGAAAATGGTGGAAAGGAAAGCAGTATATACATTCAAGAGGTAGAAAGCCAATTCACTGGCAACTCAGCCAGAAACCTGGAAAGAAATATTTCAAATAGTAATAGCAATAACACTTAGACGTATATACTGCTTCATAGTGCTTTACAGCCATCTCTAAGAGATTTACAGAGTTAGCATATTGCCCCCAACAATTTGGGTCCTCATTTTACTGACCCTCAAAGGATGGAAGGCTGAGTCAACTTTGAGCCAGTGAGGATCAGATAATTCAAAGACAGTCTGTCTTAATTAATTCATTATAAAAGAGATTTAGTCATTCTATTTATGTTCTGCATATACCAAGATGCCTATTAATTATACCTTATGGAAGTCTATGTAGTTTGGCCTTCCTTGGTCTCAGCCAGGGGTGGGATTCTACCGGTTCTATCAAGTTCTATAGAACCCCTTGTTAATTTTCTAAACAGTTCAGAGAACAGATAGTTAGAAGCAATCTTCTTTTGTTTTTTTCCACCCTTATTAAATTCTTGGCAGACAGCCTAGACTTACTGTCTCCGGAGCTTTGGGGCTTGGCTTTCTTAAAGGGGAAAGGTTGTTTTAAGATTTTTACACTGCTGTTGGGAGAAAATGCTTCCCTGGACAATCAGCACTTTGAAGAAATAATTGTTAAAACAACTGAATCTCACCCCTGGTCTCAGCCAATTAGGTATAGGGGTTTGACAAAAACTTTCTAAGATTAAAATCTTATTTAGTTTCTTATTGTTTATGTCAGATTCTTTACATTCTTATGATTAATTTTTTTCTTTCATTCAGAATTGAAGACAGCACCCAGCTTTTTAAAAAGTTGTCATTCTGAAGGTCTCTAATAGCTTAGAAGTAGTTTAATGAGCAAGTTCAAAAAGTGATTAGAAAGTGAGATTTGCAAACTTAGTGTCCTTTAAAAGTCTCCACTGTAGTTGTGAGCAAGATAGGTAATCCCACATTTGCCTCACCATATACTAACCTGGGAAAAACTGCTGTCTTTATGGTCTCCTTGTGAGGAGCAACTATCTGCAGCACATGTGGGCAATTTCCTGTCCTCTCCTTTTCCAGAGAGGTTCCAAGGAACCAGTCCACTCATGGTTCATTGATAGTTTGCCACAGTTGTTGGCCCTGCTTTCAGAGACCTGTTTTCAATTTGCCACTCATCTCTGGAAGCCATCTTAATTCCTACATTCTCAAAAATTGAAGCATATCTACACACATTATTAAATCTAAAAGGCACTATTAAATTTCTAAATTACATGAATAACTCAAGCAACTTTGGGTATAGCCCAGCCAAGAAAATAATATTTACAACTTTTGATTGCAATTCAAATACTATTATCCTTTAAACAAACCTGAGAGAGTTTAAAGAAACTTTTTCCTTCAATAGGATAGAATAGAATACTTTATTGGCCAAGTGTGATTGAACACACAAGAAATTTGTCTTGGTGTAAATACTCTCAGTATACATACAGAAAAGGTACATTCGTTAAGGATCAAGAATAATAATGATAGTCATAGGGTACAATCAACAATCAAATCATACTAGGAAACAGTCAGTATAAATCGTAAGGATACAAGCAACAAAGTTACAGTCCTACAATCACAAGTGGGAGGGGATGGGTGATAAGGAGTGATGAGAAAATTAACAGTAATAGTAGTGTACACTTTGTAAATAGTTGAACAGTGTTGAGGGAATTATTTGTTTAGCAGAGTGATGGCTTTCGGGAAAAAACTGTTCTTGTGTCTAGTTGTTCTGGTGTGCAGTGTTCTATAGCGTCGATCTTTTTAAAATTCAACCATTTTAAAAAGGAAGCATAAAAGGTTTATGACTTCTGCAGTATGTTTTATTCCAGTGATAAACATTTGGGATCAACTCCATTCTAATGACAACAGTTATTGCTTAAATATATGGTAGTTCTTTTGTTCTTCCACATCCTTCCTTCATTTCTGTATGGCATTTCTGTATTCCATTTACTTTATGTTTTCAGTGGCAAAGGAGTGCTAATGATGCCAGCTATTTCAATTAAAATAAACGTAGATTCAAAGTAGCTAAGAAAAGAGGGACAATGTGTTGCTAATGTTGGGCAGTTTACAATCAAGTTCTCAAAATCCAATCTTTGCCAGCTCTAGGAATTACCAAAAATAAAAAACAAAATTTCACCAGCCACAGACTGCTTGATAAAGGCTCTACTCATAGACATGCCAAGTCCATTCATAGTAACATAAGATTATATGCAGGAATCTTTTTCAACCTTACTTGGATAGGTTAGATACTGGTTTAGAACTCTTTAGCATGTGCAGTTATGGTACTTCTCCCATTTTTATGAATTAGAGAAGAAACCTGGAAGGAAACAATCAACAAATATAGAAAAAAATGAAAAATTCATATAGTTATCCATTACAATAATAACAAGCTCTCCAGCCAGCAGCTAATATATTTCTTTTCCCAGATTTTTTTCACTATCTGCTTTCATTAAAATTGTTTCTAGAGTGTTGCTGGCTCAAGGGTTGTCTAGTAAATTGCTCTTTCTTTTGATGATTGGCACCTGTATACAGTTCATTTTACAAGGCTTGTTACCAAAAAAAATCTCATCTAGAGTTATAATGGATTGTAGAAGACAAATTAATAGTACACTGTGTTGGTAACATTCTTTTGAATAAAGCAGTTGAAGTTGTCCCAAGATGCATGGCTCCAGAGTGATACAAATAGACTGATTTTATTAACATGTATGGTGGGGTTACCACATGGATAATTAAAAACCAATTAATTAAAGCATTCTAAAGCACCTGATAGAGCTGACTTTTGATTTAAGGGCTGTAACATTCTAAAAATTAGAATTACAAAGCAAAGAAAACAACTATTGCATAGGTTTAGTCCTTGCTATACTATTATTTCGCATTTAAATGATTGTTGCTGTAACACACATACACAGTTGGAAGTAACAGCAACAACTGCTTTGGTTTTAATCAGTTTTCCCAGAGTAAATATAGAATTAAACTATATGTGATAATGAGTGTACTTCTGAAAATAGAATTTTTGTATCTAGTTCTCTTTGATTCCCCCAGCAATAAAAAGTATTAGGTTGGGGAAAATTTCTTCTTGTTGTAGGGAATCATCCTGCCATTGGTTTCCCCAATGGGTCAATAAGTGGTGAGCAAGGAAAACCCAGAGAACTATAATATCACAGCACAGAATGTGATGAACTTTATTACATTTCATAAGAATCAAGAATGACCCATGCCTCCAATGTCATGTTGCAATATCAATGAGATTTAGCCAATTAATGAAATTATATTTCATATATTCTAGAGTTTATAACACATAGAAAACAAATGATGGGAGAATAATAAAACCAGATTGGAATAGGCTACAAACCAGTCATGGTATTCAATTTTTTTTACTACCGGTTCTGTGGGCATGGCTTGATGGGCGTAACAGGGGAAGGATACTATAAAATCTCGTCAGAGGTGGTATTTGCTGGTTCTGCAAACTATTCAAAATTTCCACTACCAGTTCTCCAGAACTGGTCAGAACCTGTTGAATACTACCCCTGCTACAAACATATTCTCAATTATAGGAATGTTTATAAATTCTCTTCACCATTGTCACCATCATCATCTCCTAAATCAACCCCCACTTTGCAGGCTGAAATTCTAATTAAATGAAAGTTGCTTATTTATTTATCCACTTCTATAAAGCCAAAAGTCAAATATTCCTGTGGTTTTCAACAATGAAAATATAAACAACACAAATAGTAACAAAAATACTATAAAAGATAAACACAGATCCTTTGGATCCAAAGCACTCCTTATCCTGACATGTTTTATTTTCCTTTTCCAATATCAGAGCTCCGAGAAAAGGAATGTGAATTTCTTGTGAAAGACAAAGAGATGATCTGAAAAGAACTCTTCCTTCAACATTAGAGCTCTCTTTTCTCTGATTTTAAATTAAAAAATTCAAAAAATCATCTGATTCTTGGGGTGCCTCTATTATCTGATATATCCATTGAATAAAAGTTCATGGCTGAATGTTTCCTCACTCCAAATATCAAATCCTAAAAATTTTGGTTGATATATCAAGAGGCTTCAAGATTCTGGTATTAGCCAAAAATTACATATAGAACAACCATTATGATATCCCAGGACTGTATTATAAATTCATTTGTTATTGATTGATGGCTGGTGGTGAAGAAAGGAGAACCAAATAGAATTCAGTCAAATCATCTTCCCAGTTTTATTTCTTATGTATATCTGGAAAGTAGACAGTTTTAGATACAAGAACAAAAACTTCCCAAACTGTTGCTTTATTGTTTTTCTTCTTCTGATATCTGCTAGCTTTGTTCATATTTAACTTGACATATTCCTCTGATGTCTTTTGTCTTTCAATTGTTTAGTGACATTTTGGACTATTTTAAAACCAAGAACAGCTTCTTTGATGTTTACTGAACTCTCCAAAGGAGAATGAAAGAGGTTCATCTTGAAGCAAGTGTGGTGTTTTTAATGGACAAGGCTGGGTTAAATGAAAGATAATTGTTGGAAACTAGGGAACAAAGTTACTGAAACAGAAGGCAACCCATTTCATATGCTTTGAAAGGTCTTGACAGGAATTATAATACCACATTCATAGGTGTTTCTTTGACAGATGTTCAGCTTCTCTTAAGAGAATAACCGGGGAAGATATTTTGGGCTTTGCAAGGCTCATGGCATCAGGAAATGAACATTCTGAAATCAACTGAGTTCAAGGTCAATAAGGCTTGGTCCTTCTTTGCAATATTCATGAGCAAACTGTGAATATAATGTGCAACCCCAACTTTCTGCCAAAGATTTTATGGACAAATCGTAACATTAATGAATACTTTGCCCAAAGGACTTAAGCACAAATATGCTTTCCAACAGATAGAAAGTATCATTATTTATATTTCATGAAAGCAAGAGGATGTTTTTTTCTCATTTTGAATCAGAAGATAAGATTTTTAACAAGACCAGTTGCAAGGCAATTTTATTTATTTGACAGGCTGTTTAGTTTCTGGTCTAGCTAGTCAAATGAATACTTTAGGCCAGGGGTGTCAAACTAATATCATCATGGTGGCATCATGTTACATACCAGGACTTTATGCCCCTTTGCTAAACTGAATGTGGTCATGACCGATGCATGACGCATCCAGCCTGCAGCCTGGGAGTTTGGCAGCTCTGTTTTAGGCAGATGATAAAAAATTAAAATAGAGAATGCAAAAGATTTAAGAAATAAAATTATTTCAATTAAAGTCTTAAGAAATATCAGTTTATTTCTTATAAGGTGCTATTCATCTCATGACCATATTATACGCACATCTGCCTATTTTTTTCTGTCCATTTGAATCAAGCCCCCTTATTATGGATTTTCCCACCATGATAAAATGGTGCATTTTTTATCACAAAGGTAAGCAATTTGTGATGTCAAGGTTAAATGTTGTCTCTGAATTCCATTTTTTATGGCCCCAAGGAAAATCTGGCAATTAAATTTTAATTTTCAGAATCCAATTTATGATATATTTAAAAAAACCTTGTAGAGGTCATCTCAGAGGATCTTTCTTTGATCCTTGAGGATTGAAAAATGGCAGATTTTTTCCTATTTTTACAAAATAGGAAAAAAGAGGTTCTGGATGACTCTAGACTGCATAGCTTGACACTTACACTAAGAAAAATTGTAGAAGAGATTTGTAACCAGACACTTTATTGATTGGGTTGATGCTATCTTGGGTAACTGTTATTGACTGACAGATGGTAATTGGTGGAAATGGGATGTACCTCATTAGTTGTCTTAATTATTAGTTTGCATTAATTTACCATGAACATTTTATTTTCCTATATATGTTGGGAATGTTTTAGCCTGGAGAAGACTACAGGTAGACATACTAGCTACCTTCAGTAATTGAAAAGCTGTCATGTAGAAAACGGGGCAAAAGTGTACAGCTTTATTTCGGAAGACACGACAAGAAACAATGGATTTTAATATGAGGGGAGTGGGTTTCAATTGGATGGTAGAGAAAAAAACTAGCAGTAAAAAGTGCTCATGAATGAAACAGATTGACGGATGGTGGACTCTCCTTCACTTGGTTATTTAAAAAGATGTCTTGATGGCAAATTGCTAAGGACAGTAAATTATTGGATTTCTGCACTGGGTAAGGATTGATCTCCAATGTCACTTCCAATCCTTATGTTCTATCATTCCACAAAGTAACAGCATCATTCGATGTATGTTTCCTATGGTGCATGAACAAAATAATCCAACCTGCATTGTTCCAACATAAAAAGTAATCTATATTTTACTAACAGGCTTGTATCTGTTTGATTGTTTGTAACTTTCAGTTGCATGAGATTGAAAGGTATAGAGCAAAAATTATTCAGTTAAGATAACTCATATGGACCCATGACTGCAGTGAGAAAATAGTTGCTGCTTCAGAACCACTACACTGATGCTGTTCAGTGCTGGCACAGTCAGATGCTTTCATGTGGTCCTCATTTCCAACATTCAATGACAGCTTCCCACAAGGCAAAGGGGAAGCTGGCAGGAACTATAAAGTTGATTGTGATTGCTGATGCTGTCTGCCACCTTCCCACTAGCAAAGTCTTTGCTTGTAGAAAAATTTATTTATTTAATTAAATTAATTAATTAATTTAATTAAATTTCTATACCGCCCCCTCTCCCAAAAAAGGACTGCATCCCAAAAATGACAGGAAGCATCAGCAATGGAGAAGCTGGCAGGGAAAGTTTATTTATTTATTTATTTATTTATTTAGTTAGTTAGTTAGTTAGTTAGTTAGTTAGTTAGTTAGTTATTTGTTTGTTTGTTTAGTTAAGCGATTATAAGATAACAGGTATAAGTATAAGCATAGTTATGAATACGTGAAATGGATACATATAAGAAAAATAAAAAGAAACAATAGGACAGGGATGGTAGGCATGTTGGTGTGCTTATGCACCAACATGCATAATATACAATATATATATTGCAAGTTGCTCAGGTAGTTCTCCTCCACTCATACAAACTACCCAGTCCATCTGCACTCGTGCTGTGCCAGCCACTCATGCAAGACCTGATTCCCTCCCCCACATTGCAGCAGTCATTTATCTGCTGGCAGGGCAGGGCAGGGCAGGGCAGGGCAGGGAAGGGCAGGGCAGGGAAGGGAAGGGAAGGGAAGGGAAGGGAAGGGAAGGGAGGAATTTCCAATAATTCCTGCCACCCTCCAAGAAGGGAATTCAATGGGGAAGCCACTGAAATTGAAATCAGCTTCCACTGATTTTTTTGCCCACTTGTAGTCATTCTGCTTCTCTGTTTAGGTAAGGGCTATCTCTGAAACAATGACCCAGTAAATCACAGGTTGTGTACTTCCTCTTAATTCAATCATCTCAATTAGATGGATAAATACAGTCAGTTCTTAAGTACTCATTAGACAACAAATTTAGACAAGCTCTGTTTACATTCTATGATTAATTATTGTAAAAATGGTGCTATGGTTTCCCATCATATTGAGGCAAAAAAGTAGTGTAAGTTTACACAATTAAAACAAAAAACAAAAGGTGGCCCCAAATACTGGAATCAGAAGGAAACAGTTATGTAAATCCTGAATCTGTCTGCTTGTAGGTCCCACCCATTTTTGAATCATTTCTCCACCCATTATACACACACAGAAGGGGAGAAAGGATACTTTTTAAGTGCAACTAATGCTCCTAATACTGTAGTTACACATTCTATTTCAAAATAGTTCTTTCTTCAATTGTTTTTTCATTAAAACTAAATTAACATATGGAAATTTTGTTCTTTCTTCAGTGCTGCATAAACGGCCACCACAATTTTCATTCAACTGAAAAACAGCTATGCTAGAGTTTTAAATCATTTCTAACACAGCTCCTACCCTTTCCATTGGAGCTTATATAATAGAGTGCTACATCAAATTCTGAGGAAAGGACAATATTTTTCCTCAGAGTTGAGCTCTTATATATGTCGTTTAGAAATGCAGTGAAGTTTATTTCTTCCATAATATTACCCATGCTCTGTACAGAACCGTTATCTGAATCCTCAGCTTAACAAATTCTTAAAATAAAATCAATAATTCCTTGGAATTATCCATTTTCTTCTTCAAATTGGTTTTCTACACAGCAAACATTATTTGAAACGTAGCTACTTAGTCTAGATAGAAATTGATTAAAACCACACAAGTAATAAGATTGTGATTAGTTGAAATATCCCCCTTTTTATTTGTTCTGCTCCTTACAAAGTATTAAGGAGATTTTAAATAAGGGAAAAAATAAGCAGTACTACTGAAGCACTGCAAGGCATGGCAAAATTTAAAAGAAATATAACTTACTGTGGAAGAGATACATAATAAAGGGGACAGGGAAAAGTGGACCAGGTTTTCTCCCATCTGTTCTCATACAAAATAGGGTTGCTGTTTTCTGAGTCTGATGATCCAGGAGAAAGTTCCAAAATAAAACCTTGATCTTTCCAGGAAAGTGCAAGCCCATCCAGAAGAAGCAGAATTCTCAATCCTATATCAGCTTCTCTGTTGACTAGTATTTTATCCATTTTTATCTAGACTGGTTTTCATTTTTTAGTAGTCCATCTATTCCATTTCTAGTCCAAACAAAGACTCCACTGTCCACAGCCTAATGGTCTCATTTTAACTCAGAAATCACACTAATTCTCCCTCTGTGACTGCGTTAGCCAATTTTCTTTAAGAAAGATTGATTGATGAGGGATGCTTTAGTGAATCTCATGCATAATTATCTTAACCTTTGGGGTTTGCTTTGCTAAAATAAATGCAGAAGAACACCATGAAATTGAGTAGTAATGGACTTTTGTTTGGTACTAATAAAAAGAAGTATAAGTAATTTGTATTTGCTGCCAATATACATCCTGGAAAGGAATTGACAAATTGAAAAATAAGACTTGCGGCAAAATGGAATTGTTCCTATTCAAAATAGTAATTAGCTAGCCATGCTTCCTTCCTGGATGTTCTATTCCAGGACATACTGTATTTCTGGAATATTCCCCACTTTTCCATTTTCTTTTCTCAACTGTCAGCATCCCATGCTTATGAAATATGCTCAGTCCTTACTGATTATTTTGAGACCCATTCATGCATTTTTATTTTTCCTAGAGTATTTTTGTTCTCTAAATCTCCAGGATTCCCTGAATCTGCAAATACTTCCTTCTTGGGCTTAGATAGTGCTCTTAAATGGATTGATTAATATTTTCTGCTTTTCCCATTTTTTGTGGTTATCTTTTAAAGTAATATATGCAATTATAATGACAACAGAATGGATATGGAGGGCTGTTTTTCATGAGTGGCTAAATCTGGATTTATGTCTGCTTTCTCTGGATCCCCTTCAGATGTATGGACTTTAAGTTACAGAATTGTCTGCAATGTCACACTAGGAATTCTGCTAACCGAAATACATTCTTGAAGACAGGGGTGGGATTCAAAATTTTTAATAACCGGTTCTATGGGCGTGGCTTAGATGGTGGGCGTGGACATGGCTTGGTGGTCATGTTATTGGCTGGGTGTGGCCAACTCAATATCACTCACATCAAGGCACGTATCTCCTTGCCTGGCCTCTCATGACTGTGGGAATCGTAACAGTCGTAAGTGTGACAGTCGTAAGTGTGACAGTCGTAAGTGTGAAAAATGGTCATAAGTCACTTTTTTCAGTGCCATTGTAACTTTAAATGGTCACTACACACAAACAAAGTATCAGCAAAGGAGGGGAAAACAACTCCAGAAATGTTCCTGAGACAGGAAGTCTAGTCCTGCCAATAATGTAATAAGGGTTAACGGAGAGGCAGTTTCTGTAAGCAACTCCAGAAAGTTTCCTTCCTGCCTTCCTTACAGGGTTAGGCCAGTAATTTCTTCTAACAACTGGTTCTCCGAACTGCTTAGAATGTTAACAATGTTAACTGGTTCTAGAGAATAGGTGTGAACTGGTAGAATCCCACTCCTACTTGAAGAACCTAAACTGGGGAAGTTTGCTATAGAGAGTAATATTTCCAACTCCTTGTGGATTTCATGCAAAACATACATTTACATTAAAGACATCCTATGTATAAGAAGAGTCCCGATGTATTTGTTTTTAATCGGTGTGATTTGTTTTATAAAATGTAGAAACACTCATCCATCTGAGTCTCTGCCTATATAGCCTTTATAACAAAGGTGGGCAATTAATTTTCTCAAGGGGCCACATGAAAAACTGAGATTGTGGCAGGGGGCTGATGTCCAATAGGGCTGTACAAATGTTTGTAAACTGGAAAAAAATAGCAGTCACCTTCAAATTGAAAGCAATGCAGTTTATTGTGTGCATGGTATACGCTTATTTATATTTGATTTTTAATTTCTGATTGACTTCACATAGGCCAGACAGGATCAAACAAGGGGCCAGATGGGGATATAAAATACCCAAATCTTCTCTATAAAAATATCAGTAATTTCAAGATTCTGCAATTCTTCAAATCGTTTTTCCCAGTATCTTGCAAAATATTTTGTATTAGAGCAATTGAATACATCAACTTGTAATGGGAAGATTTTTCCAGACACATTTGGCAGAGAAAGAAGAATCAGATTCCAAAGGCCATTAGCTTTGTCTTTTGAGCTAAGAGTAAATATGCTTGACAAGCTCAGCCACTGGAGAGCTTGAAGAAGAATGAAAGCAATTTAATGGCACCGGTTGCATTGGCTTGTAAAATCTTTATTTTTTTTTTCACAGATGCAAATTACATGCTGCATCCAATTAAATTTTACAGCCATCTAACAATTTAATTCATCTTTAATGTCCTTTGCAAAAATCACAGGTCTTATGAATATTTTATTTCTCAAGCAGCAGAGGTGGTTTGGAATAATTAAGGAGTATGCCCATCTTCTTCATTTGCTTCTAGTGCAAGCAAACAATCCTTGCTGCTCTTATGAGCCCTGCTAAAAAGACCACAGGATCAGACAGCTGCTTTCCATTTGCCTTCTTGTATAATATGTTGAAATTGCTTCTGCGGACAGTAAAAGACTTTTATTAGATGCTGATGTGTTTGAAGAAGGAGAGGTACAAATGAGAAGGTTATGGCTACTCTTTTTAGAGACTCTGGGTCTGCATAGACCAAAGCAGCACCTGCATTTTTTTCCCTAATATGTTTTGAATTGCTGAATGAATCACTGCCCATGTGTGCTTAGCTGACGATTTCTGTTCTGTTCTGACAGAAGAAACTTGTTAAAAAACCCAGACTTCATGTTATGACAGCGAGAGCAGCATCAGCAGTGATTAGAATAGAAGCCCAACAGATGAAAGTTCAAGTGAAAAAGAAATGTTTCTAGTTATTATGGAATGGATCACACATAAACTTATATAAAGTCCCTAACCCACAACAAGAATGGCTGAAAAGGATAATATTGGTTCATTTTTGGTGCCAATAGTAATAAGTGCCTTGGATTCAATTTCAAAACATCTGGAGAACCTCTTAAACACCATTGCCATTCACAAAACCATCATCAGCCAAATGCAAAAGGCAGCTTTACTTGGAACAGCTTACATGTTACAATGATACATTTAACAGCATCAAGCAATAACATCATCTATCCAGGTACTTGAGAGGACTTGATAGGTGGACAAAAATGCCAAATCCATTCCAAACATATGGCTGATACTGCAACCACGATAATATACACACATAAATATAAGAATCCTCATACAAGTGTCCAGATAAAGGCAAATAGACACAAATAGAAGATGTAAAACTAGTTACATTGAGCTTTTAAAGACCAATTTAATTCATTGATTTAATTCATGTTATACTAAAATAATTTATTCCATCTGTTGTTCTGAGAGGAATATGGAAAGCCTAAATTTGTTAGATTCTAAACCATCAGAAGAGTCACACATTTTGAGTATGAAGTATTATTATTCCATTCTCTACCATTTTCATTAAAAGCCAGAATAATCCTTCCTTCCCATGGTAAGCATCTATACATTAATAAAAAAAAACACATCAATTTGAATACTATTTGTATGTATAGTCATGAATATATTTGAATGCAAAATTAATCATAACTGCAATAATTTGAATAGCAGAAACAGTGAGGAGTAAGAAAAAAGAAATCACCTCAGAGCTAATTCCCAAGGCCTCCCCTCTCCCTTCCTAAGTGGCTAAATTCACATTATGCAAGTGCAGAAAGATAAGGCACTAGTCAATTTTGCCAAAACAAAAGGGAGAATGGGATGGAGCAGCTATACAAAAATATAGGGTGCAACTCTAATAATGTGCTGGGAATTTCACTACAACATAGGCAAGTGACCTGACCAATGTTGTTCAGGTTTTAACTGATGGTAAATTATATGGTTTGATTGATTGCTTGTTTATTTATTTATGAAATTTAGAAACCACCCATCTCCATCACAAAGGGACTTGTTGTTTTGCACTTTTAATCAGTGGTAGATAATCTCTCATTTGTGGAGGGCTACATTCGTTCAGGAATTACTAGTTAGATAAACTTGGTGCCTGGGGCTGAAGGCAGCAGTGGAGAAAACCAAAGTCAAAACTGGATCCCATTCTTTTTAGGTTCTCCTTTTTTTTTTTCAAAAAAAGTCTGATATCTTCCAGTTTTTTTTCCATCAGTGTCTTTATGATGCCCTATTTCCCTTTTGCCCAAAGAGGAAAGGGACTTGTTCATCTTACCACAGGTATAAACAGATCTCTTGCAAGATAGAGAATAGACAATTTGGTCTAATGGTTAAGGCACCAGGCTATACTTGGATCAACCTTTTTTAATAGACATCCATTGACAGATGCCCCTCTTATATGAATTACTTTTTAATGTAAATGGAACAGGATTGGTTGTTTATTTTATAATTGTTTTAATGTTCTTCTGGTTTAGAATCACAGAGTTAGGAGTGAGTTTATCCATAAACACTTTTTTATTGGAGCATTTATTTCAGTGTATGAAAACATTCAATAAAAATGATATTGGTATAGGATACACCAAGATGAAAGCTGAGAGCAGGCCATCCTAGCACTTTATTAAAGTGATTAAAACTGCAGGGTTGGAATTAGAGGGGAGGATTCATGGTTGAAATTAATATACAAAATAGTAACCCCAGCCCAATGTTAAATTCAAGGTAAAGAACTAATTTGCCACAAAGTTTGAGAAAGTGTTGCTGAATTGATGCAAGAATTTTCCTGAAGGCATTTCTGCACACAGCTGAACTGAACATTTCTCCCTCTGATTTTCCACATGATAGTTTCCTTCACTGTCTAAGACTCCAGGAGCAGAATTAAGAGAAGTGAGGCATATTCTACTTCATCCTAAAGCCAACTTCCCTTCAAATATTCTGACTGATAGCTCATCTTAATCTCCTTCCACATGTAAAGATAACTTGTATAGGCAGGGCATGAGGGGTGGACTGAAGTAACCTTTCTACCCCCAGACACATCAAAATCTTAAAAAAGATGTGAATATATAGGCATGCTGGTGGTGAAGCATTAAATGAAGCAAAGATAAAGAGGAGGGTAATGAAATGTGACATGCACTGAACAGTATGTGGAGGATACTAACAGCGACAGTCGCTAGGAATGCAATGTCATTGGATGGATAACTCTTACAAAATAATTGGATACTGTATATGTCTTTTTCATGAGATGTTTACAATGTACTTCATGTTTTGCATTCTCAGTGTACACATGTTTATTGATGTCAAAAGAATGACATCAAATTCATTATAGAAAGGAATGTTTTGTGTCTCTTAAATTGAATGCCATACCGAAGCTGAAAGAAATACATATTCAGAATGTTTGGGAAGATTGAAATGTAATCTTGGAAGAATGGCAAATTATATTAAATTTGGCCAAATATTATAATACTTGGCTGGACAAATTCTACCCAGCCATGTGATTGAGAGGGAAAGCTGCTTTCGTTAATGTATAAAGAGAGAAATTATGCCATATATTGTTTGTCTCTCAAGAGGAAAAAAGTTGGCAAATGGGAGATTATTTCAGTAGTTAATGTACTTCTGAAATGAGTCATGCACATCTCACCAATGCATCCAGAAACATAATTGAAAGTTCTGGAGTCTGTTGTTATAAATTGAGAAGCATATGTTATGAAAAGACATGAACTGTTTTTTATGGTTCCAAAAAGATTAGAACAGCATAAAGCCCCAACTGTTCCAATCCTAACATCAGCCTGCACAAATAAATCAAAATATTTTTTTACAATACAGGTGAAACTATAGTTTTCTGATCGTTTGATTTTTTGAGTTACAGGTGAAACTCGAAAAATTAGAATATCGTGCAAAAGTTCATTTATTTCAGTAATGTAACTTAAAAGGTGAAACTAATATATGAGATAGATTCATTACATGCAAAGCAAGATAGTTCAAGCCGTGATGTGTCATAATTGAGATGATGATGATGGCTTACAGCTCATGAAAACCCAAATCCACAATCTCAGAAAATTAGAATATTACATGCAATCAATAAAACAAGGATTGTACATAGAACAATATCGGACCTCTGAAAAGTAGAAGCATGCATATGTACTCAGTACTTGGTTTGGGTCCCTTTTGCAACAATTACCACCTCAATGCAGCGTAGCATGGAAGTTATCAGCCTGTGGTACTGCTGAGGTGTTATGGAAGACCAGGATGTTTTAATAGTGGCCTTCAGCTCTTCTGCATTGTTCGGTCTCATGTCTCTCATCTTTCTCTTGGCAATGCGAATAGAGAATCTATGGGGTTCAGGTCAAGCGAGTTTGCTGGCCAATCAAGCACAGTAATCCCATGGTCATTGAACTAGGTTTTGGTGCTTTTGGCAATGTGGGCAGGTGCCAAGTCGTGCTGGAAAATTAAGTCAGCATTCCCGTAAAGCTCATCTGCAGGAGGAAGCATGAAGTGCTCCAAAATCTCCTGGTTGACGGCTGCATTGACCCTGAACTTAATGAAGCAAGTGGACCAACACCAGCAGATAACATGGCTTCCCAAATCAACACAGACTGTGGAAACTTCACACTGGATTTCAAGCATTTTGCAGTGTGTGCCTCTCCATTCTTCCTCCAGACTCTGGGTCCTTGGTTTCCAAATGAGATGCAAAAGTTGCTCTCATCAGAAAAGAGGACTTTGGACCACTGAGCAACAGACCAGTTCTGTTTTTCTTTAGCCCAGGTAAGGTGCTTCTGACGTTGTTTGTTGTTCAGGAGCGGCTTGACAAGAGGAATACAACATTTGAAGCCCATGCCCAGGATCCATTTGTGTGTGGTGGCTCTTGATGCACTGACTCCAGCCTCGATCCACTCCTTGTGAACATCCCCAACACTTTTGAATGGCCTTTTCCTGACAATCCTCTCCAGGCTGTGGTCATCCCTGCTGCTTGTGCACCTTTTTTCTTCCACACTTTTCCCTTCCACATAACTTTCTATTAATGTGCTTTGATACAGCACTTTGGGAACATCCAACTTCTTTTGCAATTACCTTTTGAGGCTTCCCCTCCTTATGGAAGGTATCAATGATGGTTTTCTGCAGAACTGTCAGGTCAGCAGTCTTTTCCATGATTGTGATTCCTACTAAACCTGACTGAGAGACCATTTAAAGGCCTTTGCAGATGTTATGGCTTAATTAGTTGATTAGAGTGGAACACTTCGAGCCTAGAATATTGAACCTTTTCACAATATTCTAATTTTCTGAGATTGTGGATTTGGGGTTTTCATGAGCTGTAAGCCATAATCACCTCAATCACGATTTGAATTATCTTGCTTTGCATGTAATGAGTCTATCTCATATATTAGGTTCATCTTTTAAGTTGCATTACTGAAATAAATGAACTTTTGCATGATATTCTAATTTTTCGAGTTTCACGTGTAACTCAAAAAATCAAACAATCAGAAAACTATAGATTGTTTTCCTCTATATTTAACTTCATGATGAATGATAAATACAGCTGTCTCTCAATATTAATAACATCAAGATATTCTTTCCTCCACTCCTCCCCTTTTTCTCCTTCCTTCCTTCCTTCCTTCCTTCCTTCCTTCCTTCCTTCCTTCCTTCCTTCCTTCCCTCCCTCCCTCCTTTCCTTTCCTTTCCTTTCCTTTCCTTTCCTTTCCTTTCCTTTCCTTTCCTTTCCTTTCTCCTTTCCTTTCCTTTGCAATTCAGATTCTCTTAAAACATTGGCTATTTCCAACACAAAAAGCTCTGCCAATCCTGACTATTGGCTTTCACTCCCACTCTCATTTAATCACTGCTGTTTCTCTACGATTATGTGCAAAGCTGTATCTGATGGAAAATTAAAGCTGAAAATCCCATACCTACTGACCTCGGATTAGGTTCATGGAATTCAGACTAGAGAGAGCTAGCACTGTACTTTTTCAGCACATTCTAGTGTCTACTCTTAAAGCAAACACTCAGGGAGACTTAGTTTTGGGTCTTAGATAATGAGGTATAAGGTAGATTTAGGATTAGTTCAAACGGCTTTTTTTCTTTTTTTTAAATTTTAGAATCCAATATAAATCCAATATGTTGTATGTAAACTATTAGGGTATCAAGGAGAACAAAATCAAGTTATGTAGCTCAGAATTGCAGCCCTTGGCTGCCAGCAGCATTGTGGGTGTTGCAAACATCAGGCCTTTCAATCAAGGGATCCCATGAGGACTCAACAAAATGTAACAGGAAATAGGGGCACCTATTCCTTGCTCACTTGAATATATTGCAGTTCATGCTGTTTACAATTATTATTACCTTTTAATAATAATTTTAAATAATACTTTAAAATAACTTTAAGTAATCAATCAGGCAATTATGTAGACATTCAAACTGTATTATTTTTCTGCAACAAAATTGTGCTTATTTTAGCATAAGATACATTTATCTGGGACAGAGAATAAGTTCATAATTCAAAGAACGTTAAGTACACTACTGTGCATTTCTCAGCTCTGTAGGGCAAAATCTATATTGCAACTTGGAGTCCCAAAGATACGAAATATTAGGTTCTGCTTGAAAAGCAGGTAGTCTACACTATTCTAGGTCCCTGTTCCTGGCTATTAAAAGCAAGGTTTACAGAGTTTGGAGAGAAGTATTTGACTGGCCATGAGTACTTTGCCAACATAAATTTAATTTTAAGATATTGTTGAGGACAATGTTTTTTTTCCCAAGTTCATGTAATGCAGCTGTCATTGTCATATACCAATAGCAAATATTGTAACAGTAAATATATAATAAAGATCAAGGTGTTTTTCATTTCCTTTAAAAAAAATTACAGTTAAGCAGTTCCTAAGGAATGGAAATATTTTAATAGTAACTTCCATCCTTATCTGTTAGGTATTAACACAGTTATACAAGAGAGGGACCATAAGAATAATTTCAAAAGTGGTGAACAAGCCTTGTAGTGAAGAATTTAAGCAAATGAGTTGACTTAACTTATCAAAAGAAAGTTAAGAGGTTAAGCCTTGATAATGGGATATACAGTAAGTACTAAAGAGTCTCAATGCTAGCAATGAAAGTCATAATAGAATCCAACTTTCCTACTCAAGTAGATATAGAAGAACACATTTATGATTATTAAACATTGCCAAAGAGATAGCGAATGGCCATTGAGCAAGCAAAGTGATATCAAGATTGCTAAGATGAATATGAAGAGAGTTTAATAATGAAAATAATTAAAATGAGAGGGGAAAAATAAATTGAAAGGCTAAATGGGTATTTAGTACTTTAACCTTCAGATTATTAAAATGAATAATAAGTTGTCCTTCTCTAACAGCTTCAATGGAAAAACATGCAGTATGGAATGGCTTTGAAATAATTTTACATTAAGCCACCTAGGTTAGTGTATTTTCAGAGTGCAGTGGCTATTTAGAAAGCATTTTGCTGCCCTTCTGTGATTCTAAATTCTAGCTAGAATATAATCTGGAGAAATAAAAAGTTCAAATGGAAGATATCCACCTGAAAGAAAATGTGGAATCATTTCTTGTATACTTGGTGTATTGTCCAATGGTGAGGCCCATTCCTTTGGTAGACAGAAGAGAATAATCTCAATGCTCAAAAAGGAGGTCTCAGTGGACTTGAAAAAACTGCAAGATTAACACAATTACAAGGAAAGAGGAAAAAAGAGAAGCAAGCAAGACTAAATGGAGAGGAGAACAATCTAAGAAGAATCAAGTCTGTGGGACCAATCACTTGGAAGAAAAATATTGAATGGTATGTCAGTGGTGGACCTGTTTGGGTGACAACACTATACAATTTATATTGCACTATTTGGTTCAAATCATTGCTTTCAAAAGTTGATGATTTTATAAGAGGGTAGGCCTCTTCAATTTTCAATGAATTATATTGAAAACAAGAAAGGGAACAGCTTGTCCATGAGATCCTGACCAGACTTAAAACAACTGAGTAGAATGAGATGGCATGGGATGGCATAGCATAGCATAGTATCAGATTTAGTTGTTGCAGTGATGTAGGAAATCTTGAGAGAATCCTTTTAAACATTACTATAACTCTGTCTGCTGGGATAAGATATAAACTCATTCTCTGTTGACAAACTACAAATATCGCAAGTTATTTCCATGAAAAGCCTGGTTATGACACTCCATATTGGTGAGAATGCCAATCTACACATTTAATAGTACTGTGGTTCACCTGAGATTATTTTCAGGGCAGAATGCAAAGAGAAGGAGCAGCAAGAAGCACAGTTGTAGGGGAGAGGGGAGAGATTGGCTTATCCAACTGCTGTTGGCCTTTCCTATGTCTAAATATCAATGCTACCTATGGGCCAAAAGAAGTTCTCAAGAGCAAGTTAAATCTATTAGCAAAACAGTTTCCTAAGTTTTAAATTAAAATGCATATTTTTAAATAATATTTAAATAAATAAGCATATATTTTTTCTAATTACTTTATTATGAAGGGTGCATACATAGTTTTCTAAACAACTGCCTACATTCTTATAAATTTCCTTTAAGTTCACTACTATTAATAGAGCAATCTCAGCAACAGCTGTTAACTTATTGTACTCATATTGTCCAAAGTTATATAATTGTCCCATCAGTTATAAAGACTTTTGGGGGAAATTCATTCATTTTGACTGATTTTAGCTAAGACTTATTAAAGATTCATATAATATATATTGTTTAATTAATTAATTAATTATAAAATTTATAAGGCCACTTGATTCCATAGAAATTTGGATGGAGGAGGGAGAGGGGAAGGGAAAGTAACTACAAATGTGAATTGCAATAGTCCACATGTGAGGTGACTAATGTATGGATTATTTTCCAGAGAATCTCCTAATCCAGAAGGACAAAATGAATCTTTACAGAGGTTTTCTTGCCTAATTAGATGGTTATTTTCATTGTACTTTAAATTGCGTGTTTTTTGAAATCCGGAAAATGCTTCTTTGAAATTTACAGGTTAGATTTTTTTAAAAGCAGCATTTCACATGAGCTTTCAAGGAAGTATTATGGTTGGTCACATAGTCAGCCAGATGTTCAGATTGGATTTGGCATTTTTGTCCATCTATCCAGTCCTTCACAAGGACCTAGGATAGGCAGGTATGGATGCTTGATGATATTAAAGATATTGTTGCTGGATGTAAGGTGTTCCAAGTAAAGGAGCCTTTTGCAATTGACTGCTGGTGATTTTGTCAACGCTGGTAGTGTTCAAGTAGTGCTTCAGATACTTTGGGATTGCACTCAAGATGCTTACCACTATTAGTGCTATTTTTGCTTTTTTTTTCCGCCACAGTTTTTCTACTTCTATTTGCAGGTCTTTGTATTTTGTGCTTTTTCTCCCATTCTTTCTCTTCTGTTTAGTTGTCTCCAGGTAGTGCCATGCCCACTGTTATTATGTTTTTCATCAAGAAAAAACTCAGTGTAAAGAATGGATAAAACATGTAACTGGTATTCTTAGAAATTTGACTTCTAGCCAAGAACTCAGGAGTTATCCGTGTAATACTGTAAGATACAGCAAATGTCTTATTTTTATTATTATTAGACATTGTTCATATTTTAAAATGCCCTATTAATCATTGGAATTTTACTAAAGTTTCTTTTAAATGGTGATTGTACATGTTACCTGTTTGCAATTGCAATAGCACTTAGACTTATATATCTCTTCATAGTGCTTTGCAGCCCTCTCTAAGCAGTTTACAGAGTCAGCATATTGCCCCCAACAATTTTGAGTCCTCATTTTACCCACCTCGGAAGTCAACCTTGAGAGCCTGGTAGGATTTGAACTGCCAAATTGCAGGCAGTCAACAGTCAGCAAAAGTAGACCGCAGTACTGCACTCTAATCACTGCGCCAGCAAGGCTCACTAATCAGGCTTCAATCTAGCTTGAAGGAATATTGTCAGGAAAACTACAATGCAATGAACTATAGAAAAAGTAGATGCTCCTTCCTCCCTGCCTCACATTTCCAAAATAGTATCTGTTAGCAGATAAGATGGTGTAATATTTTTCATTGTGGACCACAATTATATGTTCCCAAACTGCCATGTTTTCAGTCTCTCTTTTGGGTGAACGCCACTAATAGAGAGTCATATATGATAGCTAAGCCACCATTTTAGGATGATTGCTCTATATAAACCTCTATAGTTCTAAGGCTATGAAACCTTTTTATAAATGAAGTTATTATAATTTTAAAATCATTTATTTTAAAAATATTTAAAAGGTAAAGTTTCCCCTGTTCTTTAACCATTTAAACTATTATCTGAGCTAAAACTTGCATGTAATAAAGTATTGGCATGATATTGAACGTGTTTGTCTTTAACCATGATATGAAATTGTACAAGGTTTTCAAAAGCTGTGCAAGAATAATATAATATGGGATCTCTCATCTTAAAGCAGTCTTTTCTAGAAATGTTCTAACATTTTCAAGTATTTTTCAAATAATTATATTTCTACAATTAGACTCCTTTACATCTTGCACATTCTAGTGATCTCTCACCTATTCATATTTAATCAGAAAAGTATGCCCAAATAATGAAGGCCAAGGACCTAAACTGAAGCTGAGGAAAAGTAGAAGCCCAAAAATTAGGAAGAAAATGAAGTTTTTCTACAATTAAAATGTATATTTTTTTTAGGTCTTTGTAGTGAAAAAAATATACATAATGAGTCGCTAAAGTAAGCTATGAGAGAATCAATGAGAATTGATAAAAATAATAATCAATGGAACAGTAGTATGCTTAATTCTTGGTCATTAGCTGTTCTAAAATTCCCACTGAAGAGAGTATTCTTCAGTTTCTGAAACGTATAGTTCACTTGAATTTACCAGGCTTGGGAATAGTTTATGTCTTCCATTTTCAGTCTTAACCCTTTTTTCTTAAAACACAATTAAGAGAATAAATCTCTTCAAAAGCTTCATTGATACAAGAAGACTGCTGATTTTCTAATAAAATAGACTCCCTTTTATGTAAAGTGTGACTCCTTTGAATCAAGCTGGAGTGTATAAACACATCCATATAGAAGAGTTTTTTTTTAAAAAAAAATTCAAACATTTATATGGCCATCCAACCCAACCTATGTGAGTTTGGGTTATACACAGCAGAAAATTAGCATACAAAAAATGGACTACATGCCCTCCAAAAATAACCCAAATATGTGAAATAGTGAATTGAATTGAATATATTAACTATTGAATACATTAATATGATATAACTGCTATTTACAGTTTATAAGAAGGTTGATTTTGTGTACTTTCTGTGATTAATGGCTGCTCTGGACCACTGATGTGTTTCCAAAAATTAGACTGATATTTTGTTCTTATAGAGGATAGATGAGAGCCTGATCTCCTTGCAGAGTTTTTCTTTCTGTCATGGATAGCCTAAGAACAAGTCATGCTTGGCCTCTATCTGTATTTAGGAAACACTACAGCAGGGGTGTCAAACTCGCATCGTCATGGCACATAATGTATCGTGACTTTTTCCACCTTCACTAAACTGGGTGTGGCTGTGGCCAGTGTGTGATGTATCTGGCTTGCGGGCCACAAATTTGACAACCCTAAACTACAGGAAGGAGAATTGGTAAACGTTTCCAACTGAGGTGCACTGGAGAATAGAGATAGATATGGTTGTGAGTGTTAATGAGTTAGGTGTGTGTGTTATTGATGGGCCGAAAAGCTCTAGCAGCCCTGCTCACCTCCACTGAAGTAGGTTAAAATAGTTCAATTGAAATGGATTGAATTAGTTCACACAATCAACTCTTAACAGGCTGAATGAGCACTATGGCACATTTTATGCACACATTAGATTATAGCTTGGCTTTGCCCATCAATAACTCAAATCTTCAGGATTGAATGTTTCTGACTACTTTTGATCTTGTTTGCATCTGATACAGGAGCTCTTAACTACAAATCAGTTCTGATTAGGGATTCTCTCATAGATGGACACACACACACACACACACAGAGGAAAATAATATAAATTTACTAAAATCCTGGAAGTTTTCTTTTTGTGTACTGCCAATGGAACGGAAAGTTGAATCCTACACAACACCTGGAAAAATTGTGTAGACATTTCAGCAACAGTATGCTTTCATTGGTTTTATGAAAATTCTGGAAAACCATATTCAGTGAGACTTAACAGCCTGAGCTGACATCAACATACTTTCAAGTGTTATGAATGTATCGTGGCATCAAACACAGTGTGAAATGAAGGACAGACATAAAGGAAGTTAAAGTGAAGTTGTCCACCACCAAATTATGTCTGACTAGATTAGCTGAATGTGTCAATATTGTAGCACTGAGGTTCACATTTTGTGCCAGCAAGTTGCATATTAATAGTCTGATGATGAAATCTGAGGGGAAACTGATCATAGACATGAAAATATTGCCAAGAAGGTCAGGGAGGACAATGTAATTCAGCATCCTGTCACAATAAATGATAATGACTTAGGATGAACTGGGGAGAAAAGGAAAAGGGAATAAAGCTATACAACTTTGCCATCCCTTTTTATATTGAAAGAACTGTCCAAATGCACCCTTTAAATTTTATCTATCTATCATCTATCATCTATTTATCTAGCATCTATCTACTGTATCTATCTATCTATCTATCTATCTATCTATCTATCTATCTATCTATCTATCTATCATCTATCAGCTAGCTATTTATTCATCTAGCATCTATCTACTGTATCTATCTATCTATCTATCTATCTATCTATCTATCTATCTATCTATCTATCATCTATCAGCTAGCTATTTATTCATCTAGCATCTATCTACTGTATCTATCTATCTATCTATCTATCTATCTATCTATCTATCTATCTATCATCTATCTATCTATCATCTATTTATCTAGCATCTATCTACTGTATCTATCTATCTATCATCTATCAGCTAGCTATTTATTCATCTAGCATCTATCTACTGTATTTATCTATCTATCTATCTATCTATCTATCTATCTATCTATCTATCTATCTATCATCTATCTATCTATAATCTATTTATTTAGCATCTATCTACTGTATCTATCTATCAGCTCTCAGCTCTCTATTTATCTATCATCTATCTATCTATCTATCTATCTATCTATCTATCTATCTATCTATCTATCTATCTATCTATATTTATTTGATTTTATTAGCCACCCAACTGCAATGAACTCCTATATTTGATTTTATATTGCTATGAATTATGCTAAACACTAAATTGATATAAAAAGGTGTATGGTCATTTGAAATGAAAGCATATAGTATTATTGTAAATCAGTACAAGTTGCCTGGTGTTTTTAGTTATTCCCAGAATCATACTTAAATATGACATAATATGGAATATGATGTTTATAACTTTTATTTGTCAAAGGGACAGACTGAATAAAGAGTCCAGTCTTTCTGCAGTAGATTGAAGTACTAGAGAATTTCAGGTAATCAGGGCACAATCTGATTCTAACCACAACAAGGGAGACACCAACATCTCCCCCAATTTTAAACCTGACAGGAATACCACTTCAGGCATGTGATCACTGTCCTGTGTCAGTCTCTGGAGAAGCTAGAGTAGGCCATGGCTATCATGGTGAACATGAACTCCTGAGCCTCCTCAGATTCCAACCTGGGTCCTGTCAATTCAGAAATAGAGCAAAGGAGCTTAGGCAGGGAGGTTTGCTCTGCAACAAGGAGGTTGCCACAACTACAACCATGAGTGGTCCTTGGTGTTCACTGAGCTTGCTTGTTTTCATGAAGACGTTTCATTACCCAAACTAAGTAACATTATCAGTGCTAGTTGATCAGTGCTAGCTGACAACAATTTCAACTGATCCCTAGAGCCCACCTTAATGAATAGGGTCTCACATCCAGTAACCTTTGGTGCAGCACCCCTGAAAGCCATGATTTTCCCAGGTGATGATCACCATGTCTCCTCCCAGGTTCTTGGTTGATGCCACACCAAAAACTCAGCTGGACATATCCTCAACAGGGCCAGATCCCTTACGAAACCAGCTAAGTTTCAGTAATACCAAGGTAATAAAAGAGGTCAGGCCTCTCATTAATTAGATCACAAATGAGGAAGCCTTATTATATATTAATCTCGCATTTAAAAGCAGCAGCTGAAAGTCATAGGCTCTGAAAGTCTCCTGATTGGGTAAAAGCTGAAACCAAGAAGCTGGAATTCAAAACTAAAACATTTGTCCTACTTTCCCCAAGAATAATCTGCTCTTTGTCTCCCATCGTATCTCCCTATGCCCATCACCACCACAATACTTTGGCTAACCCTCACCCTAAAATATTTTCACCAACTCCAAATCCAATTCTGAAAGCCAGGGAGCCCCACTGTCCTCGAATCCATTATGCCAGGGAGGGTAGCCAGATACTTTAGCTTCACTAGTTCTCAGTATTATTAAGATATTCATCAACAACAACCATCCTACTCACAAACATACATATTTAAAGTGTACACTCCCACTCACAGGGACCATTCCGCTGCATTATTCCCCAACTGGTCAAGGACTACATTTCCATATTTTATGTAACTTTGCCTGCTGTATGCAGTTTGTAATCTTTCATTCAGCAGCCTGGTAATAACACTGTATTTTATTGCACCTCTGTTTAATGAAGGCAGTCTAATCAGTGCCTTGAGAAAAAAAGAATTGACAGAACAGTAGCTACTGATAGATGCAAAGACAAGAGGCAAGCGGGACACATTCTGAATTACTGGGGTTATTTGCTGTACAATACAACATTATTTGAAGCAGACAGTAATGACACACTTCAGTTATTTAAATATTATGCAATATCATGAAATATTTGCAGCCATCTGTAAATACAAAAAGTCTCACATTAACCTTAGTACCTCCAGAGTACTACATTGCTATTTCTGTCATTATGTATACTAGCAAATTGTCATGATCAATGTATAATAACTTGGTGCCTTCCTGACATATTGATTTAAAATCCTTTTTATCCTTGAACATTGGATTAAGGTATGATCTAGGGCACATGGAAGGTGTGGTGCAAAGATCTGCAGAACACTACATCAAGAAACATTCTATCATCTATCTACCTATCATCTACCTAGCTATCTATTACCTATCTATCATCTACCATCTATTATCTATCTATCATCTATCTATCATCTATTTATTTATCTATCTATCTATCTATCTATCTATCTATCTATCATCTATCAACAATCTATGTATATCTATCTATCATCTATCTATCATCTACCATTTATCTACTATCTATCTGTCTGTCTGTCTATCTATCTATCTATCTATCTATCTATCTATCTATCTATCAGCTCATCCCATCAAAATTAAGTTAGGGTGGCACACAATAATTTGATAAAACTCAAATATAAAACAACAGATATTAAAACATATAAATAAATAGTATAAAAAACAAATATACATATCCCTAGGCAAGGAGCTAAATAACCAAATTTCTGATTCCCTGGGAGACATGGACCTGGTAACATAACCAGGTCTTGATGGCCCTCCAGAATGCCAAAAGGGATGGGACTAATCTAAATTCAGGGGGAAAGATAAAACTGGCCCCACAACAGGGAAGGCAAGTCTTCTGGGATTCACCAAATGTAGATTCCTAGCTAATGGTATCTGCAGCATGCTTTCTCAGTAAGATCTAAGCAGCATGGAAATCACTGTTAAGAGTGGACCCAGAAATTTGTTTTGGCATTGATACATGTTTGTTTAATGTAAGAGCTTTGTGTCATTAAAACAGTATGGCACAAAAGGCAAACTATAACGGTGAGTGTCTGTGAACCTAAAAATGATTATGCTTGGTAGAGCATTGAACAACAGTCTACAATCTCAATTATTTTGAGAATAATTGTAAAAAGTTTCCTAATTAATGTAGAAGGAAAAAGAGGCAGTATGAATATGGAAGATGGGAGGACTATACTACAAAACAAATTCTTCCTTAATATATGGGGGGACGACCACTGTTTCTGAGTGCAAAAGATGAAATGCAGACATTTAATATTAATGTATTATTATATTAATTAAATAATTTAATAAACATTATGCTGTGACCCTTTAAAACAGTGTTTTTCAAACTTGGCACCTTTAAGATATATGGATTTCATCCCCAACATTCCCATGTATCTTAAAGTTTGGAAAGCACTGCTTTAAAGTATAGGTAGCCATTAATTCAGCAGCCAGGGCAGAATTGCAGTGTCATTTAATGAGTCTCATACACCTAATTTGATTATAAGTATTTTGCTTCTTTATACGCTATTTGTGTTAACATTGTGGAGAGTTAGATCACTGTGGTTGACCCTACTGCAATTATTCTGATAATCTCTAACCCAAAATATGAACATGATGCTTCTAAATAGGTAATAGAGTGATCATTGAAAAGAGAAATCCAGAAGCACGTAAACAAATATATTCTATTCAGCAACTTGCTTGTTTTAGAGTTAAAGGTCCTCCAGGAATAAATATTGTGAAATAAGCAAAAAAACCCAACCTCATTGTAATATTATTATGTTTTCATGTTTATTTTTTGCAACCATATTGACTAAAAGGTGCTTTCTTTAATGAAAACTTACATATAAACAACAGAAGATCATGCCCTATAAAAATATCCAATCTATAAATTTCCAATCTATAAATTATTACACACAACTAATTTTATGTAAAGTATAATCAAGCCATTGCCTGAATTTAGTACAATCAAAGCTGTTGTATTGATGGATGAATGGATTAGTTAAGGACAAATAAATTTATGTGCAGCCTAAGACTATTGTTTTTTTTTCCTATTGCAGAAACATCAGTGAACACAATATACAATCTGTTTTGACATACTAAAGATTTTTGTGTAGATCCTAAAATTCTCTGTAAACTCTTTTGTATTTGTGGATATATTGAGGTAAATACAATATATTTGGATATGCTGAATATTTGGAGTAACTAAATATATTTTTTTTCAATGTCACCTTTAATTAAGCATTCATAAATCTCAGTTACTGTGTTAGTTCATATGATAATTTACATGAATAATGATTCTGATAAAAGAACTGCCATATGAATCATATGGCAAGGCTAGAACTATGCTACATTTTGACATTAAATGCAGAAACCCTTCATGTGGCAGGCAGGCAATAACTCATATTTAAATTTCCCTTTTCTATTCATGCTTGAAAGCAAACTCCACATAGTTACCCTAATTCTGCCCTTCAAGGAATATAATGAATTCACATCTAGTACTGGGGAATGTCTTAACCCTCAAAACTAAATACTATGTTAAGATTTACATTAAACCTAGAAGATGCCTATATAAGCAACTCTCTTGATATTTTGGTGCAACAAAAGCTGAGTATGTAAAAATGGAGAATGTAAAAATGGAGAATGGGAAAAAACATGAATATACTTACATGCAAGACTCCCTCAAATATGACAAAAGAACATTAAAAGTCAGATCTTTCCTAAATAGATATTTTTGTCCATTATTGTCATCATAATCTTGCTTTACTTCACATAAAGTAGCTTAAAATAGAAAGGTTAAGTATAAAATGATGAAAGTGAGACCATATGGCTGTCACTTCCAGGATTATTCCCAATGGCCCCATCTGGAATGTTGAGACAGGCATTTTCACACAAAATGAACAAAAAAATCATGCATATGGCTGTCCTGGTGTGGAAAATATATCTGAAGTCCAGTTTCCAGGATGCAAACTGGTTTCGTATAAAGAGAAATCACTGTCCTCTATAAACCATTATCAGGATAATGAGAGAGGTGGGATCTGAATTCCAAACCACAGAAACACATATTGGAACTTTGATGATTTCTTTAAAAAGAATAATGTATACAGAGCAATAGTATCAATTCATCTACAATGTTTTTGGGTGGATCCAGGGATGGGATTCAAAATTTTTAACAATCGGTTCTGTGGGCATGGCTTAGATGGTGGCTTGGTGGTCATGTGACTGGGTGGACATGGCTTGGTGGTGGCTGGGTGTGGTCAACTCAATATCACTCACATTGAGGTATGCATCTCCTCGCCTGGCCTCTCATGACTGTGGGGTTGCTGCAACAGTCGTAAGTGTGAAAAATGGTCATAAGTCACTTTTTTCAGTGCCACTGTAACTTTGAATGGTCACTCCACACAAGCAAAGTACCAGCAAAGGAGGGGGGAAAAGCTCCAGAGAAGTTCCTGAGACAGGAAGTCTAGTTCTGCCAAGAATGTAATAAGGGTTAATGGAGAGGCAGTTTCCATAAGCAACACCAGAATGTTTTCTTCCTGCCTTCCTTACAGGATTAGGACAGTAATTTCTTCTAACAGCTGGTTCTCTGAACTGCTTAGGATGTTAACAACTGGTTCTAGTGAATAGGTGCGAACTGGTAGAATCCCACTCCTGGGTGGATCACCCTATTTAGAGGAACTTCTTCTATAACTTTGGGAAAGCTATAGCCTTTCTAGACTAGCCCTTAGAATCATCATCACTTGAACACAACTGAATGGATACCAACCATAACCCCCACCATCATCCCTTCCAAATCCATTGTGCAAAGGTTTTCCTAGTTTCTAATGATTTTATATTATCCTCATTGTGTCCCTTGCATTTTTATGTAGTCTAATGTACTAATGTAATGTATTCTATATACATAAAAATGACATGCTACTATACTGTTTTTACTGGACTTTTAAGCCATTTAGTTATCGTATCATACAGAAATGTCTGTTTTTTTTTCTTCTAAAGTTGCCTAGACTATTTCTACAGTGTGAAGTCCCAGGTTGTTTAGAAGTTGCAGTAATGGTAATTCAGATTACATTGAAATAAGTGCCTGCACAAACACCAAAAAGCAGAATTCGATCTATGTTCAGCTGTAAACTGTTCTTCTTTGCTAATTTTAAGGTCTATTTGCCTATGGCACACTGTTGTTGAGTCCTGATATAGAATTATGTCATTAAAACACTTTTATCAGGACTTGAGATCCCACTATACATATAAAATGGATTTCTTAATAAGTAAAGGATCTCATAAGAGTTCCCTTCAAAATGAACAGGTGCTTCTTTTCCTAAAGGAGAAGAGTCACTATTGTGTAGTGGAAGCCAATTGTTGTTCCCCTCTGCCTCTCTCCTGGTTAGAATGGGATGTAAAATTCTTGCCCAAACTGCTAGGCTTTTGTCTCTGTTTCCTTCTCTCTTGGAGCATTCAATATATGGCATTTAAAAATGAGTAGTTTCTGTAGTGCATGGGGCACTTCATGAAATAATAGAATACTTATGTCATGAACTGACCTGGCATAGTTTGGAGAAACTCTCAGATCAGAGCTATGATAAGGTGGAGTGGAGCTACATGAAGGACCTGGTTTGGAGAAATCCTGTGCAACTGCAGTACAGTTTCACTGACTGCCGTTACTTGTATTAAACAGGTGAATTCATCAATAATTACATATCTTCTCTTCTATGTAGATCTATTTGCCTTCTCTGTTGATGATTATTGAAATATATTGAAGAAAAGCCCAAAGGATCCAGGTAGAAATTACAATTCTTCTCTGCTACTAAGCAAATGGAAGGAGTATATTGAAAATGCAGTCATAGAAATCTGCAAATATTGTATTTTTTTTCTCTTCCTTCAACTTGCAAATTAAATAATGACACCAGAGAATATTATTATATTGTCACGGCAAGTTCCAGATTCAGTTTTTGTCATAAAAGAAGGTGGATTGATCAGTTTATTCCCAATCACTTTCATCTGCTCCTTTTCTACATTAGGCTGTGATTCCTTTTTTTAAAAAATGAAGAAATCAAGAAAGACACTTTCCAAGAAGTGCAAAAACAGCAAGGTAACTGCTTTTTAAAACAGGTCAGTTTATTTAAAGATGTGAACCAAAATAAATCCTTGAGCATGTCTACCATTTCTATGCATTTGGCATAGTATGAGCAAATAGCTATAATCGGGTCTGGTATTAGCTAAATAGAATGGTAATAAGTTTAGGACTGCTGCCTCGATACATATTTGCAATGGCTATCTGGTATATTTCAAAGCAAATACTGCCTGCTCACTATTTATTTCCATCATTAACAGTAAGTTCATTCAACTGCAGTCATAGTGGAGACCTGGCAAGTGTGAGTGTAAAGCTACAACCTTCAAACCAAATTCCTGCAGTGGAGTGGAGATTTATTAATTGAGTTCACCCCATTTTATGACTTTTCTTGCCACAGTTGTTAACTGAATCACTGCATTTGATAAGTGGGTAACCTGGTTGTTAAGTAAATCTTGGGCTTCCCCATTGACTTTGCTTGTCAGAGAGCATGGGACACAGCAAAGGTCATAAATAGGAACTAGTTGCCAACCATATGAATTTTGATTGCATGATCATGGGGATGCTGCAAAAGTCATAACTATGAAACATGGTCATAAGTCACATTTTCAGGGCCATTGTTAGTTTGAATGAACTGTTGTAAGTTGAGGACTACCTGTATGAAGAATGTGCCCGTATGTAATAACAGCTTTGCAACCTCTGAAACATTTTATTCACACACCTGCCATTCTTGAAACTCTGAATATTCTCCATTAATCAATAAGGGTCTCTCTGGATCAGGGGTCACCAACCTTTTGGACCTCAGGGACCACCAAACTCATAATTTTAAATCCCACGGACCAGAGACCCTTGGAAAATCCCCAAAAAAGTCTGCCGGAAAATTCCCCTCCCCTTTTTTCTACCTATCAATCATTATTTATTTGGGAATGCAAGATACTGTCTTCAGCTCCATTCTCAGGGGGCGGGGGGGGGGGGTAGAGATTTTTGGCTTCATGCAAGGAAAACAACAGAAGCAGCTGAAGTCTTTCTTTCTCTCTCCCAAACTCTGCCAGAAATGAGTCTTTGTGGGACTTGTCATGCTAGCGCAGCCTCTTGGAGCTGGATGCCTTGCAGGAAAGACTCATTTCTGGTGGAGTTTGGGGGACAGAAAGTAAGACTTTTTGCTGCTTTCCTTGCATGCAACCAAAAGCAGAAGAAGAAAGAAGCGGAAAGAAGCAGCCCAGTGACCAGGCCAGGTGCGTGGAATGAGTGGAGCAAGTTCCCTTCCTCTGCCCTTTCCCCCTTCCTCTCACTACCTCGTGTTGTTCACAATGCAAGCAATGCAAGCCTTGTGTTCCCATAGGCCATGTGGGTGGCACAGCCTTGTGTTTCCACACAGCCTGGATTAATTGCTTTGAGGATGACATTTCTCTGCGGATCACCAAAATTTTCTTGTGGACCACTAGTGGTCCCCGGCCCACTGGTTGACGACCACTGCTCTAGCTGACCAAAACATCTTAATCCAGACAGGACCATCTCTCTATCCTTGTCTGTGTTTTGCCATATGTACTTATGGTGAAAGGGGGAAAAGTCAAATTTCTGCTCAGTACAGCAAGTCTGGTGAAATGATGGTAAGGCATCGTGATATCTTGATGGAGAAGCCCCATGAAAAGAAGCCCCATAAAAAGGTAGATCTGCCCTTCGCTCTGCCTTCTTCATTGTGTGTATAAGCAGTTTTTGTTTGTTTGTTTGTTTTGAGGCCCATCAAATCAGATGGGCAATTAAATGAGCTAGGAAGAATGAACATTATGTGATCCTTAATCACAGCAGTCTTGAGTTCTCACCAGAGCAGAAGGACTGGTTATAAATCAAATAAATAAATATTGTGTCACAGTGAAGCTTTAAAAAGCATTTGCCTCACTAGCCAGTGTGTAAGAGATTTGAAGCTTTTCCACTTCCTTCTTCAGTCAATGTTTATGGTGACTTGACCTTTTATCAGGACTGAAGATTGTAACTTCCCAATGTTGTGTTTCTCTACCTTTTTTTTCATCCACAATAACAAGGAGTATGAGGTGGACAGGGTACAATTTACCTCGTTCTTTCTTTGTCCGTTAGCTGGTAAAGATAAGCTTTAAATGCTAGCTGCTAGTGTGATTTTGGAGAAAAAACATGCTCCCAAATGGATGTGTGCAAAATGTGCTTGTGCACTGGATGGAGATGAACAAATAAATTGCTACATCTTACCATTAACAACTATGTTGGTCTTCTGGCCTTTGTGAAAAGTCAGTTTATGGTAATACTACCATAGGCAAAATTTCACATCAAATGACAGAATAATTAGTCTGTCTATTTGCCTTACTTCTATTTCATCAAAAGAAGTACTACAGTACTCAATACAAATTTTATGGGCATATGGAAGAACAAATTAGGGAAAAATTTCCGTAATAGTAGCTACATTTGCAAAATGTATGTTTGAAACACAGAGAAAAGTTTGGTGGAAGGATATGACCTCGTTGATGACCCTCACTCTGTCAAGGACCTTGGAGTACTCATATCTCATGATCTAAGTGCCAGAGCTCACTGTAACAAAAAGGCATTAAGAGTAGTAAATCTAATCTTATGAAGCTTCTTCTCTGGAAATATTGAATTGCTAATTAGGGCATTCAAAACCTTTGCTAGATGAATACTTGAATATAGCTCATCTGGTTGGAATCCTCACTGTATATCAGACATTAATACAATTGAGCAAAGTATTTCACAAGAACAGTACTACACTCCTCTGCTCACAACAGAATACCCTATACCACCAGGCTTGAAATTTTGGGCTTGGACAATCTTGAACTATGCCGCCTACAGTTTGACTTAAGTGTAGTATACAAAATTATCTGCTACAATGTCCTACCAGTCAATGACTACTTCAGCTTCAACCGCAACAATACAAGAGCACACAACAGATACAAACTCAATGTTAACCGCTCCAAATTTGATTGCAGAAAGTACAACTTCAGCAACAGAGTGGTCAATGCCTGGAATGCACTACATGACTCTGTAGTTACATCCTCAAACCCCCACTCCTTTAACCTCAAACTATCTACTATTGACCTCATCCCATTCCTAAGAGGTCTGTAAGGGGCATAAGTGCACCATCGTGCCTCCCGTCCCTGTCCTATTGTCCCCATTTATTTGTACCTATTTCCTGTATTCTTACTCATGTTTATACTTGTACCTATTATCTTGTAAGTGATTGACAAATAAAATAAAAATAAAACGATAGGCTTTCAGACTCAATAAAATGTGCTATAATTTATTAAAATTACTTATAACCCAAATAGTTTTCTCAAAGTGGCATAGTTAAATTTTCTCATTGAAAACATAATTATTTAAATATTAACTTACAACAACAACAATTATTCTGTTATCTGTTTTCAGATAACAATGGCTATCTGGTGAAAAGGAAAAGGTTCCTCTAAGTAAGTTGCTGCAATGGCCTTCATCTGACTTCTTTCTCCTTGTGCCATAAGCTATTTGTCAAACTATTGGTATCTCCAGAAGGGGTGGTTACATCATTCCCAGGCCAGGCCCACACCATCATCTCCCAGGCAGTGGGCTAATTTATTTCTATCTCAGTTGTAGCTTAGGAAGAGCTGCTCAATCCAGATTGCAGTCAGAAACAATGGAGTTATGTGGCATTATGGAATGGGGTCTTTTTATATTGATGGAAGATCTTGCCTCCATCACCTCCTAGCTCCCAAATTTTCCTCCCTCCTTGAAGAGGTAATCTTATAGTTTCATTTGCACTGCTAGAGTCACACAAACTGAGAATCCATGGAGCATTTCAAAGACTTGGAAGGTTTTCTTTCACACCATTCAAGATCGTTAAAAACTTTTAAAATGCAGTATATGCTACCTACTTGGGCTTGGATTGAGAGTGGGGCACTGGGTGGAGTTTCTTTTTGGATTCCCCTTCTCTTCTGTTGAATTGCATAGGTTCTTGTATTGTTCCTGTGGTGTTCTTGACCTTTCAAAGCCAGCTATGCTGAGGAAATACCGATGTTCCTGAGGGTTGAGGGCCTGAACATGGTGGTGATTTAGTGGGATAATGAACATGCTGCAGTGATCTTTTAGGGATCTATCTCTGAGAAAATATCACTGTACAAAATGAGATGCTGTCTTGGTTTCTTCTCTGAGTACTTCTTTTCTCCTTCACTTGTTTCCTATCCACCCTTTTGCATTTAAAAACATAAAAAACACAGGTGTGATTTCCCAGCTTGGAAAATGCCACCAAATGGCATTTTTATAGAACTGTGGAGTTTGCTGGTTATGATCCCAGTCCTATTTGATGATGTATAAATATCTCTTGTACTAATCACAGTGTTATGAATTGGCACTGCTGATTATTGTTCATGGATCCTATTCCTATTCAGTTTTTCTCCTGACTTAAGATGATAGAAAAACAGGGTTGACAGTTTTTCAGCTAATGGTTCTACTGTGCAGTTCACAATCCCTAGGGATTTCATGAAGGATAATTATTGTTGTCTGTACTGATTTAAGAGGATTTATTTTAATCCCAGGATGGTTGGCATTTTTATCTATAAATAAGCCAAAGAAGGATATCTTAAAGTTCTAACAATGCCATCCTGTACAGGTTCATTAAAAAATATAAGCCTGAATTTATAGAATTGCAGCCCAAAACTGTGTTTTGAAATTTCTCTCCCCCAGACATATTCATCAACAATTCCTAGCATTCCTCATTCGGCATAACCATTGGCAATTGTAGTACAAACACAGGTGTGTGCTTGGGAAATACTGCATCAACACCACAAAGTTAATCAAATAATCTCATAGGCTTGCCGTACATTGGAAATATCCATTCATGATCCAGTGCTGGCCCAGGCTCAAGTCCATTTCCCTTTCTGGTCCCATTACTGTTCTGATTGTTTTTGAGATTACCCTCAGCACTGCTGTTTCTAGTTGCCTTATAATTCAAGGGAGGAAAGTGGGCAGATGTACATCAGAACAAGTTTAGAGGTTACACAACAATATGTATGATCTTCTAGCTGTATTGCTCCAACTTCCCATTTGCAAATATTGGACACAAAAATAAAGCCATCTTTTCCCAAGTAATAGTTTTCCCAGTGGTGAAACAGTTTTTTAGAGATGAAGCGCACATACCAAGAAGCAGTGATTATTCAGGCACATTGCCATGAACTCAATCAATCCCACTCACATAAAGAGGGAAAAATATGTGAGTAGTAAGACCAGAGATTGCAAGCTCTCCCACATTTGATTGGCTCTACTGAGATGAATGAATAAACAAATGAATAGAGAAATGATATCAAAACACTTGGAGAATTAAAATATGCAGGCTGAAATATTTGGAAGTAGTTCCTCATTTTCCATCTTATCTCTTTTTATGATTTCAGATATTCTCTTCCTTCAAATACCTTCCTATTCACACAACTATCCCATATCCTGTTAGAATCATATATGTGGGAAAACAAAGCTTCAATTATTGGCTTCACTCATCCATCTCATTACTGTTTGTCAGTTCATCATTCATCATGTGTAAAGAAAGCTAACATCTTTAACATCATCAGTTAACATCATCAGTAGGAAACCTGCTGCACTTTTTAAAGTTTCTGGCATAAACAGGATTCTAAATTCTGTGGGAGAATCTACAAAGTAGAGCAAGTTTCTCCTTGCAGTTACTATTGGACATTTATATGTGACATGTGTTTACTATTGTGTGGAAAACAATAGCTGATTAATAGGAATGTGATGGAGCGAAAGTCTAATCTTAAGAGTAGGAGGGCTGTAAGTATCTGAAAGTCTTTGGTCTGTGGTCTATGGTGCTTTTTTATCTACAATTCATGATGCACACAGAGTTTGAGGCTGACTGCTTAACAGCAGAAAAGATGCCTTACTTTTGTTCTTGAAGCTTGTACAAAAATTGCTGGAGAGACAAAATGCAAGGTAATTAGAAGGAAACGGATGTTTTATGTGCAATTTATATATTCTTTATTTCCTTGCATTTTTAATTCTGGCATTTGGACAAACATATTATTACCAAACAACATTTTTAATGTGTAAGCACAGATGTGTAGGGAGAAGAGCCAGCTGACATTAAAGCTCAGTTTATGCATTCCTCTCTCTTTCTCTTTCCTAATAACATCTGTCTTTCCTTCTCTGTCTCCAGCCATGAGCCTCAGAAACTATTAACATGACAAGGAAAAAAATCAATTTCTGGGCCCTTTAAACAGAATTGGATGAAGAAAGCTACCCAAAAGGCTAGCATTCAATGTGAGGAGATGAGAGCATTTTTTTTTCTTGAACATCTCAGATAGGAAATGAACAGTTCCAGGATGAGCTCTTTATTCTTTCACAGTTGTTGGGAAAAGAATGTGGTGATGAATTAGATTTTGTCATTTCCTAGATGCAATCTAAAAGTTCAGATGTAAATGTAAACCCCTATAGGCTAAGAAGCTGCATGTTATTATTCATGGAATTTGCAATGAAGCTGTAGCAGGAATTGGTTTTTGAGGACTGAGAAGGTCACACCACTTTCTCTTGGATAAGTATATCTGGTTTCAGGGAAGATTTCTAGATTTGTCTTGAGATCTCTTATACAATGAGCCAAAATATGGAAAGGCTACACTTTGGAAGCATTTGTCAACCTCACAAGGTAGTCTAAACAAAAAGCACAACTTGGAGCATGCTATATCTTTATTGTATCTGTTGCAAACTTAACAGCATCTTGCAAGTCTGAAAGTACATCTTTCCCCCCTTACCTTTACATAGTGGTGGGATTAAATTTTTTTTTACTACTGGTTCGGTGGGTGTGGCTTGGTGGGTGTGGCTTGGTGGGCATGGCAGAGGAAGGATACTGTAAAATCTCCATTCCCACCCCACTCCAGGGGAAGATTACTGCAAAATCTCCATTCCCTCCCAACCCCATTAACCTGCTTTCCAGCTCCCTTCTCCTGTGCAGGGCAACAAAAGAAGACCTAGCTGATCAGCTGGGACTCAAGAGGCATAGAATAGAAGGGGGCGGGGCCAGTCAGAGGTGGTATTTGCCGATTCTCCCAACTATTCAAAAATTCCGCTACCACTTCTCCAGAATACCACCTCTGCCTTTACAGTAGAAGAAACTAGGGAGGGTCCCTTCTGGGATGTTTGCCACATCCTCATTATTTTTAAGGGTTCAGTTGCTTCTTATCAGAATATTGTCTAGTTTGTGATTCTTCCTTCTGTCTCCCAAGGTCATTCTCATATACAATTACAGCAGTAGAACTTCACACACACACACCAAGAAGGACTCTTGTCTAGTAGATTATTTGCATTATCCAAGAAAGCACTCATAAATGCTTTGGCATTTTCCTTTAAAAATGGTATAAAAAATTCTATATCTGCTATGAAGAAAAAACTCCAATTGTTTGGCATTGACAGGCAACTTGTGAGAATCAAGGCAGCATGAAACTGTTAAAAAAAAGAAAATCTGAAACTGCAGATTAAGAAAATAAGGTAGAGCTATTGTGAAATTTGACAAAAAGCTAGCTCTATTCCCAAGTGCTAGGAAGTTGGAGTTAGAAGATAGTGCTATTGGCTATATCAAATAATGCTAAGTTCCTCTGTTTCTGTTTTTATTATTGGGTTTTTTGGTATAATATTGATTTTATGTATTTATTGTGAGCTTTCCAGAGTTGTCGTTCTAAGATGAGTTGCAATACAAGTTTTTTTAAATAAATGAAACAAAGGGTTGAAAGGATGAACACATCTTTATAGGCTTTTTGGTTCCATCTGAATCTTAATTTCAGAATGGATAACAAACTGATATTTATGCTAATGAGGATAATAGATATGAGTAGAATAGATGCCAAAGTCACCTACTTTTACTTATCTTGAGATGTTTAAATAGATTTTTTTCTCTTTGATTTGGATTAAATTGACTGTAATTACATTTGAGAATCCCTAACTGCTTTTGTCTAGACATGGCATCATCTACAAACCAATGCCCACAAGTCAACTATGATTTCCTATTTACCTGTTCTAAATATAGCTTTTCCTGCAACTTTAACTGCCCCTCATCTTTCTTGTTGGGCTGTTGGAGCAACCATCTCTCCTGAACCATATTGGGTCTCAGTTCTGTTCACTGGGCAACTTATAGTGAAGGCACACAAGACTGTCAAGAACAGATACTGAAGTCAATCCCAAACTGGAATGCCAGTCTGCCCTTTCTACCATGTTGGTCTCTATGAAATAAGCTCTGCTATCTTAACTGACAGCAAATACTGAAATAGCTCTCTGACATTGCAGCGGCTCATCTTAAAGAAATAGTTCCTGTTTTTTGTTACTGTTTTCTTAGAATTAGCATGGAGAGAGTAGATATGTACTCAAAGTGTTTTCTTCTAATGCTGAGAGTTTTAATATTCCTATTACTGAAAATCAAGAAGCAGATCTGTTTTATTAAACACTTGTCCAACCCCTTATCTTTAATTTTACTTTTAATCTTCTTTAATTCAGATGCATTGGATCAGTTTTCATAATCCCAGAATTCCTCCTGATAGATAAGAGATCATATATGTGTTAAACAGACAAACAAATAATTCACAGCTAGCATGGCTATACTAGCTGTGAATTGTGAAACTAAAGTCCAGGACATTTGAAGAGCCTCAGACTGGAGAAAGCTGTTCTATAAATAATTCTAATGAGATGCTTGCTTGTCCAATCTGCCTCTGGGTTTACACAGCTCTGAATAATGTCAGCTAATAATGATTGGATGTGTGAGAAACTGCTTCATTATAGACAACTCTAGGAATATGCATTAAAATGCATTACAACCAAAATCTGCAAAACTTCCCTTGAGTTGTCACCCTCAGAAATCTCTTGCCCCATTAAGATGTTCTGCAATGCACTGTCTCGGTGATAATGCAGGATTTCAGAAACCTAGGAACAGATACAACCTTAAGTTAAAGGGGAAAATTACTGATCCTCACTATGTTAAGCCCTTTAATTTACCAGTGCCAAAATCCAGTTGTCTGGCAGCTTTCCCTAGGCCAGAAGGGTAATTTGGTTCCAACGTTAACAATAGAACATTATTATAATATTCATTTATCTGTGTAGATATATTCATTTTGTCTACAGTAGTTTCACTCTGGCAGTTTCCAGAGAATGGTGCAATTTCTCTGTCAGCCCTCTAAGATAGACCAAATTTGGAAACCAAAGGCACTTGAGCTAATATTACTTTTATTATAAGGTATAGTAACAAATTTACTACAAATCTGAATGCACTTTCCTCTCCCCCACGCCCTCTTAATTTTCATGAGAATTGAAGGGTCAAGTCTGAAATGATTTCTCAGATTACCCCAGACTCAGATTTCCCTTTTTTGGCCATGGACTTAGTTGCAGTTCTTCCTCCTATTTGTCAAGGTTATTCCTTCCATCCATTTCAATACCAGATTGGAGCAAATGTCTCTGGCAGCACTATGCTATGCTTAGACATTCTTCTGGCAGAATTTAAGTCCTTTGATATATGGGCTCAATTTGTATATTGTCTATATGGAAAATATGACTAAACTGCATATCCCTGTGTTGTGAATTCTGTTAACGCAAGCCTGAATTATTTCCCTGGATGGTGCTAGACTCCTTGTGAAGAATAGATCTTGACTATGTATCAGAATGGTCAAACAAATAGCAACTTCAAATCTCAACAAATAAATGTTCTGTCTTACATATTGGCAAAAAAAATCAGAAAATAAAATACAAACTGAATAGTCAAGACCTTGTTGATGATCTAAGCTCTGTAAAGGACCTTGGAATACTCATCTCTAATGATCTAAGTGCTAGAGCCCACTATAACTACATAGCCAAAAAGGCATTAAGAGTTGTTAACCTAATCCTATGTAGCTTTTTCTCTGGTAATATTACACTACTAACTAGAGCATACAAAACATTTGCTAGACCAATACTCAAATACAGCTCATCAGTCTGGAACCCACATTACGTATCTGATATTAACACAGTTGAGAAAGTGCAGAAATATTTCACAAGAAGAGTTCTTCACTCCTCTACTCGTTGTAGAATACCTTATGCCACCAGACTCGAAATTCTAGATCTAGAAAATCTAGAACTACGCCGCCTTCGGTCTGATCTACGTATAGTATATAAAATCATACATTGCAATGTCCTACCTGTCAATGAATACTTCAGCTTCAACCATAACAACACAAGAGCACACAATAGATACAAACTCAAGATTAACCGCACCAAAGTTGATTGCAGGAAATATGACTTCAGCAACAGAGTGGTCAATGTCTGGAATACTCTACCTGACTCTGTGGTCTCTTCCCCAAATCCCAAAAATTTTAACCTTAGACTATCTACTATTGACCTCACCACTTCCCTAAGAGGTCTGTAAGGGGCGTGCATAAGTGCACCAACAAGTCTACCATCCCTGTCCTATTGTTTCTTTTATTTTTCTTATATGTACCCATTTCATGTATTCATAACTATGTATATACTTATACCTATTATCTTGTAAGCGATTGACAAATCAAATCAAATCAAATAAATAAATAAATAAATAAATATGGTTTGTGAGTAGAGAGTCTCCTAGTTTCACAGTTCTTGCTCAAGTAGCAGGTAGAAGTGACAGCTAAGGTATGTTCAGGTATGTTGTTCAGTTCAGGTATGTTGTTCAGTTTATGATTTTGTACCAGTTGTGTATCAGTTATTATCTTACTTGAACTAGGGTGTCCTGAGTTCACTAACTCATACCCTGATCAACACCAAATTGTACTACAGTAATGTACTTTATGGGGGACTGCCTTTGATGATGACCAAGCAGCTACACCTAGTGCAAAAATTCATAAGATTAGCAACAGAACAATCCCACTAATAAATAAATCCTACTGCATTGGTTGTTGGCAAATTTCTGGACCCACTTCAAACTGCTGGAGATGACCTTTGAAGAGTTAAATGATATAAAGTTTCAGGGTATACCAGAAAGCATTTAACAAAATCCCCTTTTTATAGGCCTTCAAGGCTCTCCAGGACATATCTCAATGACGGATCCTGGGATCCCGAGAGATGGTGTGGCCGGAGGAAGCGCGGGAAGCCCGGGGTTTTTAATTTTTTAGTGGGTTTTTTAAAGGGACTGGGGAAATCCGAACCGGATTTGGGGGACAACCCGCGAGGATCTGGGGGCAGCCAGGCCAGCATGCACATCTGGGGGGGCTCGGGGGGATGTGTGTTGGGGGGGCGGACGGAGGGTGGAATGCTGGGGGCCAGTTTTATTGGCACGGTTAGTGGGAGGGGCAGATATGGCAGGGGTAGAGGGCCATATCAGGTTAGGGGATCGCGCTGTCGATATCTTCAAGTGGTAGCACGCTCCGACCCCCTTTACCCATCCTGCAGACCTGGTTGTCCAGAGCCTCGGGCCCTGAATACCCGGCTGATGTTATGCAATGCCAGGTCCGTTGTCAACAAAGCCCCCCTGATCTGTGATCTGGTTCAGGAGGAGGGCGCGGACCTGGTAGGTGTTACCGAAACCTGGTTGGGCCCAGAGGGTGGTGTCCCTCTGAGAGAGATGTGCCCACCAGGTTTCTTAGCATTCCATCAGCCTAGGTCTCAGGGAAGGGGTGGAGGGGTGGCGGTGCTTATTAAAGAGGTCCTTCATCCTAGGGAGGCCACTGTCCCTCAGACGGCTGGTTGTGAGTCTCTCTTTGTGAAGTGGGGACAAGGGGTTCAGATGGGCCTTTTGATGGCGTACCTGGCTCCCTGCCACGTGTCATTGGCCCTGCCCGGACTCCTCGAGGTGATAGCCGGGCTGGCGGTTGAGACCCCCAGGCTCTTAGTCATGGGGGATTTCAACCTGCCATCGCTCGGTGAAACTCTGGGGTGGCCCGGGAGTTCATGGCTTCCATGATGGCCATGGACCTGACCCAATTAGTTTCTGCCCCTATTCATATAGGAGGACACACACTGGACCTTATTTTTGTCTCCGGTCAGTGTTGAATGACTGTAATCTTGGGGATTTAGTCATCAAACCCTTGTCATGGACAAATCATTCTCTTCTTAGACTGGACTTCTGTACCGCCATCCCACACCGCAGAGAGGCGGAGTCATGTAGATGGTTCCGCCCCAGGTGCCTGATGGACCCTGAGCAGTTCCAGAGGGAGCTTGGGCCATTTCCCGAGACTCTGGCTCACAACTCGCCTGGAGACTTGGTGGCCACCTGGGATAGGTTGGCTGCCGGAGCTCTGGACCGAGTTGCGCCTCTGCGATCTCTGACTCGGCACAGATCCCACTTGGCTCCATGGTTTACGGAGGAACTACGGGAGATGAAGTGCTGGAAAAGACGTCTAGAGAGTGTTTGGAGGGCTAGCCGCACTGAGTCTGACCGAACACAGGTGAGGTCTTACATTAAGATCTACCTTGTGGCGATAGAGGCGGCGAAGCGTTCGCATTTCTCCGCCCTTATTGCGTCGGCAGAAAATCGGCCTGTCGCCCTGTTTAGAGTGACCCGCTCCCTGCTCGAGCCGAGAGCGCGGGATGACCTCTTGCAGGGTAGGGCGGAAGAGTTTTCCCGATTCCTCCACGACAAAATCGCTCAGATTCGGGACAGGCTGGACTCCAATTGGGTGGTCCCGGGGGAGGTGTCTGGAGCAGGTCTTGAGAATATTATCTGGGAAGAATTTGACCCTGTGATCGCCGAGGGTATGGACAGGTTGCTGGGGGGGCTGAATGCCACCACATATTTGTTGGACCCGTGTCCCTCCTGGTTGGTTTCGACCGCCAGGGAGGTGACACGAGGCTGGCTCCAGGGGATTATCAATGCTTCGTTGAGAGAGGGGTCGCTCCCTACTGCCCTGAAAATGGCGGTGGTGCGGCCCCTCCTCAAGAAGCCTACCCTGGACCCAGCTGTTTTAAATAATTATCGTCCAGTCTCCAACCTTCCTTTCTTAGCGAAGGTTGTTGAGAGCATGGTGGCACGTCAGCTCCCTCAGTACCTGGAGGAAGCGACTTACCTCGATCCATTTCAATCGGGCTTCAGGCCCGGGTATAGTACCGAAACAGCATTGGTCGCGTTGGTCGATGATCTCTGGAGGGCGCGTGACAGGGGGTTTTCCTCTGTCCTGGTCCTGTTAGACCTCTCGGCGGCTTTTGATACTATCGACCATAGTATCTTATTGCGGCGGTTGGAGGGGTTGGGGATTGGGGGAACTGTCTTGCGATGGTTCTCCTCCTTCCTCTCCAACCGCTCGCAAATTGTGTTGGCGGGGGGGGAGAGGTCCATCTCTAGGCCCCTTATTTGTGGGGTGCCTCAGGGATCGGTCCTCTCCCCTCTCTTGTTCAACATTTATGTGAAGCCGCTGGGAGAGATCATCCGTGGTCTTGGGGTGCGGTGCCATCTGTATGCAGATGACACCCAGCTTTACATCTCCACCCCGGACCACCCCAACGATGCTGTGGAGGCTATGTCCCGGTGCCTGGAGGCCGTGCGGAATTGGATGGGTGGGAACAGGCTCCGACTCAACCCATCCAAGACCGAGTGGCTGTGGTTTCCGGCGGCCCGATATAGCCAGCTGACGCCTGCGCTGGCTATTGGGGGAGAGATTCTACCCCCTACAGGGAGGGCTCGCAATTTGGGTGTCCTCCTGGATGCACGGCTGTCTCTAGAAGACCATATTGTGGCCGTCTCCAGGGGGGCTTTTTATCAGGTTCGCCTGATCTACCAGTTGCGGCCCTTCCTAGATTGGGACGCCTTACGCATGGTTACTCACGCCCTTGTCACCTCTCGCCTGGATTACTGTAACTCTCTCTACATGGGGCTCCCTGCGGGGAGTACCTGGAGACTCCAACTAGTGCAAAATGCGGCCGCGCGGGTGATTATGGGGGCGTCGCGAAGCTCCCATGTGACGCCTCTCCTGCGCGAGCTGCATTGGTTGCCGGTGGCTTTCCGGGTTCGCTTTAAGGTTCTAGTTTTGACCTTTAAAGCGATCCATGGCATTGGGCCAGGCTACCTGCAGGACCGCGTTCTGCCGGTGATCTCCAACAGACCTGTGCGTTCCCACAGGGAGGGCCTTCTCCGGGTGCCATCGGCTTCTATGTGTCGTCTGGCGGCCCCCAGGAGTAGGGCCTTCTCTGTGGGGTCCCCTGCCCTCTGGAATAGTCTGCCCCCGGAGATACGCACCAGCACGGACCTGAGAGCCTTCAGATGGGTGTTAAAAACCTGGCTCTTTGAGCAGGCTGGCCTAGGCTGATACAAGATTTTAACTGTCTCCCGTTTTAAATTGGGTTTTAAATATTTGGGGTTTTTAATTAGTTATGGGGAGGGTAAACTTTTAATTATAACAGCCTAAATTATTTAATTCATTTTAATTTTTGTATAATGTATTGGGGTAGGATCGGCTGTGCACCGCCCTGAGTCCCTCGGGAGAAGGGCGATATATAAGTACTTAAAATAAATAAATAAAATAAATAAATAAGGTATATGACACACTGTGTAGCAGACTCCTCTTGTGGAATAGCCTTTACCCAAATGTAGCTTCCACCTTATTGAAATTCCATAAAGAAGTTAAATTTATTTTATTTCACTGTGCCATTGATTGTGGGCATGTGTCTGAAAACTTTGGTTTTCATTTTTTAGTTTTTGTTATGTGTTTGAGATTTTTCTTTTTTTTATGTAGTATGCCTTCTCAAAATCTTCCCAGGGATTATGGCAGATTTTAACTACTGTAAAACGAGTATACATTTTAACTGTCTTGTGAAATACAAGGAAACAAGGAGTGTTGTACACACATCATGGAGAAGTGTCTTCCTAAGAAAGCTTAACACCTCACCCACACTCCATGTACTGCCCATCAGGGGTGGGGGTGGGAGGCAGATTCAATTTTGGCAAGATATTGCCTGTCATACCCCAGAGCTATCTCATTTGCACTTTGTAGATGATAGCCAACACTCTGAAGTATTGGAGAAACATAGCAGTAATGAGCTCAGCAATCTTAAAGTAGGTATTATTCTCCGATGGCAAGTTTGTCTTGTCAGCAGCTTGGCTACTATCCTCTGAGCTAAATGCAGCTAAGGAGTCATGTTCAAAGGCAGACCCCAATTAAATCTGCTACGGTATTCCAATCACATGTTGATCAAAGCATGAGTAACTATTGCTAGGCAATTGGGCCTAGGTAGGAGCACCATAACTGGTGCTCCATCTGGAACTACTCCCCTCCTAAGGCTAAAGCTTTCCCTACTGTTTAAATAAAGTGCAGGAGAAATCCTGAAATCACTAATCAGCTCCAACCTCATCAACTACTGAGATCTAAGTTAACAGATTGCCTGTGTAGGATATGATCAGGCTGAGCCCAAGGGAGGGGCCAAATGTATCATCAGTCTTCATACCCACAGGAAAACTGCTTCTTGTCCACCTTGAATTCCACTGACTCTTATTTACTGCAAATTTGCTTTGACTGTTAGTAATTCAGATTCTTGTAGACAATTTAAACTTGCAACAAACCTTTATATTCATTTATAAACTGCCTGGATTTTCTGATTTCTTGTGCTTGACAGCCTTGACAGACAAATAGCATCATCTATATAAGACTCAATCTAGGTATGTGTTGCTCCCATCCAATTCCCAATAGCCTCCACACACCAAATGAAGTTTTTCACAGCATCTCTGGTTAAGGCCTTCTTAGCAACAATATGGAAGTGTTTTGCCTTTGTAAAGCAATATAGGGATAACCTTGATATGAAGTACATTAAGGAGGGACTTGGAGACGCAATTACAGAGTCTAGGAAATTCAGGATAATCCTACCTTAATTTTGTAGTATATGGATCAGAGAGAAACTTGGGCTATCTTTCAAAATTATATCATGATATCACACTATAATAAAGCAGCATTCCTGAAATCCCTGTGCTGTCTCTATATCTTGCTTTGACTTACCTCAAAAGGCTGATATTACCTTTTTTAAAATAGTTTTTTTTCTTTTAAAATTTCCTGTCTAATTAACACTCCACATGTTCCCTATTGGTCTTCTTCCAAAAAATAATCAGTTAATTCTTACTAGATTCCAAGCTTGATTAACTTGACCACATATTGCCACCTGCAGAAATTTTACAAAAATAAAAATTGCATCCATTTAAAAATACAATTTATTGTTTTGTGGGGAAATTATTTCTGCATATTGAAAACAATTATTTCATATATGCAGAGCTTTGTATTTAAGAGTTTAATTAAAGTCAGCAGTGTAGTAAAACAAAATCATTTGTTGATTTCCAACCATTGTCAACAGGGAGACATCAGATTACAGATTCTGATTCAAACCCACATAAAATTGAACAACTTTTATGAACATTTCCAAACAGAATAAGAATCACTTCAGAATAATCGCAAAACTCAGCATACATTTCTGCTTTCTATTACTACAAGGAACCATCATTTTCTCTAATGAAAAACAAATATGTATTTCCATAATCTAACTGGTTAAGAATGTGCTGTGAAAATGTCTAGGCAATCAATCACCTTTTATTAGGGAAATGTTCAATTTGAAGTTGCATATCTTTTTTCAGGAGAAACTAATAGCATCTAAGTTGTAGATCATGTTGCATGTTTTGACTGGAGATCTTGGAAGCTGCTTCTAACTCCTCAATTAAACAGCTAAGAATTGCCTAATAAAAGATGTGTATGCAGAGGTGGGATTTAGCCAGTTCGCACTGATTCACGTGAACCAGTTCTTAACTTTTTCCTGGCTAATCCCACATATGGCTGGCCCCACCCTGCTCCTCCCAAGAGTCCCCCGCATGCCCTGTTTTGGCTTCCAGATTGGTGCAGGAGGCCTTTCACCTTCTAGGGTGAGTAGATAATTGGGATTTTGCATGGTCATTACTGTGGGATGATCTGGGAATGAGGATTTTGCATTATCATTACTGAGGGATGTTTTTTTTTCTTTTAAAATTTCCTGTCTAATTAAAACTGGGAATGGGGATTTTGCATTATGATTGCTCATAAGTAAGTAGAAACCAATAAAAGAGGAATGGAAAAATCCCTATTAGTAGATCAGCGTTTTTCAATCTTGGCAAGTTTAAGATGGGTGAACTGCATGCTGCCTGAGGAATTCTGGGAATTGAAGTCCATGTACCTTGAAGTTGCCAAAGTTGAAAAACATGGGTCTTCACTAGAGCTTAGGATTTTCCACTCCTGTTTTATTTAGAGTTTGGTGCAATTAAATAAATCAGTTGTGGTTTTGTTAATAAATAGCAATTAAAGAGATATGAACCATTGCAGGACTTTTTGTGAGAAATTAAAAGTTGATTTAGGCTTTGATGATTAAATAAGGGATTATGGAAATAATGTAGACAAATGTTAAGCTTAGAGTAAAAGTTTGATATATATATTTACTTATATCTGTACCAAAGAAGTCATTCTTTTTCCATTTTCCTTCTTTTTCTCTTTCTTGCACTTTCACTCTTTTTCTTTCCTGAGCATTTTCTTTTTCAAATCTGTTTTTTATTTGTTTATCCCTTAGCTTTGTATTTTTTTGATGTATGAAGGATCAAATACTCAGCCATTATAATTCTACATTCCTTATTTACAGAAATCATATCAAAATTTAAAATGAAATCTACTGGGAGCTGTCTCATATAACGCAGGCTCTGAATCCCTCTAACAAAAAAGTGTTTATCGATAGCAAAGAATATTTGGAGCTCAGGATTGAACTGTGGGTTCCTTGGTGCTCTCTGAGCTTGATGGGTTTCTTGCAGATGTTTCATTATCAAATTAAGTAATATCATCAGTACCAGAAGGGAGTGGAGTTTGCTCTCATTTTCAACCTTGTCAGTGTTGATCAGTTGCTTCACAAAAAGTGTTGTGATTAGTGCCAGGTCTCTACAGCCTCAGGCAGAGAAGGGCTTTTCTCCACCCCTCCCTCAAATGTTCTTTAAAATACAGAGGTTCTCAGTGTTCCTTTAGGAACTTCCAACATGCAAACTGTGGTTACTCATCCTAAAATGAATCCCCTTTACCTGGAGCTTCAAAATTTGCTGTTTGCTGGGGAGGTGTGTAGCTAAAAGTTAGACTATATTTAGTGTACATCTGACTTTGGGCATATTTCTTCATAACCAAACAAAAGTATACTTTCTGTGCAGTTAACACCCCTTGCTCGCTGGATCTGGATGTCAAGCAAAGCCCACATTTTGTAATTAATCCCCACACCTTGGTTTGGCTGGCAGAGTGCTACAGGAGGCTGAGTGCTGTCACGCACCTCTAGCCATGCCCACCCAGCCACACCCACCCAGCCAGTCAGTCATTAGGGCAGAAAACTTGTTCTTAAATTATTTGAAATTTACCACCGTGTGTATGTGTTTATTTGTAAAACAAAAAAAAATGGAAGCAAATATCTACATAGGTAAGGTGGGTTTTTTTTTTTAACTCACAGCTTTCTCTCAAATAGCATTGGAAGAAAAATCTGTGAGTTAAAACTACCTTACCTATGTCAATACTTTTATCTGGGGATCTGCAGAAAGATAAGGAATATGCTTCCAGTGTGCTTATTATTTGTCACCTTTGTGCTGTGCCCTTTTTTGCTGAAGAACTGGGAAAACTTTGAAACTTTAGTTAAAAAGAGAAGTAAATGAATCACTAAAATAAAACCATTTTTTAAAAAGTATATCAAAAGTATATAGAGATAAATATTTAAAAAGCTATGAAGAGAAATATACTGTAAATATTTTCATGATATTTCAAAAATATTATAAAGACAATTAAAACTGTTAATACAGATAATAATTTTGAAGTAAATTTAAGTAAATTCATTCTTTATTGAAGAATTTCTCAAGGATGCTATTGTGTTAGTTTTTGAGCCAGAAAAAATATTCTCTCACTTTTAAGCATCACTGATCCCATACAAGATGGATTTTAGTTTTACAGAAGAAAGCTTAGCAATCAACAATAGGAACTACATCAATTTCTTTATGGGCCTGAGGAAATATAGGTAATAAACCAGCATAAGTTCCATTTAGTTTATACAATGTTATTTTAATGGAGTGGCAAATCACCTACAGATTATCTTCATGGTCAGTTTTGATGACTTACTGATACAGATTTTATAAAATTGTTTTTGCTATAAAACCTTCCAACTGCACAACACATCCAAATCCAAAATCATCTTCCAAAAATTATTTAAGACTTTCAAGAGGTAATGTCATGTTTAATATAAGATTTTTTTATTAACAAGAATCATAGGACTGCAAATGCTGTCAATTATTACTTGATAAAATCTAGATATTTTATTTACATATTTTCAAGTACACCAAATATTTTTTAAAAATCCTATAATTATTTGTTCTGATGCCAAAAAAAATGAAAGACTGTTAAAATTACAACTGGAATTTTTCATCAGAGTAAAGTAAAGAATGATTACCTTTAAAAAGCTAGTATCAAATGAGGCCATATTTCATTATAAAAACCGTTGCTTCTTAGATATAACCACTCTTTGATCGATTCATTTCAGATTTTTCTTTAACGGAACAGTTATAATTGGAACAGTGATTCCCAGAATTTTCCAGTGTGGATGGTCAATGCTTGAGGACTCTGGAACTGAAGTACTTGTGCATTTAGATGTTGCCAGGTTACAGAAATCTATCCTGCATCATGATACATGAGGTTTGATGCATGTAATTTGTAGTTGACCCAGCATCCTGCTTTTCTGCAATTACTATTCAGATTCTTCCAGGGAATCCAGTAATAAGACATAAAGACAATGATTCTTCTGCATTACAGGGAAATGATCTTCTAAACATGAGGTTAAATTTAGTTATTCTGTCTAAATGCATAATCTTACTATGTTTAAATGTATACTTTGCAAACTGTGGCATGGCACCTTTTAAAGTTATTCTTTTTCTCTGTCCTGAATATAACTTATTCATTGGGTAGCATTGAAATTGTAATGTATGGTAAAGAAAGAAAATTATTATAAGCACTAAAGAATATGTAACACCGGGGGTCTACATTTTGGTAAGGCAAAAGGTGAACACAATAGAATTTCAATTCAGAGGACAAATGCCTAAGTCAATTATAGACAACCAAAGTATTATTTATTTTATTTTGTTTGAAAATTGCTTACAAGATAATAGGTATAAGTAAAAATATAGTTATGAATACATGGATACATATAAGGAAAATAAAAGAATAGGACAGGGACAGTAGGCAGGTTGATGTGCTTATGCATGCCCCCTACAGACCTCTGAGGAAAGGGGTGAGGTCAATAGTAGAAAGTCTAAGGTTAAAGTTTTTGGGGTTTGGGGAAGAAACCACAGAGTCAGGTAGAGTATTCCAGACATTAATCATTCTGTTGCTGAAGTTGTGTTTCCTGCAATCAACTTTGGTGCGATTAACCTTGAGTTTGTATCTATTGTTTGCTCTAGTGTTGTTATGGTTGAAGCTGAAGTATTCATTGACAGGTAGGACATTACAATGTATGATTTTATATACTATACTATCCTCAGATCGGACGGAAGGCGGTATAGTTCTAGATTTTCTAGGTCTAAAATTTCAAGTCTGGTGGCATAAGATATTCTGCAACGAGTAGAGGAGTGAAGAACTCTTCTTGTGAAATATTTCTGGACTTTCTCAACTGTGTTAATATCAGATACATAATGTGGGTTCCAGACTGATGAGCTTTATTCGAGTATTGGTCTAGCAAATGTTTTGTATGCTCTAGTTAGTATGTAATGTTACCAGAGAAAAAGCTACATAGGATTAGGTTAACAACTCTTAATGCCTTTTTGGCTATGTAGTTACAGTGGGCTCTAACACTTAGATCATTAGAGATGAGTACTCCAAGGTCCTTGACAGAGATTGGATCATAAACAAGATCTTGACTATTCAGCCTGTATTTTATTTTCTGATTTTTTTTGCCAATATGTAAGATAGAGCATTTGTTTGTTGAGATTTGAAGTTGCCATTTGTTTGACCATTTTGAAGGGTAGCAGTATTGTCTGTGGTGTTGAATAGCTTTACATCATCAGCGAAGAGAACGCAGTTGTTCTTAATATGATCACATAGGTCAAATATGTAGAGTATGAAGAGAGTTGGTCCTAAGACACTGCCTTGGGGGACACCACTGTTGACAGGTACAGAATTTGAAAGGATGCTCCCAATTTTGACCATTTGTTGTCTGTTTGACAGGAATGCTTCTATCCAGTTAGGCTGGTGTCCAGAGATATCATAAGATTTTAGTTTTAGGAGTAGTTTGTCATGTACCACTGAATTAAAGGCTTTACAGAGGTCTATGTAGATTGCATCTATTGCTTTGCCCTGATCGAGTTGTGTAGTCCATATGTTTTTGCAGTGTAAGAGTTGCAGATTGCAGGATAGTTTTTTTCTAAAACCAAATTGTTTATTAGAGAGTAGGTTGTCTGTCTCTAGGAGGATAATGGATTGGTTAATAATTGATTCCATGACTTTACAGGTGACGCAGCATAAAGAGATTGGTCTGTAATTTTCAACTAGACTGGAGTCTCCTTTTTTGAAGATGGGGATGACCGTGGCTTATGACCATAGTTTTGGCAAGGAGCTGGTCCTGAAAGAATTTTCAAAAATTATGCTTAGAGGTTCGGCTATGGCAGTGGGTAGCTTTTTTAAGAAGTAGGCACATATTCCGTCTGGTCCAATAGATAGAGATGATTTTAGATTGCGTAGTGCTTTTTCAACATTGTCTTCTGTAAAATTGATATGTATTAGATCATTGTAGTTGTATGTGGTTCAACTAGGAAATACTGGGCATGATCCATTGCTGTTTATAAATACTGAGTCAAAGAATGTGTTAAAGAGGTTGGCTTTAATAGTGTCGTCATTGCAGTCTTTACCATTGGGTCCTTTCAGGGGTGGGATGGACCTTGAGTCTTTTAGTTTGTTGTTTATAAAATTGTAGAAAGCATGGGTGGAATTGGTGCATAGAAGGTTTTCCTCTTGTTTAATGAGATAATTGGTGCATTCAGTTTTTATCTGGTGGCATAAGTTTTTATATCGGCTTTTGAAGTTGGCAACAGATTTGTTTTTCCACCAAAGTGATCTCTTTTTGGATTGAAGCTTCCTTATTGTTATGGGTAATCTGTTTTTTCTGGTTTTTGGAGTTGTTATTGGTACATATAGTTTGATGACTCTTTTGACTTCAAGTAAAAATATGTTGTAATGGTCTCCAACAGTATTGCATCCAGTGAATAGAAATTGCCAATCAAGGGATGAGAGATCATTGTCTATAAGATCATAGTTGCCTTTTTTGAAGTTATATTTGGGGATCACATTGTTGTGTTGATTTTTGTGTGGACGTATGTTGAGACAAAAGTCAATCATGCTGTAGTCACTTTTGGAAAAGGGTTCGTATTTGTATTCCGTAAATTGAATTCAAACTATTGCAGAAGATGAGATCGAGGCAGTTGTTAAGTCTAGTATTGTTGGTTACTAGTTGTTCCAGTCCCAAGTTCGTTACAGCATTGTAGAAGGTTGCATGTATGGGTTCAGTTTTACATTTGTTTAGGGTCCAGTTAATGTGAGGTAGATTGAAGTCACCAAGAAAGATAAAAGTGTGTGGGCAGGATGTTGCCCATGTTAATAGTGAATTTAGTTTGTTTACATATTCAGTGTCATAATCAGAGGCTCTGTAACATAGTAAGAATTGAAATGTCATATTTAAGGGCAGTTCACAGATGATGGTCTCAGGAAGAGCAAGCTCTTAAGTAACTTGGATGTTTTTTAGATGTAAGGACTTTTTATAGAAGATAGCAACACCACCTCCTCTACGGATTTCACGATCTGATCGGTAAACATGATAGTATCTTACTGTGGTAATGGAGTCAGGGAGAGATGCATTGAGCCATGTTTCACAGACAAATATGATGTCAATTTTAGCTATATTTAGTAAGAGGAGAAATTCAGTATTTTATTCACAAGGCTTCTTGCATTGAGTAGCTTGCATTTAAGGCCAGTTGTAGTTGGAATTGAAGTAGTTAGGGGCGTGCGTGTCTAGTTTTGAATGATAGTGGGTTGGATATTATGATATTATGTTTGTGTGATATGATTATAATAGCTTGGCCTGGTGTGGGTGATCTTCTGTTTTCACATAATACTTGAGACTGAGGGAGAAACAGCCTTCTTTTTATCATTTCAACTATATAATGAAAGATGAAGATATCTGCAACAGAAAGAAAGCACATTTCATATTTTTTTTAACTTTGAGAAAATCAGAAAATTGTTTGAGAGGATAAAAAACATTCCTGTTTTCTCTCATTTCTACTTAAACTTTTAAAACAATGTTATGGTTAATTCTTAGATTATACTTGATGGGTTAGAAATATACTTTGGAACATTAAACAAATTCCATTTATCCAAACTTATTTGATAGGTCTGTTCTTGCTTCAAAAATGTATTGGAACAAGTGTTTTGGGCTTCATGTCAAAATAGCACTATCCTGCTGTTCTTTAACATGTATGCCCACCCCCCAAAAGATGTTGTTTTAAGAGGTCAATTGGGATGCAGCTCTTAAATGAACACATCATTTTTCAAGCTCAGGCAAGCACACAGAATTCTAACTGGTATAATGTTTTACCAATATTTTTGCTTCTTTTTTTAAAACCACCATATGGAATAAAATGTCCAGTCTGTTTACTGGCATTTCCATCTTTTGTTGCTCTGTGATTTATACATTTTAGGTATTATTGAGGCAATAGTATACCATCTATGAAACATTTATATCAATTAGGCTATAATTTGGTGTGAATCTTATATATATAGTCTATAAATTCCCACTGATGTGCAATTATATCTTCAAAATCAACAATATCATTGTTGTGCAGTAATATCTTCAATATCTTAATAAATGACTTATATGAGGGAATAGAAGAACTTCAAATTTGCAGATGACACTAAGCTGACAGGAATAGCCAACACCAAAGAAGACAACCTCAGGATCCAAAAAGATATTGACAGATTTGAGCAATGGGCCCTATCCAACAACATGAAATTTAATGTGGAGAATGCTTAGGCAGAAAAAACCAAATGTACAAGTATAGATTAAGTAAAACCTGGCTCAAAAACACTAACTGTGAGAAGGATCTTGGAGTCCTACTGGACAATCACTATGAGCCAGCAGTGTGCAACAGCAGCCAAAAAAAGCTAATACAATTCTCAGTTGTAAAAACAGAGGCATAGAATCAAAATCACCTGAAGTATTAGTACTGCTTTATAAAGCCTTTATAAAGGTACACCTGGAATACCTCATCCAGTTTTGGTCACCACATTACCGAAAAAATGTTGAGACTTTGAAAAAAAAGTGCAAAGAAGAGCAACTTTGATGATTAAAGTCCTGGAGGCTAAAACATATGAAAAACGGTTGTAGGGTTTGGGTTTGGCTAGTCTAGAGAAAGGAAGGACCAGATGGGACATGACAGTATTTGAGAGGCTGCCACAAAGAAGAGGAAGGTCAATTTATTTCCAGAACACCAGAAGACAGGACAAGAAACAATAGATGGTAGCTAATCAAGGAGAGAAGTAACCTGGAATTAAGGAGAAACTTCTTAACACTGAGGACAATTAACCAGTGGAACATTTGCCACCAGAAGTTGTGGCTGCTTCATCACTGGAGGTTTTTAAGAGGAAACTGGATAGTCACTTGTCTGAAATGGTATAGGGTTTCCTACTTGACAGAGGGCTGAACTAGAATATCTCAAGGTCCCTTCCAGCTCTATTCTGATTGAATTATTTCTTTGAAATTTCACATCCAATTTATCATACAAGGTTTTTTATTGTTGTTCTTTTTCTATGTCATGGCTAAGTAAAAGTTAGTATATATGTCCAATAAGTGAAATTGATTTTTGAAATTGTCTAATCCTCTAAATTGTGATTGTAACTGCAACTTGTGGTCAAATCCCATAGTTAAACAGCCCTGGACAATGCAGTGGCAACACATTAAGGATGAAATTAATGGAGCCATTTTTGTTCACAACACTAAACACATAATTTTTGTGGGTATATTGCCAGCTTTTTCTTTTCTTTTTACAATTCTTTTATCGGGGTAGAGTTGGGGCAACTGAATGAAGCTGGGTGTTTATTGGCAGGATGCCCTTCCTGACGCATACATAGCAGATATTTTCTCTTTGCACCCTGATAGAACAGCATCTGTTGTTGTCTAGGATTGAACTCTTAGCCTTCCATGTGGAGGTGAGAATCATCACCTCTAGGCCACCATGCTGTCCATTATATGCCAGGAATAATCACTTAATATTCAAAGCATAGTCATGCAGAATTTGCTATACCTTGAAAATATCTGTTCAGAAACATCACGCCAAAGGGGAATGGGGGAGAGCAGTGATGGAATTCAAATTTTTTTACTACTGGTTCTGTGGGCATGGCTTGGTGGGCGTGGCAAGGGAAGGATACTGTAAAAATCTCCATTCCATTCCCCCCACCACTCCAGGGGAAGGAAACTGTAAAATCACCATTCCCTCTCCACTCCACTAACCTGCTTTCCAGCTCTGTTCTCCTATGCAGAGCAACAAAAGAAGACCCAGCCAATCAACTGGGACTCGGGAGGCAGCAAATAGAAGGGGGTGGAGCCAGTAAAGGTGGTATTTACCAGTTCTCTGAACTACTCAATTTTTCCACTACTGGTTCTCCAGAACCTGTCAGAACTGGCTGAATATCATCTCTGGGGGAGAGGAATAATCTTTAGAATGATGATGCTTCTTCTCCAGTGGTCCAGTTCTTATAATGGAAAAAAGGACTGCTGAGAGAAAAATTTTATCCAAGGAATTAGCATTGGCTAGTTTCTGTTCCAGTATGCTTTTATGTGATTGGCTGAAATTTTATTTTGCTAAGAAATAACCATTGGTTGATCATGTGGCAGTTCAGAAGCTTTCATCGGATTTTTCTTGTCTAAGTTAACAAAGAAAATTTCCCTGTTTGACTTGAACTGGACCAAGACAATTTCCCTATGTGATTTGTGGCTGTGATCTTCTGCTTCTGTGAAGAACAGTGGAAAAAAAATACAGTAAACTAAGATTAAATAGTTAACAATGATTCATGCAGAAGTTCTTATTTAATTGATTTAATGAAATTCAATTATATTATTTAATGAAATTCAATATTATTATTTTCCTTTTGTGAAAAACTGACCCATTTGGCCCTAAAGAAAAGCTTTCACTGGGGCAAAGATGTATTTTTATCCTAAATGTCCCCTCATTCAATTCTTTTGATGATCCCAATAGGTTCTATTACTCTGAAAAAGAGAGAAAACCATTCTGTGTGTTTCACACTTTGCATTCCATAACACACTACTATTAACTTTCCTCATACTTTCCTCCCTCTAGGCTAAAAGTCAGACACTCCTGTAATACTTTGCCTTAAATGAAATTGTTTTAAAAGTCAAATCTTCTGCAAAAGCATTCAGCATTTTTAATACTACATTTCCTCTTTTCAATCATCCATTGCTATTTGCATTTTTTTTTTCTTATTTACACCTACGTATTTTCAGGACGACAAATGTTGATACTTGTAGGAGGTCATCATTACCCAAGTGCTTGGCTTATACACTTACGTCAGAATAATCACTGTATTGAGGTGATGAGATCAGTAGACATATTGTATGCCATTATTTTGATATGTTTGCAGTTTGCTATAAATGTCAATGTCTCCATCTATTTCAAACTCTTTTGAGGATCTCTCAGCTGTCTTTGTTTTTTGTTACATCATGTAAATTCTGCATAGATTATCCTCATTTTGCTTTTATTTATTCCAACTCTGCTGTTCCTTCATTTCTTAAAATACATTTCTTCAGTTTGTATAGTGTCTTTGCCCAAGCTTAATATTCTTTATGTATAGCAATGCATGTAGTAATATAATGGCTAATATTCCTACAATCTATCCAATATGCCAAATCAAGAATATGTATATACAGCATTTACAGCATCTCAGGGTTGAATTTCTCTGTGTTGTTTGTTACTGATGAGCTTAGAGACACTATAGATCCAAGGGCAATCTCAACCCACACTATACAAATGAAGGGAGAATGTGCTACTCAGAACAAGCATTTTACATGCTGAGAAAATACAATATTGTTACCCCAGGAGTGCTATCTGAAAGAAAATGTGAGAAATAGGTTTACAAAGTCTTGGAATAAACAGGGTGGATATATTTTATTTTTATAACCTTCTTACACTAGAATCTTGGTGTTTACTGCCTTGGGTTTGTTTTCACAGATTCAGATATTTGTTTTAACAGACCCTACTAATGTCCTTGTTTTTTTAGAATTTACTCTTGCTTGTGCTAATCCTCTTGTCATTGTGATAGTCCCTTGGCTGTTGCATGTGATTGCTGGATTTTCTATCTATAAAAATAAAGTTCTGTAAATTGAAAGAGTTCTTAAATGAAGAATTCAATTTATTATTATCTGTTCTTTTATCCTATATGACCTAAGATAATGAAAAGTATCAGAGAATGAATAGGGATAAGAACAAAGCCAGACACACACAGAGAACTAATGAGTGAATAAAATGTTCTTTATTATTATACAGACTTAGTGAAAAATGTATTCATAATAATTCTAGAACTGAGATGTGTATGTGTATATATAGTGACTCATATAAGTGAGTATGTATACTTACTATAAGATAGAATTGAATTAAATGATTTAAGTATCTACTCTTTTACTTTGTAATATAGAACTCTTACCTTTCCTCCTCCACTGAATTTTTGACCAGATGAAATTCTGAGTGAACTTCAAAAACAGCCCCATGTAGAATGTGTTGCAACAGTAGAGCCACAAGTTCCTGGAACAGGATCTTAACACCATCACTTAACACGTTAGGGGTCAAAAGATATAATTGGATATGATTGGCATTTTGATGATAACAACCCCAAACTGCAGATGAACTCACCCAGTTGTTTCATGTAGATATTAAGCAGGAGGGTAATGAGCATCCCATGTAGAAGGGGCCTAAGGAGCAATCTCTCTCCACTTACCAACACTGACTGGAACTGACTATGAAGGAAGAGATCCATTGTAGAATTGACCCCTGATGACTAGGTACACCAATTTCGGATTGATAAATTGGTCCTTTTCTAGTAAACTCTGATTAATTCTCAGGCAAACTTCAGAAGATTTGCTTTGTTGAATATAGAACATGATTTATTTGTGGTGCATTTCATTGCTGCAGCTGGCCATCATCACCTGGGTGAGCATTATTCAATTTATTCATTTCTTAGTGAGAAGCACCATCACACTGCAGCTCTGAAATAGACGAAGTGGTGGGGTTATAGCCTCTTGCAAACCTGAAGTTCAGTAGCTTCTGTTTAGCTTGGCTCTGCAGTTCCTCTGCAAGTCAATAAGGCAACACTCAGTCTATCTACTGAGGAACCTCATGCTCTTTGAGACTGTGAAAGTGGAGTCCCCTTTTCTATTTTCACTCATTCCAGGTTCTGTATTTGTACATGTTGAATCCAGCATCTCATCATCTGGCAACGGTCCTTTCTTAGCAACAGAGGAAAGAAGGGGAGGAGAGACAGAGAGAAAACAGGATGGATGGGAGAGAAATGCATCTGAGAAAGAGAAAGAGTAAGGTTTCACTGGAATCATCACTATGGTTCCCAAAATATGCCTTCCTACTAAAGCTTCAGTGTTTAGGATTCTATGCTGAGTTTGTTAAAGAAATGCTAAACAATACTTAGCAGAGAAAAATGTCCATACAATCTATAAGTGTGCCTTTTTCCCTAATGCTGAAGAAATGTATTTCTGTAGTTAAGAAAGCTTCAATTCCTACATAATGAATCAACCTCTGAAACTCTCCTTATGCCATCTTGCAATATAGCCTGTACAAAATTGACTAAAGATCAGTTGAACATGGAAAGCTAAATTTGTAGCAGAAATAGGAGATAGCAAATGGGCAGCATTCAGGTTTTGAAATAACCATTCCAGAGAATGAAACAATTGAAACCTGTTAGAGCCAAAGCCATGTCTTCAAAACAAGGCTATCAGTGGTATAGATAAGAAGGGGAAATGTGGTTCACTTCACTTTACAACTTATGTTTGTAGTGTTCAGCAAGACAGGAAAGAAATTATTTCTTCCCCCAGACTATCCAGTTATAGAAACCAAGCTATAGATGAAGACAAAAGTGCTCACTGGAAACTTTTAGACCAAAGGAGGGTGATATTTAACAAATAGAGAGAGAGGAGCTGTGTCCTGACGATAAATGATTTCACCAAAGCACAGCCTGATCTGAAAAGTGCAGTTTGAATCAGCATAATGACAAAGTAAGAGACAGCATCCCCTGCTGAATTTCAGTGTAGGTGGAGGACATTGCCCAGTGGGAATACAAAATTCTGCCAGAATAACTTATGGTAACAATTTGATAAGAGATTGGAAGGATCTAAATTAAACATGTTTGCTGTTTGATTTGGGGAACCAAAACTATAGCCTGCAAAAATAAAAGATTCCTATCACTCTGTCCAAGATTCTGTATGTACACCAGATTAGCACTGAAGATATCACACTGAAATCTGAGTAAGTTCTTTCTTCCTTGGTTTTCCCAACTGCAAAAAGCTTGACAGCTAGTAGATGGTCCTGGGACCATTGCAGCTGCAGTTCCCATAGCCCTTTGGGCAATGAGTCACAGCTATTTACTTAGTGTGGGGAGGAGAGATGCCAGTTTCCCAATTATGAGACCCTCAGTGAAGGTCAGGAATCAAATTCTAAAAGAACTGTTGGAACTCTGTTTTATTGTTATTGTGTATAATGACAGAATCTTTAAAGCCTGCCAGAGTTGCCGTCTGCCTTGTCTTAAATCAACAAAATAAAGACAAGAAGCCTTGTAAATAAAATACCTGAATTTCTCACTAAATACAGCTAAATTCGAAATTATATTCCTCTGTGAAACATGGCTCAATGCATCTCTCCCTGACTCCATTACCACAGTAAGATACTATCATGTTTACCGATCAGATCGTGAAATCCGTAGAGGAGGTGGTGTTGCTATCTTCTATAAAATGTCCCTACAACTAAAAAACATCCAAGTTACCCAGGAGCTTGTTATTCCTGAGACCATTATCTGTGAACTGTCCTTAAATATCACATTTCCGTTCTTACTATGTTACAGAGCCCCTGATTATGACATTGAACATGCAAACAAGCTAAATACACTACTAACATGGGCACCATCCTGCCCACACACTTTTATCTTTCTTGGTGACTTCAATCTACCTCATATTAACTGAACCCTTAATGAATGTACAACTGAACCCACACATGCAACCTTCTACAATGCAGTAACAAATCTGGGACTAGAACAACTAGTAACCAACAACACTAGACTTAATAACTGCCTCGATCTCATCTTCTTACCGAATACAAATTAAAGAACCCCTTTCCAACAGTGACCACAACATGATTGACTTTTGTCTCAACATACAACCACACAAAAATCATCACAATGACGGAATCCCCAATTATAACTTCAAAAAAGACAACTATGATCTTATAAACAACGATCTCTCATCCCTTGATTGGCAATTTCTATTCTCTGGATGCAATACTATAGAAGACCATTACAACATATTTTTACTTGAAGTCAAAAGAGTCATCAAACTATATGTATCATTAACAACTCCCAAAATCAGAAAAAACAAATTACCCAAAACAATAAGGAAGCTTCCATCCAAAAAGAAATCACAATATATACCTATTATCTTGTAAAAGGTTGTCTTGGCTTCCTTTCACACCCCTTGTAGTTTATTTTTTAAAAATTTTTTTTATTTATATTCAAATTTGTATACTGCCCCCTCTCTCTAAGGACTCAGGGCGGTGCACAGCCAGATAAAAACATATAAATACAAATACAATAATTTAAAATAAATTAAAATGATTAAATAGATTGGCATTAAGAATTAAAAGTAGGGCATTAAGAAAGTTAAAAACCATTTAAAAACCGAATTTAAAACCATTACACATAACTCTAGGCCAGACTGGCTAAATGGAATAGGTGAGATTTTAGTGCACGCCGGAAGGTCAATAGGTCGGGGACGGTCCTCATCTCCGGGGCAAAACAGTTTCTCAGAACTGTTTACCTAATGATTCTTGCACTCCTTCTTCAAGGTTATCACCCTACTTTTTTGCATCCAATTCATTTGTTCCGTGGAGTTATTGAATGCTTTGGAGTTAACTGTAGTTATTACATGTTGACCAATCAAACAGTTACTTCTGGGTGCTGCTGACCATGAGGTCAGAGTTGGACACCTTGATCATTTTCTGCCAGCACTAACATTCTCTTGCAATATTAGCTGAGGAAAAAGCTTGCTTGAAATTGATTGCTCCCTCCTTACCCTTCCTCCATGCCTCTGACCTATCAGCTATATTGGAGTAGCCTTGTTTGGCAGAATAGGGATCTGCAATGGGGACAGCAACATTTACGCTGGCATACTTTTCTGCTGCCTCAAGGACTGTAGTTAGCACTTTAAGACAATTGTCTGAAAGAACCCTATGGATATACTTGCTGGTCTTATGAGTTTGTCATAAGCACTATCAACATTAGATACTACAATAAAATAGTATCAATCTTGCTATTATAAAATGAAAGCTCATTTGCCATATCCCATGACTGAGATTGATTAAAGACAAAATTCTGTTTGTACTTAGTTATGAAACCTAGATTCAAACTGCAGGTATCATATTTTTTTCTTGTGATGTTTTGATTTCAATGATATTGATCACAAGATAGTGCAAATCATCTATGCTCCGCAGTGCATGTGTTTTATGCTTGACAGAGGTTTTTTTTAAAGGCAAAAGAAGACTGTCTCATATGCACACCACATTTTGAACCACAGATGGAAACAGCCAAATCAAGAACAACAATGATTTCTAAAATCTGAAGATCCATTTCCCATCAACCATTTAAAGGATTAACAGATTAACAGAGTTGGAAGGGACCTTGCAGTTCATCTAGTCCAATACTAGATGTTGAGACTCTAGAAAAAGTACAGAGAAGAGCAACCAGGATGATTAGGGGAGACTAAAACATATGAAGAACGGTTACAGGAACTGGGCATGGCTAGTCTAGTGAAGAGAAGGACCAGGGGAGACACGATAGCAGTCTTCCAATATTTATGGGGCTGCCACAGAGAGAAAGGGGTCAATCTATTTTCTAAAGCACATGTAGGCCAGACAAGGAATAATGGATGGAAACTGAACAAGGAGAGATTTAACCTGGAAATAAGAAGAAACTTTCTGACAGTGAGAACAATCCACCCATGGAACAGCTTGGCCATGGAAGTTGTGGGAGCACCATCACTTGAGACTTTCAAGAAGAGATTGGACTGCCATTTGTCAGAAATGATATAGGGTCTCCCGCTTGAGCGGGGGGTTGGACTAGATGACCTATAAGGTCCCTTCCAACTCTGATTATCTGTTATCTGTTAATACCCCACATACACCCAAGCAGGAGACCATACACCATTTCTGATAGATGACAGTTCAGTCTGCCAGCTTCACAAATCCTTCAGCTCTTGCTTCCTTCTCTGTCAAAGCTTCTGCCCAAGAATGTCAAGATGGTAGGTGATAATTCACCAAAAGAAATCTGAGCTGTTTTGAAAAGTAATTTTCAGTTTATCCAGTGGTTCTGCTTTGAATGGGAAGTTCTGGAGAGAATTGCTATCTTCAAGATAGAATTCAGCAACAGTGAAGAGATTTTTTTTTTAATTTGCATTTATATGCCGCCCTTCTCCGGAGGCTCAGGGCGGCTTACAGTCTATGGAGCACCATGCTAAGTGCTTGGCAATAGCCTTCATTCCATTGTATATGCCTGCTTATTACTAGGGCTTTTGGCCCCCCCAAGCGGCATTTTTACAAAGTCAGCTTATTGCCCCCAACAATCTTGGGTCTTCCATCCCCGAGAGGATGGAAGGCTGAGTCAACCTTGAACCTGGTGGGATTCAAACCTGCACTAATTGCAGGCAGCTTGCACTAAGTGCTAGATGATTAACATCAGCCTGCACCACCAAGGCCCTTTCTGGCTACCTTGCAGAATGCATTTTTGGCTTGTCAGCCCCCCCCCCCCTCCAGAACACAGCCACATCTAAAGTATCTTATTATGTATACATTTTCAGTTATCAAATGCTGGGTGCTGTTTATGAAGCCCATGTGATATTTATGAGATCCCCAAATCAGCTTATTCTGTCAAATTAAAGAAATGCATTCATTTCTATCTGCTGAGGTATTAAAACAATAACCACATAAAAGACATTGTTTGGGAGTAATTTAAGTCTTCCCCACTTCTCCACCAATGAAGTCTAAAATGGCTCCCAAGTTACACCCAAAACACATGTTTGAAGTAGCTGAGAGAATATCAGGTATCTCATATGGTGCAGTGTTCTGCTTCGGAGTTCATTAATGGCATGGCTGATAACAATCTGATAAGTTTGCAACTATAATCAGAAGAACAGCAGCTACGTGTGCTGCTAGATTAGAAATTAAAAGACTTATTAATCCTTATGCTTCAGATTATAAGATGATAGCCTGCTGCACTAGAGGGAAATCAGTTCAATGTGCACAGCTTGGGGGCTCTATAATTAGAGGCTAAGCAGAACTTTATGTCTTCCTTGGAACCATAAGAAATTGTCTACGATTAGGGCCGGAGAGCAAGAAAACACAAAAACAAAATTGGCTATTGATCCACTCTAGTACATTCAGGCCATTGTGGAAGAGGAGTATCCCAGTTTACAAGGCTTAAGAGTCCTCATGACTTTATTCTAGCATGAATCTTGTCAGCAACATTGTTATAGTGATCTCACCATAATAAATTCAAGCAATAATGAGATGTAATTACAGTTATGATTATTGCTTTATAATTAGAATGTTTGTTATAAAATGGCAGTGGGGACTGCTGCTAATAGTGTTGGTGGTGGATTAATTCCCAGAGTCTTTCTGTTTCAGACTGAAAATAAGTTGAAGCATAAAAATGGGATGCAAAAGAAGCTGCAGTATTTCCTCTTCTTTGGACTTTTGGAATTCTAATCCAGATTGGTTTCCATAAGCTTATACCAGCTATAATTCAAGAAACTGCTATCAAGCACCTAACAGGTTCTCTCTCTGGATTTCAAAAAATACATCTATATTTGTTGTCTGGTTTGACGTGGTAGCACACACATGACATTTTACCCAGTATAAAAAAAGATTTCTAATTTTTTAAAAAACTCAAATAACAGAATGAAAGAAGAGAAGAGGAAAAAACCAGAGCAGAAGACATTTCCATGAAAGAATTTAAGAAGGCAGAATATTTCCTTCACTCACAAAGAGAGAACTCAACTAAATCTAATTATTTTTATTAAATGCTTTAAACATTACAGCTATTGGAAGCAGAAGTTGCAATATTGCTTCACATGTGTAACATTTCTGTATCAGAAAATGGTATAGCTATCACTCTCAGATCTCCTCAGATTTAGAAAACATTTCAAAAACAAAAAGTATTAGGTCTTTGAAGCTCACTCGTCACCAACACCAATCTCAGGAGAGAAATGAGGAACTCCACTAAGTCAATACAAATTCTTCAAATTGTCATCTGAATAACTAGCAGCACAAAAAAAATTGTCCTGTACCACCAAGCCTAGGATCCATGAAGGACATTGTAGTTCCAACTGGGCATGAAGGAATGAAGTCCTTCTTCCAAGCAAATTCATTTCAAGGAAATAAATAGAAGCTTCACTTCCTGGCATGGCTCCTTGGACATTTCCTGGTAAAACAAATGGAAATCACATACAGATAGTCCTTGACTTACAGTCGCAATTAAGCCCAAAATTTCTGTTGCCAAGTGAGACATTTTTAAATGAGCTTTGCCCCATTTTACAACCTTTCTTGCCACCGTTGTTAAATGAACTACTACAGTTGTTAAGATAGTAACAACTGGCTTCGCCCATTGACTTTGCTTGTTAAAATGTCATAAAAAGTGATCACAGGACACTGAAACGGACATAAGCATGACCAATTACCAAGCTTCTGAATTTTGATCACGTGACCATGGGGATGCCACAGTGGTTGTAAGTGTGAAAAATGGTCATAAGTCACTTTTTTCAGTGCCATTGTAACTTTGAATGGTCACTAAATGAATTGCTTTAAGTCAAGGACCACCTATATGCACTTTTGCTATGTGTAGCCACCAACAATTCTGTGTGTGTTTTGGAGGTCTAACTAAATTTTATTTTGATGATTGGATTTTTATGCTGCCAAACTCCAATCCCCTCTAGTGCTTAATGCATGTTTCCATTTTTCTTTCAATTAATCACAGGTGAATCTGACAGGGTGCATATGCTTTATTGTTCTGAAGACAATGAGATAAATTTGAACCTTCTCTCCACATGGAAGGAAAACCAGTTCCCTTTGTTTTGAAGGCTGAAGGCCACCCTTGTTTTGAATGTGCACTCCTGATCTTACTTCACATATGTATGCACTCAGTGCCTGGTTGTGACTTAAAAAGAGTGCCTTAATATTTCTCAAAAACTAATTTTAAAAAAATTATCTTGATTCAAAGATAAGAGCCTGGAGACAAAATATATGAAGAACAATTGCTGGAATTGAGTGTGGCCAGTCTAGAGGAAAAAAAGGACTAGGGATGACAGTAGGGAAGACAGTATTCCAGTATGTGAAAGGCTGCCACAAAGAAGGGGGAGACAACTTAATTTCCAAAGCACCAGAAGGCAAGACAAGAAACAATGGATGGAAACTAATCAAGGAGAGAAGCAACCTGGAATTAAGGAGAAACTTCCTAACAGTGAGGGCAATTAACCAATGGCACAGCTTGCCTTCAGAAGTTGTGAGTGTTTCATCACTGGAGGTTTTTAAGAAAAGACTGGACAGTCACCTGTCTGAAATGGTATAGAATCTCCTGCTTGAGCTAGAAGACCTCCAAGATCCCTTTCAGCTCTATTCTGAATGATTGATTGTTTGATTGATTGATTGAATGAGTTGTCCAAAAATTGCCTATCTGATTTTGTGCTAAAAGAAAGGCCAGAATTCAGAGTCTAATTTCTAACCTTATCCACTAAACCAAACCAGCTCTGTTTGTACTTACTGCTTTGTCATTCCTATTCCACACTTTCTTACAAATGCTTCTACTGTAACGTTGTCCTTCTTAAAGCTTTTTTTTTTTTTTAGTTTTCTAAAATTTCAGTAATGGGAGGTCTTCTGGTTCTTAAGATTCTGTGCAGTAATTGGAATAAAAACTATTCTTTTTAATCACTATGACTGAAAATGAAAAATAACATGCATATTTTCTGTTACTTTAGATTTAGTTTTTAGCATATTTGATTTAGTGAAGCCAAAACCAATTATCTATTTTCAACTTTTGATCAATAATCTTTGTGACCCTCATACATATAATGATCATAAAATCTACATGAGAAAGTTCACATTTTTTTGCCGTATATTGTAATTCATTAACTCATATTTAGAATCTGCTTTCAGTTACATAGTGGAAAGTGAGCATTTCTTTTATGTTATTGCTTTGTGGAAAAGAGTTAGTCGATATGTTAATATATGTATGTTCAACTATATTCCTCCCCTCCTATACATATACATAATTTTCACCTTTCTAAAAATGACAAAAAAATGGACACTGTGGGAGAATTCACATGAGAAAGTATAAGAGTTGCCTGGGAACCTTTAGCTTTAAAGGAATATGGATGTTCTCTCAGCTCCTGATATACTCACTGCCTGATTAATGGAGACACATCAGTTCACCCAGGCATACCAGAATGCCAGAAAGATAGATTTAATAAGCAACTGGTTTGAGTCTAAATTCTTGGATGGACTGAACACAGAATAAAACTCGACAGGGTGTGAGATTGCACTGTGGTTATATTGGGATGTTGCCTACTTCTTGGTCATTCTTTAGAGCATTGGCTTCCATGCATTACTATTAAAATAAATGCTTAGGACCTTGGAGGGAGATTTTATTTATAAACAGGAGTATGAAGCAAGTCTTCTAATACTCTTTTTATGCTAGTGGACCAATTAGTCAAACAATCAAATCTTTATCATAGCTACTGTCAAGACTAGAATTAAAGATAACAAAACCAACAAAACTTCTGCAAAAAATTTTTTGCAAGATAAAGTTTATTTTATAAAGCTTATTACTGACTCCATCTATTGAAGAACCAGCTTTTGTGTAATCTATATATCTTCCCAGAACTATCCTACAGCAGGTACGGAAAGAAAAAAATTGACATATGGAAAAGCTCACAGGGAGACATAATTAGCAAATTTTAAATGATTGTTATTGGTTTTGAATGAGCAATTGATATATGCCTTCAAGGTACAGATTCAATGAAACATGCATATTTCTTCATAGCTAATTAGGCATAAGTAAATGGAAAGACAATAACAAGCTAAGATGAAAGAGGCAATGTTGCATATTTTTCATGCAATATTTCAACTGATTCCTCCACATATATTGGATTCCCAGCCACTAAGCTATTAGAATATTGTTCTTTATATCCTTGTTGCATGTACACCCCCTCCCTATGAAAAGTAGAGTAGGGGTGTCAAACTCCAGGGATTGGATCCAGCCCACAGGGTACTTAGATCTGGCCCATGGTCCTTTGCTTGGAAAGAAGCAAAGGACCAGTCTGCGGTGCCTCTGCCAGCAAAAACAGAGCTTGAGCCCGAGCTCCATTTTTTCTGGCAGAGGGCTAGCAAAAAAAACTAAGAAAAAACAAAAGAAGGGACAGGAAAGGAAAAAGGGAAAGGGAAAAGAAGGAAAGCTGGGAAGAGAGCAAGGAAGGAAAATAAGGAAAGAGGAAGGAAGGAGGAAGAAAAGAGAAGGAAGGAAAAAGAAGAAAAGGAAGGAAGATAGATTAAAATGAGAGTGAGGGAAAACTTGGGGGAAGTGCTGCCTTAGTGCTTGGCCACCACAGATGCTCCTAACACAAATGATGTCGAGCTGGCCACGCCTACCCTGGCCATGGCCCTCCCTTGCCCCCTTAAGGTCAAACACAACTCTGATGCAACCCTAAGTGAAATCGAGTTTGACATCTTGACTTAGAGCCACTTAGGGGAAGACCTTGAGAAAAGTCCAACTCTTTGATTCTGCAAAATTACCATCTGGATTTTTGTAGGCCAGATATGGCAGTTCTAATTCAATATCAAAAGAAACTGTCAACCATTAATATAAATTACATTTTCCCATTTGCTATCAAGACTCAGAAAACTAATTCTGAGTAGCAGTTTTTCATTGGCTTCCAACAACTATACTGCAGGTTAAATATTTCCTCAAATCAAGCTGAAATTCAAATGATTACATTGACCCAATCATCTCCTTTCCTCCCTTTCTCTCTCTTCCAAGAGTATGTAAGAGATTTGACATTACTTATTCCAGGATTTCTTTTTACTTCTATCTCTACAGTCCTACTATTGGTCTCCCATTCAAGAAACAATCAGATCTTCTCTCACACAAACATATATATTCAGAATAAATACAGGTTTGAGTTCTGCCTATCTGATCTTAGCTCCTTGCAGATGGGGTGGACTACAATTCCTAAGGCATTTCCCCCCCGCCCTGTTTTTTCTTGGAAAATGTTTTGCTTCTCATCCAAGAAGCTTCTTCAGCTCTCAGACGTTACTATAGTTGTTGAGTTCGCTGGTTGCAAACTATGAACACCATCTGGAGGGCCCTAAATTTATAAAGACTATTTTAGTCTTAGGCAAAGATTTAAAGTCAGAAAGGAACAACATGACAGAGCAAATTAAGCCGACAGTACCTAGGTTTCCTGGAAAAAAAATCCAGTAAACTCAGTTGGATCTAATTCTGCATAAATATCTATACATGGGGTGAGCAAACCACAGGCTATGAGGTCCATAAACCAATACAATCACACTTTCACTGACATTTACAAAAATAGTGAGTCAGATCATTAGTTTTTTTAGCAGCATGATTTCTTGTGGAGTTTTTGGCACAAATTTAAATTTGCATTTTAATAAACCATGATTTCCGCAATGGGAAGAATCAATTTATTTGTTTATTTGCTGAGGCCCAATTCCAAAATCTCTCAATGGCTCACAATACACCAAAACCTTTTAAAAACAGTGTAACAGAGGCAAATAAACAACAAAACAGCAATGCCAAACTAGTTGGACTATGTAGGTAAAAGGTGCTTCAGATCTAGAATAGACACACTTGCCAATTCTGTCTATTATTCCATTAAGAAGTTACACCCCCAATGCACTCACATGGAAGTTACTTTACCTTTGGAAAATATGTGTTTAATTTATGGAAATGGCCTCCTTAATGCAATTCAGAATTGTAAAACAGTCTATAAATATATCAGGCAGCAAAAAGTTTCAAAAGATTTCACTTCAATGAAAGTTCAGATTAAACAGCCTTTCCAAACTGCTGCAAGAAAGAATAGTAACATACACAAACTTCATTTAATAAGTGAAGTAATACTATTGCTTCATATTGCTCCAAGCCCATCCTCAGTAGTTCTCGAAGATGAAAGAGGCTTTCGCACATGGACTGTGAAAGTGAAAGCACTGGATGAAACTTTAAATGATGCAACCAAGGAGACATCAGAACATTTCTTCACTTTGTCAAGAAAAATCATATCATCTCTGTGAAATGAAGCACCTTATTTAGCTTCCTTGTGAAGGCCTAAATTCTACCTCATACTGCAAAAATAATGTACAGAAAGGACACAATGGCAAAACGTTTTTAGAAGTCTTTCTGAATTCAAATGATATGTGAAGTGCAACACATTCAATAATGACTTTAAATTTTTACCTTCAGTTTTAATGGGCAAATGTATCGAGATATTGTATAAAACCCATGAAATTAAAATTATTGTTGTCGCTTCACTATTGATGTTGTTACAGTAACTACTGACTGTTACTCCTATTAAATTTGGGAATATATGGCTATTCCTTAGGATGAAATGAGGAGTATATGAAGGAGTTGTGAAGAGAATAAGTGGGCTGTACAATGTTTATTTTTGCATATGAAGTTGAAAAAAAATCACAAAGTGTGTGTAGTCATCATAGTCTTATTGATATGAGCAGATATTTTATCGGTCCAACCTTTTTACTTCATGCACCTCAGTACAGTAAAGTTTACTGCTTTCACCCAACAACACTGACATTTGAAGGAATAGATCATTTGCTGACAGGAGGGGAGCGACTCAAGAGGTTTATAAGTTAAATTTAATCCTTCAGACGGCATACTAGCTGTCAAATTAAAATATTCACCAAAGCAATTAAATGCCAAATGTAAAACAATTCTTGCTTGGATTTTCAAGGCTGCTTAAACATAGTCATAAAAGCATCAGTATGACAAAAAGTAGACAGCATAATGTTTCTGAAGAAAGACTTAAGAAATCAAGGTTGTTATTTAGAACAAAAAGTGTCTACAAATCTCCAGTTATGGTATGGCAACACAATGCCCCCTAAACCATCTAATAACTTGATCCCATGTGAAAAAACTTGACTTGATCGAATTAAAGGTTCCCCAAAGAGCCTCTTCCAAATAATCTTATTTAAACAAAGACACGACTAATGAAATCCCGACAACATCCTTATAATTCCTTCAAGGGTCATTAAGAAGGTGAGCAGCTGATAGTTAATTTGAAATTTGCTAGCTAGAACCAGGACATATAAATGGCCTTCCTTACGCAACAACACTCTCTTCAGTTTCCTCCAAGGAGATTGGTAAAATGGGAGGATAAGAGAGAGCCAAACTGGAAACTGCTTGGAGGGAGGGAGGGAGTTTGCCAGAGAACGACCATGCACAAGGACCCAAAGATTTCTTTACAATCCTTCCTGGAATATGGATGTGATACTAAGAAATAAAGACAAGGTAAAAAGTACTTAGCTTGATGTATTGATTTTATTTGGAACTATCTCTGTGTGAGATTGTTGCCTTTCCTTCTTTCCTTACATTTCCCCTTTTTCCGTAAATTCAATTTTACATCTAGAGATTTGATTCCCTTGGTTTTATAGAAGTAATTCCTTCTTCATTAGCAGGACAGCATAGTTATGCAATTATCTCTTATATACTTGCAGAAGGATTATTAAATTCTATGATTTGGGGCTTTGGATCATAATTTTTTTTTCTGTTTTACTAGAGATGTACCACAAGCTGAATCCCTAACCAGAGAAGCCAATAACTTTCCAGATGAACAGACTAGAGAGTGTTCGGAGGTTCAGCCTAATTGTGACAACTTTCATATTTGACTTCTACTGAGCAAAATTAGGAAGAAGTCTGCTAGGGAGATTTAAATTATCTCTCCATCCACTTTATAACATCAACTTAAAGCTTCATAAATCCAAACCTAGTAGAATTTAGAGATAGAGGTAATTAGTTGTGCCTACCAGCATGCTTTGAACTGCCAGAAATACATGTCTGAACTTAGGAAAAGTAATACTATAGAACCAAATAAATTGCTCTATTATAATTAATGTTTTAATATTTGCTAGCTAGAAGTTTCAGTTGATGAGTAAGAAGTCCTTTTGGATCAGAACAAAATTGCACATAGTCCAGCATTTCTCACTAGCACAAGCCCAGCATATTCCACTATTGGAGTGATATGGTGGCTGAACATCCTTGAGTGAAATTAGTGGTCCTCATGACCATTGAGGATGCTGATCAAATCTTGTTATTAATTTCATTGTTCTGAGTCACTGCTAAATGGCAGTATTTACTTGCGTATTTTTAAATGTACTTAAATGTCTTCCAAATCCATTTTAACTCTGTGAGGAGAGATTGGTACAGTGGTAACAAAGGAAATTAATCAGGTACCAGAGGGAAGGAGATAGAGGTGGGATTCTGCCGATTCGGACTGGTTCAGGCGAACCAGTAGTTCCGGTGATCATTTGGCCCCGTCCACCCACCCTTGTTCTTTCCCATGCTTTATTTCCTTGTTTTGGACCACAGCTGATTTGCACAGCAGAGTGGTTTTGCTGTGCCTCAGCTGTTTTACTCACCAAGGCTGCAGGAGAAAGTAAGTATTATAGCTGAACATGGGCTTTTTTAAATGGTGTGCATGCGCGTAAAGCACACGATCACCGAACTGGTTGTTACACTGGTTGAATTGCACCACTGGAAGGAAACACACACTAAAACACCAAATCAAGCTGTTTGCTATCGTTCTAAATCTATATATATAGTGAGAGGCGTGGGAAGATATATATATGTGTGTGTGTGTATTACTTTCCTCTATCCAAGGCTGATTCACAGATAGAGTGCTTACTCACTCTTTTCAAATACCAATTTTCAATTATTAAATGATTGAATCCAAAAGCGATTTTAAAAGTGAAGGTTTAGTCAAAGTTAGTACCTTTACCTGTATCTGTATCTTTAAAAGGCTAAGTCTGCTGTTTTTTCCTCCACTCCTTGCCATTTTACTCATGAGAAAACCACAAAATTCCATCAAGAGGAGAACAATTCAGGATGCAGGTGGATAGTCTCTCTTCCCTTGTTTATGCAGAGTGGCTTCACTGGCCAGAAACCATTACCAGCTGCCATTCACTGCCACAGCACTATCGTCACTCCTTCAGAGATGCTTGGTCCACCATAGAACTTCACTTTTGATCCTCCCTGTTGGACTTCCATATGGAACTAAAATTAGTGTCTTCTAATGAACCCATTTTTAGGGAATTGATGTGCACCTGTATGCTGCCTCAGGCATGATGTTTTTATTGTTGCTTTTCATTTGCTGTTCACTGCCAAGAATCTTGTATCAAGGAATGCACCATACAAATCAAATAAATTGGGGGGAAAACCCATTATGAAGACAAGGGAATAAATAATTGTTGTCAGAGAATGCTCATATTATATTAAGTGCAAGTGGGAAAAGGCCCACAGTGGCATCTGAAAAATTCACAAGGGGGAGAAGGAAAGTAAAACATTTTCCTAATCAAATTCTAAGTGTTATCGTTGAGTATACACGTAATGCTTCTAACCTTGGTTACCAATTACGGGCTTCTTATTCTTCATTACTTTGTCCAACTACATTTTAAATCTGTCTGAGCTACTGGCTGATCTTACAGCTTATGGCAGCAAATCCCATATGACAACCACAGCAGCTTTTAAATCTCAAAAAGAGATGGAGAGTTTGCTTGCTGATCTTCCATTTTATAGAAAGTATAGGTTCATTTTATTAAAAAAAAAAAAAGAAAACAGTTTCTCCCCCCCCCTTTTTTTTTTTTTTTTGTTCTTACTTTCTGGAAGACATCTCAGAATAGGAAAATGCATTGAAAAGAGACAATCTTAATTGCAAAGTGCTTGGGGCAAAACTAGTATCTCTCTGTGTGGTTTTTTTCTTTCTTTCTTATTTCAGTCTTCATTTTTAGTTTTATATATTTTTTATCCACTGATCCAAAATATAAATATATTGGTTGCTTTGTTAAAGCAGCTTTCAATCTTCAGGGATATAGCTTTAGATAAAAATTCACAAACCTAATTTTTAAATTCCAAGAATTATTTCCTTACCATTGGGTTCATCTCAATAAGGTAGCAGCAAAATTAAAAACAGTGCCTCTTACCTGTCATTTCTTCTATTATTTATATCTTGGAGCAAATACAGTAAATAAATTATGTAAAAAGAGAACTTGGGTTCAACTAGAATCAGCAGCTGTTTAGAAGGGCACCAGGGGAATTCATAGAACGTCTGGTCCAGCACTGAGGGCTGCACTCTCCATCTGCTCTGGAATTTTTCTGCAGCTTCCAAGCTAGATGCAGAGCAATGAATGAAAACAGAAGCAGTTTGATTGTTCAACTCTATTAACTCTTCAGGTGCTTTTGAAGCCACCACTTTGTGAATGTTTCACTGGAACATTCACTCTTGTAGCAAAGAGAGAAAAAGAAAATAGTCCCTACAATTCATAACTATCTTGTGCCTTTCTTAATTAACCGAACCAGCTAAATTGCCCTTGTGAATAAGTCGATATAGGACATAAGAGAATTAAGTGCCCCCATTAGCTGAGTGAAATAATACTGGAATTTAGATGCAGAAAGCTCAGATTCAATTCTTGGCATGGTCAGGTAGGAATCTTAAAAAGATTCATATTTGAAAACTAGAGAGATGGTGCATTATAATGTAGCTTTCTATGTTCCCATGGTTCTAAATCTCCCATGCTCAACACAGGTTTTTATTCATGGCATAATAGGATAATAGAAAGCCCATTAATAACTACACCTTTTTTAAAGGCTAATGGTAAAATATTATCAAACTAGAAAGTCACCAATTCCTTCTGCAAATATTCATTTTGTTCATGTGGTTGATATAAAAAATTTCATGTCCTCAATGTACCCAGAATGTATGTTTCTAAAAATCTAGGTGCACCTCAGAGGTCAGCAGCATTTTCAAATATTGGGGACTATCATACATTTTTTAAAAAATGATTTAAAATAGTCAAAGTATTTTCAGATCTATTGTGAATGTGCAGGTGTCTTTTCCAGATCTGGTCTTCTTGCAATTTCATCTATGTATAAGCCAGTCAGAATTACTGTGTCTGTGAAAGGCAAATCGTTATTAAAGACTTGTTCTCTGTTCTTAACAATCCTCAAGGGAGTTTTATACTCATTTTTCCCATCTAACACAGACCTACTTTCCTACTTCAGCACATACATTTATTACTGGAACACTGTAGAATATTGCAGTTCCCTTATTAACTCTTTTAGCTAACATTGTTCCCCTATTTTAAATTGTTTAAGGTTTCTAAATTTCCTCTGAGATTCAGTACTCTTCCTCCAACATTTCTTACATTTGTTTTTTCTTTTTAATCTTTGATTAATTGTTGCTACTCTTCATAGTGTTGTTGCTTATATTGCCTAACTTCTTCTATAAGGTTATTGTTACAGGTTCTAAAATCTTAGCTATGGCTTAAAGAGTGATTTAATAAAAACATCAATCAATAAACCTAGCTTTAAAAATGATATCAAAAGCCTGCAACCTTTACTTAAGCATTCAACATGTCACTTCAGAAGTGGAAGGGAAGAAAATTAAATAAATATTAAAATAAAAGTTTAGGAGCAATCAGAAAATAGGTGAGGGTTTTCAATAGAACTACTGGAAAATTTAACCAGTTTGGTTAAATTTTTCCAGCTAGACTTTTTTTTTTTTTTTGGAGACATACGGTATAAGTATAATTCATAATTTGGAGCCTTGTTCATTGCATAAAGATCTGCAGAACAATTCTGCACATTGGTGTAATCACGAGGAGAATGAGACCAAGGAGAGAAATGAGTTGCAGCTAGACAACTACCTAAATGTATTTAGAACAGCAAAAGCCTAATTACAATAATATCTATAAATTCTTTTTCTGGTTTCTCATTTTTTTTTTAAATGACAATTTTTCTAAATGAAGGCATAAATATAAAAGAAACAATAAATGAAAACCTAAAATAATAATATATATTAGTTCACATAGATATAATTCATATACCACATTAAATCATAATGTGCCTTGTTTTGTTTGGGCTTAGCTTATTCTGTGAATCCAACCATGGTTTATTAAACAAACCATAGACTAATGTGACCAAAGGAAATAAATAAATAGCAAAATAATACAGCAGGAAATACGCTTATAAATATACATTTAGCAGGTATCTCTCTCCAAAATTATTGATTGGATATTCTGCTGACCTCACTGAAGCATCTATCCTGATGTCAAAGTTGAAGAAATATTCAGTTGTCTGTTTGATTAACTTCAGTTATCAAATGGAGAAGGCACAAAATGTCTGGCCAACATAGAGGAATGCCAACTAGCTCTCTCCAGAATATAATTACCAGGCTTCTGGCAAAAGGAAACACGTCCTCCTTTTTGTCCTCATGTCCTCCAACTGTCAAACTTAGCCTTAAAATCAAATGTCTGGCTGCTAAGTGCCTTTTACATATATCTATAACTGAATGAATACTGTTGTGAAAACATATATCTACAGTATGTGTTCACAATGGCAATCATTCAAACTTTCATGTACTATGATCTTGTAAATTGTCTGTTTCTTTCTTTCCCTCATCAACAGATTTAACAAGAAATTTCCTGTTGGAATCAGGAGATAAATTATTTCTTGATTCCAACACCTTCAGATCTGTGATTATTGTAATCTGTAGGCCACATGACTTGTTATACATTTCTATGGTGAAATTTGACAAATCAATTCTACATTATTTCTAGCATATGTTCTTGAAAATAAAGCTGGAGAAAAGTAATTTCATAGACATGTAAGCCTAAGTACTTTTTTTATAGTTTTTCAGTGTTGTTTTTTATTGTGAATGCTAAGAAAGTTTAACAGTTAAATGTGTCCTCCTATTCCTGCTGTTTCCTTTCCCTTTCAGTGTCCATGTCTTTTTTTGACCATTCAGTTGTCTTGCAACCCTACTCAGAGGCATCTATGGGGCAGATCCAGGATGCTAAAATGGTAGACACAATAAGATGAATGAAGCCCCACTCCTTAGCACAGCACTTATAATGAAGTGCTGTCTTTCAATTACCCCGTTTCAGCAACCATTTTATTATTGTCGACTTACTTATGGATGCTTTTGGCTGTATCATATGCCTCAAATTCTAACTGGCATATCCAAGGCTTCTTGGTGCTCTATCAATATTCTTTAATAAATGCTTGGTAATAAAGTCAGAAACAATCCAAAACATTTCATTTGCTTCACACTAGGAAAAGCACTATAAAGTGCCCCCACATCCTTAAGAAACTGGATCTCCAAAGAAAACAGTTGTTATACTAATTAAAAGAGCCTAGTTAAAGGAATGAAAAGGCATTATTCATCTTAGTAAAAGCAGACACCTGCAGGCCATCTATTATTGTGAAGGTTTCCAATAGAACTATTGGAAAATTTAACCAGTTTGGAAGAATAAAAGCCAAGACAATTACAACAGAAACAATAGCACTACAATGCAAATCACTGCAACTCATCGCAAACAACACAATACAGAATCCATGTAATATAATAATGCTAGTTAAGAAACACCAATGCATTATTAATCAATCAATAAACCCAATCAATGATTGTTAACAATAATCCAAGAACATTTCAACACCAAGGCTGTTTAGCACTGCAAAGTACTGCTTTTCTGCAAAATTTGAAAACAGAATAAACAGAGGCTCTCCACTGCATATTGATATTATATTATCCAGCCAGTGTTTTCCCTGGGGCCAGGATTACTGCACATTGTTTCTTCAAATAAGTCACAATATCTGATTGCCCAGTAAAAAGTTAAATCAAACAAAAATGTTCTATATCCAAGTTATTTCAGGCCTTCCTTTCTATGTCACTATTTTGAGGATACTTAATCAGCATGTAAAATGTAAGAATAGGTAAGGATAGTAAATACTATGGAACGAACATATAAAAAAGATAAATCTGAGAAATAAAAATATAGCAATAAAATAAATCACTTCCTAAAAGCAGTTAAGGAAAGGAGTATTCTCTCTACAGATGTAAATGAATTCTGGATTTTTATGTGGAGTTTTATGAGATTTGTCAAAACATACATCACCCTGCGGTACAAACAGGAACAGAAAATTCTGTTAAATTCAGTCTTTCTATTGTCAAAAAGGATTCAAACACAAATAAACCATTTACTTGTAAGAGATGGATATAAAAAAAAATTATATTTTTAAACATGGGCTTCTGGCCTTTCACATCTATAAGCATAATACATGCCTTTTTTTCCCTACCATGTATTCTCTCTTTTATACCATCATTCATCTTTATATACATTTTTCATGTCCCCAGATTGAACAAGATCTTGAAAAGTCTATATTTTATGAAAGTTGCCAAGGAACATGCATGGGGTTGTTTTTTTTTTGCATATTTTTCATCTAATGGAACAAATATTGCTTTGCTTTAAGCCAAGGGTCTTCAAACTTGACAGCTTTAAGACTTGTGGACTTCAATTCCCAGAATTCCTCCTCCAGTCATGTTAGCTCAGGAAGTTTGAAATTCCCTTGCTTTAAGCAGACATAAAAATGTAACAATTACAGCATATGCTTTCACAGAATTAATAAATGGCAAGAAATTCAGCCAAGAAAGGTACCTCTAATTGTCTCCTACATTCCCCAATGTTGATATTTGCTTGCTTCAAGATGAATGTCAGAAACTATTTCTGAAAACTATGTATTTATTTATTTATTTATAAAATTTTTATACCGCCCTTCTCCCTAGGGACTCAGGGCGGTGTACAGCCAATCCAAAACCCCGACAATGATACAAAAGTTAAAAAGAGATTAAATTGAATATTTGGCCGAATATAAAAGCCCACCCCACCCCCTTAAAACCCCCAAATTAAAATTATTAAAAAGCAATGGAGACAAATTAAAACCCTCTCTCAGCCCAGGCTGGCCTGCTCGAAAAGCCAGGTCTTCAGCGCGCGCCTGAAGGACCTCAGGTCCATGCCGGTACGCAGTTCCGGTGGCAGAGTATTCCAGAGGGCAGGGGCCGCCACAGAGAAGGCTCTACCCCTCGGGACCGCCAGGCGACACATGGCAGCCGACGGAACCCGGAGAAGGCCCTCCCTGTGTGCACGCACTGGCCTGCTGGAGATCACCGGTAGGATGCGGTCCTGTAGGTAACCTGGCCCAATGCCATGGATCGCCCTAAAGGTCAGAACCAGAACCTTAAAGCGAACCCGGAGAGCCACCGGCAGCCAATGCAGCTCGCGCAGGAGAGGCGTCACGTGGGCGCTACGTGACGCCCCCATGATCACCCGCGCGGCTGCATTCTGCACCAGTTGGAGTCTCCGGGTGCTCCCCGCAGGGAGCCCCATGTAGAGGGCATTACAATAGTCCAGGCGAGAGGTGACAAGGGCCTGAGTGACCGTGCGCAGGGCGTCCCGATCCAGAAAGGGCCGCAACCGGTAGATCCGACGGATCTGATGAAATGCCCCCCTGGAGACGGCCGCGACATGGTGTTCAAGCGACAGCCGCACATCCAGGAGGACTCCCAGATTGCGAGCCCTCTCTGTGGGGGGCAAAATTTCCCCCCCAATAGCCAGCGACGGAGTCAACTGGCTATATCGGGGCGCCGGGAACCACAGCCACTCGGTCTTGGATGGGTTGAGCCGGAGCCTGTTCCCGCCCATCCAATCCCGCACGGCCTCCAGGCACCTGGACATAGCCCCCACAGCATCGTTGGGGTGGTCCGGGGTGGAGATGTATAACTGAGTGTCATCTGCATACAGATGACACTTCACCCCAAGACCACGGATGATCTCGCCCAGCGGTTTCATATAGATGTTGAACAAGAGAGGGGAGAGAACCGACCCCTGAGGCACCCCACAAACCAGGGGCCTAGAGGTGGACCTCTCCCCTCCCGCCAACACAAATTGCGAACGGTCGGAGAGGAAGGAGGAGAACCATCGAAAGATGGTTCCCCCAATTCCCAACCCCTCCAACCGTCGCAACAGGATACTATGGTCGATAGTATCGAAAGCCGCCGAGAGATCTAATAGGACCAAGACAGAGGAGAACCCTCTGTCACGAGCCCTCCAGAGATCATCAACCAACGCGACCAATGCCGTCTCAGTGCTATGCCCAGGCCTGAAGCCCGATTGGAACGAATCGAGGTAAGTTGTTTCCTCCAGGTACTGAGGAAACTGACGTGCCACCACACTCTCAACAACCTTCGCCACAAAGGGAAGGTTGGAGACTGGACGGAAGTTATTTAAAACAGCTGGATCCAGGGAAGGCCTCTTGAGGAGGGGCCGCACCACCGCCATCTTCAGGGCGGTCGGGAGCGACCCCTCTCTCAGAGAAGCGTTGATAATCCCCTGGAGCCAGCCTCGTGTCGTCTCCCTGGCGGCCGAAACCAGCCAGGAAGGGCACGGGTCCAATAAACAGGTGGTGGCATTCAGACTCCCCAGCAACCTGTCCACACCCTCGGCGGTCACAGGATCGAACTCCCCCCAGATAACATTCACAAGACCTGCCCCGGACACCTCCCCCGGGACCATCCAATTGGAGTTAAGCCCCTCCCGGATCTGAGCGATTTTGTCATGCAGGAATCGAGAAAACTCCTCTGCTCTACCCTGCAAGAGGTCATCCCGCGCTCTCGGTTCAAGTAGAGAGCGGGTCACTCTAAACAGGGCTGGATTTCCTGCCGACGCAATAAGGGCGGAGAAATACGAGGATTTCGCCGCCCCTATCGCCACAAGGTAAGTCTTAATATGAGATCTCACCTGTGTTCGGTCAGATTCAGAACGAGTCGCCCTCCAAATGCCCTCTAGACGTCTTTTCCGGCACTTCATCTCCCGTAGCTCCTCCGTAAACCACGGAGCCAAATGGGATCTGTGCCGGGTCAGAGGTCGCAGAGGCATGTTAGTAGTATTTCCAGCAGTACAGCGACATACGGTATGGAACAACAGAAGCAATAATGTATGATTCTTCTTAAGAAATTGCTGGTTTTGATAGCAATTCTGAACATGTTTTAATTCTTAGGGAGATGCTTTTGCTAATGGTTATGAGAAACTTAAAGAATGCATAAAGTCGACAGATGTATAATGCATTTACCTTTTTTAAATGAATATACTTATCTTTATATTACACAAAATATTTCATATTTGGGATTAATAGCAAAGCTCCACCTAGGATACTTTAGTCCAGCAACAATTGAAAACTTTCAATGAAGCATGCGCTTTTTTTTTTTTTGCTAAGAAAAAAACCCATAGGAGGAGGGGGTGTTCAAAATTGGCAAGATTGTAAATGAAGCATTGTGATGCAAGATTTACCCATTTTGAATATAGCATCTGCAAGATTGCCTGGATAAATATAAAAGGATAGGATTTTGCATTGCCATTTCCTTAACATTGCTGATTTTGATACGTATGCACATCATGAACACTATTGGACAAATTCACACATTTGGTCTGGAGATGTTCAGGTATCACATGGAGATTTTCACCTAGTTTTTCTGTGGGTAGAAGACATTGGGTTAGGTAGCTACTTCCATACTCTTCCATATAAAAGGAGGGCACAATTTATTTTTTCTTTCAGGAATAATTAATCAAAGTTCATTTTTATACATTGAAAAGGTATTGAAATCACAAATAAAATACCAAATAAATTGTATGGTAAATATGACTCTCTGGGCATTATTTTATGATGACAAGGGTGTAGAATATTTTACACTGCCATTCCATCTCCAATAAAGTAAGAAGTTTGTTTCTCAAAGACTCTGTCATGCATATTTGAAAACAATTCCAGCAATATTCAATTTTGGTTTGGAGAACATAGTTTTGTAGATGTCTCTGTAAGCTTCTTAGAAAACAAATAATCAAACAGAATTGCAAAAGGATAATGGAATCTTAGAAGCAAATCAAAATGTAACAAGCTTTAGGAAAATTCCATCACTGTGTTAGGAACTTGTAGAAAATCTCTAGTGAGCCTTTATGGGCCCACCAAGAAATGTAGGATTTTTGAATGTCTAATGTAAATTGCAGTATTTTCCTAAACAGATCTTATTAGAGAAGCCATAGCTTGGGCAATAGACCCACAATGAAATTGCCTTGAAAACTGGGTTTTTTCATAGACTGTGTTTTTTTATAACAAATTGTACCTTATTTATTTATTTGATTTATATTGCCGCCTATTTGCCCATGGCGACTCAAAACAAACCTTAACAAAATGAAAACTATTGACCAAAAAAATAAAATTAAAGACAGGATTTTTGATTGAAGAGAAATTGATTTCCTGAATGGAAAAGGTGGATAGAGATAGCCTGCAAGCTCCTTTCAACTTTTTCGGAGTCTGGTAAATATGTTCAGCTAAACACATATCTGCAGAAGTTAATATTAAATATTGCTTATATTTATTTTAATAGACTATATTCTGCCTTGATCTTCATAGGGCAGGTGCCTGTACACCCAAAGGTATGGAGACCAGGAGAAAAGAACTAGTACATATGTTCTTAATTTTAATTCTATAGTAGGCATCCTGATTATCTGCATAGAGCTACCAAACAATTTTACTTCCAATTCCAAAGGTTTTAGTTTCAAAATTCTGGATCAAAGACTTAGCCTGTCAATAAAGCTACAGTTAGGAGGCAAGCAAGAAATCCTCAATTTCCACAGTATTATTCCATACAGGAAGAGTTCATTTTGAAAGGATTATTATCTCTGCCTGAAATTTCAATTTTTAATTGTTACAGATCTAGGTTTGCATAACTATATTTGATTACAAGGGGTATTGAAAATGCAAGGCAGTTTGCATCATATCTCTACAATAGTCACTTGTTATTTTTCTAATCATCTCAATCCTGGAAAGAAAGTGTTTGGAAAACAATTGGTTGGGCATATCCAAAGGGCTTTAAATTGACACTGGAAGGGAAGGGAGACAAATCTTTAGGACTTAATCCCAAGCATAAATTTCAAGACAACCAACAAAGTCATGATAAGGAAGGGGATCTCAGATATAAAACAGAAGTCATAGGAAGCAAATACAGGATTAATCAAAAAGGATTAAGATGCCTACTTATTAATACTCAAAATATGAGGAACAGGGCGAACATGAGGGCAAGGACATTGTTGTCATTACTGAAATTTGGTCATATGAAACCCTTGACTGAAACATACTGCTAGAAGGATTTACATTTTCAATAGAAACAGAGCTAACAAAAGAGAAGAAGGAGTTGCATTATATGTAAGAAATAATTATACCTCTATAGAAATGCAAAAAGCAAGAATGAAAGCATTTTTAATCCATTTGGACTGATATAAAAGAAAAAAGGAATGACATTGCCATGGATGTATACTACAGTCCACCCAACCAGAGGGAATAGATGAATGTTTTGCTAATCAGTTATCTAAGGTGTGTACATTCTTAATTTATAATCAGTTATCAGAGTAATGGACAACTTTAATTATCTTGACATCAACTGGGAGACAAACTCTGCACTAGGTGGGACAGCAAACAGGTTCCTGACAAACCTAGCGATTACTTTGTCATACAAAATGTAGAGAAGAGAACCAGAAGGTCAATAATAGAAAGGGTTGAAGCTGTGGGAACTTTGGGGAACAGTGACTATGTCATACTGTAATTCAACATAATGCAGACGCAACTATCAAACAAAATTAAACTAGGTCTTAGAGTTTAAGAGAGCTGACTTCAACAAACTTAGATAAACCTTATGAAGGACTCCACAGATGGAAATCTTAAAGGAGAAATTAATGTGGAATGGCTCCAGAAGTTATGGATGCTCCTTCACCGGAGATTTTCAAGAAGTTGGAGAACTGTTTGTCTGGATGATAGAGTCTCCTGTTCAAGCAAAAGATTGAACTATAAGACCCCCAAGATCCCTTCCAACCCTGTTATTCTATGTCCTATATTCTAAGTTGGCAGCACTGATGCTTTAGACTTGCTCTCATTTTGTGAATCCATCTGCTAATGAATAATGAATAATTAGATTGTCTTCTCGAAGATGCAGTGAGATTTCCACTTTAACTGGGCCTTGTACAAATTGTCCTCTCAGGGAGAAGAACAATTATGACTTCCAAAGTTCTGCAGTGCTTGGCTATCCTTGTTCCTCTTGCAGACAGAGATAGGTATCTGGCTGTAATTCTATGTGTACTCTCAGGCACAATCAGATAAACCAATATTGGCTCAAATGTAGATTTTATCAACACCAGTGTTTTGTCAGTTCTGATCTTTGAAACTATCTCCCTGTGTGATGAAACACAGAGAGCAAGCAATGCCGTTTTTTTTTACTCCTAAGCCAGAGAAATGGTACATTGTGTTGTATTTTTCTTTCATAATCAATAGTGGAGTCATTTGAGAAGATACAATGTTTTCTATTAAGCAGATTTAGTAAATAACACTGTACTTTCCTGCTCCAAGGACTACCACTGGGAGAGTCAAGGATCTTACTGGGTTGACCTTTCTGCAGCAATATTACACAGATGACAAATTCCTACAGTAAGCCTTATTTCAAACAAATGGAAATGTGGACGGTCAACTTTTATTTATTTATTTATTTATTTATTAAATTTTTATACCGCCCCCTCTCCCAAACAAGGGACTCGGGGCGGTGTACAGCCTACTAAAAACGAACAATATGTACAGTTAAAAACAAATTAAACAGAATTGATCCGGCCAAAATCCCATTAAGTACAAAATATTACTAAAGTTTAAAAATTTAAGGATTATATTAAAATTTAAAAATTTAAAACCTAAATTAATTTAAAAACCCCCCAAAAAACGTTTACTGGGCCAGGCCAGCCTGCTGGAAAAACAGGGTCTTTACTGCGCGCCAGAAGGTCTGGATGTCGGTAATGGCCCATATCTCCGGAGGCAGATCATTCCACAGGGAGGGGGCCCCCACAGAGAAGGCCCGAACCCTCGGGGTCGCTAACCGGCAACGATCAGGCAGCGGAACCCCGAGGAGGGCAACCCTGTGGGAGCGCACTGGGCGGCGGGAGGCTGTTGATGGCAGCAGGCAGTCCCATAAGTACCCAGGCCCCAAGCCATGGAGCACTTTAAAAACAATCAGTACCACCTTGAATTGGATCCGGAAGGCCACAGGAAGCCAGTGCAGCCTGCGGAGAAGTGGTGTTACATGGGAGCTCCGAACTCTTAAGTATGGGCCTTATTACACAGATTTTAGAATAGAATAACAGAGTTGGAAGGGACCTTGGAAGTCTTCTAGTCCAAACCACTGCTTAGGCAGGAAACCCTACACCACTTCAGACAAATGGTTATCCAACATCTTTTTAAAAACTTCCAGTGTTGGAGCATTCACAACTTCTGGAGGCAAGTTGTTCCACTAGTTAATTGTTCTCACTGTTAGGAAATTTCTCCTTAGTTCTACAGTAAGTTGCTTCTCTCCTTGATTAGTTTCCACCCATTGCTTCTTGTCCTGCCCTCAGGTGCTTTGGAGAATAACTTGACTCCCTCTTCTTTGTGGCAGCCCCTGAGATAATGGAACACTGCTATCATGTCACCCCTAGTCCTTCTTTTCATTAGACTACACATACCCAGGTCCTGAAACTGTTCTTCATATATTTTCATACATATTTCTACAGCAACAATTTGGACAACAATTCTGCAGTGATTCTTTGGATGGGTGGCAGAACACAGAACATAGTTTTTTTGGGCCTTGTTTATCTGCACTACAGCAGAAACCTTGTTTAACATCAACATTTTGTTAATGTTGAAAAATTATTGGAAATAATTTCCAATTTACTTTTCACCCAACACATTCTCAATCAATTCCTATATCCAGTTCAAAGCAAGCAAATGCACCATTAAATTCAGTTGATATATATACAAACATACATGCATACAGTACATATATTAAACATCAGCAAATATAAAAACATTTAACAGGATTAAAAAGTAAAATCAGGAAAAGACAGAAAGACATTAACAAGATGTGAAAATTTGTACCACCCATTTATCTTGATTGATTGATAGATTGATTATGTGCCATTAAGTAATTTGTTACTCTTAAAGACAACATTTTCCCATGATGATCTATACCTAATCTGTTCTTTCAGGTCTCTCAATATATCACCCCTGTATTTGAGCCCATCCACCTTTTTTCTAGTATTCTTCTTCTCTTTCTTCCCATCTTTCCCAACATTAGAGCCTTTTCCAGATAGCTATGTCTTCCTTTAATGTGTCCAGAGTAGGATAATTCAAGCCTGGTCATTTATGCAAGTGAGAACTCTCCGTTAATTTGTTCATGATCCATCAGTTTGTTTCCTTGGCTGTCCATGATATTCTCAGGAGTCTTCTCCAGCACAAAAGTTCAAAAGCATCAGTGCTGTTCTTACTCTACTCTTTCAAAGTCCAACTCCATTTCCATAGAACGTCACTAAGAATACCTTGACTTGCATGAGTCTCATCTTTGTAGGTATGGACACTTCATGGCATTTGAATATCTTTTCCAAGACATTCATGGCTAGTCTATCGAGTGCTAGCTAGTCTGCAGCATATTTCTTTACTGTTGATGGTTGAACTAGAAGACCTTCAAAGTCCTTTCCAACTTTTGTTATTCTGTTATTCAAATAATTAAGAAATAATGAATTCTTCCAAATTATATTTTAATTATAATACTCTTAATTATATTACCTTAATTAATCAAGATATATTGACCCCATTCCTACAACATATTTAACTAGCTTGATGCTGTATTTGAAACATTAAAATTTTTACTCATTTGAATAAACTCTAATCAGTCTTGCTGAGTTATGCCACTAATTGTCTATCTGTCCAACTCAATCCAATAGATTGGGCATACTGCAGATCCTGTCAACCAAAGAATATTGACTGACAGGAAGTAGAAGATGGCCTTTTACTGCTGTAGCCTTACCTTATGGAACAGCAAAAGCAATATTTAGGCTTATGTACCACCTCATAGCACTTTATAGAATACAATGGGCAGTTTACAATGTCAGCGTTATTTGCATATTTCTCCCAACAATCTGGTACTTCATTTTACCAATCTCAAAAGAATGGAAGGCTGAATCAACCTTGAGCTCTGTCAGAATCAAATTCCAGGCTGAAGGCAGATTTAGCCTGCAATACGTCCTTCTAACCACTGCACCACAGGGCTCTTGAAATGTTCTCCCGCTTGAAGATTAGAATGGCCCCAACCCTCTTGGCCTTTTGCAAAGTTTTAAAAACATACCTATATATTTGGGCCTGGGGCTCAGAAGGTGTTAAGAGCTTTACACTTAGTTGATTAATTATTTAGGCTACTGTTTGTATTTATTTAGTTTTTGGATGTTTATACCATTTTAATGTTTTGAATTGTTTTAGAACTTTAGAATTGTAAACTACCTAGAGTCACGTGGTTAGGCTGGGTGGCTATAGAAATTGAGTGATGAATGAATGAGTAAATAACCCAGTCAAACTCCAAGAAAAAAAAGCTGAGGAAAAAGAGTGATTGAAAATACAAGCCTCTCTAAAACAGAACGCTATTACACTACAATACTGCACACCTCCCAGTTACTAGTCAGCTTCAGCAGCAAAGCGGTACCCATTGATGTTTGTCTGACCAATGGGGAAAGGTTTCTTGATGTCATATCATCTTGTTAGTAATTGCCTGACGCTAGGGCTCATGGGATATTACACATGTCAAAACTGATTACTGTTGACTCAGTGTAACTATGCTACCAGAGGCATGAATAAAGAGATTTGACTGGGTTAGTGGCTGACAGGATGAAATGTATTATGGGAACAGGACCACTGTACATTATTCTATTTTTTCTTCCTGTTCGCTGTTTTATTTTATTACTTATAGAAATAAAAATGATTGAAGAAGTGATGGGAAAAACATAGCAGGAATACAAGTGTTACCTTGTTAAAAAAAATCTTTTAAACGAGGCAGACTGATAGCTTGAATAACCTCTCATCTGGAAAAGCTGTAATCAGTTGTAAGCAAAGGGTCATCAGGGTGAGCCATCTTTAATTATCAGAGAACACCTATTTCTGTTTGTAGGCAATTTCAGTGCATAATTTACATCACCTGGAAAGCCTATGGCTAAGGGGAAGCTGTTGATAAGAAAATGCAGCAAGTACCAGGAGGGCAAACAAATTGGCAGCTGCACTTGGTCTATCTGACTGTGTAGTTGCTGACCCAGCACATGCTGATATTAAGTCGGTCATACAATTATTGCTTGAAGCAGAGATTTCATTGCTTCAAGTAAGTTTTCCCTTCCATGTGATTTTCCTAAACTATTGGCCATTCAGTAGGGCTAGATCCAGTGCATTCCTGAGATCTGTTGGAGTCAATCTCTCAGCTTAGGAACACTTGAGTGCTCCTGTGACCACAGAACTGCTTTGACCTTTACTTTCCATATTCTCTCTAGTTCCTTTTTCAGGTTCTGATACTTCTCTAGCTTCTCATACTACTCCCTCTTGATATTGCTGTCATTTGGCACCACTGTCTTCTGGTTCATGTCTACTGTGACAATGTCTGGCTGATTGGCCAGTATCTGTGTGCCCATTTGGACCTGGGAATCCCCCAGGATCTTAGTGCTATTATTCTTCACAATTTTCTGTGGAATCTTCCATATGGACCTGGAAGGTTCAAGCCCATATACTGTCCAGGTGTTCCTGTACATAATGCCAAATACTTGGTTGTGCTGTCTCATGTATGCTATTCCTGCCTACATCTTACACCCTGCTACTATATATTGAACTGTCTCTGAGGCCTCCAGTCCTGTCTAATATGATAGAAGTAAGAACACTTACTTCTATGGCTCTTGTGCTTAGTGCCTGTGCTGCTGTGATCAATGCCTCAGTGCTGCTTTTAGGTCCTTTCCAGCTACTGATGTGTGTGGCAACAAAAATTTAATTAAGAGTATGTCTCTAATTTAGTCAGGAGTCACCCAGAACTGTTGGGAGTCAGGAGGTCTACAAATTTGACAAAGAAACAAACAAATATAATGCAAGGTGTTTGTCTAATTCTACCTAGCAGGTTCATGAAAGGTGTAAAAACTGAAGCAGAAAGACCTTAGGGCCATAACTCTGTTGTTCTTTAGCCAATACATAAATTATACAATGGTTAGCTGGAAATGGCAAAGTTCCATGTCACTGGAGTGGAGGTATGAGCTGGAAAATTAGGTTGCACATAGCATTAGTTGTTGTTATCTTTGTAATAAAGTATGCCAAAGTCAAGTCCAAAGTATTACAAACTGCCTATGTGACAGGTATAGTAGCTGAATGCTGCTGAAACTGTTTCTTATTCCGTCTGCTAAAAAAAGAGAGTCATACAGTATTGTAGGATCATACAGTATTGTGGGAAGGTTCGGTATAAGCAAAGTAAGCTATTTTTCCTCAGATGCAGGCAATAAATTCAGTGGGGTAAAATATGGTTTAAAGAATATATCTCACATGTCCTAGAAATACACACTTCCCATCAAAACTGTAGTTTCTCTGAGCTTGGGAACTTCTCCCTTGTTAACACTCAAATCCTAAGCCCAACTAGTCCTGCACTGGAAAAAGGCATAGCAGGAAGGTATTCCTAGTCTTTGAGAATTTAACATTTGAAATCCTTGGACAAAGCAATATTTTTTTCCCTAATAATTTCAACTTCCTCCTTCCTATGAAAAATAGTTCTTTATAGCCATATTTCTTCTTTTGTAAATGTGGGCAAGGTTCAGTCCTATACATTCCCTCTCCAGTCCATTTGGCAGTCTTAAAAATAACTCAGGGTTATTTCACTAAAATTTGACTAAAAAAAAATCAAATGCTTAAATATTTAAGGCTTAAATGGATGTTTTAAGTACCTAGAATTTTCTGGAATTCCTACATATTTTGCATTTTAATAAGGCCACTGTTTCTTCTCCAAATCCAGGAATTTAGTTATGCCATTCTGGGTGATATTGTTATATCATCATGCAGTCTTCAAAGGCTAAAACACTTCTTAAAAAACCACTTCTACATAAACTGAAGTTCCTCAGCCCTGGTCCACTAAGTTATCTTAGACAGGAGTGTCAAACTTGATTTCAATGAGGGCCACATCATGTGTTTTATTTCAGGGCGGGTGGCATGGCCAGGGTGGGCATGGCCAGCTTAATGGCATGTGTTAGGGGCACCTGTGGTAGCCCAAGTGTTTTGTCAGTGAAAACTGGCTCCCGAGCTCCATTTTTGGCTACAATGGCCTCCTGCAACCCTCTGCCAGTGAAAATGGAGAGCTGCCCGTGGGCCTCCCAAGCTCCATTTTCACTGGCAGAGGCACTGCAGACTGGTCCTTCACTGTTTCCAGGGTGGCCCCATGGGCCAGATCTGGCCCCCAGGCCTTGAGTTTGACACCCCTGTCTTAGACCTCAACACAGCTGCAATCTTGCAGCTGAGAAGCAACCATTTGATATCTGCTGTTTGTTACAGCTATCTGCAGCTATCATTAATCTGACTTTTGTTCCTTCTCTACCTTCTCTGAGTAAGTAGAGCCACACTGATACTCTCTCTCTTCTCAGCAGCAGTCATTTAGTGTGCAGACCATATGAAGATTTTTGTTTCTCTTCTCTACTGAGCAAAGTAGATAACAGAGTGGACAAGTTAAATCTCCCCAAGGTCTCCTACTCCTACCAGGAATACATAAATCCCAGAGGCTTGTGCTGTCTACAATATCTATACCAAGGGGAAAAAAGGTCATTTATATGTCTAAGAAAATCAAGGCCAAGCAAGCAGTTTGCAGATAGGGTAAGCAAAGAAAGATTTGTTTGGTTGCTGGTTATTGACTTTGGACAATGCAATTGATTTAATTGTACTCTGATTATTTCTGTTTAGTACACTCATGATTTGGCTCTTCTCTTTGAATATTTCAGCCTATAAATTTGGGTTGGTAACTCAGTGATGCCACAAAATAAACCAAAAATATTTTACTCAGTTAAGCTACCGGTAGGTACTTTCTTTCCAATTAATTTTCTTCCCTAGTCCAATAGACTTTTGTTGCAAAAAGGAACAAAATGGGATTTGGGGATTTAAAATGTGATGAAGGGGTTGAAGGAAAAGTTTAAGGTGGTAATTATTTGAGAGAAAGAAGAGTGGAATGCTCAGTTGTATACTTTATTGTTTTCTAATTTTTGTTTTGTTATTTGTAAAGAAATATTTATTTTTCTATTTATTATTTTCTATCTTTGTTTTTGTTTATTTTACTACACTGAAACAAAATATGCATATACATATACATTAAAAATTCCTCCAAAAGATCTCTGAGCAGAGAGGTTTCCATCCTCAAATTGGTATGCTATCATAATACCCAACACAAAGAAGATCAATATGAAGTGTATCACTCTATTTCTTATAAGTAAGAAAGCCAAAGATATAAGATGGAATATCTGTAGAAATATGGAAAGCAAAAAATGGGAAATTCAGAATATCTCTTTGTCTACATGCAAAACAAGACACACAATCCAGACACAAATCATGAACTCCGGATCAGCAAAGAGCAAGACAAAGTTGTATATCCTTTCCTTATTAATTTAACTTATATGCTCAATATATACAGGAAACTGGATTGGAAGATGAGTTTAGTTTTAAAACTGGAAGAAGAAATCTCAATAACCTGTGTTGTACAAATGATACTGAAATTGCAAACAATCTGCAATCTTTGATATTAAAAGTCAAATAATGAGGTGGGGGAGGTAGATTAAACATAATGAAAACCAAGTTATTAAAATAGGTATATCAACCAGCCTTAGAATTTATAACAATGATATTGAAGTAGTGGATAACTTCTGCCTTTTAGGATTGAAGATCTACAATAAAGGAACTAGCAATCACAAATTTTACCTCAAATTTGCACTTGGTAGAATTGCAATGAAACTTTTGGAAAAGATTATAGATGTTCTCACATAGGGCACAAATGACAAAGCTCAAATGATCACAATTGGACACATTATGCAAGAACCCATTTCCTTGAGAAGTGCATAAGCTTAGAAATGAGGAGGAAAAGCAGCAAAATGGACAGATTCAATAACAGAGCCAATGGGTGCACTGCTGAGAAACTCAAAGGATGGAGACAGATCATTCTGATGAAGATCTATCCATATGGTGATTGATTGATTGATTGATTTCATTTCATTTGTCAATCGCTTACAAGATAATAGGTATAAGTATAAACATGAGTAAGAATACAGGAAATAGGTATGAATAAATGGGGACAATGGTACAGGGACAATCCCGATCCTTTGTTAAAATTCTTGACTGATTCACCAGTTGCGGCCCTTTCTGGATCGGGACGCCTTACGTACGGTCACTCATGCCCTTGTCACCTTTCGCCTGGACTACTGTAACGCTCTCTACATGGGGCTTCCTGCGGGGATCACCCGGAGACTTCAACTGGTAAAAATGCGGCCGCGCGGGTGGTTATGGGGGCATCACGAAGCTCCCATGTGACGCCTCTCCTGTGCGAGCTGTATTGGTTGCCAGTGTTTTCCAGGTTCGCTTTAAGGTTCTGGTTCTGACCTTTAAAGCGATCCATGGCATTGGACCAGGTTATCTGCAGGACCGTGTTCTGCCAGTAGTCTCCCACCGACCTGTGCGTTCCCACAGAGAGGGCCTTCTTCAGGTGCCGGCGGCTTCTATGTGCCGCCTGGCGACTCCTAGAGGTAGGGCCTTCTCTGTGGGAACCCCCGCCCTCTGGAATGGTCTGCCTCCGGAGTTACGCAATAACATGGACCCGAGAGCTTTCAGACGTGCATTAAAAACCTGGCTCTTCGAGCAGGCCGGCCTAGGCTGAAATGGGATTTTTAATGTAATTTAGTACTTGAGTTTTAAATTGGGATTTTAAAATTTGGATTTTAATAATTTATTGGGGGAGGGTATAATTTTAGACAGCCTAAGATATTTAATTCTTTTTTAACTTTTATAATTGTAACAAAGTTTTATGGTTGGCTGTACACCGCCCTGAGTCCTTCGGGAGAAGGGTGGCATATAAATAAATAAATAAATAAATAAATAAATAAATAAATAAATAAATAAATGTCAGTACTGATCTGATGGCACACAAGCAATCAATCCTAAAAATTAAACAATGGCATTTTGCTGACTTAATCAGATGGGCGTTAAATGGTACCACCATTTCTTTACCAAAATAATAACTGATCTAAGCTTCTCAAGGACGTTATTTTCACCAGTAATATAATAACCCTGGAAAAGCTCCATGGGAAAACTTCCTCTTGATGCCAATCCTTGGGATTGAATGAAAGTAGGAGAAATGGAGGAAGATGCAGGACCTGCAAAGTTAATTGTATAATGAAAGGCTAAACATTCTCTCTTTAATTGATGTCTTGTGCAATTAAGCACAAGAAAGCCACATTGCAACTATTACAATTTTATAATTATATACTGTTCTAATGGTTTTTAAAACAAATTCTCTTTCATCAAACTGAATATAAACTGATAGAAAAAAAATAGAAAATTTTCTCACTCAGAAATAATAAGCAAGTAGCTTCCATGTACAGAGAAAATGAGACCTCGGAATGCTTAAGGATGCACATACCTTGGACCAATCATATACCACCTCCCTGCAGACCTTAAACAACCAGGGGAGTCATAGGTCCAGAACCCAGGTGGCTGAACTAACAGCCACAAGCTTAAATACTTCCATGTATTAAATGTATTTATTCTGTCCCAACTAAATTTAGCAAGCAACAACAGTAAGTAAGCCAACACTGATAGCTGAAGTACTCTGGAGTAGAGCTAGAGGAAGTAATGTACTCTGACAGCTAATACAATTGCTAACAGGCATCACTTAATTATTATTAATTAAGGCCTGGCCACATTTGAGTTACTGCAAAGAAAACTTTCAAACAACTCTCATATTCCTCTAGTTTTGCTGCTGAGCATTTTTAATTAAGAAATGTACAAGATGAACAGAGCTGTGAAGCCCTGGGCTCTTGCTCTTTCCAATTCAGCTAAATGCTACTAGCTGTATGGATGTGAGATCCTATTGTGATAGAACACTGGGGAGCTTTGGCATTATCATCTAACTGAGCTGGTGATGGATGTTGGTAGTATTATTGATGGATGCATGCTATGTCAGTGACAAATGTGGGTGGTACAGGAGATAGGTGGCAATGACACTATTGAATGGACACTAGTGATCCATACTCCTGATAAAAGATGCTAAAATGCTCAAGAAAGATATAAAAACATTAGTGACGAACGATTATAGTTTCTCCAAAGGAAGTTGGTAGTCTTAATGATAGATGGTCATGCTATCAATAATCAATCTTTGTCATATTAATGGGAACCAATGGTTGTCTTACTAGTAGATGATCAGTAATAGTAGCAACGATCGCTGAGAGAAATGCTGCTAAGGAATGCTAGTAGAAATGAATATGGACTCTTGTACAATTGTCCACTGAGAGTAAAAACAGGAGGGATACATTTGAAGAAGGGTATTGGCAAAGTTGGAAAAGGATAACAGTGCATTCATTAATAGTTTTTTATGTCTTTTTAGTTCCCAGTTTGGGAACTTCTCAATGAGAAGCATTTGTGATTTTTATTGAGGAGCAATATTCATAAACTTCTGCAATAAATGCAAATGGTATTATTTTTAAGATTGTGATATTATTTCATTGCAAATATCTCTCGCCTCTATATACAGCCAGATCCCAAGTCTCCCACTATCTTCAGGTCATGTCCACTCCACAGGATTCTGTTACATTTAATTTTATTTAGATTTTTTTTCCTAACATTTTATTTCTCTCCATCTGTGGAAATGATATCACATAAAATGGACATTCAAAAATAACATGTGTTGGATTTTATTGGGAACCTTCAATGACTTGGTTTATGGATGATGCTAAGCCATAGTTTGTTTAACTATGTTTTGTTGAATAGCTCAGTTATCTATGTTTATAAAATAGGCTATAAAATCAACATACTGATGGTATCACACTCTGCTTTTGAGGTAAATGTTAAAGAGAAGTAGTGAGGATTTGAAACCTAAGTCATCCCACACAAGAGACAACTACGGTTGGACTCTCCACACCATCACCAATTTGAACTGACCATGGAGGAAGGAGGAATACTGTAAAACAGTGCCCTCTACTTCCAATTCACAAAGCTAGTTCAGAAAGATACCACTGAAAAATTCAGAGGACCAGAATGGTTGCATCATTCCCTTCTGAAGTCCCCAAGAGATCAGCCACAAAGCATGGGCAGATGATATGGATTGTCCATAGTTAAAATTGAGTGCTAAAGAAGTAAGGTCAGTAACTGAACAAAAGTTGTCTAACACTGTTGGGTCTAAGAGGACCTCTTGAGAAAGGTCACATCATAAGCTTTTATCAAAGCAGGAAGCATCACCCCTTCCCACTTCCCTAGAAACCTTAACCAACCCAAAGGGGCATGGTTCAGAACTCAGGTGAACCCACTAGCTCAGATGTCATACTCCAGATGAAAACACAAAGAAAAAATTCCCCATATTAAGCTCTGAATGTGTGAATCCTATCAGAATGTACATTTGTCATGTTTGCCATTTACAGTATCATATATTGTCTGCTTTTATTTCCATTAGTAAAATATCAAAGCTGTGTTTACATAGCGTGCTTAACCAGTTTAAATACAAACCAAATACTGATATCCACATGCACTTGGCTTCTTTTAAGCTTAATTAGCTAGCCTGTAGTTTGGAATATAATGGATACCTGACCACTTGAAGATTCAATATATTGTACAGTCCCCCCTATTAATTAGGTTAAACATGTTTTTTTTAATATAATCCATCAAGTCATTAGAATATCTTCATATAAAGTCAGGAAGTGGGGTTCTGAATTCACCCAATTGCCTAAATACATGGTCTACTACTTCTCTTAAGTATTAGTTTCCTCCCCACTGAAAACCTAATTTGTAATAAAGCTATTGTTTCTGAATTGATAAATTGTTTCTGAATATTCTTTATTAATGAACAAATATATAATATAGACAACAGAATATGGAAATGAAGCACTTTTTCTAATATAAGCAGAAATGCAATGACTCAACAAAAGAAATACTGCTGATGTGAGGACGTTTTCACCCTTCAGGAATAATGTGCATTGAACCAGAAAGCAAATTAAATTTTCTATACAAGCAACAATAACAACAACAAAAGCAAATCAGAAATTGGAACTCAGCATATTTGTTTGTTACCAAATATACATGAGATCATAGTTCAGAATGTAATCCATTTTCATTAAGAGATATTTAAACAAAGGCTAAAAGTGTATTTTGAAGAATTCAACTTTATTTCATATATTTATTTTCCAATTAATACACTTTTGTGTGTAACAAGTGTGTAACACAATTAACACACTTCCAATTAACAATTGATACAAAACTTGGAACTGAAGCAATCAAGTAATTTTATTTCAGAATAATAAAGAAGTATAGCAAATTCTAATTATTTTGGCAGTGGATAATAATTTGTATTCCAAATTGAATTACTAAACAATAAAATGCCAAGCTGAAAAGAAAAAAAAGTCAAACTACATTTATTTCAAGAGGATTGGGTTGAAAATCTACTTTTATTTGAAGACAGACTAATAGGTCCAGAATAATGTCTTCCCCAAAGGTCCCATTAATTCAATCTCAAGAGAAACTGGAAAGTAGAGATAGTCTTGACATAAGTTGCAAAATGGATGATCCACACATTGCAAGGCAGCGCAGGCACAGCTATAACTCCTCTGCGTTGTAGCATTTGAGAAATATTATGTTCATTTCTGTCCTGAACAAAAAGGATATACTATCAGGACAGAAAGATTTAAGATAACATGGATTTCTCAAGCTCTGGGACTAGAGGAGAACTAAGCAAAGCAACTATGAGGGATATTGCTTTGGTTACTGCACATCTGAAGCATTTCAATAAGTCTGTTAAAAGAGGCTGCCTATGAGTGGCATGCTGTGTTTCTCAACCTCAGCAACTGAGGTGTGGACTTCATCTCTCTGAATTCCCCAGCCATCATGTTGAAATCTATTCATCTTGAAGTCCATACATCTTAAAATTACTGAGGTTGAGAAACATTGATAGGATGTGAAAAAGACACTACCAAGTTTCCATCCTTACTCACCAATATTTAATTTTGTTTAAAATATTTTAATTGCTATTTCATGGCACTTGCATACAAAGCACATCAAACTGATAAAATTTAAATGTTAAGCCTTTTACTGTTTTTAAATTCTGAGTATTTGTGAGAACTGAGCTTAGAATTCAAAGAGACCAGAATATAACTCAGCCCTGAAAAAGGGAAGGGAAATGTGGAAGAGAAATGGCCGCGCGAGTGATTTTGGGGGCTCATCGGAGCTCCCATGTTACACCGCTCCTGCGTGAGCTGCATTGGCTTCTAGTGGCCTTCCGGGTGCGATTCAAGGTGTTAGTGGTCACCTTTAAAGCACTCCATGGCTTGGGACCTGGGTACTTATGGGACCGCCTGCTGCCACCATCGGTCTCCCGTCGGCCAGTGCACTCCCACAGGATGGGCCTCGTCGGGGTGCCGTCAGCTGGGCGATGCCGGCTGGCGGCCCTGAAGGTGCGGGCCTTCTCTGTGGAAGTACCCTCCCTCTGGAATGAATTACCCCGGAGATGCGAGCTATCCCTGATCTACAAACCTTCTAGCGCTCACTGAAGACCCACCTTTTCCAACAAGCCGGTCTGGCCTAGTTTTACTGGTAGGGTTTTTAAATTGGTTTTAACAGTTTTAGCTTTTTAAATTTTTATCTTGTTCAGTTTTATCATCACTGTATCTCAGCCACTAATTTAATCTACTTTTAATTCTATTTTAAATTTGTATTTTGTAAGTGTGTATTTTTACTTGGCTGTACACCGCCCTGAGTCCCGATGGGAGAGGGGGTGGTATATAAATCAAATAAATAAATAAATAAATAAATAAATAAATAACTTAGGCCTGTGTTTTTAGCTATTTCTCCTAAACCTTTGGGACAGAATTGTAACTTAGTGGAGAAGAACACAATTTGCATGCAGAGGAGCTCGGATTCAGTCCTTGGCATCTCTAATTAAAAAGTGTCTTTGTTTTTTTTTTTACCATAATGTATTGGGAAAAAGTAGAACACATAAAGTTCCTAAATGCATAGGCTTTAGCCAAGTTATATTCTAGGTTTAGAGGTTGCATTCAATTTCAAAGAGGATGTAAATGAAATGGTTGCATGTTGGCCTTAGTGTTCTGGATACACTGGGACAGTCACAAAAGAATATGAATAATATCAGAGTTGTAAATAACACAACAGGAAAAGGGAAGTGCCAAGTCTTCAAGCCAGCTTTAGAAAAGGTCATTGAGCATGAAACATTACTGCTGATGCAAGCTATATAAGTGAGAAAGCTACATAATGCTAAAAAGAAGTCTTCCTTGATTATAGAAAGGGCTTCAGTTGTGTTGATCATGTCAAGCTATGCGATGTCCTTAGGAAAAAGGGAATCTCACTACATGCCAGGTTCTTTATGTGAAATTATGCCAGGGTCAGAAAACCACAGTCCAAGAGAGAATAGAATAAAATAGAATAAGCTGGAAGGAACCTTGGTGATCTTCTCATCCATCCTCAAGCAGGAGAACCTATACCAATTTAGATAAATGATTGTCTGGATTCTTCTTAAAAACATCCAGTGATGGAGTGCCCACGATTTCTGGAGGTAAGCTGTTCCACTGGTTAATTGCCCTCACTATTAGGAAGTTTCTCCACTATTCCAGATTGCTTCTCTCTTTGATTAGTTTCCAACCACTGTTTCTTGCCCTGTTTCGTGCACTGTTTCTTGCCTCTGGTACTTTGGAGAATAATTTGAGGGAGCAGACTTCTTCTGTAGCTCAGGCTTAAACTAGATTATGTCCAGATTTGAATTCATTCTTCAGCTTTGGCAGCAATGATGACCAAATAGGCCTTTCACCAATCTACTGGTAAACCTATTTTTAAAGTAATCCAGTTGTCTATTGAAACAAGCAAACCTTCTTTCTTATCATCTGTTCACCCTTTCACTGAAACAAGGGAAAAAATAAACATGGCAGTCCTAAAGGATCACTTGAGGGAAGGGGTTGGTCTTACCATAACACAAAGGGAACAGAGGCATTGGCCTCCAACAAAATAAAGCACAGGAGGAATACACTGCATCACTTATGCTTGGCAGAGGTCAGAAAGTACCACTTTTAATATGGAGCAAGGAAAGATGGACTGAAGTGGCCTTTGAAACAGTGGTGAGATTCAATTTTTTTTACTACCAGTTCTCTGGGCATGGCTTAGTGGGCATGGCAGGGGAAGGATACTGTAAAATCTCCAGTCGGAGGTGATATTTGCCGGTTCTCTGAACTCAAAATTTCTGCTATCGGTTCTCTAGAACTGGTCAGAACCTGCTGATTATCACCTCTGCTTTGAAGTGATCTTCAGAAAGGATTAGGACTAAATCAGGAGTTCTTTTCTTTTAAAAAGAGGTTATGAATTGTTCTTACTCCAGCGTATGCAGGGTGTGCAGATGAGCCCTTGGGCTGTTCTCCAAAAGCAGACTCAGATGCCCATCTCCTGAAAATGCTATTAGGTACCAAGACATCTTCATCAAAGAGGGTGGTATCAGATAACAGACTTAGAAAATAACCTAGCTTGGGGGTTTTTTTTTTTCATCTAAGAATGGGATTAAAAAACAGACTTCAGCAGGGTATTCCTCATAGAGGTACATTCTTCCCCCTTGATGAAAAGTTGAGGGGGGTTAATTTGCCTCTTCTGCTCCATATCTGTCATGTGCATGCACAGAGATCACTGTTGCTAAACAAATTGAAATGACAGGGCTACTTTGGTCCATTGATTAGCAGCAGAGCACTTTTTTGCTTCATGGAAGCATGATGAAAGGACGAATCACTCAAATGTAAAATGAAGTGTTCCTTTAAACATCTGCTCCAACTTTTACCCACTGCAGCATCCCTGTTTTTCTCCCTGTTCTTACTTTGTAAGGATTGGCAGCACAAGGTGCAACTAAAAAGGAGTCCATGTGACAAGAAAACTTGAACATCAAGAACCAAATAATAGTTGGAGGCTTTCTGAAATCCGTGTAAATTGCAAAGAGGAAAAATGATAAAATATTATGGGAATTGCTATAGCAACATCTTGTTGATTACTGACCTACTTTAGTACAAAGAATGTCCCACGGAATTTGAATATGTTGCAAGCACAGATCTTTCACAGCAATTTAAAAGAAAATCTTGGTTTTGTTTGTTATACAGTCTGATGTGTAGAAGAAATTATCCTACAGATTGTGTCACTCAATCCTTTCTCCTCTATAGTGACTTCAATAGGGAATGAATCTTGGTAATGAATAGCTCAGACATGCATTTTTAAAAGAGTAACCACCTGCTCCTTTAATAAGAAATAGACTAATATTCCACTTCACTTGCTAATGCATAAGTGCTGATTATCTGTTTAGTTCTTTGTTTTTAATTCTACTCCAACCCATAATTTTTAAAAATTGATTTGTTGTTTTTTAATAGAGCACATCAGTCATGTTGCCATTCTAATCACAGATGACTGAAGCAGAGGGAAGGGATTATGTTTCAAATGTAGGTTACACTCCAATGAGCTGGTTGTTTCTTTGTTTAAATTAGCCTTTCCAATCTGAATCTCTCCAGATATTTTAAGTTTGCAGCTTTCCTATTTCCCAGCCAGTAAAATTTTAAAAGTTATGGAAGGCATCAGCATAGCCAACTTCAACATGGTTGAAGCCGTGATGACATGATATCAGTTCTCTTCCGCCCACAAACAGCCACTGGGAAAAGCTGGGGCTTAAGTCATTTCTAGGACACCTCAATACAATTAATCTTTACAAAAGAGATTTGAAAACATTGAACATATTCCAATAGTTATTAATAAATGAGCAGCATAAATAATGTTTTAACATAGGGATGTCCAACCTTGGCAACTTTAAGACCTGTGGGCATCAACTCCCAGAATTCCCCAGGCAGCATGACTTCACATTGACATTATCTAAATGTGGATTTCAGTTTTAAAAGTTTGTTTAAATTATCTAAATGATCAGAACCGGCAAGACAGCAACCCCAAATATATCCAACAATCTGTTAAAGTCATAGGATGCTATAAAAGTATTAAAGCACTGTTCACATTTGCAAAGTACTATGTCAAACTGGTACCTTCTAAATTTGCTAGACAATAAATTCCATCATTTTCAATCAGTTGGATTCAAATGATGAGTCTTGTTGCTTAGCACATTTAAAGGGCACTTAGTTACAAAACAACTGGACTGAATTATCCCTGTGTTCTTATTGTTACTTTAGTAATTTCCATGTTATCCTAAACAAAATAAAAAAGAGCTTTGTTTGAACTGATGGCTGCATATTCCCTGTATATAAATACACATAGCTACAAGGTTTTTCTGAAAAGATTTTACTAAACTCCTTCAAATTTTCTTCCCTACAAGTAGTTGATCAGTTTACAGAAAATATCAGTGTGAAAATTTCTGAATTTTTTCCATGCAAACACCCTGCTTTCTTATCTCACAAATGAAAAAGTACAAACAACCATAGGTCTCACATGAGAAATTCTTCTAAATTCTCCTTTTCTTTGAAAGAAACTTCAGAAGAACATTCTTGTTTATCAAATTGAATGAAAAATAGTAGACAGAAACCCAAGATAATTTTTCAGTATGAAAATAAAATAGAAATATCTTCTTTAAAGTCTATATGGAGCTGAATTGTTTCTTAATGGGAAATGCAAGCTTCAGGATTGCTTTTCTTGGAGAGTAATGAAAGTTTCTTCTATATCCATCCATCCATTATTTGTCTGTCTGTCTGTCTGTCTGTCTGACTGACTGATTGACTGACTGGCTGGCTGGCTGACTATCTATCTATCTATCTATCTATCTATCTATCTATCTATCTATCTATCTATCTATCTATCTATCTATCTATCTATCTATCTCTCTATCATCATTTGTATATGAAATTCCTACTCTTTTTCCTATCCTTGAGTTTCATTGTAAGACATGGGGAAAGCGAATATAGTATCCTGATGTCCTGTCACCAAAATACCAAGATATTCAATCTCCATAATGAAGCCAGATGGCCACCAAATAGCAAATAAGGTTGCCAAAAGAATATTGACATTACAAAGAAGAAAATTATGGCAACTGTCATGAACAGTTTGATGATACCAGAGCCATCTTTCAGAGAGCAGGTACCTGGTGCTTTTCAAATGCTAAACTGTTCATTTTCTCTTTCTTTTTTGGCTGTGAAGAAAATGCAGTAAGAGAGCAGGCCTCATCACCATTCAAAAGGCTTCAATTCACAACCCACTCTCCTTCCATCCCCACAAATGCATTGCTTTTTTCCTGGGCCATTTCAAGAGTGAAGTTTTATTGATTCTCTGATAGAACTGTCTTCTTCTCATCAGAAAGCAACATTTTTCCCAGTATCTCCCTCTCAGTTCTTTCTATAATTCATGGGTGGAGATTTCTTTTCCCCCATAAACAATTATTGAATCACAGTTGGTGGAGGAATCAGTCATACTATTGTCAAGGAGATAGTAGAACATATTCATTACTATCATGATCAGTTGCATCATATAACAAAGCACTTTCATATTTTTGCAAAGTAAACTATATGGAATATGTCTGTGTAGTCACCAGGAATCAAGCTCAAAAGTCAGATTTTTTTTTTGTTTCAATGCTACAAATAAATACAACTAATCTATACTTAGGAGGAGAATGCTGCAGTGTAGCTATACAGAATGTTGGCTTTTCAGGCCAAAATTTCCCCATGACATTAAGCCATAGCGTAATCTGTTTGTTTTGGATTCGGAAAGATATTGTACATGAATCAAAGTTTGTAGCTTGTAAGTCATGATTTGTAAATCAACTTGTAAACTATAAACTATAATTTATAGCTTTGACCTTAATACTCCAACCTTACTTACAGTTCCATCCTCAATATATTAATTTTATTTACCCATAATAAATTTGAAGATTACCCATCTCCCTCACAGAGCAACTCTGGGCAATGTGCAATTCACACTTAAAAAGAAAGAATCCATATAAATATTATATTTCAGTAAAAGGCAGTTAGAAACAGAAATAAAAATAATTAAAAAGGCAGGGAGGGAGCTTTCAAAGAGCTAATCAACCCCAGAGTTTCATGGTCCTCTGTGAATCCCATGTGAGTCATAAAATCAGGTCTTTAGACCATTCTGAATGATCAGGAGAATAGATCTACCTTATCTCTTGGGGTGGGGGGGTGAAAATATGCCAATGGGCAGGGGCCAGGTCAGAGAAAAGCCTCCCCAGTCAAAATTCTTTCACTGATGGGATCTATAATAAACCATTCCAGATTGACTGGTTGGGATGAGCCAATGTAATGGGGAGAAGATATATGTCTTCTGGGTGGGACAGACTGATGTAATAGAAAAAAGATGCCCCAGCTTTGGAACAGACTAATCTCAAAATTATGAATAATGTGGTTCAACCTATGCTCATCACCAATTATCTCACTGAGAATGATCATTCTCTGTGCAGATTGATAGCAAGGTCATCTATTGAGAGCTGCAGGGGAACAAAACGTGCCACACAAATTTCACCCATCCTGCTTCTGGGCAGAGTTTGCATTGTAACATCATAATCAGAGGTGGTATCCAGCAGATTCTGGAGAATCGGTAGTGGAAATTTTGAGTAGTTCAGAGAACTGGCAAATACCATCTCTGACTGGCCCCACCCCTATCTATTCTCTGCCTTCTGACTCCCAGCTGATTTCTTTTGTTGCCCTTCCCAGGAGAACAGAGCTGGAAAGCAGGTTAGTGGGTTGGAGAGGGAATGGGATTTTGCAGTAACCCCAGGAGTGTGGTAGGAATGGAGATTTTGCAGTATCCTTCCCCTGCCATGCCCATCCTGCCACACCGACAGAACTGGTAGTAAAAAAAATTGAATCCCACCACTGATCATAATACATGTTTTAGTATCATGAGGCAGAACAGATGTCTGCATCCAACATATTAATGTTTCAAGTCGAATTTTTACTAATTCAATTTCTTGAAATCCTTTATTTTTCTGTATGAACATGGGTGTGTGTGTGTATAAAAGCATTCTATTTGACCTACTTTGAATGTTAGCATTCTGTTTTCTAACAGATAACATATCCTGGATTATTTTGGCAGTGGGAAAGGAACACTTTTATTTATGAGCAATCAAATAGATTGTGCAGCTCTTGTAGTTTTTGTTCCCACAGGATCTTGTCACAGGGATACTTGCATTAAAATAGGCTCTTCTCTCCCTTTCTGCCTGTCTCCCTCTGGTTTTGAAGAGTCCATCTGCTTTTGCAGCTTTCTCAACACCTATAGTCCACAGCCTCAGTCACTCTGCAATTATTTATTCTTTTCCAAGTAGGCAACTGTGTTAAGACAAAAGGGCTTGATGGCATATGGCAGGATCATCAACTGACAGAAGAGAAAGCAAAGAACTGGTAGCTTTTCCCATTTTTTTTTCTCACCTGAGAAAACTAAATGTGAAAATATTCATTTTGCCTCATTTACTGAAGATAACTGAGATATAAGACTGTTCCTCATATCCATGATTATATATTTTCTTTCCATCCTTGCATCAGGAGGAAAGCATATTGTCCCCATAGCCTACCATAACACAACTACATCTTCGCCACAGGGTTGGTCTTGCACACATTGGAACATAAGTAGATTCAGGGCAATGATTGACAGAATCCTTGTTCCACTCCATCTCTTTCCCAGCCTGCCAATCACTCCTCTGCATGTGGTAAGGCAGGTTTGGAGAGTCTGGACTAATTTACAATCAGTTAGAAATTATGGTTTTGTTTGATTTTTTTTGACAGACAGGCTCAATTTTTTTTTCAAACTTCCTGACATAAGAATATAACTCTCTTTATCTCCTGGAATATTGGCAGACTATTATTCCTATGATAAAAGTAGTCAGTATTTTTCAAAGCTGCTATACTGAAGCACACCAAGACATCCAATGGCTTCATTGTATCTTCTAAAGATTAAGGTTGTGTGGTGCTAAGCTGGCCCCATCCTTCAGCCTTCATCCCATGAGATATCTAGTCAGACTTTGACCTACTTTTTATTTCTATAAGACAATATTTGGTTTATGTAATGTCTGGTTTATGTAAACCCATGTGGCCTAGTCTGTTTACCAATTTACATGTCTTTTTGTCTTAAATGGGATACTGTTTTATTGCCTCTGAAGATCAAGGGAAACGTGGGAGAGAAACTGAAAACTTCCTGCTCCTTTTCATTTAAAAACAACATAGCCTTGTTGATAAAGATCTGTTGAAATGAACAAAAGTTAGAGATGGAAGTGACTTTGAAATTAAAGAAATAACTAGTTCTTTGGCTAGGAGATAGCAGGGGGTGGGATCTTAGGTTTTCTCTTCAACCTATCCATCCTGAATCATGGCTTTGATGTTCCTAATACCCTCTTCCTCTGAAGGGTAACAGAGTAAAAGTTTAGCCTTCTGAACTGGAGTGTTACTTCCAAATTTTTAGCAGCTGCAGTGGATTCATGCTGACTCTATTGACAATGCAATCAAACCTCAAGGGATGCAGCTGCTGGAACAAATAACTTCACATTTATCAGATGGGAAGGAAATACTATTTTAAACTCCGTTGCAGAACTTTCTTTTTTGTGTTTGTGTATGCATGTACTGTAGACATAGGTTCATATTCATACACACTCATATTGAGGGTTGAATTGATGAGTCCTGTAAATCCATTAGTTTAGGAAATGTCAAACCATGTGTATCAATGACATTAGCAATCTCTTGAAAGAGCTGTGTTGGTTAGGTTAATATTTCCATTTTTAAACTTCTCAAAAATTGGAAAATAGCCCTGTAAGACAGATGTACAATCTGACAACCCCTGAACAAATGGTGATGCAAGGTCAAGTGCCTGATGGGAGGATCAACTGGAGGGCAGTAGATTGGCAGCCTTTGATGGTTCTTCTTCCCTGCTCCTGAGATGTTTTGATAGAGGGCCTGCTACCAACAAAAAAAATGAAAAACATTATTCTTGTATGTTAGAATAGTTTAGCACAAACTTCATCTTGTCACAGCAGCATGCTGGTCATGAGATAGAGATTCTCTTTTGAGCACATGCACTGGGAAAATGTTTAATGGAATTTTTCACGGCACAACAAAAGAGTTGTGTGGATGAACTCATAGTCCAGCTAGGGATCACTTTGCACTGTAAGAAGCAATCAAGCTTGTACAGAGTTCTCTCTGTATTTCTCACCATAACCAGCTTTCCTATCCTAGTACTTTTTAGATGTAATTAAACAAATATATTTCCACAATCTCTGGGTCCACACTGACAGAGTCTCCAATTGTAAAGGCTGATGGAAATTGGGGTTCAAAACTTCTGGAGAATCCAGCCTAAAACAAATAATCATCTTCAACCAGAATTGAAGAATTCCTAGATGCAATGATAATTGTAGGCTAGCATACTTAGGAGGAAGAAAGACAGGAGAATCTATTGTAGAATATGAAAGAAAACCCTGAAAGTCTATTCCATATTTAAACATGGCTCCTTAGCTCTACTTCAGTACTATAAAGTTATGTAGGAATAATCTTGGGAGATGGAGCAAAGGGATGATGCCCAGGAAACAGTCAGTTAAGAGAGTCCACAACTGCGTAACATTTATCAGGAGAGACGTGGCCAGCCATAAAGCACTGTTTGGCTGCCAATCTCACCACACTGCTGTCTCTGCTCCTTCAGAGATGTCTACTGAGCTTACCAGAAGCTTCAAAAACAGAATAACAATCAAAAGGAAGTAAATATTGGTGAAATTTTGCATCCAGAAGAGGGATCTTGCAGCTCTTCAACAACAGAACAAATAACAGAACAATTTATGAGGAAGTCAATTACCCATTGTAACAGTCCTTTCCAGACAAATTTGAATGATAGTCAACTTCATGCCACATACAGAAAGAAATTTCTGCAAGAAATCACTTTTTCTTAGATACAAGACAGCTCTATTCATGGTATAGCTAGAAATAATTTATAGAAATAATGAGATACATTGTTGAAGAAAAGTAATATTATTTGGCTCCATTGAAAGAAAATAGGAAAGACCAAAATCATAATTGCAACAAAAGAAAGTGAAGTTTAAGCTTCCTATGTTTTAAACTCATCCACAAAAGTGATGAATTCTTTCTTCAAACTGAGATAGGAAAAAATAATGATACTGGAGGAGAAGAAACAGTTCATAGCTAGTGCCCATTTCTAATTTCACTATAACAGTTTCTGCATAGTATATAGCAGAGTATAGTATACATAGTATATACCTGGCATTTACCTCTATCTCAAAAATATTCTGCCTCTGTTCAATCATCATGATAACTCATGGATAACTAAGTCTTGGTTTTCTGAATTAATTCCATTGCCTAGATTTGCATGAATCAAAACATAAATTGATTGTACAGACTGAATTTACATAATATGCTACACTAAAAGGTAGTGTAATTTGGCAAATTTGTGTTAGAGTGCATCATGGGAACCAAGCCCATTTGTTAAGAATAGCCCCCTGTGCCATACTTGACCAATGGATGATACCACCAGCATATGATTTGCCAAGGCAGTTATTAGACACAATCCTCTTGAACAGGATTACTCCCTAAAACATTATGGCAGCAACTAAGGAGCCAATCCTGATTTTATTTTGTCACTGTGCCCCAGAATGCCTGCTTTAAACATCAAAACATATTAAATGCTTAAGTGATGGGTGCATTTTCAGCCACCCCTCTAATTTGACATTAGTCCTCACTGCAATGGCTTTGATATCTTCATAACACATTAATCGTTTAGCTTTCTTAGTCAAGCAATATGTACCTGTGTCAGGGGAGTAATTACTGGTCTTGTATATCTTTTCCTTGATTAGATATTAAAGTATATAGGACATTTTTCTGGAATGCATTATCTTTACAAAGTTGATAAACTGCCTGAAGTGACAGTGGTAAAACAGGGTAAAGACATCACCACAACATTAAGAAATACTAATGGACTGGTTATCGAATATCCAGAATTGATACACAGTAATTTTATTTGTCATGGCAGAGAGGTTAACTCAAGAAGTACCAGATGGTTATTGGCTGAAAAAACAAATAATTTTATAATATTTATAAATTTATAAATTTTATAATATAATAATTATGCAAGTCATAAATAGATTATATGATGCAATGCAGCATATAAAAATGAAAACAAATGTTCTAAGGTAGGGTTGTCAAACTCACATTGTCACTGTGGCATCACGTGATGTATCAAGATTTTTTTTCTCTTTGCTAAACCGGGCGTGGGTGTGGCCAGTGCATGACACATCCGGCCCATGGCCCAAGAGTTTGACAGCCCTGTTCTAAGGTGTTTCAAAAGGAAATTGAGCAAATGATTGTGACTTCTACACAATTTGTGAAAACTAGAGCAAGTTGATGGATTTGTGTACATTAGCAGAATGTTTACTAGAGATAGAAAAAATAGAGAGGATATTTAAGATATGAAAATGCTGGTATAAAGTGAATAGTGCACAGTCTATTGTAAGAAAGGAACAATGAAAGAAGCAAAGGCACATGTGTGTAAGAATGTCCTTCTATCCACTTAGTTACGTGGAAGTGAAAGTTGGGTATGTTAAAGTAAATTGAATGCAGTAAAAAGTAAATTGAATGCAGGACAATTGAAGAAGATTGTTTACTAAAACAGGAGAAAGGGTTGAGAATAAATGTTCAGTAAATGTAAATTGAATGAGAAAGTGAATAATCAATAGGTAAGTAGTCCAGTGAGAAGGCTGAAACATATACAGACAATGAATTAAGCATCAGCTGCAAAGAAATGTATAAAGGAGTGAAAAGGAAACTGTGGTTGGATGTAGTCAATGAGATCCTAAAAACTGATTAAAAAGAGAAAGCAGAAAATTTTAAAGAACAATGATAATTTATTAATTGTGAGGTGGAAAGACTGAAAAGATCATAAACACATAGAGAGGATGAGTGACTGGTTTGGGTGCAAACTACATTTAACTACATTTTATTTTTGTTTTGTGGTTTCTTAATATATTTGACTTGTTTTTCTCATTCTTTTTTCATGCTGCATGTAATATGCCTTATGCTGGGAGGAATAGCATGATGCATATGTAGAGATATAGTGATTCAACTTCTGAAGTGTGCTTTTTTCTTTTTAGTGTTGCTATATGCAGACAAAAGTGAACATGTGATGTAGGCTGCAACTCCAGCAATTTTGTATCCCTACAGAAATCCAGTGGTGGCTCATTACAAGGAATACTGTATATTAACTCAGTTTACTCTGTAACCACCAGAAATAGATTGTGGTATGGTAGGTTTAATAATGATTAAACCTGGTAGGGTTTAATAATGAAATGAACATTTTGTGTTTCAATATCAGGATTTATTCCCATGCATTATTGCTCCTTGTCAATAGCATCTGAGTGGAAATGGAAAAACTCAGTAGGTTCTACCTCCTGCCTCTGCCTCACCATTATTGCCCAGACCTCTAACCCTCTTCCAAGCATTATTATTTCCATTTGGATTTGTTACATGGACTATTATCTCCCGCCATCATAAAGACAGACAGACAAAGAGTACAAAACAGCCGTTGTATTCTCCCATATGCAATAATGTCATTTTTCACAATGCCATTTGTTAAGTAAATTTGGTGATTTTATATTTGGACTTTTAATTGCTATAAGAGAAAATTGAAAACTTACTTCTTTCTATTTCTTACCACTCTTTTGGCATTTTTGGTTTTTTCTTTGTTTTCTTTTTTGCCTTTATATTAGATCTTGATAGTTTTTAATTTCTTTTTAACATATTTGCACATATGTAAAATGAGATGGCAGATTTCTGGATTCTTTTGTTTCAGATTCCATGAGAAAAAAGACAATATGAAAGTTTTTTTCCATGAAATTAAAAAAAAATGTATGTAGGCCTGGAAGCTGGACTTGATGGTCTGAATGGTTCTAGGATTGTGTGATTTTGGTGTTACAGTATATCAGGAAGAAAGAAAATATGCAAATTTAACACCAGCCAAGGTTTTGTTCCCTGCAGTTACACACTAGAGATATAGTCCACAGTAATACAGTAATCAGTACTTATATACTAGTCATCTCAATGATGACCTCATGGTATGTAATGTGTCAATCAGTTTTAGTTTGATTGAAATTTCTTCTGGGTTGTAATAGATTCTACGCATTTAAATCTGTATCCATAGCTAGAAATATATTTGAGTCTCTAATTTTAGACAGGTATGCCAGGTTTGTATTATATCAAAATAATAACCAGAGAAGGAAGCAAAGATTTACCAGCCACAAAACAGGCTATTCTTTCTATTTCAAAGTGCAAAATTACAACTGTGACATGTGTGACGTAGATCTACCTACACACATGATTCCTAAGGTTCCCCAAATTAACTTAATGCCACATTCAGTTTCAGCTGTTGCCTGTTTCTAGAGTGTTACATTAATGATGATGCAAATGGTTCAGAATCTAATCACAGAGACAAAAATAGAAGAAAAAACCCTCTACTTATAACAAAGCATTTCACAACAGAGCTTCTTTAAGATACTCCCTGTTTATCAGTATCTCCCTGTAAAAAGAGCTTGCTCTTTTCTTTTTTAACAACAAAATATAACGCTTGGTGTGGGTGGTGGTGATAAGTTTCAAACTGAAGTTTCTACAGCCATATTTTATTCCAGAATTTGTTACTGATATCATAGCTATGTGTCCTCATTCAATTTTTCCTTTTGTGTGGGTGACAAATTTTTTTGTCAAGTTTTGACCAAGTTGTGCATATGTAGCACTGTATACACTGGCATCCAGCAAGTCTGAGCAAAGCTAGACAGTTGTAGAGGCCTCAAAGGATACTCTGTGACTAATGGCATCTTCTTTCTCCTCCTCCTGATCTTGAGGAGGGTATTTTGTGTATCACTCTGTCTCTCCCTCCATATCTATACAATAGAAAAGTCCTTAGGGAATAAAGATAATCAAAGGCAGTGGGAAAGGACTGCATCTACCTCACTTGGCTGGAAAGATGACACTGTGGTAGCACCACCATTCCAATGGTGGCTGGAATGACTTTTCACGAAGTTCTTCAGTCACTAATAAAATTTAGAGGACCGATGACAATAGCAAGAGAACATGTTGGCAAAAGTCCCTGCCAGCCTAGTGTTGCTGTTGCTTCTGAAATTATGGCACTCAACCTTCATAATCACAAAGTTGATATTAGTCAAGATGATCTTTTCCATTTCATTTTATGGTCATGTCTTCTACCTTTCATAGTATATAGGACTACTGTTACTATATTTTCTCATCCAAAATATGCACGATTTGATTCTGACTGGGTTTTTTAATTTAAAACTACCTAATATGTTAAAAAATGAAATTAAAAACTCATGACCTAAATCAACCAGACTAGTTAAAGTCCTTCTTGCTGTAAGTTTTGTTTTCAATAAAGTGATTCTGACTGAAATTAAAAAATGGTTTAGAAAGCAAATGAAGAGGGCTACAGAAGCTTTTAGCAGAGTGGAATGGTATATAAATAAACTATAACAAATCTATAAATGTGAATGTCCAAGAAAACAGTGATGAAATGAAAGCACTGAAAAAAAATAAGGTTACAGATGTAAATAGCATAAATGGAGGAATGTTAAAATACAAAAGGTAAGTTAGCAAACATTAATCCTAATTCTACAGAAATATAAGTTTGTTATATACACCACAATGTTTGACATGATTCTGATTGAAAGGGCACAATAGCAATAGCACTTAGACTAAAATACAACTCCATAATACTGTACAGCCCCTCTGAGGGCATATTACTCAGCATATTACTATCAACAATCTGGTTCCTTATTTTACCAACCTTGGAAGGATGGAAGGCTGAGTCAAACTTGACCTGGTCAGGATCGGACTCCAGGCTGTGGGCAGAGCACGAGTCACAAGGAGCAAAAGTAAGAGTATAGTGTGTTTTTATGCTGGGTAATGAGTGTAGAATTAGATAAGAGGTTTCTAATTTTTTTTTTACTTTCTAAAGGGCACATAACAGAATAGTAGCAACAGGTTAATTAAGATTGGTAACTTGAAAACAAGAAGCCTGAAATAACAATGCTAATTATGTTTTAATGATTACAGAAATTGATTCTTTCAATTTATTCAAACCTATTTATTAATGCAATTTACCTTATTCAAGGTAATGATAATTATCATTACTTTACAGCTTTCTAGCAGAAAAATACTAATATTTTCACCTCCGCTTCTCATGAATAGTGACTCTGTGCTTACAGAATTAAACCAAGAGGTTTGTGAGGGTTGCATTTTGTAACAATAGGATTTCACAAATCCTACAGAATTGAAATCAGCTGATATTTCAATTTTTGTTTTCTGCTCTCAAAAAGGAATAGCTATTGTGATAAGGTTTTGCTGAATAGCACATCATGCATGTTGGCAAGCAGATCAGTAGCTTTGATTAGCATAAGAGTTCTTAGGAGCTATCAGAGCATAATAAAATGAAGAAAACAGTCTGGTGTATAAGTTTCAAGTAACAATATTGCCTATGGCATCAAATATACTTTACTTTCTCATCAGTGTAGAGCTTGCCCAGTTTGTGATGACTCTTTCCACAGGCTGAGAGAAGTAGCTAGTTGTTTTCCTAACGATTATCTGGCCTCTTCTATAAAGCACATATTATCTCTTTCATACCATTACTGTGTGTATTCAAGTGCTTTTTCTCAAGCCAATGGACAAATGCATGGAGTGTCAGAAACTATGATGAATAGCTTCACACCTGGGATTTTTTCTTTTACACACACACACAAATCTGCTTTAGACTTGGCTACAATATGTAGAATTGATTATTTTCCATAGTATGCAGCAATGGCGTATGCTAAAGATTTTGAATGAGACGTGACAGATTCCTTAAACAGAATTTAGCACACAATAATATACCTTCAGATCTTGTTCCATTTAAGGCAAGAGGCAAACTTTCTGGGTACCTGAAAATCACATTAAGTTGGGCTATTAAACAATGGTGTAAGAAAAATTAGAAGGGACTGGGATTTAGCAGGGACTATCTGTGATTTAATTAAGAGACTATAATTTGTTTATTGGTGGGCTTAGATATGTTATAACTATCAGACATTTGAACTTGTTTTGCTAATTACCAGCAAATCCAAGAGACTATGGGTCATGTCTTTATCAGAATTTTGCCTTGAATTTCAGAGATGTGATTTTTGGAGTAAGTGAGGCAGAGGGCTACAAAACAGGAGTCCAGGGAATGCATGGATCTTGCAGGTAGCTCATCCCTGAAATAAAGATAAATGCACTAAGGCTTTGGGAGGCATTCCTACAGCATTCTTGAGGTCATAGGTGAACAGATTCAGTTGGAAGAAAGATTCTTACAAAGAAACTTGGTATTCTTTAGGAATCCCACTCTGAAACCTTCTCAAAACCTTGATGAATCTTGTTCTGTTAATTCCATAGTTCACTGACAATTAATCCAAGCAGAGAAAATCTGCATTATTCCCTCTGCTAATTTGCATTCAATCTGATAACAGAGAATTTGCTTTCAGAATTACTTCAAAAAAGCCAATGAATTTGAGAGGTGATTATATGTGATGTTTTTGCACTTAGTTAAAAGTGGCAAGAATCCCCACTCTAGAACTCTGCATTCCCCATGGCTTCCCACATATCCATTAAATCCCAATCAAATACATCAAGTGCTAATTCCTTTAATTGAGGTTTTTTTTTAGTAGCAGTGCTAAGTCAAAACCTTTGAGAAATTTATTCTCCCACTGGAGAAATTTGGAGGCATGACCTTCATAATTTCACTGCCAAGAGATTTTATGGAGAATTTTGAAAGTGTATTAACTCAGTTTCAAGTTTGGCTATCTGTGAATCACCAATTTTACATAGAAGAGTCTTCTATTTGAAGAACTCTCCAGTCCAAATTATTTTAAAGATGAAGAATTGTTAAAAGAGATGACAATAGATTTGAAATTGCTCCAGACCATTGGACTAAATAGTCCTACAAATCGCCTAACCACATGGTTTTTCTTCACAATCACATTAAAATGCTTTCCTCTCATCCTTGAGTCAGGAGGAAAGTATATCAGCTTACATTTGTTGTTTCCTCAGCCTAATTTTACTGCACTTCAGTAACAATACTTGGCAATGTTGTTGTCTTTCATAGTTTAATAGTTCCCCGCATCACAGAGAAATCTCAGATCAATGAGATTCCCAATGATTTCCTCCCCAACAATTGCTCTCCTGAATGTCTGCCACAACAGACCAGTGATGGAATTCAAATAATTTAACTGGTTCTCTGCCCTTCTGATTTCTTCCAACAATCAGTTAACCAAACTGCTCAGAAAGTTAACAAGTTCTCCCAAACTTGTGCAAACTGGCTGAATCCCACCACTGGTTGGGACTTTGATTTTTTTTAATTATTTAGTAATTCAGTCTTAATTTGTTTTTTATTTTATTTGTTTTCTATCAGATACTTATGTCCAATAGAATGTTTGCATGAATGAGCTAAGTTGAGGAGAGAAAGTAGAGAACCTCAAATCAGAGAGCTTTCATTACTAAATCAGTTCCTCCATAAATCAGTTTTGATTCAGAAAAGAACCACCTTTCTCTCCTACCCCTTCATTCCACCTTTGTGACTGTATGTTTGCATGATACACATTCCATAGGTCACAATCTCCCCAGCACACACAGATATGTATCATGTACAAAATTCAACTAGCAAGATTTCTGGATGATAGATTTATTGAGATCTAAAATCAGCTGTCTCCTGTTAATATATTTCTAACTATGTTATATCTTTACAGTAATTGAATGTTAAGTACAGAGGTGAGAAATCTTGGCCCCTTTATGATTTGTGGAATTCAACTCCTGGAATTCCAGAGCCAGCATGGCTAGCTTAAGAATTCTGGGAGTTGAAGCCTACAAGTAATGAAAGGGGCACTGTTCCTTACCCCTGGTTAATTGGAATCAGACTTCTGGGAAACTCTTTTGGCTAAATAGTGTAGGGCAGCCTTCTCTGGGTGATGTGCTCCAAATTCTGAACTCACAGCATTCCCAGAAAGCGAAGAAACATGTCTCAATATATGTTGAGGACGGCTGGAATATAGGATACTACACTTTACCAGGTTACACTATGTATTAATACCACACTATACTACATGATTATGTTTACCTACTTTCAGGATGATACCTTTAGTTTGGAGTTTTTCTCTTACATCAGTTTCTCACTGAATTCTAAGCCACATTCTAATTAATGTCCTCATTACTTCTCTCTTTCTCTATGTTCCCTCTTTTCTTTCTAACATGCTGTGGACAGATTATTATGTGTTTAGAGAGTGTACTATTGCCCACAGTTCCTACAGCCTTTTATAAATGGAAGCAGGCATTAGCAGTGATGAGCAGAACAGGAGAGGAGACTTTAACACAGGCAGCTGCTTAAATGAACAATTGCATCCTGATTGTATTATAATGTTGAATGCCAAACATCTGGAGGCAAAGTGTAGAAGGTAAAAGAAATTACATATACATATATACAGAGAAAGAGAGAGAGAGACAAACAGACAGGCAGGCAGGCAGAGGAGGGGAGAGGAAGGGTGCACCCATTGCCTATGGACCCTGATAAGTTTGTAATTTCTAAGGACGCTGAGTGAGCAAACAGGACGAATTAAGCAAAGTTTGGGGAGTTCAACAGAAGGTAATAAGAGGAGTGACCCAAAATCTGGATATTCTAATGGATTGTGTGTTGAGTATGAAGCTGAAAAGTTTATTTCCTGAATAGCTGCTGATTGCAAGGTGTGTGTCCCAAAAACTGCTGATTGCCTATTGTGATGATCCCGCTGAATAAACAGAGAGTGTGAGAGATTTATAAAGCATAATGTCTCCAGGGGGCAAACTCACTGAGCAAGGAAAAAGCTAAGAGGAGTTCACCTTGGGAATTCAGAGGAGAAGTCTAACCATTTTCTCTTCCTCCAAGACTCAAATTCTTGACTAATGCAAGAGCCCTAGAAGAAGAAAAAGAAATAAAAACTTTTTTGATGTTGTAAGAACTAAAAGTAAAAATTAATGAATAGTACTCTGCCCTTGTAATTTGCAATGCTTGTGGCATCCTTGTTTTCCTGCCTGAAAAGAACTTGAGAAGAGAGTAGCTAAGGGGATTTCATATTGCAGTCAGAGGATTGGAGCAGAGAGTCACTACATTATATTTGGTGAGAAAAATATGAAGCAGTTCACAACAGAAAAGGAAAATGGACAATCCAGACAGAGAAACAAGCCCCATGAACAATAAAATAAAATAGTAAAATAATCAGCAGTGTTCCGATAAACAGCCCACAGTTTCTAAAATCTACTGCAGGAATGTTCCACTCATCACACATCTCTTCCTAAGGCTCTCTGGAATAACTGGAGTTTAATGACTTTGGAAAAAATCAGTGGTGAGTTTTTAGCTTTTAGGAGCCGTGGTGACACAGTGCTTAGAATGCAGTAACAAAATAACAGAGTTGAAAGGTATCTTCGATTAATCTAGTCCAACCCACTGTTCAGGCAGGAAACGCCCATTTCCGATAAATGGTTGTTCAATCTTTTCTTAAAACCCAAATTCTGGAAGCAAGGAGTTCCACTGATTAATTGTTCTGTCAGGAAATTTCTCCTTATTTCTAAATTGCTTCTCTTCTTGATTCATCCATTGCTTCTTGTCCTGTCTTAAGTTGATCCCCTTTTCTTTGTGGCAGCCCCTTAGATATTGGAACACCGCTATTATGTCATCCCTAGTCCTTCGTTTCATTAAACTAGGCATACCCAATACCTGTAACTGTCCTTCATATGTTTTAGCCTCCAGTCCCCTAATCATCTTTGTTGCTCTAGTACTGCAGCTAAATCTGCTCACAGCTAGGAAATCAATCCTGACTAGGTCAAGGTTGACTCAGCCTTCTATTTTTCCAAAGTTGGTAATCTGTATCAACTGTGATCAACTTAAAAGCAATCATGTCCTTTTTGCTGATGACATAAAATTATTTAATACTACAGATAATTCTGTTGTTTTGCAAAGTGATTTTGATTATGTGTCTGAAGTTGGCAACTTCAAATTTTGATTAATAAATTCTGTCTTACATATTGGTAGGACCTAGGTGTACTCATCTCTGATGATCTATGCTCCAAAGTTCATTGTAACAGCATTGCTAAAAAAGTAGTAAGAGAGTTAAGTTAATTCTAAAAAGTTTCTTTTCTGGAAACACTGTATTGCTAACCAGAGTTTATAAAACTTATGCTAGAGCAACTTTGGAGTACTGTTCAACTGTTTGGAATCTCTACCATATATCTGATATTAGCACAATTGAGTGAGTTCAGAAGTACTTTATGAGAAAAATTTTGCACTTTTCCATACATATTCGAATTCCCTATGCTACTAGGCTGGAAATTCTTGGTTTGGATAACCTGGAACTGCGTAACTTGTGGTTGGACTTAGGTATTGCATACAGGTAAGGTTTGACCTGTAAATGACTTTTTCTGTTTTAATCACAATAATACACGTGCAAACAACTGTTTTAAATTCAGTGTAAACTGTTCTAAACTTATCTGTAAAAATACAATATTTTAAATAGAGTTGTCAAAGTCTAGACTGCTTTATCTGACTCAGTTGTCTCAGCTACAAATTTTCACAATTTTAGTCACAAATTGACTTCTGTGGACCTCACTTCATATTTAAGAGGTCCATAAGGGGGGCGTGCATAAGTGCAGAAACTTGCCTATCATCCCTGTCATTTCAGTTTTTCATTATTTGTGTTCTTGTTTTTCTTTGACAAATTATGAATAAATAAATACATAAATACATAAATAAATTGACCCAGGTTGTTGGGGTCAATATGGTGACTCTACAAAGTACTGTAGAGAGTACTAAAAAGGACTATGAAGCAGTATATAAGTATTATTGCCATTGCTATTTTACTCATTTCCATAGTCTCCTTAAAGGAAAGATCTCAGAAGGTGCCCACACTTCCTGATATTTTTAGATAGAAGCCACAGAGAGAAGACAACCCCAAAGATAACTGGGTTGTAATCCTGGGTTTTAAAGGCAATCATAACCTCAAATTCCATTTGGAGAGAAAATGCTTGTGCAAGAACAGATTTCTTTCTAGAGAATAAAAGAGAACTGCCATTAAGAGATTGAAGTCCTTTTCCATGACAGGAAGGGAAGGGGAGAAAATTCCAAGTAAAGGTAATTGGAATTCTTGATGAGAAAATGAAAGCAAGCTAGGAGTGGAGCAATTCTGACTTAGTAAAATAAGCATCAATTCTCAATAAAAAACATTACTAGCAATACCCGTAATTAATTATGGGTAGATATGGTTCACTGTTTTACGGTGGTTCTCCTCCTTCCTCTCTGACCGTTCGCAATTTGTGTTGGCAGGGGGGCAGAGATCGACCCCGAGGCCCCTGATTTGTGGGGTTCCTCAGGGGTCGGTGCTCTCGCCCCTACTGTTCAACATTTATATGAAGCCGCTGGGTGAGATCATCAGTACGCTCATGATACTCAGCTGTACATTTCTACCCCAGGCCACCCCAGCAAAGATGTGGAAGTGATGACCCGGTGCCTGGAGGCTGTGCGGGGTTGGATGGGGCGAAACAGGCTTCAGCTCAACCTGGCCAAGACCGAGTGGCTGTGCTTTCCAGCGCCCCGATACAGCCAGCTAACTCCATCGCTGGCCTTGTGGGGAGGGGGGGGAAATTCTTGCCCCCACGGAGAGGGCGTGCAATCTAGGTGTCCTCCTGGATGTATGGCTGTCGTTAGAAGACCACATAGCAGTCGTCGCCAGGGGGGCTTTTTGTCAGGTCCATAGGATCTACCAGTTGCGGCCCTTTCTGGATCGGGATGCATTGCACAGTCACATCCGTCCTCATCATCTCCTGCCTAGACTATGCCAATGCTCTCTACATGGGGCTCCCCTTGAAGAGCACCCGGAGGCTCCAGGTGGTGCAAAATGCAGCTGCACGTGTGGTTTTGGGGGCTTCTCAGAGCTCCCATGTTACGCCACTCTTGCGTGAGCTGCATTGGCTCCCGGTGGCCTTCCGGGTGCGATTCAAGGTGTTAGTGACCATCTTTAAAGCACTCCATGGCTTGGGACCTGGGTACTTACGGGACCACCTACTGCCGTCATTGATCTCTCGTCACCCAGTGCGCCATTGGTGGGCCTCCTCAGGGTGCCGCCGTCTGGACGGCTGGTGACTCCGAGGGTGCGGGCCTTCTCTTTGGGGGCACCCTCCTTCTGGAACGAATTGCCCCCGGAGATGAGGACCATCGCTGACCTTTTGGCCTTCCGGCACGCATTGAAAACATACCTATTTCATCAAGCCGGTCTGGCCTAGGGTTTTTATAGGGTTTTAAATTGGTTTTAATTGGTTTTAGTCTTTTATATTCTCTATTGAGTTTTTATTTTTAGCCATTTTATTTAATCTTTTTTAATTGTTTTTTAAATATTGTATTTGCATTGTGTTTTAACTTTGGCTGTACACCGCCCCGAGTCCCTGCAGGGAGAGGGGCACTATATAAAACTAATAAATATAATAAATAGTGCATTGTTACTCTACATAGTCAGATGTGTTGGGAATTGTTTGTTCAAGCATGATTAAGCCAGTAGTCATGTTTAAACCCCTTATCCAAAGTAATTACTTGTCACATAGGCAAAATTAAAACTTGTACTTCCATTCAGTGACTGCATGGTCTTAGTCAAATAGATGAGATAGGAATTCTACTGGGTATGCAGCAAGGCAACCTATTGATACAGTGGATATTCTTTGTGGGGCCTGGAGACTTTGGGGGGCTGGATGGGGAACAACATTTCAGCTTAAACATTAGTAAGATGGGTGGCTATGGGTGGGCCCCTCTGTATCTAGGAATTTATCATCTTTGATATTGGATGGGGTTGCAGTATCCCAGACAGATCTGGTATGTAATTTGGGGGTCCTCTTGAGCTCATGGCAGGTGGTAGACATGACTAGGAACTCCTTTGCTCAACTCCATGTTGTGCTCCAGTTACACCCTCTCCTGGATAGGGAGGCTCTCTGCTCAGTCACTCATGCTGTGGTCATCTGTGTTAGGACTACTGCAATATAGTCCCCATGGGGCTAACCTTGAAAAGTTCCTAGAAGCTTCAGCTGGTACAAAGTATAGCCATGAGAGCTTTATTGAGTACTCAGAGAAGGGCACATATATCACCTCTGTTCCATGAGCTGCATTAGGCGCCAATTTGCTTCTAGGTCTGATTCAAGGTGTTGGTCCTACAGGCTACCAAAGGAATTGGCTTCATCACATCACGTCAGCCAATCCTACTCATTCAGGCAAAGAAGGTACATTGCAGGCCTCCATCAGTTAAAGAAGTCTGACTAGCAGGGTAGGAAGAGAGCTTTCTTTGCTGTTGCCCTTGCCCTGTGGAATAGTCTCTCACCGGGAGGTAAGGGAAGCCCGCTCTCCTGGTCTTCAAAAAGGGATTAAAACATGGCTCTGGGGCCTTGTCTGAAGATCCCAAGGGAGCATGCAGTCATGGATTTAGTTGGTGCCATGGGGAGTCTTCCCTTTGCCTTTACCAGCTAATTTTAATAGGATTTAATTATTCTTGCTTCCATATTTTTTTTAAAAAAAAATTATAATTTTTAATTCTAGCATTTTAAATCTTTAATTCTAATTTTGTATATAATGTTTTTTATATTTATTGTAAACCACCCAGAGTCTCTATTTAAGGAAGATGGGTAATTCAGAAATATAAAACATAAATAAATAAAATTGGTTCACAATTCATAGTTTTTACCTCCAGCTCAACAGAATACCTGATTATATTCAAGATACTTTTGTACTTCTGTGCCATCACCTCACCCCCAGAAATGTCTGTTGATAGATTGAAACCTAGAGAGGAAGATCACCTGTTTGCCTTCATCTAACAAGGCACACCAGGACTGCATGCTTATCTACTACCAAGTTATGGAAGAAAGAGCTCTTGATGTATAAGCAATGCCTTAAGACTAGAGTTACCAACAATCTTCCTATTGGGACTTAGTAATAAGACTCCTGAGATGAAATTAGGGACCAACCGCAAATGCTTTGTGTCATCTCTTCCCTGCAAATGAGCTACAATCCTTCCCTGAGGAGTTTCAAATTAGATGTAACCCTCCTTTGCCTCCATTTACACAGACAAACTCTGCAATAATGACACAATCAAATTCTTTCAAAAACAGAACTGATACACAAACTTCATCCATGCAGGAAGTCAACAATATGGCAGCAACATTCAGGTTGGCACCCAATGAAACACCCAACCAACTCACAATATTGTCCTTCCATTATTTTCCCAAAATACATCACAAATATGACAGAGTCATCACTTAACTGTCTACTCTCTCATTAATCCACTTGGTCCAGTGGTGGGATTCAATCTTTTTTACTACCGGTTCTGTGGGCGTGGCTTGGTGGGCGTGGCAGGGGAAGGATACTGTAAAATCTCCAGTCAGAGATGATATTTGCTGATTCTCCAAACTACTCAAAACTTCCGCTACTGGTTCTACAGAACTGGTCAGAACCTGCTGAATACCACTTCTGACTTGGTCCAAAGCCAACATACAACCCAAATGAAGATCTGCCCTAAATTGCTTAATCTCCTATTGAAAGGATAGTTGTGCTATCCTGATAGAAAAGTGTCAGTCCCTAGATGAATTCTCCAACTCTTCATGTTTCCAGGCAATCACAATCTTGTTCATTGCAGCACCAGAACTTCAAGTACCAGACATTAGAGTCTTCAGTCTGGCAAGATTCTATCTATGAAGAAATCAGCTTGGAAGTATTACCACATTTCATTCCTGATTTTGGGTCTGACGGCATACTTTTTTTCTTTTGTTTTTCCAAATATTTGTATACAGGGATGACTTCTTCCCACATTATCTCATCTGACACCAATACAGATCCTTTCTTTTTTTCCTTATCATGCCTCAACAATTCTGACCATTCAGTAGTAGGGTTCCTCTGTAGGCCCATAAAAATATTGCTGCAAGAAAGAATGGAAGGAATATACTTCAGCGTTACAGAAACGCTGCAACAAACTTATACTGCAACTTATTTTTTAAAGAATGAAGGAAAGCCTTCCAGTCAGAGGTGGTATTCAGCAGGTTCTGACCAGTTGTGGAAAACCAGTAGTGGAAATTTTGAGTAGTTCGGAGAACCAACAAATGCCATCTCTGACTGGCCCTGCCCCCATCTGCCTCCCTAGTCTTCTTTTGTTGCCCTGCACAGGAGAACGGAGCTGGAAAGCAGGTTAGTGGGGTGGGGAGGGAATGGGGATTTTGCAGTATCCTTCCTCTGCCACACCCACTAAGCCATGCCATGTCCACCAAGCCATGCCTACAGAACCAGAAGTAAAAAATATTGAATCCCACCGTTGCTTCCAGTACTGTGGGAAGGGCATAGGAAAACAAAAGAAGCATGCTTCGCCCAGCTTAGGCAGATACCAAAGAATGTCCTTGGGGAGATTGGGGGGGCGGTTTGAATGGAGCACAAGATTTCAAGGTTGAGGATACTTAAGTGACGTAATGGACCCATAACCCAGGATGAAATGGCAGCCCAGGAACTGGAGGGGAAAAGAGTGCCAAAAACAAACCAATAATAGCTGGGATGTTTCTAGAATGGAACAAAGTGCTAGAAACCATCCATCCTGAAGAGTTTCAGATAACTCATTTTGGAAACAGTTTTAAATCAAAGCTGTGAAATGTGTGCAGGATGCTTTGGCAATAGGCTGGGAGAGAGAAGAGGAGGACATCAGCCCTCACCCAGGAAGCAGTGAAACCTATACTGGTAATGAGAGAAACAGAAAATTCAGATCTGCCCAGGGGATTTGAGAAAAAGGCAATATATGTCTGTATCTAATTAAGGCACTTTACAATGACTGATCAATACAATAGATTTTTGTCCTAAAGTAGGCAATTTTTTTTAGACTGGAGGTTCCTCCATTTCTTCCCTCTCCATGCATGTCATTGCAAAATACTTTTACAGTAATATCTTAATTTACTGATGAATCTAATACTAAAAAATTTACTATTTCTGTCATATTTATGCTGTTAGTGGTACAGGTAAAAATTAATTATCATTTGAAGTTCCTGCAGCTCTTCTAATGAGCATCTGAATGTATGCCATTTAAATGATATTAAAGAGACTGTCTGGGCAGTTGTTTAATTTTTTCAAACAAAATATCATTCAAATGGATTGTTTTTCAAATGCTATCATTCTTCCAAGTCTTTATTTACAATAGAGGAGATATAAGTGACAAATTGCACAAGCTTGACAGCAAAATGAGAGATATCAGTATCTGGAACAAAGTGAGAGTGCATCAAAATAAGATATTTATGCAGTGACATCATAATGCAAACTCTACCATTATGAATCTGCATTATGATGTTCAAAAAAGGTACTTAAACTGTGAGGTTCACTTCATGATGGCATACATTTCTCACTTCCTTCTCCCCTTCCCCAAGTAGGAACAAGTCTTATTTGCATCATGATGTTTTCATATAAATGCACTAATGATATATTTCTACATCATAATGTGACTGATATCAGGCACATAATACAGTATGTACATGTCATTTGTTCAGCAATACATGGCACATAAGACGTCATCATGGTTTCAATCAGATGTTTATACCCAAATATTCAAACCAGAAAAACTGATTCAGGACCATGTCCAAGCATTAATATAGACAGTGATTACTTATATCATAGACTTCTAAATAAATTTCAAATAAAAATCATTTTTAAAAGAAACCTTATGGATATTTTTAAAATGTTGCAGTTTTGGAAAGTTCTGGCTATTGAGATTGAGATCCATTAAATGAACCCTATTACAATATATCTATATGAGAAGACCAGGCAGAACTGTGGGGGGTGGCATTAATCACATTATCAGCTTAGAATCATTACCTTCCCACAAATGGTCCAAGTTGAATACCTCTTGAATTCTGCTGGCACCAATTCTGGCACCAATTTAGTATTGAATTTTAATTGACTAGATGCTTGTGTGTAGGCTTGAATAAATCTTTTGTGCTGCAACTTAACGGATGGTCCTGAACTTAACGGATGGTCCTGACAATATCTATTTTTAAGAATCTAGGTGACAATACAAACCTACTTCATTTGTCTACCAGAAATATAGTTGATTGAGGATAGGGCAGTGGTGGGATTCAGCCAGTTCACACCGGTTCAAGTAAACCGGTTGTTAAATTACAGAGAGAGAGAGAGAGAGAGCGCTATCAAAATGGATCCTGGGCGCTGCACTGTTCTGCAATGGAGAAACGGGCAACAGACTGGCCAGCACGATGGAAGAAGGCCCTTTCCCTCTTTCTTCTTCCTGCTCCTCCTCCTTGCATTGTGCTGGCTGGTCCATTGTCCATTTCTCCATTGCAATGCAGCACAGCACCCAGGATCTTCTTTGATAGCAGGGGGGTAATAATTTGCCTAGCCAAACTAACCCAACAGTCTCGCCTACATTGGGCCCAGCTTTGATCGTTGTGCCAACTTAAATCCTTGCCCCTCTCACTTTTGCCCGCAGACTAACACCCCCTGCACACAACTCCATGGAAAAGGGGGATCTCTCCCTCCACTTTTCCTCAATTCTTCACCTTCCAGCGCAAGCTCTCGGGAGCATCAACTCATTGATTATGGTAACCCCCCTCCTCATTCCTTGGAAACTTTGCTTCTTAAAGGAGCTGCATCCAGAAGGCTGAAACAGCTGTGAGACCAACAGCCTTGGAAACAGTCTTTTGGTAAAGGTGGAAATTTAACAACCCGTTCGTCCAGGGTGAGATTGGCCCTCACAAGAGGCTCATCCCGCATATATCAACCCTGGGTGAACCAGTTGTTAAATTATTTGAATCCCACCACTGGGATAAGGTATAAAGTGCTTGGAGTGTTTTCTAGTCATATTGGCTATCTGTTGTTCTCACTTACAGAAAAAGAAAAGAAAGTTTTTGCCTCAAAATGCTTGGTGATCGGGTGAAATTATCCATGCAATTCTCAATGCTTTCATCAAAACTTGCATCAAAGTACTGAAAGCTTTATTTCCATCAGATTTTATTAATTTTAATTAATTAATTTAATTTTAATTTTATTCTACCTCTTTATAGAAGAATAACACTTGAAAGGGAGAAAATCCATATTTAATTTCATGAATTGTGAGAAAGTGGAATTCTGTAGCAAAAAGATTACCAGATCTTTTTGCAAAGACTAGAATAAATATTGACACAGAATCCAAGGGACTGAAGCAGAAAATTGAAGATAATAGGAATATTTTTTTCAATTATCTCTGGCCTTGAGGGTTCAGAGACACCCAAAGCACTAACAAGAATTGAAATACAAGCCAGTAAATTCATTTTCCCCTCCTTGCTGTCAAATGTACTTACTCATACAATGAATTCTAGTGTGAGAGTATGGAAACAGCTGAAGCATATAATCTAAGCAACCTAAGGAAAGTGTTAATTGGAATAGGGAAAGAAAGGCAAGAGTCAAGCTGGCAGCTCACACTTTTCTACAGCCTTTTACTCTTGACAAGGTTCTATTTGATCCTTGGTGTGCTATCAAGCCAATTTAGAAGACTTTTTAATCTTCATCAGTTTCACCATATTTAAAGATGCTGAGGCAAGTATGAACTTTAGAATTTTTCTCCTGTTGAGAACTAGCTAATGCATTTCTCAAGAAAGCAAATGTACATTCCCTAGAATATACAACTATATGGAGGCAAAGGGAGCAGGGAACTGCAACTCCAGCAATTCCTTGCCATTAACCATCAAGTGTGTTTGTGGCTGCGTAGGAAGAAGAATGTGGAGTAGATGACCTACCTTTCCTTTACAAATTAAAAGAATAAACATGGAAATAACAAGTTTGAATGATCTCTTCCTCAGCTTTCTGCAGAGAGGAAAATAAAGACACAAATAAAACAAAAAAAAATTGCAATTTGAAAGAATATTGATTATAGTACCATATTTAATGTTATACATTCTGGAACTCCTTTGAGCTGAAACTATAGAAAAGGAGTCTTTAATATTTTAATTATTTTTCTACTTGAGATATAACTTGTAAGCCATCCAGAGTCACATTATAGGGGAGATGGGTGACAAAACGTTTTAAGAAATAAATAAAAATAAAAATAAACTCCAAGCCTTAACTGAAATTCCAACTGAACCATTTCTCATATGTTGGTTGATAGTATAGCTATATACTAGCATACCAAGAAAAAAGAGGAAAAGACAAAAATGAAATAATTTTAAAGCATCCTAAAATGAGGGAGACAAACAAAGACTCCTTTTGCAGGGGGAAATGCATTTAGAAAATTGAAAATCTCCTGATACGTTGGGACAATCATTTCTAAAATTCCCAATCACCTTGGTAGCAGAGTAAAAAAGTGTTCTGGTACAATAAATTAGGATATAGTCCAGGTATACCAATTCCACCCCCAAAAAGTTGCCTTAAGTCTACTATTTGGAATGGTCATTGCCAGTGCTCCTCTAAGATTCCATCTTTTGTCAATTCCAGGATTTCCAATAAGCCTTCTTTTAAGAACTTCCTAAAAAATGATTTTTGCAAAGACCTAGCCTAGCCTCAATGTGTTATAACTTGTGCTTCCTGTTATATTCCTGATACAGCATTTCTTGACCATGTATTTCATCCTGTGCTGATCAAGGTTTATTCTTGTGTTCATTATAGATATTGGATTTTTTTTCTTTACTCAAATTCATGTGATATATGCCCTTGGGAAGCTCATTTTAAAGACTATAGCTGCTTCTGGATAAAACTCCCTTTTCTGCCCAGTCATGCAACTCAATTGGACAGACTCTCAGGGATTTTAACACATTGTGTTATGAACTCACGCATAAAGGAACATTTTTCCCCATTTTACAGCATGTTGGCCCATAGCAAGGTCAGCTTAGACTCTTTTGCAGTTACATGTTCTTTGTCAGCTCCAGGGGGAAAGCACGCATTTGGCTTTCAAAACATGACGTGTGTGTGTGTGTAGAGAGAGAAAGATCCAGATTTTTTTTTTTAAAAAAATTATCTTCCCAGCCTAGGGAGTTCCAAAATGAGTAACATTGACAGATATATTATTCTGCTAAATTATTTGAACAGAATTGGGTTTATAAAAAAAGAAAATATTAACTTTGTCACATATTTATTTTATTGGTTTCATTTACAGCCAACTGTAAATCTATCCAACACTTGAGATTGCTTATAGCAATTAAAATGCAAGTAATAAAATAAAGTGCAATTTAATAAAATTTAATGCAATTAAATTCAATATATATCTCATAGATTACACATTCCATAGGAGCCATATGGAAGAAAATCTTCCCTGGTGTGCCAGAAAGGTGAGGTTTTGGCAATGGAAAGTAGTCATCATTTATCATGCCAATAAATGGGCAGATTCATAATCCCAGTGGTGATCCTTCAGACTGTCAGTCTCTAAGCCATTTAGAGTCAGTAGTTTAAACTGTGCCTGGTAAGCATAAATCTGTAGTACAGTAATGCACTTAGTACAGGCATCAGTTCTATGATGCTTTGGTACCTAGTATAACACTCCCCAACTGAAGAGATATAACTGAGCAATGGGGACAGCAGAAGACTGAAGAAGGCTTCCTTGGTCATATCTATTGAGATATCCAAAATTAAATCATCAGTATTTCCATGTACAAATACTGGGATATACATGAAGAGAAGATATTACCCATGTACCTATCCTAATGGATGCTAGCATCTAAGTCATATCTGCTACCTATAAGCATAGGTTTGTCAAGAATTATCACATTAAAGTAGAAAATTTGCTCTAAAGCAGATTTAAGTCAGAGACACTTTATAATCACATTATTGTGCATTCATTGTCCAAATGACAATGACTCTAACAATATCTATTTAAATGCTTTCATAAAAGAAAAGGAAGGGAAAAACCAGATAGTCTACTCATTCAATCAAATAATGAGCATGACAAAATCCCCTACATATTGTTAAATAATCTACCCAGCATGGATAATGATAAAAAGAAGGTCACCTGCAGTTCAAGAATACCTGGAAGTGTACCTATTATCTATTGCTATTGTAAAGAACGATAAGGGATATTTTATTGCTAAAGGGAACTCTAGCCCAATTTATTATCAAGTGAGATTATCCAATGCTTTGTAATCCATCTTCTGTACTTCTATTGCCAGGCAAGAAACAAAATCATAAATATGTCTGGCTCAGAGAGACTTTTAGAAATAGCTATTTTATAACTTCAGTGAGCCAAGGAGAAGATAACGATGCAGACAATCTTTCTTGTTCACTTTTGTTTTTTCTTGGATTTATACTCTCAGGTGCAATTCCCAAGTAAAAGGAATTGGGAAAGCTAATCCATTGAATAGATCTAGCCCATCCTTAAAAGTTTTGAGTTTTTAAAAAGTTAGTTCAATCTAAAGAAGAACTCTGCTACCTGCATTGCCAGTGCTAGTGGCTTAGTCTGCCATGTTAAAAAAACTTGAAATAAATGCTTTTTCTCTTAAAAGGATACAAGTTATACAATCCTAATGTAGGTTGTGTGCTATGTTTTATGCTGTGCAGGAAAGTAAGCCAATTTTGCCCATCTTTGCTAATGATGTGGCCTGATAGCAGCCACAAAATTCTATTGGCAAAATAATTCATCTTTTAACTTTTGTCATTAAATGTTGTCTTGACAAGAGGAGATAGCAAAGGATGACTAGCAACAAATGCAGTCATATATCCAAGCGCTTCCTTTAGAAACCTTTGGAAATAAATGCAAACAGTTCACGTTGTGATCTTGATCACTTCTCATTCATTTCAGGGAGGCTCATGAAGAAGAAAAAAGTCCTTATCTGGTAATATGGATGATGGAACTACTTTCATGACTCAGCAGAGAATAGCTTTTCCTGATATCCAAGTCTGCATAAAACATATGCCTCATTTACACCAGGTCATTCAAACTTATGACAAAGAAATAAACAACAACTACATACCATTCAAAAGAGAAAAGCAAAAAGCAAAAAAGGAAGCAAAGAGACCAAAATACCTCCTTACCAATAATCAATGCCTAGGTGAGCAGAGATTAATACCAAAATTAACACTAGACTAACATTTAAGAAATAAACAATAGCCCAATTAAAGAACCACCAACTCTGACAAACAAGATAACAGTAAACAACAGACTAATCAAGAAACACCAAAATCACTCTGACAAGGCAAGCCACTGCCATATAAAATGAGCACAAACCCTACTCCTTTCTAGCACTGATAATGTTACCTAGTTCGATTAATGAAATGTCTACTAGAAAGCAACCCAACTAATGGAACATCAAGGATCTCACACTTATTATTCTGTAAGCTAGCCAACATTGACTAATATCCTATGCAAATGATTTGCCACTTCTAATAACAATGACTAAATGCTTAATTTTTCTAAAGAAAGCAGGCATTTTAAAAAATGCAACAATGCACCTACTTCCATAAAAGAACCTCCTTGCTCTGGAATAGGAGCTAATTACTCAGATAGAAGCAATCAATGAAGATTTGATGGCTATTATTCTTAGCCTGAATAACTGCAAACACTCTTACAAATGTGGAATTATGAACAGAGAACTATATTATTTCTCTCCTATATATACATATTCATAAGCAAATCCATATGGATGTTTCAGAACTTCAAGGCATGATTGATTTTCCTGAGTTGCTCTTGACCTTTCTGCTTGTCCAATTACTTTGCTGTTGAGGAAATCATGGCCCATTGCTATGCTGATCCAATGCCTACTCCATGGAGCCATTCATATCATATCAATGCAAGCACCCACTTACAATCTTATCATTGCAATTGCAGTGAATTGGACATGAACTCACAGCTGTTTGCTTCTAAACCTTGGAGTGGCTGGTATATAGTAGGATGATGAGGAATGGAAAAGGAGCCAGCCCAAAGCAATTGGCATGCCAATGCAAACATAGATAAAAACAGCTTTATTTATATGTTTCTAAAAGCAAAACCCTTCTCAAGGTTTAGAGTTTTCATAGTCCAATGATTAAAACTGTGATACAAGACTGTTCAAGTTTGCAAAATTTAGAATAAAACATTATCTGTTAACAGTGTCAGAAACAAACAGCTCATTTATATTTATTTTTCTTACAATGTAATTATGGTCTAAATCTTGTTTATCACCACTGATTTCAATTTGAAAGACTGCATTAAATCTACATGTTTTATTCAATCTGAGTCAGTCAGCAGGACCAGATGATTAGTCTTCCAAATTTTCAGAGTAATGCTGGACCCCATTTTCAGGGAACTTCCTTCTATCAAAATATGTGGTTTGGATTATTATATGTGTAGTATTTATGAGGTGCCTGTTTCTGTGTGTCTTTTTAGTTGTTGATTGGGGTGTTGATGGTCAGCTGTTAAGTCATTGGCTGTTGTTTCCTTGTGCTGCCAAGTCCTCGATTCCTAAGTACCTGATAATCTGATAAACTGGTGTTAAATCAGCACTCCTGGTGACTGACAAGGGGCCTGTTTCCCAGGCTTCAGTTATTTCCCTGGCTATTTTGTACCTGCTCAGCCAATAATCTTAGTGGCTGCAAAATTGAATGTATGTTCTTGTTCATTGCAATGGGATTCTACGAATGAATTTGGGACTCCTTGTCCAACTGCTCGCTTGTGTTCTTGCAGTCAGATAGTTAGCCGTTGCCTCCTCGTCTATCTTACATAGTCGCAGGGCAATCCAGGTAGGGGATCTGGTATATTACATTAGAAGTATCTCCCACCTCCAAGCAATCTTGTCAATGCATAATTTGTCCTTATATGATAGCCTCTGGGTAGCGTGTGATGCCCACTTTTCACACCTCTTCACTAATATACTTCTTTATAATGAAAAATGATGAAGCAGATTAATTTTTGGCAATTCATGCCAATTCCAGAGCTGCTTTCCATTTGTAAATTTCTACACAGCAATTTTTCTGTAGAACAGGTGAATATTTCATTCCTTTAGATTTATATATATATATATATATATATATATATATATATATATATATATATATATATATATATATATATATATATATATATATATATATATATTCATATCTTTATATATATTGATGCAAACAGTAAATTTTCATCCTCCCAGTTAATTAAGGTAAATTCATATTATATCAGAACAACTGCAAACATAATAAAAAAGGTGGGATAGAAATAAATATTCTGAATTTTCTAAATGTGGTCAACTTCGTGTGTTGGAAATTCTTCCGAGTTCCCTAGGAAATGAAGCAGATACCCTAGTGAGATTTTCAAAGGGGAATGGATTATCAAATGCAATAACTTAAACCATTGTCCTATTTGAATTGAGGTCTCTTGGTTTCTCAAATGATTATTTCTATCACTCATTTGTAGTTGTGCTTATTAGAGATTTCTATAGATAGATCCTGAGAACATATTTTTCAATCTTTTAATCACTCTTTCTGTATCTTTTTTGGCTGTAGAAAAACCTCCCAGTCAAGCTACAGTGACAAGGAACAGAGTGGATATATCCTCCGTGCCATCTTACAGAAGCAATGCTCTAGGATACCTCAGCACCATGAAGGGGTTAGGAGATAACCGAAGCCGCCATCTATCTGATCACCTGGACTCTCCTCAAGACTCTCTCTATGCCACTCAAGATAGGAATCCTTATCTTCTTAGCCCCACAGATTCCTATTCAATGGACCCTCGGTTCCCAACGCCCAACTCTCTCCACAGTGACTGCCTCCTTCCCCTCAACAACCAGATTTCTAACAGCAGTACATTTCCACGTATTCATTACAACTCTCACTTTGAGGTTCCTGATGAGAACCCCTTTCCAAGTCATGCCCAAGCCACCAAAATTAACAGGCTCCCTGCCAACCTGCTAGACCAATTTGAAAAACAATTGCCCATCCACAGGGATGGTTTTAGCACCCTCCAGTTCCAGAGAAGTTCAGATGTCAAACACCGGAATGAAAACCCTGGGAGAATACGGCACTTGGTTCATTCAGTCCAAAAACTTTTTGCTAAGTCACAGTCCTTAGAAGGTGCTTCTAAAGGCAGTGTGAATGGCAAGAAAGGCACCGAGGACTCAAAACCAAACCGAAGAAGCAAGAGTAAAGACCGTGCAAAAACCACAGAGACTAAACGCAGGACGAGATCCAACATATCAGGCTGGTGGAGCTCAGATGACAATCTGGACAGTGACACCTGCAATTATCGTAACCCTATGGGCCTCATGACCCTTGGCAGGCAGCCTGATCACAGCCAGCCTAAATACTTTATGCATGCTTATAACACAATCAGTGAACATATGCTGAAATCATCCAAGAGCAATAATGACCTCAAGATCACCACATGCACCAACATCCCCATCAACAGTGAGTCAAACTACATCAAAAGAGGGTCCTGGTCCACTCTCACACTCAGCCATGCCCGAGAAATGTGCCAAAAGGCTTCAGCTACCATCGACAGAGCATTGTTGAAATCTAAATCCTGCCATCAAGATTTAGCGTATCAGTACTTGCAGGTGGGTACTGTGCTTGAGACTTTCTTGCAATCATGTGAATATTGGATAAAGAACATTTTGATTCAGTTTAGTTAAGGACAGGTCTGCACCATAGCCTAAGCCTGTTGTCTTGGTTATTTCTTAGAAAAAACAGTCTATGATGCAATGGCTTAGCAATGTGACTGGACTGATGCTGAGTCTACAATACAGCTACTGTAAAACCTAATCGATTATTCCTGTTTCTTATCTTTCCCTATAGCAGGGCTGTCAAACTCCCGGCCTGCGGGCTGGATGTGTCACGTGCTGGCCATGCCCATGCCCAGTTTGGTGAAGGGGAAAAAAAGTCCCTATACATCACGTGATGCCACTGTGATGACCTGAGTTTGACACCCCTGCCCTATAGGAAGCCTCACTGTCTTGCTCCTATATAAGAGTGATCTGGTGGTATTCAGCCGGTTCACACCAGTTCAGGCAAACCGGTAGCAAGGATTTGGCATGGATCGCCAAACCAGTAGTAAGTTCTGTCTGGCCACGTACCCGACCCAGTCGCCTGGTTGCCACTGGTTCACTTGTCCCACCTGTCCAATGCTCACTCATCCTGCCCACCTGACACTCGTCCCTTATTTCTTTTTTTTCCCTCCCGACAATCAGCTGTTCATAAGATCAGCTGTGCTGGGATTCCCATAGCTTCTCTTACTGCTTTGCCCAGAAGAATTCCCTGAGGCCCAGGAAGGCAAAAAATGGAGAGAGGGGCATGTTTTGCTTTCCTGAGCCCCAGGGGAGCCTTCTGGGAGCAAAAATGCCCTCCAGAAGGCCCAGAAGGCCCCAAAATGGAGCAAGGGGAGTGTTGCATGCCCCCTCCAGGTTTCTTTTTTTTTTCTTCCTGAACCCCAGGGGAGCTTCCTGGGAGCAGAAATGGCCCCCAGGAGGCTCACCTGAGGCCCAAAAGGCCCAAAAACTGGGTGGGGGTGGCTGCAAAAAAGCAAAAAAAAGCCACACCCACCAAGCCATGCCCACAAAACTGGTAGTAAAAAGTTTTGAATCCCACCACTGGTGATCTACCAGCATCTGCCTTTTCTCTGGGGGGTGGTGGTGGTGGTGAATTGTTTCCTCCTCATTAAACTTATAATCATTAATCCCTTTCCTTTCCAGATGTTTGCACTTACCTATGTATGCCTTTAGTTCCCTTCTTCCTGCTCTTTCTCCCAAGACACTAGCAGAGACTCTTTCTTTTTCTTTTTTAACCTTATAGTGACATTGTAGCTTTCTTTACTGTGGTCAGGGGGTGGAAAAGCAAAGGGAAGAAAACTGAGCAAAGGTTGAGCAAAAACTAAGAGTCCCCACAGGGACATGTCAAGATTGAATGAGCATGACCTTTAGGAGTTGAGAATAGTGCATTGATTTAATAGGCCACTGTTGGATCAATCACAAGATTGTTTTAAAAACAGCAGCTGCCAATCAGCAGAGAATATAGCAAGCGCCTACACAGTGTCTAGGGCATGACCAGGCACCGGGAAGGAGGGGAATGCCAGGTACTGCAGTCAATTGAAACTGGGGCTGCTACTACAGTGAAACAAAGCAGTGGAGATAATCTGCTCTTAAGTGTTTTGAGGGGTTAGGTTGCAAGAGAGCAATTTTGAACTGAAGCTGTAAATGCTTGTGTGGGATGCATTTGCTGGCTGGGAGAGGGAGGAGGAGGACAACCTCAGCCAAGTCTGAACTCAGGAAGCAATGAATGCTTTCTATACTATCAGTGGGCCAAGCAGAAAGTGTGAATCTGCTTTATGAAGTTGAAGTTGGTGTGGTATATATTTGTAGGATCCCAACTAACTAAACAATTCATTATGTGTACTTCCCAATCCAAGACTTCTTTCTCTATTTTTACTTTGCCAAAAATAAAGCTTGATAGGAAAACTTCATTAGAGACTAACATATTAAGCATCATGGAGAGGCTTTCTATTCTGTCCTATTGGATGATTATAGTGACTTTTGCTATTATTATTGAACAAAGATCTGCCTGTTAAACATATGTTGGTCAATCCAGTAAAAGTGTATAATATATGAAGCCTAATTTGGCTATGTGTCCTGTTTAAAATAATAGAGTAGGCCTGAGACACTGAGTATTTCAAACCCTTTTGACATCAATACTTGTCCGCAGGACTCTGGCTTTGTATTATCCCTGTGATTTACTCTGTCTTATCCTGCTATTTTCTGTACTGCAAAACATCTACCATATCCAGAAAATAGTGAAGAGAATCAGAGCAATTCATTACATCGTACTAGGCACAGTTGTAAGCCTTGGCTCTCCATACACTTAATCTTTATTCAGGAGTTGGCTTATTCAGCAGCAGGTTCATAGACAAAACTAGGAAAGATTTGTTTTTTTTTATTGCAGATAGGAAAAAGAAATCATTTATACAAAAGGTTTGTCAAGCTGCAGTATACGGATATTAAGGCCTATAGGTCTATCTATCTTTATTAGGTTTCTTTTATTCTCATGTTGGCTATTGTATTGTTATCTTGGAAGACTTCTGATTTACATTGATATGATAGTCTCCGCTGGCCTGAAAAGTTCAGGTTCCAGTCTCACCAGTGGTGGGATTCAAATTTTTTTTTCCCATCAGATCTGTGAGTGTGGCTTGGTGGGCGTGGCAGGGGAAGGATATTGTAAATCTCCAATCAGAGGTGGTATTTGCTGGTTCTCCAAACTACTCAAAATTTCCATTACCGGTTCTCCAGAACTAGTCATAACCTGCTGAATACCACCTCTGGGTCTTACCATCTTGATTCCTTCTAGACCTCTTTCCCAACTAGCATAGAAGATGTGGGGCAAGAACATAGTCTGCTGCCTCCCAAGAATGGCCAACATCTGGTGGTCCTTCTAATGAATCAAATATTCCACACTACTTCTCTTGTGTTGAGATTCCAAAACACTCTTCTCTCTCACTCCCTGAATGGCCAGGAGGGAATAGTAATTTTAGAAAATAATACATTTTCAATTGTCTGGAAATTGCAAGAAAAATGCCAAGAGACTTGATGGGTGCAATTTCAGGAAATGGTCCAAAAACCTATGGTAGGTATTTTGGCTTCTATGTATAGAGATCTCATGGAAGAGAAAAATCTGGTAGAAAGCCAAACCTGATAGCCAATAGCAATAGGGAAGCAGAATGTCTTCCATTCAAAACAGCAGAGAGTTTTAGGAGCTGCTGTTGGAAGCATGAGATTGTAAAGGAGCAGGTTGACATTCTGAGAAAAAAAAAAGCTCTGAAGAATGGGTAGGTAAGTAGGCATTCATGGCAAGAGTAGAGGAGATGGTTGGTCCCCGTGAAGGTTTTGTGTCTCAGCCCACACACATACGTCCTGCTGTTACAGAGTACAGATTCAATTAGTTAGGAAAGGACTTTCAAATTGGTCTAAGAGTCTCACAGGATAAGCCTGTGCCAGAGGAAGAATGTTTAACTTCTCCAGGTGCAGAATGAAAGAGGGTTGAAGGGTAAAAACATGCTGGCTTACACAAGAAAGCATGAACCTGCTTGCTTTGTAGCTAGAAAGTAAGACATTTGGGGGGAAAAAGCACTGCATGAGCTACTCAAAAATCTATAAGTATTCCAAATTCCTGTGATCAGTTTGGAGCTCTCCTTCAATAAGGCATGCCAAAAAGCTTCTACGCAGGGAAAAGTTCTGGTTAAAAAAAACATTGTTTCTTTCATTTAGCAGGAATTGCCTAGAAAAGAAAATGCAGAGAAAGATGTTGCCCACAAACTCTGGAGTGTATAGTAAAAGTACAGCTCTCAAAGCAAAATTAAAAGAACTAAGGGATAGATAGATCTGAATCTCTGAGAAGCAAACCATTGTATGACATGAGTAAAGAGTTGCTAGCCATAAGAATCTCACTTTCTTGATAACATAGGTCAATAGCATGGCTAGTTAAACAAAATTAGACATACATCTACTGTAACATTTGGCAAAACCCAGAAAATGCTATGTATCTCTGATGATACAGTAGAGAATTCAAAGACAGAATGAGTTCTACTTTCAATGGATCCATCTAAATTCCTTTTGCAGAATACAATATTCCTAATAGTCAAGTATATGAAAACAAAAACTTTAGAACTTTAGAAAAGGTTTAGATTGAGACTGCAGTAATGAAGGTATTGAAAAACAGTTGGATTTGATAAGTAGGAAAAAACAGGATCCTCAAGGTAAATTAATAGCTCATCTTGATACATAATCCAAAAATCATGAAAAATGATTTATAAGTTTTTGAGTAAGGCATTATTCTATGTTCAAGCTTTCCATTAAAAAAATCAAAGGTAGTTAAACATTTGTGACATGTTTACATCCAAATCAAATTGCAAGTCTCTCTCAGCCCCAGAAATGTGTGCTTCGTGTTTCAAGAATTCACAAATTGGAGGAAAAGAGCTAGTGATATCTTATAGTTGATTAGCAGATTTCTGAACCTTTGAAGGGAATTGTGGAAAGAAAGAGGTATAAAGACCTCCTTGCTGATATTCCTTCAGGTAGATTAGCTCAGTATTTGACACTGGATAGTGGTATTTTGCAGAAATCTGGGCTACAAAAAGATTGATTTTGCAGTCACAGAACAGGCAGGGCAAAGTCTGTACTTTTCAATTTCCAAACACATAAGTATAGTCTGCATGTTTATCTGACAAGTTGGAGGTATATTTTTTGAGGTGCGATAGGTAGCAGTAGTTTGAGATTGAAGGTTGAGAGTCTTGAATGCTAGGGAATCAAAAATGATATTATGCTGCTCCCAAATAATATATAGCTAGTGACCTGAAGCTAATTGTTAGGAAATCTAGAAGGAGACTAAATATACTGATGGTGAGTTGTGCTCTGTGATGAGGGCTGAATTAAGAGCCAACCATCAGTGTCTCAACCTTGAATAGGGGATACATAGATAGTCTAAGTGTTCGCAATGGAGGATTCAGTGCCTTTAGCACTTTTTCAGACCTGTTTGGGACTATTAAAAGACAGGAATAACTGAATAGCAATAGCACTATACTGCTTTATAGTGCTTTATACTAAGTGATTTACAAAGTCAGTATATTGCCCCCAACATTCTGGGTGCTCATTTTACCCACCTTAGAAGGATTGAAGGATGAGTCAGCCTTGAGCCTGGTGACATTCGAACTGCCAAACTGCAGGCAGCCAGCAGTAAACAGAAGTAGCCTGCAGTACTGCATTCTAACCACTACTCCACTATGGCTCATATTATAACTCTGCCTGTCTAGCTTTCACATAACTTCTGGTTACCCCATTCTCCGGGCCCTTGGAGACTGAGACTGCTCATTCCACAGCAAGCCAGATGAGATGTTTAGGACCTCTAGTTAACAAAAAGCCTTCCATTTTCAGAAGTGCTTTGTTAATGCTTTGGAAGTAAGTAATGTGTGTTTGGGGAAGGAGGATCTTAACAGGACACACATCTGCAAATTAGCCAGATTTTTTACAATATCAACATAGGCCTTGTGTGCATTGGCACTTTTCTCAGATAGGTCATGCAGTTCTGCTAACAACCAGCTACATAGATTCAAAGTCTCTGATGTGAAGCAGGGAGAGGGATGAAAGAGAGTAGCAGTGTCTTTCTTTCCTACTGGTGCTCTGGCACAATTCCTTGCGTCTTCCATCCAAGCAGATATTAATTAATGCAGACATAGTCTCTGGGGTGCCCTTATGAATGAGTTTGTTTCACGTTTCATTTGATAGACCCTTCTTGAACTGGTCAATTAGCCTGAGCTAACAGTGAAACTCAGCAGCAGCCTTTTCTACAAATTGCTTACCCTGTCAGAAATGACAGATTTCATGATTGGTAGTTACTTGTTACCTCGGTCATCTAAGTCCTCAGACATGCCAAAAATAACTGTAGTAATCTAAGTCTAGATTGTTCTAAATGGGAAGGGAAGGCAGTTGCCTATTTAATAATTCTCTCTGTCATTGGGCTAATTATAAATTCTGTATTGGGTTTTGTTGGTGCAAAGTCATCTGGTATCAAGTATTGTTCATACTGATTAAAGAAGACGGTAAATATGCTTGGATTGTCATAATCTTTATTTGGCAGTGAGAAATGGCTCCAACAGTTTACTGCAGTGTCTTAGGCTAAGTTTGGTTGGGAATTGCAGGTTGTGATAGATTCTGTCCCAAATGCTAGACTAGCTAGTTCGTCATCTAGATTAACTGCATGGTTCTTGATTCAAAGTAACAAGGCATTAGGAACTTGTTCAATGATTAGCAGAAATGCAGTAGGATATGCAGCTATAATTTAATCTGAAGTGTATAGTAGGAGTAGATAAATCAGAGGTAGTATTCAGCGGGTTCTGACCAGTTCTGGAGAACCGGTAGTGGAAATTTTGAGTAGTTCGGAGAACCGGCAAATACCACCTCTGACTGGAGGTTTTACAGTATCCTTCCCCTGCCATGCCACCAAGCCATGCCCAACTGGTAGTAAAAATTTTTGAATCCCACCACTGTGATAAATGTAATTAGCAGGTTTACATCAGGCACAGCAGAATATCTGAATCCTGTAAAAACTTCTCTCTTCAAAAAGAGAGATGCTTACTTGGTAGGCTCATGGATGCAAGTAGCCAAGATTGTCTTTGTAAACAAAATGACCAAACAAAACAAAGTAAACATTGTAAAGAAAAATGAAATTATATGTACACAAAAGATTTGCCTAGTGTAATACACAGAAATCTACACAGAAATCAAGGCCTATATGTATATATACAGTAGCTTTGTGCTTCAGGTTTTAAATTCAGTGGTTTTTGTTCCCACCATTTTAAGTCACTGGATACTCGGCTGTTCTTTACATGGCCTTAGACAATATCAGCTCTGGTTTGTCATAGCAGATCTGTTTAGCTTAGGAACAACTATCCCTTTGCTGATTACCTACAGAAAGTCAGCAATGTGTCTGAAGCAAACGTTCAGAAACTCTTACATAATGAAAGAGGATAGAAATATCATAAGTCCTGGGAAGGAAGATGGTATTAAGAAGAGATTCAGGATGACTTCTTCCTGACTAAGAGGGTTATAAGATGGAGGGAAGGAGAAGTATAATCAACCTTGCAAGATTCTGTTATCATAGACTAGCTCAATAAAATATACCTGTACTCTGTTCAGACAAAATATACCTGTGACCCCTGTTTCCTGATCTGGTTTACTTAGAAGGGCTGATACCACTTTCATTCCTTGCTTTGATAGTTTTATCAATCCAGTAAGAATTGTCTTCTGCTAAGCTTAACTAGTTTGGAAGAATATGGAATGTAGCATTTCCAAACTATTTTTGTCATTTTTGCTAAAGCCTCTAAATTCAGTTAAGTACTGAGGACTATATTTGGGGGAATGCCTTCATTTCAGTCTTACAGTTTGTGGTGAGAGATTTGTTGGAAGAGTTGATGAAGCCAAAATGAAAAGTTGATTAGGGCCAAAATAAGAATCAAATAAGTGGAGGGCAGAGCAATTAAGATTCCCAAAATCCCAAATATTAATTTACTATCCTAATTTTAATAATTTTAATTTGATTAAACCATACTCTAATCAAGGAATTACCAAGGGACAAAACCAAAACTGACAAGGCAAGTTACTGTATATAAGCAAGGATCAAATCCCACACTTTACTCACACTGATGATGTTATCTAGTTAAGTAATGAAATGTGATGAGAGAAAAACTCTTAGGACTCCATAAATTGAAACTCTAAGGATTTTTTGCTAAATATCCGCTAATATGTCATTATTATGATAGAAAGCTGAAACAATGCAAGCTCTATTCCTGGATGGAAATTATTCCCATTTTCTATACAGTTAAAAACATGAACATTGAAATATTTTCCAAGAAATTATTAGCTCTGCAAATCAGTTCTCCCCTTGCATGAAATTATCATTATAGAATCTCCAAACCCTGGTTCAACAAAGAATGTGACTCAGCTAGGGCTGGGTAGTGTCTGCCTATAGAATTATGAGTCACTATCACAATTATAAAATGTTGGTTCTTCTGTTCATTGAAAAATGTGTATAGGTGTCTCCTGAAAAGGAAAAGGAAAAAAGCTATTTCTTAGTGAATTAGAATGATTTCAACCGCTAACAATAAATATCATGGTTTGTTTTAGTATCTAGTATCCCATGCAACTGCCAGCCCTTGTTTCAACTCTAATGATCCAGTTCCACTTGAGACCTGGCCACCTACTACTATGACCTATTTCATACATTAATCAGCACAGACAAACTCAGCTTCCCAATTTCTGACATCTCCTTGTCAAAGTGACCTGTTTCAGATTCCGAAATATTCAAACTGAACTTTCAGCTGAAGAATGGTAAAATGACAGGGCTGAATTCCTCTAGAACTCTTGAAAATATGTTCACATTTGTGCGCCCCTATTCTAACTTATTTACTATAATCAACAACTCCTTACTGCAACTTAAAAACTGAAATTTTTAAAATGGTAAGAATAATCTGCTAATTATTGTCTAATTAGACTGCTATGTATAATTAGCAAATACTATGCAAAACATCTTCACTAAGACATTCCCCATTTAGTAACTACAATTGGAACCAGCAACTCAGTTGTTAAGCAGAATTATCTCTAAGTGAAACTGCAGCTTTGCTTACAAACTTACTTCAGCTTTCCTGTACTTTATAAACCTGCAAATATTTATGCAAATATCATAAATGCAATAATTGGACATAAAATTACTGTTTCATCACCAAAATCCAAACCATCACTAAACAAGGCAGTCACTTTATCTCTACAGTAGTCCTTGACTTATGACCACAATTGAGCCGACAATTTCTGTTTTTAAGAGAGACGTTTGTTAAATGAGTTTTGTCCCATTTTACAACCTTTCTTGCCACAGTTGTTAAGTGAATCACTGTAGTTGATAGGTTAGTAACCCAGTTATTAAGTGAATCTGGCTTCCCCATTGACTTACATTTAATCAGAAGGTCGCAAAAGAGGATCACATGACCTTGGGACACAGCAACGGTCATAAGTATGAACCAGTTGCCAAACCTGAATTTTGATCACATGATCATAAGGATGCTACAAAGGTTGTAACTGTGAAAAAGGATCATAAGTCATTTTTTTTTAAAATACTGTTGTAACTTTGAATGATCGTTAAATGAATTGTTGTAAGTTGAGGACTACCTCTACAAATTTGCTGACTGAATGATCTAGAAGAATATTCTAATTACAAAACAAGCAGGTTTCAGATGAAGTTGATCCACTATTTTAGTGTACAAAGTTATATTATCTGGCTAAGAAATATTGAACTATCCCATAAAGGTCCTTTCATTCTACCTTTATTGACCTTAGGACAGATCTTGGCTCAGTTCTTTGGAAGAATTCCTTGGAAGAAACTTTGGCTGAAGTCAATGATTTCTTCTATTGAACCATCACCTTCTCAGGCTGATAATGCTATGTAAATACCTTTGCGCAGATCAAATATAAAAGCAATGGGAAACCAATTGTCCCCATCCCCATGCATTCTGGCTCAGTTTTTATATTTATATTAACATCATTTTTGGCCCTTGCTAAGTCTTAATTCCATCCTTCAGTCCATCCAACCAATCTATTTTATTCTATTTTACAAAGATAACACCACCGTTCTATCTTTATCTCAAGTTGGCATTTGAAGATATCTAGAAGAAGTTGTGTCCTTTTATTTTAAAAACCACCTAAAAATTAATTATGCTAAAACAATTATTCTAGTTCTCACAAAAAAAGGCATTTTAACCTTTCCTATAATTGAAAAATCCACGATAAACTTATTGAGCAAGTAAAAGACTTTAAAAATTTAGGTATTCATTTCCAACCCTCTACCTCCTGGAGTCATCAAATAAGCAAGCTGTCATTTAAAGAACAAAAAGCATCCAGTAAGATTATCGGATTTGAATGCCAAGGACAAAACTATATGTCTGCAGCAATCAAATTATTTAAAGCAAATATATTAAGTTTGTTGCTATGCAGTGTGTGACCCTGTCAGCTTCTGCATCAGAAGTAACTCATGCTAACCTCTTTAAGTCCTTTGTCTATGACCTTTGATCAGCTGCAGATGCACACTCAGCTGGAACTTGGATGCATCTCTTTGAGGGCCCCTAAGACTTTGCCAATTAAAATTCTGACTAAAACAAAAAGTCTATGGCACATGTGCTGGAAGTGGCACCCAGAGCCATCTGTCCGGGGATGCCAGCCAGCACCTGTTGCTCATCCACGCATGCATGCCAACCAGCTGGTCTTCGCATGCACATACGTGCCAGAAACTGGAAGACCAGGTGGCCACCATGCATGCGCATGCCGGAAACCAGAAGCTCAGCTTTCCAGCATGGACTTCTGCACTGGGGAGCTGCTCTTCTGGTTTCCGGCGCTCCCCCGCATGTACACACTGCACGCTCACTCCCATTTTGGCACTCAGTACCAAAAAGGTTTGCCAACACTGGTCTAGAGTGAATCCCAGGATATGCTCCTCCCTGAAACTCCAAATAGATTTGAATTTGTCTTATTGTGGGCCTAGCTGTATGTTCTATGAGTCCAGATACAGCTTTGGTGGAACTTAAGCAGTGAGTCCAAAAAGACAAACTACCATCCAAAAAGATAAATGAAAAAAACTACATATGTGCTATCATAAGTTTTCAGGTGCTCCTTTCTATGTATCTAAACATTTTTATTATCTCATATCCCATATAAGAACTTCTATGTGTGTCTTGAATCAATTTTTACCTCCTGGCAACTGCCTGGACTAAATCTCTGCAATTTTTTTGACAAGGTCCCCTCCACAATGCCTTTTTCCTAGGGATGAGAGAGTGACTGGCCTAAGTCACACAGCTGGCTAAATGCCTAAAGTGGGTCTAGAACTCAGTGTCTCCTAATTTCTAGCCTGATCCTTAAACACTATATATATATACCACTATATACCAAATTGGGACTCCAAGTATAAGGATATTTACATTGGTGAAATCTGACTTCTTGCTTTCAATGAGTACAACCAATAGACATTATAACATTCCTTACCAGAATTGTCTTCACAGGTGCTCAGATAACAAGAGAGATTGTTACTAGATTGTCTCCTGTATCATACTTGGCACTTCGGTCTCATTCAACCATTTTCTTTTCTATTACATTCAGTGAGTATAGATCAGCTGCTACAAGATCAATTTGCTGAAACATCTAAGAAGGTCACAAAATCCTTACTGTAGCTGTAGCTATGGCCGTTAGAAATCACTGCTCCACAACTAGTTAACACAAGGATTTTGTTTTTCAGTCCATTTTTTAACATGTAGTTGCTGACTACCTTGTACAAAGCTCTTCCACAAATCGAAATGTGGAACCTTGACACCTTCCACAATATTCTTTACTCTCTGAGAAATTACATTTATCCCACTATATTACCTTTTGTTGTGCATTAACAAAGCTGCATGAATTTTCTGTTATTTTAATTACTGCACAATTTTAAGTTTTTGTTTTTATTCTTTTGGCCTATAGGCATTTATTAAACAAATATTAAAAGCTGAACTTGATCTTGGAGAAAAAAAGGTTTTATTGTTTTTTTCCTCTCTGTCAGTTATCTATACCTCTTAACACAAAAGGCCAGGGACAAGCTGAAAATTACTTTTAAGAATAGCTCCATTAACTAAGTGTTCAATTTTCTTTTACTGGAATATTTCAGAGTTTGAAATATATTAAATAGAATTATGTAAATAGGGAGAAGGAATAGAGTACTACAGTATAACTCATGTAACTAGTTAACAGCCATCCAAGGCCTTTTTCGACCTAATATGTTGGAAAGACATATTATGTCCCTTATGAGCCCATGTGGGATTTTTGTCAAGCAACATGTACTTTTTACCAAGGTTTTGTTCTTTATCGACGAAAAATGTGGTTATTAAGACTTTTGAAAAGAGAAACAACTTTAAAAAGGAAAAAAAAAACTTTTTCATTTTATAAAAACCCTGCTTCTATATATATCACAAGAAATTATCCTTTGTCCCAAACTGGAAAGGTATATAATTTGTTTTTATTTTATTTTTCTTAAGACACTAGGTATGTGAAAGGAGTAAAAAGAATAGACATTATTAGACTAAATAGTTTGAAAAGCCTACTGTATTATAGTGTAGTGAAAGTTGCAATATTGTCTTTTGCAAAGTAGAAAGATATATAGAGTGGTTAGGTCCTGTGACCTGCTTTACTGGAAGCAGATAGCTTTATCTAGCCCAGGTCTCCTTAGAACAGGGGTTTTCAAACTTGACAGGTTTAAGACTTGTGGACTTCAATTCCCAGAATTCCTCCTCCAGTCATGTTAGCTCAGGAATCCTGAGAGTTGAAGTCCACACGCCTTAAACTTGCCAAGTTTGATGACCCTTGCCTTAGAAGAAAAACAAAAGAGAAGGCCTTGAGCTGTCCATCATGAACAGCAGATTAAGCAGCAGAATTAAAGATCTCCTGCTTAGAATCTTATTCACTTTGAATCCTATTGTACTTACGTTTCAATTATGAAAAGCATTCTTTGTGTCTACACTAGTGGTGGGATTCAAATAATTTTACTACCGATTCTGTGGGCATGGCTTGGTGGGCATGGCTTGACTTGGTAGGCATGGCAGGGGAAGGATACTGTAAAATCTCCATTCCCTCCCCACTCCTGGAAGAAGGTTATTGCAAAATCCCATTCCCTCCCCACTCTCACTGACCTGCTTTCCAGCTCTGTTCTCCTATGCGGGACAACAAAAGAAGATCCAGCCAATCAGCTGGGACTCGGGAGGCAGAGAATAGATGGGGGTGGGGTCAGTCAGAGGTGGTATTTACTGGTTCTCCAAACTACTCAAAATTTCTGCTACCAGAAATGGTCAGAATCTGCTGAATACTACCTCTGATCTATACATATCAATTCTATGGAAATTGTAGTGTTTCGTGCCTCCCCCCACCCCCTGCAAAGCAATGCATACCACTGTACCACTGTAGTAGAAATCATCTATAAGGAAGAATCTGTTTAAGACGCCTGTTCAGATTTCAGATCAATAAACTGTACTTGCTAAGAGGTGGAAATGGTTGGGTTAACACCACAAATATATTAAGTCAGTTATGATGCAAACTCCATAATAGAGTTTGTCTGATTAGGGTATTGTATAAATGGTTTAGCATGTTGTATGAATTCAGCTATCATGTTTTATACATCATTATTTATAAGTAAGATAAAATGAAACTAGTCAGTTATAGCTTAGTCAAGAAACCATAAGTAATCAAAGCATGGTTTAGCATAATATGTGAACCTAGTCAATAATATTAACCTGAGAAATTTGTGGAATTACCAGATCTGAGTTGTACAAATCTAGACAACCATCAGATGGCAGCAAACATTAGAGTTTCCTTTATCTTTTTGCTGCCATCTCATGGTTTGTCTGGAGGTTTGCAAGACAGATCTGGTTATCTAGAACAGTGATAACCAACTAGTGGGCCATGGCCCACTTGTGGTCTGTGAGAAAATTTTGGTGGGCCACAGAAAAATGTCCCCCCAAAGCACCCCCCAAAGCAATTAATCTAGGCTGCACCTTGGATTATGGCTTATTATCGCTGGCTCCCACCCTTCGGCCCAGCACAAACCTGCAAAAAGCAGCGCAGCCCTCACCAGCCAGGACGAGGCAATGGTGCTGCTGCAGCAAGAGAGGGCTGGTGGCACAGGCAGGCTGAAACGGCAATTGGGATGGCCGGAAAGTGCAGGAGCACCTCACTACTTGCATTAGTGAGGCACTCCCACATGTTCCAGTTTGCCTCTCCTGGCCTTGGCATTTCCTCTATGGCCACAGGCTGTAGGGACAGCCCAGGGCAAGAAAAGTACTGACTGTTGGTGGTGGGAGGGGGCGGAGTGGGCAATTCTGTGCTCACCATCCAGTTCAGAGGTCCAGAATGGGGCGTCGGTGTCAGTTTCCTCATTCCTCTCAACACTCTGCTCTGTGCCCCCCCCCCCACAGCCCCAGCCATTGCTACCCGGGGAAAGCACAGGAAAAACGAGCAGAAACAGCTCTCACTGAGGCGAAAGAGCTCAGATCGAGGAAGCCACAGGCAAGAGAAGACGGAAACTGCCACCTTTGAAAAGCTCTGCTTTCTGTTGCCTGTCCCTTCTGATCTCTACTCTTTTACCCCAGCAAGAACTGTTTCTGATCGCTTGCTTTTCCTGGGGGCAGCAGAAATGTCAGGGCTGCTCTCCCCCCTCAGCAAATCAGGCCTGGAGGAACACAAAGAATTGCAGGCGAGTGTCAGAGAAAGGTGCATTGGAAATGCCAACATGTTTCCAGCATGCTTTCCTCTGTCCCAAAGTAGGATTGAGTGGTGGGAAGGGAGCAGGGGAAAGGGTAGGAGGGAAGGAGAAGCCCAGCTGGCTTTCCTTTGGCATGGGGTGGGGTGGCAGTGGGGGGAGACCAAATGCACAGACCAAAAGAGTGCTGAGCAAGACGGGCTCCTAATAACCAACCTGTGAGAGCTCAAGCTTTTCTGGGCTCAACACTCCCCCGCTTCGGCCTCCACACAGGGAGGGATCCTTCTCTGCTTGGAAGCGGCAGGAGAAACCTGGAGCTTAGCCTTGCAGAATCCTCTTCTTATGTGACGCTGAAGGGGTGGGGTTGCCTGGTTATTAGGAGCCTGTCTTCATCACCACTTCCAGCCCAGCCCTCCTTCCCTCCCCCAACTCCAGGTAGCCACACCTGGCAAAGGAGGGAGAAGTTTCCTCTGACTTGGGGGTATATATGAGTAGATATGAGATGACTTAGGGGTATATAGCAGAGTTCAGCAGGTTCTGACCAGTTCTGGAGAACCGGTAGTGGAAATTTTGAGTAGTTCAGAGAACTGACAAATACCTCCTCTGACTGGAGATTTTATAGTATCCTTCCCCTGCCATGCCCACCAAGCCACGCCCACAGAACCAGTAGTAAAAAAAAATTGAATCCCACCACTGGTATATATGGTAGATATGAGATGGCTCTGCTTTTCTTCCGTTTGAGGGGGAGCTGGCTCCTTCCCGTCCAAATCTTCCCAGCCTCCAGGCACCGTGTGGCTTCTTAAATCGTCCCTCTTCCCCACCCCAAGGATAAGAAAGGCCCCTCCTTTCTAGGGGTGGGTTTCTACCGGTTCTGTCTACCCCTGTAGAACCGGTTGCTCCGAAGAGCAGCAGACATAGAACCGGCCCACCCGCCCTCCTGGGCTCTTACCTGACCGACCTTTATTTCCTGCTTTTTCAACTGTAGCTGCTTTGCGCGACACAGCTGCAGTTGAAAAAGCAGGAAAAAAGGGCTTTTCCAACCGCTGTGCATTGCATGCAGCACTGCTCAACTGTCCGGGCAGCTCAGCAGGTTGTAAATTGCACTCACGTGACTTAATATGAAACATTGTTATATTAAATATATAATCTTTTTTGAAAAATTCCGTAGTCCTTGGGATTTAAAAGTATGAGTTTGGTGGTCCCTGAGGTCGAAAAGGTTGGCGACCCCTGGTCTAGAAGAACTTAGAAGCATAGGAAGTTGTCTTATACAAAGCCACACTACTTACCCATTTCAAGATCATTTCATCTGACTGGCAGCCACTTTTTGGGATCCCAAGCAGAGATACTTCCTATCACAGACTACTCGATCCATTTTTAATAAGAAAAGTCAGGATTATCTGAGCTCTTAGTTAATAATCTACTGTAAAGAATATTGAGATAATATACAAGCTCTTTGAAGACTAAAGTTCTTTAATGATGATGATTTTTTCTTTGAAAAATGCAGATGGCCTTGGAGATAAAGCCATTCTAGTGTTTATATGGGAATTTTATATACAAATCTAATTACATATTCAAGGACATCTCACAGGAAAGTAATAGATAAGCAACACATTTAGACTAATTGTCAAATAATGGAGCAGAGGAATGAATACATTTTTGGGGAGTCATTTTTAAACTCCTTTGATATATTTCTTTACTATCAGCCAGGTACAGAATGCAAACTGCAATGTTTCAATACAAACAAATAAACTTACTGTTTTGTTCCTGTGTAAAGAAACCACTTCTTAATTTCACTTACAGGAAATGGGGTGGGGGAGAACAAGGTATGTTTAGGACTACCTAGCTCCCCCATTATTCTTCCCTGCAAAGTTATTTACTAGATGAATAAAAAACAGACAGAGGAAATAGAAGTTTGGCAGGAAAACTGAAATTGGAGATGAAGAGGGAGGCCTTTGCTTGTTTGTTTGTTCATCAGAGAGAGATGGAGATGGAAAAAACTGTCCTCATGAGCCACAAGAGCTATGCTATGTTTGTTTCCTTCCTCAAACCCACAAGAACCATGCTACAAGCTGATTACCTTTCGGGAAAAGTAAGATGATAGGATGTAGAACATACTTGTGCAGGTTCCAGCAGTCCTTGATTTATGACCATAATGGAACTTACCTATTCTGGTCAAAAGTTGTGCTGATTGTAAAGTGGTTCATTACTTGACTGGGTCCATTTTATTATCTTTTTTTCAGTGGTTGTTAAGTGAATGCCACAGTCATTAAGTAAATCCATGATTCGCTAGTAAACATCAGGTTTTGGGAGAAAAAACCCAAAAACAATGTAAATCTCAGTCATGTGACCATAGGATGCTGCAAACAGTGGCAAATGTAGACTGGTTGCTGAGTGGCAAAAATGTGATCACATGACCACATGGGAGGGGCAACCATTAGAACTTCACAACCAGCTTCTAGACATCTTTTAGGGGTCCATCACAGCTTTGAATACTGACTAAGCAACTGATTGTAAGTCAAGGATTACCTGTACATTCCAAACTTCAGAATTGATTTCAGTGTTTCACAGTTGATATTTCTGTATTTCTAGATGGAGAACAGTTTGCATAAGTCTCATATATGAGTAATGAGATTGTATAGGCTTTACAATAGGAAAGATTCCTGTCCCTGCCCTGAAGAATAGGAAGTGATTGATGTCACTGATAGCTAGCCAGGATAGATTATACAAAGAACAGTGTTATGATATAACTTTACACAACGAGAGAGAGGTTAAAATATAATTATACATAAAACTGCTATGAAGAATATTGGAAGCCACATTTTGTACATATTGTCTTTCTTTTCTATTTGTCTTGCAGTTTTCATCTAATTACTTTCTCTTCCTTATTTTGTATTAATTTGAATTAGTTTTAATCTTCTTTTTAAAAAGTTTTGATAAAAATCATATAAAAACAAAGAATAGAAAGTGACAAGTGGTGGTAATTGCAGACTTCCTACTGGCAGCAATCTGTCAGCCAGACAAGCTATCAACAGAAGTGTGGTGCTTCCCTGGGGCACTGATTCTTTTTAGGATAAAATGGAAAGACTTTCAAAACTCTTTTAAGCCCACTGACAAAGATCCATTTCTACTGATCTACATGGAAGCAAATGACAATACCAAACATAGCCTTGAAGACACTGCAAGAGGTTACAAAATGCCAGGAAGGAGCTGCGAGCGCAGGTGGTATATTAATCACTCAAGGCTCAGGAAGAGAATAAAAATTACTGGAAGTGAACAGGTGGCCATACAGATGGTGCCAATGGGAATGGTTTTAATCCTTGATAATGGGTGCATTTCAGAGATAAGCAACTCATTGGAAGAAGATGTGGTAACCCTCAGAAGAACCAGAAATAATGTGATTTGGAGTTCTTTAAACTGAATCCAGCTGGGGAGGAAGAAGACATTCTAGAAAACTACATAATCTTCCATACTGAGACTAAAAGAATATACAAGATTTGGAAGCCCCCAATAATTATATAGGAACACATGATGGAATAGGTTAATATGACCCAAAGACTTCAATATTATGATAAAATCCAGAACATGGGGAACAAACAGGAAATCCTAATACAAAAAAAAGTTATTATGGTTTATTAGATATTAACAAAGCCAGGTGGGACTACACTCATGAATGGAAAACAAGGACTGAAGGATATAACTTATTCAAGAGGATTAGGCCAGACAAAAAGGGAAAACTAGTATTATAAGTGAAGGCAGTTCTTACATCTTTTAAGAACTATGATATGAGTATAAGGACAATCAAGAATATTTGAATAAAAATACAAGGAGGGAAACATTATTATGATGTATAACAGGAGATGGTGTAAACCACCAAGCCATTTGGAAAGTCTAAATAATTTCTTTCTGCACCAGATTACTGATTTTTCAGGGAGGAGAGACACGGCAATAATGAAAAGCTTCAGCTACTCAAACTTCTGCCAAGATTGCAAGATCACTGACCAATTTATTGTCTAGAAAACTGAAGACACAATAAAAAAGTGGGATCTCCTGATTCTAACAACTAGGGAAGAGTTGTCTGAAGAGGCATAAGAACTAGGTTCCTGGTGAACTTATCTTCAGATGAAGAGGAAGTTGTTGTAAGGGCTGGGAGTATCTGGATAAAATTTATTTATTGATTGGATTTGATTGGATTTGTTAATAGTCTGGAGATTCCAGCAGCATTGAAACCAATAATGCCATTCTAGCTGAGGCAGATCCAATAAACTCTCAGGACTTCCTGCCTGCACCACTGATACCACAGCAGATTCTGAAGTTCAGCAAACCAGTCCTGAACAGAGGAACAATTTAATGCTACAACAACAGAGGACTGAGTTCCTCAGGTCAGGGAGACTGATTAAAAAAATAAATAAATAATGGGAGAGTTCACTTTAATAATGAGCCACAGTGGCGCAGTGATTAGAATGCAGTACTGCAGGCTACATCTACTGACTGCTGGCTGCCAACAATTTGGCAATTCAAATCTCACCAGGCTCAAAGTTGACTCAGCCTTCCATCCTTCCAAGGTAGGTAAAATGAGAATTGTGGGGAGCAATGTGCTGACTCTGTAAAAAACCACTTAGAGAGAGCTGTTAAAGCATTGTGAAGCACCATATAAGTCTAAGTGCCATTGTATTGCTATTAATAAGCAAAGTGTCCCAGTTGTGCATCTGGGTGGTGGCTCAATTTGGCTTATTTATTGGCTCCAATCCCAGAGAACAGCTTTTCAAGCTGAGCTCTGTTGTGTTTACCTTGCTGTGCTTTGAACTCTGGACCCCATCTCACAGTGTCTTGTGTCTTTTCCTTCATTGGATTCCTTGTCTCAATCTATGCCATGTCTTTGACTATGTTACATATCCCATCTTTTCTGTTCAGTTGTGTCCAATTCTCAGAGACTGCCTGAATGTTTCTCATTTATTGGATTCTTGATCTTACACCCCTGTACCAAATCTTTGACCATGTTACACTTTCTATATTTAGCTATATGTAAAAAAAGATTCTTCCTAAAATTCTGAGTTTGTATATTACTGGATTGTGACAGGCATCCAACTTGCTATCTTGTTGGCTGGCAAACAGCAGTGCCATCACAGAGGAGAAAATTTTGGGAAGGAATGACCACACAGTCTTAAAATTCAAGGTATTACATAAGAAAAAAGTGGAAAGGAGTTGTAAATGCATTTCAAGAGAACCCATTTCAGTGAAGCTGGAAATACTAGGAAAGATCCAAGGGCAGAATTGTTAAGGATAAAACAAGTACAAATGGAATTGGAATTCTTCAGAAAGAAAACACTTGTAAGTGCATTCACAGATCATTCCAATGGGCTGGGAGAAAACGAAAGTAGCTTAAACTATTATGGATGCTTGCAGAGATTTTGACGTGTAGGAAATAAGACAAAGGATTAAATCAACAAGTGAGTGTGCTAGCAAGTAGCTAGAAAAAAAGTTAGACAAGCTAATAGAAAAAAGGAAGTTAAGCTCACAAAAAATCTCTAAGCAATAAAAGAGCTTTTGGGATCACAATAAAAGAAAGGAAAAGGGATAGTAACAGATTTTTAAAATGATACGATATCAACAGATGATCAGGAAAGGGTATAATACCCACAGCTCTCCTTTTCGTGAATAAAAACAAAATTAGAAAGTCAATTATATAAAAGTAATTAATCTACAAAAGGTTTTATTTGTTTGTTTATTATGGGATAAGGAGAAATTTAACCATTTCCCTCTAGGGACCTTCCAAATAGACCAGGGAAATTCATCAGGCTGATGAGCAAAAGAAACAGAGGCTCTTTTGAGGTGACTCATCATTACAAAATGTTTTAGGTGGAAGTTTGCCTGACCCAGATTGTAGATTGCTTTTAAAGAAGCCCTGAAGATTTAGTTCTCGGATTGGGGTTGGACGGAGCGAGAGGGTGGTAATTTTCTTAAATTCTTCTTCTTTGAAATTGTAATTTAAAATGGTTGGCTGCTAATCTTTTATGCTATACTTTTCACTAAAATCTTTAAATTTGTTATGATTGTGTATTCTAGTCTTATTTTCAATTTTGTTTTATAATAATTTTTTTCAAAAAGTGTGAAATGCCTTGCTATGCTAATGTAGACTTGAAACAAAGCATATCAAAATTTAAATGAACAGACAGTTATTTCTCTTCCCCTGCTACACTCCTAACAAATCTCTCCAAATCTGCAACCTGAATGTCAAGAGAAATTTGCACCTGCCTAAGAAAGTAAAAATTCCCTTCCATGTTGACCTTTGCAGCATTAGCATTAATCAGGCTTACTTGTCCTTTACAAAGCATGCTCTTCCCACCAACCAGTGTGAATATTATGAATTATTATTCACATAAATAGCTTGCCCTAAGAAAGAATTCTAATCCTGAGTTGCTCAGTCCAGGACATAGGCATCCAAAAGGCAAGGATGCAAAATAAAAAAAGTCAAAAGGGCAACACCATTGTGTGAATGGTGATTCACATTTGATTTTCATGTGGGGCCACACCAAAGAAAAGCCCCCCATCCCTCAACACATCTGGTCCAGGGATCACATGATGCAGAACACTTTTAAGTCTGCCTCTTGTAATACTTCCACCCCAAATGATTCCACTTAGACAGTGGTGGGCTGCTGCCTGGTTGGACCAGTTCAAGTGAACCAGTAGTTGTGATCACTGGCTGCATTTGCCCATCCACCTTTGTGCTATCCTTTTCATGTATACTCACTTTCTGGCTCATTCTCCCCAGCCCACGCTGCCCAGCTGAGTTCCGCGTCACGCCCTGCTATACTCACTGGTGCTGCCTGAGTAGATTAGCTGCATGTTTGAAACTGCATTTCAGCCCCGAAAAGCACGTGCGTGCTCACAACCAGTGAACCAGTTGTTAATGTAAGTGCAGCCCACCCCTGCACTTAGAGCCATTTCCCAGTTGTAATTCACAGTAGTACGAATGTCTTTCGGCCATAGGCCCATGAGCTTGCCTTCATCTCCTCCCCAACCCATGAATGGGATATCGTTTAACACTGTGAAAGAGTCAAGCAATGGGACTGGGGAGGAATCTGAAGAAAAGGAGGTTCAGTGTGCACGGTGTCTTCCTTTTGCATCTGTCAGTAACCTTTTTAAAAGCTGCATCTTTTTCGGGGCATTCACAGCTTGACAAAGCTCGAGGAAAGGACATGTTTGGTTTAAGTACAGAGGTATTAAGAAAAATGATGTGTGTGCCCATGCACAGTCAGAATTTTCCCTTCAAAACTGGCATGTTGTATAGATCTACGAAGCAAAAACATAAGGAATGTTTTCTCCTTTACTCTAGTGTAGTACAAGGATGGCCTTGAGGTTTTGAAAAACATTGTTACCCATTGTTTTGGAAGGAAATCAGGATGCCTGCAGAGCCTGGGAATAGAGGCAACCGAAGCACGGAGGGATTGTCAATGGGGACAGCAATTATAATACTGGTAGAATATTCTGCCAACTCAAAAAGGATGGATAACTCTTCAACTAGAGAGTAGGAAAAGGCTCATGGGCACAATTCTGGGTGGTACAATGAGGACAACCAAACATGTTACTTTATTGCCTCAGTCTTTTAAGTAATCTTATCTCTTATTTTTTAAAAAATAAAGCCCGGAAAATAGCCTTTTTAAATGAATTGGATGTGAGCTTGAAACTTCATTTTGTCTTGTTATAAGCATTCTGGTTTATAAACAGTGATTAATTATAACCTAGTGCATTTTTACTATGGATTATTCAAAGAGCTATTCTTAAATGTACCTTGCCATTGTGAAATGCAAAAAACTGCCATGTGTAGAGTATAGTTTGTGTCTTAGATGAACTTGGTCAATAGTGGGATATTTAAGAAGCCATGGTTAAGCAAAGAAAGATTAAACGCAAGCTCTGTATCAAAACTGTCTTAAATAATTCAACTAATTTGGTTTTTAAAAAACTGTCAGATTAGATTAGACTGAAATAGGTCTCTCAAATCTAGGCTGTAAAAATCCAGGTGATCAGTAGACGGCAGCAAGAATTTATTGGACCTCTATTTTACCATCTAATAGTAATCTCAATTTTTACAGTCTAGACAGATAGCATAACCCAGTTAATTAGAATGTTAGTTCCCAGTCATCCTTGCATCACTGGATTTCAAAAAAAAAAATCAATCCTGGCAGCTGTGTTGTCTTGCTAGGTTTTGTTATTTTCATATTTACCTTAAATTCTCCAGTATCTCACCTATAAGAATCTTACCTTTTACAGCTAGTCTTCTTCTTATGACCATAACTGGGATCAGTAATCCAGTCATGTCATTATGGTCATAAGTCAAAGCACTCACATGATCAGAAGTAATTGTCCAGCCTTTTTCTTGGTGGTCATTAAGCAAACATTGTTTGTTAAATGAACCTATTCATTTAATAATGAATAGGTTCATTAATTGTTAAATGAACCTATTCATCGGTTGTTAAATGAACCTATTCATCGGAACAGGGTTTTTTTAACCAGGGACAGTGCGAACATTTAAAATTATTGGGGATGCTTAAAGGGCCATCAAGCACCTATTCTGTGGCTGTTATGATTTAGAACAGTCCTAAAATAATATGTCATACTTCAAGGACTAGATATGTATTTATCCTGACTGGTGGCCTCCAAAGCTTGTCTGCAGAATCTTGTAAAGTAGTGGTGGAGAATCTCCACTCCTTCAGATATAACAAACCAACTTCTTCCAACCATCACCAGCAAAGCCAATAAGGAAGGCTATAATCCAACAACTTTTGAAAGATCGAAGTCTCTTTTAGATATTTTTCTTTGTATGATCTGTGTAGAAATTGTGCATTGATGGAGACCCTGCTGTGGAGCAGAATAGCAACTTAAAAATTATAGGGCGATATGTGAATAGTTCCCTACATACATACACATTTATGCATACCAGGGAGTTAAAGTTCATTGCCATAAAACAGAGTAGCAAAAAGTATATTTAATGAGATTCCCTCTATCATTTGAAGTGGCAAGTTTCTAAGAACATTTTGCTGTTTAAATTGTCATTTGATGTTTGCAGGCAGGTTCCATAGCTGTGGTCTAACTGTTTTTCCAACTGGAAAGACCTTGTCACAATTGTGATGAGAAGACATTTCAGAGCATTAAAAAAAAAAAACCTCACGTTGATTGACTCAGACTAGTCACACAGTAACCATGTGGCTGTCATTGAAAGTAGATTTTCAGCTATTTTAAACTGTCATCAAGCAGTCCTAAGTCAAGACTGCCTGTAAATGGGAGACATCAGCTTATAAGGCTTATTTAGACACATTGGTTCTAAATTTGAAGCACTTTCTAGCCATTGATAGACTTCTCCCAAAAACAGCATGTAAGACACAGTCAAAGAGCATACTCTTACTATAGTCCTTTATCAGAGAAAAGAATAAACCAGGATTTGGCACTGCATGTTTGTTTTGTTACAAGTTCTACAGTGAAACAATAAAAAGCTTTTTTTTTCTTTGATGGAACAATAAAACAATGATTAGTTTTTTATTATTTACCAGGTTACTTGTGAAAGAATGAAAAATTGGGCCTGTTTTTTAAATAATAACAATAATAATCGATGGATATGCATAATAGTGGGTCTGTCTCTGATCTGGTTTGGCTTTGAAATGGGTAAAATTGACAAAGGTCCTGCCACACATTTCTTTCATCCTCAATCAGAAAAAAGATTGAGATTCTATCAATCATGTTGTCTATTCTAGTTTTCTCCAAAATGAGGGGTAGAAGATTTCCCCAGTCATCTATTGATTCCTTCTTTAATTAAAGGTAGAGGGACTGGATTTTATTCTATAAATAAAATTCCCAATATTACATCTGGGGTCACCAATATGCCCAGGCTTTTACCTGTTCTTTGCCACATTTGCCTTTTGCAAAAAAAAAAAAATCTCCTCCAGAAGCAATTTCCAGCAGTCTCTACTATCCTCCTTATTTCCAAGAAAACTTCTGGGCCCCAAATGAGATCCCGAAAATGTATAAATCACTGCAAGCCAGCATTTACTGCTATGTTTCAAAATGACAACCTTGTCTGGGATAAACACAAATGAGCAAAAGCTTTGAGAACATCCATAGAAAAACAACAGTTATTGCCTAACATAATGTTTCCAACATAATGTCAATAACCTTGCTGCAAGGGTCCCTACAAGCTAATTTCAACATTCTATTCCAGGGGTGTCAAATTCGCATCATCACATCATCGTCATGTGATGTATCACACTTTTTCCCCTTCGCTAAACCAGGGGTTGGCTTGGCCAGTGTGTGATGAATCCAGCCTGCGGGTGCAAGTTTGACACCCCTGTTTCCAATTTCAATATTCTAAGTGTATCTATTAGCTAGAAAAAAGTTTGCATTTCTGCTCTGTAGCTATGGCTAGTCTTTTCCTTTCGCAAGGAACCTACAAGAGAACAAGCACAGCAACAACCTCTTCAGAGGATGCCTGCTCAACAGCTCTCTCTGTTGGCTGAGAAGCAGCAAGTGCTCCTCCTCTGTGACTTTCAAGCATTTAGCAAGGGATGCAAGAAATTAATGGAAAAAAGCCTGAGAGCTTTATTGCATCCAGAGGCCTCAAATGCTATTACTCTGCCAAATAAGAATAAAATAATTCATGCAAGTATCACAGGGAATGAGCACTGTGTTTTTTCTCTGAGGCTAGACTGAAGTAGACATATAGTTTGATTAGCAAGTCACCATTTCTTGTCATCCTCTGGGGACAAGGAAGTACTGACAAGGCCAACAAAAGCTGCGAGCTTATGCAGCCAATGAGGTCTCTCTGCCAGCACTTGTTTTATTTATGAACTCTCTAAGGCTGAGATTAAACAGAAGTGAGATGTTATCCACATACTGTTTTATCTCATCTGGAGCCTCTGTCTTTATAGGTACTGTTGGAAGAAAGAGGGCCTGCTAGCAAAATCAGCAGAGATGAGGTTGGTAACCTCTCTTGCCTGTGATTTCTTGACAACTTGGAAAATGAGTGGGTGCCCCCCCCCCCAAATGGCTGTTTCTTCCAAGATAATTGAGTTACAAAAGAAGAAAGCAAGAATTTGTTATGTGTAAGAGGTAGCAAAGTAAGATCAGGAGTGCATGAATGAGGAAGACTTTCCCAGCCTTATTCAAATATGTACAATTCCTATCTAGCATAAAAGCTGTTGACAATAGTAGATCTGGAAGGTGTTGAGCTGCAGTAGAATTTTTCTTTCAACATTAAAATTAGAGTATATTAGTATATCCCCAATTAAATTAAATTGGGCCAAGTATGAAGTAACAAGTCCCTCCCTCCTATGTGTTATTTGGACTATTTTGGGATACAGACCTGTTAGTCTTCTAAGACCACCAATAGTCAGATTTACTGAGTTTTCCTGTCATTTGGATTGAAACTGACAGAAATAGTCAATTTCACCCTGTTCCCAAGTGAGTCACCTAAAATGGATACAAAAGGAATGCAAGGAATAGCCACCTGGAAATTTTCCATGGAGTAGACAAAATTGCATCACCTCCCTTCCAAAGTAATGAAATCAACAGAAAGCACAACTCTGCACAACCTCTTATCAGCAAAAAAACAGAAAATGTTTAATTCACACATTTGAGGCAGAATCAGCAATACATCTTTTTCTCAGTTTAAATCTTTTTTTTCCTATAATCCACCATTTTCTTTTTTTAAAAATGCTAAAGATATGTTTAATACAAGTTCTGTAGTCTTCTAGAAATCTTATAGAAAAGTACATACGAGGAAACCGAATTGTATCTGAATAGCATTTTTGGTCAGGCTGTAATGCAGGCAAATGCCTCTATGAAAACTAGGTGTCTATTTCCTTCTGCAGTCCATGCCAAATAGCTACAACTGGTAATATTTAGTTCTCTGAGGGGATCCTTGCATAACACAGCATACAGAATATGCTTTAATTTGCACTCTCACATTGATAAAGAAATTACAGGTAACAGACTTTGCTTAAACATTAAAGGCAACAATGATTTCATAATACAACAGAAGCTTTGGAAAGTCAAAAATATTTTTTGTGTATTTTGTTTCTTTCTATATTTTTAATTTTATTGCACCTTTATCTGCTATTTCTATATTGACTTTTTCTGTTCTCTCCCTTGACTATCAGTCCATTAAGATTTTTTTAAATAAAAAGCAGTGTGTCCTCCTTTAGTAATATCAATTACTAAAGGAGGACTCCTTCTAAAAGAAGCCTGGTTTTCCAACAGCAATTCTATCAATAGGCATATCGAACTACCACTGGCCTACCAAGCACTGAGACACCAGGAAAGACCCTGCAGGAGGAGCAGAGACCACTTCCCATTGGGGAGCAGGGACCGATGGCAAATCCCCCCGCCCCCTCATCCCTGGGCATGTGGATTCATCCAATGAAGGCACATCCAGGCCTGTCCAAATATTTAGGAGCCTGGCAGAGCTGCCTCAAGTTATAACAGACAGGAATAATGAAGAATGAGCCGGGCCATCACAGGGTCACGAGCAAAGCAACAAATTTCAATAGCTGGCAGTTTAACATCACCTCCTAGAGATAAGCATTCCAGGTTGGGTCTGGCGAGGGAGGAAAAAACAATAAGAGATAAGCCTCCTTTGACCAACATGACAGAAGCAAAAACAACAGAGCTAATTATAATTGAAGGTGGTTGGGAGGGCCTATCACATGTGCAAGGACTAAATTGATTAATGATATATAAAGGCAGAGATCTCTGTAATGGTAGCTTAATACTCTGATAATATCAGCAGAGGCTGACGAAAGCTTAGTAAGTACAATAAATGTAATTTTAAGTTCCGGAGATATTTAACGCTGTATCAAAATCTTCCCTCCAATTTCCCAAAATTTTATATCTCGGTCTTATTCTTATGATATTTTAGAATGTCTTGGTTGGTATTTGTGACCTTATTTAACAGTCGCAAAGAGATAGAGATTGTTGCTGTTTGTCATCTGTTATATATCTCTCCATCACTCTTCAGCCTCCCTAATGGCTGCTGTTTCCTCATCTAATAAAGCAGTATAGAAGTTCCCTCCAGAAATTTTCCCTTGTAAATTGATTGACTCAAGGGAAACTAGAGAGGCTTCAAGAGATCATTGTACAATTAAAGATAAGACCCTCAAACCTGTCTCTTGACCACTCTGCAAGTAAAGCAAGTGCAAGACAAATCCTATTATCAATCCATTTCATCAAATTCTCATTTCTTTTCATTAGATTGAATGAGATTACTTTTTTAGAATGTAAAAAAAAAGCTTCAGCAGTTGGTAAAATGTATTTCAGAATTCTGCAATAATTTGTTACAAGCAAACAGCTGATCAGGGGCAATGAAATAGAACCTGTGGGAAGAATCTATAGAATCATAGAATCATATGGCTGGGTTGACAGTGCTTTTAGCTACTCAACCTTCCCTTTAGCAAGAACTGGTTTTCTTTCATCCTGATGCTGAACCTCTTTTGAAATATAGTTGCATATTGTGCTTTGACATACCTGGAGATTAGCAGTGCTTAAGGGAAAACATCAAAGCTAGTGGCTCTTCTCCATTTGCATGGTATACAATATGTACACTAATATGCTAACTTTGGCATACATATGCTCTGGCAAGTTTTTTTTTCTTCTGTGGCCATATGACATTGCTTTTATCTCATTCTCACAAGTAAGACAGTTTTACATTATCTTTCACTATCAGGGTTAAAGTAGAAATTCTCTCCTTATGGCAACACTAAGAGCAGCTCAAGGTACATAAAATCTGATAGGTTCTGTCAGCAGTTCCCTTAAGAGGGAATTCAGGTGAAACAGAGATAGGAGAGCCATCAGCAAATGGGATAGCACATTTCATGCAAGTATAATTTTCTGAGAACTCAATGGTGTATGAAGACCACTGAAACTCAAGTTTTTTGGATATGTATGAGTGAAATATGACTGCAATGACGACACTATTAAAGCCAACCTCTTTAACACATTCTTTGGCTCAGTATTTGTAAACAGCAATGGATCATGCCCAGTATTTCCTAGTCGAATCACAGACAACTACAATGATCTAATACATATCGATTTTACAGAAGGCAATGTTGAAAAAGCACTACGCAATCTAAAACCATCTCTATCTATTGGACCGGATGGAATATGTGCCTACTTCTTTAAAAAGCTATCCACTGCCATAGCAGAATCTTTGAAAAATCTTTCAGGACCAGCTCCTTGCCAAAATTATGGTCACAAGCCACAGTCATCCCCATCTTCAAAAGGGGAGACCCCAGCCTAATTGAAAATTACAGACCAATCTCTTTATGCTGTGGACCTGTAAAGTCATGGAATCACTTATTAACCAATCCATCATCCTCCACTTAGAAACAAACAACCTACTCTCTAATAAACAATTTGGTTTTAGGAAAAAACTATCATGTAATCTGCAACTCTTACATTGCAAAAACATATGGACTACACAACTCGATCAGGGCAAAGCAATAGACGCAATCTACATAGACTTCTGTAAAGTCTTTGATTCAGTGGTACATGACAAACTACTCCTAAAACTAAAATCTTATGGTATCTCTGCACACCTGCATAACTAGATAGAAGCATTCCTGTCAAACAGACAACAAATGGTCAAAATTGGGAGCCTATCAAATTCTATACCTGTCAACAGTGGTGTCCCCCAAGGCAGTGTTCTAGGACCAATTCTTTTCATACTCTACATAAATGACCTCTGTGATCATATCAAGAGCAACTGCGTTCTCTTCATTGATGATGTAAAGCTATTCAACACCACAGACAATACTGCTACCCTTCAGAAAGACCTTGACTATGTATCAGAATGGTCAAACAAATGACAACTTCAAATCTCAACAAATAAATGCTGTGTCCTACATACTGGCAAAAAAAATCAGAAAATAAAATACAGGCTGAATAGTCAAAACCTTGTTGATGACCCAAACTCTGTCAAGGATCTTGAAGTACTCATCTCAAATGACCTAAGTGCTAGAGCCCACTGTAACTACATAGCCAAAAAAGCACTAAGAGTTGTTAACCTAATCCTACATAGCTTTTTCTCTGCTAATATCACACTAGAGCATACAAAATATTTGCTAGACCAATACTCGAATACAGATCATCAGTCTGGAACACACATTACGTATCTGATATTAACACAGTTGAGAAAATCCAGAAATATTTTACAAGAAGAGTTCTTCACTCCTCTACTCGTTGCAGAATACCTTATGCCACCAGACTCGAAATTCTAGACCTTGAAAACCTAGAACTACGCCGCTTTTGGTCCGATCTAAGTATAGTATATAAAATCATACATTGCAATGTCCTACCTGTCAATGAATACTTCAGCTTCAACCATAACAACACAAGAGCACACAATAGATACAAACTCAAGGTTAATCGCACCAAACTTGATTGCAGGAAATACGACTTCAGCAACAGAGTGGTCAATGTCTGGAATACTCTACCTGACTCTGTGGTTTCTTCCCCAAACCCCAAAAACTTTAACCTTAGACTATCTACTATTGACCTCACCCCTTTCCTAAGAGGTCTGTAGGGGGGTGCATAAGCGCACCAACGTGCCTACCATCCCTGTCCTATTGTTTCTTTTATATTTTATTTTTCTTATATATATCCATGTATTCATAACTATGTTTTACTTATACCTATTATCTTGTAAGCAATTGACAAATAAATAAATAAAATAAATCCAAGTTATCCAAATTTAGAACCTTTCTTCACTAATAATCCTTCGGTGATTATTAAATCTGAAGTTATGTTATGCAATCCAGTCTATTATTTGTATCTACAACTTTATTTTATTCACATTGGTATATATTTAAGATTACCTTAAAAATATATATATATATATATATATATATATATATATATATATATATATATATATATATATATATATATATATATATATATATATATATATATATATATATATATATATATATATATATATATAATTTATATATTTAAGGTAATCTTAAATATATACCAATGTGAATAGAAAGAAAAAGGCCTAGAAAGAAAAACACCCATTACATCCTTTTAAAATTTGAAGTGTAAATATTAGCATTGGGCAGATGATTACCATTAAAATGCTTCTTCTCATGATTGACAAAAAATTAAATGACAGTCAATCTGCTTCAACTGATTGCTCTACTTCGTAGCACAACTTTACTTTGAGGAAGCTTTTAACCAAAGCTTTAATAGAGCAAAATGGCACTTTGAAGAGTTGCAGGGCATGAGTAAATATCTTGCCTGCATAGAGACTCCTCATATGTATCTTGGGTTTAAGGCATTAATTAAGGTCTGGTATCCTACACACAAGTTGGACTTCATTATAACTTTATAATGGCAACTAAAATGTAGTTAGTGGCAACTGACTACAGGAAATGCAATCCAATGAATACAAATAATTCCAGAGTAGGGAAAGATGCTCTAATCATACATTTGCTTGGAATGGTTTGGCGAGGGTAGTGTTTGTATATATGCTTTTGGGAAGTTATTCTCCAAGTATGTGTATAGAAGTACTTATTGCTTGACAGATAGATAGATAGATAGATAGATAGATAGATAGATAGATAGATAGATAGATAGATAGATAGATAGATAGATAGATAGATAGATAGATAGATAGATAGAGATGTCTATCTATCTTTCTTTCTTTTTCCAAGTCTATAGATGCATAACAGTCCATAGATAAATAAGTATTTAAGCCTTTAGAATCAGGGCAGGTTGCATAATGCAGACAGTTGCTTGTCCTTAAACTCCCTCTGTTAATTAAATCTCTCTTGTGTGAGTACCATTACAATGCAAGATGGATTTTCCATTCATTTGCCTTTGCCTTTCTTTAGAATATCAGATAATGCTTTTGACACATTTATGGCAGTGGAGGTTTCATCTGTGTAGAAGGCAGACCTCCCTCTGCCCTAAAAACTCTCCTCTCCAACTTCCTTAGTATCCTCAGATGGAACTAATAGGTAAATAATACAGTAAATGCAAGGGAAGCATAACCTTCAGGTACACCTAATAAAGCTAAATCTTAACAGAGATGATTAGTCAGCTGGGCACATATTAAACGCAAACAAACAAAGCTGTTAAGACAATAAAGAAAATACTCTGTTGAAAGTGTGCTTGGCTTATGTGGTTCAAAACATCTGTCAATTGTCTTTCTCACATAACAGTCACAAAATTGAAGTGGAATGCAGGTGCACATTTTGACACATAAAAAACAAGTGAGTCTTCGATTACATTATTGCAGCCACCACATTATTTGGCATACCCTGCAGATAGCATAGGAGGGAACTGGATCTCTGCAAGAAAGTTAATTCATATAAAACTGAATGGCTTACATTTAGATAAATGGAAATGGAAACTGTTTCTCATATACTTGAATAACAGTTCTATGTGCTGCAGAGTGGGGATTTGGAGAGTTGCATTCCAATACATCTGGGTTGGAAAAAGGTCTTTATAAATAATGGTCATTTGTAGAAGGGAAAAATAGGATGATTTTTCCAGAAAACATAAATTATTGACACTGTGACCATCCATTTTGGATGAAAGCCAAAATCTACTTGTAAAAAACAAGGAGAGAAGCAACCTTAAATTCTAGACCGCAACCTGTTTCAATGTTGTTTTGATCTCTGTCCTGGGTGCTGAAAAATTTGCTAACTTCCATGGAATGCATTTTCTTTCTCATCTATGGCAAGCAGATTAGTACTTGAGTACAATATTTTTTGAAGTTGTGGAATATAGAATGCCTGCAAGCACAAATTGCCCTGCAAACATCTCCCATTACTTCCACCATCCACTAAGGTTCTTGCCCAACTTCATTTTCAAGGTTTGGTTTATTTTTCCTCCCCCTTTGCCCCCTTCCCTTTTTCATTTCTAAGCAACGTGGGAAAGTGCCATGGAACCAAGCTAAGTACCAGCCTCCATCACTAAATATATGGATGCCCAAAGACATTCTTGGAAAATGAAAATTTTTAGAAAGGTAGCCATCTTCCAGAGAATTAAATAAGGAAAAAATGTGTTTTCAATTGTTAGTCTGAATAGCCAGTTTATTTGCCCACAAAAACCCTTCAAATGGTCCACCTTAAAAAGACTGGAACTTCTGCAGTAAGCTATCTATAGCAACATGTATTGTTTAGAAATGCAGAATCTCATTTGGTAGAAATTAATTTCATGGTCAGTGCTCTACAAACTGGGTCCCAAGAAAGGAGATTCATTTCACCATCAGTTTAAAACAAGAATAGTTGCTAAAATAGTACCCTTGGGACATGCTGCTGGCCTCTCTTTGCCACCTACACTAAAGTCTTCAATGAGCTGAATCATTTGCTAATTTACATCTCCATAAAATTGATCTAATTTCCATTAGATTTTTTTTTTCATACATCCAAGTTGGCCTCATGCCTTTTTCATCCATGTTGTACTTTTTTCAAACACATAGAAATATTATAGTATTTTCAAGTTTGGTGTCTTTCTTCTAGGAACTATGGTTTAGATCCGTGATGGCGAACCTATGGCACACATGCCAGAAGTGGCACGCAGAGCCACTTCTGCCAGCATGAGAGAGGTTGCCCGGAAGAGCCCATTGTGCATGCACGCAAGCACGCTACCTACCCGACAGCTGATTGTTGGGTATCTGGCACATATGCATGGGGGGCATGGGGCATGGGAGATGCAGCGCATGTGCAAAGATGCGTGGCATGTGCAGGGGGATCATGTGCACATGCGCAGAGATGCATGGCATGTGGGGGCGTGGAGAGGCCGCGTGTATTGCCTTCTGGGAGCTGGCATATGAGCATGCGAGCACGAGCGCACATGCAATTTTTGGCACAGGAGCCCAAAAAGGTTAGCCACTACTGGCCTAGGCAGAATACCAGACCATCACAGTGGGCAAAGTAGAAAAAGAGGCTATATTTGAAAAAGATATTTCTTAATTTTCAGTCATTTTATGCAGACGATTCACACTGTTTAAAGCTGTAGGATAGCAAGCATATTAAGGACACTCATGTCACAATGCAAAAACTGGATTTGTCAGCCTGGTTTGAGACCCAAGCACCATGTGCCAGAGTGAGCTCCTATCCTAGTCCCAGCTCCTGCCACCCTAGCAGCTCAAAAGTATGCAAATGTAAGTAGATAAATAGATACCACTTTGGTGGGAAGATAACAGTATTCCGTGGCATCATCCTGGCCACATGACATGTCTTTGGTCAGCATTGGCTCAATGGCCTTGAAATGGAGATAAACACTATAGTTGGCAATGACAAGGCAACAGAGAAATCCACAGAGGGACTCCATGTCACAATGCAAACATGTTGCAGAAGGTACAAGGGCTAAATTTTTTGCTAAGTGGCAGTGTCCAATGTTTTATATAGTCTTAAATGAAAGGGGGAAAGTGCTTGGGATTCATGTGTCACAATTGTTGAAATGTTTGCTTGGAAATAGATGAGTGGGGCAAACATTTAGTTAAGAGTTCATAGGATTGCAGCCAGAAGGAATGTTTTCCATTCGTATTTATTTTGTTGGTATCTCAATCTAACCAGAACTACCGCACACTCCTTCCTTCAACATTTTTTTTTCCTTTTGTATCAAATTTTAGATATGTTATTTGGAATAGGGATGTGATTTTCTTGTACTCTATAGTTTGAAAGAGCACACTGCACACTGAGTTGCTATTTTAAGAAATACATACATGTATTTATAGCAGGGAGCTTCTCTCATTCAGTTTATTCTTTTAAAGAGAAATATCTGAAATCAAAAGTCCACAGCTAAGTAATTACCATATTAGAATCAAATTATCCTAAAAGATTGCCAATTTTCAAATACTTTTTCAGGGTCAATTAGAAAAAAATAAGTGATGAAGAGGCAGGAAAAATATATATTTAGGCCAGTATTTTCAGCCATGAGTTTTACACTTTAAAATCAGACTAGTTGCATAGTTATGCTCTGAATGTATAATGAAAGCTAAAGCTTTATTTGTGTTGGGTTTTCCCTAGTTTTCATGGTTGTTTCCCTTTGCCCCATGTCTGAAAATACAAAAGCCACAAGATTCTGGTCTGTCTCCTACCAGTAGTAACATACTGAGATGCCTTAACCTAACTGAGAGCACAAATAAAGGCCAAGTTTAATGACTATAAAAGCAATTTTAATTGGTGTGCTAAATATAAAGTTGATTGAGGTGAACTGTGACATATTGACCAATAACTGGAGAGAATTGGCCCCTTACAATGTGCAACCATTGTTCAGATTATATAAAACCTTCTATTCTCTATGGATAGCTAGGTTGCATCTCCATTCATGAACAAAGGAAAGGATTTAACATTTTAAAAAGAAGTAAAATATTCCCTCAATATATTTATTTATTTGAAACATTGGCTCAATGTTTGGAAGTAGAAATTTACCAACATGATTAGAAATACAAAATGGATTTGATGTGATTGTTTTAAAAAGGACTCCCCAAAAGACCCTCCAATTTAGAAAGAAATGCAGATATGCATTCTACATTGTTCCCTGACTCTTGTTCTTCCCACAAACATTAATTGTAGGCAGTAGCCCATGAAATCTCATAGCTCCAGAATGAGCTTGCTGCCAGGATCCACAGATCTGGGCCACTTGCTAGGACAGGATTATTGAATCTGCTGAGAGATTCCAGCCCTCCTCAAGCTTGAGGTGCAGCTGCCTATGGCGTTCAGAGAAAGAAATCAACTAGCTACCACCAAGTTCCCTTGCAATTGTTTTGCTGGTATGACACCACCTGCCATGCATGCTGCTGTGGGGGTGGGAGGGACCTACTAGGCAGTTTTCTGCAAGTATTATAGAAACAACTAGTTGGGATTAAAACTCATATACTTTTATAAACATTAATATTTTGTGAAGGCTTTGCAACACTTTGTGGAAGTATTAACAACATGCAGTAAATATGTGCTGTTGAATTTCGATAGCTAATGGAGATAATATGAGCTATGGTGGCGCAGTGGTTAAACTGCAGGCTACTATTGCTGACTGCTGGCTGCCAGCAGTTTGGCAGTTCAAATCTCACCAGGCTCAAGGTTGACTCAGCCTTCCATCCTTCCGGGGTGGGTAAAATGAGGACTCAAATTGTTGAGGGCAAGATGCTGACTCTGTAAACCGCTTAGAGAGGGCTGTGAAGCACTGTAAAGTGGTATATAAGTCTAGTGCTAGTGCTAATAGTTATTTTAAGTTTGGGAACACCAAGCCTTTATACATTGTGGAAGTTTTAGAAACTTCAGAAGAATGGAATCTTTTTAAAAAACTGCCTCCTAAATATATTAGCTCTTACTGTTCTCTCATAATCACCTTTAGTCTGGTCAACAGCAGTTCCATTAATATGCTAAGCAAGGATGGCATGATATATCTGTAAACTCAAAAAAGAAAACCAATATCTTTAACTATGTACTTGGTGATATGGTTATATCATGGCCTCAGTAGCCAGATCATTTATTATGGTATAAACATATTAAAAATGCTACCCTTGATGTTTACCACTTATAATGGTAGATCCAAGTGACTTTGTAGGCTAAGACAGTTTTGAAGAAGGTTCATTAGTTGGCTTCTTTTTCTCCTAAGAACGAAGACGAACAAGTTGGGAAATATTAAATTTACTTACATACATTTATCTATCTCATCCATTCCCCATAAACATATACAAGAAGAGTAACAGCAGCTTTTTCTTTCAAATAAAAAAAACAAATCTTCAACTTTTGAAAATGCAATACCTTGAGAGGAAGGAAAGAGGACTTTCTTAGAGCCTTGTAATGTCATATCAGAAGTCCATCTGCCAGATTTGATCTGTGAGCCACGGCCTCAGATGATTTTTTTAATCACTGCTCTGAAAATAACATTTATTCATAGCCTATAAGTCTGTAGCTGAATACTATGGATTTTAAGAAAAAGATGTTTCAGGCATGCATAGTTTAACAGTGTCTGTAAATTGCTTGCTATACATGAAATTGTCTGTTCCTGTATGATTTTATTTCATCAGGAACTCATTACTTCTGGTGAGGTTGAATTAATGAATTGCTAGCCTGCTACTTTGTAGTTCTTTTTATCTTTAGATGATGAGAAGGTGGAAGAGAATTTTCTGCCTCTCACCTCTATCTCACCTTGCTGCCATAAGGCAGTCAATGCATAATGAAAATAAAACACAAAGATGAAAAGTATCATGAAAGCCACTAAAACCACTAGACACGCTAGCACAAGTTGACATATTCTAAAGTGGAAGGTCTTCACCTCTTGCTAAAAGGCAGCTGGAGGCAAGTAAATCTACCTTCTGAGAAAATTATTTCTCTAGTTTCAGAGGGATATAAAAAAGTGGTCCTCTTCTGCAAGTCCAACAAATGGCCTTTGAAAAATGAAAACATCTTTCAGACGGCCTCTCCCCATATATTAGCAATCTAGCTGTTACAGTTCCTGTCCCGTTTATTTTCTTTGCCACGGATGATTACCATATTCTGTTTTTTGTTCTTTGCAGGTGCCTCAGGGAGACTGGAATAATATGCTGACGAGGGACAAAGACAATGAAATTCCATGCCGGCGCATGAGAAGTGGGAGTTATATCAAAGCCATGGGTGATGACGACAGTGAGGACTCAGAAACCAGCCCCAAGCCATCTCCTAAAACTGCAGCACGGAGGCAAAGTTACCTCAAGGCCACTCAACAGTCACTGGGCGAGCAGAGCACCACTCAAAGGTACATCCTTCTAACTTCAGAATTTATAGTTTCAGTAGTACAAGATCTTTGGATGTGGTGATTATGGCTCAAGTGAATTTCAGAAGGGAGGGAATATGCCTAATTTCACATGGAAAGAGGGGGTGGGATGCTACCGGTTCTGGCCAGCTCTATAGAACCGGTAGCTCTGAAGAGCAGCAGACACCGAATTGGTTCTGTGTTTGCTGCTGTTTGACCCACCTGCCCCCCGGGCTCTTACCTGTCCTTTATTTCCTGCTTTTTCAACCTCAGCTGCTTGGTGCAGTAAACACTGCTTGGTGCAGCAAACACTTGCTTTTCAAACACTGCGCACCTGCGCATTGCGCTTTTCAGCTCTCCGGGCAGCACAGCTTAAGGCTTTTTTACATGCATGTGCACGCAAAACATAGTCACCAAACTGGTAGTAACACCAGTTGAATCCCACCCCTGGGTCTAGAAGAAGAAGAGGAAGGCAGAAATGGATAAAACATAGAACCTGAAAATCCTAGAATTGGAAATACAATTTCTTTTCAGTGCAGGGATCCAAATTGAGATACAGGTAGCCCTCGACAACAACTTTTATGTTGCTAAGTGAGACATTTGTTAAATGAGTTTTACAACCTTTCTTGCCACCGTTGTTAAGTGAATCATTGCAGTTGTTAAATTAGCCATATGGTTGCTAGCTGAATCTGGCTTCCCCATTGACATTCCTTGTCAGAAAGTCGCAAAAGATAATCACATGAACCCAGAACACTGCAACTATCATAAATATGAACCATTTGTCAAGCGCCTGAATTTTGATCATATGGCCATTGGGATGCTGCAACGGTCATTAAGTGTGAAAAAAAGGTCAGAAGTCACTTTTTTCAGCCATTGTAACTTTAAGCGGTCGCTAAACAAACTGTTGTTAAGTCAAGGACTACCTGTATTCCTGCTCAACAAATGTCTGATAACCATTTGAAAGCTTCCAATTAAAGGAGCCCGCCATCTCTCTCGACCTAATTGATTCCATGTCAAACTGTAGTTTTACATAAGGGAAGCAAAACTTGGTGAATGATAGAAAAAAGTGGGAGACCTCTGCAAGTTACTTCTGACACAGAAAAAAAGAATGGGCATTTTTAAATATCCTTACCTCTGGAAAGAATGGCTATTATTTTCTGGGGGGGGGGGGGGCGCAACCTGCACTCCCTCTTTTGTTGCCCACCAAACTTTTAGGAGCCTAGCACACATTTCCTTGCCATTCAACTGATCAGCCTATAATTGTTTACAGAAAGAGTTAGTTGATTTTTCACAGCTTAAGCTCCATCTCTCCAAATTACTCAAGTGTCCTGCTTTATCAGTGCAAATGGGATTATATTCATGGTATATAGTAATGGCAGGAGGGACACATATCCTTTCTTACAGGTAGACATTTGCAAACTTGAGTTAAACTCAAACTGATGAAAAATTAGAATACGAGAGAGGCTTTTATTCAGAATTTTGATGATGTTACAAAGAGGAACACCTGTCAAAACAGGTAAAAATGAATTGTGCAACCATCAACAGAAAGGAGCAAATGATCACTCCATGAACAATATTTACTGTATGAAGGGAAGTGGACTTGGCCTCTTTATGGCTGTCATTTCCCAATATGGCTGTATCATCCTGATTTATTTTTTTATTTATTCATTTGTTTGTTAAATTCATTTGTTTGTCAGAAATGGTGTAGGGTCTCCCACTTGGGCAAGGGGCTGGACGACCTATAATGTCCCTTCCAACTCTGATTATTTGTTATCTGTTATCTAGATTTGAAGACTGCCTATAACTCCCAAAGGACTCTCAGTGGCTCATAATACAAGAGGGGGTGGGGATCAAACAAAAATATGCATCCAGAAAAGTAAAACAGTCAAATATTCCTCAATCAACAAAAACTAATATTTTTAACAGGTTCCTGAGAACTGTAAAGTCAAAATCATTTGAATTTCTTGTGGATGTTGTTGCAGAAGGCAGATGCCACAAGAGAGAAGGACATTCTAATTCCTGATACATGGCATTGTTTAAATGAAGGGGTCTACGGCATATACAGTACATTCAGTTTAATCTCCCTAGGTGGGCATAAACAATCAGAAACAGCCAAGCCTACCACATGTAAGATTTTATAGGTAATAATGAATTGCACCTAGAAGCCAACTGGTAACCTTGGCAGCTCAGGAAGCAGGGATGGTCATAATTTACTGTATATGTTTACATGTATGCACATACATATCTATGTAAAACAGAGATGACGTTAAGGAGTGAGACAATATTTTTATCCCAATTTTCCCAGCACACGATACTTATAATGGTTGCAAAAGTATTCAAAGTTGAGGTATAACAACAGAATAATGATTTAGAAATAAGAAAGTAAAAATCCTATACCTAGCTTCCATCTTTGATCATTGTTCTGCTCTTGTACTCTGTGGGGGGAAAGGATTTTGTTTCAAAACACAGCTTGTATAAATCAAATACAATCGACTGGGCTCTAGGAGAGTTGTTGATGGCTGCAGTGCATAGTCAATAAAGTAACTCACCTGTCTTGATTGTTGCAGAAAAAAATGAAGTAATGTACTACATAATTTAGTGCCATCTACTGGCCCTGCAGGTGAAACATTTGGTTCAGTTTTTAAATTGGTCACTTTAAAGGGTGCCTTAAAAAGCTGTGATTGAGGGATTTGATTCAAGGCCAATTCAATAACATCACCAAACTGAGTTTCTGAAAGTCAGATTGAGTTGTCAAATCGATGTGACAATTCATAAAAATCAAATTATCATTCAGAGACATACATGCATAGTGGCACAGCCATGTTGTGACCTCATGCTCTACTGTATGTATGGAGTTTAATCTTTAATAGGCAATCTTTGCAAGCACATATACTTAAGAGCACCAGCTCGTAAAAAATAGCAGATAATTCCTCACGTACATATTTTGCTATTGAAGAGCCAGACACCAATTTTAGACTCCTATATAACACAATAAACAATGCAGGTTTTTTTTTCACCTGAATATGGAACTTCTCAGGGGGAATTGCTTTTGAATAAACCGGATTCAGATCCCATTGACTTAGCTTATGGTAATAAATGTTTAGAAAGCCTGTTTGGTGTAGTGGTTAAGAATCAGGCTAGAAACCAGGAATCCTTAAGTTCTAGTCCTACTGTCAGGATTCCGGCAGTTACTCCAATTAAATCATTGAGCCTCAAGCCACACTTCTAAACTAAAAAGGATTTATTAGAAGTTAATATTCCGGCATTAGCCTGGGCATAGCCAACCCTGAGATACGTAATTCACAGTCACCCTTGATCCTGCTTCCCCTCCCCACCCCTCTGGGTATATCATCCAACGAAATACGTCCATAGCCAAGAGTCATCAACCCTGCTCTCCAATTTGATTTTTGCGCAGCAGAAGCTTCAGTCATCTAATCAGTCTCTGAAGAAAATATGAATGGAATGTACTTTCGATTCCACACTGCTGCCTGCTCTTTGAAACTCCCCCTCTTCTTTCCATTGACAACTATAAAATGTGTATACAAAATGTTTTATGAATTGATATTCAACTCCCCTCACTTCTTGAAGGTAACCTGTACAACACACACAAAAACAAATTGATTGCATATGTGGAAGTTTATGCTCACAAAACCCCCCCAGGCTTGGTTGGATTTTCTGCATGGAACCTTGCTACAAAGCGATCAGCTTGGACATTCCTACTCTTTACCCATGATGCCTCTGATAAGGGGTAGCCCTTCCACTTGATTAAATATTAGAGTTGTCTCTTGTGCCACCTCGAATCGAGGATTCACTATACCTCATAATGTGTTTGACCTTCTATGACCACGGGATGTAGGAGCTCATGAGGTAGGGGCCTCAGGATTGATCCGACCATAGGTTCCATAGGCTACTATGGAATACCAGGTATATTTTCCCTAATAATTGGGGCAACTTCAATTGCACCATGACTGGGTTGATGATTTTTACTATGGGGAATGGTCCCATGAACTTTGGTCCCAATTTCTTGCTAAGGAGTCTTAACCTCAGATATTTGGTGGAGAGATAGACCTTTCCCCCCCTAAGTGGAATGGTCATTGCAGGCTCAGTGTTTGTCTGCCTGTCTCTTATAGGTCTGTGCCGCTTTTGCCAACGCTTTTTTGACATTCTCCCAAGTTGCTTTCAGCATTGACATCCAATCGGTCAGGCTGATTGAGGGGGGAGGGGGTACTTGGATACTCAGGCATTGGGACAAAGTCCATGCCATTCACTGAATCACTCATTGAAGGAGGTTAGTCCCGTGCTACTGTGATCAGCATTATTGTACACAACCTCCACGAAAGGCAGGAGGTTTGCCCAATTGGACTGCTGATAATTCACGTAGCACCTCAGATACTGCTCTACCATGGCATTCAATCTCTCCGTAGCCAACTCTGGCAGAAGCTTCAGTCATCTAATCAGTCTCTGAAGAAAATATGAATGAAATGTACTTTTGATTCCACACTGCTGCCTGCTCTTTGAAACTCGCCCCCCCAACTTCTTTCTGTAGACAACTATAAAACATGTATACAAAATGTTTTATGAGTTGACACCTACCTTAAGTACAAAGCCAGCTGGATGATCTGGGGCCAGTCACTTTCAGGAAGTGCCTAAGAAAGAGGCAATGGCAAGCTACTTCTGAAAAACTTTGCCAAGGAAACTGCAGTGAATTTTCAGGTAGTCTCCAAGAACCAAACAAAAATGAATAGGGTGGGGGGAGGTATGTTTCAAATAATTACAGCTTTTAAGCATAATTATTAGATGTTTAAAAACAGATTTAACACATAAAGGTTTAGTAGTTATGAGCTACGGTGGCACAGTTGTTAGAGTGCAGTACTGCAGGCTACTTCTGCTGCCTGCAATTTGGCAGTTCATATCTCACCAGGCTCAAGGTTGACTCAGCCTTCCATCCTTAGGTGGGTAAAATGAGAACCCAGATTGTTGGGGGCAATATGCTGACTCTGTAAAAACTGCTTAGAGAGGGCTGTAAAGCATTGTAAAGTGGTATATAAGTCTAAGTGCTAACTGTTATTGCTAATTGCACTTACAAAACATGCTAAGCAAGTTTTTGCTCAGTGTCTTAATTTGATTTATAAACTCATTCCTTATAGTTAGTTTATGGTTGAAAGGTTTTTATGTACCCTGAAAAGTTTATAGGTCACAACAGATAGGAGCTGCTAGCCAACCTTGAAGGTTTTGAAAAAAAGTTAAGCAGGTACTGATTAGTACTTGAACTTAGTCAGAAAACCCTTCTGAACTTTGCTTAGACCATAAATTGACATATGTGTCAATTTTCATGACCAGGGTCAATCAAGTAGTGATGAATTTTTAGGCTGAATGGCTATATTCTAGTTTACTACTCTGGCATACTACAAAGCAGTTCACTCTGATTCTAAAGATACTAGCCATATCTGTAAGCAAATCATCAGGATATCAAAAAAAAAAACTCGACTGCAGTCATTCAAATATTCATCACTATCAAACTATGAATTTGATAGTAATGCAAGTGGGTAATGCAGACCATTTCTGGAGGAGAAAACAGTATGGTAGGTCCATAATATCACCAAGAACAGTGCTCGATGCAAACTTCAAGTAAAGGATATTGTTTGGACATAAGCCCTAAAGAAGCAAGCATTAGGACTTAATTTTAAAATTATCCTTTGCCCTTTCTGCTTCTTTTGAGAATCCCAAGCTCTGCATATCATAAACTATACTCAGTCATTTTTTTTATCTGAGTAGCTCACTGGATGACTTGAAATAGATCAAAATATTTCTTCTCACTTCTAATTGTTTTATAATATGTGAATATCTTAGGCCTATTATTCTCTTGTTCTCGGTTTCAACAAGAGCATAATAGGTATACAGGCAGGCAGGCAGAACAGCAAATAGACTTGTCTGATTTTTGTATCTAAGAGAATATCCAGCCTCTTTTAGATAGCTATGCTCAAATATATTTAAAAAAAACACATTCTGTACAACTTCTCCCAGATATGTATGCTCAAGTATAATAAAAGCTATAACTAAAAACTTTAAAATCTCAGCGGTTATTTTAATTAAAAATCATACGTAACATAGGAAAATATTTCATATATGAGTGGCAGCTTCTAGAACCTAAATCCAGTTATTAATCATGCACTGACTAGCTGCACTCTGGGCTTTCTGTTTCTCATTGTCATTCATAATCACCACAACCAGGAAAAAATGCAGAGGTTCCAGATTGTAACTATACAGTAGTTACCTATATTTGGATAATAACCTCCAGCTACCTAACTTATTTTTCCTTGGAAAATGGATGGGAAAAAGCAGTGCCTGGGATTAATCAAACAATGGTAGTAGCTACAATACAATGGAGAAAATGAATTGATTATATCATCTTTACAAAGATTAAAATATTGCCTATTATGCAAGAGCCCTAAAAGAGATTCAATTTTAGATGTTGAATCTAGAACTTTCTTCATACAAACCATGAGGGCCATTTCCAAAATGCTTTTTTGCAGTTCAGGAAGATTGGTTTTAAACAGAGTTTGCTGGAATCTTTGAAAAATACTTATCCAAATGTGTTTGAGGAAGCAAATGCTCTCTTGCAGTTTTATTCTCAAGTTGTTCAGAAATGTGCAGCCTATATGTAGAACATGACTGCCACTCAGTGGCCACTGGATGCTTTGTTCTGGCTTAGTTGGTTGGGGGGGGGGGGGGGGAGGTTCCTAGTAAGTTTTCTGCCATAAAAAGCGGCCAAAACTAAGCTTGAGATCAACTCACCTTTGTATATAACTTGCATATTGTTGAAATACTTGAAATATACTTTTTGAAAGATAGCTGAGTTTCAATTCATACTTTGATGAGAAAATGTTTGTATCGTATGGAAAGAAATGAATTTCTCCTATTGATAATAGAAGTAAGGAGGAGTAGAAGGAGAAAGAAATTACCACACCCATGAGAGAAGCACATTGGTTGCATCTTATTCAAGAACTTTCCAAACCTGGTGCTATGGGCAATGGTCTCTGACAATACCATAACCAGGATTGTTGATGATACTATCCTTTTTATCTCAAACTCTTTATTCTCATTCCACAGAAGCCTGGATCGCCTTGATTCTGTTGAGATCCTTTTACCACCAAAATTTCCAAGCTGGGAAGAAGAATACAATCAAATCTCAGAAAACCTGGATGAGTCCAGTTGCATCAATCAGGTGAGAGTCAACGACAGCTACCCACAAAGCACAACAAAAATCATTTTCAAAGGAAAAAGTGAGACAAAGAGAGAAGCTTTTTTTTTCAAAGCCAAAAAAAGGCTGTTTTACAATAGACTTTTTCCAGCTTTGATGGTCTCTAGATATGTGTTGGATAAAGAATCATGGGCAGTGAATTCTACACATCTGGAGAGTTCTAAATTGTTAAAGGCTAAGGCTACTCTACAAAATTTCAGGTGGAAAACCTAAAGATGATTTTGCATTTCCAGACGTGAAGTTGAATACTTTCATTTCCAATAACATTTTTATTTGAATCTCTTCTCTTTCTCTTCACATATGAATACTATACAGATAGCTGCAAGAGATTACTACTATAGGGTATATAGATGAGAATGTAACTAACTATAAATATATTTAAAGTGCATTTATGAAATTTTATCTTTATAGTCAGATATTTTCACTACACTTAATCAGCTCCTCTATTTCCTGCATGGCATATCTGCCTATGCACAGTTCACATATAATATGGTTCTCATATAACCATGTTATACATGCACCAAATTGCTGGATTCTTCTTAGAAGTTCACAGAAGCACCTGAGGAGAGAAAGATGTTGGGCTACATAGAATTTTCAAATCTAACCCATCACAGCTCTTAATATGTTCTTTAAAAACTTCTCTGTAACATATTAATTACTCAACATACTATCTAAAATTTCCTAATAAACATTTAAGATTACAATAATTGCATTAATTGTAATCATCAAATATTGCATATAATAAAATAAGGAATATATTTGTAGCACAGAATTGTCACATAGAGAAATGTAGTTCAGAGTTCTGTTTAGATTGCCCTTTTTCAGTTATTCCTTTTCATTCTAAATTATTTTCTAATCATTGAGAATGTTCCACCTCTCTTGGGTTAGGTCTTCTTATCTCCTCACTTTTTCAGACATTTTTCTCCCTAAAGTTTATTCCATTTTTGGAAATCTTGAGCTTCTCCTGAACTTATCTGATACCAAAGGAAGTTTGTACAGATAGTCCTTGACTTAGATCATCCATTTAATGACCATTCAGATTTATGACAGTGTTGAAAAAAGTGAATTGTGACCAATCCTCTCACTTATGACTGTTACAGTCAAGTGATCAAAATGTGGGTACTTGACAACTGGCACATATTTATGACATTTGCTGCATCCTAAGGTCCCATGATTGCCATTTATAAACTTCCCAAGAGGCTTCTAACAAACAAAGGAAGAAGCCAAATTCACTTAACAATTGTGATTCACCTACCAACTGTAGCAAAACAGATTGTAAAATCAGGTGTCACTCCCATAATGATGTCGCTTAACCCAACTATGATCCTATGTTGAAAACTATTTGTAAAAAAAAAAATTGCTGCCTAAACAAGCACATCAGAGAGGAAAATGAGGTTTTTGTTTGAAGATATTTACAAGGTAAAAAGACTCCTGCCAGATAAGAACAATATTCCATATAATCTAGCATATGGTCTTGGATTAGAGATTATCCTATGCTTCAAGAAGGCTAATAAATTGAATCGACAGGTTCTGTTGTTGATTATTGCCCAAACAGCCAATATTTCAATGGAGCGTCAATTTACCTAATAGCTATTAATTATTTAGGTTCATAAGTTTGTTTCTATCCATTTTATAGCCATCAAACCAATAGCAGTCAGACAGCAAAGTTCCCTGTTACCAATAAGGTACCATCCAGGAAACTTCTGATGAAATTGTGGCTCATAAATGCCAGAAAGAGTATAACAGATTAACGGAGTTGGAAGGAACCTTGTAAGCCATCTAGTCCAACCTCGTACCCAAGCAGGAGCCCTACATCATTTCTGACAGATGGCAATCCGGTCTCTTCTTGAAAGCTTCCAATGATGAAACTCCCACAACTTCTGACACCATTCCACTAGTTGACTGCTCTCACTGTCAATTTCTCCTTTTTTCGAGGTTGAAACTCTCCTTGTTCAGTTTCCATCCATTATTCCTTGTCTGGCCTTCGGGTGCTTTAGAAAATAGCTTGACCCCTTCCTCTCTATGGTAGCCCCTCAAATATTGGAATACTGCTATCATGTCTCCCTGATCCGTCTCTTCACTAGACTAGCCATGCCCAGTATAAACAGCACATCTGCTTTATGTTATGGCAGTGATTATTCTTCCTAAAGCTACTTTTAATTTGTAATACAATTAGAAAGGAAAGATTATACATTTATTTTGCTATCTTTTAATGCAGTAGCATGTTGTGTGATACTATTCAAATATGAGTAGTTAAATTTCTTCATATTATAGATATCTGGCAGTTCTACTAAGAGGAAAAGATAGCAAAGATCAAGATTACTGTTTTCAGTTCAGTAATCAAGCTGAATGTAGAACTAGGGAAGATCATAATCAGCCTAATAACCAGATGCTGTGGATGGTCAATTAGGCTGAGAGTCAGAGAAGCCATAAACATGAGCAGAATAACACAATGAAACAAGCTGGAATGACAGAGCATGGAAAAATGTGAAATAGAATTTGATAAGGAATAATTAGATTCTGCTCCTTTCGCATTCTTCATTTCCTTGTATACTTCTTCAAAAACTTCATACTGTATTTCCATATTTCCAATTACTTTTGTATATTTTCCAAATAATAACCCCATCAGAAGCAAAGAGCGTGCCATCTGCCCCATCACTTATTTGTAAGATGGAAATTATATAAATAAGATAGATGATGGATGGGTAGAGACCAACAGACAGACATTCACATGATATTTTGCAGCTCTTAAACTCTGATGTTTTCATTGATGAGCATAATGAAATTTCTCTCCAACAACCTCTGTAAGTCAATAATGTCTTGAAGCATCTGACCTGGAAAAATCTAGGTGGTACATACATCCAATTCTCTTTGTTACCACCTAGAGCAGCCTCTTCCTCCATTGCACTTCATTAATCCTCTGAAAATTGGTCAATGACATATAATCTTTACCACTTGAGATACTTTGGCTATTGGCAGTTATATTCTGAAATATTGATAGCAAACTAGATTGTCCCTGATGCTGCAATGATCCTGAAATCCTCAACATTGTTAGACATAAACTTTAGATCACTATGCCACTTCTAAAACCTCCTATTTCAGAATTTTCCCATTTGGAACTACAACATTATTATGTCTCTCTTTTGTGTCAATCTTCATGATGCTTTCTTATCCAAACTGTTCCTGAGATAGCCTCAGGTCCTCCAGAGCTCTTCCAGTTTTAAAATAGAGTTTTCCCTCATAAGCAGACAAGTCATGGTAGTTTCAAAGTGGGCACAATATAACATGTTTTATGACCATTCAATTGGTATCAAAACCATCCCTAGGAAGGGAGTTGGCCTGGTCACTAGTGTGGCCACACTCCTTCCCCTTTAGTCCCTGGACACACATTCTAATTTGGGTAGTGAAAGAATCTTAATATTTCAAACCAGCTTATTCTCCTTGTTCCAGAAGACCTTCAAACTATTTCTCAACTCAAACTATTTCAGTTTGAAAACAGGATCAGCCTGAACACCCTCAAGGTTCTAGTTACCATCTTTAAAGCGCTCCATGGCTTGGGACCAGGATATTTGCGGAACCGCCTCCTACCATTATCGGCCTCCCATAGGCCAATATGTTCCCATAGAGTTGGCCTCCTTGGGGTGCCACCGGCTGGATGGCTGGTGACCCCGAGGGTGTGGGCCTTCTTGTTGGGGGCACCCTCCCTCTGGAACGAATTGCCCCCAGAGATGAGGGCCATCTCTGATATCTTGACTTTCCGGCGCACGTTGAAAACCTATTTATTTCATCAAGCTGGTCTGGCCTAGGGTTTTTTAGGGGATTTTTATTTGGTTTTGCTTGGTTTTAGCTTTTAACCCCTTCATATTTTTAGCTTTTCAGCCTTTTATATTTGGTTTTTTTTAATTGTTTTAATTCTGAACTGTCTTTGTATTTTAATTCGGCTGTGCACCGCCCTGAGTCCTGTCAGGGAAATAGGGTGGTATATAAGTTCAATAAATAAATAAATAAAATAAATAAACATTGGCTTATAGGGACTTGAAGAGCTGTATCATAGGGGAGAGAGAGAGGAGGGAGGCTTCATTTGTAAGACATGCTGCTGTTAGCCGTAGGTTTAATGTGCTTCTGAAGAATTCTAAACATGTGTTTAAATATACTTAATAGCTAAGAAGTGTGAAGGAGATAGAGCCTGCCTCCCTCAGCATTTGCCATCTGAGGCAATCATATCATTTTGCCTAAAGATAGAGATAGCTCTGGGTGAGATTTTGACATAGTTATTAGGTTTGTAGTATTGAGATTATGAAAAAGAAAAACCTGGAAACTGAACCTCGTCATAGAGATATCTCAGTTGGTTCAAAAGTTTTACAAGACTAGTAACCAGATAACAATCTTTTGAATATAAAGACCTTATACTTCATTATATGTTGAGGAAGGACATCATTAAAGAGTAGTTATTCATGCGTAGAATTGGGAGATCAACATTGTCTCAACTGTACTAGAGATTATGATTGATGGACAGAAAAATAAGATGTCCTGGTAAGATTCATATATGGCTTAGGAAAGCATTTTCATTTTTGTGATGTTTGTCAAAAATTTTCATTTGTCGGTTCTTTAAAATATTTTGGGAAGTTTCTTGGAATCCTGAAAAAATGTCACATTAGTTTTGTCCAGTGAGTAGCGAATGTTGTCTATGTCCTGGATAAATTCAATGAAAAATGAGTTTGCTTGTCTTCTGTTAAAATTAATAGTTATGTTGATCTGACCTAAAATTCAGGCGATAGCCTTGCCACTTGCTTATTCTTCCAAATAACATTGTCAAAATATTTCCCAAGTTACATATTGTTTCAGGCTTTTCTGTAAAATTTGGGCAAGTTCCTAAGAATAAATATTTTTCTTTAGACTGGCTACTGGCTAGCCTATTCATGGGCCTATTATACTGTATGTCTGACTTTAGTTAGGAACCTATCATAGAGTAATAGAACATTAGGTGTGTGATAGCACTGGGGGAAAATAACATAGTGGTTGCTATCTAGTGATAACTAGAATACTGTTGCTGCCTTATGCTGTCAATTTAGGGTGAGTCTGAAAAGTCCTAAGGATAACCATTGTGACTAAGATATACCAGGATATACTTCAAGGGCCTTTTCAAGCCTGAAGCTAGTTCTGCACTTTCAATCAGAGTTGGTTGAAAGGTGGGCAGCTATATAAATATTTAAAAATAATAATGTTGTGTTGCTTGTTATACATTTATCACTGTTGATATAATAATATCAATGGTGTTCCAAAGTATTTTACAGCAAACTTAAGAGTCAAAACCTTAGAGTCAACCTCCTGACAATCCGTAAGCTAAGGTTTTAAATTATACAAAGGTATTCTGATTCTACTTTTAGAACATTGTGAACAACTAATGGTGCTTGACTGTCCCTAGAAGCTTTAGATCTACTTCTTAAGATCAAAATGTATTCTAAATTATAATGTTCAGAATCAGAAAGCAAAAGAAAAAGACTATTTATTATATACGTGTCTTGAATGTAATCAGACAAAACATATGTAAATTTTTAATACAAATGAAATAAATTTAGAGTTTTCCCTGGCCTCATTCAATGAGAAGAACCATAGAAGTCCTCTTTTAAAAATGGTCCAGTTAATATAAACAAGCTATACCTTAAATCAGGGGTCTTCAAATTTGACAGCTTTAAGACTTGTGGACTTCAACTCCCAGAATTTCTCCGCCAGTTATGTTAGCTTAGGAATTCTGGGAGTTGAAGTCCACAAGTCTTAAACTTGCCAAGTTTGAAGACCCTTGTCCTAAATCATGAAAAACATATCCAAAGAAAATGCTTTAAGGTAGTCATGAAACATGATCTTTATAAAAGTGATAAGGATCTTCAAATTAACCACATTAAGCTTTCTTAAGCTATTTCAAAATGCGGGGTAAATTTTGTAATTTGGAAAAAATGTTCACCATGTGCATAAATAAAATTTCATTTGAGAACCTTTTTAATTTCCACACAAGCATCAGAAAATACATCTACTGGAAAGACAATGAATAGCAGACAGTTTTCTGTCACAATCTGATTAACCTAACACTAAAAAGAACTTGGATTGACCCCAGTATTTTTTTGAATGGCTCACCGAGGGTATCTTTCTCATCTTCATAAATCATGTTTGGGTTCAATGCTTGTCCCCAAGTTGTTAAAACTGGGAAGAAGCCTTCAAACAAGCACTCCTCCCTCATCATTTTCCATCCATCTTTTATCTGCCAGTTTCCACATTTTATCTTTCTTTGAAACTTATCTCAAATACAGGGTTTGCAGTGACAACATAGGGAGTTACAAACTGCAATTGTCCTTTTTTCATTGCTGGAATATACACCTTGTCAAAGTAATCAGGCTTAATGTCAACTGGGGCATATTTATACAATTGGCAAGATCTTCTAGATCAAGCAAGACTATCTCTTTTGAGATGTTGATTATAAGAGGATGAGATTACATAGTTATTGAGTGGAGAGGGGAAGGATTTAAAAAATATGAACTAATTGGAAGCCCCACTAATAAAATCAATAGTTGACATGTTTTTAAATCCAGCAACATTTTTTCCATTTAATACATTGCAGGTACTCTGCTAAAGGTTTTAAGTGTACCAAAAAGCAGAAAAGGAAATTGGAAGGCTGTTTTTACTTTTAACGTTTCCTCAAAGTTTCCAGAATTTGAAAGTAAATAGTCATTGCTAAATGATATTGAGGGAGGGTCTAGGATAATTTGCCACCATTGCCTTTCCCCCACCACCTCTCCCCGGCCAACTCAATGCGGGACAATTCACCATGGTTGACTCAATGTGGCACAACTCAAACAGGATGGACCACTCTTCCACAAGGAGGAAAAGATAGTGGTTCCTCTCACTTCTGGCATTCTCTCATGGCGAGTTGTCCCATGGCAAGGGAAGGAGAGAGGGAGGGAGGAAAGGGAGACTGTTTCCTTCACCTCTGGCATTCTTCTGCAGTGAGTTGTCCCACAGTGAGCTGCCTGGGGCAAGCCAGCCGGGCCGCACTAGTGGCAGCAAGCCAGTGGCGGCAAGTTTCCCCAGGAGAAATACATGCTGATCTCATTACATTTTTTTGTGATTCTACAATGAGATAGGTTTAGGTAAATTAAAACCACCCACTACTGGATCTACCCACTCCACTTTTAGTTGATACCATGCAGAGTTTTATATGAATACCGCTTCACTTAGATAGTTAAGGTTGACATTGGCTGATGCCTTTATGGTAGAGTTGATGGAAATGCAATAAAGCTGTTAGCATTTACTTCTTGTTGAAGTACAGATGGGCCTTTTCAAATATATAGTAGAAGGGTCTGTCCCTGAATACCTATTTTAAGGAAAGCCAAAGGGAGATCAGTTTATCTAATCCATCACTTTAATAATTGGAGGACAGCACTCTTTGTTATTTGATCTTTAAATTCCCATCTTCTGAACATATAAATACTTCTGCCAAATCCATCTGAGGTTTGTAATCAATATAAAATTTCAGAGCAATGCAACTCAGATACATACTTGTAATCAATATATTCTAGTTAGATTCTTTTTGCTGTTTTCATCTTTCTTCATATATATGTGTGGTTAACTCTGTGCAGATATAGTTAGAAAAAAAAAGGAAAGGAATTCGATTCATATGTTAACAGTAGCCAGACTAAGTAGAGAGCAGAGAGACTGTTTGACATTAAGAATCTGTTTTTAATCATAACTAGAATTATAGTCCATATTATTTTACACTGCACTCAGTGTGTTTTCTGCCTTGATCACCGTAATCGAAGTTTGATAGAAAAGATAACTAAAATGTTCAATAACTTTAATTACTCAGTTCTAATAATGTAGGAAAAATTCTGCCCCAATATTGTGGAGTCAAATATCTTGGTTGTGTTCCAAAAATACTATTTTCAAAGAATATCATTTTTATTTAGATTTCATTCCCTATTGGCTTAGTGGAAATTAGAGAGAAAGCCTTATGTAGTTTTAATTTTATTGAAATGTTAATTGTATCTAGGGATGTAATCTTTTAAGTTTTGTCTTGCTGTGTTTGATCAGTTATCAGAAGAGCAGTTCATTCTTCTGGATGTGGATGTCACAGGTTAAAATTGTTCCATGGTTACCATTGTTGCTTTGTGGTCCTGTTGAATGCTTCTGAAGTGAAGCAGTGAAATTACAATCCCTTATGCTTTAATCTTCTCCAACTCTTTCTTCCAGATATTTGGACAATCCTCATTTATTCCACAGATATTTACACAAGAAGAGCAGGTACTGTCTATCTGACAATCTTCTAATGCCACTTAATATGATACTATACTGACGTTACTTTACGTATACTAAGATGAGAGCAAAAAGAAAAGCAAGATGTAGTCCTTCTCAATATTCACATTTTTTTCTAAATTTCTATTTAAAAATACATATATTAGGAAGATTATGTACAATTTGCAGAAGAAAGTATACAGCAAGAAAAATGAATTAAAATTGTGCATATGAATTGGAAGGTGCTGACCCATTTTCATTTAAGAAAACTCAGCAGGATAGAATCAACTTATGCTTGAACAAAATTTTGAAATTTACCAAAAGTGAAACATGGATTTATTCCTTATATTATATAAAGTTCTGACATTTCCTGTTTTCTTTTCAGCTCATTTTTCATTGAAAGTACTTTTCCCCTTTTGCCTTTCAATGAAACCGCAGCAAATATATCAATCTTTTCATAGTATAGATTGATATGACTAAAGATCAATGCATTTGAATGACAACTTATGAAGTGTGAGATAGAAACAAAGTCATCAGGATGCCAGGAAAGGGGGGAAAAAAAGGTTGCAAGGAAGGTTAAAAGAGCAACCATATTGCTCAGTTTACTATTACCACAGTATTGGAGATCAATGCCAAGTCTGAATGACAAATATCATGCCCAAATAGCCCAGAGGCAGAATTACAGTTGAAAAGAATGAGGGGTAAAGACCATCTAGAAGAATACAATAGGAAATATTAGCTCTAGCTTGTAGTAGCACCACAAATAATTTGGGGGGAAAAGTCTATAAAATGTTGAACATTAAGAAATTAAAAATGCAGGCTTTAGAAAAATGGATAGAATGTATTATTTCTAAGTATAGACATGATCCAGAATTAGAAGATTTGGATTTTCTCACCAGAGATTATAGATGAAAGTTTAAGAGTTTTAAATTTATGGTTTAAAAAAATCTACTTTTTCTATATCACTGCCTTGACATGTTAACATTCTCAGTTATGAACATTCCATGGATCCATGTAATGAAAACCTCAAATCATTTTATCATAGATGTGAGCTAATTTCATACATCCCTTCTTGTTTATGAGCCATCAAGCTATATTCCATTCAAAAGATATGTAGTGTGATCAATGCATGCTTGTTGAATTTCCTTAATTTGTTGCTGCCTTAATGATAATACAAAATATATTTTGCAGTCCAGAATGATGTAAAATGTGTAGCTTTCTGGGTCACAAGTTGTTCAGCCCCTACTGGAAAACAAAGAATCTTTCCTTGCACCAAAAAAACTCCAAAGTGTCTTCAATTAAGAGTTGAACAGATAATTTGCAGTTAATGTATTCCATACAGGGCCTGTCCAAATACTTTTTGTAGATGCTGGAGCCCTGTAAGATTCCGAAGCAAATCACTGAACTACTGAGAGCTATTTCCCCCTTACTTTTCAGTTGAAAACAAAATAAAATTGGTGTGTTAAGCCTCAGATAGGCTTAATACAGCTAGAAAATTGAGGGAAATTATCCATTTCCTTTAACAGAACAAGACTCTCAATCCCAGGATTGCTGTACTTAGAGATGTCATTATGCAATAGCCTTGTCCGTTGTGGTCTTCTGCTGCCCCAAATTAAGAAATAATAAAAAGCAAGGCACCCCTTGGCAATGAAAAGTTGACATGAAATAAATATAAGAAATGTACTTACAGTAAAGAGAGCTTTTGAAATATAGGGAACCGGTGACACTTTTGATGAAAAATGACCAGCTGTGTCCTTGCAGGCAACAGAAGAAGAGCTGAATGATCAATATGAAGGTATGTGTGAATCGGCTTACAGTGAAGCAGAATCAGCTGCTGTGGAAGTACTGGACCTGCCTCTTCCCAGCTACTTCCGTTCCCGGAGCCACAGCTACCTCCGAGCTATCCAGGCAGGTTGCTCCCAAGAAGAGGACACTGTCTCTGTTCAGTCCCTCTCGCCACCCCCAGCCAGCACCATCAGTGGCAGCCAAACACTTCCCAGCAACAACAGTAAGTCAGAATTTCTTTTTTATTGTACTTGGAGTATACGAAGCTAAGAAATTTATTTGACATGGTTTGGGAAGTGTTTGATGAGCCTGGAAAGAGAATTTTGAAAAGAACTCACAAAAGAAATTTGTAGGAAATGTAGCCCAAAACAGACTGAGATAGGATGATAAACTGATTATCCAGAATTAAAATTTCCTTCAAGAATTCACTCTTATTTTTATATATTAAGTCATGGCTTTTCAATGCAGCCTTTCCCGATATAGTGCCATTCAGCTCTGTTGCAAGTACATTTCTAGAATCCCCATTGGCTAAACTGGCCAGGAATTCTGAACTTTGCATCCAACACTTCTGGAAATCATATATATATGATATATATGATACATATATATGTAATATATATGGCAGCATCCTTAATCTAATGATTTCCAGAAGTGTTGGGTGGCAAAGTTCAGAATTCCTGGCCAGTTTAGCCAATGGGAATTCTAGATATACTGTATATATTCAGAATTGCTTAAAAGCATTCTTTTTAGAGAGAGAGAGAGAGAGACAGAGGTACATGGGATTATGTGACTTATATAACTTTTATTAGAATTAGAATTCTTTATTGGCCAAGTGTGACTGGACACACAAGGAATTTGTCTTGATGCAAATGCTCTCAGTATACATAAAAGAAAAGATACATTTGTCAAGAATTATAGGGTACAACACTTAATAATACACATAGAGTGCAATAATCAATCAAATCATACTAGGAAACAGTCAATATAGATCATAAGGATACAAAGTTATAGTCATACAGTCACAAGTGGGAGAGGTTGATAAGGAGTGATGAGAAGATTAATAGTAATAATAGTGCAGACTTTGTAAATAGTTAGACAGTGTTGAGGGAATTATTTGTTTAGCAGAGTGATGGTGTTCAGGGAAAAACTGTCCTTGTGTCTAATTGATCTGGTGTGCAGTGCTGTATAGCATCATCTTGAGGGAAGGAATTGAAACAGTTTATGTCCAGGATGTGAGGGTTCTGTAAATATGTTCACAGCCCTCTTTTTGGCTTGTGCAATATACAGGTCCTCGATTGAAGGCAGGTGGGTAGTAATTGTTCTTTTCTGCAGTCTAATTATCCTCTGAAGTCTGTGTCTGTCCTGCTGGGTGGCAGAACCAAACCAGACAGTAATAGAGGTGCAGATGATAGACAAAATGAAATATTTTTGGTGGGAGTAACTACCACTGAACATAGTGATAGTTATAAATCAACTAGCCTTAGGGCAGCAATCCTAAACATATGTATTAGATTATTTTACAATGGATTATAAATTATCTTACATACAGTGAAAAGGTTTAACATACAAATTTGATCAATCATCATCATCTTCCCATTAACATGGGACTAGGACTTCATGTTGGCAGTGTCACATCTGCTCTTTTCTTCCAAATTGATGCAACTATAATAATTACAAGGATACTGTTTTGTAACTCTGCCATATAACTACAATTAGATTACTGTAAATTGCATTTATCTAAATCTTGCTGAATGAAGCAGAAGATGGTAAAATTGATTCTGTAAGCAATTCTAGCATGAAAAGCTGAACCGTCCCTTTGGGTTCCGCCATTTAGCCACTTCTTATAGAGAGCTGAACTGTGTTGCTTATCCTACAGGAAGATCTCACCCAGCAATTTTTGAAAGTAATGTAACTGCTGTGGAAAACTAAAGGCAAGGCAATCAGGCGATAGATCATCCTCCTAATCACCAGGCAAAAGTTCAGAACAGGGTGGAAGCAAAGATTTACTTCTGGCTATGAACTGAAAGAACCACTCTCCTTCCTAAAAAAAAAAAAAGATACCTTTGTTTCTCTTTGCAAAGCACTCTGACTTGTTGACAGTGCTTCACAGAAACTCTGTGTTAGCACTGACAGGGAACTGAAGCTTAATACCTTAGGGCAGATTTATTTTATGTGGTAGCCATCCTAAATTTCTGCTCAGCTCAGGGATGGGATTCAAATTTTTAACAACCAGTTCTGTGGGTGTGGCTTAGATGGTGGGCATGGCTTGGTGGTCTTGTGACTGGGTGGACATGGCTTGGTGGTCATGTTATTGGTTGGGCGTGGCCAACTCAATATCACTCACACATTGAGGCAAGCATCTCCTCGCCTGGCCTCTCATGACTGTGGGGATGCTGCAACAGTCATAAGTGTGAAAAATGGCCATCACTTTTTTCAGTGGCATTGTAACTTTGAATGGTCACTCCACATTAGCAAAGTACCAGCAAAAGAGGGAAAGAAAACTCCAGAGAAATTCCTGAGACAGGAAGTCTAGTCCTGCCAAAAATGTAATAAGGGTTAACAGAGAGGCAGTTTCTGTAAGTAACGCCAGAATGTTTCTTTCCTGCCTTCCTTGCAGGATTAGGCCAGTAATTTCTTCTAACAACCATTTCTCCGAACTGCTTAGAATGTTAACAACTAGTTCTAGTGAATAGGTGCGAACCAGTAGAATCCCACCCCTGGATCAGCTACCTTGCAATAGCCCCTCCGTTCCTGTCTCTTATTTTTCTCTTAGTTGGAGTCAGGTCCAGTATTTTGAGCCTGGGTTGAAAAAAAATTAGCACTGGAGAGAGACTGCAGGAGAGTAGAAAGGGGTGAGCAGAAGTAAAGTTTATTTTCCCAAGGACAGTTGCAACGCTTATGGGGACAGCAATATTGCTCCTGAACAAGCCCAATGGGAGATCTTCTCTCATTATGTTTTCCTTGGAATTTCATTGAAGTACAGAAATTAGTAGGGAAGGCTGCAGACTGCTCTTAAAAAAGAAATGACAGGATAGTGACAGCCAGGACATTTGGCTAGGCAAAAACTTAAGTAAGTATAAGAATATCACATTATGTTATGATTGTCTTTCCTTGTTAAAGTAGTTCTAAAGTACGATCCCTCTCATCAAAACGAATGACTAGAATTGATGAAAGTCTCTTTCATCAAACTGAGTGAGAATTGGATTTTTTTAAAAAATCTGCATTCTTTACTAAACTCTAAAGGAAATGGTCTTGCTAGACTGCAACTATTTATCTATTTTTGCTCTTTGATTATTTGGTATTCAGAGCCCGTCAGCACCAGTGTTTTAAATTATTTTCTATCCACAAAGATTATATTTCTGACTGTCAAGTTTACAATAATATGGAGCAGTAGATTAGTTCATAATGATAGGTCCTTTAAAAATTCTATTCCCATTGGTTGATAACAAAATCTTGTCACGTGGCTAAGCTAGCTATGACGAGGGACACTAAATGTTCTCAAAACATCTGCCTGAGCACAGTGCACTTCCAAGTCTTCATCCACCCTTAATCCTCTAATTACTAAAACCTTTCCCCAACAGATGGGTGGAACCACACCCACAGCAACTACTTTTCTGCTGAGCTCATTGATTGCAGCAGTGGCAAGTCATTTGAAATGTATATCTCAAGATCCTATCCTAGATATGGAGAGATAGCCTTCCACAATTTGTGGTATATATGAATCAATTCCACAAAATTCTTTCTTTCCAAGGACAGCGCTAGGGTGCAAAACTCCAGAAACCTGATGAGAACAGTTCACAAAAAATTATTCCAGATGCTTATCATCTTGATGTATGATGCAATACAATACAACGCCCTTTGAATTGTAAGTCTACAATTACTGAATTGCACCATCGAGAGGCAAATGGATGAAATATGGCTAATACATCTCAGAAGGATAAAACACAGCTGTTGATGATTGTATTGATCATGATGAAATTTTGACTAAGACCTGTAATAGGAACTCCTTATAAGAACTGAGTATTATAAAACTTTGAAAAAAGATATGTTAGAGAATATGCAAAGTGCTTGGAAAAGTGTCAGAACAGAAAGGCCATAATCTGTTCTATCAATCCAGAATGCAAAACATAATAATTAAAATTACAGAAAGGCATACTATACTTCAGTTAACAGTAAGAGCTGCTCAACATTAGAAATAACTACCTAGAGAATTTGAATCTTCAAAACCTGAATTCTAGCCAAGAAAAGCCGATTATCATCTTAACTGAGCCCAAATATCAGAACATTTCCCGTGGCACATTTATTGTATTGGCTTTGCTAGCTGTGGCAGAGTACGTTTTAAAATAAATTTGCCTATATGATTCTGGAAGCATTGAAATAGTTATATTTTTAGTGACTGTGTACTTTTATAGAGGTTATGCAGTGAGTTCATTTTCCCTCTTTTATCACCTCTTCATAGTGTACAGTTAATGTTTGTGTTTCTTTCTTGGGGTGGGTATTCCAACTGATACAATTTACAAAGTACCTAGATTTTGTATGCCAACCTATAAAGTCCACCAAGAGACTGTTGTGCCTTTGCTTGTTATTTCTAAATGAGCTATATACTTGCAATTGTATCTCATGCATTTATGTATTAGTAATTGTGTTGCTGGTCCTGGGCTGTAATAAATTCAAGGGAGATGATAGGTTTCCCTTGAATGGAGATGTTCAAACAGAAGTTGAACATCAGCCACCCTTTCTAAACAAAGACTATTGCTGTTTATCTGAATTACTGAAAATCTGTTTAGAAAAATGAGTATTTTGGGAATAACAAACAACTAGCTGAACAGGATTGCTTCAATGGAAAATTGTTAATTTGTTTAAGAAATCCAAAGCTGTGTCTGAAAAAGTTGTCTTTATATTCTCCAGAACTTTATAGTGGCACTGGTTCATGCTAAAAAATGGGAATAGCACAATTTAAAAACAGATTGGTGGGATGCTTCATTCAACGTGTAGGTATACAAAAGAAGTGCTACAGTTAAACATTGCTCTTATTGACTTCTCTTGCTTTCTTATTTTTTATCTTAAGAATGGTAAACCTCAGCGGTACCAGGGGCTGGTTTTGTGGAATTTTCCAATAGAGGAGGAGTGTTTTGGTTTCACTTGCTCACCTGCAACTCACCTCCTGCGGCCCAGTTCCTAACAGGCCATGGACTAATACCCTTCTGTGGCCCAGGGGTTGGAGACCCCTAAAATACCTCATATGTGATAGGAATCAAAACGCATTACAGAATTTACTAAGCAAACAAATATTATATATATATATATATATATGTGGGTCTTTGATTCTTCGGGTTTTCTCCCGCGTAGAATTGGAATATATAGAATCAAAGATCCACACACACACGTGTGTGTGTGTGTGTGTGTGTGTGTTAAATATATATGAACGTTAACTCAAAAATCTTCCCTAGAAATATAAAAAAAATCTGCCCATTTTTGGTCATGCTTATAAACATGTTAGTGTCTCTAACATGGTATCCACCAATGCCAATAATTGACACTTTTTATGATAAAGTCAGCCCTCTCCAACTTTTTCATAAAAAGAAAACAACCTTGCTTGAGGTAAAACAATAGATCAGCCTCCAAAATCCCATTCCTATCAAGGAATGACTCTATTGTAATACATTGTTGTAGTCCATTGACTTCTTTCTAAGCGTCAAGAAAAAAGACAATGGAGTGAAATAGAAAAAGCAGTCTAGGGCTTTCTTGAATCTCTGCCTTCAGTAAAGAAAGTAAACTTCTCTTGCCTGAGTTTCTTTGTTGGGCTAGGGTGTTGTTTGAGGTGGGGTTCAAAAGAAAGCAAAGGAATATACTGTAATTAAGCTGGATAGCAAAAGTAACATCAGAACAAGTCAGTTCCTCCAAAATTTCCAAAAATGTGGCAAAGTACTATCTGTTACTCACAGTGCACAGGCCAGAGGCCAGTATATGAAGAGCTGAAATCCTACTGAGACCCATTACTAATTATATCATCCAGCAATGACCTCACATTTCATTCTGTAATAGCAATAAGTATCCCATTTAAAATTGTCTTCTTTTTGACCTATATTCAGTCTTTAGAAATAGCTTTCTCTGGAAATAGGCAGAGGATGCTGCAGTTTGTGTGCTGTAGCTTATAGTTATATGAACATTTACATATAATGCACAATTGTTGTTATTATCTTCTGGAATTTGAGCAAAAAACAGAAGGGGACAGAGTAAGAACAAGATGTCTGTTGTCATATACAAAAAAAAAAAGAGCTACAATTAATGTGGAAAATACCACCTCTGCTATTTTATTACACACTATAAAATTTCACCTACTGTACATCCCTGTTGGTGAAGTAAACTGTGATTAGCTAGAGATATTTTAGCCTGACTATAAATCAGTAAGTTTCTGAGTGGATTTTCTGTATAATAAAACTTGAATAGCCTTGTATTTTTGCATCTTTTGTTCTGTCCTCTTGTTTTCTTCATGTCAACATAGTATGATAGACTTGCGGGGGTGGCACATTGTGCAACAAAGTCACATAGTGTAATAAGATTGGGACTGGGTTAGGGACTTCTGTCCTCACTGTGAGTTGTGTTGGGGGATGCACGAAGGGAGGCTCAGCCAATCTCATTATACACATGTTGCACTTTGACAATAAAAGTAATAATAATTGGTGTATTTGAAAGAAAATGCACTACACTATTTAACTTAAAAATGTACAGCACTGAACCACAGAATCCTTTAGCAAAACAATTATTTACAGATCAGATTAATTGTGCACATAAAGGCTGGCAAATATTTATAGCGGCGCACATATGAACATTTCAGCCTTCAAACACACAGGAGTAGTTAATAGGTTATGATCTTATAATAGACTTATTCAGCTTATACAATCACGACAGCCTGAACATTACATCATCTCAGTCTGTGGCTATCATTTTTAGAGTTCATTCATCCAGGAACTACCACAAAGCATAATTATGATGTGCTATCAACTGCACTTCAGTTCATACAATCCACAACCTTCCTCCCATGGTTCTTCTTTCATAGATTATACCTCCAATAATTTTGATATGAGACTATGTTGTCAGATTCTTATTTAGAAGTTTTCAGATACAGGGGGTTGCTATTGTTTCTCAATACAACTTTATGAAATTACACAGAAGCTGTTTATTTTTGTTACTTTTGTTATTTTTAACTCTGATTGTCTTTTACTGTTTTTTATTCTGTTTTCATTGTAACTGCCCAGGGATATTTACGTGAAATGGGCAGCGAATACTGTAAATAATTAAATTAGTAAATAAATAAAACAGAAAGTTCTCCCACCTTTGTAGTATCTATCATATTTGTGTAATATTTACTACTCAATCCTTTTTTCCAGGTTGAATAGGACAGCACTTGGAAAAGATAATGTGGCATTCTACCCAATATAATTCTCCAAGCCAATGTGGAGCAATTTATGAATACTGAGGTGATTCCATCTAACAATTTCATTAATTGCCCATAGTTTTTGATTTTATTAATAAGAATATCATGAGTATCTTTAAAAATGCTGGAGGTTGAGACACTTATCCCTGTAGGAATCTTCTTAAAGTTAGCCTGGTATAATTCTTTGTGACAAGTTCATGCTGGCTCTTGTTAATTATGGCCTTCTTATCTATGTGCTTAGAAACATGTTGTTTAATTATCTGCATGAAGGTCTTGCCCAGTATAGATGTCAATTCCTTCTGGTTTTGAAAGGATAGGCTAAAGCAGACTCCAAACAAACTGGAGAGAGAGTTCAGAGGAAGGTTATCAAAATAGTGATGGGATTGGGAAACAGGTTCTGTGAGAAAAGTTAAAGGAATCATGAATGCTGTGATTCTTCCAGACCTGAACACTGAATTCATCTGAATCTTAATTCATATACTAGTGAGTTTTTTAATTCATTCGGTTAAGGGTCCTTTTTGTCTAAAGTTGCAGCTCCTTCCTTTCACCAACTTCACAACAATGGCTAGCTAAAGTATTGTTTTTCTCCTGAGAGAAGAAATAAAATATAAGTTAAGATTCTTCTCAACTTTTACTAATTCAACTCCTTGCAACATACCTGTACATCTCTTTTTCTTTCTGATTTATTTTAATAAGCTCTTTTTATGTTCTGGGCATTTCTCATAAGCCTCAGTTCATTCTGAGCTTTAACCTTTCTGGCATGGCCTCTACCATTTGTGAAGACTACAGTATATCCTCCCTTTTACTTTTCAATTATTTTAAGAAAGTTCTTTGTTTATATACCTTGGTCCCTCTCCCATTTTTCCTCCTAGTAGCAATTATTTGCAACTGTACTTTTAATATCTTGTTTCACTGGACACTTTCTGGACACGTTTCTCCTTCAAGATTTAATGCAATTGGAGCTGATCTATCTTCCTTTTGACTTTATCAGAAACTACATGTTCATGTTACTTCTTCCACCTTCTAACAAATGAAATTGTCAGCAAGAAACAACAGGAATTTGTTGGATACCTGGCTTTTAGCAGCATTTGATCTCTAGTAGATATTAGGATATTTCAAATCTCATAATGGTATTATCTTCAAAACTACATCTTCAGAAGTTAGTCATCTTACACAGAAGGACAACATCCATAACTTCTCTCTCTCCAAGAATTCTGTAATAATCTTACATAAGAATACTTTTATTCTTACCCATTTCCAACAGTATCTACATGTTCCAGTTTGTAAATTCCTCGTGCAGGTAAAGTATATATTTTATGTACAATGCAAATTGCTCCCTTTTGTTGAATTATATTCCACCTGAATACGATGTAGCCTTCTAGAATCAAGACACCATCATCCCACCAAATTTTAGTGATGCCTATTACATTATATTTTGTCCTGTGTTAAGTTGTGTCCAGCATTTCTCTTATTTCTTATTTCATCATTTCTTTCCATTATGTTCATATTTGGTTATCCGCTGTCGATTCTTGACTCGCTATTGCTTATATAATATTACAAATGTAAAAATACTTGAAAAACATGAAAGCATTTTGCAGTACTTCACATAATGCAATCATTCCAGTAAATGCATATAAGCAAATGAGTTCAAGCCACAGGAACATTCTTCATCCAATTCTGACTCACAGCAGTTTTAAGTGCATAGATTTCTTCTCCTTTTTGTTCCAATCACCCCTCCAAATGAGCTCTACAGAAACTCTGGGGTACATAGAGAGGCTTCAGAGAAAAAAAGGGATTTAATGTTTTACAGAGGGGTTTATTTTACTGCTGAAAGAATCACACATCTGATTGATATAATTCTTTCTTGCTGATTTGCTTTGATTTGTTAACTTTTAGCTTCTGCCTTTTTAGTCATTCTTATTAGCACAATTAATGCAAGACTAATACAAGTTGGTTATAGATTACTATAAAAAATCTTCTTCTTTTTTATTTTTTATTATTTTATTTTCAAAGTACACATCCAGTTACATTTTTAACAGTGCTGTGTCAAGCATTTACATATTTACATTTACATTTATCTTCCGTCTTAAAGCTTATTTCTCTTCTCTAACCATAAGTACATTTTCCATACCACATAAAACTCTGACTCCTCTTTACCTTTCAGTTTCCTCATAAGCCTATCCATCTTGGCACAAAAATTCTTCTAAATGGACTACAAATTCCATCATTCAATTGGGACCAGACTTGGCCATATTTTCAAATATTTACAGTTAAGAACAACAATGGTATGTCTGTGTATAGCTTTACTAGTTACAGAATACTCTATTGCTGCAGCAGAGTTCCTATAAATAGAGAGGAAAACCACAATAAGTAGATAAAAGTTAGACAAAAACTTGAGTTTGGTACTTTTAATGTTAACTGAAGTTCAACAGGCTTAGCCAAGTTCAACACTTTGATTTCATTAAGACTAAGCACAGGAGCATAACTACAATTTATTGGATCCCAAGCAAAGCTTTCAGATGGGGCTCAGGAATGGGGAATCCCAACATTTGCCGTCCATTAAACAGGATGCAGACTTGTTTGGGTGCCTGGGCTTCCACAGACAAATGCCTTGGGGAGAAATGGCAACAGCTGAAACCGCAGTTACTCTCTTTTTGGTAGAGGAGGGTCTGCTAGGGTAACACAACTATAAAACCTACAAGAACTTGGCTGCAAGAATCCAGAAGACCACTAGGTGATGGTAAAGATGTAATTTTTCTGAATCATTTTGCTACTATTAGCTGTCACCTTGACCGGGTTGTCAAACTCATGTTACCACAGCAGTGTCATGTGACATATCAGGATTTTTTTCCCATTCGCTAAACCAGGCGTGGGTGTGGCCAGCACATGATGCATCCAACTAAGCCCTGCCTTAGACAGTAAATATCATACTCATCACATTGCAAGGCAAATGTTTTGGTTTCTCCATAAGTAGAAATTACAACAGTCTGCAATAGATCATGATAAGGACATTTCTTAAAATTGAAGGCCCATCCAGAGTTCCCTGTAACTGCAGACTCCAAGGTGACCACCACCCTGCCTTGATTACATTGATTTAAATGGGGTTAAGTGCCGGAATCCTGACAACCATTACCAATCAAACCATAAATTGACTTTTGAAAATAAATGAATTGAAGCCAAATGGAAGGCCCTAACCCTTAACAGAAGCATTGGTGACAAAATTCTTCTTAAAAAGTTCTGCCTCTAATCTTAATCCTAATCAACCTCATCAGAATTGTCTTATCAAATAACACTTACACTTCCTTGTATTTCATCTCAAGGTCTTTTAGTGTATTTGCTTAATACGTTATTACCAGAAGCTTGTCTCTCTCATTGAGTAACTGTCTATCTGTATTGACATCCTAAGATATTAACTTCCAATATAATGATGTCCCCATCTTAATTCAGAATAATATTCAAATTATTCTAATTCATATATTAAAAATATGCAAGGAGCCACCTTACCTGATCAGGAAACTACCCCAAAATCCAAAGTGCCAGCCTGAATTATAAACTTTACAAAAGGCAAACATCAATTTTTCAAATACACATCTACTCTTCTTTAGCTGCAGGAAACCCAAACATCACTGTTCCCTATTTTGTAATATATACATTCTCCTTTAAATATGCATATAGAAGGCAAGTCAATATCTGTGATTACCATTTTTTAAAACCAAACTTGTTTTTTCTACGTTCAGGAAGCTTTAAGGCAACTTTCCAACCTGGGAACCCCCCATGTGTATCAGACTATAACCTCCATAATTCCCAGCCAAAATAGAATCCAACATATCTGTTGGGCAACAGGTAGGGAAAGGCTGCCATAAAAATAATCTTAATAATTCTACATTCCAAGCTGCTGCCTTCTGGCCCATATTGATAAAAGGTTTTTTTAATAGCTACCAGAACCTATATCTTACTTTTCAATTTTTTAATAATAGATTAGATTGATGAACACCCATTAGTTCTGCCAATGTGGCCAGAGAATGTTCAAAGAGCAAAACATGAACAGTTGCTTTGGAAGAGATCAGATAACTGCTCCATTTGCTATGTTTAAAAGCCAGGCTTTGTACTTCTCTGCAGACCAATACTGGTATCACTACAAATCATAAATAAGTCACAACACCAAATAGGCTTTTTGACAGCAAGTAATCGAAGCAAACATACCTTTGTTTCCCACAATAAAACTGCCTTCCAATCCACAAAGCCTATTGCGGTTTTTTTGAAAACATATTGAAAGGAATGTGGTTCACTCTGAGAATTTCAATCCTGCTCTATAAAACGTTAGAAGAAAATTATTACTTTCCATTAGGTATGAGCTACCCAATCCTGCCTTGATAATAATCAGAACCCATAAGGCCAGATAAAACTCATGTCTAAAACTGAAAAGCATTTTATAAGTTTAGCTTCTGCCTCATCTCTTATGCAAGAAGAAAACAAGAGGAAATAGGAAAACAAAGTTTCAGAAGAGAAAACCCTAGTTATTTTTCTGTGTTCCAGCCTGCTCATGATTTGTCAAGAGTTTTCTTTGCTATATCACAATTTGTCTGCTACAGTGTGTCTCATGTAGAACATCCTGAAAAAGAAGCCAGTTATCTCTAGTTGATGTAAAATGTGGAAACTATAGCTATTAACTGGTACAAGATACCAGGATCATATGAAGCTAATATTAAAAGAAGTACATTGGTTGCTAATTGTTTTCTAGGGTACACTTAAAGATTGTTAATTAAGGATGTGCAAAATATTTCAAATTCAATCCATCTTGAATCCGAAATCCCCAATGTCAAGTACAAAAGACTATCTTTGGAATATAAAATAGGTCTTTTAAGTGCAAAATAGGTTATTTAATCATTTTGGAAGGATTTCAAGCTGGAATTGTTTATGGATTTGGTTTATATAGCTGCCCATCTCACATAAATGACTCTGAACAGCTTACAATAAAATAAGTAAAAAATAATCAAAACCATTTTTTTTAAAAAAAGCAGCCAAGTTTCATAAATAAATCAATAAAGTCAAGAGACTGATTCTATCACATACCTGGGGGCCCAGGCATCAAACCAAGTTTTCAGGGCCTTGCAAAAGACCAGTAGGGCAGGGCTAAGTTAAGGGTGTAATGATCTTCCACAGGGCAGGCGTCACAGCAGAAAAGGCCCTTTTCCTGGGTCCTAACAGCTGATTCACCCATAACATGCTCCTCCTGCCGGACCAGGTGGGATGGATAGGAAATATGGTCCCCAAAATAACCCAATCCCAGTCCATGTAGAGCTTTAAAGGTAACTAGCATTGAATTACACCAGGAAGCACACTGGAAGCCAGTGCAACTCACAAAGCAATGGTGTCACATGCACCAAACAAGCAATATAATTACTTGCCCATACTGTCACATTTTGCACCAGCTGAAGCTTCCAAATGCTCTTCAAGGGCAGCCCCATGTAGAGCACATTGAAATAGTCTAATCTGGAGGCCACAAGTGAACATGACCAGAGTATCATTGTTTCAGGCAAAATCTCTCCAAACTAGCATAGATTTTAAATTTTTATTAACTGCTTTTTTACGACCATTGGTGTGTTGCTAATTATTTTATTCAAAATTATTTATATTCTGTTATAAACCATTTTGGTTTCCTTCATCGTGATCATGATGATTGTGTTATACGTGCAATTACATTGAAAAGACATAAAATACCAATTATAAATCTAGACAGATGGTGTCATGTAAAAAAAAAATCTTGCAACAGTAGACTAAATATCAAAAACATTAATCTTGCTTCCAAACAGAACTACAAAAATATGTTCATGACTCATTTATTTAAAAAAAAAGTCCTCAGATTGCATCATAGAAACCTACAGTACCTATTTTAAAAGGATATTATCTAATGATAAATTCTGTTTCTGTAGAGTATAAATATGAAGGCATATTTGTCTTCATCTCAATGGGCCATGTAGCAATTAATTACTATGTATTTGTAGGGTTGAGCAAAGCATTCATAAGAGGCATTGTTTAAAGAAAGTTGCCAGAAACAAGTCATCTCTTCTGAGTGATAAAGCAGCTGTTCAGTCTGGAAAGTTTAGTGTGGTTCAAAATATTTTTTCCAGTTGTTTTCACATACAGTACATCAGAGGACACAAGTGCTTTGTGGGAAGTCTCAGTAGATGTATTTGTGCATGTGTATTCATGCACAAGTAACTTGGAAAGCTGTGTGAAATCAACTGCTTTTTAAATGCTTTGCAAAATCTCATTGTACATTTGTTAGAAGTTGTTACTGAGTTGCTTTAAAATGTCTTTAATGTTTGTGACTCTTTTATTAGCAAATTATTACTGTTTTATGACTTTATATTTTGTATATTGATTTGGGACTTCATCTGAAATAGAAGTACTTGAAATGAAATGCTAGAATAGAAATAATTGGGACATTTCTAAATCCTATTGCAGAGTAGTTAAAGCTCAGAGATTTAAAGTTGCTTGCCAGAACAGATCAGAAAAATAGAAGTAAAGGTACATAAGTTTGCATGTTTGGCTATTTTGTCTTCCTTGGAGACATAAAAAAATAAAAATAACGCTGGGGTTGTTCATGTTTCTTTGATGGTATGAAGAAGCATCAAGAAAAATAGAAGAGAGTTCCTTTCATGTCTCTAGTTTGGAATTCTAGGAGATATTTTTTTGTGTCAGATTTGCCCTCTGAAGCTGGAACTCTTTAAATTCAGGAGGAGAAATCTACTGAACTCTGTGGCCTCCAGTGTTGTCCCAATGAAACAATATTCCCATCTAAAAGCATGAAATCAATATAGATCCACAGAACATATAATTATATGCTTTACTTGAAATCCTCTGGTGCATTCACATTATTAAATGCTGAAAGGTCATTAACATTTCTGCTAAAAAAATCCCTCTTGCATTTCCTTCTTCCACTATTTTGTTTTACAATATGTTCTGGAATTTTTTAATTATGTTCTTTTTTAATGTGAAAAATACATAACAAATGTTTTTCCTTTTGTCCACATTAACTCTTTGCTTTCTGGTTAGGCATGGTACACAGTACAAATATGAATAAAACATTCAGATTTGGATCGCAACATATACAGAAAATTGGAAAGCATGTCTAATTTGAAAACAGATTTTTTCCAAATATTTTGCAAAAGACATTACCCCCACTGTAGAAGCCATATATGTACAATATCGTTTGTTAGATTTATATCCTCCATCTTTCCTCCAGGAGCTTAAGGAAACATGAACAGTGTTCCTTCCCAAACTCTCTAAGGTAGTTTGGGCTGATAGAATAACTGGCCCAAGTCACTCAGTGCAGGATGGATTTGAACCCGGGTCTCCTTGGTTTTAGTCCCGAGCACATTGGCTCTCCAACAGTATATCAGGAATATTTGTTCCTTTTCCCATTTATTAGAGCCATCTTTTATTTCTCTACCCTTGAAGAGCTGTTTTCAGCTGTTATGAATATTGAGAAAAGACAGTAAACACAGATACAGAATATAATATAATCTAAAGCTTCATACAATCTATGAAGTAGAAGAGGTGCAGACAGGTCCAGGGGAATTTGTGAAGAACATTTTAGATGCATTGTTTCAATAAATCCATTTTCCTAAACCTTCATTCTATAGTTTCATTTTTTATTTGTTTGGATTTTTAAGGGAAGTGTGTACATTAAAATTAGATTAAAACATGACAGCAAAATATTGAGGAATATTTTAAAAATGGTTTTTTTTTTCAGAACTGGATGAAATAGTTGCATCACAGATTCCATTTTGAAAATCAGTTCCCCTCAGAAAAAATGCCTTCCTATAGATATACCAAAAGCTATGAAATAATTGGAATGATTCAGAGACATCTGAACTGCCTCAACTATTAATCTGAATCAAAATCCCTCTTTAAAACGTGAATTTGATTCAGAAATTTAATCAAATTTTTGATTCAAGTATAAAAACTGATTTTTTTTTCGCAGTCCTAATTTAAGCTCTGAATAAAACACTGATATATAAGCATTACTCTGAATAAAGCACCCTTTCAGTCCATTTCTCCAGTTTGAAATCAGGAGTTTGGTAGCAGCTTTTTGGAACAACAAATGTTATTAAAAGGCATAAGCTTTCATGAACTACAACTCACTTCATCAGATGCAAAAACTGTATAGATTTAAAGAGAAGACACCTGGTGATGCAGTGGTTAGAATGTGTTATTGCAGGCTAACTCTGCCCACAGCCAGGAGTTTGATCCTGATGGGCTCAAGGTTGACTCAGCCTTCTATCCTTCCGAGGTCGGTAAAATGAGGACCCAGATTACTGGGGGCAATAGGCTGACATTGTAAACCACTCAGAGAGTGCTGTAAAAGATTATGGAGAACTATATGTCTAGGTCCTATTGCTATTGCTAAATTAGGATAGGGAGAAAGGAGAAAATAGGGAGAAGGGGCTACACAGACGCAGGTTACAAGCGAGAAAAATTAATGGTTAAAAGCTCATTGTTTGGTAAACCTTCTGAGACTGATGAATGTGATTTAGTAGTCTTCCCTCAATTGTACTGCTAAATTTTCTTCAGCCTAAAACTGATATTCTGAAATCTGTAAAAGAGTGTCCTGGGAAATCCTCGTTTACTTTTGTTCTTGCTTTGAATTCTGACATCAAACTTAATCCTTTTGCATATGTCTCACCTGTTTTGTCCTATATAGAATCTGGCAAATGATGGCATATATCACATTAGAAGAAGAGTGTATGAAAACCCCTCTAATCTTGCATGCAAAATTGTGGGGCCTGTAATGATATTATGGGTAATAAATGAGGGGGCAAAGAAGACATCTGGACTTGTTGAAGGATCTGGCTCCCACATAAGCATCATTTTTGTGTTATTTGTTGCTTATGAAAACCTGTTTCAGGTTGAGTGGTTGTCTCTGTGTAAGTATGGATGTGTCACTCCGTAAGGGTGTTTCCAGATGAGCAAGTCAAAAAGGCACTGTGCTTTTCCTTTTCTTTTTTTAACAATAAAGAGGAGGAAAAGAAAAACCAGCATGAAGGGGAGTTTGCATATAAAAATAGCATTGCCTGGGTTTCCCATAAATACTTTTGAGTAAAGCGAGAGTGATTACACAATAGCATATTTCATCTGAAAGTACCTAACTATAACCCTAAAATTTAAGAGAATTCTGTTCATTTAAATAAAGAAATGGTTTCATGTTTATTTTTAAAAATGCTCCTAGGCCAAACATTAGTCCTTTTAAGGTAACTGCTCAGAACGGGGAAAATAAATCAGCATTCGGAGTCACTGCTGTCAACCAGATGCATGTGGAAAGCTTGAAAAAATGGGCAGCAGAGGGATGGTTATCTCCTGCTATTCAGCAACAGTTGCTGCTTGAGGGATGCACCCTATGATTCAGAAGGCAGGAATCAATGACAGTATTAGGATGTCTGTAGCCTCATTGCTTATGGATTTGTCTAGCGGTATCCAATATAGTCAAAGAATTCAGGAATTAAAGAGGCATTTTCATTATTTATACTGTCATTTCTTCAGGGGCTGAAAGACTGGATCCAAAGCATCTGAGGGCAGGATAAGAAGTAATTGTTAAAGTAATTGCTTGTTAAAGAAAGATCCAACCAAGACATAAGGAAATGTTTTCTAACAGTGAGAACAGCCAGTCAACAGAATAGCTTGCTCAGGGGTGGGATTTTACCGGTTCTGTCCACCTCTGTAGAACCGGTAGTTCTGAAGAGCAGCATACATAGAACTGCTTCTATGTCTGCTGCTGTTTTGGCCCACCCACCCACCCGGGCTCTTACCTGACCTTTATTTCCTGCTTTTTCAACCATAGCTGCTTTGTGCGACACAGCTGCGGTTGAAAAAGCAGGAAAAGGGGGCTTTTCCAACTGCTACGCACTTGCACAGAGTGCTGCTCAGCTGTCAGCTGAGCAGGTCGTAAATTGCACTCACGCAGCGCAGAGCAACAGAACCGGTAGTTATACCAGTCTGGATCCCATCCCTGGCTTGCCTCTCGGTGTTGTGGGTGCTCTAATACAAAAGTTTTCAAAAATAGATTTGATTGGGATAGTATATACTGTCTGCAATTTTGAACATGGGGCTGGACTACAAGACCTCAGAGGAACCTTTTATGTTCTATTTCAAAAACCTGGCAAAAATTCCCAAGTGAAATATTGGGGCTGGGGTTTGGAGAGATTCCACTCTGCTCTGGAATGTCAAAATCCCATTTGAACTGTTTTTGGGCTACTGTGGGAGCACCCTCCACCGTTTAATGCTTTGAGACCTTAATTTTATTGCCCAGCTGAACGGAATAGAGCAGAGGTCTCCAACCTTGGCAACTTTAAGCCTGGCCTGAGAGTTGAAATCCTCCAGGCTTAAAATTGCCAAGGTTGGAGACCCCTGGAATAGAGCACTCTGGCTGGAGGAGCTATGCCTGTCTGACAGAGTGTCTGGAGTGTCACAACCAAGGCACAAGTGTCTCGAAGGTCGTCGAAATAGGATCCAGCGCGCCGGTCGACCTGAGTTTATAGCATTGAGTTTGGTCGATTTTGACGTGCAGGGAAAAGTTAAGCTGGCAGCATCGCCGTTTGGATCGCGACCAAGCCAAGGCGGGCCAGTGGGCGAAAGAGCCCAGGGAGCCTTCTTTCGGCGGCTTTTGGCCTTTGGAGCGATCGAGCCATACCCCTACCTTCGAAATGCCCCACCCCTCCTTCCTCCTCCATTAGACCCGCAGGTATTTTAGCACCGCTCCGAACACGCGACTTCCCACCATCTGCACCGCCCTTGCCCTGAGCGAGCGCCCCCTTCCGCGGGGGCGACCGCACCTGTTATCCATTTGGCTGCGGGTGGAGCTCTTCTCCTCGCTTCGCGCCGGGAAAGGGGGCCGCGGGGGAAAGACAAGAAGGGGAGGGGAACAAAAAACGAACTTTGCGGAGTGCGGAGCCTTCCCCCGGTGCAGCTGCGGCCTTGAAGCCTTCGCCTTTTTGTCACGGCAGACTTGGCTGACCTTTAGGCTGCCTCCGTCGCCGAGCAGGCAGAGGCAGACGAGGGGGCAAAACGGGCTTTGTGAGCATGTGCGGAATACTAGCTGGAACCGGTTGGGCAGCGCACTCGAAGTCGGAGGAGGCTCGCAGCTGGTGCAATAGCTGGGCCAGCCAGCCAGCCGGCCTTGCCTTCCTTTGCAACGACCGACGAAGGTCGGTGCTGCAGAGCGCCCGCCCCCTCGCTTCCATTGGCAGCCGTCGAGGGCTGCCGTTGTCGCCCGGTCCTCCTCCTCCTCCTTCCCGGCTTCCCACCCCGCTCCGCTTTCGGCACGACGTTTCCGCGGCCAGCGCCCCTCTCGCTCCCCTTCTCCCGCTGTCGCCGGGCGCCGCCCGGGGAGGTGGGCGTGGCCAGCCCTGGGCTTTAAACAACCCCGATGCTCCTCCCATTGAAAGTACATAACGGGCAGCGGATGGGCTGGCTGAGTGAGTGAGGGAGGAGGGTGAGTGTCTGCGCTTGCCGAAGCCTGTTGTGTATCGCGGCATTTTTCTCTTACTTTGTATCTTTCTTTCAGCCCCGGTCAGATCGTCGTTCTCGGCAGCCGTAGCTGCCCGCTCCTTGCCCTCGCCACGGTCTGAAGCGCCACGGGGGCAGGCCCGGCTTTGCCTCCCGCCCGTCCTCCGCCCCATTCTTCTTTCCTCGACCGGGACCAGTTTGTTGTTTTCTCAATGAGCAGAGTGGAATCCGGCTTTGCCCTTCTACCGTAGCGCCATTCCTCTCTCTTTCCTCCCAAGGCGAAACGAAGGCCGGTTTCGTTCGTTTCTCTCTCTCTTTCTCTCTCTCTTTACCCCTTTTTCTCTTTCTAGTCCCCCCATCCTCTTTGTGTCTCCCATGGCTTTGTGTCTGGAACTATTTAAACAATGTGAGTGTACAGAATTTTGTGGGTTTTCCTCCCTTTGTAGCATGCAAAAAAAAAAAAGAAACAAGGATTGGCTGCGCAAGCAACCGTGCACTGCTCAAGGTTGTGCTTTTAGTTAAATTATATGTATCCTCTCTTTTTTATTTTACTTTATTTTTCCTCCGGTGTTTCCAGCTGTCATTTCAGCGCTTTCTGTGCGTGCGCAGATATAATACAATACGCTAGCTGTGGCTTTTTTTAAGTACCAAAGAGAATTCCCCGTTTCCTGTTGGAAGTGAATGGCTTTCAGATATAAAGCTGCCGGGAGTAAGTGGGTGGGCGGGCGTGGTAGGTAACTCGCCTTATGTAGGAAAGGGCTCTTTCCCCGACTGCTTCCCCCCCACCTCCTTCCTGCCGATTCCTTTGCACTTTCAGCTAAATCCTGAGCTTGGGCTTCAATGGGGGGCGAGGGGCATAGAAGTCTCCTCTTCCTCAATGCATGGCTCTGTGCTTGAATGAGAATGTTGATTCCGATATATTTAGCCTACTATTGGCATTCCAGATCATGGCAGGATGTGATATCATTTCCCTATATTTATGCTGTGCCATACTGAACATCAGTCTTGTGTGTGCGTTTGTCTCTGCTTTGAGTGATGGAAATGACACAGATTGGGGGCTAACTAGCTTAGATTTGCCTTGATAGGGCAACTGCTAGGATTCTGATGAAAGCTACATAAAGTTTCAGCATAAAGTTTGGGCTTTCCGTGGGGTGGCATTTAATTTCTCTTGCCTCAAACTGCAAATGTGTACAGTCATGATTATGAAAAGTATCCTCTTGGAGACTGTTGCTTGAAGGTTGACAGAAAAAGGTGAAAAGTAGATTTCACCTTGCATTTTACTTGAAGCTATGGAACAGGACAGTGGTATATGACCCTAAACTTTTTTTTTTACTGGAACTGAACAAGACTGCATTTGAGAGATTCTTCCTTAAGTATTAATATGCTAAGCAAATGAAAAATATTAGAAATTGAAAAAGAAGTTATTGTCTAAGGGCAAAATAATATAGTTCTCTTATCTATTTGATTATGATGATGCCTTTGAGCCTTTTGTTTAGTCTCTAAATGTTGATTAATAAATAACTAGTAGCATTATATTTGTGAGTGTATGAAGATTTATTAAACTGGATGTGAATAAACTATTCACTACTTTCACCCACCAAAGTGTTTAGTTTTTAAATATTGCTTTCAGTTTCTCGCTTCATTGCCAGATATTATTCTTCATGAATAATTCTCTAAGGAAGTAAATGATCCTTATACAAAGCTGCTTTTTGGCATCTCTATTCAGCATAGAATGAGATAAGAATGCCTAAGGCTGTTTATTCATGTATCTCATGAACTGGACTCCACATTCTGAAAACTAGGGCTGAATACATTTCTTAGATTTTAAGGTATCACCTATATTTCTGTTTGATTTAAAAAAAAAAATCTCTGATCTTGATTTCCTTCAAGGCACTGAAGGAAACCTTATCTTCCAATTAGCCATTTTTAAAAGTTATCTTCATCCCAAAGGTTTCTATATGTGAACTAGTTCTTGACAGCTACAACTGAAGAATGGTAATGATCTGCTTTGTTTATAAGGAAAATATGTTTGAAGTACTGCATCCTCTGAACAAATGAGCTTTTAATTGGCCAGAATCCTATGTTGCTTAGCAATTCTTGAGGAGTTTACTAGAGGGGACAAATTGCTCTGTAGTGAAATGGGCCTTTGGGGAATAAAACTATCCTGCAAGGAGTAATTTTAGAATGTGGTATGAACCAAACAAAAATTTCAGGGAATGAAATTTAAAATGAAAAATGTTATTCTAAAGAGGAAGAAACCAGGCAGTGAGTTTGAATTCACAAATAATTCTGAAGATATTATCATTGTAGATAATGAATGCATATCCATGTAAGCTGATAGGGACACTGCAGTTCTAAAAGTCTCTTGTATTATAAGTGTGACTTGGAAAAAAATTAAGTGTTTTTATATAATGAAAAATTGTATATAATGAAAAATTTCACTTGGTCTAAGAACATTCACAGAAGGGCGATACCTGTTTATGGGAACGATCCGTGTTCTCCAATTATGCCCCATTTATTCTGTGTTCAGTCTCTACATCTGAAATCTGAACCAAAAATTATCTTATTTACAGACTGACCTTATTTACTAAGAAATGCTAGACTACAGGCTAAATGCCTATCCTTTGGTGAATTTGCATATTATTCAGTTTTTATGTTCAAAACATAGAAATGTTAAATTTTAAGTTTCTGAAGTATTGGGGTTTTTTAAATATTGCAAAGTTCACATATTTAGTAAAAATAATATCCATATTAGTAGAACTGGAGCTGAATGTAATATTTTACTAAATGCAAAGCCAACTAAATTCTAATTTGGTCAAATTTGATAATAATTTAGCATTCCAAAAGGTGTTTGTTTAGCATATCAATATCATAGTGGATATGATTATGTTGTAAATTATATTTGTGGCTCTCTTGAGAAAGGCATGCGGTAAGGATATTTTTCCCCTGAAGATACAGACTATTTCAAGAAAGAAAAAAGTATTTAAATTGATGTCTTTATTAATGTCAGTGTCATTACTGACATGTTTTGAAATGGTAATCCCTGCATTATTAAACTTTTCCCTTAGACATATGGGTTGGGAATTATAGCTGCTTGATTTTTTTTTAGAAAGCATCTAGTTGAGAAAGCTAATATATGAGAAATTAGAGTGTAAAAATCCATTAATACCATGTCTTTTGCTGTTTAAGGATAGCTTGGTACTTCTGTATTTGTTTATACTGAATTTCTTTAAGATGTTACATTTTTTCCATTCTCTTAAAATGTAAAGCTAAAAATAAGTTCTTAGTATGTAAAACAAATGCCTCCAGTTTTAGAAGGATCTATATCTATGTAAAGCAAATTGTAACTATAACACAAGAGGCAGGTATTTCTATTGATAGTGAAGTGATAGGTAACATTTTCATCTAAATGATTTTCTGTATTTCCCAACATTCAGCAGACTATATGCAAACATTTATTTTATTTATTTGTCATATGGCATAGAGTGCATGGATAACAGTAATAAAAATATGCAAAAGGGGCATGTAACACTATGGTTCACATATGATGGAAATATGTAGTCAGTTTTGTAAGGTATGAGAAATTAAGGAAGTTATATATAAATTATAGGTTAGATTTTGAAATACATTGGTTCATGAGGATGGAATAAGTGTTCTGTATATTAATATCTAAGGGTGCAATGGCTCAACAGTTAGACAATGAGCTTACAGCCACCATGCAATGGGGTGAGATCCTATTACTTGCCCCAACTCCAGTCCACCTCACAGTTTGAAAGCATGCAAATGCAAGTAGACAAATAGGTACCACTTCAGTGGGAAGGTAACAGCTTTCCATGAGCCTTAGTGTAATCTAGCCACATGACCACCAATTCATTTTCAGACAACATGGCTCCCTTGGCTAAGAAACTGAGATGAGCATCACCCAGTAAAATTGGACATGAGTGGACATGGGAAACCTTTATCTTTTATATTAATATCTAGGCCTAAATACTAATAGGGGAAACATGATACGTGCTCTTATCATATTTGAAAATGGAAAACATTTTTTAATAAATGTCTGCCTAAATAATGGAGAAAGATATCTATTTATTTACCAGGGCTTATATTCATTCTCATCCAGCCTTTCTCAACCTTTCTGCCCTGAGGATCTCTTGAAATAAATTTACTGCATTAAAAAAAAGCAATTTTTTTTCCAAATCTACATAATATGATTCCCTTCTAATAGCCACAGTCCCTATTTTACAACATTTGCAGTAATAGCAAAATAGAAGGCCAACTGTGACATGTAGAAGTTTTGTTACTGGAAGTGTTAGCATTATGCACAAAGTTTAAAAAAAAACCATTTCTTCAATCACAGTCTTGTACCTCTTTTGGTTTTGGTTTAAATATCACCTCACAATTTTATTAGACAGTTTTAAAGAAGCTCCTATCACAATCATAAACACAATAAGAATAATAATGAGCTACTTTAAGGAACTATTTTAGAAATTTAAAATACATAAAGTGTATGTTTTCTAAAATGCAAGCATTAGCTTTACTGCAATGATGAATAGACCAGTCTTTAGAAAGTCTAATTTCTTTTTCCTTTGAAGAAAAGTGAACCTGTGCCAAGATCCTGTTGCCTCTTTAGAACAAGCTTAACTGTATATCTTAGCCATTGCTGGTTATTGATCTGAATAGAGAGTCTGTCTCTCTCTCAAAGCATCCAATTTCATGATTCACATACCTGGTAGTGTTGTCTTTCTGCCCAGAATAAAATAGAAGGGGAGTCAATTTCAAGATAAACTCTTTTTTTTTGTTCTTATTCAGAAATCTCTTAATTGTCATTTTAGAATCAGAATGGAATATTTAACATGGGACCTAGATTTTACAAAAGAAGTGATTGAAGTAATCTAGTCCAGAATATAAAGTGATACAACCTGATTTACCACATGATTGAATTTGCCTTTCTGTTGCCAGCAAAATAAAATGCTGTATATGGAACAGAAAGATGAGTAAGAGGGTGTAATGGTATGTGGGAATGACCTTGGAGACAAGAGGGGAAGATGCCGCTTAGGGAATGATCAGAGGGGCATAGCTTGTAGCTGCAGAATACACAGAGAAAAAAGCTCAGAAAGGAACTCTGATCATTTAGAATCTAAAGATGAAGGAATTTATATTGGGGCTTTTTTTCCTGGAAAGAAGAATGAATAAAGATAGATGCCCAATGCACAGAGATGTATTTCATTCGGATTAACTGCATCAAACCTTTTCTGCTAGTTATTCAAATGAGCTTTCTGTCCAGAACTTTTGACAGTGTTGATATTATATAAAATCTGCATCAAACTGAGATTTATTCTTGATGATTTCATGGATTGCATGTAGTTCCTGTAATGATACAGAAGTGATTTGTCATTAACTATAGCTATTAGATGTTCAAGAAAAACATCAAGTACCATTAGTTTCTTTTTGTTTAAGTGTATTCTTAAGTAACATTTGTGAATGTGCCAATTAACCAGACTCTAAATTTTCCCTGACCCCATTAATCATGCATTTTAATAAATAATGGGCACATTGTACCTGGTGAGTGGCATATTTAATGATTTGGTACTACCTAAATGATAGAATAGTTTTTATTAAAATAACAGCAAAATCCTTTAAAGTGGTCTGGGATGCAAAATTATTTATTTAGTGTATGGCGATGGTACAATTAGCCAGGAGAAGAACAATAGCTATTGTTTAACTTCCCAGATTTATTAATTTGAGGGATTCCTGTCACTCAAATAAAGAGCATTTCAGTAGGCTTGTTGCACAGAATTGGGTAGTAAAGCATATGTTAAACTGTGGAATTGTATCCCCATCGTCTTGTGATTTTTTTTCACATCAATTACAGAAATATAAATCACATTTCAGAATAGCTTTTTCACTTGCAAACATTTAAGAAAATTTGCCTTTATACAATTTTTGAGGATACATTATTCTTTGGAGCATACATTATTCTTTATTCATCCATAGATTTACATGAAACATAGACACCTGTAAAACATAAGTTTTTGTTCCCAAGCAGAGTTGCAAAAGCCTGCCTGTTTAATGAACAAACTATTTCAACTCTCTTAGATCTCCTAAAGGGGGCCAAAGTATACCTGTAGGTTTGCTAGTAAATTTCCAAGTATTTCATATTAGATAAGCAGAAATGTTTTAACTTCTTGGTTTAGTAGGAAGAATGCAATGCAGTGTAATACAACACAATAGAATGGCAGTTTTTAAAGTAAAATGCAAATGTATCTTTGTTGATTATATAACTTAATGGATTCTGCCATCTCTATTATGGAATATTTTAGAGGGGGATAGAATTGTGGTCAATAGAATTTTATCAAACCCATCATTGTCCTGTGTCATTAAATAAAAAGAAATAAGCAACCACATTACTGTTCACTCTTCTCTATTATATAAAAAAGAAAAAATCTGGTGGCCATCAGCCTGGCCCTTTCAGTGCATAGAGTAAGATGGTTATTATGGGTGGTATGGAAGAGGCATTGTTGACAATTTTTTGGCTGTTCCACTCTGTTGGAAAGTAAAAAATGTATGTTCAGCATAGCCTGGCCTGCACATCCCCTCCTCTAGCTAGTCTACTGTCTACAGGTAAAATGGGATATTGTCTCCTTACCACTAATGAAATAAAATTCAATGATAAGTCTCTAGGAGAAATGGAGGAAGGAGGTTCTATTATCTTTACCCTCATCTTGGGTATTAAAATATGTTGGGCTGAACAAGTATTTTATGGTTCTGAAGAGGTAGGTGGTGCTTATCCCGTAAAGTTGTATTGTAGTTGTATTTCATCCATCCCGCTCTTTTTGCACAATAAATAATTCAAGGTCTATTAACTAGGAAGAATATGCCAAGTGAATTTCTTTTCTGCAAGTTTCCAAGTTTGTTTCAACTCTGCTGGAGTTCTGCAGAAATAGGGAAGTCTTGCTGTGGTTTTTGCTCTGAAGTTGAAGGATGAATTGTTGAACCTCTGTTAGCCTGAATATTCTGCCCTATTCTTCATATTAAAATGTGCATAGAAGAATATAATGACATTACTTATATTTTGGGGGCTTAACCATAGCAGTTTCTTACACATCAATCATATAAAACAAAACAAACAAACAGAAGGAACAGGTGGTTTTTTTATAAACTGAGGTACTCTGAATCCTTGTTTCCTCTTTCCAATCAGTCTGCAGGATAGTAATGTTAGCCATTTTGTATTGTAGTATATGAAAACAAACTGATAATGAAAAAGTCTCCTCACTGCTCATGTCCTTTACAAAGCATCCCTTCAACTGCTCTGCACAAATTTAATTTGTATGTTAGTACTTAACTGATGTTCTTACTTGAACTCAGTAGACTGGAAGTTGCATCCTTGCTCCTGTCTGTATGCTATGAAATAAGATGAATTGTACCAACATCCAACATCACATGAGATTAACGTGTGCATGTGAGAGGAGTTTTAACATTAACTCTAGCCATGAATCTCGGACTTAGCTGTGTTAATAGCTGACAAGGAATACAGCAGGATTGCCACAATTCCTGCCTATAAAAGGCATTTAATCTTCTTCAAATATTAGAAACTTGCAGAGAACACCATGGCGAGCTTACATCTGATGGTAGAGGGACTGTATTTATGAAGTGAATCAGAGTCAGATTCTGGATCTGTATCAGCAAAATCTCTCCAGAGGTAGGAGAGATCCTTGAGATAATAATTCCAGACAACCACTCTTCATGAATAGACCATGAATACAGGCAGTCTGGAGCTATTTTTTGCAATTGGCTTTTGAGTTGAGCGGCTGGAAATCCAGGATACCATCAAGCTCACACCCAAAGCACAATCTTTTAAGGATATAAAGCCTTAAGGAACAAATCTCATTTCTTAATAACTTTTTGGATTATTTTTTAATTGTAGTGGAGAGATTAAGGATCTTTGGTCAGCAAGGTTGCACTGTATTCATTGGGTTCGTTGCCTTGGAGAAATATGGTTTAATTATGATTTTAAAAACCTTAGAAAAATATTTATTGATTTTTGAAAGTTAACAGATTAAGGGTCAGGTGGATTTGGAATATACTTTTGAATTATATAGAGGAAGTATTTCACTGGAAATGCTGATTGTTTAGGTTTTTGGTTTTTTAAAGGGAAAACGACAATGGGACTTTGAAAATTTGACATTTCAAAGCAGTGGTCACCAACCAGTGGGCCGGGGACCACTGGTGGTCTGTGAGAAAATTTTGGTGGTCCATAGAGAAATGTCACCCCCAAAGCAATTAATCCAGGCTGCGTGGGAACACAAGGCTGTGCTGCCCACATGTCCTGCGGGAACAAAAGGCTTGCATCGCTTGCATTGTGAACAACATGAGATAGTGAGGGGAAAGGGGGGAGGGGGGAATTTGCCCCACTCGCCCCACGTGCCTGCCCACCAGGCTGCTTCTTTCTGCTGCTTTTGGCTGCATGCAAGGAAAGCAGCAAAAGTCTTTTTCTCTCTCCCCCAATCTCCACCAGAAATGAGTTTTTGGGACCCTGCAAGGCATCCTCTCCAAGAGGCTGCACTGGCACAACAAGTCTCACAAAGACTCATTTTGGGCGAAGTTTGGGAAAGAAAGAAAGAAAGACTTCTGCTGCTTTTGCTGCTTTCCTTGCATGAAGCCAAAAGTCTCTCTCTCTCTCTCCCCCTGAGAACAGAGCTGGAGACGATATCCTGCAATCCCAGATAAAGAATGATTGATCAGTAGGAAAACGGGGTGAGGAATTTTCCTGCAGACATTTTTGGGATTTTCCCAGGGTCTTTGCTGCTTTATGCAGAGACCCTAGGAAAACGTCAGCAAGCCATCCACCGTCAGTCAAGATTCATATCAGAGGTCCGCAGGATTTAAAATTATGAGTTAGGTGGTCCCTGAGGTCCAAAAGGTTGGTGACCCTGCTTCAAAGAACTAGAGGACAATTCAGCAATTTGGTTAATTAAAAAGAAAAGAATGGAGCAACAATTCTTAATAAAGGTTTTTGAATACTAGTCTTAAAAATTACTTAATGTGATAGCTAGAGCCTGTGTCAAGGAAATTACAGAAGATCAAATTATAATGGATAATTTTGAAATTAATTTGAAGGTGATACACACACCCCAACTCCCCCCCCACAAGGTCAAACACAACCCTGATGCGGCCTTCAATGTTTGACACCTCTGTACTATAAGGAGTCAAATAGTGTAATTTTCAATGAATAAAGGAAGATGTAGTGATATACACAAATCCTTTACAATAATGGATTGCATTTAGCCAATTAGAGCTGGAACAAGTCTGAAGAAGTATTTCTGCCTAACTGAAGAACATTGATTCCATAGCAGTACTACATTACTGAAGCCATGCCAGAATACTTGCTTGGCGGTCTGGGCTAGAGATCACTCTTGATTTGCCAAGAGATTTTTTGTCACAGCTTTTGCTCTTAACCCAGTCCATGTACAGTTTGCATTCTGGCTCTGTTAAAGCTGATATATTATGAATGGGTTACAAACCCACATGAATTCCTGTGAAAAGGAAATTTCAATATGCAGTCCTCATAATTCAGCTCAGTAGCAGATACCTATATCCACAGTAGTAGTGGTAGACATTTCTTCTAATCTCTGTGGTGAACAGTATGAACAATATGAACAGTATAATGTGTTCATATGACTGAAATTTAAAAACATTTGATTCTAAACCAAAGAGAACTTTCCAATTCTGTTATTCTATGATCTAGAGCAGGGGTCGCCAACCTTTTGGACTTCAGGAATCGCCAAATTCATAATTTTAGATCCCAGGGACCACTAACTGGTTCTGTGGGTGTGGCCTAATTTGTGGGTGTGGCTTGGTGGTCATGTGACTGGCTGGGCATGGCTTGTATGTAAATATTATATTTATATAAATATTGAATTTTTTATATAAAAAAGCAACTTTTACCCAAAATCAGGCAAAGCAAGCAGGCAGATTGAGTTGCTCACAGAATCATTCAGTGATCTATCTATCTGCCATCGGTTAGCTCAGTCTCTCAAATTTGCTTGCCATGAGTCTGCACTGAATTTGCTTGCAAGCAAAGCTTCAGTCCAAAGGGAGGTTCGGCTGTACTTAAAAGCAGAGCCGAAGATCTAAAGACTAGCTAGAAAGCAAGAAATCCAATTTCCTGCTTCCTAGCTAATCTAAATCTCCTGGCACAGCAGAACAGATGATAGTCGGAAAAAGGAAAAATAGCAACTTAGCAGGCAAGTTTACCAGGTAAGGAGTGAGTGGGTGGGGAGGGTTCCTATGGGCCATGTGGGCGGCGCAGCCTTGTGTTTCTGCGCAGCCTGGATTAATTGCTTTGGGGGGGTGGCCCACCAGTTGGCAACCGCTGATCTAGAGCAGGGGTGTCAAGCCCACAGGCCAGATGCATTATGCCCATCCCCAGTTTAGTGAAGGGAGAAAGGTTGTGATACATCATGTGATGACATATCGTCACAAATTTGACATCCCTGATCTAGAGTATTGTACTGACCTTGTTCTGGATCCAGTGTATGCTTTTTAAGAGTCAATGTTCTACAACAGTGTTTGTTCCCCTGGTCACTTTAAGATATATGGACTTCAAGTCCCAGGATTCCCCAGTCCTCTCAGTAAACTAACTTTATCACTTTTGTTCTAATGGATTGCTGATTACTGTACATACAGTAGGTGAACTCAAACTGCTGTTTTTAAAATAATATTACATTCAGAATTGCCTGTTCAATTGTTTTAAAGTCCACATGTTAGAAAACAATCACAGAATTCGTTAAAGATCCTCTGAAAACAAAATTTTAATTTGTCAGCTAATTTGAGGGGGAAAATATAAAGTCTCTTCCCCTAGATTCATTTTTCATGGGTACATGAATCCAAAAGTTATAAATGCTTTCAGGACTGCTTGTTCTGATATTTTTGTAAGTTTCCAATTGCTAATTCTCAAAGGGTAATGAATGTTATACAAAATTATAATTAATGCTTCCACAGTTTGAAGATTTCTTTCTTTTAGATATCAGTAACTCTGCACTTCAGAGAAGTAACCCCCCAGTCATTTGATTGAGTTGGGAGGTTAAATAAATAACTCTGATAATGGGAAATATTCTCAATTTTTAGACACAAGTTGAAAGAGATTTGAGAAAAAAGGACTGCTCAATAAGAATGACACTTCCCATTCATTGGAATTCATTACTGAAGGCTGAAATTGAAAAAAAAAGGGGTGGGGGGGGACGACTGATTCAGTATTATTTTCAAAAATAGCTCATTGAGCCTATTTAGCTCACTAATGCATGTCACAGAAAATAATCATACAACCGCTCAGGATGAAAGATCAAGCAACAGTGAGACAAGCAAGTAATATATATTAAGGGCCTCTTTTAAACTGTAGTGTCATTCTAACTTACAAGATGCTCTGACCCAGGACTAATGGTTTCAAGAGTCATTCTGATTTGAGTACAGAATTGTCCATTATTGAATTCAATGTTCTCTCCCATTATAATACTTAATATAAATATCATGCCATTTTTCACAGCACAAGAAATTTGAATGAATGAATGAATGAATGAATGAATCATATGTATGAATTACTCTGCTTTGGGATAAAAGCTTTACTCAAATCTGGTGCATATTTCTATATGATGTACAGTAGATAGAGTGAAGAGAATACTATACAAGTAATTATGATTAAACTAAGTGTTTTACGTAAGCAAAATATGTTGCTCAATGTTTTTGAGGTATTAGGCCAGTTGCTTGAGCAAGCAAACATGTTCATGTCTGCATTTTGATTTATCACCCTGTAAGGCAAATTTTTATCTTACTACATGAACAGAGGAACTTTTAAGTTCTTAAGTTTCTGGTTTAGGCTTTGCTGCATGTATCAGTTGCTCATTCTATAAATGCATTCAGATTTACAGAGATAGCAGTGTAGGAAGTTTTTCCCCTGATGGAAAGAAGGTAGCCTTGTCTCACAAATAAAATTGTACTTTGGATACTTTTTAACAGTGTTTATGGTGGTAACAAAGTATTAATTCTTATTATACTATGCAGTTCAAAGTGCAATTTTATTGTGCATATATGTTGCCAAAGTATAGCAGAGGTGTGATAAATTTATAGACTTACAGATTACATTTGAAAAGTATTCATGCCTAAACCCCATAATGTTGTATAAAAAAATATTAATTAGAACTTGAGTTTAGTCGACTTCAAAGAATTAATTGTAGAGATTTTCAGCAACAGCTTAAACAAGGTTGTCCAACTTTTTGGCTTGCTTGGACTGCATTGAGTGAAGAGAAGTTGTCTTGGGCCGCATATAAAATGCATAATATAGTTAATGTATATAAATAACAAAAAATAATAATATATCTTTTATTACCTTGTGGGGCTGCATGTGGACTGTTGGACATGCCTGATCCAAAGTTTCATTAGTAGAAAGATCTGAAGGCGGTAAGGATCAGGAGTTATAAATGGAGGGGGTTTCCTTATAATACACAACCTTACTCTAACTGGTTTATTTGTTTAATGAGATAAAAAGTATGAATTTAATGAGATAGAATGTGAATATTCACAGGGAAAAATAGAGAAAAACATTGATGGAGGAGTTGCCCTTGCACCTTTAAATAAGAACTCTGAAATATATGCTTAGAACTGGGCAGTACATTCCTAAGAAGTTCTTGGAAAATGTTCTGTATAATCTCTACAATCTAAACCTGTTACCATAAAAGCTGCTAATTAAGAACCTGATGCAACTGGTTGTTGGTTTTTTTTGGCTCTTCTTGTGGATGACCACCTACAGAGATTAGGGCATGTCGGTGCTTCTGATTGAAAAGAATGGTTTAGAAGTCAGTGAGACATGAATGTACCATCTGTCTCCTGAAGTAAGTCTCCTGAAATAGTTTCAGAGAATTAAATATCCCTAAAAGATGATAAGCTTCTAACCATGCACATATGCTGAAATCTCTGGCCAAATAATTTTTTCTGGCTTTTGCTTTAGTTGTTCATTTTCAGAGTAATCCATATACTGTAACCTCTAAGACACTGATTTCTTTCAATTGCTTGTTCATTTAACAGATAAAGGTTTAGCGTATTTGCATGAAGCAAGGTTTTCTTGTAGTTTAAAATCCTACATTTTTCATACTCTCTGAGATATGTGTTGACTTTGTACTGCAGGAATTGCACTTCAAAATTCATGAATAGATATATACATATTCAGTATTCACAAGCCAACCAAGAAGCACTGCATCGTTAAAGCCATCAAGTTAAATTGGGCCAGCTTTCCTTACATTAAAATAAATAATCTTGGTGCAGCTAAGATTTTGTGAGATCTTTAAAATAAATGTACTTAAATATCTTCTTGTGTTTAGGAAGCATGCACATCAACAATCTTTTTCTTTTAAAAAGATAACAGGGAGGGGCTTTTCATCATAAGTTATTACAGGCAGTCCTACTCTGGCTTTTAGATATGTTCAGCATGGCATTTATAAAATAATTCTACAGTAGCGTAAACAGGAACAAAAACAATTTAAGGCTACAGTCTTAACACTGAGTGGGAAACAAATCAACTGAATTATTTTTGAATGATGGTAGATTACAAATACTGTATTTAAAGAGCTAGTCATTATGAGATGTTTTGGTAATCACACTGAACTGTGTCAAGTTCAAATTATTAATTGCAACTTTTTTTTTTTAATTAAAAAGTGAAAATATGCATTTCTCTAAACTGTATGCTTTAGAAATAGGCCTGTCTCTGATATACTTTAATAAGAATGCAACAGCAACCTACCTTTTGCAAGGCAGGTATCAACATAGCATTAGCTATCTGCATAAAGCAGTCCATTTAATTAAGAGATATTTATACCCATCTTCCCTCCAGGGAAGATAAAACTTTGCTTTGCACCCTTCCTCCATTGTCTATGGATTCTCAGTCCAATAAAGGATTGCTGTTTGTAGTTCAGGGTTGAAGTGAAGGGTCCTTGGTGCTCTCTGAGTTTGTTTTCTTGCAGATTTTCCATTTCCTAAACATTTGCAAGAAAACAAGCAAGCTCAGAGCACCAAGGATCCCTCAGATTCTTCTCATTGTGGTCATAGTTGTCCCAAAGGCGCTTTTCAAAAGGCAACTGGACGTTTTCAAATAAAAACAACAATAGGAAAGGCCAGTTGCCTTTTGAAAAGCACCTCTGGGGCCTTCCTCTGTTGATTCTAGCTTTTTGTTCTGCAAGTATCGGAGGATCTCCAAGGAACAAAAGTGGCATCTTGGATGACCTATGACCAATATCAGGCTTACGTTCTTTCAAAATCCCAATACCTGTAACAGCTAAACCATAAAAATACCTTAAATCATTATTGAGCCAACCACATTAATAGTTCAAGGTGGCCTACACACTCGGTGGGATACAGTGGGGGGAGGGGGGGGTAATCCTGTCATGCCACTACTCCAATGAGGAATCTACTCCAGAGAAATTGACCAGTTAGTGCCTCAGCAAGGGAAGGGGGAAACAAGAATGGGGAGAGTTGTGTATGCTGACCGTTCTGGGACTGGAAGCACCTCGAATCCGGCTCCAGAGGAGACCAAGCTCTTTCTACGAGCAAATTAATTCGTCTTTGAAAGAGAAAAGGGATTTTCAGCAGGCCGCAAAGCAGCCATAGCAGCGTTACGCCCCTTCTCTCTGCAGCGGAGGGAACTTGGTTTCCTGTCTTGCCGAGGAAAGTTGTTGTTTTTATATGGGAGCGATTCGCTCTTCAGCGTGGGGGGAAAGTGACTGTTTCCCCTTCCTCCGGACACGCTCCTGCCCCGCCGAAGTGTTGCAGAGGAGGTGGGGCAGAGCAGCGCAAAGCGCCGGCTGAGTGTGAGAATTCCTCGGGCGGCGGTGGCGGCGGCCCCAGCGTGTGCGGAGGAGGAAAAGGCGTTGTGAGCATGCGGCTCTGGATGCCAGCGCCTCCCTCGCCCTCCCATGAGCGAGGTAGCGCTTGTGAGTCAACCGGGTTCCAGCTGGGAGGGCGAAAGTTTGCTCCGAGCCGCTGGCGGTGACTGCTCTGCCTCTTTTCTCCACCCCTTCGCCGGCTGGGTGATTCTTTCCCTCCCAAGCGGCTCAGCCGGATTCAGTTCTGGGGCTTTTATCTCGTACGAGGGCAAAAAAAAAAAAAAAGCAGGCAAGCAGACCGCGTGGCTGAAACTTGTGAGTAGACTTTCCAAGGGTTGCCGAGTAGTAGATGCTGCCTTTCTTGGCCGGGATGGTTGTCCCTTGGATGCCCTTAAAAGTAGCCGTACCAGACTTTAGAAGGGAGAAAAACCGCGGAGGTGCCGCTGTCTTTTGCCTTGTTTTTTGTCTTCCGCCTCATCTCGGATCGAGGACTTTGGGGTTTCGAGCAATTAATCGGGTGTGACCGAGGTTGGGGCCATTTAAGTGAAACTGAAATAACAACTCCGTGAACTTGAGATGGACGCCACGTGAATCACAAGTGGTGACTTTGTAAGGCTTTTATTACTCAATTGGGATGTCGTTTTCAACTGTAAATGCGTTTCCGCCCCGAGGGGAGATGATGCTTTTCCAGACAGCCCTGTTACTGGGTTACTATATCGGGACGGGCCCCAGATAGCAGCGCAGAGTAAAATTGCACCTATATAGCAGTAAAGATTCTAGGGTTCGAGGTTTTAATCTTTTGTAGAGAGTGTGTTGCGGATCCATTGGTGATGATGCTTTCGGCGTTCCATTATCATTTGAGAGTAGTGTTTGGTCTACCGCAAATGGAGTTAGAAACAGTACAAAATGTTTGAACTGAAAAGTTACAGCCTTGGCAAAACAAAGTAAAACAGAATTGTGCATCATAATTTCAGTATTCAGTATTCAAGAGTGCTTGGGCAGTTTAGTTTCCTGCTTCATCCAGTAAGTGACCTGTTGTATGATTGAAGGCATTGTGGCTGACTACATGGTTGTTTGGTATGTTGTTATGAGCAGATTTTTCATTCTGTCATTGCTGAGACAATTTGGAGAAAACTTTGTCTTATACAAGTTAATGATGTCTTGCTAAACTTATGGCATTTTATTTATTGGTTAGATTTATATCCTTTTCCTTCAGGAGCTCAAAGGAGGCTATATGGACCACCCAGCACATCAGCAGTGCTGTAAGAAAAATGGGACTAAGAGAGAGAAAGAGACTGGAGCTTCCCAGTTTCTCAAGCCTCATCTCCACCAATATTGGTAGGACAAGCTTCTGTAATTAAACAGGGAGAAAACCCCATACTAACTAGAACTGATGATGTTACCTACTTGGGTAATGAAACATCTGCAACCAAACAACCAAACTGGGAGAACAACAAGGACTCCACAAGTCAATATATTGCATATATTGTAATATATATTCTTTTATTGGAGAGAATGAGAGACTAGTCCAAAATTGAAAATCTGTGCTCAATTTTGAGCATCTGTGGCTAAGGTGGACTTGAACTTGTGTCTCTCCAGTGCAGCATGCTGATTCTGCATTAATATATGAAACTATAACATAGATGTAGATAAGCTTATAAATTAAAAGACAACACTTTTCTATATTTAATTTAGCTTTGTGCCTCCATTTATGGCTCAGATAATCTTGTCAATTAGTCTTTCATTTTGTTGCTGTTTTTAATTGATGTCTAGGTTTGTGTTTTATATTACATTCTTCTGTATTGCTGAATCACTCATATGTCATTATCTGCTTAACTAGTTTCATGAACACATGTTGTGATTTATTTAGTAAATCATGCTTATTGCAGTGTGAGAACCCAGTCACAGTTGTCTCCACTGCAATTTACAAAATAAATTTTGGTAGCATATGTTACATTTATAATGTTCCTTTGCTTGTCAGATACAATATAAGTATGAAATATTAAACTGTATCTCTTGATAAGTATGCATTGAACTGCACTCCAGTTATTTTGAACAGTCCCATTAATGCATATGACAATTCATGGCATAGAATACAGTTTTAAAACTTGTGGTGTCACGTTGCTGTCACATGATGTTCCATGATGTTTTTCCCCTTCGCAGAGCTGGGGTGGGTGTGGCTTGCGTGTGATGCATCTGGCCCGCGGGCTGTTAGTTTAACACCCCTGACATAGAAGGACCATAATTGAAAACCATCGAAAATATCAGTCTGAAAATGAGTGTCAGAGAGAAGGAAGGGAAAGTAGGATAACTAGAAGCAATGTATGATTACCTCAGTTACATGTACTAGAAGCTGAGTCACAAAAATTGTACCTTAATATACTGTATAACGGTTAACATGATGAAGCTGAAGTTAACGAGTTATCATCTTGTCTCATTCTTAAAATAATGAGAAATCTTGAGTACAGAACCTCATTTTCCCAGTCTTAATTCTGGCAGATCTTACAATCCTATTCTTTATAAGAAAGTAATTATATTGCCACCTTGTTAGATCAAGCTTTGAGAGATGATTCAATGCAAAGACAGAATAAGGCTGTGTTATGATGGGTGTGTTCAAACTGATAGGCTGCTTTTAAGTAGCTTCTCAAAATTGCATGTACCGAAACAACTTTCTCATGCTCTGTTTTAGTCTGATTAGCTGTCGATTAAATGCAAGTGCATGGTTTATGAATAAGATAAAATACTAAAAGAACAAACTCTTGTCACTGCGTAGAAAAAACAAGGGTAATTAAGATACTCACATTTACATATTACCTGAGTGCTCCCCACTCTGTCCCTTTTCATACTGTAAGATATTATCACTGAGGTTATAGACCATAACTCAGAAGCATTTTGCATGTAGAGAAGCTTTGTTCACTCTGGAATTTATTATAACCATAACTTTTTTCCTGCAGATGTTTTCAGTTAGGTTTGATGTTGCTGAAAATAGTCTGCTATGTATTTTAAGTCAACTAACCTGCTTGCTAACTTTCAGCACAAAAGGAATATGGATGATAGATTTTGCCATTCCCGTAGGATTTCCTGAGAGATACAGGAAAAGCAGACAGTGTGAACTAAAGCAAGCAAGTAATCTCCTATCAGGTGGGCTAAACTCTTGGCAGTAGGGGTGGGATTCAACTGGTGTTACTACTGGTTCGGTGGCTATGTTTTGCACGCGCATGAGTACTTCATGTGCCTGATGTGCGCTGTGCGTGTGTAAAAAAATATCAGCTGTGCCACCCAGACAGCTGAAAAGCGCTACGCACGGGTGCCAGTGTTTGAAAAGTCACTTTTTTCCTGCTTTTTCAACCTCAGCTGTGCTGCGCAAAGCAGCTGAGGTTGAAAAAGCAGGAAATAAAGGACAGGTAAGAGCCCGGGCGGGTAGGTGGGCCAAACAGCAGCAAACACAGAACTCTTCAGAGCTACCGATTCTATATACATCCCACCCCTGCTTGGCAGTCTTGAGTTGTAAGAATTCATGAGGCTGCCAGTGGTGTTTATTCTCTTCAGTCAGTATCATATGAAGCTTTTTCTTGCTCAAAGCTACTCTGAAGTCTTAAAGTTGCTATTCCACCATCTGGGCTTCCCCTCCTGATTATAGTCAGCTCTCCACTTGCAACAGTTCATTTAGTGACCACTCAAAGTAACAGCGGCACTGAAAAAAGTGACTTATGACCAGTTTTCACATGTATAACCAGTGCAGCATCCCTATGATCACGTGACCAAAATTCGGATGCTTGGCAACTGACTCGTATTTATGACGGTTGCAGTATCCCTGGGTCATTTGATCACTTTTTGTGACCTTCTGACAAATAAAGCCAATGGGGAAACCAGACTCACTTAACAACCTTATTACTAACTTAACAAACTAGTGATTCACTTAACCACCATGGCAAGAAAGGTCATAAAATGTTAAGAAATGTCTCACTTCGCAACAGAAATTTTGGGCTCAGCTGAGGCTGTAAGTTAAGGACTACCTCTATTGCTTGTACGAAATGTAGTTCTGGATTTGAGTCAGTATTTTGTGAGAAGGGCAGCTATATAAATATGACAAATAAAATAAAATGAATATCTGGCATCAAATTGTTGTCAGTTCTTAATGACATCATAGATAGATTTTCTCCAATGAAGGATTTTCACGGGCGGAAGATCTGGTAGCCTAGCTACAATCTTTGTAAGATAAGCGTGGAATGTACTTCTGGTTTTAAACTGCCAGGGTGATCATTCAGATTCTCTCCCCCTCCCCCAGCCCATTTATGATAACTCAAAAACAGGAATAGGAATGTTTTATGAGTTGACACATGATGTTAAATGGGTGCATCCATCCTCACTGTAACTGAATCCATTCAGCTTTCTACTGGTCATGCTCTTCCTTTTCTTCCACCTTTCCCAGCTTGAGAACTTTCTCCAGAGAGCCAGGTTTTTGCATAATGTGTCCAAAGTAGGATAATTTTAACCTGGTCATTTGGGCTTCAAGTGAGAATTCTGGATCAGATTGTTTGATGATCCATTTGTTTTGCTTTCTTGACTGTCTACAGTATTCTCAGGAGTCTTCTCCAGCACCAAAGTTCAAATATGTCAAATTTCTTCCCATCCTGCATCTTCAATGACCAACTTTTGCTTCCATAGAATATAATTCCCTGTGTTATTCAGGTCTTTGTCAGTACAATGGCACTTTAATATCTTTTCCAAGGCCTTCATGACCATTCTATGAAGTCCACAGGAACATAGTTGCATTTGTGTCCTTTAGAATAAAAACTATTTATTTATTGTTAGATTTATATTTTGTCTTTCAGGAGCTCAAAGCATAGTACTTCCTCTTTTTATTTTCCCCCACAGTAGCAATTCTGGGAAATAAATTTGGTGAATAGAGGATGGTTGGCTCAAAGTCACCTAGTGAGGAATCTTAGTCACCCTGAAAACTATACCACACTTGAGGCTTAATCAGCGACCTTGTTAGTTCTCTTTCCTGAGCCCCCAGACAGATTTTTATAGGAAATTTACAAGCAATGCATGAGCTCTGAAAGAACCTATTCCTTAGAAAGTAAGGTTTAGGAGAAGCAGATCTTTGAAAGGATGTCTAACTTCAATGAAGCTTTGACTGAAGTGCCTCTCCAAAGCAGCATCCTGGATCAAACATGTCTACACACAAAAAAATCCACCACTGTATATGAATGGCTGTGCTATTTTGATCTGGATAATAAAAGAGTTTTCTGCACATGGCAAAGACCCTTTTCAGTCCTCAACTTACAATTAGTTTCTCAGCAACCATTCAAAGGTACAATGGACCTCCCCGTAGATACTTATGGGATTCAAAGTTATGATGGCTGAACCCATCCCCTATTGCATTTTGATTGCATTTTGAGTGTATGATGGCTGTTTGCATCATCCTGTGGTCATGTGATTGCAATTTACAGCATGTTTTGCAAGAAACTAGTTTTTACTTCCAGTTTCTAGCAAAGAACATCATTGTGGACAATCAGTTCACTTAACCATCACTTCAAAAATTTTTAAAAAATCAGATGCAGTCATATCGTGACCCACTTAATGACCACCATGACTTATGACCATCATTCTGGGTCAATTATGGTCCCAAGTCAAGGGTTTATGTTGATACCTAATGTTGTTCAGATTAAATAGTATGTGTGTTTAAGAGAGAAGTCAAGTGATATATGCATGCACACAAATGTATATACCAGTGGTGGCTAACCTTTTTGGGCTCCTGTGCCAAAAATTGCATGTGCGCTCGTGCACTCACATGCCACCACCAGAAGGCAATGCGCACACCCCCATGCCTCCTGTACATATGCGTGCGATCCCCCCATGCCACCCCGTTATCTGCACTGTGCATGTGCATGCCTCCCAGCTGATTTTTGGCCTATTTGAGGCCATTTTCAGCCTCCCAGAAGCTCGAATGAAGCCTCTGAAGTCTTTGGAGGACGAAAAATGGCCCCATTTCATCAGAAATACTTGAAGTGATGAAACGGGCCTGTTTTGCAGCCTCCAAAGGCTACAGAGGCTTCCCTTGAGCCTCTGGAAGAACAAAAAAGGCCTCAAATGGGCCAAAAATCAGCTGGGAGGCACATGCATGTGCAGTTAAGTTTGGCTGGGGCTCACATGCCCACACAAATGGTTCTGCCATAGGTTCGCCATCATGGGTATATACTTTTTTAAAAATTTAAATCTGTTTACATTCATTGTGGTCAACGAGCTGCTGTTTTTTGCTTTCTTGATCATAAATTTTTGAATTCTTCAATATTTGAAATAGTATGATGTGTATTGTATGTATACATAAGTGCATAAACTCTTAAGTGTTTAAGGCTAAATTTCCATTTTAAATCAGTATTTAGGTAAATCTAAATATAGTTGATGGTTCTGAAACTCATCACGTTGAAATAATTGAACTTATTAAATTGTACTTTCCTTCTCTCCCATTTGCCTCCCTAGTCCTAGGCATAATCTAAAGCCAGTTCTGTTGCTTTTAATTGGTCACCTCTTGGACTGATTCAGACCTTTAACGGTACCAATAGTTACCATAGAAACAGTTTGTGATGTCACTGTTTAAGAAGAGGAAGTCTGATCTTGCAAATAGACATTTACTTTTTTTTTCATCCTTCAATTGCTGGATGGTGCAGAATTGAAGGGAATGTTATTTAATATCTGTCCTGTGTTTCAGCTTGTAAAAGGCTCATGTGGTTGACACAGACAACAAGTAGGAAAAAAATCCTGAATTTTTGAATTTATGTAAAGAGTTATGAAGGATAACTCTGTATGTACCTTAAATTGAACTGAATTTGGCATTGTTTTGAATTTTTGAAGTATTTATGAAGCCATGGCTTCTGGGATTTGCACTGGGTGGAGAGCCCTACATCTCATTCTTGAAGAGAGTTGCAGTTTTCTAATTTTTAAATACATACTATTTCTCTCTACGTTTGTGTAAGTGTGCATGTAAACATGCATAGTGATAATAAAGTAAAGAAATTGAAGGTTAAGCTAAAAGTGCACGAAAGGGGGGGAAGTTACAAAGAAGTAACTTCTGATTTCTTTTACATCAGCTATAAGTACAATTATAAATTTACCTCTTACTTTAGAGTTACAATGTAACTGTCTTCTTTCTAGAATCTGTCCTATGTAATCATCGAAACCATAAATCCTAAGTTCATTTTTTTCTGTTTTATGCAAAAAGCCCATAAGGGCCTCCTAATCAGCAATAAACATAGTTATTTCCACCCCAATGTCAGTTGAGTAGCTATATAAATTTGTTTAATGATTAATTTTAATGAATAGGTTGATAGTTTAATGAATAAAACTGTCTTTGATCAAAGAAGTCAATGTATATGTGTTTTATATGTGCATTTTATTCTGGCTGTTCACCGCCCCAAGTCCCTTTGGGAGAGGGGGCGGTATATAAATTTAAATAAATAAATAAATAAGTAGCCATCAAAATAAATAAATTAAAAAAAAATTTTTTTGTCTGATCAAAGGATTTCGCCATCTCAGCATGTTTCATCGTTTTTACTAACAATTCCTCTGTTTTGTGTATTGCTGAATCTTTCCATCTTTGTTCATATCTAAATACTTTCTGAAGATGTAAAAAAGCCTAAAAGTAATTGAATTCTTTTAAAATGCTATTACTCATTTTATTGACACTGGGCTAATGTTTATTATGAGTGACAATATCAGGCTATATTTCAATAGCAGCATTTGATACATTATTGTCTTTGGCCTCCATACAATATAGAAATATAGCAATTTCCATTCTCTACTTCTTCAAGGGCACTAAGTGCAGTAAAAACATTTTTTAATTTATTTTCTTTTAGTAATCCTCATGTATTAGTATCTTGGAGTTTGTAATCATTATAATTGTTCATATGATGAGTTGAACGCTTTGCCAAAACCTATATAAAGTAGAAAGATTGTGTAATCTGTAAAAACAGTTGCTTATGCAATTCTCCACTCTTGGCAAAACATAGAAGAGTACAGCTGTGTGAAAGTATACTAGCTGTGGCTTATTAATGCGTTTATTTTCTACAGATCTGGAAAGTAATATTACAAATTTTATTAGAGTTGCAATTAGGGTATTTCTGAGAGTCCTGCTGTGTATTTAATTTTTTCCAATTTGTTGTCTCTAGATATGTTGGGTTTTAAGTACCAGAATTCCTAACCAACATGACCAGGGTTAAACTAAGGATGTTAGAACTTGGTCTTAAACACCAGAATGGGGAATGCTGATCTAACTCTTCCAGTCCACATATAGTAGATCAGGGGTGTCAAACTGACAGACTGGATGCATCACACGCAGGCCACATCCACCCTGGCTCTGCAAAGGCAAAAACATTGCAAGACATCATGATACGTCATGTGACATGATCGAATTTGACACCTATGTAGTAGATTTTGCAGCCCATGCTATTTTTTTAATGACACATATAGTTCATAGAATTAGGATAACCTTTCAAAGGATTCTCTAAATAACTGCTTTCCAGTGTCTGTGCAAATGACTAGTGAAAACTAAATCCTTTAGCCAATACATAAACAACACATGCATATAAATATATATATGAAAGGTTCTGAGCTAAACAAAGAAAGTTGCCATTTTGATATCTTTTCCATCTCCCCTCACTGAACTGAGATAGTATATATTTTGTATTGTAAGTATCAACTATCATGCACTCTCAGTGAAAGTTTGTGAGGCAATTGAGTCCACCTATACTTAAAAGGTGCAGCTGTTTTAGCTGTAGCAAACAAAACTTGGGTTTGGCAGGTATTTGGTTGTGAAACTACCTTGGTAACAGTCTAGCAGGTAATGTGACTGTGGGTCATACAATTTTATTTTGATGTGAACATTACTTTTTCTTGTTATTCCAGACCAACATGGGAAAACCCTGCAGACTAATTTATATAACATGGTTGAATATATAAATTGCACTGCTTCACATAGGGTAAAAAGAGATTATTGGTACAAATGACAAATTTATGTTGCTTCCTTTGAAAAAACAAGAAAACAACAAATGTGTTGTTAGCACTCAATGTTTTTCTTTTGACCCCCTTCCTTATCATAATTGTTTGCCTGTATGCTATGTTGTGAGGCAGACGTCATTCCTTTCATCTATTCCTTGGGCACCAGTATTTTCAGGGTGAATTTGAACATAGATCTTACGTCTTCCTGGAGTGAAATCATGTGGAAATGATGCCTCCATATAATTGACTTGTAGAATTTAAGGAATCATTGGTGTATGTTACTCCATATAATAATGGTTTTCCATAATTTTTGAGGTTTTCCTGGTTCTAGACTAGTTTCTCCAGTTTTTTCAGCATGTGTTGGACTACAACTTCTGTAATTCCCTGCAGTATATCCAATGGGTGTGATGTTGGGAGGGAAGGAGTAAGATAGTAAAGTTCATTAGATGTCATTCATAAGTATAATACATTGAAAAGAACACTGTCCTCTTTTAATACAGAAAATATTTCTTCTTGCATTTCTTTGTGAAACAGATTTATAGATCACAAGCTCTATCAGCTATTACCCTTAACATGTAACCACACACAATATAAATTTGTCACTACTGTATTACATCAGTACTTGCAACAATTAAGAGGAAGCATAGGTATTCAAATAACTGTAAACAATAAGAAACACACTCAAGTCACTAAAATGCAATACTTTTAATTAGTAGTACTTTTAGGGAACACCATGTTGATTGAAAGAAAGCACTAGTTAATTATTTTCATGTATTTGTTAGATTTATATGCCACCTATCTCATCTAGAGATGACTGGACATCTTACATTAAAAACTGGTAAACATTAAAATGATAGAACAATAAATTATGATAATTTACAACAGAAAGATATTGAGAGGAACACAAAGCACACAGGAATTGCTGGGGTCTTTTCTGATTCTGATAAATCAATAAATAATAGATTTGGATGCTAATATCTTGAGACATAAACTAAGAGGTGTGTAAGCCTCACAGACATAATTCATCCTCTTTGCATCTTTTACAAAAAGATTAAAAGATCATGCTGCTCCAAATAAGTTTGGCTGCTGAATTTTCAAATGAGTTTGGGGAAATAGATAGACAGACAGACAGAAATGGTAGCTAATCTGCACCTGGCTTCTCATGTTACATTCACCCTAGTCTTGCCTATACTATTAGTATCTCCCTGTAATCTCTCATCCAAATACTAATCAGGTCTGATCTTGCTTAGCTTTTCAAGATCAGTTCCACTAAGTGCTGTCAAGAGGAAGAAGCAAAGTTTGACAAGCAAGCGGTTTGGGCAAGGTTAAATATCCATTGTCTTTTACTCTAGTTTCAGTTTACTTGAGAGTTAAAGGGGCTGACTGCAGGCTACATATTCAACATAACTATATAGGTGAACCAGTAATGCTTATAGTTATAATAGTCAAGTATGATACTGGTACAGCATAATTCAGTTTTGTAATGCATTGTTGCAGGTGGACTGTCTTATTCTTGCTTGTATAAGAATTAAATATGGGGAAATTCATTCTTTTTTTCTTTTTAAGAAGAAATAGAACATACCTCAGTCCAGGATTTAAATTCATTTTGTGATTGGAAGGATCACTGCAATCCTCTTGTCAGTTTACTACAGCTACAATATTATTCCATAACTTGTTCTGGCTAAACCCATTGCTTTAGTTGTAGGCTGTAAAAAATCTTCCCAAACAGGAATGGCAATTCCAGCAGGCAGCTGTCTAATGAGAATACAAGAAACCTGTTCCCTAAGCAACTAAGTATGTGGGATGCTGCTAAGCAACAGCCATCTGGAACCCAGTTTATATTTCTTGGAAAGTACCAACCGTTTGGCTGGCCTGGATATTTGCATACAGTTGTAGTTCTAGCTGTTATAGGAGAAATCTATTGAATCATCTTGTCAATTCCCAGTTACAACTGTCTAAGTCAGTGTTACTCAACCTTGGCAACTTTAGGATGTGTGGATTTCAACTCCCAGAGTTTTCTAGTCACCCATGAAGTCTACATGTCTTAAAGTTGCCAAGATTGAGAAACACTAATCCAAGTAGTCACTTGAAACTGAACTCTGCTTGAGAGAATCTTTACTTTTCTCCTTTCTGATGCATCCATATTCTGTTTTAAATCTTGATTGGCCTAAAGCTGATTGTTTTTTTTTTTTGTCCTTTAAGCTCAAGGTAACATACATTTTTGCATAGCTATTCATACTTTTCAGTCATTTTTCAGAAGGTGGTTGTTATTTTCTCCCATCTTTCAGAAGTCATTCTGTACACCAGTTGCCAAGGTATGTATTCAGTTGTCCAATGTCCTATATTTATTCCAGATGTCACTTTCATTGTCTATTACAATTGTATGTATTCATTTCAACCGTTAGCCATTAATGTATTCAGTACATTATATGCATTCAGTAAATATATCAAAGCATTTTTAAGGCAGGGGTGCCCAAATGTAACAGCTGTATGTAGTTCTTTAAAGCAGTTGTGTCTTTTCCTAGAATTTGCAATTGTAATATGCCCTCAGTAAAAAAGAGCAAAGCTGCTTTAAAGTGTTATAGACACATGCTACAGCCTTGCCTCTCTGTTCGAAATCACGTTTGTTTTGAAATGTAAGTATGCTGCAATGTAATTTAATATGGCTTATATTTTACAAGCTCTTTTCTGGTGTGAACAAGAAAGACACAAGCCCAAGAAGTATTGCTAACATTCCCATTAATGTTCATTCTAGTTACATCAGACGACATTACCTTTCTCTCAAAGGATGACCCAAGAGGTCACAGGCTTATCCAGTTCAGCATAAAACGGTAATACAATCTTCAGATGAAAAATTCCACAACAGTGAACTATGAATTATGCTGGAGGACAACTAATTAGAACTGACAGTTCAAAACTAATGTGGTATAGTTGTGCAATTAGGAGATAATTCCCTTGGAATAGTTGTTACCCTAAATAAGGGGTCAGAAACCAACTGGTCATATACACCCCCTGTTTGGTAACCCTGGCATGCCTACAGTAGTATAAAATTGCCCTGCTGCAATTAGGCAGCAAAATGTCCATTTTTCAACTACATTTGCTCTCAAATGAGGCAAATGGATGTATTCAAAGAAGTTTAATAGACTTTTGCCTCTTTCCAAGCACTCAGAAAGTGGGAGAGGGGGAGGTGTCTTCAGACACATTTCCAGAGCCATTACCTGCAGGACAAAACATGCCTCCTGTGATTTTTGGGAGCTTTCAATAAATTAAGTGCAACTGTGGCCAGAAAAAAAAAAGCTGTTCAGCCCATGTCATATTGTGGAGAACATCTAGATGAGTGCTCTGTCATTCAGAATATAAGTGGCATTTAAAACTCTTCAATTAAGGCAGGGTAGGCTGTTTGCCATGGCGGAGCAACTGTTGGCAGAAACAGACATTTCTTGCCAGCCACAACGAATGTGCCACAGCATGTCGCCCTACTGGGAATGCCCTGGGCAACAGACCTTGCAGGCTCTGGGAATCGGCTAAACTCCTTATCCCGAAAGAAATGAAGAAACATAATTCACTTGGTAATTGCATTTTCCTCAGTGGTGGAACTAGTACCTGAAATATGAATGTTGATACTGATTTTTATTTATTTATCTGTTTGTTTGGAGGGGAGACTTTTAGCTTATGATAAGCACAGAGCAAAACAGCAAGCATCTATCTTCCCCTCCCCCTCTTTTTTTTAAAGAAACATCACAGCTGTTCACTGGAGCCTCATTATTATGTTATTGTGTTAACTAATGGTTTCCTTGGAGATACCAGGATACCTGTTTACATGGCTCAGGTTTTGTAGACTTTTTTGTCCTGCCATGGGTGTCTGACTTCAGTATATTCGCAAATCAGGTGAGCTTCACTTCAATTGTCCAGGCTTGTGACAGTGTAGTTTGATTGAATGTTGTTTCTGTGTTTTTCACCAAGTATCAAAATAGATGTCCCCCATCATTTTAGTTTGCTTGTTTTAGTTTCTATTGTGGTTTTAATTTTAGATACTATTTTGGTTTTAGTTAAATGAACAGCTTGATCAACATTGCATTTGGAATGCTAGAGAACTTTAGTAACTCTGGAAAAGACATTTTGGTATGTTGTACCATTAAAAAAAAACCCTCCATTAGGGGAAAATAGATGATCTTTTTCAGCATTCCAACCTACAGGTACACTGTTCTAAGTGGGGGTTATCTGAATGTGCTGTTACCATATTTCTTAGTGTTCCCAGCTGTTATGACCAAACACATCTGGAGATTGTGAAGTATGGAAAAGCTATTCTTGAGGAATAGAGGGAGTTAACTTGCTTAACCTTTAAAAATGAAGTAACAAGGTGTGTCAGCTTTAAAGCTGTGTGTCACAAGTTCTATTCTGCACTGCTTCTCAGCTTGAGTTTCAAAAAATATTAGTGCACACCTTTGTAAATAAGCTTGTAATGACTACAGTCTCATCAAATTAATTTGTGCTGGGCAGTAGAACATGGTGAGGATAGCAGGCATACCTCCTCCTCATCTAAACCTAGCAAGCTTTAGGTTTCTTTGGCTGGGAATTCAAAAAGTTAAGTCCAAATTTGTAATGGCCAAATCAAACCCCATTATCCCAGAAAAGTGGGCAGGGAGATTCTGAGAAGCCTTTGACATGAAAAAAAACCAGGCACAGAATTGTCTCAGGAATTTTGCAGTAAGGAAATGGCCTTTCCATTCGATTTCCTGCTTAACTGGAATCCTTAAATTGGCTGAGGCGGCAGAAACATTTGTCTTGCTACCAACCTTTGACAGTTTAGTGTCAGTTTTTCAAATATAGCTGCAGTTATACACTGCATGTTGTCCAGCTCTAAAATGTTAACTATGCTAATCCAGAAAGCATGTACATGAATTAATTCTGACTTCTATGAACTCCCCTGTCTAAAACCTGTAAGCAAAAATAACTTTCTTAAGGGCAAAGTAGGTGCAAGACTGTAAAGATGTGATTGGTTTGGTGCTGCTCAATTCTGAAAGATGCTTAAAGACATAGGAATTCTTGGAAAAATTTATTTTTATCCCTTTGACCAAATCTACAGACTCCTACTAAACTATGACCACTCAAGAAAACAGATTCCTTTCTTATACTATTACCCAGTGTATATTACTGACCAAAATGTTTGGTAGTACAGTATATTTATAATGTCATGTGTCTTGTGCTGATTATAGAGAGCCATGCAAAATAGTGATGATTTCATAAAATAAAAAGGGGAGGGGGGCGCAGAGGGACAAGAAGATGTTCGCACAATCAGTCATTTGTGGATTGTTGTGTTTTTTTCACCCAAATGAGTACAATGTGGCTTTATAAAGTGTCACTGACAATCTGTTTGGCATGTGCGATTTGTATAATTCTTGCTAGATATTTCTCTTCTACGTACAAAGCATTCAGTGTATTTATACGGATCGGATGGGATACAAGGCTGAGCATGTGGTTTGCCTTCTGTCAAACAACAAGGGTCTATTGCTTCAAAACATTCCATTGTGTAAGAGCATTCCCTGGCCTCTTGCCATCTGCAAGTCTCAAATTAGGAAAAATCTATTGCCCTAAAGAAAGCTATTAATATTAACTCAGCAACTGATATGCAGGTCATGTTATGCCAAGGTTTGCTTAATTATGAATGCATCCCATTTGAGTGGAGTCTTGTAATAGGTTAAAACCAATGATCCTCCATGGATGGGGATTTTAGTTTCCCAAACTCCAACAACAATCATTTTAGCTCTGGGGTATTTGGAGACCTGAAGTGAAGAAAACCAGAAGGGGCCCAAGCTGGGAAAGGCTGTCATAATCATTTCCAAAAGATCTGTGTTAGCAGGACTATTAAGGCAAGATATCCTAACTTCATTGTAACAGAATAGCAGATGACAGTTCCAAAAATGAAACAGGTGTCTGGGAACATCTTTTCCAAATAAAAAAATTCATTAAAATGTACCATATAACTGCAGGAAGTTACTGAAGTATTACCGGTAGTTAATGCAGACTTTAATAATTGCATATGGGACCCCGAAGGGCATGTCAAAATTTTCAACTTTCAATTTCCGAACAAGGGTGCTCAAAAGTTGTGACGTGCCTTGGGGATGGTAAAGATATTTTGCTTACTTTAATATAATTTAGATGTCCTTGGTCAGTAACTACGTAAATATCGTAACTTTTTAACATTGTGTTTGTGGGAGCATTTCAGTTTGAGGTATATGTCTGAAGACCTGTGTGAGGTGATCCTGGAAAAGCTACATTTTTTGCAGAAAATTGTAAACTGTTTTTGTAAAAGCTACACATCTCTGTGTTCTGAATATTTAAAAAAGTTACCTTTTTATCCAAATAGAAATGGAATGTAGCAGGAAAAGTATTAGTCTTAGGCTTTAAATTTGCTGTAGTGCAGTGCTGCCAGTGCTATATGTATGCATTATTTAGAAAGCCACTTTTCAGCCATTTTATGTCTGTATGCTGTGTTCTTCTATATGTGCTTACTCAGACATAAGCTCTGAGTGGTAGTCTTTGACTTACAACCAATTGTTTAGTGTCTGTTAAAGTTACAGTGGTACTAAAAAGGGTGACTTATAATTGTTTTTCATATTTACGACCATTGTAGCCTCCCCATGGTCACATGATCACTTGGCAACTGGCATTTATTTATGATGGTAGCTATTTTCCAAGGTCATGTGAACACCTTTTGCGACCTTCTGACAAGCAAAGTCAATAGGGAAGCCAGACTCACTTAACAACTGTGTTACTAACCTAACAACTGCAGGGAGTCACTTAACAATTGTGGCAAGATAGGTTGTAAAATGGGGCAAAACTTCATTTAATAACTGTCTTGCTTAGCAATGGGAATTTGGGATCAATTGTGGTCGTAAATCGAGGATTACCTGTATATAGTGTTGCAGCTTTAATATATTAAATGAAGACTTTTATTGCCTAGAAACCAGCAATTGAAATCTCATAATTGCCATACTCTGCTAATAAAATACTAATCAGAAGTCTGGACAATGGTAGGAAATGCTACTGTAAGTTTTGCCATAGGCAAAATTGAGCAACTCCTAAACATTTATGTTTGAAATGAATTTTCTATAATAAAGTGCACTTTGTTGAATTACCTATTAAGACAGAGGTCTCCAAACTTGGTAACTTTAAGACTTGTGACTTCAACTCCCAGAATTCTCCAGCCAGCTGGCTGGAGAATTCTGGGAGTTGAACTCCATAAGTATTAAAGTTGTCAAGTTTGGGGACTCCTGTCTTAATAGGTAATTCATCAAAGTGCACTTTGCAGTTGGAGGGATTAAGTGTCTTCAGTTCTTCAGAAAGCAGGTGGGAATTTCCAGTGTGATACAGAGTTGGATGTTGGACTAAAGGTTGGGAAGACATCATTTGAAATCCATTCTGAGCCATAGAAATGTATTGGGAACATCGATCACTGTCACTATCTCTGCCCAACTTGCCTTGCATGATGGTTGTTATGGGGTTACCATGAAAGAGAATCCTCATAGAGGTTGCCTTGGTGTATACAATATATAAAAAAGTTCTACACATTGCAAATACATCAGTTTGGAAAACATTTCTTGTTTGACATGCTAGTTTTGATTCTTTGAGACATTTCAGCTCAGTTTCTCCCCTCTGCAACTTAAAAGCAGATAAAGCACAGCAGGTTGTTGATGGATTATACTATCTCTTCCAGCTTTCCAACAGATTTTTCAAGTTAGAATCTTTGCTCTCAGCCACATTTCCCATTGAGAATAAGAAATAACAAATGCAGCATGTTCTGCTTGTGTGGCTGAATTGTTCCCACTGGAATATATCAAAGGGATTAGAAGAACTGGAAAAGGGGAGGAGTTTATTAGGTGATTAAAGGAATACTCTGCTCAGATTGATTCATAACATCTTTTCTTCCTTTCTTCCAATGGTGAAGAAAATATCCCAGCATTCTCAAAGCTCGTAATTCCTGAATAACAAGTAATGCATGAACAGACAGACCCTTCGCTTTTGCTGTCATTTTGCCTTAACATTCTTTAAAAGTTATTCTGATGCTTCCAGATAGACTGCAACTTGGTTTACATGTCATAGCAATTTTTTGTACGTTATTGCTTAATAACTATTAAGGGCTTTGCAGGTATTTGGATGCTAAGGACTAACAAAGTCTTTGTGTATATGTACCACCTGTCAGGAACACCTTAAACTAAATAGACTCTTTCCTGAGAATTGTGGATTAGCTGTAGAAAGCAACCACTAGCAAAAGACAAGTTTCATTTAACTAATTCCTGACAGGTACACTTATGTGTTTTCTGAATCAGATTCTCCCTTCTCTACATGGCCCTAGTGAGTATGTCATATTGTCCAATTTCATACTATCTGCTAAATAAAGACTGAACACATCACATTATAGCTCAGCATGCTATGCAAACATAATCTCAGTAAGGGCTGCATTAACTATGTTTTCACTTAACATTTTTTTTTAAATTAGGGAGAAGGTATTGAATAGATTATCATTTTTGTAGTATCAGTGTCAGATTCTTCGCTAGTCCATCTTGGCCAGTAATCCACAAATGCAAATAAAATCCTCTTTTTTTTAAACTCCAGTTTTGTGTATTTCTTTTCAGATTTGGATCTTATATAGATGAGAAAGCCAATGTAATTGAAAATGTGTGTCTGTGAGAAAGTTCATTGTACATTTGTTGATTTAGGAGAAGCACATGATACAGAATAGGCTCAAATTACAGAATGTGTTACACAAATGTGAAATTGAAGGTTCTTTGTTGATGATGTTAAAAGCTGTATATGATGGAAATCATGAATGAGAAATGGAATCCTTAGCGAATTGTTCAGTACCCAAAAGAGAGTAAAGCAAAATATTCTGCCTTCTTAATTGTTTAATGTATTTTTGGATAAAAGTATAAAACTGATAAATTTGGCATCAGAGCCATGTTAGCTGGGAATGTGAATGTATATGTTTTTGTGCAGGTTATGATGGCTTATTGGATGAGAACCTAATGGATACTTTATGATATAAGAAGAAATATGAATGTGAAAAAAAATCTAATATATGAAAATCCAAGGTTGACCAGAAAAAATGGAGTAAATCATTTTGGTTTATAGATAAACAATGAAAAACTAGAGGAAGTTATGAATTTGTATACCACAGATGAATGTTGACTAAAGAAAGGGAGCTGAATAAAGAAATTTTGAAATGTGCAAGTGCTGATAAAAATGCAAAAGTTACGTGATTTGTTGCAAATGAATATATTGAAAAAAATGAAAATGTGCATGAGAGCATGCTTTATTATATGGAAATGAGAATTGGGGTGTTTGCTGAAAAATTATTTGATGAAGAGAAAAAAGAACAATTAGGATATGGAATGAATGAGTGCTAAATTAACATGGACTGAATGGGTCAGAAGTACATTGTGATGGTTCCGATATAGAAAGAGAAAGAAGGATTACACTGCAAACCTGTGAAGAAAGAGTTGAATGACTTGATAGGAAAGTGATAGCTAAAATGTGGGTGGATATAGTGAGATTCTGAAAAGGAGAGTGGTAAGTAAGTAAGAAGTTTAAAGAACAAAGGCAATATATAAAGTGGTGTACGGGCGTAATGTAAATAAAGTTCATTTGCAAATATAGAAGGGATATGAAAAGATACAGTGAACAGTGTTGATGTAAGCCAGTGTAGTTACATCTCTTTTTCTTATGCTTTAATTTGTTTGCCATACTTTGTCTTACTTGTTTCTTTTCTGTATATAATGTTGCTTATTGAAAATAATGCTATGAGGATACATGATCATACTATGCTATTCAAAATTCTGGCTTTTTGTATCTTTTAACAACACTGAGGTCAAAACTGGCAATTTTGTATGAGTGCTTTGATTAATTATTCTTAGGCTTTAGTTACCCAGTTTAGTTTAAAACTTTGGCTACTTGCTTGCAAGCTGGAAATATTTTTAAAGTATAGTACCCAGAATTTAATGTTAAACATTAAATGTTTTCTGTGTGATATTGATTTCTTTATTTATTCATCAGATTTATATGGCTGTCCATCTCAAAGGGCAAGATACAATAAAACAATAATGAAAACTTTGCACAATAGCTATTTAAAAACAAATAAATAAAAATCAAGGATTGTATTCAATAAAGCAGCACTCACTAAAACAACAGATTTAGTTTGAATCCTTCAGCTTATCTGCTTTTTCTTTTAAGAAAAGTGGTGTTCACAAGTTGCACACTTTCAGACTATACCACTCTTCAGAATATAGCAAGATGGAAGGTAGTTATATAGAGCATGCCTTAATGACATTTCCTAAAACCGATTAGACAGGATCAATGAATGAAAATTTATAGCCTAAAGGTAACTGTTTCAGTCCCTCCAACAGCTTTTCTCTCAAAGCATCCAAAAAAGGATTCTCTGATCTTGTGGTTAGGGTGAATCATAATTGGGATAAAGCCAATTCACTGGTACTGTGAATTAAATAATCATTGGTATCTGTAACCAGTGATGGAGAAAAAGTTAGATCTGTTTGTTCTGCTAGCTTGTTTAAAGGGTAATAAAGACTGTTGCTAATGTTGTCCCTCACCTCTGAAGCATTTCTTTCTTTTTTTAAAATAAACAACCAGAGAACATAACCTCCCACTCCTTTTTAGTTGTTGTATCTTACTTTTTTTTGATGTCAGGGAAAGACAAAATCATAAACCAGTTTGTTAATAATTAATGTGGTTTCGTTGAATTGCAGCCTCGATGAATAGGTGCAAAATGATTTCTGATTAGTTCATAATTCTGAGGATTTACTTTTTAAAATTGCTTTCTTCAATTACAATTGTTTTGTTGCACTTTAACCAGTAACTCATTCATTTTATATATTGGTTTGTGGGTCATATCCTCTTACTCTTTAATTTAATTTTCATATATTATTCTCTGACTCAGATTAATTTAGTCTAGAAAAGGTTGTGTGTATGTTCTGTTCTTCTTCCAGGTTCATGGTTTCCCATTATCTGTTATCCACATAGACATCCTATAAATTAGGTTATCTGATAGATAACAGGTCATGATAATGTTAAAGGAGATTCATGCTTATATCTGGATGGGAATTTAAACTTGGAATTCCTCAGTCCTAATAAAACATGATAACTACTAAGCCACTACTATACTTTTGTTCCTTCTTTGTGGTTATTATTATTTCTGGGTCACGGAGATAAATCTTATGATGAGGAGCCCTTTCTTATAATGAATATAGATATTCCATAACCTCAAACAGTAACTACATCGTATTATGGTAGTTGCCAGGAAAAAAAACTATGTTCTCTCTGAGAAGAAAGAAAGGTTTAGGGAAAGATTTGAATCTATAACTCCTTGTTTACTGATCTTCTGTTTAATTGTTAACTTTTTAATTGCTTTAACTTTATTTTAATGGTTTGAAATGTACTGTTTACATTGTGAGAGTTTATTGTAAAAGATGGCCTCTAAATGAACGTGCAGGGAAAAAGCAAGATCAAACTTAGAATTGTTGGTTAGATTTAGAGATTTGTAAATGACCAAGAGATGTTCAAGAAGAGTTTGAACCAGTTCTGCTTAGTACTGATAATGGCAGGTAATTAGAGAATCAGACAGACACTTTGCTTAGCTGGGAATTGTAGGTTTTCATCTAAATTAAAATCAATCTAAATCTAAATTTAGAAAACTACATTCATTTTTTTGATCCTAGTTTTGAATGAAGGATTGTTTTAAGAGATTACCATGCAAAGACTTCTTGAAATCTAAACCATATTTCATTTATGCATTCTGAAATATATTTCAGAATTTGTTAATTGAATCATATAGAATCATGGTGGCGCAGTGGTTAGAATGCAGTACTGCAGGCTACTTCTGCTGATTGCCGGCTGCCAGCACTTTGGCAGTGTGAGTCTCACTGACTCAGCCTTCCATCCTTCTGAAGTCAATAAAATGAGGACCCAAATTGTTGGGGGCAATATGTTGACTCTGTAAACCGTTTAGAGAAGGTTTACTGTGAGGTACTGTGAAGTGGTATATAAGTCTAAGTGCTATTGCTATTGCTATCTGTACTTTCAGTTTGATACCTAAGGCTCCAATATCTTTTGAGTTTGTATTGGGTCTGTAGATTAGATCAGGAAGTCAACATAAGGCAGCAGGAAGCTGTTTCTGAACTGTTGCCAAGAAAACTCTGGGTTGGGGCCAGTAGTCACTGAGAGATTAACATAATTTCCAAGTGTTTTCAGTAACTGTGTTGCATTATTTAAATAAGAAGCTGGATGTCTATTCCATGTTGGCAAGTTATGTGTGAAATAACAATAACCATACAAGATAAAATAGGAGATTTTGGATTAAAGTATGGATTAACAAGAAAGAATTACAGCTTTATAATCCTTAGCTATAGTAGTTGCCTATATTTGGCAGTTCTGTTTAAAGTGAGTCATTGTTCTTGTGTTTGCTTAGAAAGAAAGAGCAAGCAGAGAAAGGAATGCCTAACATCACTGGAAGATAGTAGGAATCACCCAGTAGAGTTATGGGTTCACCGCATGGTTCACATAACTAAATGCTTGGACACCCCATTCACACACACACCCCAAGATCAATCTATTCAGCATGAAGAATATTGTTCATTTTCCTAAAGAAAAATGAATAGCTGCCCATCAGTGGTGGGATTCAAAAATTTTTACTACTGGTTCTGTGGGTGTGACTTGGTGGGCATGACATGGCTTGATGAGCATGGCAGGGGAAGGTTACTGCAAAATCCCATTCCTTTCCCACCCCACTAACCTGCTTTCCAGCTCCGTTTTCCTGTGCAGGGCAACAAAAGAAGACCCAGTTGATCAGCTGGGACTCAGGAGGCAACAAATAGATGGGGACGGGGCCAGTCAGAGGTGGTATTTGCCGGTTCTCCGAACTACTCAAAATTTCCACTACTGGTTCTCCAGAACTGGTCAGAACCTGCTGAATACCACCTCTGCTGCCCATGTGGACTGCTATGTAACCTATTTTAATGGTCTTTGTTTTCCCTTCAAATAATCTGCACATTATATTCTTTGTTTTGTGCCAAGAAAATTTAGGAAAGTAGCAATTTATCACTGGCAGACTTATATTTTATCCAGGAGATATCATTGATATCAAATACATGTTATCAGTCTGAGGTAAACTTTCACTGAATTTATTAGCTAATAGTTGTGATTACCTTCATAGTTTAATCATTAAGGCAAGAACATAATAACATTATCTGAGTTAGCTTCACATGTTGCTTACATGTTATGAATTATTTAATATAGTTGGTGAATAAGCCACCTAGATTTACAAAAGCAAACACCACCACCCCACACACAAAAACACAGAAACCATATTGTGACTAAGATGCATGATGTATAAACCCTGTCTTTGTGTGATCATTGAGAGAAATTGTTTTCATTTGTCATCATTTGAAATTCTTGGAGTAGTGGACTTTATAATGTGTGTTACTTACCTTCTCCTAGTTCAGAGAATGAAATAGAATGTTGTATGAAAGCATTAGACTTTTTCAGGACGAAAAGTGAATGAGTTTGACATATGTAAACTTGGGTATGATTGAGAATTATGTCTAAGTTGATAAATATACCTGATAATACAAGACCAATTCATAGAATCAAATGACACATTATCAGCCTCCCTACCTTACTGATTTTATTTTACACGGAAGCTAGTATGAGTTGTTCTGGATAGAAAGATGGCTGGCATATAAATTTCATAAATAAAATGTGAAAAAACAGTGCCACTCTATCTTAATTAAATTAAAGTAATTAAATTATAACTAATTTACCTTAATTGTAAATTATCTTAATTTACAAGCTTCTGGGCTACACATTTATTTTTACTTTCCCTAATAAGGTGGTATACACGGAATCACCCTTCATTTTATCTTTATAGCCCTGTAAAAACCCTATGAATTTAATTGGGGTTAGAGAAAATGACAGGCCCAAAGTCATGAACTGGATTCCATAGCAGGAACATGAATCCCAGGCCTAATCAACACCTTAACATTTGCCTTGGAAAACACAAATAAGCATTGGAGGCCAACATGAGAGACTGGAGGAGGTGGTGAGGACTAGTCTCAGCTGTTTGCCTTCCAGTAAATGCGTATTTTATTTTTGACCATATCCACAGCAGCTGTTTTATCAGAAATATATACCTAAAATATACTCTCAAAATTCAAAGTGAGTTTAGTGTGCAAAAATTCTAATATTTTAAAATTATTTTAATCAAAGCTTTCCTAGTTAGTAGATGCTTAGTTCTTGTGTCCATTACTTCCCAGTTTGTTTATTTTTTAAGCATATAATCCATTAAATACAGCAATACTGAAAACATATTTAGAAAGCTGGTTACATGCAAATGGAATGATTGTAAAGTACAATCATGAGTCACACTAAAACAAGATTTTTTTTTAAAGATTGAGTAGATTCACAATCCCAGCTGAGTTGATTAAATAAATAGTAGATATGCTGCCAAAGTGAACATGATTAAATTGTAAGTCATTGGCTGCTTTTAACAAAGACAAGTGAATTAGCCGTGACAGATATAAAGTTATTTTCCTTATATTGTGTTTTTTCCCATTTGTACTTCGTTCACTACTGTGAATGATTTGGCTTTTAATCAGTTATCTTAATTATATGAATTAATTGAATCTGTCCTTTGCATTGTAGCAATTACTGTAAATTTTCAAACTACTTTAGAATTTTCTCTTTCCAGTGCTGAATATAAATGTGTCAACACTTCAAAAACCATCTTTGTTTTCCGCCTGATAATTCCTGTAAGATAGATTTCCTTTGTACGTATATCTATCGGAAGTATAAGATCCTTAATATAAAGTTATTATTTTTTAAAATACTGAAAGTGTAGAAACAAATTGTTGTGAATAGCAGCACCTATGAAGATGGAGTATTGGAACTTGTGTGGGTTTTTTAATCCAGGTTTTCCACTTGGGGTTCAAGACCTCCTATTGTAGACAAGAGGCCTTATCATACTAGGTAGAACTGAATAATACTAACTGGTCGGTTTATTCAAACTGGTTTAGAATACTTCTGGCCCCATACGCAATGTATCCATTTTGCATCGGAACATGTATATAGTTACTTTTCTTTTCAAACAGTGAGTGAGAAATATGTTTGATTTCAGTCCAGGTTTTCTTAGTAAATACATTAAAAACTCATAAATACATATGCTGGCACTTTGGGCGCCAGAGTGTCAACACTGTTGTTATCCTTTCAACAGAGAGATCGTTCACTATAATTGTTGTTCCCTGCCACAATAAAATTGTTTAAAACCTGCTACAATAAAGTTCTTCAAAAAACTAAAACCCTAAAAATGTAAACTATAGTGTTCAAAAATAAGTCTTGGGGAAAAGAGAAAAATAAGATAAATATAAAGAATAGTTCTTGGCTCTTGTGTTGATTTATTAACATGGGATCCTGCCAAAAAGTATACCTTAAAAAAAAACATGAAAAAAATAAATCTTGCCTGACGGACATTTGGTATTGGCCAAGATTAGAGGGAACAAATGCTTGTCTGGAATCATTTGATAGTTACTCATAGGAAATGCCAACTTCTAAAATGCTATTTTCTGGAGAGGAAAATGCTTGAAACCTAAAATTCTATACACATTAAAAGAAAGTAGCCAACATCTACGGCTACGGGAAAAGAGAAAAATAAGATAAATATAAAGAATAGTTCTTGGCTCTTGTGTTGATTTATTAACATGGGATCCTGCCAAAAAGTATACCTTAAAAAAAAACATGAAAAAAATAAATCTTGCCTGACGGACATTTGGTATTGGCCAAGATTAGAGGGAACAAATGCTTGTCTGGAATCATTTGATAGTTACTCATAGGAAATGCCAACTTCTAAAATGCTATTTTCTGGAGAGGAAAATGCTTGAAACCTAAAATTCTATATACATTAAAAGAAAGTAGCCAACATCTACGGCTGTATACAAACATTTAGGCTTCTTTGATCAAATTGTATGCTACAATAAATTCCTAATGAAGAGAGGCTGGAACAACTCTAACATTTACAAAATTTAACCCAAAATTTTTCTGCATATCTGAATACATACTTAATATTTAAGAGATTTGCTGATTCAAAACAAGAAAGGGTGAATAGAGTAGGTGGAAAGGTTTGAGCACCCCTTCAGTGTCTTGGCTATGACAGATGAATATCTCTGGAATATTTTACACATTCTATTCTGCATAAAGAAAAATGGGGAATTACTCTTGATTCTAGCTCCTGAATCTAGGTAGCCATCAACAGAGCTTTAATACACAATAACTTTATTTATTAACAAAATTGTGAAGAATATGAATATTTTCTGACAGAATCCCTTTGTGGCATTTTTCCTCTTTTAGGTGTAACAGCTTAGTCAAGATACTGAGGCCGTCAACTGATCATTTCAAATACCAAGAGGTGGCCTAACCAAGAGCTTAAATACAAAATTAAAACTGCAGGCGGCCAAAGTGGCTCTTTAGCAACCTAACCAGGAGCTTAAATATAAAATTAAAACTACAGTCTGTGAAGGTGCCTCTTTAGCAACCTAATCTTGCTTTATAGCTTTTCTGGAAGGGTGCTCTTCACTTCTTTCATTATCTTCCAGTCTGTGTTATAATGTTCCTCTTGATTTTCACAGCAAGGTAGTGCTGGCTAATAGTGTGCTTTATTTGGGCTGCTGCGTGCTTTTTTCTTTGCTGGTTAGACTGGGGCATTTTGCAGTGGTGCTTATGAGCTTCTCTTAATACAGAGATTTGCATTTGCTCTTTATTCACTAGATCTTTTGCTGCTTTTTCTTTCTTTCCTCCATGACCCTTCCGTCCCTTCATACTTCCTTGCCTCCACTGTCGCAGGTTCGGCATGCCTAGTAGGCTATAAAAAGACACCACCACCAGTCCCACCTCGGACCACCTCAAAGCCATTCATTTCTGTCACGGTGCAGAGCAGCACTGAATCGGCACAGGACAACTATCTGGACAACCAAGACCACAAGAGTGAAGTCACCAGCCAGTCGGGACTGAGCAATTCCTCAGATAGCTTAGACAGTAATAGGCCACCTAGCGTTACGAGAGGAAACCTCACCACTCCAGTCAATGAGCCTCCTGAGTTACCCCAGAAAAATGCATCCTTGAAGAGCGACAAAGGAACGTTGACGAACGAAGAGCCAAAGCTGGAGAACATCCCCAAAAGGAAGCTGTCATCTATAGGAATACAAGTATGGACTTGTTTGTTTTCATTAGTACTAGAATATGATCTTACTGTAACCATTTCTGTAAATATGCATACCTGTTTAACTGCTCTGGGGTCTGCATGCTTCTGGAGTGATTTGGCTTACATAAAACTCTGGAGTGCAGGGAGGGGGTGCATTTGAGGAAAAATGCCATTGGATAAATTAAGCAACACAAAAGATTCGATTAAAACCGTGCAAGCTGCAAGCTCTGTTTTTGAGGAAATTGTTTCATTCTCATATATTCCCTTTAGATCACCATGCCTAGGTGGAATAAATCACCATGCCCATTCTGATGCATAGGAGGCCACAGAAAAAAAGACAGCAGGTAGAACTGAGGTCATCCCTTAAGGCATTTCTGAACAGAAGTAATCTCTAAATTACTTACGTTTCCTACAGTTATCAGCAATAATTAAGGTTAAAATTATTTGTAAAAATTTGTAGAGATTTAGCTTGGGGAAAAACAAAGGTAGATAATTTCTGGTCAAAGTGTACATGGAATCATTAGCAAAGTCATGTAGTTGTCTCAAACAGAAGCAGGAGATATATTTCTGAATTGATATGGTAAATGTAAAATGCAGAGAACTACTTTATTTGAGTATTGCTACCATGAAGTTTGTCCATGCTTCTGCAGAATAAGATAACAGGCCATGGAATAGAGGTTGGGAACTATGGCCGCTTTATGACTTGTGGACTCCAATTCCCAGAAGTTGAAGTCCACAAACCATAAAAGAACCATAGTTCCCCACCCCTGCCATAGAAGAATGGAACTCTAAAGCAGGAGATAACATCCTGATGAGGCTTTAGGAAATCTACTAATATACTAATTAGACTACATACAAGCATGGAAAAGCATTTGGGAATAAACGTCCATTTGTGTGCCATGAGATAAAATAATTGATGTTAAATAAACTGAAGAGCAACCAAGTATTTAGCCTTCCTTTTTGATTCAAGAAATGGTCACAAAAGGAAGCACATGAGTCAAAAGTGTGTCTATGCCTGTGACTTCCATTTCAGCTCTCCCAAATTGCTATAGAGAGAATGGACTTTACGAAATCTAATTGGGCTGCTTCTGAAGTGAGATATTTGAAACAAAACCCAGTTATTCTCCTTTTCACATCATAAACATCATCACATGCTATTTGCTTGTCAGTCAATAAAATGTCACTTAGTTTGGGCTTTGCCTTTCCAGATATTCTAATACAAGAATTTTGAAAAAGACATTTTACGTGCCTGTTGAAACTGTTAAGCATAGCATTCTGCCATGTTTGATACAGCTTTCTATCAAAGAATCATTATTGTAAGGAATGTAGCCCCTTAACACCTTGGAAATTTCTAGGCAATCTGATGAACATGATAATATTACACTATAGGTAGTCCTTGACTTAAAAACATTCATTTAGGGACCAGCCTAAAGTTACAACGTCACTAAAAAAAAGTGACTTACGACTGGTTCTCGCAGTTATGGTCATCACGGCATCCCTGTGGCTACATGATCAAGTTGATTGGCAGTCAATGTATTTATGAGAGTTGCCAGGTCCAAAGGTCCTGTGAGTATCATTTGCAAGTTCCCAGTCAACTTCTGACAAGCAAAGTCAATGAGGGAAGTCCTATTTGATAAATGGCCATTAATAACTATAGTTTACTTAACAGTGGCAAAAAGGTCATAAATTGACTCACTTAACAAGCTTAAATTTCCTTTGCTTGGCAACCAAAATTCTGGTTCCAATTGTGATCATAAGTCAAGGACTACCTGTATCCAGCAGTGAAAAGAGGGTTAATTCGGGATTGTTTAATAAATCAATATGTGCTATTTTATAGGAAGTTTTGTGATCACATTTTCCTGATACAGTAGCAGCCCTTTAGAACAGGGGTCCCCAATCTTGACAACTTCATGATTTGTGGATTTTAACTCCCAGAATTCTGATAGTTGAAGTCCAGAAGTCATAAAGTTGTCAAGGTTGGAGATCCCTACTTTAGAACAGGGTTCCCCAACCCCTCAGCTCAGACCAATACCTGGGCCACAGCTTGTTTGGAACCGGGCCACGGAAGCGGTGGGTGAGCGCACACACACAGTTCCATTCTTGTGCAAATGGAGCTGCAAGCACACCCACCCACCACTCACATGGAACCATCCTCTCTATCCCAACCACCCCCTTGCCAGCCCGCAATGCCAGAAAGGTTAGGGAACACTGCTTTAGAAGGATAAGGATGCAAACAGGAATCCTGTCAAAGTAGACAGAGACAGGTTTCACATGGGAAGCAGCCTGGGGTGTTTCCAGAATTAACTGCCTTGTGGCCACCACCTCCACCTCCATCCAAGCATCACTAGAGCTTGAGATTATAGTTCCACTTTAAATTGACAACCACTTTGCAATAAGTGGCTTTTTTTGTGGCACAAAACTTTTCCATTTCTGAAATCTTAATAGGGAAGAAGTTTAACTATTACTTATCCTCTACTATTTATTTCCCCTCGCTTGAAAGGGCATATTCAGAGAATGACGGTACTCCCTTTGGCATCATGCCCTTCTGTTATTCTATGTAATATTTTGATCCTGATACTACATTGTCAGAAAGATAGCTCTGAATGAGGCGTTTGCTGACTTTCCATGTTGAAGAAGAAGTGGTGGCATGTTGGAATTAGTTGAACTGCCCTTGGTGCACCTGATATGCCTTCATCAAAAGGCTTTAAAGTGGGCCACAACCTTTGTTGAGCTTTTGATGCTATTTTGACATTGGCTTTCATTATGCAAATAGAGAACTGATTCAGTTTGGAATTCTGTCCTCATGCATGTGTAACAGTTAAAAAAATATTAAAATATCAGTTATAAGCAACATCAATAAATTTGTCTCTAAACCAATTGTACTAAGGCCTGATGAGCAATCTAAGCGGCATTTAGGTGAAGATATGACTTAACATATGGTAAAGCTTGATTCTAAATTCAGATCATATTAAAATAAATTCTGTAGATGTATTACGTATCTATAGATACATAGATATCAGTAGTCTGCCTTGGTTGCATTTCTGTTCTCATGTCTCTAAAATTTCTTTTAGATCATTTTATTTAACAGTATATCTGACCTTTGACAGTATATATGACTTTTTAAAGAAATTTGAATTACAGGTAGCTAATTGTTCAGTTAAAAATTAACCTAGTACACAGAATAAAAAATGAATGAAAACAGCCTTTTTAGTGTCTTTTAGTAGGACAGTGTAACTTTGGCTAAAGCCATAGTTTTCCTTCTTTCCCCATCCCCATTCAGAACTTTTAGCCACTTTGAATCAATGTTGGGCGTTCTGATTGGTTCCATTGCAGATTCCTCCTGGTCTTAACAAAAAAACTTTTGCTGCCTTTTGGTGTGTGGTGTCTGCATGATCACTGTGTGTGTGTTTGTGTGCACGCATGCCTCTTCCCTTCTAATGTGAATTCTAGCAGCAAGTTTTTGTGTTTTTGTTTTTTTTTGTTTGTATCTTTTTGTTAATAAGGTTGACTGCCTTCAACCAGTGGCAAAAGAGGAGCTCCCTCCATCAGCCACCAAATTCCAGTCCATCGGGGTACAGGTAGAGGACGAGTGGCGGTAAGTGGAAGACACAGGGTTTTTTTTTTTAAGGAAAAAAAAACCATGCAATTGCAATCTCCCAATTTATAGTTTAGTTTCTTTTTTCTTTTTCCAAATCACCATTTGGGTAGTGGTGATTCCCAAACCCTTTCTCAACAGCAAGTGCTCTCACCAAAACAAAGAGGCTTAGTCATGTAAGAGATTCGTTGGGAATCTGAACTGAACAATAGAACTGGAGATGTAATTACAGATGCTTGCCAGTTTTTGTTTGGATGCCCTACTGTAGTAAGCAGGCAACCTTATAATTTTGTCTGTCTGCATGTATGGTGTGTGTATTTGTGTGCAGGGAAAGATGGGCAAGGAAATGCAGTTCAGCTGCAGATGCATAAACAAATACATATTGTTGTCTTTGCGTGCTGGGGAATAGATCCAGCCCTCTGCAAGAGCCACTTTTCCTGATTGTCTCTTGCCCCTCTTTCATTTTATAGCAACAGCCACTCTCACAGCATGTCCAACAAACAGGATACAGATTCTGACTCTCAAGAGCTGAATAATTCTACCTGTAAATCATCTGAAAGAAACCTTGCTGATTGTTCCCCCTGCAACTCCAACAACCTTGATGCTAACACGAGGCAAGCAGCCATGCCCTCTGAGAGCAAGAAAAACCTCTCCTATGGAGATAGCAATGACCCAGCCCTGGAACCTTCCTCTCTCCCTCCTCCTGATCCTTGGCTTGAAACATCCACCAACACTCCATCAGAACCAACACAGCCGGGAGCTTGCCGAAGGGATGGGTACTGGTTTCAGAAGCTACTGCAGGCAGAGACGGAAAGGTTGGAAGGGTGGTGTCGACAGATGGACCAAGAGACTAAAGAAAATAATCTCTCTGAAGAAGGTGAGCAAGGATGATAGCCTGGCTTTAGTGAGATTTGAAGCTTAAAGTGGGCCAAATCTTTCCATACCTCGAGCTGGGCCCAAAAGCAAGTTATTGGAAGGAGGGCTATTCCTATATGTTAGGGATTGTCCAGACAAACAGCAGAGTTCTGTATATCTTAATTCCTCCTTTTTAAAAAATGTCAATTGTGATTAACCATAGTTAATGAAGAAAATACTGTAGTAGTTCCAATTGTTATGGTGTGCCATTTCAATGCTTTCACTGATACCCTGGAGAGAAATGTTGCGTCTTTCTTTCATTTAGAAAGATGCCATGGTGCCATCAGTACTCTATAATTCTGAAGAAAGTTAAATGTACAGGACATGGAGTTTTAAATAGGAATATACTTTTCTGAGATTTTTCAGTGTGGTTAGGAAAAAAGTAGGCCGGGAAGTTCTAAATCTCCTTTTGGCAGCAAACCAATTTCTAAAATATTCACTTGGTATGGAATATAAACCCTTGGACTCTATCCTATCCTTCAGAGTTGACAAACCTATGATGATTAGAAGTCCTGGGTCACAAACCTGTGCTTAGAAAGTTGCATTCTTGAATGTTTTCTTTGTGGTCACAAATACTGTGAAAGGGGTTGGTTGAGGGGGAAATAGCATTGGAGTCAACATTTTCTGCCTCCCCTGAAGACTTCATTGGCCCTCTGTCACAAACAAAGTGTCACTCAGCAGTGTGGCTGCCTGCCATTTCTGTACAGGCAATTGATGTTGGTTGTAGAAAGAACATGGGCTAACCAAACATGCACTGACAAAAAAAACCCCTAGAAGTCATTTGGAATGGCTTGCCTTTAATGGCTTTGAGTGAAATAGTTCTGCTCTTGGAAGGAGGGAGTGGGGCAGAGGTTAGTATGCCTAAAGATCAAAAGAAGGCCTTTTTACCTTAAATCTCCTGGCATTTTCTGTTTTTGAATTATTTATCTTGCTTGACTGATTTTCTTTCTTTCTGCCTGTCACCTTCAGTCTTAGGCAAAGTCCTCAGTGCAGTGGGCAGTGCACAACTACTAATGTCACAGAAATTCCAGCAATTCCGTGGCCTCTGTGACCAAAACTTGGTGAGTGTGCAGATCTCTGTTATTTGTATCAAACACGCTACTCCAGCATGGCATATAGTCTTACGCCACTTATCTCCACTTTGGGGTGGTTATTTCATTGGATTCAGAGAGAGTGCAGGTAATATTGGTCTACCACCGGCAATGAATGGACCCAGAGTGGTTCCAGAAGGAACTGGTTTGTATATGATGGTCTGTTTCATGGTCTGACAGAGATCTTAGTTGCCACTTGGTACAAGAAGGTGGCTGTGAAGTTGAATCAGCGTGTGTCTATGCAACCTCTCCCTTCCCATGGATCCTCTACTTTCCAAGGTTTAAGGAACATCTAAGGAAGGTGAAATGGGAGAAGAGATGTCTAAAGCACCACTGGAGGTCAACAAAAACTGAACCTGACTGAACAAGGGACGACCTTGTGGCAGACAATATATCTCTGCCCTCTTGCATCTGTGGATTGCTGCCCACTGGCCTTGTTCTGGGTGACTCGAGCTCTTCTGGAAAGAGAGAACTCAAGAGAATCATCTGCAAGATTATGCAGAGAAATTTTCAGAGCATCTGTCAGACAAAATTACTTGAATTCATTCCCAGTTAGCTTTGGTGCAGGTCCTATGGATATGCCTGGAGCAAAAGCTTGCCCTGTTATAGGGGTAGGGAATGGTTTAATGGGCTGGGCATGAAGAAGTGGACAGATCCTTATGACTGTGAGGTCAGCTTTTAGCTCATCAGATTCATGTCTGTTCTGATTGGCTAAGACTGCCTGGCAGGTGACTAGATTGGTTCTAATGTTGGTGAGTTCATCATTCTAATTAGTTGAATGAACCAAGGAAGCATTGATTCATCTCTCCTGGGCCCTATTTCAGGGAAGGTTGTTCAGCAGCTTTAACAAAATATGGATGAAGCAAATTATCTGGACCCTTTCAGTCAATGGACAGAAATGGCATTGCTTGCACTTTTGAATATTCTATGGCATGAGCAGGATAGGAGGGCAAAACCAAGTGGCTTTGGGTCTTAGGACCTTCTGGATCTGGGACTTTACTATCTTTGGTGCAGATAGGGTGGCACTGCCACAAGCAGATTCAGTACAAAATCCTTCTGGATTTATGATTATTGCTTGAAGAGCAGGTGGAGTTGTGGCTAAGAGAGCTTTTGTACAACTTTGTATAGAACGCCAGTTCCACCCATTCCTGGATCGTGAGGCTCTGCTCACAATTACTCATGTCCTGGTCACCTTCCAAATGGATGACTGTGATGGGGCTTCCCTTGATTGTATTGTATTTGATTCTTTGCCGCACCTGGTGCTATGAATAGTTATCCTTGATGGCAAGGAATAGACCTCGATTCTTGTTCAGAATAGGCTACAATGCAATTGCCATATTGCTTTTGAGAAATTTCTTTGCTTGGCAAATGCAGGATCAATCAACAAAAATAGTATTGACAATAACAGCAGCCTACTCTGTTATGTAGTAAAACATTGATATAAAAGAAATAAAGTTCATGTCACCAAATTGCACTTCTATTCAAATCATGAATAAAAATGGACCTGAACCTGGATCTGTTCATAACTGTTAGCATGAACTTTAAAACTATCTGCAACTTGAATCAAGTTCAATTTGTGTTTTTTTTAAATTCTAAATGAACTGCAACATTTAAGGAGAACTTCATCTGCCTTATTTGTTCACTGCAGAACCCCAATTCCAATCCTAGGCCCACAGCACAGGACCTTGCTGGGTTTTGGGATCTCTTACAGTTGTCCATTGAAGACATCAGCATGAAATTTGATGAGCTGTACCACCTGAAAGCTAATGGTTGGCAGGTGACAGAGCCATTGGAGAAGAAGGTAAGCATCAAAAATACCAGAGTCAAACTCCTTCAGTGTACATTATGTTGTTTTTATGGATTTATATAGAACATCTCTTGTCCATTTTAAACATCTTATTGCTTTATCCTAAATGCAATTGCATTAAATGTATTAGGAAATAAGAATTAGTTGTCTGGTGAAATTATACTGAAGTATGCACGCTTGATGAAGTTCTTCTATGCATATAATTAATTTTTATTTAAAACATTACCAGTAGTCCTCAACTTATAACCATTCACTTAAATGGTTAAAACCCCTGGGCATGTGATCAAATTCAGGCATTTGGCAACTGTATGGGTTTAGGACAGTTGCAATGTCCTGGGGTCATATGATCACCTTTGGTGACCTGACAAACAAAAGTTAATAGGGAATGCAGATTCACTTAACCATGTTACTAACTTAATAGCTGCATTGATTCAATTAACAACTGTGGCAAGAAAGGTTTGAAATGAGGCAAAGTTCACTGAACAGCTGTCTTGCTTAGCAATGGAAATTTGGGACTCGATTGTGGTCATATGTCAAGGACTACCTGTATTGGCATGCTTCGATATTCTGCACAAATCTCTATATAATATTTTACAATTTATTAAAATGATTGTATGTTTAAAGGTTATAGGAATAAAAACTTCAGTTGTTACTGAGAAAATAGCATATTGGGGCAAGGCAAACATCTCTGTAATGGCAGTTTCATAAACAGGGCACTACTTCCTTTGCATTACATTGGATAGAGAAGGAGTCTTTCCAAAGATGACCTCAGAACTCTTGACAGGTTGATTCAGGAGCAAAAATAGGCACTTGATTTTAAGCAGTGTAGACCTTAATGGACATCTGTACATCTTCAAATGAAGTTTGACTGCAGTTGACTTCATGGACATATTCACATATTTTTGGCAACTGTGTAAAAGTATGATCAACTCTCAACTCAGCAGATCTAGTATTTTTTGGAGATCTCCTACCTAAATGCTAATCATATCTGATCCTTCTTAGGTTTCCGTACCAACACAGTTTGGACTGTGTAGGGACTGAAAGTTTGTGAAGTTCTTTCAAAAGCCAGCAATAATTGTCTTTTAGCATGTTTGTTATTGTCTACAAAAGCAGCCACACATATGTTAATTTCAAGTTTAGGAATCCTTCCCCAACATTATTTTGAAATATACTTTTCCCAAGTATAACCTGCCTGCTATACTTGAAATTGACAATTGTTCTTTACAGCACTTATATTATTTTGATTATTCACAATAATGTTTAACATAAAATTGAAGTACTTCAGTTATTTCTTCAGTATTACCCTATTAATGTATCCAAAAAGGTGTAAACAGTTCTTATAGTTTTTAAAACTCGAAGCGACTTTGGTTTAATTACTCTGCTCGTACTTATGTTGCATATTGTAAATAGTTTGATATGTTTCCTGAGTGTAAATATCTTCTATCTGATTTAATTTGAATTGTCAAGTCAAATTGGTAGTTTATTTTGGAAAATTGATTAAACACATGGTCACAATCACTACCTTGATTTTTTACTCCCACTGTGGATACCCCTGACTGCAATTTTAAATCTAGCAAAGAGCAAAGAAAGTTGAAAGTACAAAAAGCCCTCCATTTTGGGGACAGAATATTCTGGAGATTGAACATTCCATTTCCCATCCAGGCTGACCAGAACCCTTCTGTTGGGGATCTGGTGGTTTTTACAAATAACCTTTCTGACTTAGAAGCAACTCAAGGTAGCCTGGAGGTGATCCAGTCCAAAATAGTTTTCTTTAGTCCAGAAGCCATGTCCTAAAGCCATGGCATTTTGCAACACTTCTGATATGGAGGAATTACTTCTAAAAACTGTTGGTTCTGTATATCTGTAGTTAAATCTGGACAGCATATGAACAATTCATGGTTTCCTGTCAGACATCCACTTTGAATCTTACTTTAGTCCTGTCCATTATTGTGTCTCTATATTACAGGATTAAATTTAACTTGATGCTTATAAATGATGTTTTATGCTCATTCTATCACTATTGAATAATGTAACTGGAGCTTCAAGATAGTTATTTTATTTCAAATTTGGTTCAATACAGCCTAAATTTTATTGCCTTAAATTAATAGTGATGCTGTTTTGACAAATTTGTTCTATTTTGCCTTTAAAAAATTACTTCTCACATTATAATCATTGAAAGCAATTTTAGATTAAAATCTAGTCATGCAAAATAGATTTAAATTTATGGGGGGAAGCAAAACTTAACTTTTTAAATTAATAGTTAGCATTCTTTAGTTTAAATTTGCTATATGAAAACTCATGAAAGGTAAGGGAAAAGAAATACAGGTAATTTTTGACTTAAAAGCATTTCTGTAGCAATCATGGAAAGTTACAATGATACTGGAAAAAATGGCTTCTGACCAGTCCTCATGTTTAAGGCCAGTTTAGTTCCCTAGGGTCATGTGATCAAAATTTGAGTACTTTGGCAACTGGCATGTATTTATAACAGTTGCAGTATTGGGGAGATGTTGTCATATGATCACTATTTGCAACCTTCCCAGCTGGTTTCTTCTGACAAACAAAGTCAACAGGAGAAACCAGATTTGCTTAATGACCATGTGATTTTCTTAACAACTGAAGTGGTTCACTTAACAACTGTGGCCAAAAAAAATCATAAATTGGGTGTAAATTTGCTTAACCACCACCCTGCTTAGCAATGGAAATTCTGCTCCCAATCGTGGTCATAAGTCAAGAACTACCTCTAAAATAAAGGAGGCAGGGATGAGATTTTTGATATATAGATATATTAGCAACGGTATCTCATTTTTGAAAATCCACTTCTGTCAGTGCTGTGTAATGTTGAGAGTTACAGATTCTGTTTTTCTACATTTTTGCTATTATTCCTCCCTAAAGGAAGAAAAGAAACCACCCCCTCCTGTTCCAAAGAAGCCAGCTAAACCGAAATCTCAGCTAAACCGGGATAAGGCATCCGACCCGGTGGACAAGCAGCGCCAAGAAGCTCGCAAACGCCTCATGGCAGCCAAGCGTGCTGCCTCCGTTCGACAAAACTCTGCCACTGAGAGTGCGGACAGCATTGAAATCTACGTTCCTGAGGCACAGACCCGTCTTTGAGCAAAGGGAAGAGGAAGGAAACACTTTTTTTTCACACCATTAAAAGAGGAAAACAAAACAAAACAAAAAAATGGGTTCACTAAACAGTAGTGTGATTTCTTTGGTCTAGAGATACCAGAGCCAACCCTGCCAAGGGCTCCCAATTAGACCTTTCTGGTTCTGTGCTTTGGTTTTTCTCCTCCCCATCTTTCACGCTGGCTGTGGTGTGGCTGAACAAACATTTGGAAACACAGTCCTTTACACTTGGAACTGCAACCTTTTTACTTGTCAATCTGAGGAGAATTATTAGCTTGTTTACATGTAATGGACTAAATTGAAACAAACAAACTCCCCCTGCCCACCTTCGGCACTTGCCATGCTGTGCTTCCCCCACCCCAAATCCTTTGGCTATTTGTTCTGTCTTCTACCCCCAGAGAATCTCTTTATCTTCACCCTCACTGTTTTTCTTGTATTTTATAGTTGTTCTCCTCTTTGCCATCCTTTTCTCTGCATGGCATCATTTACTGTGTTAGAAGTAAACTCTTCTACAGTGCTGCAGAAGAAAACACTGCTCAGCGTGTACTCTTGCACTCTGCTAGTGAGCAGCCTTCAGTTTTGTTACATATTATTTCCTTTATAGATGGGTTGGGAGTGGGTAGCCAGGGCTGGGTTGGGTTGGGGGAGGCAGTGAGGCTTTAGGGTTAATATATCTTGTAGTCCAATGATGTAAACAGAGGGCACATTCGGTGAGATATAAACAGTGTGTTTTGTTGTAATAGCCTGGAAGCAAAAAAAAAAAAAAAGTGCAATAAGAGAAGTGTTTTGTCTGCACACTCCCATGAATAGTGCTGCAAAAGGAGGATTTCCCATCCAGGGCACCTGAAAGAAACACAGCAAGGTGGATTCACATGTTGCCGCGCACACTTTTTTTTTTCCTGTACTCTCTTCCTCTTTGCAATTTTTTGTATGTGATTTTGTGTGCAAGGATCAATGTATAAGAAACCAGCTGCTACACAAAGGGTGGGGAAAAACTATTTCAAAGTTGTACTTAATATGTTCTATGGTGAAAGACAATGGTTTTTGTACTGAAAAAAAAATGAGGTAGACATTAGTTGGTTGGCAAATTGCCTGCCTGTATGTATGTGTACATATGCACATAATACACTTAGTAGGATATGTAAATTTAATACATACCAATGCATACATAGCTAATCACACATGTACACATTCAGATGGTGTCTTTAAAAAAGCACCTTCAAGAGGATGGGTGTATGTATAGCATATATTTTTACATGTACTATAGCTAGATGTGTGTAAAAGTGTGTGCAAAAATATATACCCTGCATATTCTCAGCCATTCTGGCCCCTTCTGTCTCATATTTTTGGAGGAACCATCATTAAATTTCACTTGACCTTCCTCTTTCCCTCTGCACACCTATTTTGAACTAATCAATGAAACCAGGAATCAAACAGCCAAATTTAAGTTTCTCCTCTGCCATCCACACTACCCTGTTTTCCACTTCTACACTTCTCAGAAAGCTGTGCACTGTAATTTGGGGAGACTTGAGAAAAGAAGGTATTTGATGGAATAGCCTAAAGTGACCAGAACACAAAAGAATTTTTTTTACTGGTACATTAATGAAAATCATGTCAGTGAATGCTGTATATGGTGTCTATGCATAGGGAGTGTTAGATTCTTACCTGCCCACTTAATGTACAATTTTGTAATCTGTGAAAGCTTGACCATATAGAGTATGGCTTCAAAAGAGACTTGATTTATTCTATTTTTCTCTCCCTCTCCAATAACTTTACTTTGATGCTGGAGGGTGCTTGATCAACTTTTGAAACAAGTGGCTGACTTTCACAGTTCTTCCTATTAAAATTTGAAACGCTTGGAATGTGACTTTTTTTACTTGCATTTCCCAAAACAGCAATGTCAGCAATTAGGGCAGGTGTTTGATGGATTCAGTTTCAATGGTATATGTTTTGGCGTGCAGTTTGTCAGTGGGATTAAATCTTAAATGTATGTAATTCAGCAAAACAAGTCTCCCGGTTTTAGAGAAGTGTTTGCTTCCACAATTACACAATTACCTTGAAAAAAGATAGACATGCTTTTCTCTGGTATATGTACTTACATGCTTTATACACGGAATATATTTATCCATTTTACATCTTAGGTGTATTTACAAAGGGGCATTTTTAGTTGATGTGTACCCCTGGTGTGAATTGGCATCGTTAGTTTGTTGCAATAAAAATAGTAAAGATCATGGGTTCTGAAACAGTCCTGAAAAACACTTGGGGTCCTGAACACAAGGACTTGTCTTCAGCATGCCTCCAGCATTGCTAACCACACTTGGGAGGTAATTATGGGCTGTGATGGAAGAGAGATCAAAGCAAGGGCAGTCAGCTGCTTTCAAAGCAAGGAAATATCAGAAGCTTTGCTTCAAACTTGCAGCACTGACCTTTCTCCCCCAATGTTTTCTTTTAAAGGCCTACTTGGTAGTAACTACTACTTGATCCTCAAAAGAGCACTGAAAATAGTTTCCATAAATGGCACTTGCATGAAATGACACATTTGCTGAAGTATGCATACTTCAGGAATTGGAATATTGTGGTCACCTTTCCTTCTGTATCTCCTCCAACTGTACCAGAGGATTCTTCACAAAACTAACTTGTTCTATCTACAAATCCATATTAGCGATAAGGTAGCCTCTCTCTAATCCAAATCTTGTGTCTGGGAATGACATGGCTTCTTATCAAAATGTGTAAAGCAGTGTTTCTCAACCTTGACAATTTAACATGGATTTCAACTCTCAGACTACTCTATCCAAAATTCTGGAGTTGAACTCCACACATCTTAAGAGTTGCTAAGAATGAGAAATACTCATCTGAAGGACATTTTATTTGTGCCTTTCTGGGCCCTGAATGTTTTGGGATGACTTAAATGGAATTTAAAAACATCCACATTCATAAAATGGAAATACATCCAATATCTACTCTTGACAGCATTCACTGGACCGTGTTCCGATCCCTTAAAATTTAATACAGTAATTCAGCCATAAATGGACCGAATTTATAAAATTGCCCAAATCTGACCTTTATGTGATTCAAGGAAATACCCAATAGACTTAAATCTAGTGGTAGAGCTACAAATACTTAGGTGAATTCATTTCTTAATAGCAATAATTCTGTGAAACGAGCAGAATGCCTTATGCTTGTTTCCCTGCTTCTTGCATTCAGTTTTGCTCTTCAGCTTCATTGGTTTTCAACAGAGAATGTAAACAGAGCCAGAGTTAAAGTTGCTCTGAAAAATCCATTTGGTGGAACTGTGCTCCATATATGCTTGCCTAGTTGTATTTACCCAATTGTGTGATTTGAAAAGCAAATGTACTTATTATTTTGATGACCTGTTTCCTCCCAACCATGAATAATGGTAATATGTTCCCCCCAAGTGATATTTCTTAGTTTTATGGCAGGAAAAAAAAAAAGGCGGGAGAGGACTGCTTAGGACTGTGATTGATATTGATGATGGGCTAGGTTTGTTTTTTTGTTTTTGTTTGTTTTTTTAAGGAAAAAAGAAATTAAAGCCTTGTACCAGACACATGGCCCAACGGTTTGTAATGTGAGTTTTGCTGCCATTATAAAAAAAATATATAGTAAAACAAAAGGATCCATTTGATGCTCTTATGCCTGTCTCCTTGCAATCTCTGATCTACTTTCTAGAGCTAGCAATCAGATGTAAAAGGAAAAATGGAAAGATTAGGGAAAGTGTATCTGAAAACACTGAAGAATTTAGACTTTTGCTGTCATCTCTTAGAGCAGGGATGTCAAACTCTTATTTCATTGAGGACCGCATCAGAGTTGTGTTTGATCTTGGGGGGAGGGGGATAGCCAGCTCAATGTCACTCAGAGAGGCTTGGTTTTTGGCCACGACGGCCTCCTGCAGTCCTCTGCCAGTGAAAATGGAGCTCAGGAAGGCTGTGTGAAGGCCTCCAAGGGTGTTTTGGGCCGTGACAGCCTCCTGCAACGCTCTGCTGCACGGCCTCCCTGAGCTCCATTTTTGTTGGCAGAGGGTTGCAGGAGGCCATTGCAGCCCAAAACAGAGCTAGGGAGGGCTGCATACAGTCCTCCCGAGCTCTTTTAGCTGGCAGAGGTACTGCAGGTCAGTCCTTCACTGTTTTCAGGGCGGGCCCGTGGGCCAGATCTAAGCATTCCGCAGGCTGGATCTGGCCCCTGGGCCTTGAGTTTGACACCCCTACCTTAGTGTGACCAAATTCATCTTTAATAAATGAACAAAAACATTGCAAGAGTATTCTCCAAATCCATGTTTGTTTATTGCCTGATGATCTAGCAATGTTGGTTTTCCCCAACTTTTAAAACTTAGCCACAAAATGAGATATTTTCCCAATCAAAAAAAATATTATTTTTATATTCCTTTGAGATCATTTAGCAGCTGAATGTTGGCTAATAAATAATTTGGTTAATAGATCTATATCTTGACCATTTGATCTCTGTCATTAACTTTCCTGGATAAATATTCAAAGGATACTTTACTTTAAGCCAAAGAAACAGTAAACAGTACTGAGCAATTAAATGGAAGAACTGTATTTTCTCTCAGCCCTTAATATAAAATTGCATGGTACCAATGATCCAGCACAGGGCTGAGCGACTTATTCCATCTCTTTCTATTTTCATGCTTCTGAACTAGAATAGCAAATATTTTAGATCTGGGGACATATGAGCAACATTCTCTTATCAGGTTAAACTTGAATTTCAAGCTTTGTTCTTGCAAAACTCTTTCTTCTTTTTTCATTGAGCTAATTTATGCTTCAGTTGTCTTTCCTTGCTCATCAAATTTTGCACGATATTGTACAGACTGAAGAGATTGTATAGAGAAAAACATGAAATGTGCTTTTTATATATTGGCTTTTTAAATTACAAGGAAAGATTTTTAAATTATAGTTTTGCACACTGGTACAATGGATAGAAAATATATAAATTAAATTAGGGAAGAAAAGCCCCCCCCCCCCCCCCCCCCCCCCCCCCCCCCCATTTACTGAAATACAACTCCCATCCCGTGTAAAATTCAATATCTGATATAACTTCCTACTTATGCTGTAGACTACAATACACACATTTGACAAATACATCGCTACCTATTAACAGTAGTATCCTTTACTGATGTTCTTTCCAAAAGAAGTAAAAATATGTACACAATGGAAATTATTATTGTCCTACTGATGACGAGGCCTGTTTATTTCCACATTTTGATTGTTGTTTTAAGCTGTATAAAATAGTTATAGTCGTCTATGCAAGAATAGTCCCATCGCCAATTCTTAATTCCATAATTAGTGAGCTGGCTTGTCCCTGATAGCATTCAATATAATTCATTCTCTGGAATACATTTCTCTGGTTAAATTTCTCTTACAGTATTGAATATATACAGCAGAATGTAATTTATGAGGGGGAAGAAAAGCTGTGAAACCAATAATAACCATTGCGGCAGGAGAATTCTGAAAAGCCATGGAAATAGTTGATAACTACACATACACTATTCCAAATCAGACTCAACTCCTGGCAACTTCATGGAAAAATCTATGCAGTTTCCTAGGCAGCTTTTTCAAAAGTGGTTTGTCACTGCGTTGATTCCACTGTTCCTAGTCCAGCAGTTTAACCACTGGTAGTGATGGTGAACCTGTAACGCGCTTATCAAAGCTGACACGCCACCTTTTGGGTGACATAACTGCATTCACCATCACCCCTTCCAACTCTCTTATTGTGTATTCAACAAATATTCTCAAAAGCATATCCCATTCTCATGCTCCTATGTGAGAATGGCATATGCTCTGACGCAGCATGTGTTAAATTGCATGACAGGGCATAGCCCCCCGAGTCTCCAAAAATTGCACAAGAATGGGTGTCCTTTCACATTTTGGGGAGGCTCAGGAGGCTGTGGAAGAGCATTCTTCAAAGCTTCACGATTTACGACCTCCTGTGTCCCGAAGCAGCCTTAAAACTGCTATAAGGGCCTGTAAACAAAGAGAAACCACCACCTGAGAGTAAGTGGTGCACAACAGATTCATTCACCAAGACATGCAGCCTTTTTGAGTAGCAGCTGTGATACTAGTTACAGTGATGCTAGTAGCAGAAATTGAGGCCTCTACTTCAGGCCCAACCTCAGGGCTGCCACCGAATGCTGTTCAGGGTGGTCTAGATTGTTGGTTTTGATTGAGAAGGAAAATAATAAGCTAGTCAAGTGTTCTAATTTTTGACGTCCTGAGCCCAAAAGGTTTGCCATCCTTGCAGAAGGCCAAACTGAATCTTCATGGGGATAGGCAAATGTCAAATATTTTGTTTGTCCAACTGCAGTTTTCTTCTTTTGAACACTTTTTTAGGGAAGTATGGGATTAGGACTTTAAAAAAAAAAAAAAAAACTCTAGTGTGGTAAAATAAAGAGGCAGGCATGAACATACACCGATTGCAAACGTGACCAGAATGAAGTTAGTCAGTATATTGTAATTAAAGTGCTGGCCTGGCTTTGGGGAATTCAGCCTCAGACACAGAAATCCACTGGATGTCTTTGGGTCAGTCACACTCAGCCTAAGTTAACCCATGGGAGTTATAGGAAACAGGAAGTACTATGTTAGTCTTGAAGGAAAACAAGGTGCCATGAGTCAATAGAAATAGCACTTTGACTTCAATATAACTCCACAGTGCTTTACAGCATTCTATAAATGGTTTACAAATATCAGCATATTGCCCCAACAATCTGGGCCCTCACTTTACTGACCTCAGAAGGATAGAAGGCTGAGTCAACTATGAGTCTGCCAGAATTGAACTCCTGACAGTGGGCAGAGTCAGCCTGCAATACTGCATGCTAACCACTGCGCCACCATGGCTCTTTAAACAAGGTGGATTGAATTGTAAAACGAAGATGTGAAGAGTAAAAAAGGTAAGGGGGTGACTAAGAAAGTTATGGTTGGATTGAGTAGATGAGAAAGATGAAAAATCTTTTAAAATCATGTGAAGAGGTATACAGGCATAGTTCTGGAACAATAGGTTTTCAGAATAGAAAGGCATTGAGTAGCTGGCACAAATGGTCTTAGTACAAACTAGATTTATTTTTTTCCCTCTTCTCCCTCCTGTCTCATTTCATTTCATTTTTGCTTTTCTTTTGCATGTTTATGCTGAAAACAAATGGCATGAAAGTTGACTGTAAGCATGGTGTGAATGGCTAAAAGACTGGAAAGTCAGTGAATAATGCTACTTCACAGGTGTCAAACTCACACTGTCACATTGCCATCACTTGATGTTTCATATTTTTCCCATTTGCAGAACTGGGATGGGCTTCGCCTGCACCTGATGCATCCAGCCCGCAGGCTGCCAATTTGACATCCCTGCTCTCTAAATCCTTCCATTTAAAAAACATATTCAGTCCTAGTCTGTAAGAAAGTTTGGGCCATTTGCTTGGCTCTCTCTGCCCCCCCCCCCTCTCCCCTAAAGTTAAATAAATTTAAATTTTTTCAGGTATAATAAAAATGTTACAAAGACAAGGCTCAAATAACATCCAGATTTTGGCAGAATTGGCAAAGCTGAACAAAATCCTGGATTGTTCATTAACACTTTAGTAAGGGCTCTACAGATGCCTAATTTGAATCAATCCTTGAAAATGGATTTCTTTCCAAAATGAGTCAGGCTCATACTTGTGTCAGCCTGAGTCAGACCCACAGCTCATTATGGTCAGAAATAGGTTGTGATGTATGCTTTCTTGCTGGTATCAGCAAGATGTGATTGCTGATCACATCTTGCTGATGTGCAAGGGATGTGCGTGTGCCCAATTTAATTTTTTCCACAACAATTTTCTGCATATTTTAGCATATATGATCAAATCAGAGGTGGAGAACCAAGGCAAGCAGAGCAATTGTCTTGCAGAGGGCCTAAGTGATGTAACAGGTAGAAGAGTACTGATCTAGAAGTAGACAAGCTGCTAGCTTAGACCTAGAATGCCAAAACTTCAGTAAATAATCTTTTCTCTTGGACAGTAAACAATAAATCTGTACCTTGAACAGGCTCAAGAAGGGCTGTGCTACCTTTTCTTATAGATTAAATAGTTATCCCATCTATATTCTGTACAATAAATTGGTAAATAGTAATACCAGTAAATAACTAGTAAATAGTAGTGTGACTGTTAGTGGAGAGAAAAGTAAGTTCTTCCTTTGTGATTGTTTTTGTACACAGAACATTATCCAACATTAAAACCCTTCTTGTCTCCAATCATGATGGTAAATCACTTTCTGGGAAATGCTTCCTGATAAATGCTGATTACCAAGATCTTAATGCTAAATGATAGGTACAAAACACATTCATATGTGCAAACTGCATAAATACAATTAATTGCAATGCAGCATAAACACTGCAAATTGATCAAACTCAACTGGAGTGCTCATTAAGAGGAAATGAATATAATCAACAGAAAGCAATAAGAGATTTATATTAAGAGTCCATGTGGAGCTAAATTATACTTGCCTCTTGTGTGCTAATGTTCAAAGGCTTTAGAGAATTTTTTCAATGACTGATTTTAGTCTCTTATAAGTGAATGAACCAAAACAAAGTAATTTTGCAAAAGAATTGTCCCAGAGGAAATCCTGGTGTTAATATCTTTGTATAAATGACATTTTTCTTTGAGAGATTTAAAAAACTTTTAATTTGAATGCCTTGTTCTACTACCTACCTTGCTAGTAGAAAAATCAACAACAGCTTCTTTATTATGGCTATTTCTGGATGTAAGCCTTCTTTGAATTACATTAGTTTGGCTTCTGAATCCATCCCTATATATCACATCTATACAAGCAAGTGAAGTAGAACAATCATAACATGTGGACATCTACTGATTTGTGTTGCCTTGTACCACCTTTCTTTTTTCCACCCATTCCTTAAAACACAGTAATTACAAATCTCATGCAAATATATTTTTTCCACTGCACTTTTACACCAGAATACTAGAAACATAAAGTAGACCTATTTTGCATGGATACATATTTTTCTATTTTATTTTTACATCAGAATTCTAGAAACACTGTAGATCTACTTTGTGAATACTTCAAGCATTATCAATAACCCTATATTTTGTTACAATGAAAGAAACTGTTCCCAGTAGAATTTTAATACCAAGATTCATGAGATCATCGCAAATTAAAAAAAAACATTAGGTGCTATGCAACATGCACATTATGTGAGATATGTATTCATGTTCTGGGATTGCCTATGTAAGATGATTATATCTATTAAGAAAAAACATGAACATAAGAGCAAATGTTAAGTCACTAATCAAAAGATAACAGAATTGTTTGGAATCTCATTGAAATCACATAATAAATTAGCTCAGTTAAAAGCCAGTTTGGAAACAGCTGGCCTGGATGAGAAATCTCCAACTCAGCTAGTCTGCTCATATACGCAATACTAATCTTTTCATTTGAAAGCAGCACCAGATGTTCTCCACCCATACAGTTACCGTATGTTTTCTCAATTCTTATTACATCAGTCCACAAAATAGGTCATGTAAGGTGAGTTATCCTCACAGAGAAATGAATAGAGGAAATTAGACAAAGTGGCTGCAAGAAGCAACATTTGTTCCAGTTTTGGAGAACAGTTAATTCTCCAGAAAAATAATCATCTATCTGGCTAATTTCATAGAAATTTCAGATTGCAGAGATCTATTTCCCCTAGCTGTAAAGAGGAAAGTTTTCCATAGCCTCTTTAAATTGTGCGGCACAACCAACCAGACCCACACATGGAGAGTTCCAGCTAACTATTATATTCTGCCTATAATACAGGTATCTCCCCAATCTCTGAATAATTATAACTTGGGAGGAGGGGAATAGATGTCAGCCCTAGTGCTTTTGCAGTTGCACAGGAACTCCAGGCTAACTCTGCATTTGATCCCTCCTCCCCTCCAGGCTGGGTGCTTCCCAAAATTAATCTCAGAACTATAGAATTTTGAGAAACATGCACAAGTATTTTATAGAACCCAGAAGCATAGCTGTAATTTAGCCTGCTGCATCTTATGGTGCTGCTACTATCTCTTTAAAGTTTATTGTATAAAAGGAAAAAATGATGCTAAAATTAAATCTTTTCATACCACCCAATTTCATACCATCCAATTCAGACGTTAGAACTGAAGATGACGCACTTGCTAGGCACTGTATCTTTTTAAAAAAACTTTATTGATTAAAAAAAATTCCAAAGTTATTTACAGTAGTTCTGCTCCATAAAGTTCAAGCAAAAGAATATTTTCTCTCTTGCAAAGTTCCCATTCCACCTGAAACAATATCTTTGCATCATTAGGACAAAGTACAGCAGTATAACAAAGAGCAGCGCATTGCAGGAACTGGATTTTAAATTTTCTTTTATACTAAAGTTTCAGATCTGTTTAGGCACTTTGTACAGCCCATTAGATATCTTGTGTATTATTTAATCACACTGGTCCCACTCTAAAGGAAATCAGTGATGTATGTACCATTAAAGTCAAGTACGTTACTAGCCAAAGGTGTATTTAAAAGGGATCTGGGACACAGCTGTTCAAGGAATTTCCATTTCAATAGTATACTAAAATAATGCCCAATTCCAAACAATAAGAAAATGAAATGTTGCTGCACATTCTAGAAAACCTAGAGGGGTTTCCTTTTAAAAAGATTTGAAAAAGAGATCAAAGAACTGATATGTTCACCATCCAGAATTCAATTAAGGATGAAAACTGACACAAGACTGATGAATGCCCTCAAACAAAATAGCAATAAATGAGCAGCTTAAGCTTTTTCCAAGGCAGCTCTGTGGGCTTTATAACAGAAGGAGGGGCCCGGAAGCACCTTTGTGTTATTTTAAAGATGACTTTGGGTTGAAATGGCAGTTTGCTACATCTAGGCACAGTTTGCTACATCCCATCAATGACATGGGGCTAAGGGTCAAAGAGCACCAAAAAAGAGAAAGAAATGGACAAGGCTGTGTCCAGCAGCAATTGTGGGTTTGTACTAATTGTTTTAGTAGCACTTTCCAGGGGAAGGGGAGAAGGTTGAGGGGGAAGGCACTCTCAACATTGATAGAAGCCATAAGGCTTTCCATTTGGGCTCTAATTTTCCTACAAACCATTTATTCTCCTCCCAAAATCTACCACGAAATCACCGGCTTCTAGGTCTGGTTCAAAGATTATCTGAGAAAAAGTTGTGTTCTGCTGGGCTTTTTATCTTTACTATTCATGCAACATAATAATTAGGCTAACACCCTCTAACATTAGTGTTTCTCAAGATAGATATATAGGTGTATATAATAGATCACTATTTAACTTACATTTACAGTGAAACAGCACTATTCAAAAGAGAGGTGGGTGACGTTACTACCACCCAGGATACACCATTCTTGTGCGAGGTTTTGAACTCAGGACAAAAGAGGATATTTGAAAAGATGGATGAATTATTACTGTCTTCTAAGTGATCAACAGGCAAGCCTTGATTTCCCTCCACCTAAAGTGTACCCCTTTTCTCTAATTTTGAATAATAAGCAATTATTGGGTTCATCGAGACTATAGACATATGAACATCACATGGGAGTGAGTGATCATCAGAATCGCCAGTAGAATGGAAGCCCTGATCTGCTTGACTTCCCTTCTTGGCCATGAGAGGGCACCCTTGCTCCATCAGCAAAGGAGCAACTACATTCAGCATGATGAAAGCAAGGATACAGAAATACCCAAGTCAGAGTGAATTCGTGTTGATTTGTATAGGTAGTTTTGTTAGCGCATCTGTCAGGGATGCTCCAAGATTCCCAAAGTCACACAGAGATACAGTTCAAGTCCAAGATTAAAAAGGAGAAAGCATCGTTTAAAGCAACTTCACATTTGAAATTTTTGTGGGTTTTTTTTTTTTTAGTTTCTTATTCCTCCACACCTTTGAAATGCCCTCTCCATGGTTTATGGCTACCCTTCTGCCAGCATAGTCCTCTCTCTCTTCTAGCGTTGTACTTATCAGGACAAATGGAAGAAAGAGTAGACGGAAGAATGCCCTGTTTTTTATATATTTATATATATAATTTATATATATATATATATAAAAACAGCTAAATTTCTGCCAGCACCTAAAGTGGATCATCCAAACCACCATAATGCTTTTTTAAAGTTTCTTTTACTGGCATCAATATTCACAAGGTGATGCTCAGCTGTTCTTCCTGTCCAACAGAAAGAAAGAAAGAATGCCACAATCTTTAAAGAGGCTGCCAATTCTTTTGTTAGTTATGGGAGACTCCCATCAAGTGTGATGTAAGGACCAGCCACATATTCACACCAGTTCAATAATAGGCTACAACATGGTACAGCTTTAAAAGAAAATGAGAGGGAAACATAAACATTTCCCTGCCCCCCGCCTCCCGAAATTAAAATTAAAAGTATGTACTGTATAAAAAAAAAAGCCGAGGGTGGTGAAATAGCTCTTTGCTTATCTTCAGTTATCAAAAGGGAAGGGGGTGTGGGTGTTTTTGTTTCTGATAAATTGCCTTGGACTGATTTCTCGTCCTAGTCCATGTCAGTAAGCTTTGGAAATCTGGGGAAGAAGGAGGGTACGGGAAGGAGGTAAGAAGTATTGTCTAAATCCTCCACAACGTATCTTTTTTTTAAAAGAGTCAAGCATTATAAAAACATCAACCAGCAACTACATCTTCTCAGAAGATGTTCAAGATTGGGGCCCTTCCAAGAACAGCCTGGAGCCAGGAACCATTGTCTGAACAGACCATCTCCTCCGGTCGGCTTCAGAGAGATACTGACTGGCTCCATAGCCTGATGCCAACCCAAAGGATGAAGTAGTGTGCCCTCCTTTTGAGAGAAATGTTTCTGTAGAGGTGGGGGGAGGGGTGCCTTGTATCCAAGGTCAGGTGGCAGCACAGAGGAGAATGGAGGCTTCCACCGTAAACGGTTCCCGGTTTGACAAGAAACCGTATCACAGCATTAACATCTAATGGGAGCTCTCGCTGCAAAAGCCAACTGAAAAGAAACCCTGGAAAAATGAAAAGGCTGCCCTCCAAGGGGTAACCGGAGGCTGCAGGAAGTTACTTGTTTTTTGCTGGAGAAGATTCTCTCTGTGGCGATGGAGGCAGTTGCCCACTCAGCTTCTGTGAGTCAAGCTCAGCTGCTCTTTGCAGAGCCACTTCCACCAGCAACTGGAAGCTGCTGAAGTCCTCTCCGAAGAGCTCAGGTGGTGTTGGAGGAGGCGTGTTGAAGAGTCCACTGGTGGGACTGGAGGCATCTGCCCGGGTGAGAAGAGCCAGCGTGTTGCCTGTTGCACTCAGCTGCGACTGCTTGGTATGGGATTCCAGCTCAATCCGCTGCAGCATGGATCGTTTCTCTAGGTCACCGGTCATCACAGTCAAGTTGCCAGCCAGTGGCCGAGAAGTCTGGCAGATCACAGGGGGGCACACAGACATGGAGAGGACCTTGGATGTAGTGGCTGCAGCAGCAGCAGTAGGCACCATCAAGAGTCCAGAACCTGCAGCAGCTCCACGGGAAAGTGCTACATCACTGGCTTTGGTGCCTCGGCGAGAAATGGTGAACTGGTTGGGGTCTTTGCCATCCTTTAGCAGCATATCAGGGAGAAGTCTGCGTCTGGCATTGATGAACCAATTGCAAATCTGGAAGAAATGTATCAAAAGGGTGGCATTAGATATACCTGAAGCTGGATAAAGACCCATGTGAACTCAAACCCCAAGGTCGTGGTGGTGCGGTGGCCTTTCTCGCTCAACTTTTTACCAGTAGAATCGATGCAAATACAGAGAAATTTAAGTAAACTATTTAACAGCCATAATTGAGAGAGAAGTTTAAAAATTAAGGGCAAGGGTTGAAAAAATTCAGTGGCACAGCATTGTTTTTCTTTCTTGCATAACAGCAGCCTTCTAAGGCAGACTAGACTGAGACAGAAATGCAAGATTTTTTACTATTATCTATTTATAAGAACAGATAAGTTAAAGCTTAATTCATTTTTGCCCTGAACCAATCCACATTTTTTCTGACATGCAACTACCATCACAGCTAGTGTGGCCTTCAGCTTAGAATATTTTGAAAGAGGAATTTATATTTACATGTAGTCCCCAATCAATCTCAGTCCAAAATCCCAGTTACTAAATGAAGCAGTCATAAGGCTGCCATTGTTAACAGAGAGTTATGAGTGGTTAAGTGGAGACAGTCCCGGGTGCAAGGGGGCAGGGTGACATGGGGGATGGGGGAGGTCCGTCTAGTTGATGGGATTCTGCAGCCATCCCTAGAAGCCTCAGCCACCAGGGCCAGCAGTGCAACACAAAGCAGGTGCATCCAGGAAGCCTCCATTCCATCTAGCCCAACAATGGTTAGGATTGCAAGAGTTCTGCAACCCCCCGCACTCACCTACGCACTTTTGCCCAATCTGCACAGCAACACTCAGTAGTGGCAGTATCACTGCTGGGGCTGAAGTAGAACCCAGGGCTGACAGAAGTCTCAGTCAGCTGCCACCATCTCCAGAGTCTACTTCAGGCCCAGTGCCACATCACTGCCACTGAGAAAAGCCATCCCAAGCACACAACACGACCAGCCATGCCAGCACCATTATGCAAAGCCTGTTCTCCCTGCCACCCTCCATTCCCCAAGCTCTGCTGCACCCTGCTGACCTTCGCTGCCTTAACCCATTCTCTAACCCATGCGCTCCATTCTTTCTCCAAGCCATCTATCCAGTTCTTACAATCCTCCAGAAACCTGGTCTTCCTCAAGTCTTGTGAGAGCTTACCCAGATCTCATGAGAACAGACTCACAATTTGAGGAAAAAATGGCACTCACAATTTGAGGAATGGTACTGCCAAGAACAGGGTTCCTGCTCTTCTCCGAACTGTGTACCTGTTCTCATGAGAACTGTGAAAGACCCGAAGGTTTCCAAAGGATCTTGAGAATGGGACATGCAGCTTAGAGAAGGAATGGTGAGCACAGCTTGGAGAACAGCACAACAGTCAGTGGGGCACAGCAAAGTTTGTGGAGTGCAGGGCGGTGAAAGCAAGTGGAACTTTGTGCTGGCATAAAACCTGCAAAGTGTCTGGAATTTGATCACATGAATGTGGATGCACTACAGTGGCCATAAATAAGTTCTGTTTTTCAGCACTATTACAATTTCAAACAGCCACTGAACAAATGGTCATATGTCAAGGACTACCTGTATATGAAGTAACTAACTTAACTATATTCATGCATTTTTAAATTAAAAGTAAATACTTTTTTCCAATGCTATCTACCTGTATACTAATATAACAATGTCCTTTCTCTCAAGCATATGTTCTCTCCACTCTGCCAATCTACTCTGGGCAGGACTACCCAAAAATCCATTTCAAAACATCACAGTGACACTGGTCAACTATCACCAAGTAATTAACTTTCCCAATTTCATACACATTATTCTCCCTTTAATCTCATCCCCAAAAAGATATTGCTTCTAAACTTTTTCCAAGATCCTTAAAAAAGTGGCAAAGAAAATTGAAATGCACATATTGAAAACAGGGATATATATATTAAAAACTCCCTCATTTAAAAAAAAAAACTAACGATTACCATTTACAAATTATTTTGCATCCAAGAAAGCTTTAAGAACTCTGAACATACTGTTGTGATTCCTTGCCAACATATAGAAGTTTTGCAAAAGAAAATAGAAAATACTTCCATTCAGGTGAAGCTCAGAATAGAAATTAACTTTATGATTGTAACACTATGATTACAAGACAAACAATGCAGATTTGAAAACATTCTGCATTCCTTCCACCTGTTTTTACTTTGAGGGGGAAGAATAAGGCTATTCAGTTTGTCATTTGAATTTCTCTTTTTCTGTGTTACAAGCTGGGATTTGCCCAGCCAGCACAGGGTAAAAAGCACAGAAGATTTCGTCCAAGATTCCTGGCATACCTTCTCTTACAGCAGATATGTTGAAAAGTGAATAAAATGTATGTTGATTGTTTCCTTTGTATAGGCCAGAGCATCCTAGCTTATGATCACACACCTTCAAAGTTTCAGTCTACTTCTTTTCAGTCCTAATTTGGCAACTTATTTATTACTTTCAACCAAAGGCTGGCTTTGTAAAAACAAAAACTTTTGCTTCATACAATTTATCTACAAAGAGATGATCATTCCTTAATTGGTTCGAGATCAAAGGAATCTGTAAGGCAATTCTTTTGTTCAATGGTAAAGCCTTCTTCAAATTAAACTCAATGCCAGGTGACTCATGGATACATCTAAGTTATTTGCAGGTGGTCCACTCTGCTTCCAGGTTATTTTTCTACCTAGCCAATTTTGACAACAGCCTTTGCATTTCTTGGGAAAGGTATGTCTGCCTTATTAAGATTTTGAGATCAGCCAATGTCAGCTTGCTGTGAAAGACTACAGAAATTAGGGAGTTGATTTTGGAAGAAGGGATACATTAGAATTATATGCAATTGTATATGGTGTGCAAAGTGTAAATAGTGAAGTTTTTTAACAGAATTTATGTTCATCAAGTGCAACTAAATCTGAAGTAATTCAGGACTGATAAAACATGCAGTTGATTACAGAATGCATAAGTTGTGACATAACTTCAGATGGGGTGATAGACCCCAATTTAGATATTTTAAATGGCGACTATACAAATATAGCAAAGAATCTGGCTACCAATCGCTATTAGTAAGCACAGCGACCAAAACTGCATCTTGCATATTATAAATAGCAGATGCTAGGTAGGGATAATGAAAAGAGTGCTACTATCTTCCAGTCCAGAACTATGAACTTCCTGAAGACATATTACTGGCCACTGTGGGACACAGAATACTTACGACTGGTATAACATGTACAAGATCCACTAAGATAATCCTGTTCTTATGAGCAAAGCCCAATTTTCACTTGACAGAAAGAGTACCAGACTATAAAACTATGACTGTCTCTAGTTAGAACCAAGTTTATTCTTGCCAAACTGTATAGACCAGAATAGTTCTTATTCTAGCATAGAATACAAATGCTGCTAGCTAGAATATTTATACCCGCTCACAGCTTATTTTTGTATATTCTGTGTCCTATGTAAGACCACTTATTCCCCAAGACAGGTGCCCCCTCGTGCAATGAGATCTCCATACCCCAAATTCTCAAGGAGATTGATTGAGGAAGCCTACAGATGTCATGTTCTTGATGTCACGGTCCTGGATGGTTTTCCTCCCAAGAGAGTAATTTCATGCAAATAAAAGCAATTTAAATTATTGCAGGGAGAGAAAAAAGGATTAAAATATGCTAACTGGCTGATATATATTAATGGTGTTATTTTCTAGAAGACTTCAACATTATTCATCATATTTTTTATCCAGGTCATCAATGTGACTCTAAATTTGTTCCCTGAAGTTTTTTTTTAAGTTCTTACAACAGGAAGGAAGGAAGACGGCAGGGTACAAAGTAAAGCAAGTTTCTAGATCTTCTTACTTTGCCTCAACCTCATAGCCCTGTTGATGGTTCCACTGGCAAAACATACAGAATCTTGTTATACATTTGAGCGGAGTCCTTTCTCATGTCGAGTTTGTTGTACTGGCTACATACTAGTTGCATTCGGAGTCTACTTATATGAGGCACCACATTGATTTTGTGTTTATAAATATATATAAATATAGTATATATTTATATATACTGTTTCAGTATATACAGGTCTCAGTGTATTTCACCCCTCAAAACTTTCACATCATAGAATTCTGAGCCACCTGAGTATCAACCAATGGCAGATGGCAGCACATCAATCCATTAAACACATCCAGTAAATTAGTGGCAGTAAATTAATAAAATTGCCAAGACTCTCCAGAAGCAACACTGAAACACAAATACCCCCTCCCCTGTGAGATGAAAAATTAAGTTTTCAGACTGCTTCTTTCATAGTCATTAATATTTCCAATATGAACAGTGGACATTTTCTGAGTTGCTTCTGCAAAAAAATATCAGAAAATATTCAAAAGGAGTCAAGAGGAAAAACTAGGCTAAATACAGAATATCAGCCCACCAAATTAAAGGTCATTTTTTAAAAACTTTCCCCAACTTGTCACTCTCCAAATGTATTGGGACTTTGACTCCCAGGCTGCAAATATAAAAAGACATGGTATCATTTATATGATAATTGTTATGATTTTCTATTTCTTCCAATACACTAAACCTACCATGGTACAGGCGAAGCTTTGTACTGCCAAAGCTATTTCAAATTTGAACAAGCTCGTACAAAATCCTACAGAATATTTGCTTACAGTGATGAACCAGCAATAAACTTGAACAGCAGAATAATGCACAATTGCATCCTTGGAAAAGAGCAAGGATATTTCAATCTAACCAGTTAGTGTTATTATAGATCAATTACCAAAAGATCAGCAGGAATTCCTATGTAATGCTATAAGAAGTGAATATACAGAATCTTGGGAGGCAGAGTGTAGTTATACAATTTGTTTCATACATACATTAGGGTGCCATACAAATTTTTCTACTATCGAAAGTGCAATGGAAATGTATGCATACTTCAAAGAAAACAATTATGGAAATATAAATCAAGCAGATTGACTTATCTTTTTCAAATCAACAGTGCTGAAAAATGTTCCCTCAAGGGCACATGTTACCACAAAATTCCCTTTCACCTTTTGTATCATTATATTATGCAGCTGCAAAGACATAAACTTCCAAAACTATGCAGTTTTGAAAATAAACTGGTCATTCTGAGTTTCCAGGTTCATGGCTTGTCAAACACTGTGCCTCTCCGCTATTCACTGAAACAGGGTTCCCCCACCCTTTTCAGGCTTTTCCACCAGGAATCCAATTATTAAAATATTCTACTTCTTAAAACAAAAGTTCCTCTTTTTGCCCAGAAACTTTTTAAAAAGACTTCTTTATTAATAGCAGAAAGATGCTTTGCTCATATAAACTTCATTCTAATTCATTTTAAAGCATGCACAGCCTAGCAAAAATGGCCAAAATACTCAAAATAAGACATTGGCTGTCACCTTAATTCTTCTATATTTCAAATAAGTGGTTATGTGCCACAGACTTTATGGTAACAAAGTATGAGCTCTCTTCCTAGGTCCCTCTTTCTTTATTGCCAAAAAGCCAGCAATAGTCATCAGCTCGCTATGGTTGATTTCTCTCCCATCAACTTTGTATACACACACACAACACACACAAAACAGAGAAATAACATTTGTTTAATCTCAATCTTAAAAAATGATTTTAGAGAAATTGGGACATTACCATACTGTATACACACCCTTAAGATTCCCATCTAGTAAATGTGCTGGAAATACATTTTACGGAATTCCCAACTATCAGCCATTTTTCCTCAGCATGCTGGGAGTTGTAGCCAAACACATCTGGAAGACAGATTTTTTTTTTAAAGAGGGAAATTCCTCTCTTATTTTTCTTTTAAACCTCTATGTAGATGGAAGGAGACTTTTTTAAAATCTGAAATCTATATTCCTATAAATGTTGACTCTTGAGATATCTTACTTAAGAGACAATAAAGTACCAACATCTGGTAGATGAGAGAGAGGGAGAGGGAGAAAGATCCAGTTATGCTACTTTTAGAATTACAAAAAGTGACCTTGACTATCTTAATAGTTTGCAGCAAGCAAAAACTCTTTTTCTGCCTACAAGAAAGAGCTGAAACTTGTTATCAGAGTATCTGTACTCCCAGCAAGCTAAGCAGAACAGAGTAAGCATTCTTCTGCAGTTAGATCTAGGCTGACAGTGTGCTGGACTTGGACCGTGGGGAGAGATGGGAACGAACTGTCAAAGGAAGCTCAAAACATCCCAAGAATGCTACTGGCTCCTCAGCAACCCAAGTGATCCCTGTCATATGGGAAAAGCTAGTTGTCTTAAGTCTCAAAGACAATGAAATACCAAGTTGCTCAGAAACAAAATTAATTAAAACGCACACAAGAACTAGGATGAGCCTCTGAGTTCTGCATTACCCTTGTGTGTTCTTATAACATTGTGCTCTTCTTTAGCTATCTTGGAAATGGTTGACTGTAAATTCCTTGGAATAATAGTCTTTATTATTTTTTTCCTAGCTCACCAAGCAGCATAAACCATTACTGCTGTTGCTATACTAGTTTAGTCTAGAACAGTGGTTCCCAAAGTGGGTGTACCGCCCCCTGGGGGGCGGTGGGATGCCTTGGGGGGACGCTAAGAGGCGGCAAGGGGGCATTCGAGGCGCTGGCCCCGCAGGCTCACTGACTGCTGGCCACGCAGCCCATTGACTGTTTCATCGTTCCGTAGTCGGTGCCTTGAATGCGGAACCCGCGCGCAGTGAGCCTTGCCAAGCTTGTGGGGGAGAGGTGGGAGGTGGCGGAAAGCGAGTGCCTTAGCTTGCAGGCTGCCCTCTCTGGTGGAAGTGGAGGAGGCGGGCCAGAAGGCGCGAAAGCAAAACCCTCCCAAGGCGTGCAGTGGAAGGGGTGGGTGGTCCGGTGTTAGGGCCCCCTTCCCCGGAGGAGAACAAGGGAGCGTGCAGCGCCCGCCCAGCCTCCGCCTCTCCAGCCAGCCGGACTTGCGCGTAGGATGCAAGTGGGTGCAGCTGTCACTCTCCAAGGTATGTGGCTCGGTTTGGTTCGGCTCTATGTGGCCATCCCGGACCTAGAACGTAGCCTACCTGTGCAGCCCAGTTCTTCCGACCGAGCCCTGCGCTTGCTTGCTTAGTTTCCAAGCGATCGTTCCCTCCGCCTCCGCCAGTCTGGGCTGCTTCCGCATGCCTTCCTCCTCCTGGGCGGAGCGTAAAGATAGGTGGAACACTTCCCCAAAGTTGGGAGTCTCTGAGCGTGTGCAAAGTACCTCCCCTTGCTTGGCCCAATGGAAGTGAACCTTGGGTTGAAGCAAAGAGGGTGAAGTCGACCACATCACTGCCGCGGGGAGATTGGCATTGCAAAATCGGATGCCAAAGAAAGAACTGGGGCAGGGGGCTGGAGAAGGGGCAGAGGGGCAGCTGCATTAAGGAGCAGGAAGATCTTAGCCATGGTTTATTGACTAAGCCGAAATCAAACAGCATGCTAAACTCTAAACCAAAATGGCTGGGTTGACAACTTGTGTGGACTTCAATTCCCACTCTAGCTTTGCTCTACTTTCCGAAAGTGCCGCCACTGTCGCTTTCTTTCTTTCTTTCTTTCTTTCTTTTTCTTTCTTTCTTTCTTTTTCTTTCCTTTCTTTCTTTCCGTCCATCCATCCATCCATACAAACATACATACATACATACAAAAGGTTGCCTGTATATCTGCCTGCCTTCCTGCCTACCTACCTACCTGCCTTTCTGTCTACCTACCTATCTATCTACCGATATAGTTCTATCTATCCATCCATCCATCCAAAATATCTGTGTCTGCCTTCCTGCCTACCTACCTGCCCGCCTACCTGTCTTTCTACCTACCTGCCTACCAATATAGATCTGTCTATCTACCTCCATACCTATCTACCAATCTACTTACCTACCTACCTACCCATACATTCATCCAAAAGGTCTGCCTGCCTGCCTACCTACCTATCTACCAATCTATCTACCTACCTACATACCTGTCTCTCTCTGTCTCTATCCATCCATCCATCCATGTTCTAAGCGTCAGCCCCACAGGCACATTGGGAAAGTAGAGCAAAGCCAGTCTGGTAGAGAGGGAGCGGGGAGGAGAGAGAGAGAGAGATTACATCAGATTGAAATGAGGCCTAGTTTAGACTGAGGCCCTTCTCCACATTGAAACATCTTTGCCAGCACACTGAAACATAATTGGCTTCAATTAAAGGTTTTGTGGATGAAACATGGTCAAGACTATCAGGAAGCTCTCACATTTTGTTGAGGTTTTAAACAGGATCCATTGGACCAGATCTCCACCCTAAAAATTACTTTTCCCCAATGTATTACAGTGCCAATTCTGAAGAAGGCAAAACCAAAACGTACTGGTAAATTACAAGGAGAAACACACACACACCCTTCTAACCCTGCTGGAGCAGGTGATTGGATAGAATAGCTATCTCATTATCTTTTTCCTCCTCCTTCTTTATTTCTTTTTCTTTCTGTCCCTTCCTTCCATCCCCCCTTTCTTTGTCCCTTTTTCTTTCCCTTTTCTCTTTTTTTACTTCCTTCGCTCTCTCTTTTTTCTCTCTCTCTTTCCCTCTCTCAGACTCACCCCATTGACTTGACTTGCTTGGGCAGGTCCCTCCAGTGCAGTGGGCTCAATGGGGTGGACCTATGGGGCCGGAACCTAGAACGCAGCAGTGGCGGCATGTTTGAAAAGTAGAGCAAAGCCAGAGGTCAGTAATTTTTGCTGCAAAGAATCACAAAAGCTTCTAGGTTGTGCACAAGAAGGGACACAGATGTCAATGCAATTCAGCAACATAAAGAGATACAAAAAAAACAAATCAACAAGAATCAGCAAAGCATCTCTGATTATATTTTATTCACTATTAGAATCTAATCAGAGATGCTTTGTCGATTCTAGTCCAATGACCTGCTCCAGCAGGGTTAGAAGAGAGAGTGTGTATATGTGTGTGCATGGCTGTCAAAACTCCAAAAACAGGTCAAGTATTTCTGGTAAGGCCAGTCATAAATTAGAACACTTGCTAAACAACCAGCCATTAAGTGAGGACTACTTGTTTGCCGGTCACCTGGCCATGCCCACCCAGTCACATGACCACCAAACCACACCTAGTCATGTGACCAGCAAGCCATGCCAGCCAGCAAGTCACGACCAGCAAGCCACACCCACCCAGTCACATGACCAGCAATCCATGCCCACCCAGTCATATGACCGGCAAGCCACACCCTCAAATTAGGCCACGCCCACAGAAATTTGAATCCCACCCATGGGTGGGGGGCACCAAGGATAAGTTTGTAGCGCCAAGGGGGCGGTGGACTGAAAAAGTTTGGGAACCAATGGTCTAGAATAATACAAGTTAAACATCCTAGTTCTTGCTTATCAAGAGCCTCGATGGCTCAGTGGTTAGGGTGCAGTACTGCAAGCTACTTCTGCTGCAGCCAGCTGCTTGCAATTTGGCAGATCGAATCTCCCCAGGCTCAAGATTGACACAGCCTTCCATTCTTCCAAGGTGGGTAAAATGAGGACCCAGATTGTTGGGGGCAATATGCTGACTTTGTAAACCACTTAGAGGGGGCTGTAAAGCACTATAAAGCGGTGTAAGTGCTATTGCTATTCTGCTAAAAATTAAGAATTTGGAAATACAATTGGCATAAGTGTAACATAACTTATCTTTTATCTTTGCTTTTATGTATTTGTCATTTTGTTTTGTTTTATTTTAGTTTGACTATCTTGTATATGATTTTATGACTTTTTATCTGCAAACTGCCCAGAGTTACTTAGATAGTGAGATGGGTGGTGGCTAAATTTGATAAATAAATAGTTCAAATGTTGCCTGTTTTTAAAGACTCCAATATGAACTATACATCACAAAATAGCTAATTTGGCCATAATTGCACATTACTTTAAGATGTGATTTAACCATGGTGTATGTAATTTGTGACCATATAATAAATTTGCCATGAAATATAAATTGTAAAATTCAATAGTGGACTTTACACATTTGGTATAATCAAAGCCAAATAAACCAAATTATAGCCTTATATATACTTAAGCCAGTTCCACTTTTGTTTGTTTGCAATCCCAATGTATCTTTTTCGTAAAGTGAAAGAACTAGAATGAGAAAGCAAATGAAGCATTTTAATCTGTGTGGCTCCATCAAATAATTGTCAGTGACTGCACTGAGTTGAAAGGTGTCCAGAAACTTCAAAGGGGACAAAATACACTTGCCAAAGGATTGAATGAGTTGGGGATAACATTATACTCTATAGGGAGATTTCTCTGATTGACGAGAGCTTGGAAGGTACAATTGAAGATATTGGTTTTAACCTCTGAAGGTCTCTACAGTTTAGGGCCTGACTGACTGACTGACAGGTTCTCCTATCTTACTATGCATCTGTCCAGATTTCAGGGGCTATTCTTGAGGCATGAAGGAGCAATCTTACCACTCTATCACTCCCAATCTTTGGAATGCACTCCCTTAAGGAGTTTCACTTAGCCTCCTACTTTCTCTTTTCAAGAAAGGAGACTGAACCAATCTGTTCAGCAACACTTAAGCTGGTTTGAGGGTTTTAGCTCAATTTATTTCCTCCTTTAGCCATGTTGGTCCCTTACAATAGAAAAGCGGGTATAAATTAGAGTTCTGCCATCTCACCTGGAATTCAAAATGATAATATGTTTATTGAACCTGAATTCTGAATTCACTGTTGAAGAATCCTAAATTTGCTCACAATAGAATTATAACTCCTGTCCCTCTTGCCCAATCCTCACTATACCTCAGAATCTACTCTACAGTGTTTTATGACAGAAATTTAATTGGACAGTGGGGCAGGGGGGAGGGGGGGTTGAGAAAGAGTAGAAATTTCCCTCTTCTTCCTCCATCAATGAAAACCTGCTGTCCCACACCATTAGAATCTGATCAGAGAAAGAAAACTGCTACTGTCCACTCCAATCTGGAAAATATAACAATTACTGAATTGGAGCATTAAAAAGTAAGTAAAGTAAGTATTCTTGCAGCAACTCTTGATTCTGAACCAGCCAAGTACAAAAGTAGACCAAGGATCATCTGAAAATTCCAGGTCTGGCCGCCCAGTACGCTCCCACAGGGTTGCCCTCCTTGGGGTACCGCCGCCTGGCCGTTGTCGGTTGACGGCCCCGAGGGTTCGGGCTTTCTCTGTGGGAGCCCCCTCCCTATGGAATGATCTCCCCCCGGAGATACGGGCTATGACGGATATTCTGACCTTCCGGCGCGCAGTGAAAACCCTATTTTTTAAACAGGCTGGCCTGGCCCAGTAACTGTATTTTGGTTTTAACTTAATTTTAATTGGGGTTTTATTAGCTTTTAACTTTTAACTGAATTCTTGGGATAGACAGCCGGATCAATTTGGTTTAATTTATTTTAATTGTATTTATTGGGTATTTATTGTATGTTTTTAGTAGGCTGTACACCGCCCCGAGTCCCTTTTTGGGAGAGGGAGCGGTATAAAAGTTTAATTAAATAAATAAATAAATAAGAAGTTTTTTTAAAAACCCAACTCTTGGAAGAAGGCAATGACAAACTACTTCTGTACTGTCGCCAACAAATCTACATGGATGCATTCACATAACCATTAGGCAGCAATATTAATTTTGAGCAGTCTCTATTTTGTTGGATCAAACCAATGTTCATTCATGAGGCATCAAGATACTTTTCCCCAGTGCAAATCCAGAAAATTAAATATCTGAAAAAAATTGTCTTTATAATTTCCAAGGCTTGTGCTCAGAGTTTAGATGTACTTCTTTAGCTTTGTTTTTGAAAAGCTGTACCACAGCTGGGAAATTTTAATTGTATACTTATTATGTTGCCAGCTCACACCTATCCTACAAGATAGAGCTCATGACTACTTATCCTCATATTACTGGATTGAATCCACCATAGTATTTGCTATTTATTATGAAGTTGGCCAACTCTTTGAAAACAACCTTAGGACAGCCTCAAAAGGGCCTCATTCAAGAAACTTCCATTTAATTTGAGGTTTGTTTTGTAGAGAATGAAGAGAAGGAGGCAAGTTTTTAGGAAAAAAAACCAACTAAATTCAGATCAGATATTCAGAGTCTGTCACTGCCTGTTATTTCAGCTGAAATTGCTTGCATCTATACTGAATTTCTATATTGGCATTCTCCCTGAATTTCTAAGTTGCGTACCTCCTCCCCTGTGTAACTAGACACAGGAGAAAAAATTAACATCAGGAAATAAAATGAATTATCTTTGGGCCCACTGGTTCCCAGAACTCAGCCAACAATTTATTTAGGGTAGAGGTCTCAAACTTGGCAATTTTAAGACTTATGGACTTCAAGCTGGCTGGAGAATTCTGGGAGTTGAAGTCCACAAGTCTTAAAGCTGCCAAGTTTCTGGACTTCTGATTTAGGGTCACATTCTGCTACCTTAAATCTCAGGCACAATGCAATTGAAAGAGGAGAAAAGGAAGAGTACAAGCAAAACGCCAGCCATTTAAAAGTGCAAGGCTGCCATTGTATTTGGTTGAATTCTATCCTGATACCAAGGCGTGAAAGCCAGGCCTGCACTGAAGGCCATACACTGGAAACTGGGAGACTCTGAGTGACAGACTCGCCATAATCATGAACCTCAGCTGACTTTGGGCCAATCCCTCAGTCCTGGGGAGAAGGTAATAACAAACTGCTTCCAAAAAAAATATTGGCCAAGAAAAGTGCATGCATCTGTCCAAGCAGTTACCAGCAGTCAAGACTGATTTGAAAGCACACAAAAAGTAAAGCACTGCTTCAGATGTGAAGAAAAAATTGTGGTTCAGAGCTTGCAAAGTGAACGCAACCAGCACTTTTCTACAATTCTTTAAAGCAGACACCCTTTGTCATGGATTGCCTATCTGCTCTCTGCAGCTGCCACACAGCTCCACACGTTGCAGGCAGGTACTACGTTCACACTCCTGTATACTCAATAGCACCCTTTTTGTCTTCAAAACTGAAACACTGAAAGTTTTAATTAATATGGCTGTGGATGGCTAAATCACACCTTAAATACAGGTAGTGCTCAACTTACAACAGTTCATTTAGTAATGGTTCAAAGTTACAATGGCACTGAAAAAAGTGAATTGTGATCATTTTTCACACTTATGACCATTGGCACATGGTTTACATTCGGATGCTTCACAACTGACCCCCTTTTATGACACTCAGTGTCCCAGGGTCATGTGATCCTCTTTTGCAAGGGGAAATCAGATTCACTTAACAACCATATTACTAATTTAAGAACTGCAGTGATTCACTTAGCAAATGTGGCAAGAAAAGTCAAAACTCACTTAACAAGTTTCTCACTTAGCAACAGAAATGTTGGGCTCAATTGAAGTAGTAAGCTGAAGATCACCTGTAGTTAGGCATAAAATAAAATCTGCTTATCTAGTTCCAGACATTTCTTGTAATTATTTGCTGGTCAGAAAAAAAATCCCATCACAGACATCTACTCTCCTCACTACTTTGCATTCACAAAGATCATAAGACGACATTTTTAAAGGCAACATGAAGACAGTTTAACTTCTCCTGGACTAGTATAGGATCTGTGATAGTGCCACTGAAATCCTAACCCGGGTTAAAGAATAAACACATCTTATATACTAGATCTAGATGTGTGCTTGAAATATCCCACCTCATGGAAAATTGGGCCTCCAGTGTTTGATGATTTAATGAGTCACTGAATAGTTTGGTGGTAAAAGCTATATTTGGAAATATCACTGAATACTCAGCCACATTCTATATTAGCTTCTGATCACAACTAGTGTACTACAAGCATAGGACTGGAGTTAATTCCACCAGTGTCATTATGACCTTAGAACAGGGTTACTTAATTAATCTTGGATATTCTATCATCCAAATTATAAATTCATTACTAACACCATCTTTAGATTTCTTTTGGATAACAAACTAGTAAATTCAATGAGGTACCTATTAAGTATTAGACCTAAGCACAACTATTATGACACTTGCTTCTCTTCTAACATTTATATCGTAAAGTAGTTCTCTTCTGTTTTAATTAGGAAAGATCAAACCGGACAAAGAACACGTTTCAGGACATAGCAAACATTAAAGAGGCAGAAAAATATTACTTTTGTCCTTCAGAACACACAAAATATAGGGGTTTTTCAGATCCAATGTCAACAATAAGAAGCTGTGACCCTTTTAAGGAAGAAAGCAGGGCAAAAATTTGTATGGAAATTCTGAAGTTTAATTTTTAGTGTAAAACTCGGTAAATAGAAGCCAACTAGTCTGTGTCAGGGATCTGAAAGCATAAAACTCAGCTCTTATTTAACAACTTTTCCATTTTGCCAATTTTCTCCTCATCCCCACCAATCTCCCCCCCGCTTTAATTTCAGAGCCACCTTCTGGGAAAACCTATATACCAAGTTTCTTACTTGTAGAACAGAGAGGCTTGTCTGTCCTGAAAGGCTGAGTTTCTCTTGCTCTGAAGGGTATGCATTGAACCGATGTTCATACAGCCATTCCCGCAGGATCTTGACAGACTCTTTGGGGAGATTGCCCCTTCGTTTCCTCTTGCCAAGCTGGGATGGGTCCTGAGAAAGGCTCCCATCATCTTCCCCAAAGTCACTGTCGGACATTGTGGAACTGTTGGCAGATCTCTCTTGATTCAAACCTGAAAGCATCAGAATTGTTATGTTAAATGCAACAATTTGCCATCCTTCTGGGACCAGTTTCTGCAGAAGCAGGGAGCAAAGGGGTAGAGGGTGTATTTAATTTCATATGCTTTTCTGGACAATCGTGTGTTCTCATATATTAGGATATAAAACCTCATATCAATGATGTCAGGGAACCATTAGGCATATCGTGAGTAGATCTATCCTGTCGCTCTATCACACACAGAATGCTTTGTGTTCCTCAGTTCTGAAATACTAGAATCTCACCTTCTCTGTAATGCAGAACACCCTTAAGAGGCAGTAGCAGCAATTAGTTTGCTTAGAAATTAAAAGCTCTATAGCACATTGATAACTTTCCCCTCCAAATATTGCCCATTTCTTTTACAACAAACTTTTGACACAGCTAGCCATCCAGTGCAATGGGTTCCTTTATGACAGGCTTCAGGAAAGAGAATTTAGCCCCCCAAGAGTTTTCTCCCCCATTTGTCTGTGTGTATCTCTGGAGTTGCTGTATAGAACTAAAATGCATTCATTAAAACATTTTAAAGAAAGATAAACAGCCCCACTGGAGTTTTTAGTGCTTGTCAAACAGTGATGAAACCATCAACCGAATGTTAAGATATTTTAAAGGGCGCATTGCTTTGGGAGGATGTTGAAGGCTGAACACATTCTGTTCTTAAAAGTTTCTTTCCTTAAGTACAGATTGTTACATTTACCAGCATTTTCTACCACTTCAAAAGGAAAAAAAAGGGAGGAAAGTAAAAAAAAAAAAAAAAAAAGGGGGGGGGGAGGGAAGGACAGAAAGAAACCTAAAATGGTCCACAGAGACAATCGACTTTCAGTTTGGTCAAGGCTGGCTTCTTACTGCCTTTTTCCAAACATGTGGTCGAGTATATTTGGAGCAAGGCATTCAAAGAGCAACAAGGACCCACACCCAGAAAGAGGGTATACAAACAGCAGACAAATTCAAGTCCATTGAAATGCAAACCCGATTCCCTCTCGCTCTTTCTCTCCTCCCGCCCCCCACCCCAAGAGAAAATGGCAAGACTTTGTGCCTAATTAAAAAAGCAAATGGTTCCTCGTCCGATTCCTGCAGGCAACCGAGCGCCACGGGGCTTAGAGGAGTGGCTGGGTACGTGAGGGAGGCATTCTCCCTTCTGTTTTAAGTCTGTAACTCATCAGGGATGGAGGAGGAGGAGGTGCCTTTTCTTTTCTTTTTTTTTTCGCTGCCGTTTCCTCCTAGCCGTGAGCTACTCCACCAGCAGCTGCACATGGGAACGGCACAATCCAACCCACAGGAGGGAGAGAGAGGAAAAAGCGCGCGGGAGGGGGGGAACCATTCAAAAATACAAACAATACAGGAAGGACAGGAGACTCGGGTCGAAAGCCTTGTTTTGTTTTTCCTATCGGCTTAAATTTCCGCCAAACCGCCTACTTTCAACCAAAAACAAAACAAACCAGGACAACCCACCAATACCAAAAGCCAGCAGAAAGGAAGTTGAAACGGCAACAAGCGGCAGCCGCCGTGTCCATTCCTACACAAAGGGAATGCCATTGAAACCAGCCCGACGAGGGGCGGAAAGGAACTGGGGGGGGGGAGGTGATCCCGATAACATTTTTTTTCCTTCCGTTTGAATTCAAGATGTCAGAAGTTTGCTCCAGAGCAAGAAGCGCGCACGCTTTCCTTTTTTTTTTTTTTTTACTTTTTGCAAACGCGATTGAACTCCCCCGGATTTCGCGCAGCGGCAGTGGCTCGAGCAAGGATTAGGCGCAGGAGTTTCCGAAAGGGCCAAAGAAAAGTTAAAGTGGAATGCAAAGATAACCTCGCTTCAGCCCTCCCACCTCCCCTCCCCATCCCTTTCTTTAAATCCCTACCCGTCTCTCCACGCACGCACAAAACCGGGACTCCATGTTTTCTGCCTGTTACATCGCGGCTCTTACCCCCAACTCTCCTCCGAAACCCTTCCATGGAGGGATCGAGGGGCAAGGCTGGGGGTGAGTCGAGACCTTCCCCTCCCGGATGAAAAGGGTTCCCGGGCCCCCGGACTGAAAGCGAAGAACGGACTGAGGAAGGCGCATACAAAAAAAGTTTCCTTCGGTGTCTCTTGCCCTGAGTGACAGATGCCGAGACAGAGTTCTCTTTGTTCCAAAAGAAACAGGAACTTGCACCCCCTCCTCTCCCCCCCCGCACGCGTTACCCCGGTTTTCACACCAAACGCATCTCTCCTCCTCAGCTGTCATTTCTTAAAAAGCTGGACAAATCAGCAAGGGGGAAAGGGGGCGAGGACAAATTTTGTAGAAAAATAAAATTATATCCCCCAACTCGTGATTTGGGAGGGAGCAAAAAACGAATTTTATTGGGGGGGGGGAGAAGGAGGAGGAGTTTGCCAAAGAGAAAATTGGGAAAGTTGCCATTTTGGGATTGGGGGGAAAAGAAAAACACGTAAAAGTCCAAGAAAAAGAACCTCTGAAAGTTATTTTAAAGCAAGCAATGAGGTTCCGGTGGTCGCAGAGTCCTGCCTTTGTTCCGGCGTGGAGAAAGTTGGACCTGCTTTTTTGCTTTTTCTCCTTCATCGTTGGGACTCAACGGGACCGAACAAAAGAGTCCCTTCCTCGCTCCCTCGCCCCCCGGCACAGTTGAGTGCTTGGAAGGCATTTTTCCGTCGCCCTCCTCCTCCCTCGTGCTTTTCCAATCTCTGCTGCTTCCCCAGCGCCACTTTTGGCAAAGTTGGGCAGCTTTTGCAAGCGGCGGAGACAGTCGCGCACACAAAAACACACCCGGTCTCTCCAGGAGGTGCTCCATTCTCTACGCCCACACGCACGCGAAACTTTTCTCTCCCCCCCCCCCCCCCGCGTGCTTTTTACAAAACAGAAACGGGTTTGCACGCCCCCGACTCTCTGCCGGTGTTTTCAGCCTGCAAAGCGCTCCCTGCAAGCTTTGGCGATCCAAACTAAAATTGGTTTCCTCCAGTCAAAAGGAGATAGCGTTTAAAACCCTCCCACCAACGCTCCAGAAACTTCCCTCCCGGCCACTTACTTTTCCTCGACGGTTTCATTTTCTGCCTTGCGCTGCTTCCCACTCCCGCCGCCCCCGTCCCCTCCTGGCCGCGTTCCCGGCAGGGTTTGTCTCGGAAGCCTCGGCCGTGGCGAACACTAGTTGCTAATGCTGCTGGATCCTGGCCGGCCGAGGAGATGGGACTTCTTTGTGTGCGCGCAGGCCGTTCAAGAGGAGGGGTCTCAGGGCTGTTAGATGTGCCTTTAATACCTAACCTGCTATACGGTCTGACAGCTCAGCCTGGAAACTACCTCTCCGGCTGACGTCAGCTCGCTTCTTCCAGTGACTGCTCGGCTCCGCGCATCCAGAGTGCAGCGCGGGGGCAGCCCGTTTAGAGGAGGGCGCGGGTCTCCTCCCCCCTCCCAAGATAATCGGGAAGGCGGGGGAGGGGGCGCAGGCGGAAGGTGGGACTCGGCAAGGCAGAAACAAAAACAGAAGCTACAAGTCCTGAAGAAGGAGGTGCCAGTTGCACGCCTGAAAAACTTTTGATTGAAAAACAAAGTTTGCATTTGAAACACGCACGCACGGACGGACGGGACGGACGGACGAATGGACCTCTCCGCTTGCTTTTCGAGAACGAATTTGCGCAGGGGAGGATTGCAGATCAAAAACCAATCACGAAACCCCCACGAAATGAAAAAGAAAAGAAAATTCGCCTGAAAGTTTCCTTGCATTGCCAAGTCTTTTTAAAAACTGATCTTGCTTCATTGTGTGTAAGATCTAACTTCCCATCCTGTTCTCCAAAACTGAAGTTCTGTGCAGAACCCCACTAAAGAGACACACTGAACAACATTTTAGCCTAGCAGTGATAAATAATGGCAAAATGAATGGAACAAACTGAAATAAATGTATAAAGGAATATTGCACAGAGGGGATTTTAAAATTCTCATTAAGATGAAATCCCAAATCAAAAAGCTAGAACAGCAACAGCAGCACTGGAAAACTACAAATCTTGCCCATAGTCACAAGTTCATTCTTATGAATGCATTAAAAAATAAGTCCCAGTAAACTTGATAGCGCTGTACAGATTGACTTACAACAGTTTATTTAGTGACTTGAAGTTACAATAGCACTGAAAAAAAAATACTTAGGTCTTGTTTTCACACTTATGACGGTTGCAGCACCCCATAGTCACGTGTTCAAAATTAAGACATTTGGCAACAGACTAATGGGCTGTGGTGTGCCAGGGTCATATGATCATATTTTGTGACCTTCTAACAAGCAAAGTCTATGAAAAGTCACTTAACAACCTGTTACAAACTTAGCAGCTGCAATGATTCACTTAAAACTAGCAAGAAAGATTATAAACTATGGCAAAATGCACTTACATGTCTCACATAGCAACAGAAAATCTTGGGCTCAGTTGTGGTCATAAGTTCAGGACTACCTATATTTACACTACCATAATTTTGAGACTGCAGCTTTAAGTGCTGCTAACATTTCTGTACTAGATTAAGGAGACTTTGTATGAATCAAATAAAGAAATTAAAATTTTATGAGATCAGTCCTATAGTTCTCTGCTTTTAACAAAATATTCAAGCAATACAATATTCCAATGAGATCTTCCTCCAGACCCCTCCACCAAAGGAGGAGAATTATGTCTCTATAAGAGCAACCAAGAACCAAAGCTTAGAGAGCATCAAGGACTCCACAATTCAACTCTAAGCTACATATATTCTCTCCTGTTAGAGCTTTTTCTATCCTGGCACATTAGAAAGGGTCTAGGAATATAGTAAATAGCAGGCCTACTTATATGGATAAAACCTTGTTGTAAAATTAAACCGATCAAACATTTGCACGTTAGCAAAGTTATAACCCTTTCTCTGTTCTAAAATTTTCCTTGATCCCAGCCTTCCTTGACTGAAATATTGCAGTGAATATAATTTGGAAGTAATATTCAGCAAAAAATAATAATATTGGCAAAACAAGTACTGAGCTCACACACTGGGCTTTAAATTTTCATTGGAAACCAGGAGTGGGATGCTGCCAGTTCTGCCTGTCTCTATAGAATCAGTAGCTCCGAAGAGCAGCAGAAACAGAACCAGTTCTGTGTTTGCTGCTGTTTGGCCCACCTTACCGCCGGGCTCTTCCCTGACCTTTATTTCCTGCTTTTTCAACCTCAGCTGCTTTGTGCGGCACAGCTGAGTTGAAAAAGCAGGAAAAAAAGAGGCTTTTGAAATGTTGCACACCTGTGCGCAGTGCTTATCAGCTGTCCGGGCGGCACAGCTTTCGGTGTATTACCGAATTGGTAGTAACACCGGTTGAATCCCACCCCTGTTGGAAACTAGGTAGTCCTCGACTTACAAAGTTCATTTAGTGACTGTTTGAAGTTATAACATCACTGAAAAAAGTGACTTATGACAGTTTTTCAAGCTTCTGACCATTATAGCATCCCCAAGGTCACATGATTTACATTTGGATGCTTGACAACTGACTCATATTTATGATGATTGCAACATCCTGGGATCACGTGATCATTTTTGTGACCTTCTGACAAGCAAGGTCAATGAGGAATCTAGATTCACTTAACAAACATGTTACCAATTTAACAGCTGCAGTTATTCACTTAACAAATGCAGCAAGAAAAGTTGTAAAATGGGGCAAAAGTCCCTTAACAAATTTCTCCCTTAACAACATTAATTTTGGGCTAAATTGTGGCCATACGTTACACGTTGTAGACTTATATGTGGTCTATAAAGATGACTGTACAATGGGACATAATTCTGAAAAATGTTGAGCAAAGATTAGGGAAAGAACAATTTTTTCATAATATTCAAATAAAACTGAGAAATGAAAGACTCTGAACAAAGAAAGGAAACAGGCCTTCATACTATGAACAGTTATCCTGTGGAATTTGTTATTACAAAAAGTAATGGGGTGTGTCAACCTGGACAGCCATAAAGAAATTAGATAAAGTCATGGAGGAAAATGTTAAGTCATTAACTAGAAACCAGGAGACCACAAGATCTAGTCCCACCTTAGACACAAAGCCAGCTGGATGACCTTGGGCCAGTCACTTTCTCTCAGTCCTAGGAAGGAGACAATGGTAACTGAAAAACATTGCCAAGAAAACTGCAGGGATTTGTCCAAACAGTCTGCAAGTATTGGACAAAAGAAATATCATTAATAACAATATATTACTTCTAGTATCAAAAGTAAGCTGGTGCACTATCAAAGAAGGCTTTTGACTAGGGAACTTGAGCCAGAGATGCTATCTACCTCTGTACCTTCCAGAGAATAAAGTTGTCCAGGATTCTAGAGCTTTTACAAAAATCTGCTTTCTCTAATCTGGTGCCTTCCAGGATTGAAGGACTATGACAGTATCATCTCCCTGGGAAACAGAGAATATGAAAGGTACATTTTGGTAGAGAATTCTGGTGGAAAGTTTCACAGAATTTCAGATCAAGACACACGCACTCCTGCATGCTCAACAGTGCCTACTACTGAATAGCCTCATGAAATAGGTTTCTGGTTATAGCTTTCCTTGGGATGTAATGGAAGTGTGATAAACCTGTGAGGTTGTTAGAAAGTCTGCTGTGTAAAGAAAGATGAGACATTCAAACATACTTCTTTGCTATCTCTTAGCTAAATAAGCAAAAGACTGTTATATCTCTCCCAAAACTATTTCTGATTTTTTAAATTTTGAAATAAAACCAACTAAAGCAAATTCTCTTTCCTCAAATTAACTATGAAATCTTATGCAGAATTTCTCTGATCAGCACTACAGACCTTATGTAATCAATGTTTGCATAAGATGGATATTCATCAATGCAACACTTTGCATTCATACCTTTAAAAATGTAGAGATATTTATGAAATATATGCATAAAACTGAATTTATGTCAAGATAGAATTGGGGACACTATTTATAAGTTGCAGAACCCTTGTATTAATTTTTAAATATTATCTCAACTTTCCTTCAAGAACTTGAGGTTTATCTTTTCGTTTTTTGCTACAAGCATTTAAGTCAGGCTGCAAATTAATGAGGTTATTATTATTATTATTATTATTATTATTATTATTATTATTATCATCATCATCATCATCATCATCATTATACAGGCCAGTATGAATGCAACCACCAGTCTGATTCTGATAAATATTCTACTTATGACTGGATGATTAGAGGAATAGCTCTTTAAAAGCCTGGATAGTCACCATCCATAAAGAGCTTGGATTCATATAACATACTGAGCCATTATTTGTTTAAACACAATTTACTTAATAATTCATAATTAGATGAGTTAACACATCATATAGAATTATAACATGAGTTTTTGGTTTTGGCTTAGCATGTTGTATAAATATATGAAAAATATAATTAAGGACAGAGAATAGGATGTTGATTGAAATATGTACAGGATTACATCATTTTTTTAAAAAAAATCAGTTATTCTTTTGACTGAAAGTCTGGACATATGTGAAAGTTCTTATAATAGGGGGAAAAATAAGCATGGGACATTCCCTTTATCTATAAAAAAGTAACAATTTATCTACAATTAAACTATTTACTCTTTTCTATAAAAAACTACAGCGAGCTTTTACAATATAATTTGCAAAACAAAGTTTTGCTTAATTTCACTACTAATTAGAAGGATGCTTCTAAAACATGCTTTAAAGGCGCTTCTTTTCCTCACCAATATTTCAAAGAATACTTTAACTAAATGCATTTTAAACAGTCTTTACTTAAACTACCTGAAATCTATAGTAAGGAGTATTAGATAAAATCTTTCATAATCCCATAAAAAGGCAAATGATCAAAATATTAAGAAGCAAACTTTTGCCATTTTTGATTTTAACAAAGATTCAACAAAAATCTAGTTTATTGACTACTTCAAAAGCTGTTCATGCATTGTTCTGATTTAACTATGTCTGAATAAATTGTAATGATTCATGGAAGATAGTTGATATACAGTCACTGCATTCAGACATCAAAACACAAATGCATGCTATTGTAACAAAATCATCAATGAACCTGGCTTACATGGCATTATGGCTTATGAACAGTAAGTTATAGCTTAGTATGGTTTAGTTAAACATTAAACAAACCAACAAAACATTAAATCTAACCAGGGAGTGTATCAAACTATCAGTTAGGTTCACCCTTCAGCAAGCTAACTTCTTGATGGATACTACTTTGTATTCACTATAACCCACTTGCAGGAGATCTATAGAAATGCAACTTGCTAGTATATGCAAAATTCATTATAAAAAGTTTTTGGACCATTCCAAGTCTCACATAATAGCTGAGAACCTCACTTGGGCAGTTTCCTCTAACATTAGCTATTTTCACACTTATCAAATCAGTTTGATTAACCAAGATTTGTTCAAGAAGCCACAGTAGGCATAGTTCAAATAACGATGATGGGTAAACCCAATGCACCACCAAATAAACAAAGCCTACTGTAGTGCAACATGTTTTCTGAACTCATTTTTTTCCAATATGGTGGTCTTCCAAGTGTTAGCTTGTAAATTCCACATTGTAAATTCTACAATTCCCGTCAGCTTGCCATAATGATGAAATATTTGAAAGTTTAGTCCAAATACAAATGAAAGGTATTAGGTTGGAGAAAAATATTCAGCATTCTAAGAATGGGGCTAAAAACTAACATAGGGCAATAGTAATACAATTGGTTTATAATTGTTATTACTGCTAATTTTTAGTTTGTGTTAACAGTGTCAATGATCATGAGAAACAAGTTATACCTACTAACATGGAGAGAAAAATAGCAATAATTTATTGTTTCTACCTTTTCAGAGTAAGTATCTTGTTAACATTAATGATGGTGGGAATATGGCTCTATTACCACCTGATAGTATAATTACATGACGGAGAAGCACCCCCTTCCATGTTGTTTCTTAAACCAATGGCAAAATTGCCAGTTGTACTGTATCCATATAAAGCCTTTTTTACCATATAGTCCATGTTGTTGCCCTTAAGACTCTCCTGCTCTGAAGGACAGATGTACAAATATCAGACATACACAACATTCAGTTCTCAGCAAACTGAATTGTAAATATAAAGCTTGTTTTCTCTCTCTCCCTCTCTCTCTCTCTCTCTGCATGCATGAGAGAGAAGGAAGTATTCAAATAGTATTAATTCATTCATGGTGTTTATCAGTCTAAATGGAATGCCACAAGGGTCAGTCCTGTGTTCTTTAATTATTAGTACTTTCACTATTTAGATGAAGAATTCAGAGCTCTCAGAATAGAACAGAGCTGGAAGGGATCTTGGAGATCTTCTAGTCCAACCCTCTGCTCAAGCAGGAGACCCTATACCTGTGATGGCAAACCTATGGCATGTGTGCCGGAAGTGGCACATAGAGCCACTTCTGCCAGCATGCAAAAGGTCACCCAGAAGAGCCCCACTTGTGCATGCGTGCAGGCCCCCTGCCAACCAGCTGATTGTTGGGTTTCTGCTGCACATCCGTGGGGGGAAACGTGCACATGGGAGGCCTGCGTGCATGTGCAGGGGGCGGGGGAGTCACGCACGCACTTCATCATGGGTGGAGGCATGTGAGCGAGTGCACGCGAGCGCACTTTGGGCATGCAACATGGAAGAGGTGAGCCGTCACTGCCCTATACCATTTCAGACAATTGATCCTTAATTCCAAGTTGCTTCTCTCCTTGATTAGTTTTCATCCATTGTTTCTTGTCCTGACCTCTGGTGCTTTGGAAAATAAGTTGACCCCCCTCCTCTTTGTGGCAGCCTCTCAAATACTGGAATATTGCTATTATGTCCCCCGCTAGTCCTTCTTTTCTGTAGACTAGCCAAACCCAGTTCATATGTTTTAATCTCCAGGTCTTTAATCATCCTAGTTGCTATTCTCGACACTTTTTCCAAAGTCTCAACATCTTTTTTGCAAAGAGGTGACCAAAACTGGATATATTATTCCAGGTGTGGCCTTACTAAAAGAGAGAGGCTTATCACAATTGTACATTATACAAAACTCAGTGGGATAGCTAAAACCTTAAAAGACAGAAATAAACTTCTTGACAGGCTGGAGAAATGGACTAAAAATAACACGTTTTTGCAGAGTAAAGATTGTTACTTAAGAAACAGAAATCACATGCACGTACATAGTACAAAGAAATGCCTGGCTTGGCAACTGTTATTGTGAAAATGATTTTGGGAGAGAATTAATTGCAAAGTTAATATGAGTCCACAGTATGATGGGGCAAAGCAAGAGAAATTTTAAAGCAAACAATTGTAAACATTTGAAATCCCAGGATGCCATGTTTCACATTATTCTGCTTTAGTCAGGCTCCTGCATGAATTCTGTATTCAGTTCTGAGGATTCAGAAAAGATCAACAAAGATTATCTAGAGATTATGACCTAGGTTGATAGTATTTAGCTTTGAAAAATGGAGTAACACAATAATATAGATTAACACAATGCAAAACAACCATGTCAAGCTCAGAAAATCAGAAGTCCAGACAGTTCAAATTAATGTAGGTTTATTGTATGCTAATATTCTCTAAAAGAATCTGAACTACTAATGGTCAAAGCAAATTAGCGGTTAGATAAGACTCAGTGGAATTTAAGGTGGGCTGGATTTATATCTCTGGTGAACATGAAGGGACTTGAGACTGATGACATGTTTGATCCCTCCCTGCTCATCTCTTACAATCTGAAAGGATGGCTATCACATAGAACAGGTGTGGGCTACTATGGCAACTTTATGACCAGTGGACTTCAAATCCCAGAATTCCTGAGCCAACATGTTGCCATGGCTGTCCATCCTATCTTAGAAGGACAAGACCTATTTATTTTTTGTTTCTTGATTCTAACTCTTCTCTGTCTCCATGTTGGAATGAATGAATGAGTGAGTGTGTAATACAAACACACAAACACACACACACATTCTTTCATTCATTCAAAAGGATATTTTTAAGGAAAAAGAAAGTATTTTTAAAGAAGAAAATCTATATGCTAGTGTAAATTTTCTATGGAGGAAAAATAAAAACCAAAGAAAAAAAGACAAGTATCCTCCCCCAGAAAAGAAACAAGAAACCTTTTAACACATAAAAACTTTAAACAACTAAATCTTTACCCAAACAATTACCTAAATGATTAAATACCCAATTTAAAAGAGGGGAAAAAAAGATTTGGCTATTAACATCACATTACTTTCATAAATTTCAACAGTGGGATTAATTCTTTTTTTAAAATATTTATTGAACAAAACAATTAAAAACATTGAACATAGTGAAGTCGGTTTGACATAACTTTTGGTCAATATCGCATATGTATGTATGTATGTATGTGTGTGTGTGTCTGTGTATATATATATTCCTATAAACAATTATTCAAATATATACATATATACAGGTACATTTGTTTGTTCATATATTACATTTCCAACATCATTTGTCTTCTTTTCATCTCATCCAATCATTTACCCTTTCAACAACTCCTTTCCCAACTTAAAACTTTTCTCTCTGCTCCCATCAGTGATAGAATTTATCCCAAATTGCGTAATATGCCGATTCATCTTTGTTTTTCATTTCTAGAGTTAGCTTCTCCATTTAAGCGCATATCAAGATTTTGTTTATTACTTCTTCTTCACTTGGTCTGTCTCTTTCCAGTTCTGGGCAAATGCTATCCTTGCTGCAGTAATAATATGTATAATCAAATAAAGCTCATCCTTCTTGTATTTTTTTGATACTTCCTAATAGAAAACATTCTGGTAGGTGATCTACTTTAAAACCCAACATTTCCTGCAGCCATTTAATTCTTAAATGCTGCAATAAAATAAACTTAGACCATATGGAATCATATTGTCCAGTCTTGTCTCTCCTTTGGTATGGACATACATGAGCAGGCTTGGTCTGGTTAGCATTTAGTTGGGAGACCCTTCAAAAATGTCATCCTTCTGGGAAGTCAAATAAACATTCCAGGGAACCTCTACAAACCATTTTTGTACTGTTGCCAAGAACAGTACTTACATTTGTAAATAAGGAATCCAACACAACTTAAGGGTTTCTTTACCATGTATCTGTGTAATCACAATAACACTTACTTGCTGGTTGAAGTTCTAAGGAGAATCAAGCCAACAGATCACTTTTTGGAATGGGAAAACAGCAGTTGAAAATACAATTCTTAAATTTTGGCTCCTCCTAACTTGTAATTATTTTGGGGAAAAGACATTGGCTAGTCTGAGAAATGGATTAGATTCTGGCTTCATCCTCCTGGAGTGTGTGAGCTGAGTTAATTAACTCCATTGTGCAAGCTGATAAATCTAGGCAAAACTAGAGGGAGGATGGTACATAATTAGCTCAAGTAAAAAGAGAAGAGATCTAGTTAAGGGGACACACACATACACACACACACCTTCTTATGCTCTTCCCATCATTTTAATAGGGAAACCAGAGCTGAATGGAATAGATAAGGCCCAGTGAAGGTGAAGTAGATTTCAAGCTCTTCATCCTTTCAGCAACAAATGAGCTAAACAGACTCAAGAGCTTCCAGCTGAAGATTAGTCATTAGAAACATAGCTGTGATGGTACTCCGAGACCTTGGGAAATAGCCTGATCCTGTGCAGACTTTCTTGGAAGAAGCCCAGTTGTGCTGAAAGGGGCCACGCCCACAATCCTATCTAAGCTTCCTTTCACTGAACCAGGTTGCACATCTCTTTATCACCGAAGCAGCTGATCTATTCTCAGTGATACAGAAAAAAAGAGGGTTTCTTTTTGAGGAGGAAAAAAGAGTGATTGCAAAAATTAACTTGAATTTAACTAGTTTAATTTAATTTAACCAATTCAATCCAGGGTGGATTGTAGACTAGAAACTCCAGACCTGGCACTGTCAACCCACTTTTCTATTCTTCCTCCTTGTCATGACAGTTCTTGCTTCTAGCTAAAAATAGGTGCCGGCCTAGAAACCAGGACATTGTGAGTTCTAGTGCTGCCTTAGGCTAAGTAACTTTAAATCACTCTCTCTCAGCCCAATTCACCTCACAGGGTTGTTATTGTGTGGAGGAAGAGGAAGGAGTATTAGTTAACTTATAACGCATGAATGTCAAACAGGGGGTCCATGGGCCAGATGCATCACGCGCAGGCCATGCCACTAGCCAGATTAATATCGATGGATGCTGGTAGGCAGAGGCACAATTTTTTTCCCTTATTTTCTTCCCCAAAAACTAAGCACAAACACATAGTTTCATAGTAAAGCATAAGTACAGAGCTAGTATTCTATAGTTAACATAGATACATTAGTAGTGCAGAGTCTGATTTTGTTATACTCAGGATAAAGTCAGTCACTCAATGGATTTACTACCGATAAAGATGCATAAATGTAAAGTGGCTTGCACTGTGAGGGTGGTGGCATAGTGGCTCAGCAGTTAAGACGCTGGGCTTGTCAGCTGGAAAGCGAGCAGCCCAGGTTCGAGACCCAAGTGTCATGCAACGGGGTGAGCTCCCATCCTTCTCCTAGCTTCTGCCAACGTACAGTAGCAGTTTGAAAGCATGAAAATGCGAGTCGATAAATAAATACCACTTCAGAGGAAAGTGTCTTACTGGCTCAATGGCCTTGAAAGGGAGATAAGCACTGCCCCTTATAGTAGGCAAGGACTAGCAGATAAAATCCGCAGGGGCTCCTTTTTCTTTTACTCTGACGGTAGGTAATCTGAACCTGGTTCATGCTGAAAGACCTTAAAGCAACCAAATCATTATAATAAATAGGAAATCTGCTCATCTGTATCTAGACAGTATCTTATTCAAAATGGCAAACTGCTGGGGATTGTTCTCTGGAATTAAATACTTGGATCCCTAGAGCTGAATTCAGATTCCCATCCCAACATCACAAAATTACAATCAGAAAAAAAGATGAGAAAACAGACCCAACCCAAATATCTATGGAGATTCTCAATCAACCAGGTCATGGTTATCCCGAAAGTACTTCCCCCAAAGGGCACTTTGCATTTGGACTTTCTTGGGGGGGGGGTGTTTCCCCCTTGAAAATCTCTCACTTCTCACCCAGCTTCAACTTCTTATCCAATTGAAGAAGCTTCTTGGATGAGAAGCAAAATGTTTTCAAAGGAAAAAAATACCCTAAAACTATCATAGCATTGCCTTAAGACAATCATTATTTTCCAATAAAAATCTATTCCAATATTTTTGTTTATTCATAAGTTCCCCAGAAAAATAGAGGAAGAAAAAAGACTAGGAGGAAGGGTGTATGTCTACTGTAGCAAAAACAGCATTAAACAAAACATAAGCAATTTCTTAATACATACAGTGTAACAATATTCTAGAATGGCACAAAGGAAATGTAGGAGAATCCTACCTCTGCTTTTGGTCCCCACAATGCTGGTTGCAAATTTTAAGACTTTGAAGGCAGCTACTTGGGACAGCTGACTTAATAGTAGCCTTGCCAACTAAAGAGGAGGAAATTCTCAATGAGATGGACCTTCAACCAAGATGGATTTGTTTCAAGGGCAATTTGCTACTATATGTTTACTCTTCAGGACATCTCAGATTTCATGACAGCAACACACACACATCAAATTTATTCTCAAGATTGTTAAAGCTAATTGTAACACTTCTAACACCCTTATTCTGTTGCTAATGATCCATCTCCAGGAACTTTACAACAGAGAATGCCTACAGATCCATCCTCTACAAAAGAAAATTTCTTGGGCTATAGAAATACTTTGCAAATCTGCAACTTTTCCTCAGAGCATTGATCTTAAACCTCCATGAGAGGATGCCAACATTAGAAAAGAATTACTGAGACATGTATTCATTGCCTTTTATGTTAAGAGAAATATCACGAAGGGGTATCTGACTTCTAACATAGGGAAAAGGAATAAAATGAGGCTTTTCCTAATGAATTGTGCTGAAAATAAGGAGGGCATTGTTTGGAATATCTAAAAACTAGGAAAATTGCTTAATAAGAACTGATTTTCCCACTATTTAGTTCCTTTTCCACCTAACATGGCAAAGGTTAACTATACTAATTTAGAACAATTCCCACCATTATAAACCAGAATAAATGCTATAATTATTTACCCATAAAGACATGTATTGATAGCACACACAAAACTCTTTATTTAGGCATCTTGACTGAGAGTTAGCCACCTTATTTACCTACTACGTTTTCTACATCTCCAGTGCTTTTTCCATGTTTCCTGAAAACTTTTATTCATTTAATGGGACTTCCTTCTTCATAAAGGTGTGTAGCAGCTTTTTTCAATCTCTTACATCTGAAAGTTGTTAGGTAAAGAAGAGTGGAGTATAAAGCCTAGAATCTAGAAAGGCCAGAAGGCTGAGTCTAGAAAGGCCAAAAGAAAAGAAATATCCTTTCCTTTTTACACATTTTTGTCTTTCTTAAAACACTGTTCCAGTAAGTTCCATTGCTGCTCATCAATAACCTTCTTAGCCCAATTAGTTTATTATCTCTTAAATCTTTCAGAATTTGTAAAAATCTCCAGCTGCTAAAAAAGAAAGAGCAGCTAATCTATATCATAAAGGGTTTATTTTCCTATTTTGGTTCAACAAAGGAGGTAAACATTTCATTTGTGTGAGGTGGGGAATCAAAATTCTGATGTTAGAATGTAAGTTCCAAAGGAGTGACCATTTAAAAGCATCTAACTTCAGAACTTCACTGTATTTGTGTTGCTACTAATTCCTCTAACTTAAAAAAGTTATTTTATTTAGAAGGTAGCTGAACGGATAGCATTTTCTCATCCTCAATATATCTATTTTCATGTAAATTTTGATAATTCTAAAGAAATACGTGCAAATAGAAAAATGAGTTTTTTATAAGCCCTGCCCTACCTGATGATCAGAGAACAGACCTATGGGAATATTGATCTGGTTTCTCCACCACTGCCATGTTGTGTTTGCTCATTTGCTTTTTGTCTCCACTCAAGTTGGTAGGCAAGTCAGCCTCTAAAAAATCTCCTGTTTACTTTCTGACCTCTCTGTAACTAACAGGGTATTGGGTGACAGAGATAGCAGGGTTACCAGTTAATAAGTGACTCTGAGCTACAGATGTAAGAGGAAGTGTTGGGGGGGGGATTAAAGGGTTGAGACAAAAGGAATTCAAATTTTGCAGAAATTCCTTAATTATTTTATATATAGGACGCCCACACATTTTCAAAGGAAATTAATAAACAAAAAAATAAGATTACATTAGCAGCTCCAATCAAAATAGATTGGAAGCAATCTGACAGCAGAAAGTGAAGGAAATTGACATTTAATCAACCTTTCTCTGCCAAGGCCTGCTCCTGGACCTCAGCTGCCTGTCAAAAATTACACTTCAAGAAAAGGGGGCAGACATAACACAATGGCTGGAGTGAAACACTAATTTTAACTTGAGTTAAATTAAACTCAGTTGATATGTTCCTGATGTATTTCATAATCCCTCCTTCTACCATTTTAAAAATACAATTCAACGACACACTTGAAGGCTATAGAGCAGTGTTTCTCAAGCTTGGCAACTTTAAGATGAGTGGACTTCAACTGCCAACATTCCCCAGCCAGCACATGCTAGCCTGGGAATGCTGGGAGTTGAAATCCACTCATCTTAAAGTTGCCAAGGTTGAGAAACACAGATATTGGGTATATACATACTTCTTTTTTACACCGCCCCCAATACAGCTGATGGCTTCTTTGTGGTTAATGATACTGGACAACTGCACTTGTTACCTTTCTGATTAACACTAACTAAAATAAGGGCAAATAAGAATCAACTATGGTTACACTAATTAATGTTAAATATTAATGGTGGCTACTGCACCTAGACCCTGCACAAAGCCACTTTATTTATCATTTCATGATACCTTCAGAGATTAATAGCCAGAGCATTCTCTAGATCCTTAATAGCACTTTCATCCTACTTTTGGTGGAGATTCTAAAAAAAGTAAGCTAACAAATGTGGATGGTATGCTGAATGATATTGAGTCACACCCATGTGCTAAAACAAGAGAGCCACTCAGACACTGGATATCCCTTAATCTAAATTCAAGGGATTAATTCAGACATCAGATAAGGGCCATCTCTCCCTTCCCCACACCTTTTGGCTGGGGAGAGATAAAAAATGGTATCAGAGCCTTTCTCTAAGAGAACAGGGGATTGCACCAGTTTTTGACATGGGCGCAAGCCCATTCCTGCTTCAGTTCTTTCTCAGATTAAAACTGTAATGACTGAAATTGTAGACAGCCAAAGTTAAATGAATTAAATGACTAAGAACTGATATCTGCATGCGTAACAATCTGTTGATCTGAGGAACTGTTGGGCTAAAATGTACATCATTCCCAGCTAGATAATGAGAGTTGTAGTCCAGGAGATTAAGTTGAAGATGGGTATACTTAGGGACATTTGTTGGTTAACTGGTTCGTCCATTTTGCCCACTGATTGGAATAGTTTTGCTGAGATAACAGGTATATAGGTCAGTGTTGGTGACATTCAAAAACTAAATCTCAGTTCTACCCAGGGTACTGAAGTGCAGATGTCCATAGCTAAGTGGGAATTTTAGGAGCTTCAGTCCCACAGCTGTAAGGCTCAAAATTGTGGCTGCTATGGGGTTAAGATAATAAAGTGAGCCAGGTATTACAAATGACATAATTTTCAACTTGTCATTACAAAACCTGAGAATTCCAACATGAGTTTCAGTAATATAAGAATCATCCAAAAACTGTCTTTTTCTCCCTGTGGTCATTTAAAAATGTTGCTCTGCAGACTCATTTAAATTCAATTAGTTTCAAATTCAGTTACTGTGTGTTAATCCCATCACCTGCTTCAGGATAGAGGATTTGAAGATTAACTCTTTTGTTAAACTTTGCATAAGAGCTTTTAAGTGCATTTACATCTTACTTTAGCTGCTACAACTTCCTTTAGCAAATTATCTATTCAAATTTTGGAAGCTCAGAACTGAACTCAGGCAAAAGCCAATTCATCTACATAAAACTCTTCAATATTTCTTTTATTATTTCTTTATTTGCATCGACCAATTCTATGTCTCGTTTTATGTTTTATTTTTTCACATTTTTCAACTGACCATCAGAGAAGGACTCCACTCCTAGTGACTACATAGATTTTCTCCTTGATCATAATATTAGTTCAATAGCATGTGATAAGAGTCTGACAGCTATAGGTGAGGAAAATAAGTTGAATTTTTGAAATTTATGAAATTTCAAATTTGTATTCAACCAGATATCAAATGATGCATTGATAATATTCTGCACTTTCATATCTGGTTTAGGGGGGAAAACATTTTTACAAATAAATTCAAATCAGAAATCTTTACTCCACCCCTTTTAAATTGAAAAACAGAATTCAGTTGCTGCATTTCTCTATAATTAACCCTTCATGTTCCTGACAGCAGTGCCAATGTAAATTTCAAAGTTTCAAAAGAAAGAAAAGTTTGAAAATATTGTTACTTGCCTTGATGTTCAGATATCCTGATATTGCTGCAGTCTCTTTATCCACTCATGAACAGCACATTGCAGTTGAATTCTGAGGTAAATCCAGGTATGTTCCTGTAAATTTCTGAAAGGGGAAGAATTCTTGGATGTATCCCTTTTTCTCTGGCCATCAGTGGTGTTCAGTGTTTATTCTAGATAGCAGCTGAGGCTCTACCATTATGGTGTATTATGATAAATGCATTGGATTTTTAATCCGAGCCAAACAGCACAATAGCTCTGAAACAAGGTAAAAAATCCAACTTAATCCAATGAGGAATTTAAGGAAAAGACCTGGTTTCCTTACATACCCAATAGATCAGTTCAAAAAGACAAAAGAATCCTCTCTCCATTCACTACAGGCAGATGAGTCAGCAGTCCTGGGCACAACCTATTGTTCCCCCTGGGGTCCTTGATAAACAAATCAGTGAAGAGAATGTCATCTTCAAAGGAAGAACTCTCATTGCAGGCTAAGGTTCTCCAAGAGAATAATCCTAGGATCAGCCTCAGGCTTTCTGAAAGATGTTTCTGATCAGGCTTCTGGGATTGCCTTGTCAGCTGGGTTTTCTGGACCCATCAAGCCAAAATGTGATTTGCTAATTTCTCTCTAGCACTTGATGAGGACCCAGCCATGTTGCTTAATCAATGCATAAATGTGGCTTTGAGGATTGTTAACTAAAACTCTTTTAAGTTCCTCAACAAAGAATATATATGCATAGAATTAAAGGAAGCCGTTTGGCCCTGGACTTCATGCCCTGTGAAACTGTGGCTTGTTAACTACACTACAACTACTTAATCTGTATTTACAAATCACAAGCAACATGTGAACTCATCTGGCCTGTGGAGCAAATTCTTAGCTTAGAAATATGATTATATTAGTCACAAAACTGAGTCATAGAAAAAGGTCCTAAGCCCTTAGATTTTATCTTTCTCCTTTTCTGATTGAAGTTGGGAAGAAATTTTACTATTGATTTTGTAGCTCAAAATCAGAAATCCTTGCTAATCTATTAGAAATCTCTCAGAAAGATCTACCAGCAAAGCCCAATTTACATTATACCCACCCATTTCTTTGTTACAGCTGCATATTACTCTGAAATTATTTTGCAGGTATATAGTTACACTTTTGGGGAGGAGGAGGAAATGGCAGTTGTCGGATTTTTGCTGCAAAAGGCAAAGGATCTGAGTGAAGGCATAATTAGCAAACTTCCTTTTTCTTACTGCTCTGAAATTGCCATGAAATTACTTACCTATTTCTGCTAACCATATGTTGAGTAAGGTTCCAGAGACACAGCAAGCCAAAAAATATTGAACTGCATTTTACCTTATTGTTTCTCAATAAGGTTTCTCAAGACGTGTGGACTTCGAGTCCCAGAATTCCCTGATCAGCCATGTTTTAAGCATCTGATAAACTTTAGCTCTTGTAGGCAAGATATATACTGTAATTTACAAGCATCATTTGCAGCATTCTAATCTTCATGTTTTTAACATAATAAAGTATCCCCTGATTTTATTTCAAAGGAGGTTATTCTCCACACACATTATTTTGTTAATGGTTTTTTTGTCTTTTTTTTAGTGCATGCTAGGAGGATGGACACAGTAAAGTATAAGCACTAGATGAAGAATCAAACTTTGTTTTATCAGGCAAGCTATGTTGAATTATTGTCCTGCAACACAAGAATTTATATCACTGAGTGTTGTATCTTATGCTTTATGTTTATTGTATTTATGATTATGATCATGATTTATCATTTATTGCTTGTATGTACACTGAGAGCATGTGCACCCGAGACAAATTATGTCTGTTCAATCATACTTGGCCAATAAAGAATTCTATATTACTCATTTATTCTAGGTCAATATCTAATGCAACCTTCTTCCTGATGGCCAGTTATAGTTCCAAGACATCTGCAGGTTGCCCAGACATCTGCAGTCAACCAATTTACCATAATCCTAGCAGAGGATTACTGTAATTCATTTCTTAACGGAAAATGCAAGAATTTAAATTCATGTATTGTGCACTGTCCATTGAACTTAATGGTGTTTATTTTTGAATTGGTGCACATAGAATTCCATTGTTGAAATTTTCTGGACTATTCCCTAAAAACAAGCATGATGAATTCAGGACAGCTTACTTCTAAGTTAATATATTTTTGCTACCCAAAATATACTATTGAAAAAGCAACAGTTATACAATAACCATGGTCTTCCACATTTTCCACAAAGGTGATGTAGAGACCACAATGAATAACACTTCCTAGCAGTTAGAATCTCTTGGATTCAGATATTGTGTTTAGTTGGTTATAACTATGGGGTTTGAAGAAGCCATAATGGCAGGGTTTGGCAATCATGCTAAGTCAAACACAGTCTCAAACCACATGGAGCGTGGAAATGCAAATCTACCTGATCTGTATTTTCAGTTTAAATACAGACTTCTCTTCATTCAGAGAAAAATATATATTGCTCTCTGAATGAAGGATAAATGAAGCCTAGTCATCATATATGTAGATGTTGAATTCTAACTTCACTTGTGACAATGAGTAACATGCAGTATTGCATTGCACCTGGAAGTAATAGTCTTTAGCAGTGTACAGAGTAGACAAACAATATGCCCTTCTCAATCTTTCCCTGGGTCTCAACATTTCACTCTGCTTAATAGAAGAGCTGGTCCAAGCTTTATGAGAGACCACAACAGTCTTCCTCTGATTTTGTAAGTAATTCACCATTGATTAGGCTACTTTTGGCTTCTGCTCATTATAGCAGTTGGTTATGGATCAGGGAAATATGAAGAATATTTTTTAAGAATATGATAAGACTTACAATTCAGAGAATACATACAGTTGACAATTTAATGAATTCAATAATGTTCTTTTGTCATTTGTAAACTTAGGTGGCAACTTTTGGATGGCTTCTAGAGGTTTCTGGGGGTCACACAAAGCATTTGTGGGGTATACATGGGTCTCTGGAAAATTGCCAACTCTATTTGATTTAAACTTTTAAACCAGCAGATGACAGTGCACCACCATGCTGGGTCTTATTACAGGAGGGGATGAAGCATACAAGGAAGAAGTCCAGAAGTTATCTACATGGTGCTCAGAAAACAACTTGCACTTAAACACCAGCAAGACAAAGGAGATGGTGTTGAACTTCTGGAAGCAGAAAGAGGAATTTACCCCATTCTACATCAAGGGGGGCTGTGTGGAGAGGGTCTCCTCTTTCAAATTCCTGGGAGTGCACCTTAGCCATGATCTCACTTGGAAAAATATACATCCCAGGTGGTTAGAAAGGTCCAGCAGAGACCCCATTTCCTTAGGTTCTTGCAGAAAAACCAGGTGGAACAATGGCTGATGACTTCCTTTTATCAGTTCACGATAGAAGGCGCCCTCACATATTGTGTCATGGTATGGTATGCTGGCTTAACAGCTGCGGGCAGGAAGGTACTACAGAGGGTGATGAGCACAGCACAAAAAATCATAGGCTGCCCCCTAACCCCAGTGGAGGAAATTGCCAGGTCCTGCTGTCTCAGCAGAGTGAGGAAAATCCTAAGGGACGACTCACACCCTGGACAGTATCTCTTTATTTTCCTACCATCAGGCAGGAGATATAGAAGCATAGCCAGCCAGACAAATAGGATGAAGAATAGCTTTTATCCATGGGCCATCAGACTACTAAATGCAACATAACACCACAATTAAGCTTAATGTGATAGACTTACAGAGCCAGTGTATGTACCAGTGTAATATTATATACTACCTTGATACCTGTACTTCGCTGTGAAACTATGTGGTCGGGATTAATTTTTGGGGAAGAAAGTAAGGGGGAAAAATTGTGCCTCTGCCTACCAGCATCCATCAATATTCATCTAGCTAGTGTCCAATCAGTGTGTGAGAGAGTTGAGGGCTGTTTGGAAACTGAAACAGTATTTGCTGCGTGAGCAAGGAGGAGACAGCAAAGAGCCTGGGTATGGCTTAGCTCAACTGTTCTGTACTAAAGCTGGTTGCTGCTCTGAAACTAAAACCGAAACTCCTCTCCTCTGCTTGTGTTTTGCATTTGGAACAACTTTCTTTTCAGGTGGGGAAGGGGATTAGAACTCCTTAGCATCAGAGCGTGTTAATAACGATATACGAAATACTAATGCTGTGATGGTCATTTCAAAAAATCCTTTCTTAGTGAGCACCTAGAAGCCAAGAGGAACATATGTGCCAAATTTCAAGTTTAAAGGCTTTACGGTTCTGGAGATTTTGTGATGATGTGTGAATGGTATTTTGTTGAGATATATATATATATATACAATATATATATAGTGTGTGTGTGTATGTATGTATGTGGTAAAGTTTATTACTTATCTGGGATTAGGGATTTATTTTTATTTATTGATTTATTGAGATGTATTCCGTGTTCGTGGGTATGCTGCACCAAGGGAGGTTCATTCAATCTCATTGTACACATGTTGTGCATTGACAATAAAGGTTTGAACTTTGAACTAAACTTTTTAATAATGATATCAAGAAATGCCCAAAAGAAACCTTGATAGGGAAAATGTTTTATGATACTTTTCACAATAATAAATATCCATTATGTAATGAATAAGGAAACATATAGAGGAACACATTTACGTGTTAGTCAAATCTCACAATTTTTAATCAGATAGCAACAGTGCAGCCATCTCTCTCATTAATTGGAAACCAGCAAGGATAATTGTAGGATTTCTGCAGAAGTTGTATTTTTTAATAAAAATATTAATTTTTCAGTAGAAACAGAAGGAAAAAAAGAAATTAAAACAGATATGGAAGTGGTTTATTTTTTGTGCTTTTTTCTCTTCAATTTTTCAGGCAACCTCCACAAAAACACTATATTTGATCAGAGTCCAAGGTGGGATTTATGTGAGAGAGAATTTCAGCTTTAGTGGGCCAATCAACTTGTTTCTTTATCAATGCATTAGTTGATAGATTATGTGTCTGGGTCAAGAGCAATGGAGAAATTTGAAAGAATCTTTGTATGAGTGTCAAATGTGCTGTGTGAGGAAAACATCTTTACCACATGGGGTGTGATTCTCATGAGGCAGTGAGATATCAGCTAATCTGGTATCCAGTGATGTTTTCATGGGTTCAGTTTAAGCTGTGAAAGTTAAAGCTAACTTGTTTCACTATGTAAAAGTTTGAGGCAGGGTCTGGATCCCCTGATTCCATTCTCACACCTGAAGAGTGATAAGGCAGTCCAGGCTATATATACTATATACAGTATCTTAGCTCCCACCTCACCTCAACTTTAAAAAGGGAATAGTCCTACCTCACTGGATTGTGATGGCAATGAAAAAGCTGAAGAGTGAGCCACATTACAAGTGTAAGCCACATTACAACTGTACATGTGAGCTGAAAAGAGATTTCTATTTTAAAAAGTCCAACAATGCTAGGTTCAAACGCTAGTGGTGTATGAAACAATATCAGATGCACTTGCAATGTTTCTTCTTATTCCACATCAAAAATATCTGGAAATTTGTTTATAAAGGGGATATTGTAAATATTTTACTCCATTGGACCTATCAAATCAACAGGTGTCTTAATAATGAGTCAATATTGATCCATGTGAACATATACAGACATGCAAAAGATTATTCTTCATTAAGAATAGGAATAGTTCTCTGACATATTTCAGAGTATAACCCATTCTGTTACTTGACCCAGGGCATCAAAAAATCTCAAGGATAACTGGAAGTTGAAATCTCTCTTAGTTTTCATCATCTTTGTCTTTGGCTCCATGTTTCAGGATACGGGTGAACTCCACATAGTTAAAGTTGCCTTTCTTGTCAATTGGAGCTTCTCGATACATCTCATCTACTTCCTCATCTGTAAAACGATCACCCATGGTGGTAAGCAGTTCACGCAGTTGATCTTCATGAATGAAGCCTGCATCAGAGATGAAGAGGGAAAAGAAGGACTGAGAGATGTGTCCATTAAAAGAGAAAAGACGCTGCCCTCCATGAGATAGGATAAGATGGCCAACAGGAGTAGCAGAGCTGATTAAGAAGTTTTCACTGGCTTTTGCTTCAAGTTCCAGTGAATTTCAGAAATGAAATGTGACCTTCCTAAATTATTGCTATTTGAAAAAAAGGATTTCTATTATTTAATCCAAACAATCTTTTTCTCCAGCAGTTTGACTGCTGTTCCTTTCAGGGATGTGAAACTTTTATCAGAATGGGGATTGTGCTTGGTATTATGCCACAGATGACACTCCCTAAAATGATTGATGCCCAAAACCTGAGATTTAATTAAAATGAAATAATTTTCTTCCTGTGCATTCAATAAATTCCTTCCCCTGTCACATTAAAAATAATCATTTAGAAGAAACATTTGAGGCTGCATACAAGACTTTTATGGGAGCAAATTACAGGCAGCCTAGGTTTATAACTTGCACCTTTCATTCCCTTCAAGACAAAGACTTCTTAGGGGCAGGACTGATTTAATTTAGTATTATGGAAGAAAAAAATATTTGCTTTCAATCTCTCAAAGAAATTCCACAAAACCTAGCCCCAGACAATATAGATGGTTCATAATATACCCAAGTGAGTCTATACTTTTGGATCTATCTGTTGCTACAAGCTCTCACAGATGGCTTAGCAGGAAATTCCCAGTTGCATTACAAAAAGGATCTGTTCTGATCATACCTGTGGCTTCCTCATCAAAGCAGGCAAAAGCATTTCGAATGACATCTTCTGGATCTGTGCCATTCAGCTTCTCCCCAAACATAGTGAGGAACATAGTGAAATTGATGGGTCCAGGTGCTTCACTCATCATTCCTTCCAAGTACTCATCTGTAGGATTTTTCCCTGAAAGATGCAATCAGCAAAGAAATTATGCTTTCATTCAGTGCTCTGGTCCAACTGAATTCTTCTGTAAAAGCTTATTTTGGAATCTTTTCCAGCTCTAACAGGAGACAATTAAAGATTAGGGAATTGGAACTGGAATTACTCAGCACATCAAACCCAGTCTTTCTTTTACTACATCAAGTCAGTACAAGATTCCTAGAAGTTAGTCATTCAGGAAGTCAATGGAACAATTTATGATTTTATGGTTGTATTCACATAGCATGGTAAGTCAATTAAAGGAACATGTTGCCCTGTCTTACCCATGTTCCCCAATTGGTCATATTTTTTACCAAATTTTTAGATTTATTGTATTATCCAGCTCCAGAGTGGTGTCCATTTTTAGTACATAGAAACAGAAATCTGTACTAGAGGGACCTGCAAGGGACATTTAAAAAAATCAAAATATAGATACAACCGTACAGTCTTGCATGCAACACAGATAAAAAGGCATGGGGCTTTGCTTGCACAATCACAACTTTCATCTTGACTTTTTTGATCTGCCCTCCAACAGAAGCCCCTGGTTTGTGTTTACATATATCTGTTCAAAAACAATTTCATTAAGGAATTATTCTCAGTAAGTTTGCATTGAATTGGATTCTAAAATTGAATAGGATATGTTTTCTTTGGATTACATAACTCTCCAAAAATTAGATAACAGAAAGAGAAGAACAACCATTTTAAAAACTGTATAGTGTGATAGTTGTATGGGTGGCCTGGTGGTTAGTCCAGCAGGGTTATCTCTGATCTACAGGGGATCCACACCAAAGATCTGAATCTGCACAATATGAGCCTTATCAGTTAAGTTAGTGCAGGGGTATCAAACTCCAGGGCCGGGGCCTGGCCTGGATCCAGACTGTAGAGTGCTTAGATCTGGCCAGTGGGGCCATCCTGGAAACAGCGCCCTGCAGTGCCTGGAGCTCCATTTTTACTGGCAGAGGGTTGCAGGAGGCTGTCCCAGCCGAAAACGGAGCTCGGAAGCTCGTTTTCTCTGGCAGTGCTCAGGCCACTGGCGCCCGACACGAGTGACATCGAGCTGGCCATGCCAACACACCCACACACCTGAGGTCAAAATACAACCCTGATGCAGACCTCAATGAAATTGAGTTTGATACCCTTGGGTTAGGGTAATAAAATGTTCCTGTGAAAAGTGATTACAGTCGATCGTTTACTCCTCTTCTAAGGCAGTTTCTGAGGAGTTTCCCCATAACACCAGATCAGTGCTGGGGGCGGGGCTTGGGAAATGGAGTACTCAACATGCAATGAAGCAGATGAAGAATGACTGTTGAAATGGGGGAAAATATATTGGAGAAGAAATATTGCCCAGTAGATATAAATGGGCAGAAAATCCCAGTTTGCTATTATGAGCATGCACTCAAACTTGTAGGAGCCCAATTATAGCACTCCTTCAAATTTGGTTCATCATTAAAGAAACCCAAATACCGTTTTTTTTAAACCTTTATAGTGGTATAGTTGACTGCCCTCTAGGGGCAGTCTGTAGACATGCTTTTCTTCCTCTATATTTTAACACCTTCCTGATTCCTTTCTGGTTATTTCATCCCCCGTGGTCATTGTTTTCTTATTTTTAACGGTTTTTAGCTGCTTCAAGGTAAATTTTCAGCACCATGGGAACAGTTCAACAATTGTGGATTCCATCAACACAGCAAACTGAAATGTGGTTGGCAAATTGTGCCTCAAGAGTTGTTTTGTGAACTCAGGCAGTTGTATTGATTCAGGAAACCATTCAACCAACCTTTGTTAGTGTGTTGTATGTACACTGCCAAAGTATCTAAAATATAGGTAAACTGTACAATTTGGATTTCACCATTGGGCCAGTTTTGAGTAGACAGCTGTAGAGAATTGCATAAAAATTATCTGTAAGGAAAAGCTAGATGAAGAAGAATAGACAATATATCTCTGAAGTTAAGTAAAACCTTATTAGGGGTTGTATTTCTGAATAATACGACACGCAGGTATTTCTCTTTGCAGAATGCTTTGTAAAAGCATGTAGCTGACTATTGTAAGAAAGTAGCTGAACTAAATTATAACTGATTCAGCAGGGCAATTTATACATAAGTGATCAGTCATAAATCAAAGACCATCTGTAATTAATTGAAAAACGTCAGCATTTGGCATTGTTGTCCAGAAAAAGATTCAGACCAGGTTCTACAGCAGAACTATATTAATTTGTTTGGTCTGATATTGCGGTAATTTGTTATGTAAGTGCTGATATTATCATTTGTTAACAAGCTCCATGCTTCAGAATACTTTATTAAAGAAACCTTGGTGTAATATGTGAATCCAGTCTAAAAGTAAACAGTAGATGACTGCCACTTAAGAAAGAAGGCAATCTGAAACTGAAACTGAATTTGAAACTGATGGTGGGGAGATCATGCACACTTCAGAAGTCTCAAAAATATCTGCATTTGACCCAATGCAATTGTAAGATGTGTAGACTTCAGCTTTCAGAATTATCCAGCCAGCAAAAGCTTACTCAAGTATATGAGGCATAATCCTCAATGTAGTGTCCACCAGAAGCATTGACTTTAGCCCCCATCGTATTCAACAGATGTGAATACATCCATCACATACAGATGTGAATACAGATCCATCCACAGTGATGGATTTTGCATCTAGTAGATCTGGAGGGCACCACATTGGGAGCAAGCTGTGGAAGACAGCAGTCAGAGTGACACACTGACATCCACAGTGATATCTTTGGCCGGGTATCTCACATGAGAGACACAGAGGGTATTAAAAGAAAGGTCAAGATGCCCCACCTCTTTTTAATATGCATTGCACTTGCAAAGCATATCGAAGGATGTGATCCTTGACCAGACAGTTGACCTTTTGACTCCCCTACAGGAGACCTGGATCCATCCTCATTTTAGTACTGTATGGTGGCGGATAGAAGGGCAGGGAAAGGGAAACTATTCTTACTAGAACACTTATTCCTAGTCTAAAGTGTTTAGGGCCCACATATGCATAAACATTCAATGATAGTATAGAATCAATGTATTTAGCTACCTCCTACTGTTCATCTCTATTTTTGAAGAACTGAATGCCCTCATTAAATATTAGTGCTGCTAAATGTATAGCTTATTTAAATTATTAATTAAGAATGATATTAAGATGTCTTCATTGGACTATCTAATCATATGTTTATCGATAATGTAGTTATACCTATTTGAATGAAAAAAAATGAAAATATCAAATGTCTAAGAATTGCTAGCTACATGATGACTTAAATGTTAGATATGCAGGACATTCCTGTGGAGCTCTTTATATAAGAGGCAAGCAACTCTTTGGCATGGAGGGACTGGAATTTTCTTATTTCAATATTTAAGGTCACAGGAAATAGAACAGCATCTTGCTAGACGGAGTGATACTCTATATTGTGTGTTCTCTCTCTCTCTTGTTATGTGTTGAATTTTCTAGAGTGTAAAACCCTAGATAGATGATATCCCACTTTCAGGGAATCAGATGAGAAAACTGTTTTACAGATTCCAAGTTAATGGCAGAATATCTAATCATGAGTCTAGGAAGCCTCATGTTGAACATTGCAATTTAGAGAACTGCATTCATAAATTCTGAGCTGACATCTTTCAACCCTCCAGTCTAGACAAGCCTAGCATTTAGAACACAATAATAAGAAAATTTGCCACAGCAAATGTGGCATAGTAGTTAGAGTAGACCTGAGGAGACCAGATTTAAGAGTTCATTCAGTCATGAAGTTCCCTGAATAACCGCAAGCTATTTATTATAGCTTGGCTTGAGTTTCTTTTGAAATAATGAATCAAAGTATATAGTTAATTATGTTTCTCATAAATTATCTTAGTTAAACTCTACACACTGCATGTCTTTATTGGGCATGTCTGTGCTATTATCATACCCCACTTTTTTTTACAGAAAGGTATAGCATTTTGGACAATTAAAATTCACCGATATACAGGTAGTCCTTGGCTTACGTCCAAAATTGGGGCCAGAATTTTCATTGCTGACCACTAAACAAGGCAGATGAGTTGCAACCACTTCTATGAATTTTTTGGGTAAATTTTATAAATGTCTACCATCTTTTTTGCCATCGTGGTTAAACGAATCACTGCAGTTGTTAAGCCAATCACATGGTCGTTAAGCAAATACGGCTTCTCCCATTGACTTTGCTTGCTAGAAGCCAGCTGGGAAGGTTCCAAAATGGAGATCACATGACCCTGAGACTCGACACTGCATGCGATTTTCTTGATGGAGTTTCAAAAGTGGTTTGCTATTACCTTCTTCTGGGACATGTCTTCAGTCTTATGGTCTAGCCTACAGCCCTGGTTCTGTCTAACACTCTCCCATACAAATAACCAACCAGACCTAATCCTTTCAAGTTTTCTGTCTACCTGAGATTGGCTCTATCTTTTGCTTACTGTGTTGTTTTTCTGCTTGCATGGAATTCATAATACAAGGTAGCATTAAAAAGTATTACTTCTCCTGCCTTGAATCCTTTAAGCTCCTCATTCAGCTGCAGAGATCAGGATATTCAGATATCAAGATATTCAGAGATCAGGTTTCAGAGCTAAGGATATTTCTGCAGTTCAATGTTAAGACTAGATTAAAATTAAAGAAATCCTGATACTTTGGTAGCCTTTCAAATGTTGCTGAACTACACCTCCTATCAACTCTCTCAATCATCATATCAAGTGGGACTACTTAGGAGATGTTGGACAATATCTACAAAATCCCAGCTTTCTCTACTCAGTGCACTATACAACACTGGATTAAACTTATTTTCTTACCTAGAGAAGCCAGCATATCATGTAAATCCTCTTTGTCAATGAATCCATCACGGTTTTGGTCAATCATATTAAAAGCCTCCTTGAACTCCTGGATCTGTGATTGGTCGAACATGGCAAAAACATTGGAGGTGGCACGCTGAGGGCGCTTCTTGGTGGTCTTTGCCTTGGCTCGTTTGCTGGACATTTTGCTGGAGTTTTTGTTGGCCTGCAAAACAAAATAGAAATTATCAAAAAAGAAGTCTGAATAAACCTTTCAAAAAACCCCATTTTTTCCTCACTTCTTTGCATCCTTTGGTTTTTCATCTAAGAATCTCTTAAGAAATTATGAATCTCAGTGTTTTGCAATGCAGGCAGCACCTTACATGGCATCATAGCTCCATTGAATTGAATTGGACTTCTTCATAAACATACAAAGATCTGTGCTAACTCTGGATCTCTTCACCCAATATACTGAAAGAGGTTAGAGAAAGATTTAGCAGCTTCATATATAGAACACATGAAACATAGTTAATTATTTTTGACAACTATGTTTTCCTTTAGACATCATACAAATTCAGCCTGTTTTACACAGTATGTTGTGTAAAAGGAGTCTTTGGAAAAAAATAATTTGTTGTTGGAGAGTTTAAGTCTCCAAATATTGTGAAATCATTATGTGATGTTAGAAAATAAAGCTATGGGCTTTTTTCCCTAGAACATCAATAACGTATATATTTCTTAATCAAGAGTAAACTCCTGACCCACTCCAAGTATCTTGCATAACACATCCTGCATCCCTTTGCTATTGGCCATGCTGAAGTTCAAACATGTGTTACTCATCAGATTGCTACTATCTCTTTTAGATAATTATAAATTTACCCATGTCTCTGGAATATGTTAACACTAAACAAGAAAAAAAATCATTTCTTTTTCTTGTACAGATTCACAACTGAAAGATATACTTACATATCATAAGCTAGATTTCCCCAATCTAGTACCTTCCCAATATATTTATAAGTAAGATCCATAATCCATTGTCATCCTAATCAAAACATAAGCTGAAAAGGGTGTTTTGAAGCCCATTAATTTAATTAATGTAATGCAGTTGCTAATTTTAAAAATATCATAATGAAGGTCTAATTATTCTGCAAGAAATTTATATTGCAGCAGAAATAGTAAATATAGTTTTCCACCTGGAAATGCTTTCTATGTATCTACTATTTAGATATTTCAGATCTTGGGAAATATTTGACACCTAGTACTGATATTTACTGTATTGGCAAAAATAACATTCTGAATTTCCCAACTGAATTATTATCTCAAACAACACCGAAGGTTTGATCATTTAATTAACTTTTCATATCATGAACACTGTTGAAATCAGTAATCTGTTTTTAAGTTTACAGCCTAATACAGATGCATCCTGGTGAAATGAGGAAACTGATATTACCCCAATTCCCTATTCTGCACACTCTGAAAGCAACTTGTAATACAGATTCTAAATCTATTCTGCAGATTAGAATTTTAGCACAAGAATAACTCAGTGTGATTTGGTTACCTTAGATGGAGCTGCAGTTTTAATTTTAAGTCACTTTTCAGCTTGTAGACAGATCTAACATTGAGGGAAGTAAAACATGAAATAAATCAACAGGTTTATATTATGGAGTTCAAAGGGCTGCTGCTCCTTGGCCGGCATAGATGCTCCAAACTGAGATTGAGAAAAGCTGCTTTCTTTCCTACTTCTGAGAGCCTCTGGCCTCCATCTGAACTAATCTCAGGCTTCTTCTTATTTTCTAACTGCTCTACAAGATCACAAGGAAGGCCCCATCTCTTGCAGCTCAGCTCAGAAATAAGAGGAAATGAGTTATCTGTTTGGAGCAGATTCCAAGCATTCCATTTGCCTCCCTCTTACACCCTTTGTTTAGCCTGGCATGCAGATCTGTGCTGTGTTTTTTTTTTTGAACTACCCCTACAGCTTGTGAATAAGGATTACAAGCACCCAGTTCATCAAGCAAACGGGAAGCCTGGAGACAGGGCTATGGGAGGGGATCCCTACTTTCCCCTTTTACAGAGGAGAAGGAGTTGAAGAAAGCAGGTGTCTCGAACCATTAGTTATAACTTTACTGGTTATAATTTTACTGGTTATAATTTTCTTCACTATAAAAGGATGGGCTGGATTTTAATTGAAGTCAATTAGTCCTAGATTTGTGACACTCCTACATTAACTCTTTTTGTACTTGGTTTTAAGGATAGCCAACATTTATTTCTTATGAAATAAAAAAATATCTAAAGGGGAAAAGAAATCCCTTTAAATATTTCTCCGGGTTAAAGAATAGCCTTCTGGGTTCAGTTCCAAGTGGGGAAGAAAGACACTGGAAACATGGTGACTGCTTGGAAAGATGGTTTAATGGTGGACAGGATCACATGCCATGGATTAAGAAAGAAGGAAAAGGGTTGAGATGCTGAGAGATCCTTAGTTTTATAACCTCTGTTGGGCCCCACCTTAGTGTTTCCTGTTCCTGTGTAAGAAATGTATCCCATTGGCTGTCAGACTCCCAGGGGCTGGGGTCTTAACTAACTTTGTAGGTTTTGTCTGGACACATGGCTTCACCTGAGTGTTGGCTGATACAATTTCCCCAGGCCAGGTGGTGAGATGGGTAGAGGCCTTTATTATGTAGAGTACTCTGGCCTAGGCCTTAATGGCCCATTAGCAAAGTGGGGGGCTGAGTTTCTGCCTCTCTGAGTTTCTACTTTACTCTTTTTAGGGGAAATATTCTGCCTTTTTAATATTTTCTAGGATATTTCATTTTTTTAGGAGAGGAGTGGGTTTTAACTTCCAACATGTGAAATATATCAAAAGATTGGATACAGAAGCATCCATGGAGTAGGTTCAGAAAAAGTCAAGGTGCTCTGTACTCCAACTCCTTTTTTATGTGTCTTATAAACACCATCTTGACTTTTTATAACTCTTTCTGCAGACTCCTTTACTGAAGGAAAAAGCAGGGTCTGCTATTCATACAGCAGTATGAATAGGATGCAAAAAATGTAACCAAACAACATAAAAGAAACATTTCAAAGCAAACTCATTCATCTTTTACTAAGGTCCTCTGGTTTACCTATTTATATAAGTTATATACCTTTAGTGAGTAACCATGTAATATTATGGATTTAACTTAAATAAACAACATACAAAACCATAACTTCAAATGTGACTCTTGACAATTCTGATCTGTTAAGTTAGTCCAGGTAAGCAAATGACTATAGTTGCTACTTCATGGGACAAAGGCTAAGAGATTACAAATTTTATTTATGAATGAAAGATTGAGCCTCCCTTTAGTTGAACTTGATTCCTGATAAATGTAGAAACCTGTCGGCAGAAGGGTGCTCTTATTCTTTTTCTGAATTATTTTATTTAACTTCTCAGCCTAGTCAATAACCATGTTATTGTTTCCTGTTTGTCTACTGTATCCTGTGCAAGTATAAACCAGGTCCACTTTCCTAAGTTTCTTTCTCCAAGATCAGCCATGGTTGACTATGTGTTACCATCTGAGAAGATTTTTTATAGCACATTAACGATAACATAAATTATAATTCCCACCGTCTGGAACTGAAAGTGGAAAGCCAAATGAATCTGACTTGATTTTTAAAATGCCATGGGTGTTTTCATTACCCATTAACCGTGTTTCTTGCACTTAGAGATGAAAAAGTATTTGCAAAGCACACAATTCATGCTTGAAAAGACTTTCATCATGCTGTCCTTGTACAATGGCATGCTGTTATTTGTTTAAAACACATTGAAAGGTTTCCTTCAGAGATCTGTAATTGGACAGTTTTCATTTTAGACAAGTCTCCCAAACAAGAGGAATTGGGGGGGGGGGGAGAGGAAACAAAATGCAAAGCTGCAAAATGGTATTAATGAGCAGCTAGAACAGAATTCATTTGAAGAAAGGAAAAGACAGAAACGATGTTCTGTTTTTTTACAGCCAGTGGATCCCTAAGGGGAGATATTGCAGCATAAGACCCATCCCTTTCTTCATTTATCACATCACAATGTATGCGCAAAAAATAACATGGGGTTAATGCTACAATGGTGCAATGTTGCTTTCATGATTCTGAATTGGGGAAATGCATGTTTGCTTCTGAGCCAATGGCGCAGCCCTGCCTGGTAAATGGCTGGGCTTCCTATTACAGTGGCTGCCTTCTTGACTTTTTGAAGACCCTTCTGATAGACTCTTTTGTCAATATATGAAAAGTAGATAAAAATGTTTAAAGCAGGGGTCTCCAACCTTGGCAACTTTAAGACTTGTGGACTTCAATTCCCAGAATTGGAGACCCCTGGTTTAAAGTGAATTTTCCTCTATGGACATCACCTATTTTAAATATCTGCTTTTTCTCTTTGCTAAGTTATTCTGTCTAGTGATGGCACCAGGTTTTCACAGTCATCCTTGTTGATTTGAAAACTGGGATATTTTTTGTCTTGGGGTAGAGAGGCACCCAAGACCAGGTGCCTCCTTTCTGTATTACTTTCTCTCTGAGCCCCTCATGGGCGGACACAACTTTCCCAGGGCTTAATTACTTCTAGGGAGGTTTGGTTTTTTGCTTTTAACTTTTTTACATGGGTGATAAGAGTTTGACCAGTAGTTACCTTTTGAGACACTGAACCAGGGCTTAGCAAAGAATTTTAAAACTACACACACACCCAAAATATGTAGCCAAGCACTGATTGCAGAGTTCAAAGGCTGGCTTTTAGTGCAGGCCAGGAAAGGCCCCCTTTTCTGCAGCCCCAGGAAGACAGGAGGTGAGGTGATTAGTTCAAGGCTGGGACACACCTCTTGCTACAAAACAGATAAAAGCCTCTTTGTCCTACTGCCTTCAGTGAGAATTTAGAATCATAGGGCTGGAAGCTACCTTAGAGGTTTTGTAGTTCAACCCCCTGCTCAAGGCAGGAGTCTTATACCATCCCAGTCAAATCATTGTCCAGTCTATTTTTGAAAACCTCCAGTGATGGAGCACCCACAACCTCAAGAGCAACAGTGGGATCCTACCACTACTGGTTTGGTGATCGCATGTGTGCGCACCTAACACATACATCTTATGCACGCATGCAGTTTTCCACACACCAGCTGAGGCCTGCAGTGCCAATGAGCTGAGAGGATAAAGAAGAGAAAACTGTAGGGGAAGGTGGAATCCTGTGCCTTTCTCTTCTTTCTCCTCTCTGCTGAGCTTTTTTTCCTCTTCTCAGCTAATCGTCGAAGGCTTTTTTTCCCTTTTTACTACTGGTTGGCCCAACCAGTAGCATACCACCACTACTCAAGAGGCAAGCTATTCCATTGATAAATTGCTCTCACTGTTAGAAAATTTCTCCTTATGTCTAGGCTGTGTCTTTCTCTTGACAAGCTTCCACCCATTACTTCTTGTCCTATCCTCAGGTGTCCCAGAGAATAAGTCAAATGCCTTTTCTCTGCAACAACACTCTTCTTTTCACTTAACACTAAATTGTTTACTACCTGTCCTATGCTCTGCTTTCCACTTGCTTCCTCATAAAGAAAACTAACATTGATTGAGACCAAGACATGATGCTAAATTCTTCCCAGCTTTGTGTACTGTTACTCCAAGCAGCAACCTGTGTTTCATTACTAACAGAAACATGCATAATATTATCCCAAGCAGCAGCCATATCTGCAGATTTCCTGTTTGCAGTGCTGTTTGCAATGCCTTCAATTTCCCCAGCACTTGCTTCTCCTGATAAGGGCCTTGGTGGTGCAGGCTGTTAATCATCTAGCACTTAGTGCAAGCTGACTGCAATTAGTGCAGGCTCCAATCCCACCAGGCTCAAGGTTGACTCAGCCTTCCATCCTCTCGGGGTAGGTAAATAGAGGACCCAAGATTGTTGGGGGCAATAAGCTGACTTTGTAAAATGCCGCTTGGGGGGCCAAAAGCCCTAGTAATAAGCAGACATATACAATGGAATGAAGGCTATTGCTGAGCACTTAACATAGTGCTCCATAGACTGTAAGCCGCCCTGAGTCTCCGGAGAAGGGCGGCATATAAATGCAAATGAAAAAATAAAAATAAAATAAAAATTAATACCCATGGATTAATAAGCCAAATCAGACACCACCTGGGCAATGAATGGCAGCTCAGACATATTAGAGCTTTCGAACTACAGCTTTCTTGGCTTCTCTACACTTGGGATAGAGAACCATGTATCTTTAATAACAGAATACTAAGGTGGGGTGCTACGAAGCAAGCACCATCTTTATTTACAAGAATTCCCTGCCTCCCAGAGAGGTGATGTTGATATAAAGAAAAATGGTTGGTGGATGCAGCCCACTGCTTTTTCTGGAAATATCTACCTGCACAGAAAGCAAAACAAAGGTAAGGTAGTCTGTACCCTGGGATAAGTAAGACGGAGTGCAAGGAACGACTTATGTTCTAGAAAACAGCTGTTTAATCATTAGTTATGCCCCCTGCGGTAACAATTTGTAATTTGTGGTTTCCCTTAAATTAAAATGTTCCCCAAATTAGAAATAGATTGCCTTCCTTGGCTTTTATGATGACCACTAGCAAAAGGAGATGGATTAATTAGATAGTTTAGAACACCTTGCTTGCTTACTACAGCCAGTAATTTAAAGAATTCTGATTTACTAGTGTACAATGAACCAGGTTGTTCTTTATTTCTTACGAAAGATCTGTAAGTAAATCCTTATCTTAATATCTCTTTTTCTGCAGGGAAGGGAACTTTCTATCAATAGATTGAAACACAGTGAATTGTTCAGTACTCTGAGGTTGGCCTGGAAGCAAGATTTGAATCCATTGATTTTAAAGTAATTGATTTGAAAGTAAAATAAACCAACCAATAAGCTATGAAACCAACCAATAAGCTATGTAAGCACATACAGCATTTCAATTTCATGTGATATGTTGTACGATGTGTTCTTGGCTATGCCACATATATTTTTCAGTCAAATCGGCATACATAACTTGTGTGCCCACAAAAGAATTCATATGTGTGTGAGAGCATGCCCGCACACAGTGAAAATAAGGGAATAATCACAAAAAATGTTTAGGTTGCTTTTTTGTTACTACAACAATATCTTAGTGTATAATCCTGACAATTAAACAGTAAAAATAAGTATAATATGGTTAAGGCAATTGCAGATATTTAAACTGCAGTTACCAAGATTATGATGAAAAAGATGAATTTCTGAAGTTTATTAGGGTTTACTAATTCTCTTTAGTGACTTTCACAGTAATTTAAAATGTTATATTATTCTTAGGTTCTCATTTATTATTTAGGCTGCATCTTTTACCCCAGGACAAGTTCTACTACTCACAATGGGATTTATTTCTAAATGAGCAGCATACTTATAGAAGTAAACATTTAATGCTCCCTGCCAGTGCAAAATTTTGGTTGGGAATTTGGTTGGGAAACTGAAATCAAATACTACTGAGGACATTATCAAAATAAGATTATATTTTTTGATATGCTAGCTATATTTCTGTTTCCAAAATAAAAGAAAGCAAAACAAGCATCGAATATTCTTTCTTGAAAATTTCTTGGCAGAAGTTTTAAAATTATAAACTGACTGGATGTAGAAAAGCAAAAGTTAAGAAATTCCTGTAATATCATACTGCCTGCAATGTCAAAATTTGGCTTGAAAATTGAGAAAGAAGGAAATTGCCATACATCTGTTTTTTTTCTCTGTTTAGCTAAATACTTCCTAACCAGCAAAATGTTTCTAGGCTTAAAACATGTTTTACTTTAGTACAAGTGCAAATTCAACTGCATTAGTTATGAATAAAGTGACATTTTCATCAGGATTGTCCTGTTGTGATATATGTGTTGTAAGTGTGCTGTGCATCCATTTGGAATGCTGTTTAAAACATGGATTCCATGGTTGTGCATAAGATTAGGTGCTAAATCTGGAACAGCAAAGAATGCCATGCTCTTAATAATCTTAGGAATTTGGCTAATTGCTTTTGTGGCTAAGATAAAAATAAAACAATGGCAAGTGTCACACCATAGTGGAACCTTGGGACTTTGGTTTATATCTCAGAGATGGATCCATTCAACCCATCCAATTAAAGGGAAATCAGCCTGTTGTTGTTTTACTTTTGCTTCCTTTGAACTAGCCCTGTCTTTACAGCTATCAGTAGTAGTTTCAGTGGTGCAAATATATCACTAAGAGTCAATGCTTTGCAATCAAGTTGATTTTTGCTTCTTGACATTAAAAATATTCAAGTGATTTGAAAGGAGTCTTGTGTGTGTGTTGTACACATAGAACAATAGTAGATTTACTAACATCAACATGACTGCAGTCATGCATAACAATGCTTATTGAGGCACACACAAAAAAGAATGAAACCTAAAAGCCTAGAGAAGTTTTGAAAGTTCCTCCTGCATATAATGTTCCTGGTCTGGTCTGAAAAACTCCTGGATTTCCATACTTTCAGATCAGTGGTGGGGTTCAATTTTTTTTACTACTGGTTCTGTGGGCGTGGCTTGGTGGGCATGGCAGGGGAAGAATACCGTAAAATCCACATTCTCTCCCCACCCCACCTAACCTGCTTTCCAGTTCCTGTGAAGGGCAACAAAAGAAGACCCAGCTGATCAGCTGGGACTCAGGAGGCAGAGAATAGATGGGGGTGGGGCTAGTCAGAGGTGGTATTCCGAACTACTCAAAATTTCCGCTACCGGTTCTCTGAACTACTCAAAATTTCCACTACCAGTTCTCCAGAACTGGTCACAACCTGCTGAATACCACCTCTGTTTCAGATTGACCTTCAGTTAACCTATTTGTTATGATGCTGTAGCCAACCTATCTGCTTTCTCTTGTTCATTATTTTCTTTTAAAACTTTTCTATGAATAATGGAATGGTTTGGAGGAAATACAGGTAGTCTTTGACTTACAACCATTTGTTTAGTGAGTGTTCAAAGTTACAGCGACACTGAAAAAAATGACCATTTTCCACACAACCATTGCAAGATCTCTATGGTCACATAATCAAAATTTGGACTCTTGGCAACTGGCTCATATTTACCATAGTTACCATTTCCTGGGGACATCAATCACTTTTTGTGACCTTCAGACAAGCAAAGTCAATGGGAATGTCAGATTCACTTAACAACTGTATTACTAACTTAACAATGGCAGAGATCCACTTAATGGCAAGAAAAGTCGTAAAACGGGGGAAACTTCAGTTAATAACTATCTTGTTTAAAGAAGAAGTTTTGGGTTCAGTTGTGTTTATAAGTTAAGGACTACCTGTAACCTGTAAGTTCACCAAGCATGCCCAAATAAGCTATCTACTTCTCCCCTTTAACTGGCCTTGTAAAATGTAGGAGACAGGGAAAAGATAAATGACTAGTACAAATATGAAATCAATATTACCCACATCAAGTTTTCCTTCCTTTCGTAATGTGTTAAGAGACCATAGTATTAATTTGACTCATGAAAGCGAGCTTTTCTTTTGTCCTCTGCAGATTTCTTGTCATTCCTTAATGGCAGTGAGATTTTTCCAGCCTGAGCTTCTAATTGCCATACCAGTTCTTGCTTTCCTCTCTTGTCCTTAAATGGTTGTTAGGACTGCTTGTCTTCACTACTTGGGGAAGGAACTTGGCACAGTTCAGTGGCCCAACAAATAAAAAGGTTTTTTTCAGTCACAGTTCATGTTTTGATGGTTTCTCAGGGAGCTGCGTGTGTGAGGGTACAATCCATCAAATACCCTAACTACATATAATCTATTCAATGGAATGGAGCTTGTACACATTGGTTATGTACAAGCCATAATCTGAGTACGATTCAAGAGTATAGAAGCTAATCTTTAGATAAGTGATATACTACAACAGCCTTCCCTAAGTTGGTTCTCTCCAGGTATAATATACAGTAATTTCTGTGACCCCAAAAGTTTTGAGCATGATATGCTTTATTTGATTCTGGCTAAGTATGTTGAACAGGCCACTTTTTATTCAAAAAATGTAGGTAAACAAAGCTTTGATCTCTTTAAAACTGACATTCAATAAATCAGGGACAATGCCTCTCTTCACCACAGAGTTCCTTCTCTTTGCCAGTTGCTTACTATACTGCACTAATACACGATGTTTACTGTATGTTTAATAAATCAAAAATTATACTTTCATATATTCACACATGTGCACACACAGTCCTCTGTTTTATTTGAAATATGGGCAAAGAACTCAATGTACTAAAACATTTGTCTTCAGGTGGATATAACTTTTGTTCCTCTCTCTGTTTCAGCTCAGATAAGGGGAGATAGAATCTCCAAACATCTGTTTTGAGGCTTGCTTGATTCCTGAGTTCAACTAATCCAAGTTCAGAAGATATGTATACTAAAATAATAATATATTATTTAAAAAGCATTCTTGAATATGTAAAAGAATACATCTCATCATATTCATGAATACAATCATCCATCCACCTTCTCCTCTTCCAAGTTATACCTGAGATCTCTTTTTAAGATAAATATGAAACTGTAAGCATGTTTCCTAAATATTTTTAATCAATGTACAAGGAAACTTAATTGACTCTGGATAGCCTAAAAGTAGCCAGGACTGGCAAACAGGTGTTACAGCAAACAGCAGAATGTTATCCTGCAATTCTACCCCATTGAACTCTAGCGTTTCTTTAAAATAGTTTCTACTTAAGCTTAGCATTTAATCGGTTTTGAGGAGAAAAGATATCAGATAAACACACAGAAGATGCTTCTATGATCAACAGAATGAAGCACTCAGCAGGTCAAGCTAGCAGCACCATCCCATACATATGATCTGAAACTATATCTTACAGAGTACTGTATGTACTCACAACCATTGCAGTCTGAACGATGCTTTAGGACGATGCCTGTAAACTATGCTCCTGAATCTACCCTTGTCTAGATGTTTCCTCTTTCCAAACTGCAGAAAAAGATAGATTTTCATCAAATTTCATCTAATCTGCTTTGGTTACTCAACTTGGGTAATGACAAAGAACACTTCAATGGAAATGATTAGAGGCTTCCCCTATTGGGATGCATTCAGTTAAAGGCTAAGCAACCTTTGAGTAGAGATATTGTAGTTCTGGATTTCAAGATGCAGATCAGCAATGGAAGTAATTGGAAAGCATTCAATCTGGATCAGATGACTTTCAGGTTTAGTACAAAGCAGTGGAATATTTGTTGCTCGGGTCCCCACACATTAGTGTGTGAAATTTTCTTCCAGAGTTGAGGACCTGCAGTATCATGTTTAGGGACACTGAGTACACTTCTCAATAAACAAGTGTATCCCACATTATTTGCAGTGGGATATTTCCCTTCATCCTTGCAATCCTGACTGAAATTCTGCTTCTAAACATACAGTTAAGGAATAGCTAGTAATTCATGTATTAACCTTAGTGTGATTTGTTTGGTTTTGGATTAACTTGTATGTGAATCTGACCCCTGAGGTTTGTAAACTGTAGTTTGTATCTTAGTATAATGTATGGATCTAGACAATTGTGTTTTGTTTAGCAAATTAGTTTCATGTGTGAATCTGTAAGGACCATTATCAGCTATCCCCAACCTGGTGCACTCCAGGATGTGAGGGTTTCTACAGCTTCCAACATACTGTATCTGAAGGTATCACACTGGAAAAATCTGACAGAGATGGATCAGAGCTATGATTCACTTATGAAACTGATAACCTCCTGTGTGCAAGTACTCCTTATGGCACATTATGCATGACGTGAGCCACAAATTAACCAACCACATTCTAGCTTAGCATGTTATACATACAGAAGCCTAGTAGCGAATGCATCATGCAAACGCAGAAAAACTCAGTTGAATAAAAACATAGTTAAGAACCGCTGGTAAGCACAATTAATCGAGGGAATACAACAGGTCCCAAAAGGGTAGCCTTACTGTTAGTTTGTTGCAGCAGAAAAATAATTAATTTTGGATTATGAAATGCGATGCAATAACCAAGTGATCTAGTATAACAGGAAGCTACCAGCTCTTGCTCTGCCCAAGTCTCCTTCCATCCATCCATCAATACCCCACCTCCCAATCTTCACTTGCTAAAGGGATATGTAAGGAAGAGCACCTACCTGGTTCAGACAGAAACTGTTAAAAGCCCTCAGATCTAGGAAGCGTTTCTGCAAAGGGATGAAATTAATTAGCTGTTGTTTTAATCTCCCTAGTTTGGGGGAAAGCGGGATCAGAGGGCAGAGGCAGCCAATGAAAAAAGAGAGTTTCCCCAGATGGTCCCCTCCCACCCCAAAGGATTTGGCCATACAAGGCAAAAGAATGTCGTGCTGTGCGGGTGGCAGCAGCCCAACTGTGAGACGCTGGATTTGGGACTGTGAGAATAAGGGAAGGGGAAGAGAGGATTCTGCCTTATATAGATAAAATGATGGGGGGGGGGGTTGGAGGGAAGTCGCTGAACTCTCTAATCGGTTGTTAAAACCGGTATCTGAGAGGACTTAGCAACAGTTTTCTTTATAAGGAATCAAGTCCTATAAATGACAAACCTTTCTGCTGGCTGAGAACAACAGTTTAAACAAAGGTTTAAATATATGTATGGAATATATGTATGGTTAAAAGTCACAAGGACTTCCTGAACAATGCTTGGTTGGCATTCCTCACTCCTCTGTGCAGTTTGTTGTTTCAATTATTTTTTTCCTTGCCAGAAAAATAAAAGTACAGATGTTTTCTAGTGAATAAAGACTAGTTTAGACAGGAAAATGTAAAAGAAAGCATTGGAGGCAGTTACCCTTAATTCATTTTTCATGTCAAACAGGCTCTTACAGAAATGTAAGATTTCTGACCAGATTCCTCACGGTGTAAAGACATACATAAACAGTCCTTGTATATTATAAAGTCAAGTTTCCTTTAAGTCAGGTTCATTTGTAGTAATTTCATGGACCATCCACGTAGCTGTTTTCAAACAATGCAGAAGTAGTTTGCCAATGCTTTCTTTCTGAATGTTTTACTTCCCAAATCTAGCCAACAAACCTTGTCTCCCATCCAATTTCTAATCAAATGTAATTTGTTTTAACTTTTTTTAACTTAGCAAAGATTGACAAAGTCAATCCATTTGAGTTATTTGATACTATGGTGGGGGTGGGCTAATTTGCAAAAGATTAGCATGCCGAAGTTATCTTTGTCTAAAATATTGTTATTTTATCTGCCAGCTTTCCATTCATTCTGATCCATTATTCATTTGGGCTTTGAATGAGGATGTAGAAACCTTTTAAGCTCAAAGACTGCACTGCATCCAGCCTAACTTTCTGGTAAAATTATGCCAGTTGTAGGTTCCTTCCAATCAAGGCAAAGAGCAGATCAATTGTTTCTCATCCCACACATTCTTTACCCCTAGCCCAGTCCCAATGTCTTAGCCTGTTTATTAAAAAGCAGCCACGGAAGAAAACATTGTAATTACATTTCCTGTGGAAGATGACTGTGGAAAAGACAGTAGTATGTTCTCATGAGCAGATGGTATCTGGATCAGTTCTTAAAGCCTGGAAAAGGAAATCCAGACACATCTAAATCCCAGCCGTCAAGGTTTAAACAGCTATGCAAGGAAAGTTAGGGTTTATTGTATTTTGTTAACAAGCAAGATGTCATACTATGTGAAAAAGTAAATCAGATTAAGGCTCTCTGAGTCTGTTCATACTGTATATAGCTTCTGCTTAACCAGTTTATATTTTAACACAATTATTTGAATTCACATTATACTATACTAAAAAATAAAGCTAACTACATAGAATAGGTTTGTACAACTATGCTAAATTGTGATTGGCCAATTTGCATTTCATCCAGAGACTTGTTAATGTAACCCACATATCGTTTTAAATTAATCACAGTGCTGAAAACAACTTAAAAGATGTAATTCATTCAACCTCAGCAATCTGTTACTCCAGCATCCATTATCCAGCCTCTTTTCAAAAATCCACAATGGAGAAGAACATGATACAATCTTCAGAGATAATGTAATCTACTATCTACAACTGTTTCCACCTACAGTTGTGGCTAGGAGAGTTTTTGCACAACTTCATGCTATGCTGTGCAACAATTGCACTTTTTCCTGGATCATGAGGCCCTGTGCTTCTGCCCTAGTCATCTCTCAATTGGACTACTACAATGTGTTTACATGAGGCCACCCTGGAAGAGTATTTGGAAGTACAGCTAGTACAGAATGCAGTAGCATGGATTGTTCAGGAAGCTTTTAGGGCGATGCATGTAACACCACTATTGCAAGAGCTTTACTGCTTGTGAGTTTGCTTCCAAGTCCAATTCAAGGTATTGGGTTTTTGTTTTTTTTACCTTTAAAGCCCTTTATGGCATGAGTTCAAGGTATCTAAGGAACCAAATTGCTCAAACTGGATTGGCCCTTGCTCACTTGCTCCACCAGAAGAGTGGCGCTCTTATGGACACCATCTGCCCAGGAATTTCAGTTGGTGGGGGTGGTGGAGAAAAGCCTTTTTCATTGGGGCCTCCACCTTTTGGAATATTCTGCCACTGGAGGTGAGATTAATCTCTACTTTTTTGGCCTCCTGGAAGGACTTAAAACCTGGATCGGTTGGCTGGCTGGCTTGAGAGCACTTTTCACTGGAGATAGTTGATAGGGTAGAAGAGAAGATCCCCACAGCCGTGCTATTTGGTTTTTAGTCTACTTAAATCTGATTAATTGAACTTTTTTTAAGCCCAGTGTCACTTCAGTGGTGAGGTAGGCAGGGTATAAATTAAATAAATAAAACAAACTTCCTTTCAATTTGCACTAATGGATTTCAGTCTTATGTTCTGGAACACTAGAAAATACATTTTATCTATGTGACATCTTTTCAAATTATTACACAACGGGACTTTTGTGGGAGGATAGTTGAAAAGTCAGGATGTTTCTGACACAAAAGGTTGTGGGTTCAACCACAGCTGAAGTCACCATAGTGCACCTTTTTTATTCACTTAGATGACCCTGTTATACAATTAAATTACCATCCCTTGCTCATATGTCTGAAATCTATCAAGGCTTATTTTTAAATATATCTGTATAAAATGATCCTGACAGATTATCACTCCAAATTGATAACTGATAATTAGATAACTCCAAATGAGTTATCTAAAAGTCAGTTCACCTGAACTCAGTGGAACATTCATTCAGACATGCTAGTAGTATAAATAGACAAATTACATTAGTGAATGATGTGTGTGTTTATACAACATTTTTATTCAAACAACCAGTTCTTTGGGTTTCCTGTCCACATTGAATCATAGACTAACCTCATGAGCTTTGTTCACAAATTGCACTACTGTATTCAGTTGATTGTACAAAGAAAACCATTCAGCAAATACCACAACCTGTAAATAACGGAAAGGAATAAACCTTTCTAGCAAGTATATTTTGATTAGCTCTTGTTAAAATGGCCTATAACAGACAAATATTTCCTCTTTTTTTGTAAGAATCCCATCAATTTTATTATTTCTTTTTCCAAACATATGCAGAGTTCATGCTTCAGAAACATGAGTTTTTAAAAAACATTAATCAACTATTGTGGAAGTTTGGTTTCTATGCTTTGCAGATATGGACATGAGATCATTATGATTTAATGTTTCACCACAGTTGGCCTTAAACATAGAGCAGTTTGAAAAACTAATATCCCCACTGTGAGAGCAATGGGTTATGCAAATATTGTAAATTCTCTAGTGCCTTAAATCTCTCAGGCTCTATTTGCTGTCCAAGGAGAGAGAACTCCCAGGTAAAGCCAAAAGGAACATGGTACCTTTCTGCCACCTTGTGGTAAATGTGCATAATTAAAAAGTGCTGTTTAAAAAATATCCAGGAAAAAAAACCTTGTTTTTAATTTACATTCAGTAAAATATTATGTGTTGATGTCTTTTGTAACAGGATTTTTCACTTCCTTACATTGCAACAGACATAAGTTGTAACACATTTAGCAGCTTCATGTGTTAATGAGGCTGTCCTTGAGGACATACCTCCCCACACCCAAAGCTTTAACTGGTTCAAAAATGTAGCTGTTTTGAGCTGCACTGATTTCCAATTGCTTCCAGGTATAATTCAAGACTCTGGTCACTACCTATAAAGCCCTATATGGCATACAGCCTGTTTACTTGAGGGACTATCTATCACCTATAGCATCTACTTGACCAATTTAAATCTGCAGGGTTGGCACACTTTGAATTCCTTCAATTAAATGTTCTCTATCAGGATCCCAGAAGCACACCTGCCACAGCACCTGCCCTCTGAAACAAGGTTTTTCCCAAGATCAGGATGGTGTCAATTCTGCTGTTGTTCAGAAGAACCACAAAAACTCTTCACCTGACCCTTTAACAAGGGAGGGTGAGACCCTTCACTTCATCCCATCTGATCTATTACACTTGCCATCTTTTACTGTTAATTGATTTTGTTATAATTTTTTGTTTATCATGAACTAGCCAGAATGGTTGGGAATTTGGCAGCAACAAGGTTAATAAAAGTAAATATTGAGGGTTTTTTTTCCATTGAATCTCCTATTACAAGCCTAACTGTTTTACCAGTGAAATAAAGCATGACATAATGGTTACAAGTGCCAGGTTTTGGTAGCAGAAAGTAAATGTAAGTAAACAGAAGGTTGGGATTACAAATGTTGAAATTTCCAACTAGCAGAGAAGTATCCCTGGTTTGGGAAGGCTGACATAGCCTCAGTGTCTGCAGTTTTAATCCAGCCTCTTTCATTTTGTATATACAACATCCACACCCATGACTAGGATTCTCAATAATTATTGTGGTTATTTCTCCAGAACCTAAACTAGATAACACAATTTTGTGTGCCTCTTTATCTAGACTGGGGTCTTTCTACATATTATTTCAGTAACAAATCTGTGATGAAACTACACAATACAAAGTAGTATCCAGCCTAAAGTAATATACAGCGTGTATGTATGTATTGTGGATGTTTAGATGCATCAATTTACACCTTCAGTCATATTCTGGGAGCATGCATTTTAACAGTGTTAAATCTGTTTAGTCTCTGTAACTGCTTTTTCTCTTTGGAAGGCGGGAATATTAAAAACTCAAAATAAAACTATATGAATATTTTGGCAAGGAGAGTAATTTCCTACTGGACATTTGTACAGAATTTAAACGTGTTAATTGGTTTTTTATGTGCAACTTATTAAACTAGCATTTTTATTTTCTAAACTATGCTGAAAATATTAATCAGTAGAAAATGCTTATAAGACTGTATATTAGGTACAGTCCCTTGAAAAACGGCAATTCTGCTCATAAGTTTTGGAAGGCATTCTCCCATGTTTATTGTTCAAAAGTATTTATAATTTTTAACTAGTGTAATTATATTTCAATAGTCTTTTTTAATTGTCTTAGCTGTAGTTTGGGTTTTGTTATTTTAATCATACGAACCTCCCCCAAAGCCACATATGTGAAATGGGCGACTATATAAATTTAATAAATAAATATAGAGAAAGGGATTTCAGGAAACATACCAAGGGGAGCGAGATGCCCAGCTTCTCCTAGCCATTGCAGAGATTATATATAAATTTCACAGAGATGATATAAATATGATTTATTCAGCGTATGGTCTGCGCTTAAGGCTAAGACACAATGAATGAGTTTACGCACCGCATGAAACTTACAGATACCCATAAGCACCAACCACGACTAGTAAGCCGCAGGGGTAGCATTGGAAGAGCGCCTTGCAGACTTGAAAGGTACATGGTCCCCTCCCGTCCCACCTCCAAACTCGACCCCGGCAAGCTCGGTAAACGCAGAAGCCTCGCATTCGGCTCCACCTGCAAGCCCTTCGCGCCGCTGGATAAAGGCCCGTTTCTCTCGCCGTAGGGCGCTCGTATCACGTGACGAGAACCACGTGTCTCGGGCGACGCGATTAGCGGGGCTTCAGGACCGGTGCTCACGTGGACGAGTGGCTGCCTTTCTTGCCGTGACCGGGGTGCGTTGAGCTCGAGGTGTGGCGCGGGGGACGATGAGCGGCGGTCGACGGAAGGAGGAGCCGTCGTCGCACCCGCACTCGCAGCAGCAGCCGCAGCAGCCGCAGCACCTGGTAGCCAACGGCGGGGGCGGAGTGTTGCGGGCCTCGTTGTGGAGCAAAGCCTTGCGGAGCGACTCCGCCTGGGAGGACAAGGTGAGGCCTAGACCGGGTGGGCCGGCCGAGTGTTTACGGGAGGGCAGGCCTCGGCCTTGTGGTTCCTAGCGGTTTTTTTTGTGGGGTGGGGAGACTTTGCCAGTCGGTTTTCGTAAAAGTCACAGCGGAGCCCCTCAAGAGGCAGAAACGGACCCTCCTGGTTTGTACCCTGAGCTGTTGGACAGGAAAGATGGAAAATGTCAAGGACGTTGACACCTAAACTAAGGCGGCGATGTTGACTGCCCAGAAACCGTTGGGCAGCCCTTTTGCTGGCCTTGAGGTTGGGTGGTGGTGGTGTTAGTTTCCCCACTAAGAAGCATCTTGGTAGCCGGCCTTCCCCCACCCTCACCCCCCCAGATTTACAAGGGATCAGTAGGTGGAGAGCTCCCCCCCCCATCTTTGGCTGGCAGGCTAACTACCATGCCCAGTTGGGGAAGCAGGAAACCTTTGACAACAAGGAGGTGTTCTCCCTTTTTATCTGGAACACTGGATTGCTGCAATGTGGCCTGCTTGAGGTTGCCCTTGAAGATGATTAGGAAATGGGAATTGGCACATAATTTAATGTGGCAACACTTATATTTCTGGATGCTGCCTTGGCTGCCTGCTTGTTTCCAAATAGAATTCAGAGTACTGGAATTGAACTGTATGACCTGTAAAGAACCCCACAGGGTTTGCATCTTAGTTACTCTGTCAGGACCATCTTTTCTAAACAGAATCTTCCTATAACTGTCCAGTCAGACTAGAAAGCAATGCTTTGGGTCAGGGGTCACCAACCTTTTGGACCTCAGGGACCACCAAACTCATAATTTTAAATCCCAGGGACCACTACCAGTTCTGTGGGCATGGCCTAATTTGTGGGCATAGCTTGGTGGTCATGTGACTGGCTGGGCATGGCTTGTATGTAAATATTATAAATATTTATATAAACATTGAATTTTTTATAAAAAAAGAGCAACTTTTACCCAAAATCAGGCAAAGCAGGCAGGCAGATTAAGTTGCTCACAAAATCACAGATTCATTCAGAAATCAATATATCTACCATTGGCTAGCTCAGTCTGTCACATAAAATTTGCTTGCAAGCAAACTCATAAAATTTGCTAGCAAGCAAACTCACAAAATTAACTCACAACACACCATGTATGTAAATATTGTTTTTGTAAAAGCAACTTTTACTCAAAATCAGGCAAAGCAGGCAGGCAGATTGAGCTGCTCGCAGAATCATTCAGTGATCTATTTGCCATCGGCTAGTTCATCTCTCAAATTTGCTTGCCGTGAGTCTGCACTGAATAACAGAACCTTCAGTCCTAAGGGAGGTTTGGCTGTGCTTAAAAGCAGAGCTGAAGATCTAAAGACTAGCTAGAAAGCAAGAAATCCAACCATTTCAGAATGTTTTATAGTTGGCTGTACACCGTCCTGAGTCCTTCGGGAGAAGGATGGTATATAAATATGTAAATAAATAAATAAAATAAATCTCCCGGCACAGCAGAACAGATGATGGTTGGAAAAAGGAAAAATTGCAATTTAGCAGGCAAGTTTGCCGGGTAAGGAGTGAGTGGGCGGAGAGGGTTCCCACAGGCCATGTGGATGGTACAGCCTTGTGTTTCTGCACAGCCTGGATTAATTGCTTTGAGGGTGAGATTAAATCTCTGGGAGTGAGATTTCTCTGCAGCCCACCAAAATTTTCTCACGGCCCACCGGTTGGCGACCGCTGCTTTGGGCTACCTTCTTCCTCCCTGGAATGTTAGAGCAGGCTTTTTGTGTGTGTGTGTGTGTGTGGCTTTTCCATTATTTTGGAACACATGATGATTCCCACCCCTAGGTCTGAATTTTACAAGTCAGAAAATGTAAAGGTTTTGAACTTTCACTAAGCTTTAATGGCCAGAGGACCCTTGTTTATTAGCCTATCCCTAATTAAATGTTCCCAAGCATATTTTAATTAAACTGTCTTCATTAAATGTTTTTAGGATGTTTCTGAGAACCAGTTTGGTGTGGTTTAAAGCATTGGGGTACAGACTGCGTTAGTAACTTTGGACTAGATACTCTCAGCCCTAGAAAGAAGACAGTGGTAAAGCATTTTTAACTAAATAGGCAAGAAAACTTTGTGGACTTATCCATATGGTTATCAGACATCAAGACTGATTCAAAGGCACTAAAAAGGATTTAAAATATTTATGTAAGCTTCCTAATGTTTATAGAATTGGATGATACATAGATTATATGGGTAAATAAACGGTTGTGATTCATTTAACTTGGAGTTAGGTTCTTGTGCAAACACAGTTTTTATGTTTTTCAAAATGTTTAATTTTGATTTAAGCAATTAAGATGTTTTTAAAGGGGGATGGGGAGTTTGAAGAACAGTCTGGATACTATTGAAGCTAAAAGCTTAGATTACTTAAATTATAGTTTAGCATGGTGACTAATTCACAGTTGGCCAAGATTACACAATTCAAAGGCAAGGAACGAACTGCTTCCCAGTCAATGATCAGATAAAAGAAATCTGACTTCAGAGTATATCTGTAACCCAATAAAATATCTGTGACAAGACTCAATTTAGTTCTCAGGAAGATAAAGGGAGGGTGCACAGAAATGACTGTTACCATAACTTTATAATAAAAGTAGTATAGGCCTGCATGAGCTTTGTTTCCTAATGTGGCCTATTTTAAAGGGCTAACAGGTAAAACATGAGAAGAGAATATAGATACAGTACTCAAGCTCTTAAAATAAGTTCTGTATAATTTCTATTTCACTATTGTGAAACAAAAGAAGCTGAAATCTGAGCAAGCAAACTATTTTATGGTAGAAAGTACAACTTTTTTCCACCATTTCATAGCAAGTGGAAGTTCTTCATTCTAATCCATTCTATGAATTAATTACACTTTTTTTTTCCAAACAGAAGAATTGAGACTGCTTGTTCAGCCCATTTGCAAATAAAGTGAAATTAAAATGGCACAGAGATTAGTGAGCTGATATTAGCTTAGATTAAAACCCTGACTTGACAATCAAGCTGAGCAGATACCTCACTTTGAATCAGTAACCCCCTCCTTCTCCCAGAGTTGTTACGAGATTAAAGCTCCTTGAAAGACAGGTACATAATAAATAGAGCTGAAAGAATGTAAATGTATACCTTTTACCCTGGAATTGAGATAGATTTCCAGGTAGGATGGAAATAATTGCAGGTGTCTAATTTCTGAATCTCCTTTAGTTTTTAGACCTTCTAAGGCCTCTTCAAAATGTTCATATAGTTCTTTCGAATTAGGCAGTTGAGATACCTTGAGAACTTAGATTTGTTGTTATAACAGGAGGTACATCTCTACAAATGTTGTATATGGTTCCATATGAATCGGATATTGTTTTTTTCTCTGCAGGATGAATTTTTAGATGTCATTTACTGGTTCCGGCAGATCATTGCTGTTATTTTGGGAGTGATCTGGGGAATTGTTCCACTGAAGGGATTTGTGGGTATAGCAATGTAAGTTATTATTTTGCATTTATTTAAAGGCAATCATTGATGAAGCTGAAATGGTTAAGACGAGGGATGTATACTTGAAGTATATGGGTTCTGTATTATACAATTATTTGAGCTTGCAAAATTTCCTCAGAACAGTTTGTAAAAAAGATACAGAAAGCTTGAGTTTAGTCAGAGGGAACATGCACCAGAGCATCAGAAAGGTTTTCATAGAAAAAAAAATGGCTGCAGTGCGTGAAATAAAGAAAATGTTGAAAATACATCCATTTGCCTGAAAATATTTGTCTAGAAGCTTAGAATGTGTCATTTATTGCTGAAAACTAAATGAATGGCTATGTTGAAAGATTGTATAGATATTTGACTGAATTTCCAGCTATGACAAGAAATGATAATGGGAATATGTTAAATACTGTTAGTAATTAAAGTGTGAGACATTTTCACAGTTGCCTATATTTTCCTTAAATGATAGGAAAGCGAGTTAGTGTAATAGGAAAATGAAATACTTCCAGTTATTTCTTCTAAATCTATACACCTATAGATAAATATCTATTTCTGGATTAACTTTATTTAAGAGATTATGATAAGAAAGAATATCATCCACCCTTCTGGAATGTAAGCAACTCAAATTTTTAACAAAGCCAGGATAGTGTGGGTTAGAGGGCAGAATTAATAGTTCAGGTTCACCTGAAATTAATACAGAGCATAGGATACCTCTTCAGTACCTATTGTCCTTTTTTTAATGTTACATTGTTAAAGGGTTAATGCATGTGCATTCAGGTGTCAGGGTTCTAAGTAATAATTCCATATAAGCAAAACTCCAAGGCTGGGAGATTCCTCAAAGAATAGCTTTATTGGAAATATCATATTGACACAGATCTGATGAAAACCGACTCTGAAGACTTCTGTGGTTTTTACCTAATTAAAAGTAAAAGTTTTCCCACTTTCTCAAAACAATCAGTCACATGGTCCAATCATAGTGCATTCTGGGTGACATCACTCCGCTTTCCTCCAATCAGGTGTGAGAATGTCCTTGGTTCCCAAGAGAAAATGTTTTGTTTTGGCTACAGAATCCCAACTATTTCAAATCCCCCCTTCCCTGTCCCTCAACTCCAGTGAGGCAACACTGAAGCTGTCAAAAATTGCTTCTGTCAAGTCAGTTTCAGGGTTGACATCAGGGTTCTTGTTTGAAGCAGGCTTGTGAAGGGCACAATCTACCATTTAAATTTATTTGGGAGAAACTGATAATAATAGTAGATAGTCCTTGACCATTGACCATAATGGATCCTGTCCATTATAGTTGTAAGTTGTGCCAGTCATAAAATGGACCATTTATATGAGCAATCCAATTTTGCAATCTTTTTTTGTGATGGTTATTTAATGAACACCATGGATATTAAGTGCACCAATTGTTTGTTATGGGCTGGTTTTACTGATAAAACAGAAGTATAAATGGCCATAAGTGTGGCCAGTGCTGAATGCCTGAAATGTGTTCACATGACTGCAGGAAAGTCCATCATAACTCTGAAAGATTGCTATATGACTGGTCATAAATCAAGGCCTACCAGTGTTTTAATCAGTACTGGCAGTACAGATTAAGAACCTAAGAGGTCTGTAGGGAGCGTGCATAAATGTACCAATGGGCCTACTGTTCCTGTCCTATTGTTTCTTTTTATTTTTCTTATATGTATCCATTTCGTGTATTCATCACTATGTTTATACTTATACCTGTTATCTTGTAATTACTTGACTAAATAAATAAAACAAACAAATAAATAAAGTACCAACTTAGTAGCACAAGAAAAGTTGCAAATTCTGGCCACATGATTGCAGAACGCTGCAACTTGTCATAATTGCAAGCCAAGTTGCCAAGCACCTGAAATGCCATTGTGGCTGGGAGGGGTGGCAGTTTTAACTTTAAGAAGAGATCATCAGTAGCCTATTTTAAAAGTCCACTGTAACTTTGTACAATTGTTAAATGACTGATTATAAGCCGAGGACTATGTGTAGGGGCTGCTATTAATTTCAGTGAAACTGAAACAAGAAAGCTCATTGATACCTTTACATTGTAAGTTGATTGATGTTAACCAGCATCTCTTTTTTTCTCTACTCCAGATTCTGTCTCATAAATGCTGGAGTCCTATACCTCTATTTTAGCAGTTTTCAGCAAATAGATGAAGAGGAGTATGGTGGAACATGGGAACTAACAAAAGAAGGCTTCATGACATCTTTTGCTTTGTTTTTGGTAATTTATGTTACTTATTTGTAGATTTATGACATATGCACAGTGAAATAGATTATCATCCCAAGAAACCTTAAAATCTTGTAATTAGAGAGAAAAGAAATTGAGATTAAATTTAGAAATGTAAATTGCATGTGGATAAAATAATGGATATTTTTTCCCCTACTAAGAATTTAAAAGGCAAACATAACTTTTAAAATTCAACATCACATGAGAAAGCTCCCCAATGCAAAACTGCATTATTTCTTTCAGCTCAAAATTCCCCCTCAGTTTGCTCTTGGGGAGGCAAGACTGTATTCCAAAGGATTCTCTGTTGCGTGAGTGGAGCTGTATGTGCATGCATGCATTGGCCTGCTGCTCATGTGGCCCGATTCTCTCCCCCCCCCCCCCCAACCGATCTGCCAAGCCACAAAGGTTGGGGATCACTATTCTTGGGCCTACTTAGAGGATGGGGAATATAGAGCAAGGGGGAATTTGTTTTGCTGATGGCTGTTGATTGTTGGTGAATTAATCCAAATTACTTAATGGTAAAACATTTCATTATCTCTGCTAGTTTATACTGAAAGGTATATGTATCTGTGCATGTGTGAGTGCAGTGGAAGCTTTTTATCTGCCTCCCTTTTTCAGTAAGTATAATATTTGCCCACTTTTGACCATGTATTCTCCCTAATATTTTTATGTGCAAGCTATAACATTTAATAGAAAACACTATAAATGCCACTATTAATCTTCAGTATAAAGTAATATATAGAGAAAAGAACTTTGGCAGTGGTTCTGTTTAGGTATAAATTGTCTTATTTAATTGTGATTAGAAGATGGCACTTACATTCTTGTTCAAACATATACAATTAGTTTATAATGTCTCAAAGCTTCTGGTTGGGAAACAGAATTTTGCTTGTAGGTGTTTTTATACATAAAATATCCAGCACTGTATCTTTGGTTGTTTCCAAGTTCTCATACATAAACATAAGAAAAATAATAGACCACTTTTCAAAAGGGGTACAAAAATATTTTGATTTTGAAATACTTATGTCCATTCCACTCTCACGACTGTTCTAATTTTAACAAAGTGTTCTAACCCCATATGAATCATTCCAATAGCTAATATGTCAAAATGGTCCATTTTGAAGTAATAATCAAGAAGGTTTAGAAAAGTATAGCATTTCTGCTAGGCCAGGGAAAGAGATGTAACAGAATCAGAACATTTTTACCTTGAGACAATTTTTAACTGTCTCTCTCTCTCCTACTAGCACTAAAAAGCAAGGAGGTTTTCTGATATTAGTCCTAAAGTTTCTTTATGATCCCTTATTGTAGTAATGTTAATAATGCAATCTTATTCAGAAGGAAGAAAGCGAAACAGATTCATAGTTATAATTTGGTAATGTTTAATTTTTTCTTTTTCTTATTTGTTCTTCTCTGTGCTTCATTTCAGGTTGTTTGGATAATCTTCTACACTGCCATCCATTATGATTGACAAACTCAGCCAAATTAATTGTCTTAACTGAAGAACACTTTAAAAAAACCCTTTGGCCTATGGAGAGGTAGAACAAGTCAGTTTTTACATCCATGGTCCAAGGAGATGCAACATGTCTTGTGGATTCTAAGAAGAAAAGTTTGATCAGTCTTATTTTAAAAAGCTGTTGCTTTTCCAGAACTTAAAAAAAAAGCCATTACAATGCTTTGCAGACAGCACAAGACTTTTCAACCTTTCAGCCTTCTTGGTGACTTTAACCAGTATGGCGATGACAAATCTTAATATCCTAAAAGGGTGATTCTGTTAATTAACTTGCATCAATTATCTTGTTCTCTTTGAGATCTATTCAGATTGTGACTTGTCTTCCATTTGTAAGACATACTAAAATGGTAGCCATCATGAAGCACATGGCAGGAAGAGAATTCTGCTGAATGTATTGTAGAACATAGATTTTGATGGTTCTCGGTTTCTTTTGAAGAAATTAAAGCTCTGATCTAAGTACTAATGTCTTTAAATGGTTCATCCAGGGTTTTAAAATTTTGGTCGCTTAACAATGTAATAAACATAATCTTCAGATTGTTTCCTAATATTTTGAGATTTTAACTATTTACTGATAAGTGTGAGGCTTTCCTAGCTTCATTAGGGAACTTCCCAAAACAATTGCAGTGATTTAGAAACATCTTAGTATATTGGTTAGTTAACCAATTCAGTTTCCAGAACCTACCTCAGAGTCCAGTGATCTAAATGCACAAAATAGCAGATGCTTCAGAATTCAATTACTTTGAGATTGTTATAGGTTTTTGAAGCTGAAACATAATACGGAATAATTAAGGCAGCTAATGTCTTGTACATAGAACTAATTTTCAGATAGGAGTAGACTGAAATTCAGTGTTGATATTTTATGATTATTGAAAGTATCTGAATGAAAAAGTCTATTGTACACTAATTAGGCTACTTATGAGCTTTAATTGTACTATCTCAATCATTTTAAGATTTAAACTTGTCTATATAAGTATTTAATAATTTCAAGAAGCTATTTCCTATCTTAAGTTAATGTAAGTAGACAGAAAATGGAGTTCATTAAGACTGCCTTACAATGAGAAGTCCTAATATGCTGTGGATAAATTTCCAGTTCTTTGTACTCCTCTTTTAAACTCTTAACCATGCATATGTTTTTTCACAAGTAGCTTTCCTTGTATTCTCTTTCAACATTGTCAAGTCTGTCTACCTTTTTTCAGTTCATTGTTAACACCAGGGAAGAATTTAGCAACAGGAAATCAAAGACAAAACTACTAAAGTTTGGAAAGCCTTAGCAGAGGTTTCTCTTGCAGTTCTTCATTGCCAACTTAAGTGTTCTCTCCTTCAGTTTGAGGAGATACTTAAGACATTTTGGTATTTGCTAATTTTAAGCTGCATTTCTCAATCATCAGGGTTTTTTTTTCAAAGCTTGAGTCATCTACCAAATAAGTAAATCATTTTATACATGGAATATCACTAATAAAGATCACTTTAAGAAGCTGGTGTAATGCTTTTTTATTGGTATTGCCATTTTTAAATTTTCAAGTAGTATTTTGTAACTGCTTTGGCCCTTAAAGTAGATGGATATTTGCTTTTAAAAAAGAAGATGGCATGGTAGCTTTTTGTTAAGAGATCTGGCCATAAATATGAGTTTTAATATAGGAGGATAATCTTGGTCTGCCTTTTACTTTGGATGTAAACTCCTACTTTGGGAGGAAAAACTCTTGTTTTCATTCGTGGAAAAACATTTTGCTGATTTTAAGATCTAGGTTACATAAGATATTATCTTGGATTGCATAAAATTGTTGGGGTTGAGTTAAAACTGGAGAAGATTGCATCTTTGAAAATATCTCCACCTTCCTCAACAAACATTAACAGACATGCAATGTGATTAAAGCTATTGTTCCTGCACTAACTTCCATCATGTTGATGTCTCACAGCCGCACTGATTTACTGTCGTAACTCCAGGTTCAATTCTGGTCATAAGTCATAGGCTACCTGTATGGAATGAATAGCCCCATGCTGTACACAATACATACCCATACATAACTATGGAGCTAATCTAAAGAATGACAAGGCCAAGTATTTCCTTCACATAATCCCAGTCTTTACTTAATATGATTCCTAAACCTTTGTTATGACCTCCCCAGCAGTTCCATCTAAGGATGATCACCTTCAGTTCAGCACTATAAAGTTCTTGGCATTGTAACAGGATTTGGGAAATGGCACAACAGTTACTGCTCTTCTTACCCACGTAGTATATGGATTCTGTAGAACAATGGAAGCAAAGAGGTATTCATTGCAGAATAGGCTATATCTCTTGTGGACTCTTAAGGGTCAACAGGAGAGCAGCTTGGAACCAACTGAGAGGTCCAATGCAATGTCTAGCCTGGAATTCAAGTCAACAATGTGGCCTATGCTGAGCTTGTCCTCCATAAAGCAACCTATAGTTCCCAAAGAACTTTCTGCCTGCCTGGATTTCTCTTAATTACAATGAAAGCTTCTTCTCTACAGCAAATTCCAACATTGAGATCCCAAGCTGTAGCCACTGACTGGGTTTACATTTTAATCACATTTTTGGATTTTTTTTCAGACTGGAAAGATTTTATTGCATTCATCAGATGATTTTCTGCCTCCTGAAAAGATGATGTAAATTTGATTTTTAAAACTTTATGAAATTAATTTGAAGGGAAATTTAAATGTAATACGAATAGATCTGATGGAGAACTCATTCCCCAAAGATGATATTAAACCAGGAAATTGATCTGAATATTTCTTTTGTTTTAAATAAAAAAGCTCTGCTAAGATTTCGGAGATTTTTAGAAGTGACAAAAAGATGAATTTTATGTATTCATTCAAAATAAATCTTAAACTTCTGAAGGATTTTCATTATGAAACAACAGCAAATTGCTTCTAAGACTTTTTCTGAATAAGTTAAAGAATAATTTTTAAAAACGAGAGAAGTTTTGTAAGATTGGCTTCTTCAACCAGTGTTAATAGAAGAAAATAATTATATCTGATTGCTCTTGCTGGACTTTTTGCTGACAAAGATTGATTGGAGTAGCCTTTGGATCTTGTTTTCTTTATCTAAGTGATGAATTATGGATAGAAGAGAAAATATGCTTTATTTAGAGATGTTAAAATTCTTTTATCTGCTGGAATGAAGGGGAAAGTTACCTTTTCTCCAATCCGATCCAACAGACCGGGCAGGCTGCAGGCCCGGCCTTCAGCCAAAAAGTGTCGGCTAGCGGGAAATACGCTTCACGATGGTGCCGATATATCCCATCTCCGCCATCTCCCTTCCCTCCTTGAAGCGATAGCGCGGAGCTTAGAGACGGCCCAGGGAGCGCAGCCCGCTGGGCAACGGGCCAAACGAGTCGGCCAGCGAATCCCAAGCTCCGCCCCGCCGGCCTTTAGCGGCCGCCCCTCCCGCACACCTCCGCTTCCTCCCCAGGCACTCGCTCGGCTCCCCTTTGGCGAGCTGGTCCGGCCTCCACCGGCAGTCATTTCCGGAGCAGGAGCCTGGGCTGAACCGGCCAACCAACGCGCTTGCCTGGCTAAGGAGGCGCAAGCAGGATGGCGGCGGCGGCGGCGGCCCCGGCTGCAGGTGCCGCCGAGAAGGAGGCGAGTCAGGAGAGCAGCCTGGGCGCCTATTCGCCCGTGGATTATATGAGCATCACCAGCTTCCCCCGCTTGCCCGAAGAGGAGACGGGCAGCGCCATCGCCCCCGAGAGCTGCCTGCGCTCCAGGAAAGAGGAGGATGCCTTCCTGGCAGAGCAGGACACCGGTGAGCGCGGAAGCTAGCCCGCTTGCTCGCCGGGCCTCTCCATCCGACCAGCCGCCAGCGGGACCTTCACGGCCATTTCTCCATCCTCTCCTTCCCCTTCACCTCCGCGGCCTCCATCCCATCCCGATCGGACCGGCTCCTTCGGGACTGGCTCCCTGTCCTGCCCTTCGCCCGCTTCCCCTCATCTCTCCTTTGGCGGGCGGGGCTTCTGCGTCGTCCCTTCCTTCTTCCCCCCACCTCACTCCAAGAAGCGGCTGGCACCGGCCCAGAGGTGCAGCCGTCCCGCATCCTAAGCCTGCCCTGCTTCTGCCCTTCCCGCTTCTCCTGCCCTCTCTCCTAACGTCCTTGCCGGGAGTCCCCAGTCCTCGATCTCCCCTGCTCTGCACCATCTTTTTTCCCTTTGGCCTCCTCTCTCCTTCCACTGGTGCCGAAGGGGGGGGAAGTGAAGGCTGTGGGAGTGCTGGGCTGCATGGCGAGGCTGTGGAGGCTCCTGGACTGTCTCTTTCCATTGTCTTGTTTCCATCCCATTTCCATCCCTCTCTTTCATTTTTTCCTTCCTTCTACCTTTCTACCAGCTCTACTGTCGGGGCAATAATGTAAGTGATTGTGTTGCCTCCATCCCATTATATCTTTCTGATCACACTATAGTCTCTTGCTCTCCAAAGAATGCTTACTGATGCTATTGCAGCCTTTCCTAATATCTGTATCCTGTAGATGCATTGGATTGCAACTCCCAGACTCCCCAGCCAGCCGTCTTCCATTCTTTTGGCAACTTTTACCTTTCCTGAAAATGGCTCAGGTTGATTAAGAACCCAAGACTTGGTGTTTTGTTTTGTTTTTATCAGTTTCTCATACTTGGGAATAACTTTGTGAAGTGTCCCTGAATTTTGATCTTCAGAATGTTATTTCCTATTCTAGGATCTTCCAATCAGTCTAAAAGTGTGAGAGAAAAAACAGTAGTATGCCGAAAATTACCCAGGATAAAGTTTGCTATTGCTTTAGTAGATATTTTCAATACTTAGGAGTATTACTACATGTGCATGGGACCTTAGCAGCTGAGATATAGCCAAGATTTTATTCTCAGATTCATTACTTATTGCAACGCATAGAGTCAATAATTAGAATAGAGCTCCCAGTCAGTTTTCCTACAATAACAATTCTTAAAGCAATTATCTCTAGCCTGGTGCCTTTCAGAATAGCTAGACTACAACTCTCACAATCCCCATCCTGCATAACTGATGCTTATTAAGAAGATGGGGCAGTCTGGAAAAGATTGTCTTAAAAGTTCTCTGGTCTCATAAATAGTTTTCAGAGTCATACAATCAAGCTGAGGTTAAGATGTCAAAAGAGCATCACTTCATGCGTTGTGTAGGTAAAGTTCAAATCTTCTATGAGTATAAAGCAAAGATAAATAGTACAGTGTAAAGTACTTGTCATCCTGAACAGTTGTTCAGTTAGTAGTCAGTTATTTTAATGGATTATTATGATTTATTATGAGCTAGAAGGATTGTGAAGTCTCTCTGTAATTGGAAGTGTTGCCTTCTCCAGCTTCCCAGTTCTGAAGAGACTTTTAAATGTGGAGTTTAGTGTTTATTTTATTTTTATTTATTTATTTGATTTGTCAATCACTTACAAGATAATAGGTATAAGTATAAACATAGTTATGAATACATGAAATGGATACATATAAGAAAAATAAAGAAACAATAGGACAGAGACGGTAGGCACATTGGTGCGCTTATGCAGTAGGCTAGGTAACATCCTTATCTAACCAAGTAATGAAATTTGTGCAGAAAAACAACCATGCTCAAAACAGTTCAATCCTGCCCAATAGTTCAATCCAGAGTTTTATATATAGCTGGGAGCAGAGTTTGCATGTTTATTCCAGCCTCCCTCCCTTCCTCCAGCTTGCATTTGATCTTCCCCTTAAATCTCTGCAAGTTCAGCAGACTTTAGTCACATTAGGGAATTCACAAGTCTAAACCAATGAAAAAAAAATTTATTTATTTATGTGTAAAGCTCTATGTTCACAAAATGAAATGCTTCTAGTACAAATTGCATTAAAGTGTTATCTTTTTTTCTCAAAGTTTTTTCACATTAAAAACAAATTAATAAAAACCACCGCTAGATCAAAGTATGCCTCATTTTCCGTAAATATTAATTTCCTGTTAAAATAGGGTCTGAATCCCTATTGATTTATTTTAGGGAAGATTGAGAAATGTTACCAAAATGTTCAGGATATGTATTCTGCAGTAAATACATAGCTGAGGCCAGGACTTAACAGATTTTAAAGCAAAGAGGGAAAATGAACTCAACATCAACAAAAGATAGGAGGCACGCACACATTCATTTCAGAATAATATCTTTTAATTACTTTTTTTTTTAAATATACAGCTTCATTTCAATCCCCATTGATCAAATTTTTTTTTAAAAAAAAACATGCTTCTGTTCTTCCTGTCCTGTATTTACATCTTGCAGAGAGAAAGTAATTATGCTTTTTCCTCCCATGTACCTTCTATGAAGTGGACAATGAAACCTCATAATTTCCCACAGGACAAGATTTATGGTCCAAGGACAACTTCTGGAATTCATAGTATCTCACTGTATTATAGAGGCTAGGAAAGACGAAGGCTGAGTCACCAATACTTCCTTCTGTCTGCTTTGAAATATTTAGGATGTTGTGGCAAATAATAGCTAAGGTTGCAGTCCCTCCCTAAAGCAAAGAAAATTTGTTAAGCAAGTAGTTTTGAGCTGCTGGAGGAATGTGAGAATATAAATCTAATCCATCCAAATAGGATTGATTCAAATCCCTGTTGGACTATGAAACAGATCTCTTGTGAAGATCAAATTGCTGAAAATTATCACAATCTCCTTGGAGGAAAATAATATCAAGATGTGTCTTATTTTATTTCTTATTTTACCATCATTCCTTAATTTTTCCTACTTTTCATTTGTCATTGCTATTGTCATTTTAAATAAAATATGTGTGTATATATGTGTGATTATTTTGCTTTTATCTTGATTATAATGCCATCTCAGACTTCTCAAGTTTGAGAATCAAATGTATTTCAATACTGATATAATTAGGCATTTGTTTATTTCTCTTTATATAATAAGGATTCTGCTGATTTGAAAGTTAAAATATTCTTTATTTGGAGTTTAATTACCTATTAGTATATAAAATGTTTGGCGTGTTTCATGATGTGTTTTCTCCATCATCCACAGCTGCTCCAAAACACTTTACTATTTGAAACAGAATACCAAATGTTCTCTTCTTCGTAAGATAAAATTTAAGGAAACCTTTAATTTTACATCATAGGGTAAAATAAAGCATGTATACTATGTTGCACTATTCAGAGTTGTTTAATTTCTCCCATAAGGCAAAATATATTTGGACAAAACTGAAGTGTTTGCTATGTACAAAATATAATGCTACATTGTGTAGATTTACTTAATACTTTCATATCTCATAATTTTCCCCTGATTCACACTTTTGTAGGTAGATTGATCCTCTTATTCTGGGAAACACAGGAAGAATGGTGGGGATACTACATTTGCCAGTTACCAGTCCCACTCTCCATTTTAATCTTTACATTCTCCCAACCTTCAGAGTATTAATTTGTATAGAAGTTTAATTACTGCAGACAATACTAATGCCAATTAATAACCTTAAACTACTGCGTTAGAAATACCAAATTTTAATGAAAGGATGTGTTTTTAAATTCTTCATATTTTTAAAAACCTTGATTATTCACTATAGTAGCACTTATTCTTTAGAAAGTACATTTCAATAATTTTTCATATTTCAGTTTTGTAAGTCACTGTAAATAAAAACAATCCATATTTTATTTTTCTATTACAGGGATTTTTTTTCTACGATCCCTCCATTCTGTGGCCAATAGATCACACTTCCACATATTTTTAGCATCCAAAAAATCATTTTACTCTTTCCAAAGTACTACTATTTTAATGAAGGGTTCTAGGCTTTAGAAACATAGAAAATTGATTTCAGGGGGGAAAAAACTCCTACTGGTCCATCAAGTCTGCCCTTTGAGGTATTTTTTATTTGTTTTTGTTTTTTACGTTTTAATTTTTTTGTCAGATAATGGACGTGTTTATCCCAAGCATGTTTAAACTCAAGTGACTGATGATAGACCCATTACCTCCACTGGAAGTTGGTTCCAAGCTTCCACTACTATTTCTGTGAAGTAATACTTAACATTACTTTTGAACTCTCCTCTTGTCAGTTTGAGGCTGTGCCCCTGTGTTCTTCATTTTTGCTTAATATTGAAAATCCTGCCTTCCAGAATCTTATTCACATTCTTAATACATAAAGGTTTCAATCATATCCCCGCTTTTTTCTTCCATCATCCAGGCTGTGCATAATCAGTTTCCACCAATCCAAAATTAACTCAATAGGTTCTGCAACTGCAGAACAAGGATTAGTTATCTGTAGATCACTTCTGTAGATATGTTTTAGATATTATTAGAACTATGGTTGATGCTGTGCAATAATTATTATTGGTTTCCTCCCTTCTTTTAATATAATTGGATAGATTTCATATGTATTATTAGAAAAAAAATGCATGAGTTTCTGTCCAGTTTGTGGTATGAATATATGTAAACTCAGAAATGAAGTTTGAAATAAACTGGAATAGAATGTCTAAATTGCTCCTGAAAGCTGGTGAGTTTACAATTGTTCAGCACTTTCCTGCATATGTCAACAGTGAATTCCCTACCCGCCCGGCCTTTTATTGTAACTGAAGCTCCTTTTCTAATTCACCCACCATCTCTTCTATAAAGTTGCATTCATTTGGGAATGGCTTTTCTGAATTTTAATGTTTTGACTGAATCTTGGTGCACAATTAAAACAGATTTCATGGATTGAATAAAATGTCCCTTTGAGAATAATGTCCCTTTCTTCACCATTCCATATTTCTTGGGAAAAGTTTTGCCATCCATATGCCACTTTGAGGAAAATGAAATGAACTGAAAGCATGCAAACATTTGTTCTTCAAATAAAATGTTTCTCTGGGACAAAAAACTAACATCTGGATTTGGTAGTCTTTACCAAATGCCAGGGAATGGTTTTGATTTCCTGGAATATGGCTATACATTTTAGAAACATAAAATAACATCACCAGAGTGTTGGTAACATAAAAACATAATAGAAATTGGCATATTACTTGTTGCTACTTCACAATCTTTGCAAACATGTCAATAATATACAGGTAAGTTATGACCACAATTGAACCCAAACCTTATGCTGCTAAGTGAAACATTTGTTAAGTGAGTTGCCCCATTTTACAACTTTTCTGACTACAGTTGCTAAGTGAATCGTTGCATTTGTTAAGTTAGTAACATGGTTGTTAAGTGAATCTGGATTCCTCACTGACTTTGCTTGTCAGAAGGTCACCAATGATGATCAAATGGACACTGCAACCATCATAAATATGAATCACTTGCCAAGCATCTGAATTTTGATCATGTGACTATTGGGAACGCTGCAATGGTCGTAAGTGTGAAAAACAGCCACAAGCCACCTTTTTCTGTGCAATTGTAACTTTGAAGGGTCACTAAATTAACTATTGTTCAAGTCAAAGACTACCTGTAAAGTAATGTGAAATGAAGGGGAGAACATCATTTTCACCTTTATTACAAAATCTTTGTCTTAGGATGCTTCTGGAGCAATTTTCTGCTGGATTTGCATTTAGAAGTATCTGGCATGCAAAATGATCATGACTTGTTTCACTCAATGGTTATGCACAGATCAAAATGGCTTCTTCCTTGTTCAGCCTTTCTTTCTTCAAAGCTTTCCCACTTTCCATTTCTTTTTACAGTACTTGTTTCCTCCTCTCTTGAGGGATCTGACATGATGAAGAGAAGGCTTGGCCGGTATCATAGACAAATATTTGCTGGTTTTGTTTACATTTAAACCATGTTTAGGGACGTGGCTCAGCGGCTTAGATGCTCAGCTTGTCGATCAGGAAGGTCGGCAGTTTGGTGGTTCGAATCCCTAGCACCGCGTAACCGAGTGAGCTCCCGTTATTTGTCCCAGATTCTGCCAACCTAGCAGTTCGAAAGCATATAAAAATGCAAGTAGAAAAATAGGGAGACTTTGGTGGGAAGGTAACAGCATTCCGTATGCCTTTGGCGTATGGAGACGTCTTTGGACAGGGCTGGCTCTTCGACTTTGTAATGGAGATGAGCACCACCCCCTAGAGCCAGAAATAATTATCATGTATGTGCGAGGGGAAGTTTTACCTTTACCTTAAACTATGTTTTATCAAATGCAATGAAAATTCCTTTTTACTAAGAATGTTTGAAAATTTTAGACTGAGTTTTAGCTTATATTTGCCTATTTTCATTTAATATAACTTAACTTATATTTTGTCATATATGTGTGTGTGTGTGTGTGTGTGTGTGTGTGTGTGTGTGTGTGTGTGTGTGTGTGTGTGTATATATATTCGTAGATTTTCACAGGTATGCAAGTCTTGGCATGTTCAGGTCTTTTCCTGTGTAAGATTGAGACTATCTTGGCAACATTTTGACGAGATCTCACTGGCCATCTTCAGGCTGGTGCTTTTCGCTTTGTACTTGTGTGAGCAAAGCCCAAAGCACAAGCCCAAAGCCAAAAGCACCAGTCTGAAGATGGCGAGTGAGATCTCGTCGAAACGTTGCCAAGATAGTCTCAATCTTACATGGAAAAAGACCCGAACACACCAAGACCTACGTATGTATGTATGTATGTATGTATGTATGTATGTATGTATGCATATATATATATTTGGCTGCCCATTTTCTCAGCAATCCTCATCAAATGCATAATTTACTGCATTGAACTGACTAGAAGTGACAGATCCTTCTTTTACCTAGCGTAGTGTGTAAATAAGGATTAAGGTTACAAAAAGGAGAAGCAGCTTCCCACATCTTTGGATAGGAACGTTGCTGATTCCAATGGGGGAGGGTGATTTGGGGTGGTGTTAATACCTAAAATGATGAGTAGGTCATGGGGACATTAAGGATACAGTTCCAATATTAGATATCATGAAGAAGACAATACATTGTAAAGTTGTATTTTGACATTAGAGAATAGTAATTTTCCCACTATTGGTTGGAAGGGATTCAAAATTGTCTTAGGCCCATTCCTTAAGTAGAAAATACTGCAAAAATTTAGCGTTTAATTTCTGTGTGTAACTACTTAAGTTCTTTTATGCTTCATTGTAATTATATAGAAAATAGAGTCATCATATAAGAAATAGATTATTTACAGATCAAACCATTAGTTTTCTTTAAATTTGTCCATACAGTATTGGAAGCATACTGACTTGAGTTTTGTTTGTTTCTGTAATGCTCGCACTGCATGTTTCAATAAAAATTGGAATATTTTTGTTTGTACACCTACAGTTTGTTACCTAGAGTGCAAAATGACCGTATTTTACCTCTACAATATGATTTCAAGAAATTAAAACCTTGGGCCAAGATCCAAACAAAATGCAGCAGCTGTCTGCCTCTCCCCTTTATTTTAAATGGAGAAAATGATGCATGGGTAGTTAAAGACATTGGTATGTTAATAGGCTTAACTCTGGATGGACTGTGTTCTGATTTTGCTAGTATGATAGGATCTAAGGCAGGGGAGTCAAACTGAATTTCATTGAGGGCCACATCAGGGTTGTGTTTCACCTTGGGTGGGAGGGTTGAGTAGGAGTGGCCTGGATGGGTGTGGCCAGCTTGCCATTACTCATGTCAGGGGGTTTTTATGGTGGCCCCAGCGCTCTGCCAGAGAAAATGGGCTCCCAAACCCCGTTTTCGGCTGCAACAGCCTCCTGCAACGGAGCTCTGTTTTCACTGGCAGAGATACTGCGGGCCAGTCCTTCACTGCTTCCAGGGAGGCCCCGCAGGCCAGATCTAAGCATCCAGCAGGCCGGAACCAGCCCCTGGGCCTTGAGTTTGATACCCCTGATCTAAGGTATCCACTATAGATCAAGGATGTGCACTCAGGAAATCAGTTATATTTTGTTGTTTTGCCATTTTAAAAGATCATTACATTAAAATATATTTACATGCAACATTTGTTTTATTTTTCCTACCTAAGTCTTGTGGTTTAATAACAATGTAATCTATAAAACACTGAGGTCATTTACATAGATGCATCAGATTTACCTGAAATGTCAGATGAACATGCAGCTTATAAGAGTAAATATGAGTGGGGGGGGGTGTTCAGTGAATTTATTTGCAAGGATGTTTAAATGTGGGTTTGACATACATGAGCTCATGTATGCAAGACTTTAAAGCAGTATTCCCTAGAGTCCTACCTTTCAGATATATTCAGCTCCAGAATTTCCAGCCAGCAGGGTCTGAATTCCAACAGAAGATTCCAGCCAGGAATGGCTGTTTTAAAAGGAAGAAAAATCTGGGTACATGTTTGAAATGGATTGTGCTTGATTATTATACCTCAGGATAAGTACAAGGAGTCCTCGAGTTACAACAGTTCATTTAGTGACATTTAGTTACAATGGCACTTTAAAAAGTTACTTCTGACCATTTTTCACACGTAAAACCATTGCAGCATCTCCATGGTCACATGATCAAGATTCAGATGCTTGGCAATTGATTCATATTTAAGATGGTTACAGTCTCCTGAGGTAATGTGATCGCCTTTTCTGACCTTCTAACAAGCAAAATCAATGGGGAAGCCAGGTTCACTTAACAACCATGTCATTAACTTAACTACGGTGATTCACAAGAACTATGGCAAGCAAGGTTGTGAAATGGGGCAAAATTCACTTAGCAAATGTCTTACTTAGCAACAGAAATGTTGGGCTCAATTGTGGTCATAAGTTAAGGACTACCTGTAATTCTTTTAAGGGTTCAGTTATACCACAGGTCAGTTTAATTCCTAGAGTTTAGATACATTTTCATCAGCCCTCTATAATTTACACAATTTACATATTATCATGGTAGTAGGAAAAGTTTTCAGCAATTGAAAAACAGACTCAACTCCCTCCTACCCTTGTCCCATCCCCCACCCATGTACAAATTTCTGTCTCTAGCATCTGTATTTGAAAGGTGCACAATTACCAAAGGTCCAATAGCCCTTTTAACTTCTGTTGGGAAAGGGGAAAAAACAGAGAAGAAGGATCTCAGTGAAAGAAGTTTTTATTATTCTAAAGCAGGGATGTCAAACTCACATCACGGCGGTGTCATGTGATGTAGGGAGAGTTTTTCCCCCTTTGCTAAACTGGGCGTGGGTGTGGCCAGTGCATGACTCATCCAGCCCACAGGCCGGGAGTTTGACAGCCCTGTTCTAAAATGATTGAATTTTTTAGAAATCTCAAATGCTTGAACATTGCAGAAATGAAACCCAGAGCTTGCTGGAATATGGATAGCTGTGACAAGGTTGCTCATAATATCCTCTCACGAGCAGACTATTCTGCATGTCGCAAGGACCAATTGGACCCCTGTGACAAAATATGAAGAAATGTGCTCCCTGAAAGAGGAAATGCAACTTTGTACAGTTTGACATCACAAAATCAGGCAAGCCATTACGAAGAACATTTTTGCCTGACTGAAATGTAATTTAATTGCGCTCCTATACAATAAGGAAAGGCAATGTCTCCTCTTACTGCAGAGAGGAGCATAGAAGCACAGAAGTTGGGCATGCAAGCAGCAGAGTGGATTATTAGGAAGGATGCAAAGTTGGATTTGTAGAGACAGTTGCTTGTGAATGAGAAATATATCAGGTGGGTGGGCGGGATAGAAGAGTGATACATAGGAGCTGTGCTGATGCTGACTGTGGGTCAAATTGGGCAAGCATGGGCATGGCCTCAGGACCATGTGTAGGCAATGAATTATTATTTTATATACAATAATGTAAAACCACAGTTGCCAGTTTTCTAGCTGATGTTGGCCTTCATTCGCATCAAGTTCTTTTGACAGAACTTAGGATGTCATAATGTATCAGCATAGTCTAGGTGAGATTCCAAATAGTATGGCCTTTTGTAATTGACAGGTAGACATTTTCTCAATAGGTAGATTTGCTAAGTGTCTTCAAAGTTTTTGTTATGGCACCTAGTATGCCAATTATTCCTGAGACCACCATGGTCAGTTTATGCCGTAATTCTTCAGTTTCTATTTTTAGATTTGTATACTTGTGATTATTTTTTCCAATTCTTTGCCTTCTATTTTATTATCCTCTGGTATTGTCTCGTCAATTATGCATGTGTTCTTTTTAACCAGAGTTAAATTTGATGTGTTATGTGCCAAAGCTTTATATTCAGAAATCCCATAGTATTTTAATCTGTTTATTTTCAACTACATTTTCAAATACATATTCTCACCAACTTTTCATTACTAGCACATAATTTTTACAGAGTGTTATTAAATTGTATTTATTATGTTATATAATTTATAATTAACATCTAAGCCAATTTTGACCACAATTTTTGAAAATAGGTGGCATAATTTCTTGCAATTTTGACAAGAGAAATTCATAAAAACTTTAAAATAGGCTTAACATGGTTGAGCAAGATGAACAAATCATCTTAAGCCAGTGCATCCAAGGACTATGATGTCTAGAGGTCAGAGGAGTTATTGTCCAATATACCGGTAGATTTATCCAGTTGATGTCTTATACAGGTGTTCAAAGCACTCTTCTACTTTACAGAACAAATAAAAACTACCATTAATTTAATAATTTGATAAATTATGTATAGCACTTAGTGATGCTTAATCGTTTAACATTCCTAGCAGACGTTAAAGGATCAATGCTTTAAAGAATAAAAAATGCACCTTTTTAGGCATAGATAAATGCATTTCTTTGGAAGCAAAGATTTCACTTGGCTTTTGAGTAAGTGCCAGTGACTTACAGTAACTCCAAAAAATTAACATGGCCATTGGAGAATATAGTTTTTCCCAGGCCCCAAATCTTAACTTTATACAATCTATATTTAATATAGTTTATGTGATTATTGTTCACCCAATTAATGTATTTTAAGATTTTTTGCCGAATACAATTTGGCAGAACTCATGGGACTCAGAATGCATACCATGCCTTAGAACTAATTTCCCAAGGGTGGTATGGACCACTGCATGAATTCCTCTGCATGAGTACTGATCATCATTTCTCATTGAATTGCTCTGTATCTTCCTGGATAACATCAGGTGCTAACTCCCATCTCCAAATCAGTGACAGTAGCTTTAAGGACTGCAAAAGCAGTTTTGCACAATAATCTATGTTGAGGAGAAATGTGCTGTGAAGAGGCAAGCTTAACTTTTCAAAGGTTAAGTTGTTCTTCTATGCACAATTTATGAAGGAGACTACTTGAAATACAGTGAAGAAAGTTGCTATTTGAATTCCATCTTTCCTGTTTCATTCCTGTCAATAATCCATTCCCTAGCACCCTTCAGTTAGTCAGTTGATACCTACCAATTTTTTATTAGACTGTTTCTAAAGGAGTTGTTAGCACACTATTGTTATTTGTTGAGATCTTCTCTCTGGAAATCCCGAGATTCTCACAAGCCTTTAGATACATTCCTATAAAATGTGGTTGGAATCATTTTCTATATCTGCTTCTACAGATATAGTATGTGAGCTGATTATTTTCATGAGCTGTCATTCACAAATCTTTTGCTCTCCTATGTGATCCATATAGCTCTGAAAGTAAGAACTTTAAATCCTGACCACAACAATTGTTACTTGTTTCAGGCTCTTGAAATCTTTAAAGAATGTCTGAAAGTTATATCCAACTGCAGTTCATTCTTCCTTCCCTCAAGAAAGATTTAGACTGAGGTCTTGTCTCACCTAGACCCGTCATGACACAGCATCATTTTTTGGCAGCACCTTTTTTTTTCTGCTGAGTCTCCATAATGTTTTTTTTTTTAATTTGCATTTATATGCTGCCCTTCTCCGGAGACTCAGGGCGGCTTACAGTCTTTAGAGTACCATGCTAAGTGCTCGGCAATAGCCTTCATTCCATTGTATATGCCTGTTTATTACTAGGGCTTTTTTTGGCTCCCCCAAGAGGCATTTTTTACAAAGTCAGCTTATTGCCCCCAACAATCTTGGGTCCTCAATTTACCTATCCCAAGAGGATGGAAGGCTGAGTCAACCTTGAGCCTGGTGGGATTCGAACTTGCACTAATTGCAGGCAATTGAGCTAAGTGCTAGATGATTAACAGCCTGCACCACCAAGGCCCTTGTTGCCTTTATCTTCTTCCCAGCCTATGAACGAGACAGACTAAAGTTATCCATTGCATTTGTATTACTACTCTTATCCGAGTACCATCCGAGGGCAGTTGCATTTGGTGTAAAATTAGTTAGCTTTTATCTTGGAAGGAAATCAGATGACTGCCACTGACAAGGACAGTGAAGAGGGATCCTCAGTGGAGACAGCAAATGTCATCCAGATATGGTTTCTTGCTTACTCAAGACTAGATGGATAATTCTATAACTCAGCAGAAGCTGGAAAAAGGTCCAATGAGTGAGGGAGGCAAGTTCTGACATTCCTGTTCATATTATTGGCCATGCTTCTTAGGGGTGCTGGACTTCTTATTCAGTAATACCTGGAGTTACTAGTTACTTATCTTTGGCTTGGGTTGTCAACTACCATGGACTGGAAGAATCTCTAGAACAGGAGTGTCAAACTTGCGGCCTGTGGGCTGGATGTGTCACGCATTGGCCATGCCCACCCCAGTTTAGCGAAGGGGGGGAAAGTTGTGATACATCATGTGACGACAACCTGATGATGTGAGTTTGACACCCCTGCTCTAGAATGATATCATCCTCCCCAATCTGATGGACTCCAGAGATATTGGATTTTAACTGTCATCACCTCAGGCAGCTTTACTATAGTGATCTTTACTATAGAAGTTTGGGTTGGCTGAATTAGAACAACAGGATAGTGACTTTTGTGTATTAGCAACTTGTTTCCTATGCTCTCTAGAACTAAGGAACTACTGAATAATAAACTCAGGAATATGGGAAAACTGAAATAGCTAGATCAGTACTTAGATTCATTCAAAAACAATTGTTAAAACCATTTATAGGGATCAATGGTTATTAGCTCTGGTGGCAGTGTGAATGTCTTTGAAGGCCATCTGTTGGGGAACTACTATAGTAGAGCAGTTGACTGGCCATTGTGAGAACAGGCTTCTGGATTAGATGGATCAGGAGTTGCTATTTGCTGTGGGAACATATTTGTAATATAAGTACATATAACAGAAATGCCAATAACTTCAATGAGTTAAAACAAATGTATAGCCTGGGTAGTAAACTCCAAAGTGCAAATTAGTCCCCTTCTCTGTGTATTGTTCAACATTATCTTTAGATTGCCGAGAATTAGTGAGAATTATATGTAATTTGACCCTGTAATACCTGAGCCAGAAAGATTCTTGAAAACTCACGTAAGCAGAAAAACAGTGGTTTTATTGGGACATTAGCAGCAGTAATGTAAGTGTCTCATTGGATATGCTTTAAACAAACACAGACCCGAACTTATTCCTGCTTGACACTTTTTTTCACGTACTTTTTTTTTTGATCGAAGACCCCGATTCGTTCCTTAAATCAGCTCGCCTCCAGCGCCTGCCTTCTTCTTCATCAGAAATGGGAAGCCAGGATGTCTCACCACTTCGGGAGACCAGCAAGGACCCCTTCTCTGGGGACTGCAGCTGTCGTCAGGATGGTCTGACTGTGATCATCACTGCCTGCCTAACGTTTGCTACAGGAGTCACGGTGGCCTTAATCATGCAAATCTACTTTGGGGATCCTCAGGTAAGAAGAGGTATTGGATTGCTTTTTTTTTTGCTTTGAGAAGGTGATTATGTTGAGGTTGGAAGAACATATCTTGCATATATAACAATGATTTCTAGTATTATATGAAGAAATAACTACAACTCTGTAAGCAATAGTTCAGTGAAAGCTAAGTTAGGAATTGTTTTACTGAGATCATGTAATGAAGCTGCTGATTTGAGGCTGCTGTATTTACTAAGATTCTTATTTATTAATTTAAGGAAAGATGTCCTTGAATCCTGTTAATAGAATTCCCTACCCTTCTCTGTTATAGTTAGGGACAATCTATGTACCAGTAAGCTTTGGCAGTACAGCTACATGGTCATCCGACTTTAGACTGTATTTATGCTACTGTGTTCTTTGTTTCTCTCTCTTCTCTGCTTTTCCTGTAATTTTTGTTTTAGTTTTATTGCTTTGTATCTTATTTTGGGATTTTTTAAACAATGAAAAATGGAGGCTAAATGGATGCATCAATAAGATATATATAAGTATTTCACAAGTTACTATTTTTGCTAGTAGTGTTCAATTAATCTTTAATAAGGTGTATCAGAATGGACTTTTAAATCAAAGAGAGCTCTTGCATAGGGGAGTCTTACTCGCCTTCTGCTGGTTTCTTATTATAAAGTACACCAGGGTAACATGGCCAATTCTAATAAAATGTGTTTCCCTTGCATTATAATTTTCCTGACATTTTATGGCATTAAATACATAACCTGTTTTTCTATGATCTGAAGATATGTGTCTTTGCTAAATTAAACAGATCTGGATTTGTCCAGTGCCTGAGACATCATCATAAAAACCCATTTCCTCTGACATTAATTCCACGATGAAGTTATACCAGTAAATGTTCTGAGATCCAGAATGAGGTCTTTTATAAGCGATCCCTCAATAGATATTGTAACAGAAGAATAAGATACCAATAAGTGTGAAGATGTTTTTATAGAAGATCTTCATTTATATATATATTACCAATAAATAAATTTGGGCTAGTATCCGGGACGCAAAATTTTGGACCACTTTTAGGTACAGTATCTGCAAAGCATTAGTTTTTTTCTCTATTTCTTTGCCTACATGTAATGGTCATCTAGATACTCACTGTAGCCCCAAATATGCTAGAATTAAAATAGGGTTCTCATTCTGACAGAATGTATCCATGTGATTGCTAAGAGTTGATAAGGATTTCATGACATCTATATCAGTAAGGTAGAGACAGTACACCTTTGAAATTATACAATAATTGCTATGTAAACTGTCATTACCTTTCCATAACCCACAATTACAATTACACTAAATCCACTGCTACCTTTCACAAAAAGACCTTGACTATGGCCAAACAAGTGGCAATTTCAAATCTCAACCAACAAATGCTCTGTCTTACACATTGGGAAAAAAACCAGAATATAAAATACAAGCTGAATGAACACAACCTTGTAGATGACCCATACTCTGTCAAGGACCTTGGGGTACTTATCTCTAATGATCTAAGTGCCAGAGCTCACTGTAACAACATTGCCAAAAAGGCATTAAGAGTTGTTAATTTAATCTTGCGTAGCTTCTTCTCTGGTAACTAGAGCATACAAAACATTTGCTAGACCAGTTCTCAAATACAGCACATCTATCTGGAACTTGCACTGCATATCGGACATTAATACAATTGAGAGAGTCCAGAGATATTTCATGAGAAGAGTCCTTCACTCTTCTGCTCGCAACAGAATACTTTATGCCATCAGACTTGAAATTTTAGGCTTAGACAACTTAGAACTATGCCGCCTTTGGTCCAATCTAAGTGTAGTACATAAAATTATCTGCTACGATGTCCCACTTGTCAATGACTACTTTAGCTTCAACCACAAAAATATATGAGCCCACAATAGATACAAACTTAAAGTTAACAGCTCCAAATTTGATTGCAGAAAATACGACTTCAGCAACAGATTGGTCAATGCCTGGAATTCACTACCTGACTCTGTGATCTCTTCCCCAAACCCCCAAAACTTTAACCTTAGACTGTCTATTGTTGACCTCATCCCTTTCCTAAGAGGTCTGTAAGGGGTGTGCATAAGAGCACCAAGGTGCCTACCATCCCTGTCCTAATGTCCGCTTTTATTCGTACCCATTTCACGTACTCATAATCATGTTCCTAATTATATCTGTTACCTAAAACATAAAATAAAAATTAAAAAAAACAATTGCCTGGTACGTCCTAAACGTATTATCATGGAGCCAGCCTGATGATTGACTGGATAAGTCTAAGGCTGAGGGTGGTGGACGACTTTCTAATGATTCAGTCAGTTGCAGTTGTTGCTATTGTCTCACCATGTGGTTTCTCACAGATATTCCACCAGGGTGCTGTAGTCACTGATGCTGCTCGCTGCACCGCCCTGGGGATTGAGATACTGAACAAGCAAGGATCCTCAGTGGATGCAGCCATTGCCTCAGCCTTATGCTCAGGAATTATCAACCCTCACACAGCTGGCATTGGAGGGTAGGTGTCCAGCAAGTATCTCTTTCATCGATTTGCTATCATTTTACCAAGAAAAACATTCACTGAACAGCCTCCTCCCCCCAGTTTCTATTTTTCATCTGGTAGTGAATTTCTGCAAACAATGGAAGAGCATGCTTTTCTAACAACTGATGCAAGAATAATTCCTTGTTTATTCCCACATGAAATATATTGTTCTGCAATGATGCAAATCTTGTGAAATACAAAATTACTGAATGATAGTCTTATATTTTAATATCTGTTGCTCAAAGAGAAGATTTTAGATTGAAAAACACTGGAAATTTGAGTATAGAATGGATTTTGCCACAAGACATTGTGGAGAAATCTTATACCGCCAAAACGTTCTCTGCTGGTTTTTATTTTTCAAATTAAACAATATAGAACCTTATCTAGGGAAGACATCTAATGAGTGGAGTCCAATTTGGGTAGATTGGTGGCTAATTTTTTTTTCTGTGAATTCCTTCTGGCCAAAGATGAAGCCTAACGAGATTTGCACTGCCAGCTCCTCAAATTTTGGATGGTCATTGTTCCAATGTTTTAGTATAGCCCAGGTTGCCTTTGTAATCCTAACTGCTCTTGTGCCTGTTGCCATGGTGTCAGGGATGCCCATTTGGCATGGTAAAGTTAAGATAGTGGCCACAATGGTGTGTTTGAAGATCTGTTTGTTTTTGTCTGCAACACATATTGCTTATAGCTGTTGCTTCTCATCAATAACCAGACTGTTTGTTTTAAGTAGTTATTATACAAGAGAGATTTCACTATCTCAATGGCTGGAAACCAGGAAGCTCTAAGGCATATAATTACATGAATTATGTAACCTGATAATGACCCACCAGCTGGGATTTGAGAGAACTTTTGTTAAAACTGGAAAATCCAGTTTGGTATCCACTGCATTTAATTAGAGAATAAAGAAATAAAAATAATCCACAAAGATAAAGCCAATTTATACTTTCTTTTCATACAGACTGGACTAAGACTTGAGTTGCTCTATTTTAAGTGGTGTATCAGATGAATAGTAGCTATGGTTTAAGAAGAGAAGCATATATTAGCCCTATTTCTATTTTATCTTAAGGACTCACCAGTATAATACTAACCTGAAGAGCAGGAGTCTCTTAAAGCAAACACATCAACACAGTGTTCAAAAAAATTATTTTCACATTGCATTTGTTATATTTAAGCCTTCTATTATTCTTTCTTATTAATGTCCTGTACATTTTAAAATCCATTTTGTAGCAGAGGTAAGTGCTTTCAATTTAATATATTAAGAATAGACTTGTATAGCTCTGATATAGAAGAAGTAGAAAGCAAATTTACAACAGATTGACCTATTATACATCTATCCAGAATTGCTTATTCTAATATTCTTTCTTGAGTGTTTAAGCATTGCCAGTCTTAATTTGGTAAAATGAAACAGTTGCTTTGAGCATCAAACCAAGACAGATGTCAAACTGGGGCCAAGCTCCATTCACTGCTCTCCCTACTCACTATCTCAGCTGTCTTTTCATTGTGTCCAGAATACATCTGTCTCCCATGTATCATTATGAAGAATCCTCAGTTCAGCACATTGTAAGAAGCCTGTGGTGCATGACTGCAGCCACTGCAGCTGTTTCACAATGCATTATTTTGAGAACTCCTTCAGAATGACATTGATAAGGCAGCCAGTAGAGAAATGAGTGGAGCTGTCACTGTCTCCAAGAAAAGGATGCACAGGAGGGTACCATCAGTCTTGGGTTGCTACTTAAACTACAAAGAGTAGATCCTTTGTACTGGAGCCCAGCTGAAAAAAAGTCATTCTGGAGATGACAAAATATTCTTAATGTAAGTTTTACTGATTTGTGATTCCATTGTTGCAGTGGAGGGGTAATGCTGGTTCATGACATCAAGAAGAATGAAAGCCAGGTTGTTGATTTCCGAGAAACCGCCCCCTTCAACATCCAAGAAGAGGGACTTAGCAAGTTTTGGGAAACAAAGGTGGGTCATTATCTTTATTATTTAGGTGATGAATAGGAGTTGGTTAGTAAAGGTCTCCATTCATCTCTTGTCATTCCCTGTTTTAGTCACTGAATTAGTAAAAGTGCTGTAAACAAACCTTTATCTTCCTCTTCTGATAGAGACTCTGTTGACTTTGTTGGTATTTTTAACAACATCCCCCCTTTTCATGGTGCAAAGGGGCTCACTCCTGTTTAAAGAATTTGCATCTTCTCTGTACCTTATCTTCTTGCTTCTTATTTGGGTTTTTCAAAGTTTAATTTTATTTACTCATTTCAACAGTCTGTAAAACCATTCTGAGTTATGGTTCAATGGATGGCTTTACAAATTAAATAAATTTAAAAAATATTTTTTTAAAAAATGGATTTAAAAGTTAGATTCCATTTAAAACACTGTTTTTAAAGTTCTTGACTCTTTCCTTACATTCTTCCCTTTTTTATTTTTAATCCAGCCGGGACTCTTGGTGGGTGTTCCAGGAATGATCAAAGGACTCTATGAAGCACATCAGTCTTATGGGAGGTAAAGAACATTTGTCACATGGATGCACTACATTGTTCGGTACCAACTAGAAGATGAAGTACTGTATGTGTTAAATAACCATGTGCAAGGGTTATTTCCTCTTATAAATGGAAGCAGTCAGATTCACGTGTCATATGCAATTTTTAATGTGTAATACTGTAAGTGCAAAAATAAAATGTGAATGGGACATACATGCTCGCTGTGCTAAAGTTTAGTTTACTTTACTTTATTGTCATTGCACCTCGTACAACGAAATCAAACAGCATCTTCAGTGCACATCATGACTATGACCATGAAAATAAACACAAACACACATCCTTCACCCTGCACACATTGAACCGGAAACCCCGACACCACACCAACACTGCACTATACAGCAACACTGCACTAAAGTGCACAAAGAAATGAGATCAGTCATATCTCTGAAAAGCCTGTCATCTAATAGCCAAAAATCTCTCATATCAGGGACCAGTCAGTTTTCAGATACCAGAGGTACACAATGGGAGTCTCCAAGAGTTTGTAGGGCCCTTGGATCCTATGATGTAGCTTTCAGATCTCCTCTAAAAGTTGCTATGAAATTTCATTTAATATGATAGAATTTTATTAAATTGGTAGGGAGGACACATCTATTATCTCTCTTTCATTAGCCTAGTTACATTTAATCAAAGTTTTACATTCTGTTATCTTTGCAAGTGTAGCTGTTGGCAGAGGTCCTAGAAGTTGTGACTTTATGCCAGATGTCTTCTCCTAATTTCTTTCACTTCCTATTACCACATTGCTTCAATTTTACAGTACTTTGACTTTACACTCGTGTCACTTTTGCTTTTCTTCTTTCTGTTCATTTCCCTTGAAAATGCAAAGCTTGGACAATATATTCAAGGAATAATTTTATTAACAATATTGAACAAATTTAAATTTAATCAACTCAATTTTAATTCTAGTCCTGGCTATTTCTGGCCTGCAATTAGCAGCAGCAGCAGCAACCTCTCTTCTTGTTCTTTGTCATTATTCACCTTCTCCTCCTCCTCCTCTTCCAATATTAGTATTAATTGATTTACTGAAAGCCCAAGCATGAAGGATCAAACATAAACTTGGTCAAAAATTGTGCACTCCATTGTAATTGCCATTCTGTATTTATATTTTGTCAGTAGTTAGTTATGCATGTCTTCTTCAGAACAACAGAAGGATAAATAAAATAAATTAACTTGAGTTCTACATAAAATGGAATTGAAAAATTCTGCCTAAAATTATTTGATAACATTTTCAGTATGGTTTTATATTCCTAATGAGATGAAGACTATCAAGTCAAGCCATTACTTCTGTTTTTCCAGGCTGCCGTGGAGACAGTTGTTGGGCCTTGTTGCAGACATAGCTCAAGATGGATTCAATGTCACATATGATTTAGGTGAGTGCTTTTGCAGAATAAGAGGTATGGTGAGGCTAGACTGTATGTACAAGAAATGCCACATTTTTTTGATGCTGGCCAGTGCAGTATTTCTCCAAATTTTCCATTATTATCAGTATTATTAAGGTTTGCTTTCTTCCAATTATATTTTGGATTATGAGAACAGGATGGCATGGTGGTTAAACAGCTGGATTAGAGATGAGGAGACTCAGATTCTACTGTTTTATGCAAGAAGATTGTTTGGGTGATGTTGTGCCAGTCATCCATTAATAGTAATAACAACAACAACAATAAACATGCTATTCCATCCTTCCTTACTTCTACACTTATCCACACAACCTTTTCATAGCATCTATTACAAGATTGGGGACAACCAGTTTGATAAAAGTTGAATATTGAGTCAGTTGATTGAGAATTGTACAGAGAAATAGATTAATAAATGTCTTCTATTCTACCTTTGTTTTTTTAAACTATTTAATTGATTCTTAGACAATATTGTTCAGTAAATTTCATGAAATTTAATTCTGAATAGACATACAGTACCTAACAGATGCTCAGTCATCACCCTGCTTCAAAGCCAGGGAGAATAGTCAAGCCTTAATAACTTCCTCAAAATGAAAGCCATCTGGGCTTCCATTTCCAAAGAATAGGCACTGTGACAGAAAAGGGAACTTCCTAGGTCTTGCTAGATGATACTTCTTAAACAATTGCACCTATTGAACCCAACCTTACTGGGCAGACAGGAATAACTGGAATCAAGCAGGCCTTCAAATACTCAGGCCCTATGCCCTAAAGGAAAGGTTAAAGGCCAGACAAAAAATCCATGGTGCCCAGTAATGGCCTCTTGAGAATGAAGTGAACCTTACCACCTTTAGGGATAAGGAGATGACTCTTTCCCTCAAAGAAGTAGCTATTGTTCCATCGATCCAACCACAGGTCACTTCCCAGGTAGCCTTGACCAACCTTGACTTGCTTAAGATAATCCTCTAAGATTCTGCTACAGACATCTCCACTGGACAAAACCACAGCTGGAATCCTGGGCTATCAAGGATCTGATAACCTGGTATCAAGAAAGAATCCTGAGGGATGGCTGTTGGGGTTGTTCTCAAATAGCAGTCCCAATGTCACTATGTATGGCCCACCATCAAGCTCTCACCATCCCATCCCCTGCCTGTCATGGTCTCAGTGACTCTACCGGCTGTTCATTCCCTCCCCAGTTCCCCTTCACTCCTTATTTCTTCTTGCAGGCTGAGGCATCCATTCACCACACCCTTTCAAACCACTCAGCCCCTCACAGAAATATCAAAACTCTACCATGAGGGCACACTTGTTTTTAAGCATTCAAACAGCCCATGAGGATCCTGGATCCCACGGCAGTTTCTCAAAGCACCTCTGTTATATCACTGGCCTTTCATCTTCTACACAGTCAGAAAAAGATTTTAAAAATTAGGTGTGAGCAAAGACTCCAGTTCCTGACTTCACAGGGGAAAACAGATAGACTCTCATTGTCAGCAGAGAGGGTAACTTTCTAAAACCAGCAAGGAACTCAAGTCCACAAAAGCCTCCTCCCAGCCTGGCACTGTCCTCATCACATCAGAAATCTCCAGTTACTTTTCAGGGCACCTCCTGCAGTCATTCTTTCTGGAAAAAAGCATCCAGGGAGGTCAAATATCTAGACCTGGCACTAAGGGGGTGGCAGAAATTCCTTCAGGTTTGTGCCAGGATCTCAGCTGGAGCTACACAACACAAAGCCAGCATCCCAGCACAACCAGCTACAGAAAACACTTTAGGGATTAGAATAGAAAAATAGAAAAAAAACCTCCTTATTTTTGAAACCAGAAGTACCTAAAAGTGAGAATATTAGATATATTCAGTGTAACAGGTTACAAGTGCTTTTAGAAAAATTTTTTCCTCAATTTCTACGTTAGTTTGGAAAACTTTAATAACTCAACATTTACTCTTTTGTTATTTCTATCATTTGTAGCAATAGCTATCAAAGAAATGAAGGAACACTATAATCATTCAGAAAAATTCAGAGAAATCTTCTTTCCTGATGGGCAACCTTTGTTGCCAGGAATGTTTGTGAGAAGACCAGATCTGGCAGCTCTTTTAGACTTGATTGGATCAAGAGGAGTGTCAGCTTTTTATAGTGGAAATGTGACACAAGAAATTATTTCAGAGGTGAGTCATTCATTGCTGTTGTATACATGTGTCTGTATACCTGGGTATATGTATGAGTGAAGGATGTTCTTGTTAGTGGCACTGAGCATCCCATTTTTTATGAAAAGGTCTGAAGCAAACAAACTAAATGCATAAAACATATAATTGCAGAGGATTCTTATTTAAATTAATCTTATTTAATTAATGAGTTTCAGCTGTCACTTGGCAAGCCTTATTTTAAGGTTTCTCTAGTATTCCAAACTTTGTGTAATGGTGGGAAAAGCCTATTTGTCAACCACTATCAACACCCACTTAGCTAAAAGGGAATATTTGTTGTGTTCTAGAATGCACTCATTAGACAGGCCCAACAAGTCTAGGAAGCAATATAAACAGCATAACCTATGTAAAATTGGAATTTCTCTTCTTTCTCATTCTCTTCAACTGTTGATAAATTTGTATAGTTCTTTCAACATACCAAAATATGCATGTTATAATATGTTTACAGATAAAATAACTTCAGATCATTGTTTTGTAGTTGCTTAGCCATTTTAAAAGATATTTTAAACTAGGACAATGCCCTGGAAGTAATACCACTATGATCCTGATAACAGTGTTCCAATATTTGAGGGCTGCCACAGAGAGGAAGGGGTCAAGCTATTTTACAAAGCACCTGTAGGCCAGACAAGGAATAATGGATGGAAACTAAACAGAGAGAGATTTAACCTGGAAGTAAGGAGAAATTTTCTGACAGTGAGAACAATCAACCAGTGGAACAGCTTGTCTTCAGAAGTTATGGGAGCTTCATCACTTGAGACTTTCAAGAAGAGATTGGACTGCTGTTTGTCAGAAATGGTGTAGGGTCTCCTGCTTGGGCGGGTGGGCAGGTTGAAATAGTTGACCTACAAAGTCCCTTCCAACTCTATTAAACTGTAAAATCTGTAATTCTCTCACTAGGTCCTTAAATCTGGAGGTACTTTGTCTGAAGAGGACTTTTCCAACTACACTGTGTTGGTTGAAAATCCAGTTCATACAATATACCAAGGTAAAAAACCTCTTCTATAACCTCTGCTATTATTTCTATCCTTTAAATTTTCATTTTTAAAATGAATTTAGGAAGTACAGCTACTTTTTAGGGGAAAAAAACCAGAAACCTAGATTGCGTTTGTTTATAAATTAGCATAGTGCTCAGAAAACAGAATGAAAACTAAGCCTCATTTATCTCCATAAAAACTGAAAAGAGAAATTATAAGGTATTCCCAAACCTTTCCTGGAAGACTGTAACAGAAGTTTTTTGGCCCTTGACTGAAACCATAATTTATTGGTGACATAGAAATATGCCGTTGGTATAACTAAAGCCTCAAGTTACTACATAGGCATATTATTGAATAATACCATGTCATACTAACAGCCTTTCATAAAAAAAACTTTTATTTCTGAAGGTTAATCAGAAGACAATGCTCTGTTTATCTGGTTGGATAACCATGTCATTTCTGTTGAAGTCACAAATTGTTTTCAAAATATTTATTTCCAAACAGTTTTCTCATAACAGAGGAATCTGAATAACAGTTTTAGAAAAAGCAAGACTAAGCTTGTAATGTTTTCTTACATAGGAATCAATCTTGCCAAACTCAATAAGATTTTCTTCTGAATAGATTGTTCTGAACTCTACTGTGTAGCTGCCCTTGGTTTCATATTCGTCTAACCAATTTTTCTGTGGCTTTCTCCTTCTTTCACTTGAATAGGACATCTTGTTCTGAGTCCACCACCTCCACACACAGGTCCTGCTTTGATCACAGCCCTAAACATCCTTGAGGGATTTAATATTACCAGTCAAGTAGGCAGGGAAATTATTCTGCATTGGATAACAGAGGTAAGACCTGCACAGCCAAATTGCTTGGATTTGAAGTTCTCATAAGACTTTGTTTCTTCTTTGTAATATATATACAACACTATACTATACTGTTTTATGCTATTTGCAAGTAAGGTACAAGAAATGTTTTTTTCCAAGATAATATTTCATGAACTTAGAGTGTACGCTCTTGAAAATGGAGTCATAGAAAAACCAACTGGTTAAAATTTATTTCAAATATTTTTCCATATAAATATATCCAATAAAATTACATGCGAAGTCATAAAAAGGATCTAAAAATGCATTTCAATATATTTCGCTGGCAGAAATATGGTTAGTGGCGTCTAATGACTGGATTTTGGCTTCTGAATGTGCAACAAGCTATAGGTTGCTAAACACTGATTAATTCCCATCTTGAAAATGTTTGTCTATTTTAAAACTAGGATAATAATTCATGTTAATATAAACTATTTACAAAACATTATAGCCTACAATAAGTGGATATAAACTACAAGAGTTTTTGAAGAGAAAATTCATGAATTAATATTCTTTACTATCTCCTGATTATTGGAAGATGAGACAATCCTTTCACACGTATTAGCTAAAAGCACCTCCTTGTGGCAGTTACATTGTAAGTGAAATATAATAATTCCATCTTTTCTATGGCTTAAAAAGAAAAAAAACTTCTACTTTTTTTCAGTCATCTATGTTACCCTTTTTTTATAGTATATGGCATATAATTTGAAATTTGGCTAGTAAAAAAATCAGGGAAAGTTCCTGCAACAATTATGGTCAGGCTCAGTTGATTTTCTATACCACATCTAGAGAATACTTATTTTTATAATGGTCTATGTAACATAAATTTGATATATGCCTGATATTGGCAACTGCATTTTAAAAATTCAATGTGATACTTAAAATAATAAAATTCAGGAACTGCAGGTAAACGCTCTAATAAAAGAAATACAGATGAGGATTTCACTGTGAACTGATCAATCTGAAAGTATGCTAACTTTGTTTCTGTAGCATTGGGCCACACACAAGAGAGAGTTTTCTCTTCACTGAGCTAGCATGGTGATATATTAGGAAAGTCACTGATTTATTACAGAACAAGCATTTCTTGGCTTTAAGTCAAAGAGAAGTATTACTGTTTTCAGCATACCCAATAATGTTCATAGTATTGTACGCTTTTAAAGCCAATGCAACATGTATTCTTAAACCATGTATGCTTACTTCACAACAGATGTGACATGTGGGTCTTAACCATTTTCTGTGGTTATTGAAACAGACTAACACAGTTGTTAACAATTTTTATTACTTGACTTCTAGAAATGCTAGGAATAAATACATTTTAGAAATGTAATGATTTGTATATTTGTGCTATAATCAAGTAAGTTAGGTGTTAAGTATGAAACTGGACCTGAAATTGAATCATCTTTCAATTCCTCCCCTTCAAGACTTCAATAAATATTGATCACAATCTGGAGTTGGAACAGAAGGTTAAATGTTATTTGCTTCCAAAGTGTTTTTTTAAAGATACAAATAGCAGATATTAATATTGTTAACAGAGCCAGCATGGTGTAGTGGTTAAAGCATCAGACTATAAATCAGGAAGCTAGGAGTTCTAGTCACACCTTAGGCCCATAGAAGGTGACAATGACAAGCAATTGCAAAGTACTTCTCAAATTTCTCAAAAGAAAATTGCAGAGATTAATCCAGATAATTACTAGTAGGAGTCAATAATGAGTGGAAGGTGCACACATGTATGTGTGCATACATATGTGAGTGAGCACAGACACATATAGAATGTTAAAAAGATATGTCAAAGTGGAAACAGTGAAAAGGACAGTGGTTTAGAACTTCTTTCCCATCCCATAATACAAATTAATTATATTGTGTGCCCAGCATTAATTTTTAACAAATAACCAAAATGTTTTAATTATGGAAATAAAAATTGCAGGTCTTGCCTGAGTGTTGTAATCTGAGGGAAGGCCTCTCTCACATTCCACATGTAGTGGCTGAGCTTTCTTTTAACACTGACAGTGGGAATGCAGCTTCCATTATATTGAAGGACAATAGGCTACCTGAGGAGCAGAGACCCACCACATAAATTTCCAGCCCTGCTCTGCTAGTTTCCCAACATCTGTGGGGATCTTGTAAGAAAAGTTATTAAGAAGAGTAATACATCTTTCTCTGATAATAGAAGCCACTCCTTTGGCTATTGTAGAGGGAATGAGAGAAACCTTCTTCTCAGGCAGCATAAATATCCTGGCTGTCTCTCTCTGGAGAGAGATTTCAAAACCATCTTCATGTTCTGTTTATTTTTTCCTTTCTATTCTATGTAGACCTTAAAAGTTGTGTTGGCATTAGCTAGCAGTTTGGGAGATCCTTTCTACGATGCATCCATTTCCAACAGTGTGGAAGATATGATGAGGTGAGTTTCAATTTCTGATTATCATTCTTTATACTGATATTATTTTTGCCATCATGCTAAATGAAGAAAAAGAATAAGAAAGACAAAGTCAAATAAACTAAAGAAGGAGATGGAACAAAAGAAACATTATTAAAACAAGTGTCAGCCGACACAATTCATTATATCTCCCCAATCTTGATATCCTTACAAACTATTCTTGTTTCCACCATGTCTATCTATTTGTTCACATGTTGTTTGGGGGTTTTAAATTTATTACGTCTCTTTTTAGGGACCTCTTTTGCTCCATCCAACAAAATGTTTCTTAGCGTTCTTATTGCTCTAAACCAGGACTGTTAAACTCAAGGTCGGATCTGACCCACAGGTTTTAGATCTGGCCCGCGGGGCTGCCCTGAAAACAGCGAAGAACTGGCCCACAATGCCTCTGGCAGCAAAAAGAGCACTTGGGAGGGCTACATGCGGCCCTCCAAGATTCCGTTTTTGGTCTTAATAAAACGTAAAAAAAAAAAGACTCTGTTTTTGTCCACGACAGCCTCCTGCAGCCCTCTGCCAATGAAAATGGAGCTCAGGGGGGCTGCACACCTCCTCCTGAGGTCTGTTTTCACTAGCAGAGGGCTGCAGGAGGCTATTGCGCCCAAAAATGGAGCTTGGGAGCTTGCTCAGGCCACCAGAGGTGCCCTCTCTGACATGAGTGATATCAAATTGCCCCCCCCACCAGCCTTCCAAGGTCAAATACAACTCTGATGCAGCCCTCAGTGAAATTGAGTTTGATACCCCTGCTCTAAACCATTCACTCTTATCTTATAGTTTTGTTTTATTACTCAGTCCTTAATCATTTTCTCTATGTAATATCAAACCACCTCAATGCAATATCAATGTAATATCAAACCACCTCACTTCGTCACCTTATTTCTGATAGTTTACTTTTATATTCAATTCACATTCATTAAAGACTATTTCTTCCTGTTTCACCACAAATATTTCTTAAGTAACCTAGCCCTTCTGCATTTAACATTGGATGGGTAGAGACTCTTGGAAAAAGGCGATGCCTCTGGTACCCAAATGTAGGTTTTTAAAGATGGCTACTGTAAAGTGTAAAGTTGGCTACTGAGAAGCATTTTGAATGCTATTGTTTATTGTTTCTATATTTTTATTTATTTGTAATTTCATTTTTTAAATGTATCCTGTCCTTTGTTGTCTATATATTGAGCAAAGATCAAGACAAATAATAATTCCTTCTGATTTTTCTTCTCCTTGCAGTAAATCTAAAGCCAATTTCCTGCGTCAGCAGATTGATTCCCAGGTTTTTCCCTCTGATCTTCACATCCCGCATTTCTCTATTGAAAGTGGCCCTTCGGCCAGCCAAGTCCTTGTCATGGGACCTGATGATTACATTGTTGGTGTTGTAAGGTAAAAGGATTCCTAATTTCTGAACAATTAATCTCAAGCTAGGAAAAGGATCTTGGATTGTGATGGTGGTAGTGACAATATCTGGCATCTGTGAAAAAGAGTTCCTCTATTTTATGGATTAAAAATAAAATTGCCACTATGATAATCTGCTCATATCAATCTGTGATGGAGAAAGTTCCTGTGCTGTTTAACTTTAAAGCTCAGCATTAGATCTCTGCAAATGCACATTCATGTAGTCTTTTTTGGAAAATAAGAAAAACAAGATGTGGTTTTCTGTCTTCCGAGTCTAGGCAATAGCTCCATTATTCTCTGGAAGTCTTCTATTCAAATATTAACCCAAAACCATCCCTGCTTTAGCTTCTAAGCACAGATAAGGTCATCCAGGTGCTGCCATCAGTTAAGACAGAACTGTATTTTTTTTTAATTTAAAACAAATATTATAGCAGTGGTAGATTGGGATAACATACAGAAAAAATTAGAACCATTTCATTCACTTTAAATGCACTACTATCATTACTTAGAAATGTTGTACTGGTATGATTCTGTAATTAGTTTTCAAAATCTGAAAAGACTAAACATAATGCAAAGAAGAGGAACCTTTGGTTAAAATGAGAAAAAAAAGCTTAAAACAGACTTGTGAGAGAATACATTGTGTAAAGACAATTGAGAGAGAGCAGATTATTATTATTATCCCTTTCTCATAATATTAGAATACAGATAATTCCTGGGTAATTGATTTTTGTGTGATTCAGGATGAACCAAACAAAGTATTACTTCTTGAAATGTATGGAGAGTGGTACATAAATGGATCAAGCTACATAATATATTAGAGATTGAACTCAGGTGTGATCTGTAAGAACTCTTTATTCTGGACAGGCTAAAATGATTTATACAGTTGTACAATACTGGACAGCTGATTGATATGGAACACTTGAATTCCAGCCCAACCATCTTTCTGTTTTATTTCAGTTCCTTGAATCGGCCATTTGGAAGTGGAATAATGACTTCTTCAGGAATCCTTCTAAACAGCCAGATGTTGGATTTTTCTTGGATGAATGAAACAGAGGACCATTCCTCTTCCAGCTTGGTAATAAATTATAAAATTATTCCAGGACAAAAACTGAAAACAGGAATAATTATATATTAGTATGCTCAAATATTTATACCCAAAATAATTAATTTAATTAATTAATTAATAGAACTTTAGCACTGTTCTATTATGTTTATAATTTTACATTACTTATATTTTTAAAAAATCATTGGGTTGGATTTATATTAGTAAACCCTCTAAATAAATAAACTTGATTTAATAAGAAATATTGATGGAATGTAAATGTAGATAATTTTAGCCAGGATAATTTTCATTCAGAGTCATTATATTATTGAAACTGAGTGTTAGACAAGTTTGAATCTACTTCACAGCAGCCATACAAGTTAGTTAACAAAAGAATCAAGATTTTATTAAACAAAAGCAGAACAGAAAATTCCTGAATCTATCTAGATATGGTTTAGCCACTTAAGGTGTCAAGACTGAGAAACTCTAATCTGGTCCTTAAAAATGGTATTTGTACAAAATATTCATAAGGAAACTGAACCTTGAAGAACAATGGAAGCTCCTAATGATATATTTAGCAGTGTTTTAGGGGATAACATCTTTTTCCTGCAGAGGAATTTTATTCAACCTGGGAAACGGCCTTTGTCTTTCTTACTACCCACTATTGTTCGACCATCAGAAGGGATGTGTGGAACTTACCTGTGCCTGGGAGCCAGTGGTGGAGATAAGGCTTTAAGCAGCATTATGCAGGTAAGTTCTGGGCACAGGATTAATTTCATTACGGGAATAGAGACCACTGCTTTGTTCAGGCAGTGATTCCCATCAATTGGAGGGCAGGTCAATGAAGTGTAGAGATTCCACAACAGATTTGTGCCTCCACAAGGATTTCCATGCACAGGCTACTGAAAGCATGTTTTTCTGCTGGGAACTTGTTGCTTGCTCAGCCTTTGAACAGTAGACAAGACTCAGGGTAAAATTAAAGAATAATCCATTCATAATTGATTTCATTCTTTCTGACAGATTTTAATAAATGTTTTGGCATATAACAAAAATCTAAGTGAGAGTCTATCACTTGGACGGCTTCACCCTCAGCTACAATCAAATATTCTAGAAGTTGACAGTAAGTATGAACTTCTACTAGGTTTCCTTTAATATGCTGACACAAATATTTTTTTCCAAGTATCTAAAACTACTTTGCAGCCCTTCTCTGCTAGACATAGCCATTAAACTTTATAGCATGCAAATATAGAAATAAGGGGTATTCTTTTATAATAGACTACATAAGAGACAGGTTGAAAAACTAATTAGGGATAGACTTGACCAGTACTTAGATGAGAGATTAGTGCCAGCACTTTAGGCTAGACTAGGAAGTAAAAAAAAATATCCAAATAAAAGATAAATTGCTTTTGTCTTTTTGCCAATATAATTTGATGGACTTTTTCCTGAAATCACTAGATGCAAAATGGGAAGAAGTTACTGTTTTGTTATGTATCTGAGAAAACAAAATGTTTCAAGTTGACTCAAATAGAGCATTATTGCTCTAATGAAAATAACTTTTTCAAACCTTCCTTATTAGGTGAGTTTCCAGAAGAAGATATCAGCTATTTTACAACGAGAGGTGAACATGTAAAGAAAGTTGAGGTCCTCTCTATAGTTCATGGAGCCAGAAGAACAAACAATTTCATAATTGGTGTGAAAGATCCAAGAAGTGTGGATGCAGCAGGAGCAACAATATTATAGCAACTCTCAGATGAGTTTGTTCCTCCAAAAAAAAAAAGGCTTTCCCCCCAAAATACATTATGCATGTTTCCAAACAGTTCCTTTATCATTCCCCATAATGTGGAACAAGTGGTGTTTCTATGGGTTTTTACATTGCTACATAGTCCCCTCTGCAATTCTGTACTAAAACAATGAAGCCTGATCAAGATACAGCACAGCAATTAAAATTTTTGTTCATTATGATCTTATAAAAATCTCAGGCATTATTATAATAGCAGCACAGGGAATAAGTTTAATTTTGATAGCTAGTCCAACTATTTGATGCACCACAATGAAATAATTCTAAAATGAGCACAGGGAATATTTGAGAAACAAACAATTGATACTGAAAATGTACCATTTTGACAGTGTTAGTGGAAGATTCACTGTTCAAGAAATATGTCTATTTTCACCCAGGTTCTTAATAAAAAAACAAACAAACCCAACAATCAAACACAGTTCCATGAGTTTGAATTTGCATGGAAAATACATAGATCTAGGAAATATGCCTATTGGCTGATATTGATAGCAATTAATAAATTTCCTCATCTTCAATCTCTGGAACAGTTTTGCCGTTTGTAAGAATATTTTCTTGATGGTTTTCCTTACATGGATAAACACATACTGAAATAAAGATGTGTGTGCTTTTTTTTTCTTTTAAGGTAGTTCGTTTGCCTAATTTCTTAGAGTAAATCAGGCAGCTAACACAGTACCTGACATCCTATGTACAGCGGATTTCAGTATAACATGGATTTACACATGTCATTCAGGTATGCTTGTTAGCTGTACTTCTCTATTCATCAGTGAAGAAAAAAAATGGTACTTTGATAATTCAGAGTGCCTTCATGTCAGTACCTTGAAGATCAAGCAGAAAAAGTTTTGTAATAACATATTTATTTCTGGTGCTTTAATGATCTCACTCCTTTCTCAATTATTATACATGAATGGAAAATAATATGCTTAAGATTCTCAAAATTTCCCTTTGAGTGAAATAATTTGTAACAAAACACATATTTAATTGTAACTGCTCTTACTCATATCTCAAGTAATATTAACTTTTATCATCCTCTCTGCCCTGAGGAGAGAAGGCAGGTTTCCATAATCCTCCTGATGGCATCAATTTAATGGTAGATGGTTGGCAACTTCAACACATTGAAGGTGCCATTTCAAATGTTTTGACACAATATGTAATATCATTCAGTTCTGAATCAGAGCTATGAACTAAGCTATTTTTTTCTGCAGAAAATTGGACCTTTTTCTTCTTGGTCTTTATTATTGCTCTTTAGATTGTTTTCATTTATAGTGAAATAATTTTATGTGCAGAAATGATGCAAGTAGAGTCATTGTCATTTCGCACTGAATAGTTTCATTGTAGACTTATGGTGGTCTGTTTAACTGAAATGTTTGTAAATTGCCCCAATCTAAAGGCTTTGAGCCTTATCTTGGCAGCAAGATAAAAAAAAGTAAATGAGCAAGTTATAATTTTACATGCTTATAGCTGATGTCTTGCCAAGCATCTCTCTCTCCTTTATTAACTTGGAGTTCTAATTAAACAAATCACCCTCTAATATACCCACTAGATTAATGCTTGCAAAACTTTTTATTTATCTAAATCGTTAGTAACATTGCTTAAAAATACTTAAATAAGCTCTCAATATTTCTGATATTTTAAAAAATCAACTACAGATGCAGAAAAAAGCAGGAATATTAATAAATAAATAAATAAATAAATAAATAAATAAATAAATAAAGGTAGAATTCATTCATGACATTTAAGGCCCCTATCCAGAATGGGAAAGCCCCTGAAGCCCCTGAAGTGATGCTATTGGTTCAGTAAGGCTATAGCAAGTTTTTTCCAATGCAAGTATAAATGTTTGTGTGTGTGTGTGTGTATGTGTATGTGCGCACACATACATGCATACACCTAGAGAGGCATATATTCCACAATTGCCTTCAAATTAGTTTTCACTGGGCTTAGTTATGAATCATTAGAAAAAGAGTCACATGTTAAAATTAAAGACAATTCACTAAACAGACTCTTTTCTTCACATTTATGCTGCTGCTCTCAATTTATTATAGGAACATTTTTAAATTCATAACTATTTCTGTTTATGTAGTGTTTAGTGCATATTAGTATTTCTCTTAATGAAAAAATATACTTGTGGAATGCACAGCAACAAAAATTGAAGCACACAAATAAACCCTTCCCCACTTGCTTAGTACAAGATATAGGAATTACATCACTGAAAATGAATAAAAACCCTGCTTTTGCAGGCTGCAGTTTTATTAACAGATCCTATCAACGTGCAACTCTATATTTATCTTCAATTGAAAATGGAAAGCTTAAGGAAATAGAAAATATATGTGGTTCTATTTCTACATGTTCACTTAATGTTTGAAGAGCTATTCTGAAGACAAAAGGACATTCATTTTACTCAAACACAATAACAAAAAACCTGGAAGAGTATTCCTTCTATTCTATTAAGAAAAAAAACAGCACTCCCAATTTCATTGCACTGATTACCTTAAACATTTGTTAATTCATTTGAGAATATTTTTAATTATATAATTTCATTTTACTATAATGCTTATCAATGGGAACTTTCTTTAATTATCTACTTTTCTGTATACAGTGTTTCTCAACTTTGGCAACTTTTAGATGTCTGGACTTCATCTTTCAGCTTTTCTTAGCTATTGCCCTCATATTGTGCTTTTGAGCTTTTTATTGAAATTGTTGGCTGACATGCAGTCTCAAATATCAAATGAGGTAGGCCACACCCTGTCTCAACAAAGCAGATATTTTTTTGGTTAAAATAATTGTTAAAGATTATAATTGCATTATTAAAATTAATACAAGTTGAAAGAAGGAAAAAAGAGAGTAAAAAGTACAAAGAAAAAATGTAGAGAAAGAAATGATTTCTTTATAAATATAAATAACATTAATATTAAGTAACAATATAAACAATATTATTTGTCATAATAACATAAATACCTTTACTAACTTTTTACTTCCTCTTAATTTATAGCCAACAATCATTTCATCCCATATCCCATCCCTTCTCTATAAACAAATCCATAAAGTATCATCATTTCAGTCCTGGTGTCAGCAAAAGTCCTAACGGTTGCCAGAAATAACAACTTCGATCAAATAAACCAACTTTATATTTCTTCCTTTTGCTTCTAACAATTTGAATCTTTAGTTCATTCAAATAATGTTATAGTACTTGATTACTTTTTATTTGTTTTTGCTCCTTCCCACAAGATTAATCCAATAACCACTTTGGTAAATCCAATATATAAGAATTATCCAGATCACTATTTTGGTTTATTATTTGTGATTCCTTTTAATTTTTAAATTGTCAAATGTTTGTTTTCTATTTCCAATAAGATATCTTTTTCCATCTCATTCTTGTAGTCTGTCATTTATAGATTCACTTTCAGTGTCAACTATTCTTAAAAAGTAGTTAACAATCAATTTCCAAATGTGATTAGAGTAGGGTTAGTTTGAGCAAGATGGCTGTCCCTTGTCTCCCAGGGCTCAAAACCTCCAGATACCATTGTCTTCTGGTTTCCTTATGAGGAACAACTGTCTGGAGAACTTGTGGGGGATCTCCCAGCTTTTTGTCTGTAGAGGTTCAAAGAGCCCATTTATTCACCAACTCTTCATTCTTCCCCATGGTTTTTAATCCCATCTTTTGTGGTACCACCACCTTCAATTTACCATTTCTTTTTCTTTGTTAAAAAAGATTTTATAGTCATAGATCAGAATATGCACATAAAATCTAGCAACATTCATAAATACAATAGCAGTAAAGGATCGAGGTGGGTAAATAAATGAATAAATAAATAATCAAGTAAATAATAATTTGAGTGATGTTGTGAAGTTTTAAGTAGAATGCTTCAGTGGATGAAGGATATGCAGGCTTTGCCTAGAACAGGGGTCGCCAACCTTTTGGACCTCAGGGACAACCAAACTCATAATTTTAAATCCCGCAGACCAGAGACCCCGGGAAAATCCCCCAAAAAGTCTACAGGAAAATTCCCCACCCTGTTTCCCTACCGATCGATCATTCTTTATTTGGAATCTCAGGATACTGTTTCCAGTTCTGTTCTCAGGGGGAGAGAGAGAAAGAGACTTTTGGCTTCCTGCAAGAAAAGCAGCAGAAGCAGCAGAAGTCTTTCTTTCTCTCCTCCAAACTGTGCCAGAAGTGAGTCTTTGTGAAACTTGTCACTCCGGCGCAACTTCTTGACACAGAATGCCTTGCAGGGTCCCAAAGACTCATTTCTGGCACAGTTTGGGGGAGAGAAAAAAAGACTTTTGCTCCTTTCCTTGCTTGCAGCCAAAAGCAAAAGAAGAAAGAAGCAGAAAGAAGCAGCCCGGTGGCCAGGCGAGGCACATGGGGCGAGTGGGGCAAGTTCCCCCACTCCGTCCTTTCCCCCCTCCCCTCACTACAATGTGTTGTTCGCAATGCAAGCAACATAAGCTTTGTGTTCCCATGGGCCATGTGGACAGCACAGCCTTATGTTCCTGCACAGCCTGGATTAATTGCTTTGAGGGGTGCTTTGGAGGTGACATTTCTCTGCGGACCACCAAAATTTTCTCACTGGCCTAGAACCTATCTCTGTGAATTGACTCAAAATCTATCTTTAATAAAAGTAACTCATTGAATATCTCTCGATATTAAGAATATTTTTCTACTAGATCATCTCTATCTTAAATTATTTGGTTTGCTTCTGAACTCAAACTGTCTTGGATCAGCTAGTCACCCAGTTTCCAGTAAAGGTGCCTGTTGGTCCAGCTGACAATACTTAGAAGGATAATTGGACAGAAATTAGTTGTGAGTGTTTCTAGTTCCTTTCTTAAAGATTGGAATTGCAATAGATGTGGGCTCTAGAGAGAATGGTCAAGGGAAATGAATCTAGAGTTGGTTAAAAAAATAATCAGTCAGAGTTAGTTTTCAAAACCTCAGCCAGAGTCTAGTCCTCCCCTATCAACCATGCAGTTTTTCAATTATAGAAGGAGTTTGTGGATCTCAGTAGGGACCACAATTGGCAGCAGAGGACAGTTCAAAAGAAATTGAATCACTTTAATAAAATAGAACATAATGATGTTCAGCCTAATCCTCAAGAAGAATTATCTAACTGGCCCAGCAGAATCGCTTAGAAAACAATGAACTGTCAAATGCCAAGAGTTAATGTGTTCTTATCAGAAGCATTGTCTCCTATCATTTTGAGGTAGAAAACATAACTCTCAGGATGTATGTTTAAAATAAATGCTTTCCATCCCTACAAGCTATTCTTCCTAATACTGAGAAGCAACAAACTTTTATTATTTCATATTGTCTCCTCCAAATGTGGTTTCCCTCAAACGTTAAATGAGACTTCCAAAACTCAAAATGATGTCCATCTCTTAACAATCAACAAACACCATAAACTTTAGATCAATTACTAGGATTATAGTCTTTTTTAATTGTCATGTAACTATTATTTGCTCAAACGTGCACAGTATTGTAGCCATATATTTAGTTTTTACACCTTTTAACATCTAATTATGGGTTGAGTGTCCTTAGTATTTTAGAACTCTAAAACTAAAGAATTTAATAAGCAATTTACAAAATAATAAGTACATAGCAATTATTACTAATGGTTGCTAGATTTTACCAAGTTAGATACTGTATTAAAAATTATAGGGAATAATGCTATAAAGAATTGTAATATCCAATATATTACCAATTATAAGGATATATGTCTATATACATTAGTCTGTTCTAACAAGACAGATTTTATATGTTACCCAACTAAGGTCTGAAGTCAAAAGTTACAAATCTATCTCTTACAATTCTTTCTATTATCTGTAGCATGGATTTCTTCAGTGAGTAAAAAGAAGTTACACTGAATAAACATATTCATGTATTTATTCTGAGAAAACAACAGGATGCACCCAAAGTATACATACTTTCCAAATTCTAATTTACCATGTAAGTGCAAAATATAACTGCAGAAACTGGAAGAAGTATTGTGATAATAAACAGTATGGGTAAAAATTGCAGGCCAAGCATGCATATTAATGATTCTTCTAGTAATAGCTACCATTTGCAGAAGGAATTATGTACACGGCAGAGTCTATTAAGCACATAGCTTAATGCAAATTGCTTTTCTGCACACCATTTAAAGTGTTAGATGCCCATTCTTATGGCTTCTTACAAAAATATATGCATATTTAAAAGAACTTTATGTTGCAAGAGGTGCTACAAATCAGCAAGGACTTATGGAAAATAATGATGATCCTATGTTGAGAAGGCTGGGAAAACTAAGAAAAAAAAAATAAGAAAGAACCCTCTGTGAATTAGAACCAACTCATTAGACAATAATATTCTAGAATTGATTGATCTTTATTCTTGCCATTTAATCAATCACAAACCAAAGATTCTTCAGGAAGGACTTCAAGTGCTAGCACTATTTTGTATGCAAAAGATCCCAGGAAGTTTATGACAACTTCAGGTTAGATTAAGAAAAATGCCAGCCATAGGCATGAATAAGTCTGTCATGTCAGGTAGAGTGGAGACAGCTGAGTCACTACACTTAACCAGTCATAAAGCCTTTAAATACATCTGTCAATGAGGTTGAATGAACTAAATGGAACATACGAATCAATGTGCATAGGATGAGGTGTGAAACTCAAAGTGAACACCAAATCCATTACTCTAAGGTAATCAAAAGTATCTGGCAATAATCACCATCATCAAGGTAAAACAAAATTTTGTAAGAAATTCAAAAGCAATAAATTCTCTTTGACAAAGTTCATAGTTAAGCTATGGAATAGAAGCTGCAGTGATCGATTCAAACAAAGATTCTCACTTCAAGTGGCTTTCTTCGCTTTGCTAGCTTTCCCTGCTTCCTTTGGAACTTGCAAAAGCTACAGAAGGCATTTGTGCAAGATGTTTCTTCCAATTTTTCCAGAATGTTATAAGGAGGCTGTGATACAGTATGAAACATCTCGTTATGGCAAATTTTATATCATTTGCCTTGGACATATTTAATTATGATGTCTCTCAACATGAAGGATGAGGAACTTGATTAAAAAGACATTGCTGAGTTCACATATTGCATATGATTTATTTTCTATGGGATTTAATCACTATGGGAACAGAGTGATAAATTAAATAGTTCTTTCTATTAATATTAAACCTGTTGTGTTCTATTCACTTTGAAATACCTTTAAATAAACACATTTTTTCACACAGTATTGTTTTCTGTAGTTCCAATTTAAGAAGGTAGGGGTACTTTTAATTTTTTATAATTCCTACAGACCAGGACTGTGGCTTGGAGGAGGCTTCTGTAAAACACTAAGGGCCCTGGTGGTGCAGTCATCAAAATATAGTATAAATACAGATTACAACAATTCATTTAGTGATCATTCAAGATTATGATGACACTGAAAAAGCACCTTATGACCATTTTCCACACTTACCACCATTATAGCATCTCTGTGGTCTCGTGATCAAAAATTTGGACAACTGGCAACTGGTTCATATTTATTGCAGTGTCTCAGGGTCAGATGATCACTTTTTGTAACCTTCTGATAAGCAAACTCAGTGGGAAGCCACATTCATTCAACAAGTTTGTTACTAACTTAACAACTGCAGTAATTCACTTAACAACTGTGGCAAGAAAGATCATGAAATGGGGCAAAGCTCACTTAAAAAATGTCTTGCTTAGCTCAATTGTGGTTGCAAGTTGAGGACTATCTGTATTTCATGGTAACTCTGCCAACAGTCTGAAGTTGGATCCTGACAGGGCTCAAGGTTGACTCAGACCTTCTATCCTTCCGATTGTTGTGAGGCAATATGCTGACTCTGTAAACCATTCAGAGTGTTGTAAAGCACTATGGAGCAATACAGATAGTTCTTGACATACAAACCTAATGGAGCTTGCCTATTAGATTGTAAGTCAAAAAATTCATCAAGTGAATCAGACTCAATTTTATGAATTTTTAAAATCAAAGTGCTATTGCCATTACTATCTTGAGATTATGGCTACAATGTGTAGTAAACCTCGAGAGTCCTCTTGACCTAAGGCCCTAAGAATGACCTTCTCAAGTTAGGAATTGCATGATAAACTCAGCTTGGCACGACACGTAGGCAAATAGTTACAGAAACTAGCTGACTACAAAAATCTTGTTAATAGATAATCACGCTATCTTAGCACACAACAGTGGTCGCATCCTGCCATGGCGCCATTAGAATTATACTTCCTTGCTCCTCTTCACATATGTCTCGCTCCCCCCGCCCTGATAAAACTGCAAAATAAAAGAGGGTGGTGCGTTGCAATCGGGGGATTTCTTCATCTACCCCGGGCACAACGTGCTCTCTCACCTTGAGAAACTATGGTGTCTGTGTCAATTATTGATTCTAGTACTTAAGTACTCACCCTCGCGAGGGTCCCTCTAAATTTCACCCCTGCGGGGGCTCTACGGGCTGATCAGAGAACCTAAGGACAATGAGCAAACCGCGACAACGCGACAACTGGGGGCTCGTCCGGGATCTCTCCCTTCTTCAGCTCCATGGCGTGACTTCTGTCTAGAGGTGCGCTGCCTTCACTCCCGTTGCTACGCACCTGGCAAAGGCTCTGTACAATCGTAAGTAATGGGCTCCTAACTCTCCAAAGTTTCGTCAGTTCATAGGGACGAACTTTACCACTTAGTGAAGAAGGCTAATTGTTTGCAGAAAATTAACGGCACCACTGTATATACCTTGTCTAGAAAATCTATCACCTCCTTCTTGCTTTATGTGGAACAGCACTGTCCTGCTTATCCGGCTGAGGGCACGCTGCATCGCACTTCGTGGGAACGCTTGGGAAAATATTTGTATGATGTCCCCAGAGCTCCACCGGACATTCTTATGTCCTGGCGTGCGATAATGGCTGCGCTCAATACTATTTACCCCTCTACCACTCTCCCCGAGTCTTTATCTCTTGCCTCTAAAACTGCTAAGCCTCCTGCTGTTCACTTTGATTCTTCTCCCCCACCTTACCAATCTGTCGCCTCTTCGGATAATATTCCTCAGCTTGCCTCTGCCCCTCCTTTTCACTCTGACACTCCGCACAATCGTCTGCAGCCCTCCTCTCCTTCTGTCTCTCCTATTCCTACTGATTCTCCATCCCCACATCCATTGGGGGGAAATATTACTGCTATCCTGGCTTCTCCTTCCTTCACCTTAGCATCTTGTGATATGCCTTCTGCTTACCCTATGACTCTTGTTCCGGGAGCCCCTGGCGCTCCTGTTCATACCAACATAGAGTTAAGAGTGTTGAAAAATTTAAAAGAGGCTGTAAATATGTATGGACTGCAATCCACTTACACTCGTGGCATGCTTGATTCTCTCGTGTCTGCTAACACTGTAATGCTGTTATATGATTGGAAGATGTTGTTTTCTATGCTTATGACTCCTGCCCAGTATGTTGTTTGGCAGTCTGAATATGAAAAATTAGTAGATGCTGAAATAAGACGAGGCCTCCCTAATCTGGTCATTGCTGATCACTTAAAGGGAACTGGATTATACTCCACCCTGATTCAGCAACAAACTTGCCCTCGCCGTGCCTTTGCAATCATTCATCTTTGTGCGATGAATGCCCTGAAACGTGTGGATGACTCAGACTCTAAATCCACACACACCTTTTTGAAGGTAGTGCAGGAGGTTGACGAGTCTTACTCTTCATTCGTTAACCGTTTGCAAACCGCTCTGGAACGCCTCGTGGCCAGTCTCGGGGTACTGCACCCTATGCTGCCAAGCCAAAAACTGTTTGCCCTCGTTGCAGAAAAGGTTTTCATTGGGCTTCCCAATGTCGCTCTAACCCTCCTCCTGCTCAGCAATCGGAAAACTAGGCATGGGGTCTTCAGCTAACCCCGCTACAAAGGCTGAAACTTCTCTTTCCTCTTCTCTTTCCTTTTTACAACCTACTTCTTTCCCTGTACAGCTGACAGAGGACATCGTTTATGATGATCCTGGTTCGGTCTTCACTCTCCCTCTTTCTATCACTGTTCTGAAGCCACTTCCGCCTTCCTTGCCTGTTTTGCTCATACCTAACTCCTCCCTTATCATTGAAGGTGTAGTCGCTGCACCCTTTTTGTACGACTCCTCTTCTCTGAAAAATCTCTCTCTCGCTGCCATTGGCGACCGGTGCTTTTCCCTGAAAGCGGGAACGATTGTGGCTACTCTCATTCTTTTTCCCTCTCCTGAACCCCCTTCTTTGTTTGCTCTACAGCAATCTGTTCAAGCCTCCAAACCTATGTTAACCATATTGCTGAATGGCCAATCTTTTGCTGGCCTGATTGACACCGGAGCTGATGTCTCTGTCATTCGATCCTCTGAGTGGCCATCCTCTTGGCCCCTTGCTGAAACAACTTCAGTACAAGGCGTCGGTGGAGCGCAGACAGCAAAGGTTAGCTCACTTTGGCTTACTGCCTCTACGCCTCATTCCTCTGTGACTGCTTATCTTAAACCCTTTGTCCTTCCATTACATTGCAATTTGTGGGGCCGTGACCTGCTATCTCAACTCCACACTTCTCTCTACATACCTTGAATTATGGCTATTTCTCCTCTTTTTCTCACTCTTAAATCAAATATTCCTGTTTGGATTGATCAATGGCCTCTTACAAAAGAAAAATTAAACGCACTTCACACTCTCATTCAACAGCAATTGGCAGAAGGTCATATTGAACCATCTACCAGCCCATATAACACACCAGTGTTTGTAATTAAAAAGAAAAGTGGCAAATGGCGCCTCCTACAGGATCTCCGTGTTCTGAACGCTATATTGCAACCTATGGGCCAATTGCAATGCGGCCTTCCAAATCCAAATTTAATTCCTGTAAAATTTGATCTCATAATCATTGACCTCAAAGATTGTTTTTTCTCCATCCCGCTGATACCAGAGGACAGGATACTATTTGCCTTCACCGTTCCTGAGTTTAATAATTCTAAACCTACAGCTAGATATCAATGGAAAGTTCTTCCCCAAGGAATGCTCAATTCTCCTACGATGTGTCAATATTTTGTAAATAAAGCTTTACAACCCTATCGGGACAAATTTCCTGAATTTTTAGTGTATCATTACATGGATGACATCCTGATTGCAGCTGATGGTCCTAAAGGTACAGTATGTAAAACTTTTCCATGTCTTCTCTCTCTCCTTGCTCTTGCAGGACTGCATGTAGCACCAGAAAAGGTGCAGTCTCATTATCCGTTACAATATTTAGGACACAAGGTTTTAGCCTCCACAGCTTCACCTCACCTTCCTGTTCTCACACTCCCTCAACCTGCAACCTTGGTTCAGTTACAGCAATGCCTGGGCACGCTCAATTGGGCACGCCCATATCTTTCCATTTCAACTCATACTCTCTCACCATTATTTCAAGCATTGGTCGGCCTTAAGCGTCCAGCGGATCTCATTTGGCTGAATGAGCAACAGCTTAATGCTCTTAAAGAAATCAACAGCGCCTTGCATACCCATTGGGTGGACCGCTCATTACACAATCATGCACTCTCATTGGCGCTTCTTCCCACACCCACACTCCTTACAGCAATCATCGTTCAAATCTCGACTTCAAAGAAGCTACACATTTTAGAGTGGATTCACCTTCCTCATACCCCAAAAGCATCAATCACCACAAGAGCTGCACAAATGGCTCTTCTTATAGAACGGGGGAGGAAAAGAGCTAGAGCCTTGATGGGTGTGGACATCTGCACGCTTTACACTCCCTGCAGACTAACACAATGGGAACCACTCTTCCAAAATTCTGATGCGTTACAAGATGCGTTGGAAGGGTGGCAAGGGAATGTCTCCTGCCATCTACCACCAGACCCACGCATACAAGTGCTGAAAACAATTCCGCTCACTCTAGAGACTCCTTTAGTACAACAACCAGTGAAAGATTGTCTTACTGTATTCACTGATGGTTCTAAAACCGTCGGGGCTTGTGTGTGGCAAACTGACAATCAATGGCATAAAAAACTTACCACACCACAACCTTCTGCTCAACAGGCTGAACTGTCTGCCTTCAATATGGCACTCACACTTTTTCCCAACCAGCCAATTAATGTAATATCTGATAGTCTGTATGTGGCACAATTGGCCTTGAATATATTTGATGCCTACATTTCTCCTGCAACCCCTTCTCCTTTAATGACGCTTTTTTTACAGTTACAAGACCTATTGAAGGAAAGGAAAGAATCTCTGTTTGTGGCCCACATCAGAAGCCATCAGCATCTGCCCGGATTTCTTTCAGAAGGCAATCACATGGCAGATGAGGCCTGCAAGTTGCATTTGTTACCAATCCTGCAGAATAACACCTTAACAGCAGGAGAAAGTCATGATTATTTTCATCAAAATAGAAAGGCTCTGGTGAGACAATTTGGAATTACTCATCAAGAAGCCGCGGCAATTGTTCAACAATGTCCTACATGTAGTCTGCAGGCACGAAGTGTCCCAGAAGGAGTAAATCCTAGAGGCACCGAGGCCTGTGACACATGGCAAATGGACGTTACTCAGTATCCATCCTTTGCGCCCTGGAAGTATATTCACGTGTCTGTAGACACTTACTCTGAGTTCATCATGGCCACACTGCAAAGGGGGGAGACTACTAAAAACACTATCAATCATTGCATTCGGACCTTTGTAACACTGGGATGTCCAAAAATTTTAAAAACAGACAATGGTCCTGCATACACGAGCTCCTCCTTCTCGGAGTTCTGTCATCATTGGTCCATTGTACACAAATTTGGAATTCCATTCAATAGCCAAGGCCAAGCTATTGTGGAAAGAGCAAATTTAACACTCAAAACAGCCCTTGATCGATACATGGGGAAAAATGGCGTACGCCCCCCGAACCTCCCAGCGTTACAGAATGTGTTAAATGTATGTTTATATACCTTGAACTTTCTGAACCTTACTGGCTCTCCTTCTTCTACGGCTGCTTCTCGTCACTTTACCACACCTCCTGTCCCTACCTCCAGACCTCTTGTTTATTTCAGGCAACTTCCAGATCCGAAGTGGAAGGGACCTGTGCAACTGATCACTTGGGGCAAAGGATACGCTGCTGTTCAACTTCCTGATCGTGTTCTTTGGGTGCCTGCGCGCTGTGTTCGACCTTATCATGGGGAGGCTAAGGACAAGTGTTCCTCTCCTAGCCCTTCTGATTCTGATATCTCCTGTCTTTTCTCAGTTTCGGGCTGATCCTGCTGTTATCTTCGCCCCTCCGTTCACACGCGTTACCTTTACCTTTGAAGACATCTCTCTTTCCGCCTGTAATTATGCCTTTCAATATCAAGGCCGTGCCTTGCGTCCCTCACCTCACGTTTCTCTTCTGTATGGCTACCAACCCTGTCGGGTCTACCTACATGTCTATGTCACTGCGAATACGGTGGGACCTTATTCCTGCTTAGGCTTTCTTGCTTCCCGTCAATCCTTCAATCATACAGTTTATCTCTTTTCCATTTTCTCTGTAACTCGCCCCCCACTACCCTCTATGTTTCTTTCTTGGCTCCTTTTGTCTCAATCTTCTCCTCAATCTTTTTCCCATACCCTGGTGCTCCACTTCTCCTGCTGCCAACCTCCCTGTGATACCACCAGCTGCCTATGGGATACACCTGGCTCCCATCTCCCTGACCGCTATCCTGGTTCCTGGTCACCGCTCCACGGACAACGAATTCGTAGACATCTCGAGTCCTCTCCACATCCTAAATTCAACTCCTTGATTCACACGCACCGTTACAACAATGAGGGAGCACTGCATCTTCGCTCTCAGGCCCTCTCTTGTTACCAGAGGTCTCCAATCAAGAAAAAGGGAATCATCTGGCGCTGGTTTTTCAACAATACCATATATCTACAAGACTCACCCAAATATACCATCAATTATCATTTTAGAGCAACTCATCTTTCAGTAACTGATCTGACCCTCTCAGACTTTGGTCTATACCAATGTGAAATTACAAAAATGGTACGAGGCTTTCCCACTTCTTCTCGGCTGACATTATCCCTCCAACAAAAGTATATCCCCCCCCAACGGAGGACACGAAGTGCACTCACCTCCCAAGATGCCAAACATTGCACCCCCTGCTTGCAAAAAACTCAACAGGGGCTGACCATCAGCACTACATTAATATATCACACTCATTTTATTTGCACCAAACCATCCACGCACACCTGTGTGTGGAATAGCACGACGTATAGTATTTGTGAAGATAACAACAAACAAACCTGTTATGATCCCACAGGCCCCACTCATCGCTACAACATCCTCATCACTGTCGGAGCCGGCTCATCGAAAAAGACACTGGTCAATCATGACTTTTATAATCCGAAGGTATCCCAATCGGTCACTTTTGATGCCTGCGAAGCCATGGACTATGGCACAAACGAATGCGGCTCACTTGTCTGGCGACGGACATATTCCAGCAACGAAAAGTACATCTGTGCCAGAACTTCAAATCAACACGACCCCTGTGGCAAAGGCACCTACTGCAATGAATGGAAATGTGTGGACTTTCAATCCAGAGGGCTCACAGTGCGACCCGACACCATACCCAAGAGGGATAACCTTAAAAAACTCTATATCACCCGTCTTAGAGTTCCCGATCCCAACTGTATGCAACATCAGTGCAATCCCATCAATCTCACGTTTCCAGTACCAGAAAATTGGCTTTCCTTCCAAACATGGAAAGGTACTGACAATGACTATGGCTTGGGTATTGATGGGACAGGAACCAACCCTTCAGTAGCCATCAAAATAATAGTAAGCAAAATTTCCATCGACTCAACCAGACACTCCTTATTTCATTCTGTTTATTCGGAATTGGCAAAATTGACTCACCTGACCGTACCACATGAGGTGCGCAACACCTTTGTACACCTTGCAGAGACTATTGCTAAATCATTGCAAGTTAAAAATTGCTTTGTGTGTGGGGGAATTACGATGGGGGAACAATGGCCGTGGCAGGCCCAGGAAATTAACATCACCCATGTCATAACTAATTGGTCCAACTTTGCTACCCTGTTTATTACCTATCTTTATTTCAATGATCAAACGTAGTTTAAATGCTATTGCCGAAGCTAAAGCTGCTGCGCAACTTAATCTCTTAATGCAAAATCATGTATATATGGCAATCCCAACTGAGGAGTGCAAGGCTCTGCTTTTGCACTTATGTTCCGATGACGACTCTGATAACCTGCCCTTGAACGAGGTTGTGCAATCGGATCGGGATGTCCCGGAGGGTATGTCCTTATCCAAGCACTATGATACTCCAAAGGAGAAAGGCTTATATTTTGAATCGGATATCGCGGCACCTTAAAAACAAAGAAAAGAGGACTTGTAGTAAACCTCGAGAGTCCTCTTGACCTAAGGCCCTAAGAATGACCTTCTCAAGTTAGGAATTGCATGATAAACTCAGCTTGGCACGACACGTAGGCAAATAGTTACAGAAACTAGCTGACCACAAAAATCTTGTTAATAGATAATCACGCTATCTTAGCACACAACAGTGGTCGCATCCTGCCATGGCGCCATTAGAATTATACTTCCTTGCTCCTCTTCACATATGTCTCGCTCCCCCCGCCCTGATAAAACTGCAAAATAAAAGAGGGTGGTGCGTTGCAATCGGGGGATTTCTTCATCTACCCTGGGCACAACGTGCTCTCTCACCTTGAGAAACTATGGTGTCTGTGTCAATTATTGATTCTAGTACTTAAGTACTCACCCTCGCGAGGGTCCCTCTAAATTTCACCCCTGCGGGGGCTCTACGGGCTGATCAGAGAACCTAAGGACAACGAGCAAACCGCGACAACGCGACAACAATGGGCCATAAGATGTACCCTAGTACTTTCTAATAATATCTGAAATAATAGCCTAGATTAAAAATATAAATATATAAAAATTAATTTCTTCTTTGCTTAATTTTGTTTAATTCCAACAGCATAAATAGCACAACCCTCCATAAACCTATTTTACTTAAAACTGTTTTCAGTTGAATTTGGTGGAGCTTTTGTCCACTGAATGTGGACAGTAAGTACCATATGCCAAGCATTGCAGTATAATGTAGAATTTACATCCTATCTTTCTGTTTATTTCACCATTTAAAGCAGTTTTGCAACAATAAAAATATATATGAAAATAAAAATATATATGAAAATTAATGCAATTAAACCAAAATTAAAACACATCATTTAAATAATTAACCGTTAAAATTTGCTAAAATACACATGTTTTTATTAGAGAAGTTCAGCGATTTGAAAAAGGTACTTTAGACAGGAGATGGGTAATGTCTGTGTAGAGGGTAAGGCAGACGACCTCAGTGAAAATAGGCAAGATCAGTTATCCAAAGCTATGTGGGGGAAAAACAAACAAATATTTAATCCACTGCAAGCAGAAAATATGCAAAAGAGGCTGAGATACACAGATCCCTAATTCACATAAAAAAGTGAGGAGGGAAGTATAGTACAGAGGTCTCCAAACTTGGCAACTTTAAGACTTGTGGACTTCAACTCCCAGAATTCTCCAGCCAGCTATGCAACTTTAAGACTTGTGGACTTCAACTGAATTGAAGTCCACAAGTCTTAAAGTTGCCACGTTTGGGGAACCCTGGTATAGCACATAGCAATATTGTTATAGCAGTGTCAATAAAACTAGGATCTTGTGGCATTCCTCATACTTCCTTATAAGTTGACGTGGAGGCATTAATGAGCATTTTTGGGGTACAATCATTTAGCTAATCATGAATCCATCTAACAGTAATATATAATTTAGTCAAAGGTTTCAAACTCAAATGAAAATGGGAGACATATGTACTAACTGTGGTTGCATTCATACATCTAAAAAAATGCAGCACACATTGAAGTTGAATTGAAGCTGAAATACTTACCCGTATTTATTCGAGTATAACGCGCACACATGTATAACGCGCACCCCCTAATTTTCGATTAAAAATCGGTATAAAATTTTGTTTCACACCAAGCATTGTTGCCATCTAACGGGTACCAGTATAACAAGGAAATGAAGCGGCGACCATACAGCGGATAATAAGAATTCTCACCCCCAGTTCGGGCCGCCCACTGTACACGACAAGGGGACGTTTTTTTTTTCTTCGCCCTCGCGTACAGTGCACGGCTGCAGCCCGGAAAAGGCTCAGTGCGAACTCACAATTCGCCTGCGCCCTCATTGGACCGGCCGCCATTGCCACCCCACCCCAGCCCTCGTTTATAACGCGCACCCCCTAATTTTCAATTAAAAATCGGTATAAAATTTTGCGCATTATACTCGAATAAATACGGTATTTGGAAAATATTGGGTAATATTACATAATGTACTGAAAATATTGGGTGGTTATTTCTGAATTTCTTCATTCTGACTACTTCATTGATAGTGCTCTGCAGAGACCAGAATGTCAGCACTGGTCCTGAAGTATTGTGAAGTATCCTATCACAAAATTGCTTGCAGATGTTCATCAGTGAGCCCTGACCATAAAGCTGATTTGTTAATCTTCACTGACAAGAAAAATACTTTGTCTACATAATTAGAGTCAAACATTGCCATGATTTTAGAAAATGTGGAGACCAATCTCCGAAACCTTTCTGTGGACAGAAATTTGTAAAAATCCAGAATAACAACATTAACATATTTCTATTTCAGGATAGTGTCACACTAAAAGCTCCACTATTTCCATCTGGAACTCTTCTAAAACACTCCAACTTCCACAACAAATGTACTGACAAAATGTTTTAAATTGTGTTTCAAACATCTGAAAGTCTTTAAAATGTTGGGCAAACTGTTTATGTGGGTTATTAATTACATCTGCATATTTCTTCCAAACAATATGATTGTCATTCCTAACTACTTTGGGCTGAAAAATTAGCCAAGTTACCAACTGCAAGGTATTTTGCCCATAAAAGGAGCTTACCTTTGAATGAGTTGACACTGTTATATATATGGGTGATCAACAGCTGGGTGAGCTTTAAGTTTAGTGTATTCAGGTGCTTAATGACACATCAGAAAAAAACCAAAGTTGATATAATAGTCTAAGGTGTAGTCAGCAAGGTGTAGAATATTTTTGTTTGTCATTGGCTTCTCTTGGAGCCCAGAATCTCTTAAGCACATTAGCCATCTCTTTTCACTACACAGCAACTCTCCATATTGCTACCATGTTGGTTAGGAAATAACTAAATTGCCTATGATTAAATCCTCTTGAATACTCCAAAATTAATAGCTTAATAAAATCTATTTGTATACTTTCACCTTCACAGCTATGAAGGTACCTGACATACCAAGTTTATTTAATTTTGTTTGAACCTTCTTTTTCTTCTGTGTCCAGATCTATCTTTAGATTGCAGAAATCACCTTCTTGGTTTTGCTGCTGATCAAAAATAAGTCATTGTCAGAACATGTTTCTGGTAGCAAGCGACATACCAGATGGGCTGGGCTCTGTGTCTCTCTGCATTCATACAGGGTGTTGTTATCCGTTCCACTTGAGCATATTGGTCTTAATATTTTTATTTATTTATTTATTTATTTATTTATTTGTCAATTGCTTACAAGATAATAGGTATAAGTAAAACATAGTTATGAATACATGGATACATATAAGAAAAATAAAATATAAAAGAAACAATAGGACAGGGACAGTAGGCACATTGATGCACTTATGCACGCCCCCTACAGACATCTTAGGAAAGGGGTGAGGTCAATAGTAGACAGTTTAAGGTTAAAATTTTTGGAGTTTGGGGAAGAAACCAGAGTCAGGTAGAGTATTCCAGACATTGACTACTCTGGTGTTGAAGTTGTATTTCCTGCAATCAAGTTTGGTGCGATTAACCTTGAGTTTGTATCTATTGTGTGCTCTTGTGTTGTTATGGTTGAAGCTGAAGTATTCATTGACAGGTAGGACATTGCAATGTATGATTTTATATACTATACTTAAATCGGACCAAAGGCGGAGTAGTTATAGGTTTTCTAAGTCTAGAATTTCGAGTCTGGTGGCATAAGGTATTCTGCAATGAGTAGAGGAGTGCAGAACTCTTCTTGTAAAATATTTCTGGACTTTCTCAACTGTGTTAATATCAGATACGTAATGTGTGTTCCAGACTGATGAGCTGTATTCGAGTATTGGTCTAGTAAATGTTTTGTATGCTCTAGTTATTAGTGTAATATTACTAGAGAAAAAGCTACATAAGATTAGGTTAACAACTCTTAACACCTTTTTGGCTATGTAGTTACAGTGAGCTCTAGCACTTAGGTCATTTGAAATGAGTAGTCCAAGATCCTTGAGTTTGGATCATAAACAAGGTCTTGACTATTCAGCCTGTATTTTATTTTCTGATTTTTTTTGCCAATATGTAGGACAAAGCATTTATTTGTTGAGATTTGAAGTTGCCATTTGTTTGACCTTTCTGATACATAGTCAAGGTCTTTTTGAAGGGTAGCAGTATTGTCTGTGGTGTTGAATAGCTTTACATCATCAGTGAAGAGAACGCAGTTGCTCTTGATATGATCACAGAGGTCATGTATGCAGAGTATGAAAAGAGTTGGTCCTAGAACACCGCTTTGGGGGACCCCACTGTTGACAGGTATAGAATTTGATAGGACTCTCCCAATTTTGACCATTTGTTTTCTGTTTGATAGGAATGTTTCTATCCAGTTATGCAGGTATACAGAGATACCATAAGATTTTAGTTTTAGGAATAGTTTGTCATGTACCACTGAATCAAAGGCTTTACAGAAGTCTATGTAGATTGCATCTATTGCTTTGCCCTGATCGAATTGTATAGTCCATATGTTTTTGAAGTGTAAGAGTTGCAGATTACATGATAGTTTTTTCCTGAAACCAAATTGTTTATTAGAGAGTAGGTTGTTTGTTTCTAAGTGGAGGATGATGGATTGGTTAATAATTGATTCCATGACTTTACAGATAAAGAGATTGGTCTGTAATTTTCAACTAGGCTGGTGTCTCCCTTTTTGAAGATGGGGATGACCGTGGCTTGTGTCCATAGTTTTGGCAAGGAGCTGGTCCTGAAAGATTTTTCAAAGATTATGCTTAGAGGTTCTGCTATGGCAGTGGATAGCTTTTTTAACAAGTAGGCACATATTCCATCCGGTCCAATAGACAGAGATGTTTTTAGATTGCATAGTGCTTTTTCAACATTGTCTTCTGTAAATCAATATGTATTAGATCATTGTAGTTGTCTGTGGTTCGACTAGGAAATACTGGGCATGATCCATTGCTGTTTACAAATATTGAGCCAAAGAATGTGTTAAAGAGGTTGGCTTTAATAGTGTCGTCGTTGCAGTCTTTACCATTAGGTCCTTTCAGGGGTGGGATGGACCTTGAGTCTTTTAGTTTGTTGTTTACAAAATTGTAGAAAGCATAGGTGGAATTGGTGCGTAGGTTTTCTTCTTGTTTAATGTGATAATTGGTGCATTCAGTTTTTATCTGGTGGCATAATTTTTTGTATAAATTTTGTATAATCAGGCACTCCAACCCTCAGCCTATTTAGAGTCCTTCAGATAGCATAACAGAGGTCTGATCCTTCAGCCATATCGTCCTTTAATGTTATTCCTTACTCGATAGTCTCCTTCCTGCATCTTTTAATTATTTTACTCTTGCATGCTGTGAAGAATGTTTATTCTTGCCAACAAATATTTGCTCTGAGTACTCTTTATAACACAATGTGTTTGAAAACACATTTCAGATGGGCCATCCATGGCCATTGATAAAGTATATCCCACTGCAACTCTGCAGGCTTTGTTGTTGCATATTTTCAATTCCTGATTATATTACCATTTGTTATTGTGCTTTTTATGTGTAAATCCAGTAATTCTTCAGTTGTGCTTAGGTTTTGGACAATTCCTCATACAAATATCACACAATAAGCAGGGGATCTTACCCTAGTAGACTAGTCAATACAATTGAAAATGCTTTGAGATTTAATGTTGCACATAGCCAAGTCATTAATCCTGCTGGGGAAAAATATTCCTATTGGGGCAAATCATTTCACTTGCATTTAAAGCAATCTTTTGTAAACTGACCTTCAGTTAATGGTCCTTATGATTTTGTAATCATTTCATGATGAAATTTTCTCTTAACAGAATCTTTGCTTGATTTGTTGATATTTGTGAAAAAAGTTTTGTTTTGCAAGAGCTTCCTTGAGTTGCTAAACTGTTTTGTCTTGCATTTTGTCAGTTATTGGTGCATACTGTGTTGCACTTTCTTCTTTCATCTCTATAACCCAAATATAATTTTGCCCTTCACCTTGACAATGGTTTTTGTCTGCAATCATTTTTTCTCAATGATGTTATTTTTTTTGTTAATGTCAGTGATCTGTTTGGATCATCCAAAAAACAAAACAAACACCAAACCTCAGCAGACCAAATGTGAGCTGTGTATTTGAGACCTCTAATTTAGTCCATATTTTACCCATTTATGGAGAACATCAAGAAGACTCTGTCTTAAGGCTTGGCTGAGGTCCAGGAATGCTATATCTATAGCATCCTTTTATCTACTATGCTAATAACTCTATTGAAGTACAGTATAATGTGTCTGTGATAAACCTATCCGGGATTTTGCTAATTGTAGCATACTTCATTAACATACCGCTTGACAATCCTTTCAGAGGCCTTTCCAAGTGTAGATGTCAAACTGATCTGTAGTTTTTTTGAAGCAGTTTACAATGTCAGCCTCCAACAATCTGAGTCCCCATATATCAGTATTCCTGGAGTTCTTAAGATTAGCTTAAGGGTAGTTTTGTTATCACTGCTAGTTCCTTAAGTATGTAGCCCATCTGGCTCCAGAAATTTATTTAAATTGGCTAAGCTTGTTTACTCTTTTCTATCATAGATTGTAGTTCCTTTATTCTCTCAATGATATATTGATAACCAGCTGCTAGAATTTCATATTCCTTCTAAGACAAGAACATGCAAAACAGGATCAGCATCAAACATTACCAGTTCACAATTTCTTTTTGTAACGGACCTACACTCTCTTTGACAATCTTTACTGTATTTCTGTCAGATCCAAATGTCACCTTTTTTTTGTTGTTGCTATTTTTGGTATCTCTATATAATCTGAATGTTTATACATTCTGAATATGAGCCTTTCTGACACAGTTTTAGTTTCTGGCAATTGCCATGCATTTTTCTTCAGTTAGAGTCCTCTCCTACCATTTCCTGTACATGACACTTTTTGTTTTCATCAACTTAGTGAACTCTGCAAAAAAACTTATTGGCCCCTTTATATTTCTCTAATCTTTCTTTCCTGCAGGGTTGCCTGTTAATTGTGTTATTAGTATGTAATTTTTTTTATGATTTCTGGATATTGAAATTCCTTTCTTCCAAGTGTAAAGCCACTGGAAGTACTTCCTCTCAGGATTCATCAAAAACTACTCTTCTGAGTCCAGCATACAGCATAGAGGTCTGATTCTTGCCAATTCTTTCCGGATAACAAAAATTCAGATTATTACTAGTTAGTTTCACTTTTTAATCAATCCCTCTCTGGTTGTCAACATTAGTTCCCAAGATAATAGACCCTCTTCTACTTTTCTCTACCTTTTGACAAATGAAAGAAAGAACAAGAATTTTTGGACCTCTGACTTTTGACAGTTTTCTAGCAGATGCTAGGTTACTGAAAAATCTCATTATCACTATATCACATCTGAATCGCAGATTAGTCATTTTATATAGAAAGGCTGATTTCTATATTTTCTTGTTGCTTAGGATGTTCTAATGAACTCTGACAATGGCATATCTTTCTTGTTATACTTTCTCTAATAATTTCAAAATAATTTACATGTTTTGATTCTTACGTTTCTGCAAAAGTGTGTGTATATATGTATGTGTGTATACATATTTATGCATATGTATATTATCTTTACATATATGATGGAACTTCACAGAAAAATATGTTCATTCTGCTGGATCATTCAGGTACAATGCTTTCAGTATTATTAACCATAGCATGCACATGAACCACTGAAAGTAAAAGAGATTGCAATACACTAGATTTCGCACAGCCATAAAAGCCTGGTTTACTATAACATCAGGTTTCACCCAATACATAATACAGAATCAAACAGACCACCTAAGTTGCTTATTGTATTAAATGAATAAAAATATGACAATTCCTATTCTGTACAAGTATGCTTATCTGCTATTATTTTTAGTTTTTACATTTTAATCTTAAATAGCTGGTTTTAATTTGTATTAGGGCCTCTTAGAATACCCTTAGTATGTAAATATTTTGTTCATATAGGTTAATATAATGGAAAAAGGGAGATACAGTGATGAAAAGTCATAGTATTACAGAAAGACTATTTAGACAGTATTTGTACTTTTGGGCAGGTTTCTAATACAGTAATTTTGCTGTCTATTTAAGTAAGACCAATGTTATCTGCAATCTGATAAAACTTGTTTTGAGAATAAGTAAAATAATCACATGATGAGCACCAATGAAGAAATACAAAACTGAAAGGATGGTATACTAAAATCAACATATATATCACATTCAATAATGTAATCAATAAAGGCGAAGAAGATCAATCAAGATTGTCCTACAGAATTTTCTGTAAATTAGGGCTCTGGGGTGTAACTCAGTATATAAACTCATGGTTTATGCTTTAATACTTCTATTATTAAGGGTATTTTTCCTGTTCATTTAGCTTTGCTAGAACAAATAAAGTGACTACGCCTTTCTAGAAATATATACCTAAATGTCGATGCGGACATTAATTTAAAATGTTCAATAGAGTGGAAGAAAGTAAAATAGAGTTGAATAAAGTTTTGAACCCAGGACTCTATTATCATTATACCTCTAGACATATGATCCTTTGAACCAGCAGGACCACTCTTTTTAAAAATAAGCAAATATTAAGTGAAAATGTTGAAATGAATATTGTGTTGTAGTACAGATATGGACACCAGCTAATCCTATAGCATTTTAAAGATTCACAAGCATAGTGTGGCATATATAAATGCAAGAGCTTCCACAATATACACATAACTTAAGTCAGGCATGGTCACGCTTGATTCATTGTTCTGTTTCAGTTAATGATCAGTTGAAAAAAAGCTGTGCTATGGTATCTCATCTCTAAGGAATAAGGAAGCATAGGAGTTTCCAGGCAACCAATATACTACGAATCAAAAATTCCTTTGTTCTATTATTCCATTTAACAGATTTTCTGTGGTTAAACTGAAGAATCACTAAAAATATACAAGAAGATTACAAATAAGAGATGGTAAATCCAAGTTTTACTCCAGAGGTGAAACTCTCCATCTCCAAAAGAAAGGTGCTTTTGGATTATGGGTTCCTAATATTACCATTCAAAAAACATTCAACACAATGGTAGTTTTTTTTCTGGTTCTTAAAAAGAGTCTCCTTCAAATTGAAGTTGATGACCTCAGACATCCAACTTCCACACTATTTTTTTTCTGGGATGCTTTTTCAATTTACCTAACTTCCATCCTAGGATTTCCTGATGGTCCATCCCAGTGCTAACCAGGTATGATCCTTTTTAGCTTTCTGAGATCAGCCAACTTAAGTGCTTCAATTTCTGAACATATCTTTTGGAAAACAGTTATGGAAAACCAAAAAGGATGAACATAATACATCTATTACCTTGTAAGCAATTGACAACCCAAATAAAATAAAAAATAAAAATAAATTTCTATTGCTAAGCGGGAAAATGACCTCACCCCTTTCCTAAGGGGGCATGCATAAGCACACCAACGTGCCTACCGTCCCTGTCCTATTGTTTATTTTTCTTATATGTTATCCATGTATTCATAATTATGTTTTTACTTATACCTATTATCTTGTAAGCAATTAACAAACCAAATAAAATAAAAATAAATAAAAATAATTAGGCTTTTAAAGCATCACCAGGGAGCATTCCAATCCTCAAGAGTACAGTAGAATTAACTATTGAACTCAAACTCATTGTTAATGTATTTCTTACTGTTGTCCCTAGCATCATGCTGCAGTTCCCTGGTCTTTTAATGCCACCACACTATAGTATACGTAATGGTGGCTTTACCTAAAAATAATGGCTGTGTAATAAGTTAAATGTAACTTCTTTCTAAGAATGGGGAAAAGGGGTCATTCCCCGATTGGATAAAAGCCTACTGAATTTCAGCAGGAGAGTTACAGGAAGCAAGGGAGGGAGGAATCATAAGAGGGGCCCCTGAGAATAATATCTGGCCATTTTGAGAAGCGGACTCTCGCGGGTGGGAGTGAAATTCCTCTTCAATGTCCCAAGCTACTTTGCAGACAGTCGTGGCAGGGGGCCACCCTAACGGTCTGCGACCGCCCAAGGCAAGCTGACTTGAACATGTGAACGCGGGAGCTGTCTCAATGCGGGACCAAGAGCGCTCTTTCGCCACGAGATTTTAACGACAACGCTGGAAAAGGAGGAATTGCGGACTTTTGATCCGTTTCCACGAGCAAGAAAAGAGAGGGAAGGAAGACGAAAGCCACCGCCACGGAAGACCAGCCGTGAACGCGCCTCCGCCGCTTCCCAACCGGCGGCGCGCGCCCGGTCACAGGCGACGCGCGCAGCCGGGCCTGTCACGTGGCCTGCCCGAAGAGAAGGAGGAGGAGCCTGGGCCGGGCTTTGAGGGTCGGTGTCCTGGAGGTCCGGGTCCGCTCCGACCACCTCCCCGCCCCGTTGTCCACCGCTGTCCTCCCGGCCTTCCTCGCCTGGGCGTCCGGTGGCGGGGAGGGCTGCCCGCACAGGCGCTCTGCAGGCGCGTTGGGCGGGAGCAGCAGTAGCGCCACCAGGTGAGCGCACGGCTCCGGGCTCGGGGTGGTTGTGTTGTGCGAGGCGGAGCCGAACGGGTGGGCTGCAGAGGGAAGGGGGGGAGAACGAGAGAGAGAGAGCGGGGGCGCCTTGAGCTGCAGCCCCGCCGGGCGAGCGGCGAGCAGGCCGGCTGTGGGAGGGGCTGGTCTGACAGCCGTTGCAAGGGACGGGCAGCGGGCCTGTTCAGGGGCTCCCCGGGACCGGGGGAAGGCGATCGGACGGATGGGCCTGCCAGGCTGCCTGGGGAAGGGCGAGGAGGCAGGGAAGGGGAGGTGGAAATCCTTCCTGGGGAGACCCCGCATTGGGGGCGGACGGCTGACGGATTCTGGCTGGGCCAGGTTAGAGAAGAGGGGAAGCTGCTGTATAGAAAAGAGAGGAAGATTTAAGCCAGGCTGAGGGATCCTCGCATTGGGCCTGGCTGCCTTCCTCGCCCTCCCTCGCTTGTTAGACACCCTGGGTTGTAAGAGAGGGGAGCTCTTGGGATGAAACGGGGGCTCCAAAATGAAGCACAATGGTTGTCCTTCTTCCTCCCAACGCCCAGTAGCTGAGGCAGTGTAGATTTGATTGCTTGACTGCTCTGTGCAAAGGACTGTTGTTGCCTCATTTGATTTCCCTTAAGGGACGTAGTAGTATCAAAATGAGCACGTGAGCTGGGAGTCCAAAAGGTGGACTTCCATTTCAGTGAAGCTAATCTACCTTGCTCTGTTCCACCTTTGGTTGTTAAACCGTACAGCAATAATTAGCCATTTATTTTGAAATCTGTTCGGTCTCTCTTCAGGATATCCAAGTGATAGATGTAAAATGGCTTTGTGCTATATTTCAGAATCCTGAGGGACAGTAACCAAATAATTTCTCTGTAATGCTTGACTTTTCCCCCATTAAATAATTCATACAAATTCAGCTGACATCAAATGCATAAAGGATTGCTTTCTCAGGCAATAATTGGAAACTTGGTGCACGTGGACTTTGCATCAGTTGCCTATTGTTTTGTCCATTGATATTAGAAAATGACCCTTGATCTGACATCAAATGGCTTAGGTAATTTTGCTGGTGTCATACAAGATATACCAGTGTAGTTCAGTTATTTCAATAATAAAGTAACCTGATATTCTATTGGTTGTGATTTATACTTATTTGTTGTTTGAATAACATAGCCTTCCTCAACTTAATTCAGTTTTTGTTTATGATATGTACATATTTATACAGTGTTGTCATATTTTCTAAAGTTTTGTTTGTTTGCTCTGGAAATTTTGGTGGTGTTCCATTTGATTACTGTATTAGCCAGGTCTAATCCTGCTTAAATTTTTTAAAATAAAAATTGGTTAAGTGATACAGACTTTATTTTAAAACATGTTTTGAAATTTGATAGGGCAAGTAATATAGGAAATGTCTGAAGTTTGATACAACTTATAATGTTTATATTGAAATATGTTTACATAACCACATTTTCGTATCAATTTCAGGACATACACTATCCTGAGATGACCCCTAATCTAAGATAGGGGAACTAAGACCCTAAGAACTCAGTGCTTTTTTATTGTTTGCTTATTCCATATATTTTAATAATGTATTTTAATGCCTTTTTTTCTTAAAAAAAACCCTTAACCACAGTACGTATTTTAAAGATACGGTTAAAGAATAAAGCAATCTATATTCTTTTTAATTGCAAGTCATAACATAACTACTGTTTATTTTTATATTATGACCTTCCAAATCTTAAATTTTCTCATTTTTTACTATACAGCCAAATTCTGGAAATGGTCTATTCCAAATCAGGATATGGGAGGGAATGTATAAATATACTGCTTCTGTCTGTGCTAATGTACTTGTAATTTTGGTTTGCTTGCAATAATTGCTTAGTTTCACATAACAGAGAGATTGTTTTGAACTTGAATGGGAGGCTATATTAAATCTAAATAATATAAAAACAATACCAAGTGGAATTGCTGCTGAAGAGAAAGGTGCAAATACAATCCATTAAATAATTTGAGCTGATACATAGAATGATTTAAAAGGCATATGAAAAACATTCAAAAGAAAGTTTTCCAAACCTTCTTAGTGTAAATGAAACACTTTTCTACAAAACGTTGAAATACGTCTTTTTGAAGACTGTATCTGGCATGCAAAGAGATCCCAGCAGAATTTTTGTTTGTTCATGAACACAACTTTTGAAATAATATTACAGGCCTTGCAAAAGATGGGCTATTTGAATGCTAAGAAGAGAATGCTATGTTTTGTACAATCATGTTTGAGTATCTAAAGCACTCTGAAAAAAATTAGAGGATAACTTTGTTGTCCTCTACAGAGTTTTTGTATGTCACTATATATAATCTCTATATAATATAAATATTAACTAGTTTTTCTCAGAATTCCATCTATTATAGAACCTTTGTTTCACCTAATTATGGTGAGAATGTTTTGAATAATAGATTTTATATTTTTAAAAGTAGTTCAGTCAGTGCATGCTTTTTCATCTCAAAAATTAGAGGTATGATGTAAAAGTTTCATCCTTACAGAAATTTCACTTAATGGAAGGCTTTTAATTAGCAGCTGCTTCTTTGAGTAAAAGGGCAAGAAAAGTAGATTTAATAAACCTTGATTCCTATATCGTTCTAGAAGTTCTTCCCAAATATCTAGCATGCAAATATAAAATTATCTTCTCCATTCTTAACTTTCCATAAAAACAAGAGTCCGCAGTTCTTCCTTTCTTTTTTTCTCCCACCCTTCCTCATTTATATATTATCTTCATCTTTTACCCCTATTGCAGACTTCCTTAAGTTGGCTGCCCTCCACATATATGGACTTCATCTCAAGAATGTTCTGTTCATTTCTCTTCTTACATCCAAAGACTGCCTAGTTTTATACAATTTTCCATAATCAGAAGATAGTACAGTATTGGAGAAGACCCACCAATAGAATAGAATAGCTAGTCTGCATGCTAGTCTATATATGTTAAGCCTGCTAGTCTGTGGTGGCAAAAAAAATTAAAGTCTAGTAGCACCTGTCTTGTTAAACAGATTGCAAATGCCTATCAAATAACAATGGTAATGTATTAAAAATCCATTGTGTTTGTGTTTGTTCAGGCTTATGAATGTGAGTTCAATAATTTCTTACTTGAAGTTGGTATTAAAGTCCTGCTTTTCCAAAATAGTTAATTTTAAGTCTGCTGTGGAATATTTTGGCAGGTTGAAATGTTCTGATATTCATTTGACTTTGTTTTGAGGCCTGATGTCAAACTTTGTATTCATTAATTTTTTTGCATGAAGTTTTTCATAGAATCCAAAAGGGCATTATTGGCCGATGATGGCATATATCTCATTAGGGGTGTCTCTTTCTCAAATCTTTTGAGTATTTTTTGGACCCTGTGATAGTGCTGTTTTGTAGACAGGGAGGCAAAGTAGTCACCTAGTTTTGTTGTATGGTTTCATTTTATACTGCTATCCTTTTCTGTTCTTTCTTTTGCTTGTGGAGAATATACTTTAGGTTGGGTGGATGCTTGTAGTCAGGTATGAACCAAAGAAACTACAGTGGCATTTCTGTTATGGGCTGTAGTTTATTAATATATCTTTGAGTGATTTGAGGTGTTTTTGGCAATCTGTGGTGCTTTATTTCTGTGATCTGTTTTTAAATATGTCCTTCCTGGGAATTGATCCGGCACTAGTGCTCTTTGTCTGTTGATCTCACTGAATGGTAGTTATCTCCTGAATGTCTGGTTTAACTCTATGCATTTGATGAAATGAGCTGCAGCTCGCAAAAGTTTATGCCTTTTAAGAAAATGCATTAGTTGGAAAAGGTACTGTCAAACTCTCGATTTTGAGGTGGCTATTCTAAATATTATTAAACTTCAAAATGTTTGCTATCAAGTAAATATCTTAAAACAGAAAAAGAAGCAAAATAATGGTTAAGCTGTTCACTAAGGGTTCCATTCACTTTCACTAATGTTTTATTTCCATTGTACACTTATCACATCCAACAACTTGTTGTGATCCTATGTAGAGTTGAAGGCCCAAGCTATGGTAACTCATGCCCTTATCCCAGGTTGTCACTACAGTGTGTTTTATATAGGTCTGCCTTTGAAGACTAAGGTACTTGGAAATTATAGTTAATACAGTATGCAGCTATTCATGCTTGGCAGATAAAAACTGCTATTAACAGAGGGATACAATCAAGATCAAGGGAGATCAAGTACTAATACCACTCTATAAAGCCTTAGTAAGATCACACCTAGAGTACTGCATCCAGTTTTGTTCACCACATTACAAAAAAAGATGTTGAGGCTCTAGAAAAGGTACAGAGAAGAGCAGTCAGGATGATTAGGGGACTGGAGGCTAAAACATACAACAAACGGTTGCAGGAAGTGGGCTTGGCTAGTCTAGTAAAGAGTCATGATAGCAGTCTTCCAATATCTGAGCGGCCGCCACAGAGAGGAAGGGGTCAAGCTATTTTCTAAAGCACCTGTAGGCCAGACAAGGAATAATGGATGAAAACTGAACAAGAAGAGATTTAACCTAGAAATAAGGAGAAACTTTCTGACAGTGAGAACAATCAACCAATGGAACAGCTTGCCCTCGGAAGTTGTGGGACCGCCATCACTTGAGACTTTCAAGACTGCCATTTGTCAGAAATGGTGTAAGCTCTCCCGCTTGGGTGGGGTGTTGAACTAGATGACCTACAAGATCCCTTCCAACTGATTATTTGTTAAATCTGTTAAATACCCATATTGCAGTCTTTGTCTTGGTTCTCAACAGGTTTCTGGGTAACAATTCAGAGTGTTGTTTTTGACATTTAAAGGCCTTTGTGATTTAGTTTCCATCTTCTCCAGAGACAAACAGACCATTCCATTTATTCATTCCAATTGAATATGTTTAGTGCTCCCCTTATAAAAGAGAACTGAATTGTGAAGACTCAGAGAAAGTGTTTTTCTCTGAGGGTTACCACTTTAAGGAATAATTTTCCCCAAGAAGTCCAGTTGTCATCGATATTTACAGCATAACTATTAAGATAGAACTTTGTCTTGGGTTTTTAAAAAATATGATGTCATATTGATATGATTCACTATTTGGCACTTATGATAGTTATTTTACTACTTTCAATGTGTTTATTTTATGCTTTATTATTTTTTGGTACCTTTGTTATCTATGTAATGCATTGTGAGTTGCTTCAACACTGGCAGTATGACAAATTCAATAAATAATTTTCAGTGGATTGATAAAGACCAAAATTCTCTTCTGGACACCTTCTGCCTTAATATAAAGCCACATAAATTTTTTGCTCATGTAGACCTTTGTTTAGCTCTCTTCACTAACAAACTAATTCTACCAAATAATTGCATTTTCTCTGCCTCTTTCAGTGTTTACTGTTTCTTGTTCTCTGGGGTTGTCATTTGCAACTATTTTTTTCAAGTACTGATCTTGGGAGAAAATGGATGTGGAAGAAAATAAAAGAAGTAAACAGAGTGAAAGTAAAACAATTGCAGGAAGAGAAAGTACAAATGGAAACTATGTTACAATGTCATGATTTACATGAATTTTTATACCCATATATTGCTGGGTTTTAAAAAGTATAAACAAATCTGCAGTTTTCCAGATATAATTTGCCCCATGTTTGTCCCCCCCCCCCCTTTCATTTTTTCATAATCTTTGCTGCTGAGGATTCAGAGAATTTATCCCCTTTTTGTGTGTGTGGCTTAATATTTGCATTTCTCGATAATCATCTTAGGTTTTATTTTTTTAATTGTATGTTTATTTTAGGGCATATGATATAGTTTTATCTGTTTCCCATTTCAACATGTGGGAAATGCTGATTGAAAAAATCAGTTAACTTATATTCTGTGAGACAGGAATTTTAATGCAGAGTACAGAACAAGAATTGGATAGATCATGATACAGAATGAAAAGTAAGCATAACAGTAAATGAATTAATAATTATTCATTCTGCTTCTTAATAGGATAGAGCAAGATATTAGAATAACTAAGGATGCCGGGTGTCATTTTGGAAGCCAGTTTCAGACAAGTCTTTAAAATCAGGACCTTTTGGAAGCAGCCACAATTTTCTTTATTTCTCAGAAGGATGCAATTTTGCAGATGACAGCTACTTTCAAAATTTCATTCCTATAATATCTGGTACCTGATGTTTAACAAATCATAAAACTATGAAACTACAGTGGGGCAAAAATGTATTTAGTCAGCCACCAATTGTGCAAGTTCTCCATTGAGCTGCTCCGAGCATCCAGAGATTGGGAAGTGCCTAGTCTCTGGTACGATAGGCTGAGCTTAATGAACAGGACGCTGTGGCTCCTCCCTGTCTGCTGCCCAACATCCCCTGTTTTTGCTCAGCCTTGGAGACGATAGGCAGCTTTTTCCTTGCTCGGAGCAGCACAACTTAAAAGTGATCGATTTGGTCGTATTAGATTGGATTTCTTCAAATTGTTTCCTTTAAATTCGTTCTTAACTGACTGCAATTGGGCTCAGGCAGTCAGGGTGATCGCGGATCGTTACAAACGCTCCGATCGCGATCGCGTTATTATTCCTCCCCTTCTTGCCATTGTTTCAAGTGAATTGGCTTGCATTCTAAATTGGATTCCTCCCCAGGGAACGCAGAGCTGAGGGCGTTGGAGCCCGTTCCCTCTGTCCGCTGCTCTGCTGCTCTTTTATTTATTTGAGCAGCACGTCTTTTTTCTCTTGTGCTTTTGGCGCCAAATTGCGATCTGCGCCATTCATTAGGGGACAGTCCGCCATTGTTGTGCGCGCGTTCCTCTACTCCAGGGCATCAGCACATGGCATCATGTGGCCTTCTCTCATTTAATCCTTGTTGAGAAGTATCTTTGAATTGCTCGATCCCCAGACAGGGAGGAAGAAGCTATATATTTGGATTTATTCACTCTCTTTTAGCTCCGGCTGGGGGGATAGTGTTTTTCTATGTTTTAACAATCTTCTTACATATCAAACAAAGTCATTTTATTTCCAGCATAAGCAGATTACCAAGGCCTAAGGCCTGTGGGATGTCTGCCTGGGGTCCTGTGGAGATCTAAAGCACTCTATAAGAAGCGTTTTCTAAAGTTTAGCTTATTTGGTTTTTTTTTAAGAGCATAATTTCCTTTCATTTTTGTATATAATAATTGTAAATAAGTTCTCAAGTGCAGTTGTACATATAGTAATATTAGGATTTAAAAAAAAGGGGGGGGAGAAGAATAATATTGGGTTCCCTGTCCCAGTGGGGGTGCAGGACCCTGACAGTGCCGACAGCCAAATACAATTGGCACACAATTTGTATATTTTTACTAGACATATACATTTCAGTTTTATCTGACTTGTTGCAATGGCAAGCAAAGGGAGAGCCAAGCTTCGGACCCAAGACAAGTCCCAAAAGTCTAGCGGTCCTTCAAAAGCCGCTGATAAGGATGCCTCCAGGCGCCAGAAAGCATTAGAAAAACAAATTGAAAGGCACTCAAGGGAGAAAGAGAGGGCCTCTCTACCTCACAGTACATCCCCTCAGGTTCAGGCTTAAAACACTCAAACACCTTTAGATTTATCCTTACTATCTCGTCCAACTGGTATCACTGAATCTAGTAATTCACAGACTCAGAGGATGGTTCCAGAAGCAACATTTACACCGATGGCAGCCAGATTAAGGCAGGAAGAGATTCTTCCAGAGGAGATTCCCCAAGCATTGAGGTCGTGGATGGAGCTGGCGATCAGCAGGGGAATCACAGCTGGACTTCAACAATCCAACAGGACCAGACAGGTACCACTGTCAGACTATGACAATCAATCTATTCGATCCTTAAATAGATCGGATCTTCAGTTCCCTCAGATACTTCCCCTGAGGGAGGCCTCCTTAGTATCTCATGCACACCATGCTCAGGAGGAAGGTGAAGGCGAGGTCAATTTGGATCATTTAGATTCGGTGTCTATGCAAGATAGTGACGTTCCGCTGGAAAACGAGTCCCCAGGCAGGGGCATGTCAGATGATGAAGATGTCAGACCTGACAAGCCTACTTTTACGGGCCTATTTCATCCTCGCTGTTCAAATCCCTCCTTTATAAGGCCAAAGCCACAGCTCGGCTTGATAAGCCTTCCTCTGCTCAACAACAAGATCCTCAAGAGCAGTCAGATGACCTCATTTTTTCTCAACCGGCCAATGAAGTTGAGGTTATTCCGGTCCCAAAAATGTTTTCGGATTTACTCCATAAACAGTGGTCTTCTGCCTCATCCCACCCTCCTCCCACAAATTTTGACAAAAAGTTCTTCAATTTAGATCCAGATTTTTCAGATCATCTCAATACACCATTGGTAGATGATCCTATCATTACTTTGGCTTCCCAATTATCTGTTCCCATGGAATCAGAGGATGCCCTTAAAGCGGAGGATAAAAAAATTGAAATTGCACTTAGGAAAGCTCATCAGTCAGATGCGTGGGCGATAAGTGTGGCTACTACCACATCCTTTTTCACCAGGACTTGGGGGACACTATTCCAAGTTCCAATATCAGGGCACATCAAGATATCACCAAACTAATGGCTGCAGGAGAGTTTTCTGTGGATGCCACTTTCAATTTGGTAAAATTTTCGGCTCGAGCCATGGCCTCAGACGGCGGCCCGTCAGCTACTATGGCTCAAGAATTGGCAAGCAGATTTCAAAAACAAATGGAAGTTGGCATCTTCCCCAATTTCTAGCAAAAAGTTGTTTGGCGCTGCCTTAGATCCCTTGTTGATTGAAACAAGAAATAAGAAAGTTCTTCCCTCTCTCCTCCGTCGTCCAGACCCTAGACCCTATCAGCCCTTTTGGAGAAGTTCCTTTCGTCCCTATTACTGGGAGACATTCTCCAATAGGTTCCAGAAGGCTCCCAAGTTTAGGGACGTCCGACAGCCAGAAGGTTCGGGGATAGACCTCGTAGAGGAGGACAGGGGAGGAGATCCCTCAGAGGCCTGGGAGGAAAAGGGTTCAGACGTCCAAGATAGCTACAGACAATCATTTCCCATTGGAGGTTGATTGAAACTGTTTGCAGATAGTTGGGATTCCATTACATTGGATTCCTGGGTCTATGACACGGTTAGATTTGGTCTGGCTCTAGAATTCTCCTCCATACCCCCAACTTTTTTTATGCAATACCCTATTTCCAGGGATCCTATTAAAAGGAACCTTATGGAGGCAGCAATTGATCATCTTCTCGAAATTAAAGCCATCCAACCCGTTGCTAGAGACCAGCAAGGTCATGGGTTCTATTCTCTTCTTTTTGTAGTCCCCAAGAGTTCGGGGAGATGGACCTGAAGTGATTGAACCGTACTCTGGTTTATCGTAAATTCAAGATGAGCACGTTGCAGTCCATTCTTCTTGGAGTAAGGGAAGGAGATTTTTTATCTTCCATAGACCTAGCGGAAGCATATTTACACATTCCAATTCGGCCTTCTCACTTCATATTTCTCAGATTCTGTTACAATAACAGACATTTTGAGTATATCGCCTTATCTTTTGGACTGTCATCTGTCCCAAGAACCTTTACAAAGGTTTTGGCGGCAGTAGCCACTCATTTACAGAGTTGCTTCGTCAGGCTACATTGCTATTTGGATGCTATTATGCTATTATCTTCTTCCCTTGAACAGGCAGAATTGGATTTGCAACTAACATTACAAGTTCTTCAACAATACGGTTTCTCAGTCAATTGGGCAAAGAGCCATTTGGTCCCTTCTACCCGATTATCTCACTTAGGCGCAATAATAGGTACAGTTCAGGGACAAGTATTTCTCTCATCTAAGAGACTGGAAAGTATCAGGTCCTTAGCTCAAAGTATCAGAACTCTGAAACAAGTCCCCCTTGCGGATTTGTCAAAGCTGTTGGGGAAAATGATTTCCTCTATCTCTATTATTCCTTGGGCTCGATTCCATGCCAGATCGCTACAATGGTTTTTACTTCCTTACCAAAGATCAGGGCGAAGCAATTCCAGAGTCAAGGTGTTGGTCCCAACAAGAGTCCATCTCTCCATATATTGGTGGACCGTTCCGACAATCAACAGAGGTTGCCTTCTGAAAGAACCCCACAGGCTTACCATTACCACATATGCAGCCTGTCGGGTTGGGGAGCACACTTCCAGACCTTTTCGACTCAGGGACTCTGGTCAGTAACAGAACAATCAAACAACACGAATTGGCTGGAGCTAAGGGCAGTTCATTTGGCCCTTTGCAATCTTCTTCCTCATGTGCGCATGAGTCATATTCTCATACTTACAGACAATGTCACAACCAAAGCTCACATCAACAGACAAGGGGGTACATGTTAAAGACAGCTCATGCAAGAATCAGAGAGACTGTTTTGCTGGGCAGAAAGCAATTTGAGCTCCATCATAGCGGAACACATTTCCGGGATAACAAACATGACAGCAGACTGGCTGAGCAGGGCCACGGTCGATCAATCAGAGTGGCACCTGCATCCGAATCTATTTCAGGAGTTGATTCGGAGGTTCGATCTTCCGCTTGTAGATCTGTTCGCCTCTCCCCAAAACGCGCAACTCCCCAGGTTCATTTCGAGGTACCCATCTCAGGGGGCAGAGAATTTCGATGTTCTCCGTTGTCAGTGGCCCCAGGGTCTTCTTTACGCCTTTCCGCCTATTCCTCTGATACCCAAGGTGATCCGGAAGTTGTTAGAGAAGAGAGCGGAATTGATCCTGCTGGCTCCACACTGGCCCAGGAGAACATGGTTCGTGGACCTCAAGAGGCTGTCCATGGCCGAACCTTGGAAAATCCCACCTCAGAAGGTTCACCTTACACATGGACCGATCCAGCACCCCGAGCCTCAATGGCTATAACTAACCGCCTGGAGGTTGAGCGGAAACAACTCGAGAAGTTTTCTGACAGGGTGATCGCTACCATTCAGGCGGTAAATATCGCATATACAATGCTACGTGGGCCATTTTCCATAAATGGTGCACTAAATCTAGGATAGATCCCTGTTCAGCATCACCTGCTCAAGTTTTGGAATTCCTGCAGGACAGTCGAGATAGGGAGCTTTCCCCAAACACATTAAGGAGGCAAGTGGCAGCTATGGCCTCGGTGGTGAGATGGGAAGGTTTACCATCTATTTCTCATCACCCAAGAATAAAGAGTTTCCCAAAGGGCACCATGAATCTTCGCCCTCCGACAATCCACCGTTATCCCACCTGGGATCTCAATAAGGTACTTTCAGCTCTCACTGGGAGCCCATTTGAGCCCCTGAGAATGACAAGTCTCCACTATCTCACTTACAAAGTGGTATTCCTTGTAGCAGTCACATCAGCTAGACGCATTTCAGAAATAGCAGCCTTGTCAGTCTGCAAAGACCTCTGTATTTTCCATGCGGACAGAATAGTGCTTCGACCTGATCCCACATTCACTCCTAAAGTCAACTTGGCCTTTCATAGAGCACAGGAACTAGTTCTCCCAAATTTCTGTCCCAACCCTTCTCAGGGCCTGGAGCAGCTATGGCACCGACTGGACATCCGCAGGGCCATCCGCTTATACATTCAACGGACGGCTTCTTTTAGAAAGACAGAGGCTCTGTTTGTGTCCTTTCAACCAGCTATTCAAGGACAAAAGGTGTCACCATCGACTACTGGCAGATGGTTGAACGCTACGATAGCCAAGGTGTATGAATCTCATTGATTACAGGTGCCCAAAGGTATCACCGCACATTCAACAAGGAGTGCGGCAACTTCAGCAGCCTGGGCCACCCAGGCTCCAATCACTGAAATCTGCAGGGCGGCTACATGGGCTTCTCCATCGCCTTTTATTAAGCATTATAAAATTGATACTTTTGCTTCCACTGAGGCCTCCTTTGGCAGGAGGGTGTTGCAACAAGTCCATTCTGACAGGAAGAGAGTTCCAAATCAGACGGAGACCCTCCCGTAGGACTGCCAAGCTTTGGTATGTCCCAATCTCTGGATGCTCGGAGCAGCTCAATGGAGAAAGGGCGTTGGTACTTACCTGATAGGCCTGTTCTTGGTGAGCTGCAACGAGCATCCAGTCCCACCCAATGTCCGTCTGTTTGTGCCTGCTCCGACCAATGATATTGTTGTTTTTTTTATGTCTAATTTCAATTAGTTTGCTATTAGTACAGGCGGGGATACATCTCCTCGTCTTCGTCAAAAACTGGGGACACTGGGCAGCAGATGGGGAGGAGCCACAGTATCCTGTTAATTAGGCTCAGCCTATCGTACCAGCGACTAGGCGTTTCCCAATCTCTGGATGCTTGTTGCAGCTCACTGAGAACGGGCGTATCAGGTAAGTACCAATGCCCTTTCTCCCACTTAAAAAGATGAGAGAGGCCTGTAATTGTCATCATAGGTATACCTCACCTATGAGAGACAAAATGTGAAAACAAATCCAGACAATCACATTGTCTGATTTGGAAAGAATTTATTTGCAAATTATGGTGGAAAATAAGTGTTTGGTCACCTACAAACAAGCAAGATTGCTAGCTCTCACAGACCTGTAACATCTTTAAGAGGCTCCTCTGTACTACACTCATTACCTGTATTAATGGCACCTGTTTGAACTTGTTATCAGTATAAAAGACACCTGTCCACAACCTCAAACAGTCACACACCAAACTCCACTATGGTGAAGACCAAAAATGCTGTCGAAGGACACCAGAAACAAAATTGTAGACCTGCACCAGGCTGGGAAGACTGAATCTGCAATAGGCAAGCAGCTTGGTGTGAAGAAATCAACTGTGGGAGCAATAATTAGAAAATGGAAGACATACAAGATCACTGATAATCTTCCTTGATCTGGGGCTCCATGCAAGATCTTACCTCATGGGGTCAAAATGATCACAAGAACGGTGAGCAAAAATCCCAGAACTACACGGGGGGACCTAGTGAATGACCTGGAGAGAGCTGGGACCAACGTAACAAAAGTTACCATCAGTAATACACTACGCCGCCAAGGACTCAGATCCTGCAGTGTCAGATGTCCAGGCCTGTCTTAAGTTTGCTAGAGAGCATATGGATGATCCAGAAGAGGATTGGGAGACTGTCATATGGTCAGATGAAACCAAAGTAGAACTGTTTGGTAGAAACACAACTCGTCGTGTTTGGAGGAGAGAGAATGCTAAATTGCAACCAAAGAACACCATACCTACTATGAAGCATGGGGATGGCAACATCATGCTTTGGGGCTGTTTCTCTGCAAAGGGAACAGGACGACTGATCCATGTACAGGAAATAATGGATGGGGCCATGTATCGTGAGATTTTGAGTGCAAACCTCCTTCCATCAGCAATGTCATTGAAGATGAAACGTGGCTGGGTCTTTCAGCATGACAATGATCCCAAACACACTGCCTGGGCAACGAAGGAGTGGCTTCGTAAGAAGCATTTCAAGGTCCTGGAGTGGCCTAGCCAGTCTCCAGATCTCATCCCCATAGAAAATCTTTGGAGGGAGTTGAAAGTCCGTGTTGCCCAGCAACAGCCCCAAAACATCACTGCTCTAGAGGAGATCTGAATGGAGGAATGGGCCAACATACCAGCAACAGTGTGTGACAACCTTGTGAAGACTTACAGAAAACATTTGACCTCTGTCCTTGTCAACAAAGGATATATAACAAAATATTGAGATGAACTTTTGATATTGACCAAATACTTATTTTCCACCATAATTTGCAAATAAATTCTTTCCAAATCAGACAATGTGATTGTCTGGATTTGTTTTCACATTTTGTCTCTCATAGGTGAGGTATACCTATGATGACAATTACAGGTCTCTCATCTTTTTAAGTGGGAGAACTTGTACAATTGGTGGCTGACTAAATACTTTTTTGCCCCACTGTATAAAGACAATGAAAGAAGAAATGAATATAGCAGTTAATAGGGAAGAGAGATAGTCCCTCAGATAGCTGAGCTGTATGCCATGTAGGGCTTTATAGGTAATGACCAGAACCTTGAATTGTAACCAGAAGCAAAATGGAACCAGGACAGCTTATGAAGCAGCCTACTGGAGCATGCTCATCACTGCCCAGTCACCAGATTCTGGGTTAGTTGAAATTTCAAGGCAGTTTTCATGATAGTTAGGTAATTGTTAGTGATGGGCAATTTTGTTTGTTTGTGGATTTGGCATAATAAAATCCTGAAATATTTATTTACTTTATTTAGTATTTATAGCCTGAAACAGAGAAATTACATGATAGCTTTCTTCAGGTGCCTGAAAGATTGACATTAACAGGTGGAATAAACATATTCAGTATTGTATTGTTCCATAAAAGAACAAAAACAGTAAGCTTAAAATTACAAGGGAAGCAGATTTCAACTAGACAGCAGAAATAATGTCCCATCCATAAAAAAATCTTCAATAATGAAACAGATTGCTTCAGGTGATAGTAGCTATTTCTTCCAGTGGAAGTATTTAAGTCGGGTGTCCATACTTTTTGCAAGGAGGACCAGATTTGGTGAGGTGAAAATGTGGGGAATGTCAGCCTGACATTCTTGAACTATTAACATTAAATGGGAAAAACACCAGCCGGCGGGGATGAGTGACAGGCTGAGCCAGTGGGGAGAAGAGGCTCCGGGCCACTCAAAATTTGAAAACGGGCCGCAATTGGCCCCCAGGCCAGACTTTGGACATGCCTGATTTAAGTGGAGGCCGTGCGTGTGGGGGAGGAGGGCTATAATATTAGCTTCTTGATTTCCAAGTCTCTTCACAGCTTAGATGGTCGTCATTTAGTGATTGCAATTGGGATTGGCAATTCAGTCATTAGGCAAAGCAGTTGCTAAGTGCAAATCATATGAACATAATTGTGCTTATAATTTTAGTTATAATTTTAGTTCAACTTTCCTTGGTTTTAAACATGGTATGCTATCGTTTCGAACAAGATAAGAGACTTTGAAGTTAGAGAAAGATTTAAATACTTCCCCCTTTTCTGTTGTTTCACCTAATTAGGGTTTGCCTTCTTTATAAAGCTTTAGGCATTTATTTGTTAGTATTATTTGTCAGCAATAATAAATAGGAAGTGACTTGGAACATGATTTCATACTTCACAAGTTGTGTACAAATCTCTAGCCATTCAGCAGTACTAGTAGTCCTCGACCTATAACCAGTCAGTCAGTGACCAATCCAAGTTATGATGGTGCTGAACTAATAGTGGTCAGGACCAGTCCTAGAGTTCTGACTATCCTAGCACTCCTCTGTTATCTGTGTTTTTGGCACCATTTGTAACCTTCCTTGCCAACTTTCCAATATCTGAATGGGCAATTTGGCAGGGAAGATAACAACATGTAAGTCACACCCATCTACCCACCCTCCACCAGCCCATCCGCACTCACGTTGTGCACCTTTGCACACCTTCCTCAACCTGTACAATGTTTGTCATGCATCTTCCTGAATCCTCCCTGGCCCACATGGGATCTCACGCACTATCCTCAATCCTTTGCTCCATGGCTGTCATGCATGTTCCCTGTGCCTCTTGCACATGCCGTCCCTCCCTTGTACCCTCGCAAATCCCCACATTCTCTGTTCCACCCGGCAGCAGCCTCTTACCTGCCTGCAGGCCTGGGACTAACAATCGTGAGATTCAGTTCACAACAACCCTTGGGACTGCTTTACCACCGCATCGCTTAATAATGGAAATTCTAGACTAAATTTTTGCCATAAGTCAAGGACTACCTGTAACTGTAATATAATAACTATGATGTGATAACCTATAAGAAACAAGAAACAGCCTAGCAATCATTTAGTTTACTTTAAAAAAATAATTAAATTTGTAGAAAATTAATTATTTTCTTTTCTTGGTAATAAAGGTCTGTTCTTATACAAGAAGAATAGCAGGACCTCATCCAGAATCTAATCCAGCTCTAAACTATGCTGAGTGGTTTTGTGGATAATGTGATGGCTACTCAATTTAAGATGATTGTGGATTTATGACTAACAGGTATTTAACCTCATGTAAACAAAATTCATTTATTTTATTTAAACAATCTATATGGCTTCCCATATCCCAAAGTTACCCTCGGAGTTCTACAAGTATTTTAAAAAAGCAACAATTTAACAAATATTAAAATTTAATAATATTAAACAAATAGCAAACCATTGATATTTACATTGTGAGATTTTATTGTCTTATATACCAATATTCTTTACTAATGAAGTTATTGCAATGATTCAAGAAACTGACATAATGTTAATATATAATATTTGGACTGCTTAACACTTTGTACAGTGTATTCATTAATCTCATTGGGACTTAAGCTCCTAGTGTATTTGAAATTACAAATTAGAAGCGAGATTTGTGTATATTTAGCTCACCTAAAATAAGTACCATAAATGTGAGTGAAACTTGCTTCTGAGCATTTTAGATAAGATTACATTTTAAGTTAATCATTATTAATATCAAGGTGGGAGACCTGAACTGTCATTGGCCTAAAAAAGCGATGAAACGTAGATTTTTCTTATATAATAGAACAGAGCTTTAAGTGTATAGGTTTTATAAAACTTAAAATGCATTAATTAAAGCTTCATGCAAAAGGGAAGCTTTTAAATTAATAAAGCTTGGTCCCAAACTTCAGAACTAAATAGATTTCAACCATCCTATATTAGAAAACTAATTATTTTATATAACATGCATACAAATCTCTAATATGTTTTGGGAAAAGATTTAGATATAGAGATGTATTTTTTACTACTATTAATTTAAAGATAGGAATCCTTGTTAAACTATAACTCATCCTCAAATATAACACTTGGTCTAGAAATGTATTATGCCAACCCATAGGTTATCGTATATAATCTATTTATAAAAATGTATAATGGGTTTAGAGAATCTTCTTTGAATGGGAATTGGGAAATAGCTTTTATTATCAGAAAATGATTGTGATTAACTTTTTAAAAAAACACTCGTTTCTACCAAATCTTTCTTTAATGAAAATGGAGCTCCTAAAAGCATGCACCAAAATTATTTGAAAAAGTTTTTTTTAAAAAAATCCTTCAAATAAAGAATAGGAATAAGCGCTACTTTATTCATCTCAGTCAGAAGTAGGGATCCTGTATCTTCCTGACATTGCTAAATTACAATTCCCTTCAGTTCTAAGGCAAGCTGTGATGAATGCTGGAAATAATATATAAAAAGTCATAGATTACTTAATCCTGTCCTAAATTACTGGGATAATTAGTGGTGCTTATATTGTCAACTTTGTGAAATTCAGTGTGAATCATTAAAATTCCTCTGCCTGAAGCTATTCAAATTCAACAATGCACTATTTTACCTAGTTGGAAAATGAGCTATCTGCAAGCAAACAACCAAGCTCAGAGAGCATCTAGGACTCTAAAGCTCAACCCCGAGATACATGTATTCTCTTCTGTTGCCATTCAACATTTCTGAGATCTTAACTTCAAGAAATGGTACTTATGGGACCGCCTGCTGCCATCAACAGCCTCCCGCCGCCCAGTGTGCTCCCACAGGGTTGCCCTCCTCGGGGTTCCGCCGCCTGATCGTTGCCGGTTGGCGACTCCGAGGGTGTGGGCCTTCTCTGTGGGGGCCCCCTCCCTGTGGAATGACTTGCCCCCGGAGATACGGGCCATTACCGACATCCAGACCTTCCGGCGCGCAGTAAAGACCCTGTTCTTTCAACAGGCCGGCCTGGCCCAGTAAACGGTTTTTTGGGGGTTTTAAATTAACTAGGTTTTAAATATTAATATAATTCTTAAATTTTAAATTGATTAGTTATATTTTTGTATTTAAATTGGATTTCGGCCAGATTAATTTGTTTAATCTGTTTTTAATTGTATATATTGTTCGTTTTTAGTAAGCTGTACACCGCCCCGAGTCCCTTTTTGGGAGAAGGGGCGGTATAAAAATTCAATAAATAAATAAATAAATCTTTGCTGGTTTAATAATCTTTGCCACCTGGAATGTCATCCCCTACCAAGACAGTTTTCTCTGAATTTGGAGATTCAAAGAATTGTCTACATATAGGATATCAATTAAAATTTAAAATTAAAATATAATTTAGGAACTGACATGGATGCTCCTTCTAGAAACATAACTTAATTCATATTTGGCTTAACAATGAAATCTTTAAAAACAAGTATGCATGTGTTTTACTGGATATTACATTGATTCAGAATTGAGAAGATAATTTTAATGGGATACATTTATAGGTTTGTCCCGGGTAAAGAACAAAGAAGATTGGATTCCCATAGTATGTTCTAGCAAATCAGCAACCTATATGCTACTATGGCTCAAATATTATGGACCTCTTTAAGTTGTCATCGCTTCTGATGCAAGATCTCCTGGTAGGCTATTTTTTTTCTAATTAACATGTTTAGTATTATAAATAATATTCATTTCTGTGATTAATAAAAATACTTGGCTTCAATATTAGAGGTGGGGTTTTTTGCAATCAAAAGAGCTGTTTCGCACTGAAATTTAAAACCTTTCTCAAGATTCTTTTTCTATGTACTCAGTGGTTTGTGTGCTACACAATGATTGAATACAACTACTTTTGCAAATTCAGCATTAGCAAATTTGGAGAATTTTTTAATTCCAGTCTTTATAAATAAATAACATGAATAAAATAATTCCCTATATTTAAACATGTAAAAACCAAATATTAACCAAAATAACCTGCATTTCTACATATATTAAATAATGTATTTCTTTTTTTTCATAGATTCTCCTTAGTACCTGATAAATTTCCAACACAGGGTATTATATTACTATGGTTTGGGGTGACATACCCAATTTCAAAGATAATTACAGTTTATTGTGCTCCTCAGTCATGGAAGAATTGAAAGTGGATCTTGATTCTGTACAGAAAGAAGATGATATAAAACCTATCAGCCCTTCTGGTGATTCTACAATCTTCGTAGCTTTTAAGGGCAATATCAATGATGATGACTTCAAGCAGAAATTGGGAGTCATTTTGGACAATGTTCCTGGCCTCTTACACATGGGTACTTCAATTTTTCATATTGGCTTTTTATATGTAAAAATGTAATATGTATATTTAGAATTCAAGTTGCTCTAGAAAATTAGACTTCTCTGCAATATTTTTGGTAAAACAATACTATATTGTAACCATTGGGAAGATCAGTAATATAGTTATTATTCTCCATTAAAAAATATACTGTGTGTTTACTAACCTGGATGTTTACTGCCATAATAAGCAACTACACATTTTATTTGCAATGGGAGGCATCAATTATTTTTGAGGTTCTCTTTTTTAGACAGGAAAACATATGTTTCATTAATAGATTTCTCTTATTTCATCCTCTGTCAGATGAAGTAAGTTCTTGTAGCTGCTTCATTTTTAATTGCATTTTTGTTCGAAACAAATTATGTCTGTTATATTTGAAGTATAAACAAAATTCATCTATATGTAGGATTTTAAGTGGAATAACAACCATGTTAAGCAATCAGTATTTCTGCCTCCAAATAGATGCATTTCATTAAGAAAACTCAACCTATTAATTCTTGTTTTGGAGAAAACACTGTATGGCACATTCAAAAATCATTTATCAAATGAAATTATAATTTTGTATAAATTAATACTTCGTTGATATCATATCTTAAATGTAATACATGTATGTGATATATATCATATGTAAGCTATTAAGATTAATTAAATATAATACTGGGATAAATATCATCTGCCAATTAAATCCAAATCATGGAGTCAAACTTCCATAATTTTCGTGCTTCAAATAGAACAAGTTATTGAGACTGGTTCTACATACTTTTTTCTTTCTCATGATATATGTAGGTTCTTATGAAGATAACAGCTAGCCTTAGAGAGTTAACTACAGTAATTTTATGTTTAGTTGAATGGTTTCTTTTATAAACTATCCTAGAGTTGCTAAGAGTTTCTCAATGTCTTGTTAATAATTGTTTTTAGAAAAAATACCTGCCTTGGTAACAAACAATGAATAAAAGTGAATGAAGCTAATTAATTAAACTCCTAATCTCATGTATGTTAGGTTGCAAATCTTCTAGTTTGTTTTCTTTTTTATTCTGTAACAAGAATCTGCTAAGTTAAAATTGAAGAAAGTGGAGCCCTGGAACAGTGTACGTGTTACTTTTAATATTCCTCGTGAAGCAGCTGAGAGGCTACGAATGCTAGCTCAGAACAACAACCAACAACTTCGTGACTTGGGAATTCTGTCTGTTCAAATTGAAGGTAATTAATTGAAATTACTTTGTGACTAAGTTTGAACCATATCAAATAATGCAGCTAAGTTTATTGTTAATCCATTTTGATTACTTTTTAATAATTTGATTAAAACAGTAGAACTAAATAATCTTTTGGGATGAGTTACACTCTCCAAATTCATTCCCCACCCCCATATCTTTGTTAACATAATTAACGTGAATGCTAGCTATGAAACAGCTACATGTCATTTTTGAGAGAAATCATCTAATACATCTTGAGAACAGGAATAGGAAATGTAATGCTGTAATAATTTTGCTTTCTATGGCAGCTTTCTCTCCCTAACTTATAGATCCTTTCCCACCTCAATCATCATTTGAGTAGCTTTAGGAATAAACATTTAAAGTTGTTTTTAGTATGAGTATCCGTGCTTAAACATCCAATGGTGCATAGATCTTATATATAGCTTTTTGCACAACGCCATTGTTAATAAGATAAAATCTGTATACAATTTGTTCTGCTTGAGTGATACACGAATTATTGGGCAGACCCATTCATTACTGAAAGAAAGGAAAATGATATTTTTTCTTCAATTAGTTGAATGGAGAAGTATCTCTAGGAAGTTTCCTATGCAGCAGAATATCCACACATAACAATCGAATTACAGACCCAAAGTGTGGTGTCTAATAGTGTTTTTTGGGGGGGAGAGGGTGAGCAGTTGCAAGAAGCCAACTTGTTTCAAATTAATATTCCTTTAACTTATAAGACTTTTGAACTTCTAAAAAAGCTGCTTTTTTAACTTCCTGCCACCTGAAAGCCACATTTATATTCTCTGACTATTCCTAGGTGAAGGTGCCATCAATTTATCATTAACTCAAAACAAGAGTCAAGATTTAAGGATTAATGGGCCTGATGGACAAGGCAACGCAGTACGAATAGAGGCAGGATTTCCTCTGCCAGGAAGTCAAGGCAAGTTCAGTTTTAAAATTTAGATAATCCAGGAAATTTTCAAATACCATAGCTTATTTTACAACTCCAGACTATTTCTGCTTGATATTTCCTTTCAAATTCAAATTGGAAGCATAAGTCAAATGGATTTGGGTGAGTCAGATATGGATGTGAATTGTGAAGCAAACATTTGATATAAATAAACTGATGCAAGTTTATTTCATGTAGTAAAAATAAAGCACAGCTTGATTACAGAAAAAAATATAGGGAAGGAGTAAAAATCTGGATTTTAGCTTCTATAAAAGAAATACAGGAAAAGATCCCTTCATAAAAAAATATAGGAGAGAGAGAGAGATGTTCTTTGAAATGTTTAAATCCTATAGGTCTTACATTACATTAGGAAACATGGGGATCACTGGTAATTTTTAGGAACAGAAGCAGACATAATGTATTTTGTAATTCTGTTTGTAATAAATGAATATTCATAAGATCACTACATAGGTGAAGATGTATGCAGTATTATTGCTGGGGAAAACCCACTTATTACATTGTGAATGAAAGAGATATGGGCTTTTTCTTTCTTTGTTGACATTCAGTAGTTAAATTGAAAATAGTAACATTATACATTAATGGTAGAATGTGGTATTTATGTATTTATGTTTGTGTATTTCCAGGTGGTATGGTCTAACAAATACATATAATTGTGGAACTGTTCTTTTTCTTTTTGTTTACTTAGTTCAGACATGTCCTACCCACGGACCGCATGTGGTCTTGGGGAGCCTGTAGTACAACCCCACAAAATTAACTTTACCATGATGTGATTTATATACGTTAACTATATTATATGTTTTATATGTGGCCCAGATCAATTCCTTTTCACTTGTGTGGCCCTGGCAAGGTTGGATACCCATATTTAGATCCAATAAGAAATGACTGTAAAGTATGTTTCAGTAACTACTGATAAATATTTCAGTGCTGAGTTTTAAGATGTTTATAATTTGATAATTTAGTGTGATATACTATAAATTGTGCTTACATTTCTAGGTTTAATTCGAATAAATAATCCTGCATCTGTGATGATGCAACAGAGTGGGACTGTAGCATCCTCTGTAATGACAAATACAGAACTGCAATCCAGAACACCTCATCCAGCCGCTCAGTCAGGTAATTAATTAACTCTTGCAAATTCTAAATGCCATTGTTCTCCATGTTGGTGAATATCTCCATGGGAAAAAAATGTGTGTTAATTGTTTTCCTGCTTGTATTAATTTAGAACTATTTTGCATGTACAGAGAAGCAATTTTACTTGAGCAATAGAGCTCCAACAAAATTTTCCAATTTGTTATCCCATTACAACAACCTTATGCTATTCAGGCTACTACTTGATACTTAGAAATGGCATGGTAGATGATTTAGTAGGATGGGTGGAAGAAAAGCTCATTTTCTGAGCAAAATTCCATTCTGAAACCAGGTTGAACTCTAAACGTACAGAAACGGCAAACTCAGTGATAATAAGGATCACACACATTCTCTGCAAAAAAAAAAAAAGGTAGAACATCAAAAATTCTTAGCTTAGAAAAGGGTGACTGAGAAGGGATATGATCAAAATGTAAAATCATGTATACATGGAGAAAAGAAACATTTCTTCCCATGTCAACATTGATCAGGGGTTATAGAATGAATGGATTGGATTGGACAAAAGAAATATTTCTACATACAGCATTCTTAGGATAGATTAATAGAAGGTATGTCTATGAAGACCATTAATTTTTAGAGTCGGTATTAACTTCTGAGTTGAGAGTAATATGTCTTCAACTATTAGTTGCAATGGGGTAAAAGTAAAAGAAATAATGTCTGTCTCTGCTATTTGGGAACATTCCAGAGTATCTAATTGACAATTGAGAGAAACAAAATTTAGATTGAAATTGGTCTTGGTCTAAGCAGGGCTGTTCGTACGTTCTTCCCAAATGCAGTGTTGTACATCTGTCATCCCTAGATAACACTGCTGTAAATTATGGATCCAACAATTTGGAAGAAATCAGATTGAGGAAGGTATTTCCCAAAGCTGCTGTCTACTTTTATGAGTAGAGTGAACATCTGCTTTTGAATTTTTGAATATTTGTATGCATTTCATATCATTGCCCCATAAAATTTAAGTGAAAAATTACTGAAGAATGCCTACTGTAAGGGCAATTTATATAAAAGAAAATGGAATATGTTCATTCCTCTGAGTAATCATTGGGACATACATTTGTTCTGTTGCTACTTTTATAGAACTAGTTACCTACAATTTTTTTTTTTTCATAGATACAGTGGATCCACTTTTATCAAGCCTTACTGTCCAACAGCAGAATCATCCATCTGGATCTATGGTGCCTCAGCTCCATTCTGTACAATCAGTTTCTGTTAATAGACAAATAAATCCAGGCAACTTTCAGCAGATGCAAACTCAGCAGCAGATTCAGCCACAGCAACAGTTGCATCCACGCCCTCCTCCTCCTCCTCCTCAACCACAACAACAACAACAACAACAGGGCATTCGACCTTCATTTACAACCCCAGCTCAAGTTCCAGTTCCTTCTCCTGGTTGGAACCAGGTACCTTCTGGAACATCTCAACTTCCTCCATCCCAAGGAACAATGAGTGCATTGACAGTTAACCAGGCTTGGAAAAAGACCCCTTTGCCTGGGCAAATGCAGCAGCAAATCCAAACCAGGCCCTCCTTAGCAACAGTACAAACACCCTCTCACCCTCCACCCCCATATCCCTTTGGAAGCCAACAAGCTTCTCAAACACATACAAACTTTTCTCAGATGAGCAACTCTGCCCAATTTACTGCTCCTCAAATGAAGAGTCTTCAGGGAGGACCTTCACGGGTTCCTACTCCACTACAACAATCCCACCTGTCCAGCAAGTCTCCTGCGTCCTCTCCCTCATCTTTTCAGCAGGGTTCTCCTGCCTCTTCACCAACAGTTAATCAAGCACAGCAGCAGATGGGACCAAGGCCTCCCCAAGCTAATACCCTCCCCCAGGGATTCCAACAGTCTGTAAATTCTCCTGGTCGTAACCCTATGGTACAGCAGGGAAATGTACCTTCTAATTTCATGGTGATGCAGCAGCAAAACCAGGGTCCACAGGGCTTGCATCCTGGGCTTGGTGGTAAGTTATCCTGTTTAGGAAAAATGCTTGTTTACTTTTATAGTAAATTGATATTATAATTTCATCTGAATTTACTTCTATCATAAGGCATTATATATGAGATAATAAATGCCAAAAGTATACCTGTGGAAGTTGTATTGCATCTGTTCAACATATAGATGATTGATTTAAAATGATCTTTATCCCAAAGGAAAGTTACATAAATTGTGGTTGAGCTGTGCAGATGTTTAGTCTGGTGCTTGGGAAAAGGGTAACTTGGGAAAAGGGTAATTGTTTTTAACCATGGTTTTATGGAGTGTTGTGAACCACCTAGAATCATTCTATGAGGCCATATACATTCTGTAAACGAACCCCTGAATACTATGTAATGTCTAATTTCCATGTCTTATCAACTTAGAGTTGCCAATACCAGGTAAAAGCAGTCCTGGATATATTAAATCAATATTTGGTGTAACTACTCTTTGCTTTCAAAACAGCATCAGTTCTTACACTCAGGGATTTTGGAGGATTAGAGGCAGATGTATGATTAGCCAATTATACCAAGCAGGTGCTAATGATCATCAATTTCATATGTAGGTTGAAACATACTCAATAACTGAAACAGAAATGGCTGTGTAGGAGACTTAAAACTGGGTGAGGAACAACCAAGACAGTTTCAGGTCATCCACCATGGCAAAAATGAGCACAGGGCTAAGACACAAGGTAGTTATACTGCATCAGCAAGGTCTCTCCCAGGCAAAAAACTCAAAGCAGATGGGTTTCAAGATGTGCTGTTCAAGCTTTTTTGAAGTAGCATAAAGAAATGGGCAATGTTGAAGACAATAGTTGGCCAAGGAAATTTAATGCAGCAGATTAAAGACACATCATGCTTACTTCTCTTCAACATTGGAAGATGTCCAATAATGCCATCAGCACAGAAGTGACAAAAACCAGTGTGACCCTGGTACACTATCTACTGTCCAAAGAAGTCTGGCCCAAAGTGATCTTCATGGAAGAATTGCGGCCAAAAAGCCATATCTGATATGGAAACAAGGCTAAGTGACTCAACTATGCATGAAAACATAGGAACTGGGGTGCAGAAAAATAGCAGGAAGTACTCTGGACTGATGAGTCAAAATTTGAAATATTTAGCTGTAGCAGGAGGCAATTTGTTCACCAAAGGGCTAAAGAGCAGTAAAATAATGAGTGTCTGCAGGAACAGTGAAGCATGGTGGAGGTTCCTTGAAAGTTTGGAGCTGCAGTTCTGCAAAAGGAGTTGGGAGATTTGGTCCTGATCAATGGTGTCCTCAGTGCTGAGAAATACAAGCAGATCATGCCATATCATCAGGAAGGCATATGACTGGTTCCAAATTGGTTCCAAATTTATTCTGCAAGTCAATGGCCCAAACATAGCCAGTGCCATTAAGAACTATCTTCAGCGTAAAGAAGAACAAGAAGTCCTGGAAGTGATGATTTGGCCTCCACAGAGCCCTGATCTTAACATCAAGTCTATCTGGTATTACATGAAGAGACAGAGATTTGGGACAACCTATATATCCACAGAAGATCTGTGGTTAGTTCTCCAAGATATTTAGTACAACTGAAGGAAAGTTGCCAGATTCCTTCAAAAACTGTGTGCAAATGTACCTAGGAGAATTGTTGCTGTTTTGAAGGCAAAGAGTGGTCACACCAAATATTAATTTGTATTTCACTTCTGTTAGTTTACTTTCCATTTTGTTAATTGATAAAAATAAACTATAATAATTCTATTTCTGAAAGCATTCTTAATTTACAGCATTTTTGCACAACTGCCTAAAACTTTTGCACAGTTCTGTGTGTGTGTTTGTGTTTGTATGTTTGTACACACTATTCAAACTAATCAGAAGATGTGCCAAAAAAGATACAGGACTAGGAGAAAAAATATAGTAATCATATAAATTAATATTAATTGAATTAATAAATACTTATTAAAACTAATATCCTGTAAAAAGGGGTGTCAAATTTGATTTCATTAAGGGCTGCATCATTGTTTGACTTTGGGGGACCAAGTGGGCATGGCTGGGGTGGGCATGGCCAGCTTGATGTCCTGCAGCCCTCTGGCAGCGAAAGGGCTCCATTTTCAGCTACGACAGCCTCCTGTAGCCCTCTGGCAGCGAAAACCGAGCCCAAGAGGCCCTCCTGAGCTCCATTTTTGATGACAGGCACTGTGAGCCAGTCCTTCACTGTTTCCAGGCTGGCCCCATGGGCCAGATCTAAGCACCCCGCGAGCCAAATCTGGCCCCCAGGCCTTGAGTTTGACCTGCTGTAAAACAACAACCTATTGTGTAATTAACTGAATATCAATACATGCATCTGATTTGTCCCTTATTTATATTTTAAAATGTATTTTATATGCATTCTTAGAGCGCTTTATTTTTGAAAAGATCTGTTGGTGAATGTGGGCCTTTGTTATTTTAAAGTAAATTATTTTGGAAAAAAAACCTAGTCTTAACTACTACTTGATTGTGTGCCATCAAGTTGATGTCAACTTTTACTGGCCACGTAGATAGATTTTCTTCATCTGTTATGTATCTGTTACATATATTCCACAGCTTGACCTGATTGACACAAAAGCTTTTGTATAATTAATGAAGCATATACTGACTTCTTTTTTATATTCTTTGGCTTTTCACTTATCCAGTGTGCATCAGTAATAACATCAGATGTTCCTTGGTCTTTTTAAAAGCCAGCTTGAACATCTGACATCTCCTTTTCCATTTAAGGCTCTGATCTGTTTTGGATAATTTTATGCATTATTTTGCTGGCATGTGAAATTTGGAACTGTATGATGATTTAGATATTCTGTTAAGTCTCCTCCTTTTTTTGGAATTGGAATGTTAGTTTGAACTCTTTCAATCTGTTGACCACTATGTGCTTTGCTGACATAATTTGAGTGATTCTTTTATCAATCCCTGCCACCTTCCAACCAGGGTGCTGGTTTAATTGTCATCGAGTTAGAAGTTGTTGTAAGTAGGGAATATTTTCTACACTTGAAATTGGAATCCCTTTCTGTGTTCAGAGATCTTTTAGAAGAATTTCATTTATTTTCCATCAGCTGATTGCATTTTTAGCCTCTTTACACATGTTGAGATAATAGAAAAAATACCTCTCTGAAACTCTTTTTTGTCTCAGATTTTGGTTGTTCTGAGCTTTGGCTTCTCTTCTCAGAGAAGCTACCTTGTAACTAAGTACCATAGAAATATGATTTTGATTCCTACCAGATCCCTGGCCAATTTTTATAATTCTGTAGTTTTTCAGGGGACAAGATCCCACATGTTTTTAGATGTATTATATGTAAGACACAGTACTCTCTGTCTTACATATAATATATAAATGTGTGTTATATTTTCTAATGGGATTGTGATAATCCATATACTTTCTATATATCTTAATATGTTGAACCCGCTACTTAGTTCCTCTTTCAGTACTAAACGCAATTATTGTTACTTATTAAATTTTTGTCTAGTCAGATACTGCTTTTTATAGCTTACCTTCCGATTCCTTTTCATTCTTTTTCTTCTCTTAGTAATAGAATATATTGGTTAATATTAATAAAAATCTTCAAATCATTTTTTTTCTGTCCAGGAATGCCCAAACGTCTTCCAACTGGCTTTACTACAGGGCAACCAAATCAAAATTTCATGCAAAGTCAGGTGTCTTCTACAGCACCAGGCACACCTGCAAATGGTGGCACAACCCAACTGCAAGCAAGTCAAAGTATGCAGCATACAGGTCTGTTACATTTTGTTGGATTACTTGTTTGTTTTCTAGAAAGTGGCAGCTACTGTAATGGAGATGTAGTTTTCGCTACGATTGTCTGTGACTAACAGTCATTTACAGTTGTAAACAAAACATTTTGTACTATACTATATAATGTATAACTGTCAATTTATAAAGGAGATAAATGCGAAGAATTCATTGATTTCATTGCATTCCGTTATTTGGTTTTAAAGATTTTGTTTTAGTTTTCCCCAGTTGACCAATCTTGCATTTTCATTGTGTGTTATTAGCACAAATATTAGTAGTAAATAAATTTTAGAAATATATTTTATTTCAACCCTCCTACTATATATTTCAGATCTTGCTATTTTAGCAATATAATGGATATTGAATGGATATTGTTTTCTTAAGTTATATGTATTTGTATTAATTCAGTTTAAATATGATTTTTAAGGTGGTCAGGGAAATGGTCCTCCCCAGAATCAATTGCAAGTTCAACATGGCCCATCAAACATGATGCCGACCAACTTAATTGGACTTCATGGGAATGTAAACAGTCAACAGACAAGTGCCAATGGAGCTCCGCAACTTAATATAAGCAACATGCAGGGACAACCTCCACAAGGACCACAATCTCAATTAATGGGCATGCACCAACAAATAATATCCTCTCAAGGACAGATGGTTAACATTCAGCCCCAGGGATCTCTAAATCCTCAAAGTCAGATGATACTTTCTAGAGCTCAACTCATGCCACAAGGCCAGATGATGGTAGCTTCTCAAAATCAAAATCTTGGTCCATCACAGCAAAAGATGACTCCACCCAAACAAATGATTCCCCAACAAGGCCAACAAATGATGGGTGCACATAATCAGATTATGGGACCTCAAGGCCAGGTGCTGCTGCAGCAAAATTCAATGATGGAGCAGATGATGACCAATCAAATGCAAGGAAATAAACAACCCTTCAGTGCTCAAAGCCAGTCTAATGTTATGACGGGGCCAGCTCAGATGATGAGAGGACCAACTCCCAATTTGCAGGGAAATATGGTGCAGTTCACAGGGCAGATGATGACTCAACAGAGCTCTGTAAATAGTACTCCTTCTCAGGTAATGGGGATTCAGGGACAAGTTTTGAGGCCTACAGGACCTGGCCCTCATATGTCTCAACAGCTGGGTGATACCACCACTACAGCCAACAGTGATGTGAATTTGACACAAATACTACCTGAAGTTTCTATGCAACAAGGAAACATAGTACCTCCACACTTGCAAGGGATGCAGGGAAACAGCAACACACCAGGAAACCAATTTGCTGGACATGGGATGCCTTTCAATGCCCCTTTTAGTGGAACCCAAAATGCGAATCAGATTTCCTGTGCACAAAATCCAGGTTTTCCTGTCAACAAAGATGTCACATTAACAAGTCCATTGTTGGTAAACTTGCTACAGAGTGATATATCTGCAGGACATTTTGGTGTGAACAACAAACAGAACAATCAAAATGCTAATAAACCGAAGAAGAAAAAGCCTCCAAGAAAGAAGAAAAATAATCAGCAAGCAGAACAAATTAAGTAGGTTTAACATTTTTTGTTTCCTACATAAGGTTTATTTGTCAGTTGAACATAGCATTCAGTTTGGGCTGTTTTAAGCATTTTTAAATACCAAAGCAATAACAATTTTGTGATAAACATATTTAAGGATTGAAGAAATAATTAACAATGATTTGTACATTTATGTTAGTTGTTAAACTCAAGAATTTGTGCCATAAATGTTGCCTTATCCAGAGGCAAATTCCTTTTTATGATATAAGAGTGATTCAGAAGCAATCATAGAAAGAAATGCTAAGGGAAGTCTTAAGTTACCATCCAAAATTAATATATGTTTATATTTCAAACATCTTCATTATTCACGATTTCAGTTTGGTATTTCAGAAAATGAGAGAAAATAATTGAAGCTAATAATGGAAATACTTGTTTTGTATAGATAATAAGTATAAACATTTAAATCAAAATGTACTCACCAATATTAGATTGCATCTATCCAGTATTCTTTTTTAATTTTGCCCCAACATCATTATCATGACCATCATTAAAATATTTAAAAATTAGAGTAATTTACAAACTAAACTAAAACTACAGAAAACAAAAATAAAAATATTATGTAATTCTGAAAACAAATCAGCAGCAACTTCAGCAAGACTAGCATAGTTACATTGATAATATGTAGTTTTCTTTTTGATCTTAAAAAAGTCAAGCTAACTAAAAATAGCATTGTGGCATTAAGTTGGGCTGAATTTTTAATAATACATGTAGGATTTTTGATGGGAAAGTAATGGGTTGCTTATTACTAGTGCTTTGGGATTAGAGTAATAGAAATATGCAAACATTTTATTTTTACATTTTCCTCTAATTTACATTCAGATTTATTCTCTCTTGATTAATAACTTACATTGTTCATTTAAGATCTACTACACCAATAACAAAAATTGTTCTTATCCACATATATTCACTGTATCCAAAGTGTTGATTTGGATGCTAGTTGGCACAGCAGTTGTTATTATATAATTATATATAATTTCCTCATGTAGTACAACATAAATTTCCAACTTTATATGTACAAATGTAATTAGGTTTGAGGCAGGATTTAGACAAATTGGCTGATTTCCTACAAATTTAATTTTCTAAAGAAGTTGGGGAAATGGATATTAGGCAAATCATGGACATAGATAAACATGTTAATAAGCTGACTACCTCCAATTTTATGTATGCAAACCTGAAAAGCCATTCTGCAGACTTTGTTACACCATTATCTATATGAAATGGCTGGGCTTGCTCATTGCTCTATTCTTTTTGAAGACTTAATATGTCATACCATAATGATTCACTTAAAGGTCTCTGCATGGAAAGATGTATTGGCTATTATTGATTTAATCTGAATTAAAACTTGCAGAAAAAATGGGAAAATGTTTGTTGAAAGAAGATAGAAAATAAAATTGAAAATGTAATTAGAAAAAAGTTAGATTGCTAACTGTGTTAGAAGTTTTTTTTTTAATAGAATTATTGGAAAAATTGATATGAAAGGCTGTTGTATTTTTTATAAGTAGTTTATGGTTGATCTTTTTAATGGGCAGAATTGTAAAAACAGTCTTTAAAAGCAGCAATTCTTAATCTTTTTGTCCCATGGATGCGTTCAAGAATCTAATGAAATATACCGGACTGTTCTCCGAAAAATGTTTAAATGCATAAAAGAAACTAGGTAGATTTAAATTGTATTAGAAAAGAAACCAGTTATGCTTCAATACAGTCTTTTTCTTTGTTCTCCTAAAACCTCCAGTCAATTCATGAAATATGGAGATGGGTTAGGAAGTTAGGGACAACAGACTGAGAGACTGAACTCTTGACAAAAAAGTGGCTTTGGGTGCACGGAGCCTCAGATTCAAGCATTTGTCATCCATAGTTTTGGATGGGCTTCTACTAATCTATTCTGACCCAATTCACAACCTAGGAGTTCTTCTGGACTCACGTCTTCTGCTCAAAGAGCAGGTGACAGGCATGACCAGGAGGGTTTTAGCACAGCTCCAGTTTGTGCACCAGTTGTGGCCTTTCCTGGATCATGACTCTCTGTGCTCAAGTTATTCAAACAGTCATCATCTTTCACCTGGACTACTGCAGTGCACTCTACATGGAGCTGTCCTTTGAAGTCCATTTGGAAGCTTCATCTGCTGCAAAATGCAGCAGTGACAGCAGTCTTTGAACACTGTAGGATGACCCATATAACACCTTTTCTCTGCAAACTTTACTGGCTACCAGGCTGCTTCCAAGTGCAGTTCAAGGTGTTGGTTATGGCCATTAAAGCTTTTAATGGTATAAGTCCAGCTTACCTGATGAACTGCCTCGTCCCGCTAGGACAAGCCTATCCTACTTGTACCATCAGAGAGGGCCTACTTTGGATCCAGAAGAAGAGTCTTCTCTGCTGCAGTGCTTGCCCTTTGGAACATTGGAGGTGGCTGCTAGAGGGATAACAGATTTCATCTTCCCTCCCTCCCTTCTCTCTGCTCTCCACCCATCCATCTTTTTGGTTATTATATTGATGTATTTATTCTTGTTGTGTTCCGTTGTTGTTGTTTACTTCATTGTTCTATTATTTTACTTCTGTTTACATTTACATTTTTGTTCCTTTTTATTGTAAGTGCTTAGAGTAGCTCCATGATGAGACAGGCAACAAATAAATTAAACAAATAAATAAATAAGCATTCATTCTTCTAAGTGGAAAAGCACAGTAGATACAATTCTATGTCTGCACGGGCTAATTAAATACTCTGAAGTACTGATTACAGTAAGAAGAAAGAAACAATTTAAGACACATTCTGATATACATTTATTCAAAAAATCCATTAAATTCAGTTGGATTACTGCATAGAATTGTAGATTTTAATCGAGTATAATAATACAGAGGCATCAAAGTGGTACTTCAGGTTCCTCGGTAAAATATCTTTATACTTACCAATTTATGTTGTTCAATGAGCCTTTTAAAATGAGACTTTTAGTGACTGAATACTAAAATGATTCCAGCCAGGATTTAGCTGGTCACAGTTGTTAACTTGATGGTTTTATTTTGCAGTAATTTAAATTTTAGAACATGCTTCACAGATAGTCCGTCATATAATGCATTGCAGTCATCCATCTAATAACTCACAATAAACAAATAACAACTGTTAAATGACCTCTGTTCAAAAAAGTTCACAGTATATCAAGTCTTCTACTCACTAGCATTTCTTATATCTCCAGAAATTTTCATGAAAGCAAGAGCATGCCCAGACTCCATATCCGATTTTTAAAGGGAAATTTAATGCCACATTAATCTAAATATTATTCCAAGGCATTTATCAACAAGAACTTCATCTTATTTTTATTATAGTAGCCTAGTAAGAAAGAAAGAGAATTAAAATCCCCTAATACAACGATGATCATATTATGTTCATAATATTATGATCAATCCATTTATTAGCTGTAGGTGAATTAATAAATGTGAGGCTTTATTACCATTATAGTTATATCATGGGATTATTAATTAGAAAATAATATAGAATTTCAGCATAAATTTATATATAGAATATACATAAGCTATTATATTTAGTCAGAATTGAGAAAATAAACAGATGCATACAGGAGAGTACTAAGTTCGGTATGCAAGTTTGGTATGCGAGCAGCTGAAAGAAATGAATGGGTTATTGTCCTGAAGTTTTGCCGAAAGGATGAATGTTAATGGTTCCTATTGTATAGTACTGATAAGATTCAAAACCCACTATATGTGGTCCTCAACTTACGACCAATGATTTAATGATTGTTCAGTTACAACAGATCTCCCCAGAGGTGCTTATGACTCGATTTTGAAGTTCTGACAGTTGGGGGGCAATCACGTGATCACATTCGGGATACTTGACAACCAGCCTTCATTTAAAGATATAACAGCCTCTGTTGGCCACATAACTTGATTTTCAACATTTTTTTAAGGGGTGGGTGGGGGGAAACCAGCCTTTACTTTCATGATTGCTGTATTCACTTAACAACTTAAAAAAAATGTAAAATTTGGTGTGGTCAGATGGTGACGCACCTAATGACCTTTATGACTTGCAACTGTAATTCCGGGCTCAATTATAGTTGTGAATTGACTTCCTGTAGAACTTTCTAGCATTGTAATTATCTCATCAATGAAAGGACTACTGTCATTTTTGCCATTACAAACTGCAGAATAACCTGACTGCTTGAAACAACCACCCTATGGAATCTAAGATGAACTAGGTCTCACTAGTACCTAGGCAGCTGGAAACTCCAAGTATGCTGCCTCGTGTTTCTGATAGAAAAAAAGACGATGCAAATGCACTAAAACAAATTTTTATTTATTTATTCATTTATTTATTCAAACACTTATATACCGCCCTTCTCCCGAAGGACTCAGGGCGGTGCACAGCCGATTCTACCCTGATACATAATACAAAAATTAAAATGAATTAAATAATTTTGGGCTGTTATAATTAAAAGTCCACCCTCCCCCATAAATATTTAAAAACCCCAAATTAGAATCCAAATTAAAACGGGAGACGGTTAAAATCTTGTATCAGCCCAGGCCAGCCTGCTCGAAGAGCCAGGTTTTTAACACACATCTGAAGGCTCTCAGGTCCGTGCTGGTACGTATCTCTGGGGGCAGACTATTCCAGAGGGCAGGGGCCCCCACAGAGAAGGCCCTATTCCTGGGGGCCGCCAGACGACACATAGAGGCCGACGGCACCCGGAGAAGGCCCTCCCTGTGGGAACGCACAGGTCTGTTGGAGATTACCGGCAGAACGCGGTCCTGCAGGTAGCCTGGCCCAATGCCATGGATTGCTTTAAAGGTCAAAACTAGAACCTTAAAGCGAACCCGGAAAGCCACCGGCAACCAATGCAGCTCGCGCAGGAGAGGCATCACATGGGAGCTTCGCGACGCCCCCATAATCACCCGCGCGGCTGCATTTTGCACCAGTTGGAGTCTCTGGGTGCTCCCCACAGGCAGCCCCATGTAGAGAGCGTAACAATCAAATAACAATTCTTCTTAGATAATTTACCATTATGTTGAGCAAGACTACTAGGAGACAAGTCTATGTGTGGTATTTGTGCATGTGTGACTCGTATTTGTCTACATTCTGACAGTAAAAAGACAATTTTATAACATGAAAGTTATACTTTTACTTAAAAAGCAAAAGATAGCAAAAAAAATTAAACATCACATTTGATACTTTTAAAATGTCATCAAATATCAATTGGTTAATAAAATTAACAAAAATATCACATGTAATTTATTTATTTATTTATTTATTTATTTATTTATTTATTTATTAAATTAGTATGCTATTCACCTCACTATCAAATGACATGGCAGATAACATAATAAAAATAATATAAAACATTAAAATGACAAATACTAAATTAAAATTAACAAAGGTTAGGTTAGGAATGAATCATTACTACAGATCAAGTAGAAACTTGTTTTTCCAAAGTGATAATTATTCCTACTTCCAAAGTTATTTTTTAGATTATTAGTTTGTTTATTATCTTCCAACATTTTTTACATCAGTACAAAAAGAAACTAAAATCATTATATGTATCATATTGGAGATTTTTTATTTAGATTGCTTTCACTGTAAAAAAAATGGTCTCTATCAGTAGAGCTCTAGGGAAGATTCAGTCTTCTATTGATGCTTTCTGCATCCCCTGATATGCTAGCATTTGCTTAGGACAGGTCTATCTCAGTTTTTCTTTTTTAAATAGACAGTTGCTCCCCAAAAGGCTATGTTGGGAAATCAAAGGCCTAAGAATTAAGAACATGTACGGAGATTTTTTTAACATCAAAAAAGAGGGAAGAGCAGTTGCTTAAATGGTATTCAAAAGTTCAGGTTAATTTAGTAGTTTATGTTATGATGGTAAAATAGAATAATGGATAAAATATATATTGACTTATATGCCATTTATTAATTTAATATATGCAGTAGCTGGTTTTTAATAGTAATTATTAGAAGAACAACCCATGCAACTCATATTTAATTTTCTACCAGTTTTAAGAATATTTTGTCACAAATGTCCATTAAACTAGCTACTATATTTACCTAATCCACTTACATATCAAAACTACCTGGCCCTAAATGTCAAAGTATAGCTATAAAGCAGTCATTTTCAACTTTTTTTTACTCTGGAGCAACCTTTAAAAGGAACCTCATATAAAAATAGCAAAAAATATAAAGACTTCACAGTGCAGTTCACATCTAATCTATGCAATCCATGTTTTACAACATTTAAAACTAAAGCAAAGTGGCAGCTGAAAATTGTAGCATGTAAAAATTCCCACCACTTTAAGTGCTAGCATTATGAGATGCTGAATGTTCAAAAAACAATGTTTACTTTTTTCAGTCATGAGTTCTTACAGAATCCCTGGTGACCTCTGGTGGAAGACTATCTGAGAAGGGCTGCAATAAGGTATAGCAATAAAGAAAGCAGCTCAGAAAAAGATGTCATTCTCACCCACCCAGAAGAAACTATAACAATGTCCTGCCTATTGACTTTAGCCACCAAGAAACAAAAAAGCATAAACTGTACATAAAAAGATTTGTCTAACCTAATATATGGGGGGCGGGGTTTTGCTTTGCTCATTCATTTTACTTTTAGCCATTCTTGGCAATTTCCTAGACTAGTCCCTAGAGTTTTCTTGGTAAGGTTTTTGGGAAGTAGCTTTTCATTGTCTTTTTCTTAGGATTGAGAGTGATTGATTAAAGGTCACCCATCTGGCTTCTTGCCCAAGGCAGAACTACATGGTCTCATGGGTTTTAGCCTGATTCCTTAATCAGTGTACCAAATTGGCATATATGCTGTGTTAATTAGGAAAAAGGGAATTTGGTTAGAAGAAATAATATAGTGGAGGTTTAAGGGAAGCATGTGAACATTTCCTTTTGCAATCTTATGTTGAATGAACCAAAGTCATGAAGAGAATATTCTGAATTGTATCAACAACAGTTAGGCAAAGATGACATTTCTTGGATCTAATAAGAAATCAGTTATAATGAATTTATGATATACTTTTTATTGCTGTGCCTTAAAATTAGTGTTGACTTCTGGCAACTGCCTGAACTACAATTACTTGGCAAGATTTTCAGAATTGCCAGTTCCTTCTTTCTAGGGCTGAGAAAGAGTAATTGGTCTAAGTCACCCCAGTTAGCTTCATGCCTAACATGGGACTAGAATTCATGGTCTGCTGGTTTGTAGCCTGGTGCCTTAAGCCAAATTGGCTCTTGCTAAGATTCAAACAGATATATTTCTATATTGATGAACATAGAATGCATTCATAAAGTTAAAACAAGTATTACATTTGCATTAGTTATACATGTTTCTGTCCTTAGTGCTTCAGAATCACGCCCAGTTGGCCTTGAAGAAGTGGAGCAGCCACCATTGCCAGGAGAGCAAGGTATAAATTTGGATAACACTGGACATAAACTTTCGGACTTCACAAATAGGCCAACAGGTAATAAATATATTTTATAACAAATATGTTTGGTATATTCAGTAATATATTTTGCAATGTTTCAAATATCCTAAATGTTATTTTCCTGCTATTTCAAAGCCTTTTAGATATTGGGTCAAATGTTCTTTACTAGGAGCACAGCAAAATGGTCCACAAACAAGTAGAAAATCAATGTTTTCATCCAGCATTATAGTCTCTCATAAACAATTCATAATTCAAAAAATTATTAGTTGGAATTAGATAACAATATTTGAAAAATCAATTATATTGTATATTTCACTGTTACAATCAATATTCATTATTAACCTATAGGCTACCGTTTTCTGAGAATCTATCCAACCTTTTTGGTCAATAATTGTTGACATGTTACATGAATATGTGTAACATATTCTATAGGTTAGCTGCAATTACACAATTATTTTCTCCAAACTTTTCTGACTTAGGTGTTAATTAAAGTAATTGGTTAAGTCCACATTTCAATAGTGATAGAATGAGGAAAAGTGAGAAAAAAGTTTCTTAATATTATGCATGTTTTAATAAATATTTATTATTTTTCTTCTGACATCCTGTAGTAGTTTCTTCTTAAACAGCACCACAGAGTTTCAAAGCATGTTCCAGCTGCTTCATATCTTGATTACTTTTCTTAGTCTTTTTCAAATCATCATAGTAAGATCAGTTGTATTGCTAATGTTCTTACATTAGAAGCTATGTATGGTTTTAACTGTAATTACTATATCATTGAATATTTGCCAGTTTCATTTTGACATAAAACACATAATGTTTTTCATTGAGCTATTTGTGGTGACTTTGAAATATTTACTTGTTAGCCACTAATAACTTGCACCTTATTGGACAGTACACAGTATGTAAAAGGTTGTAAGATGGGATTTTGCCTTTACTTACATTTTTTTACACTTAGCCTCATTTAGCTTTCTGTTGACAACTTCATAATGGACAGAACTCTTTTAGAGGTCTCTGGATTCATACATTTTTTCATCATAACTAATTGACTGGTTTGGTGAACTTAAGGGGTTTTCTTTCTGTTTAAATAATTTAAATAGCATCAGTCCTAATTCAATCCAGAGACACTGGGGGAGGGAGAAGGCTCCACAGCTAGCTTCTCTCCACTCTTCACTTAAACCTAACGTTCTGTTTATTAATTATCTTTTCTGCCAGTTTAAAAAGTGAGAGGTTGTAACTTCTTGTCTTCCTGTCTAACCCGTGATTATTATTTTAAAATGTAATGTGCTGCAACAGAGTTTGATAAATGAATGTTTTTTTCATTTACAGGCTACCCATCTCAATCAATTGAACAACGATCACTTCAGCAAATACCTCCTCAGCTTTTGCAACATGGTCAGCAGCAGCAACAACAGCAGCAGCAACAACAACAGCCACCACTCGCATCTCAACAGACTCAGTCACAGCAACAGCAGCAGCAGCAACAGATGATGATGATGCTCATGATGCAGCAAGACTCTAAATCAGTCAGGCTTCCTGTTTCCCAAAGTGTCCATCAGTCTAGGGGCTCTTTAAATGTAGAAACACAAAGAATGGCAATGCAGCAGGGAGGCAACATGCCAGTTATGGTTAGTCTGCAAGGTCCTGGTATAGTGCCCCCATCTCCTGATAAGCAAAGAATTCTGATGTCAAACAATCCAACTCTAGTGAACAATACACGGAAGATGGTTTACACTGATAATTCACAAAACTCTACCAGCTCTCCACTGGGAGATGTTTCATCTGTTTCCTCTGTTCCTGAAGGAAATGGACCTGAAGCTCCATCAGTTTCAGTTCCTCAAAACACTATAGCATCCCATTTAATAGTTTCACAAAACCAGATAATGATGGCAGGGCCAAAATCTGGACCTCCTCAGATGTCAACTCCCCAAGGGACAAGTCCTCAGCAGCAGTCTAATTCTCTTCCACATTCACATCATTTTCAAAATATTGCTACTGCATCACAAACGTCAAGACCTAAAACACCAAACAGGGCAAGTCCAAGACCATATTATCCTCAGACTCCCAATAATCGACCACCAAGTACAGAACCATCAGAAATAAGTTTATCTCCAGAGAGGCTGAATGCTTCTATTGCTGGTCTTTTTCCTCCTCAGATTAATATTCCTTTGCCCCCCAGACCTAATCTTAACAGAGGATTTGATCAACAGGGTCTTAATCCAACCACTTTGAAGGCCATTGGCCAAGCACCCTCAAATCTCACAATGAACAGCCAATCCAGTTTTTCCCCCCAGACTCACAAGTTGGATTCAATGGCTGTCAATCCAGGAAAACAAACAAATGTAAGTGGGGCAAAGCGAGCCAGTCCAAGTAACAGTAGAAGATCTAGTCCTGGATCCAGCAGGAAAACCACACCAAGTCCTGGAAGGCAAAATTCAAAAGCAGCTAAATTAGCTTTGACTTCTCAGCAGAATCCTACACTTATGCACAACATGGATTTACAGAGAAATATTATGGTTGGCCTACCTTTGCAAACAGCTATGCCTGGAAGTTTTCAAAATAATGGTATGTTAGCTGCTCAGAACCCTACAATTCCCGTATCTGTTATGGCTGGTATTTCAGAAGCAAGCAAGGAAAGCTTCAGTGTTCCTCAAGATGGCCAAAATATGCAGGTTGTCCCAGTGAATAAAGATCAGCAGAACATTGAATTAAAAGTTCCCAGTCAAGAAATCAAAATATTGGTACGTGAAGAGCAACAGAAAAGAGAGGTGCCTCTCACAGAATCTTCTAAGCTTCCCAGTCTAGATGAAAATAACACTATTTTATCCCCAGCTATGCGTGAAGCACCAACATCTTTAAGTCAACTTCTTGATAATTCTGGAGCCCCTAATGTTACTATCAAACCTTCTGGGCTCCCTGGCGTTGAGGTACCTCCCACAGTAACTTGTGCAGATGAATTTAAAAAGGTTTCTGGCATACCCCCTCCTTCACAGGATTCCTCTTCTAATAAAGACCCCATTTGTTCCCTAAATTTACCTGCAAATACAGAATCTTGTTCAACTCCGGTACAACAAGAGTTGGGAGACATAAATTCAAATGTTTCTCAAAATATGTCTCCAGCGGTACAGAGACCTATTAGTTCTACTCTTTCTACATCAATCTCACCCAATCAAATAACAGTATTTGTAACTTCCAATCCCATTACATCATCATCTAACACTTCAGCATCATTGCCGTCTCATATGCAGCCCACATTAATGTCTACTGTTGTCACCATGCCTAATGTTGGTAATAAAGTTCTGACATCTGAAGAACAGACAGCAGTTCAAGCTAATGCTCGACCTCAATTTATTACTCCAGTGTTTATAAATTCATCCTCAATCATTCAGGTTATGAAAGGTTCTCAAACAAATACACTTCCTGCAACACCAATTACTTCTAATTCTAGTTTAATATCACAGCCTGTTACAGTTGTTGGTCCTTTACATATATCCCAGAATATAAAGTTTTCATCTGGGCCTTCTACACCTAGCTCTTCAACTAATACTGCTGTCACAAGTATGTCAACAAACCGACCATTGGTTATTAATTCATTAACAACAACTACTCCACTTCCTTCTCCTTCATCAACTATTCCTTCAAGCACTTCTTCACATCCTCCCAGTCACTTAAGTAAAGATTTCAGTTTAGAGGAGATGAATTCTCAAAATTGTGCCTCTGCTGATCCATCCACAGAAATGGCCTCACAGTCAACTGCTGGGGTTTCTCCATCTTGTGCACATAGCCCTGGGTCTTCCAGCAACCGGCGAAGTCCAGTTTCAAATGCTAAGGGAAAAGGAAAGGTGGACAGAATTGGTCAGTTTTTGCTAACAAAAGCATGCCAAAAAGTCACAGATGTTTTTGATAACGGGGAAGAACAATATGCTTTGGAGGGAGAAATAGAGTGTCAGGAACAAGATGCTTCAGTTCCTAGCAGCATGGAGGCAGAACAGTCTGTAGAAGTAGAAGACAATGTTGTGGCAGTTTCGGCTTCCACTCTTTTGAAACACAGCACTTGTGGAACTAGTAATTCAAATATTGGTAATACTGCTACTGTTCCTTCATCAGTATCGCTAAGTTTACCAGGTGGCACTCCTACTACTACTATACTCTCAGTAGTAAGCACTCCAGTGATGTCTGAAATCATATCTTCAATTCAGAGTACTAATGGAAACCCTGGTAGTATAGCAGATGAACAGGTTGGGATTGCATCCGAAGATGAGAAAGTGGAAACCAATCATGAATTGCCACATAATATGGGTATGTATCCCATGTACTTTGGCAAGCCTTTCTTGCCAAAATAAGCAAATAGAATGCATTTGCTTGATATTCTTCATACAGGAGTTTTTAACTAGAAACATTTGGAAGAGACCACTCTTGTTTGCATATGTCAGACCTGAAACTTTGGAAAAATTGATGGGAGGATGTTTTATGAAAAATGTATAGTTCGGATGACATATTGTTTAAAACTCTGGTTTAAAAACCTTCAGGAATACCAATGCTCCAAAATTGAATGTTCATAATATTAATGCTAACCCTGCAATGATATTTGTCTGGGTTATTAAACAAGTAGCACAATTACAGTGAATTTGGGAAAAATATTTTTACATATCATATTTTGTTTCTTATCTTAGATATCAGGTGAAACGTACTAATAAATATTGAAAAATCCATACAAATGAAGAATAATCTGAAAGAATTGAGAGAATTTTAGTTTGGGATTCAGTTAAATGATTTAGTTAGTGCATTGCACCAGTCCTTCAGCTGACAGAAAACTGAATTGATGTAAAATTTGTTTTCTACTCTGGTTATTCTAAGCACAACACTATACTTGTACTGTACTTATTTACAACATTATAGGGCATGTTAAAGACCAGGACTGGTGAATTCCCCAGTGAATTTCTCTCTCTTCCCACTGTATTTATTGTATGAAGGTTTGGATAGGAAACATCCAGGTATATATACATAATTGATGAGATCTTGTTTGAAGCGTTGGAAGGAGTTCTAAGGATTGCAGTTGAATATTAGGAAAAGCTTCCTAACTGCAAGAGTAGCTTGACATAAAATTTGGGGGAACATGACAGACCTCCTTTCACTTAGTATGCCCAAACCAAAGTTAAGTAGCCATCTGCCAGAGACGCTTTTCTTTGGATTCTTGCCGGAGTTCAACTCAGTGAAGTTCCCTTCCTATTTTGTAGTTCTGTAACTATATTTTGAACTGAGTTTCCTTAAATTTAGTTGGTTGATACCAGGTGCATATGTCCAGCTGTAACAATAACGAATAGTACTGTTTGAGGAGTCAGTTGTACTCTAAAGATTAGTGGTATTAGTTTGGATTTTGAAATCTCTGGCAGTATTTCATATAACGGACATTGTTGCTGGTAGAAGAAGAAAGGATACTTTTTTTCAATTCTTGTATAATATGAAGTTTCAAATAATTGCAGAAAGTTAAGTGTACCTTAATGAAAAGCAAAGAAAATGATAAAAGGGCTCATCACAGGGAAAAATGAATAGTTCTATAAAATGTTCTCTAAATAGTTTTCTAAAAATGAGAGCTTTTTTTTTGGCAGAGTAATGTTGAATACATAAAAAGAACTTGGATGCATACAATGTAACTGATGGTTCTAACTATCAGAGCATTGATTTGCCATTGTAATGCTATAAAATTTCAGAAGTAGATATGGGTTGGGAACCATTTTGCTGCAGCAATTAAGATATCAGACTAGAAACTGGGAGACCATGATGCTCTCTGAGTCCTTCGAAGAACGGAAAGACAAACTACTGAAAATGTTGCCAAGAAAACTGCAGCGACTAATTAAGGCAGTTGCCAGGATTAAACACTAATTTGAAGTCACAACAACAAAGAGTACATTATAAATTAATTACAATCCTAAACCAGGCAGTCACTAGTAGTCAACTCTGATTCTGAGCCCTCTCTCACTCCCACCCACCCCAAAAAAAGAAGATGATGTGGGTTGCTATCTGGTGAACATAAGATAAAATCTTCTCTATGGAAGATCTTTTGATGATTTCATTCCTAATTTGCAAGTATCAGAAACCAAGATATGTCTACAGTCATAAACATATTGTTGAACACGTATAAATAAATACAAAAATAGAAATATGGGGTAATGTTTTATATATACCAATACAGTAGATTCAATATTGATTCAGTATTTCAAGTTGACAAAATAATTTTTAATGTATCAAAATTCAATTAATATACTAGCCATCACTTTATAATTAAGAGATTTTTACATTTAGCACATTGTTTTTATAGAGTTTTCCTAGCTGGTTTATAGTATTCCCAAAACATTGTAGAACAGATTGTTCTGTTTCAGGAATTTCCATTCTTGGAACAACAGTATCTTACCATATAAAATAAATATCTTTTTCCTTCCCTTGCATAGTCTAAATGAATTTTATATACAATGTTTCTTATCATAGATTGATTTTTTAAAAAAATTTCTTGCTTTAGCATCTTCGTGTCAGACTCTAAGTGCAACACCAGAGAGTGCTATACAAAGAACAGGTATGTTTTTCTAGATAACTGATGTATGGCTTCATGAAGTTGTGTGTGTGCATGTGTGTATAAGTAATTATAATTATAACTTGTATCTGTATGTATAATTATAATATATAGGATGTACCAAAAGTCAGACACCATAGGCTAGTCGCAATATGTTATATTTTATTTCATGAATGTATATTTATTTTCATAGAAAATGTTAGTGTTTGTAGAAATGCTCAATGGTCAGCCATCAAATTAGAAAGGGAATGCTTAGAACAAAAAGATAATCAATTTGAATATTTAAGGTAATTTATATAATCAATGTTGGTGAGTTTGTAATTTTGTACACTCTACATAATTAGGTAGGATGTACATTATGTAAATAGAGTAGAATAGAATAGAATAAAGAGTTGGAAGGGACCTTGGAAGCCTAGTCCAACCCCCTGCTTAGGCAGGAAACCCTATACCACTTCAGACAAATGGTTGTACAATCTCTTAGAAACTTCCAGTGTTGGAGCATTCACAACTTCTGGAGGCACTGATTAATTATTCTGACTGTCAGAAAATTTCTCCTTAGTTCTAGGTTGTTTCTCTCCTTGATTAGTTTCCACCCATTGCTTCTTGTCCTGCCCTCAGGTGCTTTGGAGAATAGCTTGACTCCCTCTTCTTTGTGGCAGCTCCTGAGATATTGGAACACTGCTATCATGTCTCCCCTAGTCCTTCTTTTCATTAACTGGACATACCCAATGTACTCCATTAGAAGAATTGTTTTTAAATTATAAGAATTGGGCCTTATGCCCTCTGAAACAACATTGCCCCTGAGGTTCATATGACATCCACACTTGACCTTATTTAAATATGCCTTCAAAACCTGATTGTTTCCCCAGGCTTTAGGTCAGAGTGGATGATGAATCCAGTTTCAGTTAGTATTTTATGTCCTTGCTGTTCCTTTTTACATTATGTACCTTTACATTTTCTATTATTTTTCTAAATTATACAGAGTTATAATGTGTTGGGGGGACGGTCTATATTCTTTACAAATAAATCTCTTGTACATTCAAAATTTATATTATATTGGATCTTACACTGAATTTTATACTGGACAGTTCCTTAGACAAGGGAATACATTTAAAATAATTTTGAATATAGTTTTTATTTTGACTTTACTTACAAGGTAAAATACTTTGATTATTGCAGATGGATGTGGTTTGGGGGTTTCTGCACAAAGTATTATCATTGTGCAAGACATTTGAAAGAGGCCAATTGCAAAGTGTGTTCCCTGAGCATTTAATGCCTCTTCTAAGCACAAAAGCAGCTGCATACTCTGGAGACCTCAGTGTCAGTTCTTTGAAGGCACTCTCTGACTATCTTTATATTTCCACATGTCCATGGACTATCCACTGCTTTAATATTTTTATGAGGAATATATCGTTAATGTAGTGCGCCCTTCTAAGCACCTTTCTCAAATGTGATGTACAGCCCGACAATTTATTTTAAAACAAACAGTAACCAAATATTAAAGAAAACTTGCCAAACACAGGCAAGAACATATTTTGTGTTTGTTATGGAAGTAAAAGAAGGTGGGAAAGAGTCTTGGTTTGTCTTCTGTGTTGCATCCTTAAGCAATTGTCTGACTGATAGTGAAGCTAGGTAGAGAAGATTTCTGGCTTCAGAGTTCAAGAATTAAATTGGAATTCTTAAATGTGTTGTGTGACAGTTTTTCAGATTAGTGAGGATAAGCCTATTAGAACCCACATGGATTTACTTACAATAGATACTTTTTAAAGGCATTTATCAATGGAATTGTATGATACATATACATCAGATTTTTTGAAATCAATTTCAGGGTTTATGCCTAAGGAAGTGGGCAAGTTGTTTGAATCAGTCCCATCAAGTGTGGGTCTTTTCCCATTTTAGCTAATAGTACCTCACAGGCATTTAATGCCTTATTAACTAAACTGTGTACCTGCTACCTTGAAGAGAATTGATGCAATGCTGTCTTCTAGACAGACTATCTGGACAAAAATTATATGAGAATTAATATACTTTTATTGTGCTTCAAATATCAGTTTGATACATTCTGAAGGAACATAGCTCAGAACATAGCTGATCCCGAGCTAGAAATATTTAACAAAATGATAACATTAGCATTGTGCACAGGCATTCTTGAGCAAAATTAGAGTATCACACACAAGCACAACTTAAGAATGTGGGTTGGGAATGGGATTTAATTCATAATAACTGTTAATTAGAGTAGGACAGACAGAAATGGGGAGGAACATTCTAATAGATATACAATAAAATACCTTACCAAATTTTGATTACAGGTTTACAATGTTACAGCTTAAATATAGTTAACTTATATGTAGTCAGATAGAGGAGGATTCTGAAATCTAGTGAATTAAGTATAGTTATTATAATTTGAAAAGATGTTTATTTTGGGATCAGAATCCCTATTATGCAGGACTATTCTCTTTTATACATATTTCTGAATATTATAAATTAACTAGTGTTGTGCCCATCACTTATTTTAAGTAGTAATCCCAGAAATTATTTTTATATTCATAAACACACATATATGTACTTCAAATTTAGATTGGATTTTTTTTTTTCAGACCCGGAAGCAAATCCTGCCATTATCACTGGCCTTTCGTAAGTAATTAGTTACAACAAGCAAAGAATAAATGTTTTTGGTGCAAGTTTATGTGAATATGTATCTGTTGTATATCATTAAAAGCAGGATGCTTTGTTTTAATTTTGGGCATATTTAGTCTTGATCCCCTCCCCCCGCCCCCATAATAGACAGGTAGTGCAAATTAAGATTTGGTTCTTACAAAGATTTGCACATGAAATGGATTTTGCATTCCAAAGATATCCTGTTTACTGGCATAGACCATAATTCATTCAGAAAGTGATAACACTTATCTAAGAACTGTTTATGAAAAAGCTTAATACGATTTGTCTTGCAATTAAATGTTGTAAACCAGATAATCTTTCTTTGAATTTAATGAAAAGGTTTTTTAGGGTAACTCCAATTTCTGTGCTTTTTGTTTTATTGATTTTTATTTAAAAGAGTTATATGGCTACCTATCTTATGTACCATAAACGGTAGATTTTATAACAAGAGTAGCATAAAAAAACCTAATAAAACCTCCATCAAAAACTCTGAACATTATAGAAACAAAACTCCTCCATACATGAGCGCTTAGACTTATTGGGCTCCAGTAAGTACTTGAAAAAAAAGCCAACTCTTTAAGGCCATCCTTTTACACATTATTTTTCTGTTTAGAAGGCAAGAAATATTTTCTGTCTCATTCTGCTGAAATGGTTGCCAGATCTAACTTTGTGTCCCAAATGCAAACTATGTGCTTTAGTACCTTGGAAGATTAGCCTGGGGTTTATAAAATATGTGGAGTAATGTCTGGTTATTACCTATTAACATTTCTAAAAACTTTTATTGTTGAAAAGTTAATGCTGATACTGTCTTGCTTATAAATATCACTTTTCTTTTGCCATGAATTGTTTTTAAACACACAATCGTTATCTCCTTTTTATCAGTAATGAATCAAAGGAGAACTGTGAAAAAACTAAAACTCCAAGTAGAAGAAATTCAAGGACAGAGGAGCCTGCAGTAGTACAGGAGACAATGGAGAATGGTCAGCGCAAGAGGTCATCAAGACCAGCATCAGCATCCAGCACTACAAAAGGTAGGGAAGAAAATCTTTTGAGCAAAGATAAAAATAAAAAAAGAAGCTAGATAACAAGTGCACTTGGTACATTTTATTTTATATGTGGTATTGAATTTCAGAAATGGGAACAAAGATGAATAAATATGATGTATCCAGTTTTAGCTTTCCTTTCTGTTGTTTAGACTCTTCTACAGAGTTAACTGCAGCACTAGCAGACAAAGCAAATGGCTCGAAAAAGTTGCATGTTCAAATTGTATTTTCAAACAATCCCTAAATAAACAAAAAGTGGCACACCCTTGAGTTGATACAGAGTTGTGCACAGCCTTTTTTCCTCACTTTTCATATAAGTTCCAAAAAAGAAAATATGAATATGGCAGTTGCAGAAATTTGGATACTCAATTGAGTCAGTACTCCTTATTTTTAGAGTAAAGATGAAATGAGCCCCTCAAAGGTGATTGACTTGTTAAGCTTACTGTTAGGTTGTTTGTTTTTAAATCAATGCTGATTCCTGTGGATTGCCTGGATAACTTTCTGCAGTTTTCTTGGCAAGATTTTGGAAGTGGTTTTCATTGACTTCTTCTTAGAACTGAGAGAGAGTGGCCCAAGATCACCCAGTTGGCTTTACAAGAAATACAAGAATACCCAATCTCCCAGTGTCTAGCCTCACGCCTTAATCACTACACCAAACTGGCTGTCACAGTTAGTTAGCTGAATATACAGTTCCTCAAAAAGAATATTGAAAATCCTGGAGGAAATCCGAAACACTCAATATGTACAAGGCAAGCTAATATTTTTCAACTGGAAGAGTTCTGAAATTCCAAAAATACAGGTACCTTAATCTGGCTGTATTAAATGTTTGGAAGACAGTTATTTTTGCCAAAGGAGGTGAGAGTCGTACTGGCAGAATGCCCAGACTTCTGCACCTGCCATATTGCCCTTTTAATTATTTTGAATCTAGTAAACAACTGTTCATAAATCCTAAGCATGTTCTTACTTTTTCAAAAAGATTGGTTTAACTTTGCACTGGTAGAGGTTGTTTTTGTTCATATAGGAAATCACTGAAATTCAACAGTTTTACTAGGGTGCCTACACTAAATCTTTGTTAGATATTAAAAGACTTAAAATAGTTTCTAATACACAAAAATGTATATCAGCAAAACTTGCTTTGCACAATGTCTGAATTAATTTTAATTTAGTTAAAGTTTCACTTTAGCTACCAATGGCATGGCATGAAAATGAACTAATTTTGGCCAATATAAGAAATGTGTTGTGCTGCATTTTATGTGAAGTTTTATGAAAGAGTGGTTCAATTCGCAGATATTCAGATGTTAATTCTGTGAGATGGACAGCTGTCTGCTGTTTCAGAAAATGAGATCACCAAAGGGGACGGTTCCCCTCCTCTCGCTGCACAAAATGAAATATGTGGATTTTTTTTTTAAAAAAAACATGATTTAAATGAATACATATTACAATTCCCATATGGAAAATAAAATATGACATTTGATATAAAATTACATTCAATAAGAGATACCCAAGAAAATGTTTTCAATTATCATTATACAATACATTTGCTTTTCCATTACTGTTATGCCCATCATGTTAAAGAAATATTCTTTTGAAGTATGAGATTCTTTTATTCAAAACTACATTTTTAGTAAGTTTAGGAGGAAATACAATACTGGTATAAACTATCTCATCTGAAAAATTGGTAATCCTGTTTTCTGTAACAGTATGCATGTAGTACTACTAGATCTATCTAAGCAGAGTAAGCTGCTGAATAAACACACATAGGGTTGGGATGTTCAGATTATGTTGATAATTTGTCCATATATAATTGTTTGCTCCTGCTTCTTTTTTTAATACTATGATGGACAACATTGTTTTTGAATTTTTAAGATTCTAGCATAGACTTGTATTCAGTAAATTAAAGAAATTATCTAAAGAACATGGTGGACTCTTTACCCTAAACAGAAAATAATTCCCTGTATCTATTTTATTTAAATGTTCATACTTAATTGATTTGTGAATATTTTTTTCAAACTAATTTCTTCTCTCTAGAAACAAATGCTGGTACTATGCAGTCAAAAAGAAGAAAATCCAAATGAATTACTGAATGGATATGCAAGCTGTATAAATGTGTGAATTTTACTTAGCAATTCAGAATTCTGATCTCTTGCTAAATATTAAAAAAATTACAGTTCTGTACAGAAATTAATTTTATTATTATATGTTTTCAATAAATGCAAACTCTTTTCCTCTAAAGGTGTAATAATGGGAAGATATCAGTCTATTTGTTAAATTTTTTGGTTTTGTAAAGTCTTGCTTAGTACATCAGATCTAGCGTGTTGTAAAAAAATCTCATAATTGTAAATTTATTTTTGTGTTTTCACTTTTCATAGGACAAATAGAGTACAGGGTTGTCATTTTTAGACATTAAAATATTGTACTGTGCTGTTTGTCAAGTACTGTATGTGAATAGCAATTGCAAGGGTTGTATCTGACCCAGTCTTGGAAATGTAAATAGTTTTATTATATAGTAGGTTTGATGTATTTGTTGTAGAAAAGGACCAGTGAAACAAAATGAAATCAGAGGATTTGTAAAATGTGGATTATCCTAGTGCTTTAAATAAATGTCGTTGACTTATACTTCATTTTAGAGATAAATTATTTTGCCTCTACATCCTTCTGCCTGGAAAGAAGGTTATTGAGTAGTTTCAGAACAGCATGGAACATTTCATTTCTTTCAGCTTCTGATCTACAGTTGCTACTACTATAACATTGAAGAAAACCTGTACAGAGCACTAAAAATTATCCTCATCTGTCCCATATGCTTTGCAAGGTGAAATACATCATCAAATAGTTTTTTTCAGAAGAGGAAGCCTTGGTTCCCACAGTTAGTCCTTCCTCTATTTATATAAAAAAACTTCTTTATCTCTGTATGAAGAACAACAGATATTTACAGCCAGGAAGCTATGCAATATGGCCAATGCATAGCAGCAATGCGGGACACCGCACTTAAAAGAAAGTTGGTCTGCTCTTGTTAAACTCAAAAATTTCGGCTATCTTTACAATTACACCACAGCATACCACAAAATAGTTTGAAGCAGTTGTGTCCTTTTTACTGTCATCAAATTGCAGAAGCAAAAGTAAGGCCTTCTAAACATTGGACAACCTCTTTCTGTTGCCATTGGCAATATTTGTAATGGAACCAACTGATCCCATGGATTAGAAGGCTGGTGGTCTCAAAGGACCTCTGGATCTTACCCACCTACGGTGATCCAACCTTCTGCTTTGGAACATTGGACAGATAATTCTCACTAGCGTTATCTGTATTCTAGGGAGCAATTTACTTGGCTACATACGCCTAACCCTTCTTTATGAAAACGTTCTCCCAACTGCTGATGTATCGATAATAAGTACTATTCTTGCATAGTGATAAGTTTACAGTGACAATCTAAAATGAAGTTTGTGAAGACACACAAATTGATACAATATGAGGAAATACTGTGCATTTTTGTGCTTCTTTATTCTGCCTTGGTCAGACCATCTACAACAGTGATGGTAAACCATTTGGGCTTGACATGTCAAAACTTCAGAAAATGATTAACTTGATTCTGCTGATGTGTCATTCCCTCCTCCTCCCCCCCCCCCCCCCCCCCCCACACACACACACAAAAGGAACTATTCTATATCTCTCCTTCCTCCCATCTAGGACATGCTGAAGAACAGCATTCAGCAGCGGCAGTGCTGAGGTTGGGCCTAAAGTTGAGGCCCAGGCCTTGACTTCAGCCCTAGCACCATTTCTGCCACACAAAAAGGTCACACTGCTCCCCCAAGGAGACTAAGTCTTGTGGAATGATGTGATTGTTTGCACGGTCCAGCACTCTCCAAGTTCTGCCATATGCACATTTACTTTCAGGTCCTATTCTTTTTCTCTTGACAGGTCCCTGTGGCTTATCCAGGGCTGTTTTGGGTCACATAAGGTCTTCATTCTTGAAGCAGATTCATAGAAGGCTCTTCACAGCCTCTGCAGCCTCCAAAAACCACATGAAAGCATGTCTCTTTCTGTGAAAATTTTCAAAGGGTCCTAAGCAGTGGTGGAATTCAATTTTTTTTTACTACTGGTTCTGTGGGCATGGTAGGGGAAGGATACTGTAGAATCTCCAGTCAGAGGTGGTATTTGCCAGTTCTCCAAGCTATTCAAAATTTTCGCTACCGGTTCTCCAGAACTGGTCAGAATCTGCTGAATACCATCTCTGGTCCTAAGGCTACACAAGAGCACATCCCATTCTCACACAGCCTCCACAGCATCTGAAAATTATGAGCATGGAGCATGCTTTCGAGAATTGAAGAAGATGGTATGGTGAATGCCAGTGTATCACCCAAAATTTTGTGGCATACCATCTTTGACATATATCATAGATTTGCCATCGTTGATTGCAAATGTGTCCATTTCTGGGCATTATATTTAAAGAAATAAATTGATAAATTGGATTATGTCCAGAAAAGAGGAGATATAAAGAGACATGAAGGGAAATAAATATGAATATTGGCTAGAGATGGTATGTTTAGCCTGGAGAAGAGGACGTATCAGGAGATACATTATTTGTTTTCAGTTACAGTAGGGCAAAAAAGTAGTTAGTCAGCCACCAATTGTGCAAGTTCTTCCACTTAAAAAGATGACAGAGGCCTGTAATTGTCATCATAGGTATACCTCACCTATGAGAGACAAAATGTGAAAACAAATTCAGACAATCACATTGTCTGATTTGGAAAGAATTTATTTGCAAATTATGGTGGAAAATAAGTATTTGGTCACTTACAAACAAGCAAGATTGCTGGCTCTCACAGACCTGTAACTTCTTCTTTAAGAGGCTCCTCTGTCCTCCACTCATTACCTGTATTAATGGCACCTGATTGAACTTGTTATCAGTATAAAAGACACCTGTCCACAACCTCAAACAGTCACACTCCAAACTCCACTATGGTGAAGACCAAAGAGCTGTCGAAGGACACCAGGAACAAAATTGTAGACCTGCACCAGGCTGGGAAGACTGAATCTGCAATAGGCAAGCAGCTTGGTGTAAAGAAATCAACTGTGGGAGCAATAATTAGAAAATGGAAGACATACAAGACCACTGATAATCTCCCTCGATCTGGGGCTCCACGCAAGATCTTACCCCGTGGGGTCAAAATGATCACAAGAACGGTGAGCAAAAATCCCAGAACTACACGGGGGGACCTAGTGAATGACCTGCAGAGAGCTGGGACCAACGTAACAAAGGCTACCATCAGTAACACACTACGCCGCCAGGGACTTAGATCCTGCAGTGCCAGACGTGTCCCCCTGCTTAAACCAGTACATGTCCAGGCCTGTCTGAAGTTTGCTAGAGAGTATTTGGATGGTCTAGAAGAGGATTGGGAGAATGTCCTATGGTCAGATGAAACCAAAGTAGAACTGTTTGGTAGAAACACAGCTCATCGTGTTTGAAGGAGAGAGAATGCTGAGTTGCAACCAAAGAACACCATACCTATTGTGAAGCCTGGGGGTGGTAACATCATGCTTTGGGGCTGTTTCTCTGCAAAGGGAACAGGACGACTGATCCGTGTACAGGAAAGAATGAATGGGGCCATATATCGTGAGATTTTGAGTGCAAACCTCCATCAGCAAGGGCATTGAAGATGAAACATGGTCTTTCAGCATGACAATGATCCCAAACACACCGCCCGGCCAACGAAGGAGTGGCTTCGTAAGAAGCATTTCAAGGTCCTGGAGTGGCCTAGCCAGTCTCCAGATCTCAATCCCACTTTTGGAGGGAGTTGAAAGTCCATGTTGCCCAGCGACAGCCCCAAAACATCACTGCTCTGGAGGAGATCTGCATGGAGGAATGGGCCAACATACCAGCAACAGTGTATGACAATCTTGTGAAGACTTACAGAAAATGTTTGATCTCTGTCATTGCCAACAAAGGATATATAACAAAGTATTGAGATGAACTTTTGATATTGATCAAATACTTATTTTCCACCATAATTTGCAAATAAATTCTTTCCAAATCAGACAATGTGATTGTCTGGATTTGTTTTCACATTTTGTCTCTCATAGGTAAGGTATACCTATGATGACAATTACAGGCCTCTCATCTTTTTAAGTGGGAAACTTGCACAATTGGTGGCTGACTAAATACTTTTTTGCCCCACTGTATATTAGGAAAGTTATAGTGCAGAAGACAGGACCTAATGGTTCAGAGTTTTTCCAGCCAAGCAACTATGGGATTAAATTACATGGAAGTAGAAACTGGGTTGATTTTAATACCAATAGTAAAATATGTTCAACAAAGAAATAAACTGTTTGGGAAGATGGTGTTTAAACAAAAGCTAGATGATCATATATCAGAAATGCTGTTATTCCTGCACTGTGGTTTAGAAGTTAATAGTTAACTGCATGCAGAAATGATTTATTGTGCTGCTCAAATGTAATTACCTAGATCTACTAAGCATTAAGGCAAAATGTTTTGAATTTGAAATATTTTGAATTTGGAGCACTTAACAGTAAGCTCTGAATAAATCTGGGAGCTTGTAATGGGATTATAAGAGTCTTTCATTTTATCTACACATTAAACTTGCGAGGTAGATTGGACTAAGAGTGGCAAGTTCAGATTCATTCATTCCTCCCAAGTACTGGGTTAGGATGCTGTGTGAACCCATTTCAATGCATCGGATGTGAGTTATGCTGTAACATGCTTTTTCTTTTGATATTTTGAATTATGTTAGCCATATCAAGTCACTTGGTGACTGGGCAACCATATAAATTGAAGTATTTGACTTCTATGATATTCATTCTAAATCATTCCACCTTTCACTTATATGCAGAATCTTCCTTTAAAATTCTGGAGGGTCAAACAGGGTGATTTGTTTGTCTGCAAACACAATGTTCTTCGTGAACCACAGCTTCTGCTTTCTGCCTTGGATACTCTTCCATGAATCCCATGTTATCAAAGTGCATTTTTGATACAGCCAAGATGAAAGAAACCACCAGATCTACTTGGATCTTCTGACTGAGATCAAGTGTAAATAGACTGCAGGTTCCTGGAGATCGTTTTGGTTTCTTTGTGATTTTCTACAATGTTCTTCAATGAATTTTGATAGGCTAGCAATTTTAGAAAATATGTTATTGTCCCATATTTTTCCATTTCAAGACATTGTCTCTGAGCTTCAGATATTTAGAAATCATTTTGTAGGCCTTTTCCAGGCTGGTTAAGCATCAATTACTTCTAAAAAATGGTTTTCATCAAGATACAATGGGCTTCTAGAATCTGTACAATGAGAAACTCATTGTAATGGGGTGGAGAGGGATTTGGGAGTCTTCTATAGGGTAGGCAGGCCCAAATCACCCAGATTATTTTAATAAAGTATTCATACAATTGACCCTTATTGGTCCTATAAATGAATTGATTAGGGAAGCAATTTTTCACACATTGCATGTTAGAACACTTTGTTTGTGAAATAAAGGAAAAAAACACCAAGATTTGGTGTAATCTCCTCAGACTTTCTTTCAGGGGTGGGATTTTATCGGTTCTGTCCGGCTCTGTAGAACCGGTAGTTCTGAAGAGCCGCCCGCTTGCCTGGGCTCTTACCTGACCTTTATCTCCTGCTTTTTCAACCTCAGCTGCCATGCAAAACAGTTGCGGTTGAAAAAGCAGGAAAGTGCTTTTTCAGATGCTGCTTCCCTGCACGCAGTGCTGCTCAGCTGTCCAGGCAGCAAGCTGATGAAGATTTACACGCACGTGCAGCTTGCAGGGAAGCACATTGTAAATCACCGAACTGGTAGTTAACTGTGTTGGATCCCACCCCTGCTTTCTTTGTAAATAGGAGCCACATGAAGCTCTGATAACCTACAGTGGCAAAGATGTGCAAAATTTATAAAATTCAAAAAGATGAAGATTTTTTCATAAAAGTGTCTATGTCTACACCTAAATATTTTACTGTTTCTAAATTCATGTTTCTTTAAGAGATGAAGATTAATAACAGACAGAGACATTTAGAAAATTTTCCATCCAAATCAAACATTTTTGAAACATGTATTTTTAAGATAACAACAGTTTTGTCCCTGAGTCCATGCTATAAATTTTCTAGATACAAAGGAAAGCGACAAAAAAGCTAGAACTCAGCCAGTCTTTCAAGTCTATTACAACAGTCTCCTACTGATTCAAAATCATTGCATAGCTAACCACAGCTTTAAATGTTGAATATTAATAATGTTCTTACACATGCACAATGTTTTTTTTTCTTTTTAAGCACCCTTCTGTTGACTTAACTGTACAGACTCAACACACAGACTCATATAGTTGTGACTTTCAGTATTATTGCAATAAAATCACATTTTAAGGCCAATTTTTGAATTGCAGCCATAGTGAAATGAAGCAGGCATTTTACAAATGTATTAAATGATAGTTTCACAAGAATTGAAAGTCTTTTATTAAGTGTTTGGAAGTTGCTCTGCAATTGTGAATATTTGTGTTTATACATTAACTGGTGCAGATTCCTTTTTAGGGTTTTCAGAAACCAAATATGAGATGTAAATATGGTGTTTACTATCTCCATTTTACATATAGAAAATCAGGATGTGGGGTCTCATTCTAGCCTTCAATGAAAAACATAGCTGGAATTTCTCTTTTATAGATGCAGCTACAAAAGAATAAAAATCATGCCCGGGTGGTTTTTTTTTGGGGGGGGGAGGTCTACATATGTTCAAAGAGGTTAAAATTCTAAGTATATTCTTGCATGTTGGGAAGCTTTGCTGCTTAGCCTTCAATTGGTGTTGGAACTAATTCTAGATGAGAAGGAGAAAGCATTTCTTTATTTTGATCTATGTTGCTGCAAAATATTTTTGAAGTAGAGAGGGGTAAAATTGTTATGTAAATAATTTGGATTTCTGGGAAGTTTAGGTCCATGATTATATATTTATTTTTTCTATATTACAGAGATCTAAAAATCGTTTTGCTGACCAAATCAATAGTTCTGTTTCTTACTATAATGCAGTAAACAAAGCAAGTTGTCTCCAGCAATAGCCAGGCAGAACTATTGGGGACATTGTAGGTAGGGCATGATGTAATAGCCCCGCAATTTGTTTTGAGCACCTCTGACCATCAGAGGCATAAGACAGAACTTTGTAGTTGTAAACATATTTAAGGCATCTCATGTTTCTTGAATCTGGTAATTTCTTACCACATAGCTGGCATGTTGATTTTCCAGTTGTCTTTATTGCATTCAATTCAATAGGAATATGATTGCAGTGTTGTAAGATAAATGGTATCACTGGTGAAGTCCAAGGTATTCCCTCTCTCTCTCTCTCTCTCTTTCTCTCTCTCTCTCACACACACACACACGTCTTCAAGTCAGAAATATTTGTCCACTTGCACAGACGCATCTATAAATATATAAACTTGTCAACTTTCCATTCAGTCTCTCTCAGCTTAAAGAAGCAAGACAATGACAAGATTTCAGAAATGGTTTGCCATTACTTGTTTCCTAGGGCTGAACGAGAGCGACTGGCCCATTAGCAAGAAGTTGCCAACATGTTTTATTAATTACCTCACACAAATATTCTGGGAGAAAATTCAGGCAGCATTTATCAAATTTTGGCTGATTTTTTTAAAAAAAGCATGTTTAGGCCAGGCTAGTGCTTGAGCAGTTACTACGGTAGCATATCCAATGGCTATAAGCTTGACTGGGAAAATGTTAGACGCAAACCATTGACAAGAAAACAACATAGTTGTATCTTCTTAACATTCTAGTAAAACTCAAGGGTGTCATTTGTAATTTAAAACCGCATACCCAACTTAGTACCAGCTAATTATATATGTTTCCTATGGAAGGACAACATTCAGGAAAAGTTGCTGGTGCACAATTAGGGCTATAGTCAAACATAATGCATACTGTAGTGAATTTTAAAATAGGAATCAACCGCCTGGAACGTTGGAGTTATTTTTGGGTTTCACAAGTGAATCCAATTATTAGGTGTCTAATGTTAGATCTCCTCTAATATCTGTAACAGTAACTATTATATCAATGAAACTGATTATAATTTTTTCTGAAGCATTTACATTTTCTAAGCATTAAGTAGAAGGAAGAGGGCCAGGAAGCAAAAAAATAATAATTCAAATAATTCATCTCTGTTGATTCTGTAGAAATTGAACTTCATTTTTAAATATCTCATCAAAATTTGATATTAAGGTTATACCTTGGCTAACAATGGCAACTGGGACTGGAATTGCTAAGTGATGCAGTCATAAAGCACAATATAATCATGTGACCATACTACTTAGCAACAGCAGTTCTGGCAGTCCTGGTTCCTGTCGTTTGTAAGGACTGTACCAGTCATTAAGCAAGGACCTCACATGACCACAACTTACCAGTTCTTGGCACCTTCCCCATTGATTCTGGGAAGCCACTCATTCATCACTACCACAAATTTCAGGAGTTGCTGAACAAATGGATGCAAGCTAAGGGCTATCCTTACAGACTCACCAAAATGTGTACTCAAACCCCTAAATTGTCTCAGAAAATTATATATTCAAATATCTCAGTAGTAATTCACATTCCCTAGCTTTCAGCTGATAAATCCTTCATGAAAATTTAGGCATCTAGAAAAAGTATGTTTGAGTTACACTGATAAGTCATCTTGATTTGCTAAGTTCCAAGAAGCTGCTGTTACAAAGTCATTTAATCAAAGAGGATAAAAGTTGCAAGCACAACATTAAAAGAAGTTAGAATAACTTAGTTTATTTGTATGTGAAGGGAACTGGCATATTCTTTGATTACTATAATGTTGGTACATCTGAGTCAGCCACATCATATTTGCCACCTGCTTTCTCAATAAGTCTTAAAGAGAAGCAGAAGATGCAATTTGGAAATAGAGTCTATTTTAACTATTTGAAATAAAGTCTATTTCAACCCTATTTCAACTCCAAATTAAATAAATGCTCTAAAACCAATATCAAATTAAGTGTATTTGTCACTCACATCATCTGTACTTCATGAGTCAGAAGTCATATAGCTTCCTGGAAAAGCATGATCATTAGCACATATTGATATTACAAATATTATATTATATTCTGAAACAACCAAGATGTTGACAGGGTTGGTATTCTTGGCTGCTATCCTAGAGCTCAGAAGTTGGTGCCAAGGAAAAGATAAGGACTCCCAGTGATGAACTTTTTAGCTTCTGGTCTGCTGCTATTAAGATTCCTTGCCAGCTCTCCATAGCAATAACTGGCGAGCATCAACAACTGTTCAAAGCAGAAAGGCCAATCCATTGGAAGTAGGGGATGAATTTGCCATCAATTTCATGACAGTAAGGATAAAGTAATTAATACCAGCTAATTCCTTTATAATCAAAACGAACCATTTAGAAACTATGTTCAAGTATCATTATGGATGGGAAAAGAACAAATAGGTGAGAATGACAGAATTGGGGAAAGAAGCAAATATTTTAATATCACTTGGATCTCTATTCATTTTGCAAACTTCTTTTCATCGTTTTGCCCTTTTTTAACATTTGAATGAATTGTTTTAATTTTGTTTTATTTAGATTCAGAATCTTTATTACTGTCAGGATAGTGTTCATCAAGAACATAACTGAATGGGCACTATTAGAAACGTACCAAGATAATTGAGGTCTGCCTCTACTTTAGATATAAAACATTCTGTTCAGTCATCCATTGTAAGTTTTAGATATATAGACCAGGATCCATAGAACTACACAGCTAATTCTTTTACCACAAGGATTTTGTTTTTGGATCATAATTCCATTTTTCCAATGGCATATGACAAATTACTTTGTAGTTAAAGATTCTTCAAAAGATAATTATGAGGATTTGTCATTCAAAATAAAAATGTATAAAACTCATGATACCTATGTTCTTAAATACATGTAAATTACTCCCTAGATTTAAATATAGAGATATCAGAGGAGTAAATAGAAATAATCATATATTTATCACATGTCTTCTTGTTCAGTTATATTGATACGAAACTTGCACTTTATGGGGGGTAATATTATCCTCATGTATCCATTTGGGTGGGTTTTTTTTCCAGATATGGTCAGTAAGTGTGGCAAAACCATGGATTACTTCTGCAGTGCAAATAAATGTTCCCTTTTTACCAAAGTCAAAAGAGGGCTTCTAAGATTTTATTTTTAAAAAATCAAGTTTTAAATTGTCCTGAGGTAAAAGTTCCCTAAAATCAACACAGGAAATGAATTTAAATATGGTATCTCCATCATAGTGGAAAAGTATTTTTAAGAATAAATGTAGCTGAAAAATAGGACGTGAATATTCTCATTTTCCTAATTAGAAGGAAGAAAAATATAATAAACAAGAAATTGAAAAAAATTATCCTACCTCTGTTGTGGCTTTTAAAAAGTGTTCATTTTTAATGGAGCAACCCTTTTCCAATAAAACCTCAAATAAATTAATTCATTCAGAAATAATGTTGATTTAAAGAGATAATCCTGATGCTACAGAAAGGGAATAATACCATTCAGTGTTGAAATGGACTTGGAAATCCAAACTTTCAAAATTTGCATGCACATTATTTTTTAAAGCAAGGTGGACAAGGGGTGCCTGTGTATCCTCGTATGCCTGGAAACATTATCTTTCCTACCTTCAGATTCTTTCCCCCATTTTGTAAAAGATCTTTTGAATGTAAATAACTAACCTAGGAAGCTAAGAGCACAAAGTAAAGATCCAGCCACTAACATCAACTTATTTCATCAGAAATCCTGAGTCCCATTCTTAGAAAACTGGGTGTAGTCACAGCAAAAGCCTCCCTGACCTTCTCAAGGAAAAAAAAAAGTAGCGGGAAGGATCCTGCGTTGCTAGGGAGAATAACAAAGCAACTTTGCCAAATTGACATCTGGTAAATGGATGTTTTGTGATCAGCCACACTACTGTGGAAATCCTTTTGTAAGAACTCCAGTGACAAGCCCAAATAGGTTTCTTATCCCTACTGCAAAGGGTACTTTTGTACTGAAGAACCCATACATTTCTCTTTGGCATTCACTTATTTAACAGTTCAAAATCCTTTCTCCTTTGATATGTAATGTAAATCTACATGTTCATTAATTCACTTCCATTTTCTGTTTAGTATAGGCTTGCCTATCTATGGTCTCTTTCAAATATGTTGGACTACAGCTTCCATCACCCAGTATGGATATTGTGAACATATAATTTCAACACAACTAAATGGCATGAGATTAAAGGAAGAACACTTTAGAAATACTCCATATGAAGGCTATGTGTATTTCTGTTACAAGAAATGTCCATGATCAGCCTCATGGAAACATATTTTAAAAAGCTGCACACTTATAAATGTTTATGTTTGCATTTTTTTAAAAAATTGATTTATGCACACACCAGGCTCTTCACTCGATTTTAATTTAGATATTTTTAATTAAAAAAAAGAAGCTGGGATGCTGCAAAACATACGTATCAGCCTCTAATAAGAATGTCCCTAGGCCTTATGGGCATCCTTTAAAAGTCCTCAGGAAATAAGGATTGCTGGGTAGCTACAACAATACTAACTCCACCTGCTTAGAGAGGAAGGCTGGGTAATGGGGAGCAATGGCTGCGGTTAGCTTTCCAATAAAGGGTATTTGGGGACCTATTTGGATTTATCATGGACCTCATTCCCAGATGCTCCATTTTCTAAAAGTGCCCAAAAGCTTCCAAATGTACCTCTGAGCCATCAAAGGTTGTCTATCTTTTTCTAAACACTTGATCATTAAATTATAGAGCCATTAATAGCATTGTAAGAAACTCTTTGAGTTACTAGTTGATAATAATGCAACCAATTAGATGGAGGAAAGGTAGTCATGCCACTTTGCCCTTTTCATAATCACACTTCCTCTGTAGTATTTGTAAACTGTTAATGTTAATTGCATCTACTCAAAAATGGGCTCTCAAAGTTGTAGCTTTGCATCACGTGACATCCTGCACAGAGAATTCAGGTTCTATCTATATTCCATATGAAGTCAATGGCAAAATTCCCAGAAATATTCATTGTATTGCCATGCAGTCTCAAGGCAATTAAGGATAATTCATGAGCAGCCATTACATCAACTCAGCAAAAGAAACAAATATACAAATTATTTATTTTTCACGGAAGGAAGTATGTTAAAATACATGTCATTAATCTTTAACTTGGGATCCGTTAAGCTTCTTTCTTGTTTTTTTTTGTGTTCCATTTTGCACAGGAACCTGGTATCTCCATTTGACATCATAATCTATTAGGTTTTTGTTTGTTTTTGTCATGAGCATGATGTCAAAAAGAAAGGCACTGATGTCACAGGCTCTCTAGTGCAATAACAAGGGATGAAAAGAAATGACAGGGCACCATGTTCCTCCTGTAACTTATTTAAATTAAAATAAAGGTGATATATTCACTGGAAGCACCAAATTAGTCTAACGCTGGCAACTGCTACAATAGCCAGTGTGTGAATTCATGCTACCTAAGGACCAAGAAACACACTCACACAAGAAACATGGTTTCTCTTAACAACCAAGATACATATATGTTTTTCCAACACTTAAAAAAACCCATATATTGGAGATTCAAAGTTGACTTGCTGTCTTGTTTCTTAATGCTAGCAAGGCATGTTGTGTTTCATTCACTATGAGATCCAAATCAAAATCTGGAAATAGGATGTAGAGAAGGAGATGGGACATTAAATGCAAAAAAGAAGTCATTGATCAGAAAACATACTTTTTGCTAAAAAACAGGGGAAGGGGGAGAGATAAAGCTCAAGAAAAGCCCACAAAAGATCTACCATTTAATGTTGCAAGTTCATGAGAATGTAGGAAGTTCTCACAGGGGAGGGATGATTAATTTCAGAAAATGAGTGAAGACAACCCTCTTGGATGGAAAAAAGCATTGTGAAGAGCTAGTGAAGCTAAAAGTTAAAAGGATAATGCCCCACAGTGTAGACTTCCTGAAGTAGCTTAGTAGTTGTACTGGCGCTGGCATGGTTGGTAGACAAAGCGGCCTTGGGGTTTGGCCCATTGTGGGCGGCACTCTCTGGCACGGTTCTGCCTCTTCATGGCTTTCTGACTCAACTTGTGCTTCTCTGCCAACTGCTTTGCCCTCTGAATCCGACGCACTTGATTGACCTTCTCCAAGATGGCAGCCTTGGTAGCAAGAGAAGTGGAGTGGTGTGGGGGACGGCGCTGTAAACAGTTTTCAGGTATTTCGCTGCAGAAAAAAAAGGCATACAGGGTTAGCTGGACTCAGCACTTTTGATATGGCAAACACCTACTTCAAAGGACAAAGGGCATATCATTTTCTCTAAATAGCAAAAGAGTGAGTCATAAAAAATTAATGTAAGCCACTCATCCATAAATGTGATAAGGAACACAAGTTACAACTCCCACAATCTACAACAAAATGCACAATAGCTATATGTATGGACAATTCATGAAATGTCCCTTCCTCCTGCTTTTTTCAGGGATAAAATTATGTAATTATAGATCTGTCCAGGCAGACAGTTCAGCTGTGCAATGAAAGCCAAAGGAGAGCGATTGGGGATTGCCTTGTGCATCCAGGCAGCAGGGGGCATGTTTGAGCATGTATCTGCTGCAATGTCCATTCACTGTCCTCCATAGGTGGCAGAATTCCTGGGTTACATGATTCCAGCAAGTAGGAATCATGATATAAACAACATTGATAAGAACTTCTTGCCTGTCTATATGCTTCTATTCACAGAGAGGAATCAAACACCCAAATAGGAATACTGTCATACTTGCAGGCATATCTGAAGCTCAGAAGCATGAATGGTACTCTATGAAAGTTGAGAATATCTGAATACATATTTATTTTGCTAAATCAAGGAATCCATTTGGTGGAAAAAACATTTAATTGGGAGAGTGATATTCCAGCCAGCCTAATAAAATAGGAAGTGATAGTCAAATCAGAACTTAGCAGCATTTGCAAAAATGAAATTCCTTAAGCATTCTTTTTAAAACAAATAATACAACCCTGTTCACATGTACTTTGAAATAAGTCCCACCAATTTCACAGAGCCTTCAAAAAGGGGGGAGGGGTAGAAGTATTTCCAAGTTGTTTCAATTCTTCCCTAACTATTTAGCTCCTCTCATTCACTTATCTGGGTAAAATTTTATATAAGGTTAAATGTATACATACAATATTCTGCTTGCAATGCTGGGAGATCTCAACACCCTGAGAACCCACCAGCTTAGGAAATATTGGGCTACAGTATATTTTTTCCTAGCTGTGAAATTTGTGAAGAGGAACACGAGAAGCTCTTAGTAAATGTCTGGAACTGAACTTACTTCTCCTGGATGTTCTCCTCAGGATCCTCTCTTTCCACAATGATGCTGCTGCTGGTGGTGACATATACAGACATGCTGGGATGCTCAATCAAGAGGTCCTCCATGGGGCTGCTCTCCATACTGACAGCATCAGGACCTTCTGCAGTAAAACAGGGGGGAGGGGTAACAAACCAACTCTCATCCATCAAGCAGGGGTCAGGCTGAGAGGGCATGGACCTGCTGACACAGTCACTGAGGGAGTGGGGTGAAGACGTGGTAGGTGGAAGGGACCCATGGCGGCAACGGGAAGCGCAAACAGAATCCTTCTCACCTACCCACTGCTCAGTGCCAAGACTTGAAGCCAAACTATCTAATAAGAGATGGCAGCAATCACCGGCCACACAAAATGGGAATAGCCAGAACAGCACCACAATGACACAAACAAAATTCAAAGGAAACATCATAGTGCAAAGCCATTCAACAAGAATGCATGGCAGTGCAGGGTGCGTACAGGAAGGAAAACAGTGCACACATTCAATATATTCAAAGGATGGGAAGGAAGAGGAGGGGAAGGGAGAAGGAAGGAAGGGAAGGAAGGAGAAGAGAAAGGAGGGACGTTATTAGTGAAAAAGATACCCCAATGGCATTGGTGTGACTCATTCTGAAGTCTTTCCTGATGGCTTAGGACTGACCCAAGATGTTTTACTATCCTGTGATGCCAATACTCTGCATCACTTAAGATTGCAACTGTGTGTCACTTGTGGCTTGCTTTCTGACATTCTTTGCCACATTGTCAGGTGATCCAGTTGGTATAAATCTCTGTGTGTGCTATTTTATTTGTGGACATAAAATAGGTCTACTTCAGTTGCCTGTGTAAATATTCTAATAATGATCATGCTGCACAAAGGAGGGAGTAGATTATGCTACTGGGTTATTAAATAATCAAACAGACACAACAGTGAAAAGAATATCTGCAAATAAAAAGAATGTCTAAATTTCTCCTAAAGAATAAAAATCAATTGCTGATGAACTGTAGATACTCATGTCTTTAAATGTGTACTGTTCTAAATTCAAGGAGATTACAGCAAGACATTATTTTTGAAAAAAGAAACAAAAAATGATTCCATAAGGAAATTTGGGAACAGGGGGGATGGTTTAAATTAGATAGGTGGCATCTCCAGCAGACAAGGATTCCCCCCTCCTTCCTCAATAAAACATATCTTCTATCTTATTCTACTACAATTGACCCAATCACCAGACACTGGAAGAGAGATTTTTTTAAAAATTAAAGCAACAATCCTATACATTTTTAAAGAGACCTATCAGCTTCAGCAGCATAATTTTAACAAATATTGCATCAAAATTTATCATATAATTGTCACTTGTTTGCAACTCCAAGAAGCAATTCTGTCTTTTCTCAGGCTCACGACATAGCCTCATTGGCTTTATTTAACTCTTCCAATTTCAGGGAGGGAAATGGGATTGTTTCAAAGAGTTGCATCAGGTGCTGTGTTTGTATGCCACATGCAGGGGTGGGCGGCTGAGGGCTCGCAAGGGTTCGGGACAGCCTCTAGCTAAGATTTTGTGCAGTTTAGAGAACCCCCAAATCCTATCCCTGGCTGGCCCACCCACCCCACCCCACCCCTCCCAGTAGTCCCCACGTGGCTTGTTTTGGATGCAGGTAAGTTCAGGGCACCCATGGGGGCTCGGGGAGGGTAAGAAACGGGCCTCCCGGAAGTTTGTGAAGGCTAGAAATGGGCCTGTTTTCAACTTCCACAAAGCCTCTGGAGCCTGGGGAGGCCTTTTTCACCCTCCCGGAGGCTCAAAGAAAGTCTCCAGAGCCCGGGGAGGGCAAATCCCCCCCCCTGCTATGGTGCAGAAGGCTGACTAGGCCATGCCACCATGGCCATGCCCACCCAGCAACCGGGCAAAGAACCTCTTGCTAAAATTTTTGAAGCCCAACCCTGGCCACATGCTTCAAAACATCTCTTTGGAAATAAATGTAAAGTATTCCACATTCCTTATTAAGCATGTAAACCTCAAATGCTAAAATGTCTATCAAGCCAGATGATCACCAAGTTTGCATTGCAATGACCTGATTCTCTCCCAGCTCTTGCATAATATCATTTGAGGTCTTTGTACAAGGACAAAAATGGCCTGGCTATTCTAGACATCATCCTTCCCGCATATGAACTCATATCGAAAGCTGGGGTGGTGGCACCCTAATTATGCAGCCAGCCAATTTTTCTTCCGGTTGTATGTTACAGCAGAGAGCCTTTACATGGGAGATAAGGGTGGTGGTGGAGACAATGGCCTATTTTAGCACAGAGACTGGGAAGGAAGATGAAACCTGTTTGTCACAGGCAGTTTATATAAGCGAAGAAAACCAAGCTGAACGGTATTTTTTTATAGCCACCATAAAACTGAGAAATAGTAGTGAGGTTTATTGATAAGGTTGCTTCTGAAAATCTACAGTACTAGAGAGCTCCCAATTCAGGCAGCAGGAGCGGAATTAGCCAAGAGTTCCCACAAAGAGGAAAGCAGGTCACATCTAATCCTCCAGATTGTCTATTGTCGCAAACTGCAAAACAGACCTTTTGCTATTTGAATGGTGCCACAGCTGAGCTGGAAGAAAATGTGTTTGGCTGTTAAGGAGGGTGATGTCATGGGAACATGGCAGCATGTTGCTATGTCAGAATTGATGTAAACATCACTTGTGAAGAGCCCTCAGGAGTAGATTTTCAGGACACAAAGGCAGCTGTGGTTGACAGAGATTTGGGAGTGTGTCCCGCACTACATTTCTGCACAAAGCCAATGCACATAGTATTCATTCTTTATTGTGTTTGCCTTTACGTTGCCAGTTTCTTCTCTGTTGCAGTCATTCCCAATGTGATATTCCGGACATCTCAGCCACCTAACTTAGAATACTAGTGTTGCAATGCCTTCTTCCTTGATTTATTGGTTTCAAATGTAAGGTATGGAAATATCTTTCCTGACTCAGATCATTGCAGAAAATAGAATATTTTAAAAGCCTTATTTTCACAGTGCTTCTATTAGAACCAAATTGGACATTGGTATGGCTATCATTATCCGAGCACAGGGGCACAGCACTAAGGTTACATATGGAGACATTTGCTTCAGTTACTAGGACACTGTGGGCATCCCAAATCAAGTTTCTGGTTAGGTCTGCTGACATTTGGGGAGGGGATTACCTAAAGAAAAATGAAGTGGTCTCTTGTTTTGATCAAACAATAGAGCTCTTTCCCTGTGCTGTTTTCCTAGTTCTGAATTGCCCTGCCTTGAAGCATCTCTAACTGCAGAAGGAAAAAATTGATTGTTGTAACAAGTCTTATTCTATCCTTCATAATAGGGAAGGAAAACTTGTTTTTTCTAAAGGGTAGCAAGAACTCCAGAACCACTCCAAAAGTACCAATGGAATATAATGTGTTACTGTGACGAAGAGGGAAAACAACTAGGTGCATGTAGTGTAATAAGATTAACCTCACTGAATGAAAGGTTCCATTTAAATTATATTAACTTTTGTTTTTGTCTTGTTTTAGAGAAGTTTGCCCTCTAGTGCAGAGTTTACCAATCTTTCCAGCTTGGCGGACCAGCCAATGGGTGGGGGAGTGGGAATCGGATGGTTCTGCATGAGCGGTGGGTAAGCATGCACTCAGCTCCATTCATGCAAGCGGCGGGCACACACACACACACCGCTCGTGCAAATGGAGTGCACACACATGCACTTGTCCACTGCTCGTGTAATTGGGGATGCATGTGTGCACTCATCCACCACTTCCACAGCCTGGTTCCAAAAGGCTCAAGGCCCAGTAATACCTCTGCTAGTGTGTTCCTGGGTTTGGAAGCTGGACATCTCTGCCCTGGTCTAATGGTATGTGGGAAAGATTTTGGGAGACAGGAGGAGGGAGAGCTGCAGACTGGATAGCTGGTGTGTAACTGGTACCTCAGTCCACAAAAGGGGGAGATTGTGGGAAACATTTCAGAAAGGACCCTCCCTAGTTTTCTAGAGAGTGAAAGAAAAGTATGGAAGAAATACTTTCAGTCTTGTAAAATTCTGTTAATATAACCTTATAATAAAGATAGAGCTAGTAGTCCTGTGGGTGCTTCTTGTGTGGACTTCACTGTGGTAACATCTGGGCAATCAACACATCTTCTGGAACTATGCACTTCAGGGTCACTTGCACGAACACACCAACACAGTATTACTTCCACACCATCCTCACACTCCCCTCTAAGGATTAATAACAGTCAGTAGATAATTTAAAACAGAGAGACATGGAACCCCCTGTGGTCACTGTCAGAATTCTGATCAAAACCAAAATTTTCTGCAGCTTTTTAAAAATTAAATGGAGAAATCATGGCAGCTCACCTGCCCAGCTTCCATTTCAAACAGCAGCAGCAATTCTGAATTATCATGTATATAAAGGAATATAAAGTGTTTTATACATCAAGCGTAAGCTCTTTTTCAAAGAATTTAAATTATAATTCTCATAGACAACAAGTTGCATAATGTGTGCCAGTGCACTGATCCAATTATCTCATATAATTTAACCTAGATTATGATTACTTAATCCAGAGGTGTGCCTGCAGATTTTGAAGTACAGAAGATTATCCTAACTGCCTAAGGACAACAGTAGGATATTATATTAGCTTGCAAAATATATTGTTTGCAATCTGTCCCCTGGAAAGAAGCTTTACTGAACTAAATGGTGCTTACTTTCTGCTTCTAAAACAAAATGAATTTTAATAAAAGCCCTTGATCTATTGTAATTCATGTTAATTAAAAACCCGGCCTTTAGATTTAATTAGAAATCCAAATCATCTCACAATTAAACATTACTATTTATTCTGCTAGGTGAACTGAGATCTTCTGATAGAAAAAAAACCTGGTTTCAGTTTAAAATTGTTTTTCTTCATTCTCTCATTTTCTCTTGGTTAGCCTACTATTCATAATTTTAAAAAAGGAAAACTTTAAATCCATCTGATAACCCAGTTTATTGGTAAAAACAAAGAAGCCTATCCATTAGCTTGATGCTTAAGCAGATGACATCCTCCCTCTGTTGCAGAAAAATAATGTTTACATCACTGCTCATCACAGCTGATGGATTTGAAGGTGGATACTTTTTTGTTGATGTCTTAATAAGCCTTGTACAATTCTGGTACCAGGAAGAAGGTGATCATAATTATATCTCTGATTATCCAGAGGAACGTGTTTAGTTTTTTGTTTTTGTTTCTCTTCCCTCCAAGCAACCAGCATTGCATTTTAATTAAGACATATACAAACCATGATTATTTTCATATAATCCTTACATATAACGATTGTTTTGATTTAAACCAATCTTTTCCAATTGATGCCCTCCAAACTGAATCAGTTTTAATTCCAATACCCCCTAGCTAATACAATGGCTATGTTGGTTAGGGATATAGAAATGGAAGAAACACCAGGTTATATAACTGGATGGTAGGCTGTTCACCGCCCCGAGTCCCTTTTTGGGAGAGGGGGCGGTATAAAAATTCAATAAATAAATAAATAAATAAATAAATAAATAAAATATAAATTTATTAAAGTATTATATTTTGTAATGGGGGTGGAGATGATGGCTCAGTGGTTTAAAGACACTAAGCTTGTCAGTTGGAAAGCTGACAGCCTGGGTTCAAGGCCTGAGCACTGCACGATGGGATGAGCTCCTATTACTTGCCCCAGCTCTTGCCCACCAAGCACGTTGAAAGCATGCAAATGCAAGTAAATAAATAGGTACCACATCAGTGGGAAGGTAAGAGCGTTCTGTGCACCTTGGCGTATAGTCATGCTGGCCACATAACCACAAAAATGTTTTTGGACAATGCTGACCCCCTCAGCTAAGAAATGGAGATAAATATTGATCCCTAGAGTTGGAAATGACTGGACAAGAGAAACCTTTATCTTTATGTACTGTTATTATTTGTTTCAGGAAATTTTATGAAACATCCATCAGTCTCACCAATATTGGCTGGGTTAGTTCACATACTGCAATGTGTAAGAATTAAAAAGATGGAAAATTTGTGGGCCTTCAGTTGTTGTTAATTGCAACTGTCAGCATTCCCTAACCTTGGCCATTTTGTCTAAGCCTATTGGGACTTACAACTCCAGCTATAAATTCTGGAGGGCCACAGGTCAGGAAACAGTCAAGGCAAAGAACTATATCCTTTCCTCCAGATGTCTTTCTCTCATAATGCCACATTTGTAAGACCTGTATATCTCATGGGGAAAAAAAAGGCAACTCTATATTTTCCCTTAGTCAGAAACTGCTGGTTAATGAACAGATTATTTTCATTATCCTTTACTGGTAGTTCACTTGGCTTCCATCCCTGCATTCTGAGTTTTTTTTTTTTTTTGTGCTTCCTGTCTCTTCTCTAGAGGTTATGGGGTGTTCTCCAAAATGTTTTGAATAACAACTACTACAAATGCTCATCGCATGATCAGATGGTGGTATTGAGGGGAATTGTGATTTAAATAAATGTGGACGACACCTGTCTCCCTGTCTTTTTCAAGAAATAACTGAGCTAAAGCAAGAGGGTGGGGGGCTCTGAGCCTTATTATTTGGGTGCCTCTTTCCTGTTTCTCAACTGTTTCCCAGAGTTCACCTAAACAACTTTGAGGCATTTTCATTTGAACCATATTGAGGAAGTTTAAATTCATGCATCTGTATTCCACAGCAAATAATTGATGAACAGTTGAACATTGGGAAGGAGTATTGGAGAAACAAGATTGTATGCTGCCTTGCCCCATTTTCTCAGTCCCCTCAGTGGGAGAGCATATTGCATCTGCTAATTCCCTGTGCCTTATTCATGAGTGTAGCACTCATTGCTTAATGCTCCAGTTTCTGTTCAGAAATGCTAAAGGCTTTTCCTGCATGGAGCACATAAAGCCCAAGTCACAGATCAAATGCAATCATGTTCTTAAGGAAACAACAGTACTTTTAATCTGAAACCTATTTTAAAGCATACTCCATTATATGGGCAAAAGTAAAAAAGAGAAGTATAATAATTTAGTTTCATGTCAAGATATTAAAATGTAATGTAATAAACTAAAAAGGATTGGTAAGAGAAATGAGTTAAAAACAAAGCTACGGAGAACATTGTTGACTCAGCTTCTTCACTTAATTTGCAAGCAAACGATTGCCATTGGAAATGGTTGAGTCATGTAATTTCCACTCAACAGCAAGGCAGAAGTCTGGCTGGCCTGAAAAACTAGTCTGAGAAACACATAGAATTTCAAGCTAAAATGTAATTGTAAACAGATTATTTGGATTCTTGTCAGATTTCAGACATGGGTACAGGACACAAGTTCTTGTAGATGGCTAACAGGACCAATGGTCAAGGACTACCTGTGTATAAATTTAAGAACTGCTGCCTAACTTTACTTTTGTTTCAATCTCTCCTTGTTTCAATCTCTCCTTGTTTCTTTTTTCTTCTATATCACTTTTTAAAAATGCAACTAGACACACTCCTTCCATTCTGCAATTTGAGAAAGGTAATGTGAGAAACAGAGGTGGTATGCTGCCGGTTCACACTGGTTCCAGCAATCTGGTAGTGCCAGTCAGCAGTAGGCTCTGCCAACCCGCTCCCACCCTTTCCTGTCTTATATTTCCTTTGTTTGTAGTTCAGCTGATAGGCACAGCAGAGTGGATTGCCATGCCTCATCTGTTTTACTCACCAGCGCTGAAGGTAAGGCAAGTTTTCATGCTTAAAACTCCCCCTTTTAAAACGCTCCGCACGCCTGCAAAGTGCATGCCCACAGAATCAGTAGTAAAATATTTTGAATTCCACCAGTGGTGAGAATCCAATCATTTCTTCCAATGTTTCTCACCTGGCAGATCAATAATAAGCCATCCATCTTCTTCTTCCTCTTTAGAAACAAAAGGCTTAGGTTCCTCAACAACTTCAACTGTGCTGCTATCACTGAAGAAGAGGCTGGTGAAACGCTGGAACATGGTGAGAAAAGGATTTCTAATATGGACTTTGAAAGAAAAATGGAAGCACGGCTATAGATGCTTGTTTCAGTGTGTGTAGCCAGAAGATGGGGAGAAATTGATGGACAGGTCTTCCAAAAAAAGCAGGAGTTGTCTGATGCTGGGGTATTTTTCCCCTCTGAAGTCTTATCTGACTTGAATTCTGTATAGTGCAATAATAAGGTTCTTCACTTGGCTTCAGTGCAAAGGCCTGCAAAGAGTAAGGGTGGGGTAAAACAAGAGAGAAGAGAGAAAATAATTTAAATTCTCTTTAAAAAAGCAGAAGTGCTTTGAATCACAAGGAACTCAAATGATCCTGAGAAAGAAATGGAATATAATTCCTGCCATAGATCATAAACTTAATTTGCTCTGATTATGACCTTTTCCTGATGTCTTTTAATTTCATCTCTGCAAGATAGCCTTCCTTCTTACTCTTAATGAAAACATTTCTTCAGTGCTGATTCAGCTCTTTGAAAATCCCCTCAGTCTTGGGGAAGGACTTTTCCTACAGGCCTATATTAATGTTAATATGTTTTCCCTCATAAAAGATGCTTCCTGTTCCAAGCTCCTGAATTGGATTTGTTAAGAGGACAAATTCAGGATCTCTTTCGATATTCACATTGCAAGTAATAGTTGATAATTCATGATATCAGTCAATTACTTGTCTGTTTTCTCACCCCTTACTTTCATTCTATGCTTGAACGTTTCTACTCCAATGAATCCTTCCAATTTGAGGCCATCTCTTGAGATTAAAATTTTAAAATCTCCCTTCAGTTCCATGTAATTTTTCTTGGTATCATTAAAGCACGTATTTGTCATTGCCACCTTCTGAGATATTCTATTTGGCTAACCCCAATCTAGTCACATCTATGAGATTTCTTGATGGTCTCTCACCCAAGCACCCTCTTCAGTTTTTGAGTCCTGGCAAAATTCTACAAGGTGTGTTACACCTCCCATATTTGACCATGCTAGCTAGAGATTTTAGAAATTGCTGTTTCAACCCCTCTGTAAGGCACAGTGTTGGGAACATTACCTCAACATATCCTGATATTAAAAATCCCAATGTCATCACTGCCCACAATATGGAATTATAGCATGCTGCTGTTGTTTAACCCGGAACCCTTGATAATGTTACCTCTTTTTCACCATCTATTACCTTTTTAAGATCTAGATTTTATGTAGATCAGTGGTATAACTTGCTTATTATTTCATTCTACCATAATTAGTTTTTATAATATACAACCCCAAGTTTCTTTGTGTGGTTTTCTGAATTGGACCCTTTTATAACATAAGTTTGCCATTTTTACTAAAACAATATGCAAAGCAACTTAGCACACTTATTTTACTTGCAAACATAGTATGCCACCACTAGTCTCTCTTACATTTGTGTTTTCATTTCCCCCCAAAAGTCTATCTTCCCATCCATAAAAAGGCTTCCTATAAAGCACTAGGTATAATTGCTAGTATTATTTTATTGTTGTTGCTGTTAACTATCAGCTTTCTGTGTTGTCTAGAAACACAGAAGCCAGAAACAGACTAACAAAGGTTCATCAGCAGTCAATCTATTCCAATCTTCTTTACTGAATGCCCATAAATGACTTGCACTACAAAACCAATGACATCCCAGTCATCTTGCCCATTGGACATGATCAGTTTTGCAATCCAACTTACTGGTGGGTTTTAGGTTGAGGAAAATAGGTTGCTCTTACAATTCGAGAACTCCAAAGAAAAAAATCGTCCCAACCCTTCCCCCAAAGGTAAATATTTCTACTATTACAAGATTTACACCCCCCCCCAAAGGATCAGTTTGTAGTTTCAACCTGACATTTAAACCAGTGTTATGCATTTCTGCCTTGCAGTTCCTCAACAGCTTCCTTCTAATATGAAAGTCGATTTTTGTTTTTCTATCATTTTCAGAGAAATTATAAATTTCTTTCAAATTTTTCTTGATTTTTTAAAACGTTATCATATTGCTTGAGGTGAAAAGCAAGGCTATTTTTGGGATTGGGATTTATTGTTATCCCTCTTTCCATCTTCATGAAGCCTCCCTGGCTGCTTTCACATCCTGAAAAAGCCAAACAAATTACAAGACATCCTTTCCTTGAGGTAAGTGTGGGAAGTCAAGAAATTTAAAGACCCTTTGAGAGACAGGTAAGAGAGATATGACATTTATATATCTCTTTGCCACTGCAGTCTACCCTTGAACATTTCGTTCACATTCTTCTCAATTGAAAATTATTTCAAGACAATTTTTCTGCTATCTAGATCAGTATTTCCCAGCCAGCATGCAAAAGGAGTTAGTCCATTCTGGCTGTGGAATTCTGAGAATTGAAGCTTACCCATCTTAAAGTTGCCAAGGTTGAAAAAAGTTGAAAAACACTGATCTAGATTTGATGAAGATTGGTAGAAAACTAATGCAGAGCATTTTGTGGTACAACAATCATTTAAATCTACAGTTTCTTTTACTACTCCATTAACTTCCTCCCAGCCAAATCTAAAAAATCAGTATTATTTCCATGCTTGCTATCCTCACAGCAACCTTGAGAGAATTTATGCCAACAATCCTTACAGCAACCCTGGGATTACAACTGACAGAAGGTCACTTCCTCTGCTGAAGAGAGATTTGAAAACAGAAGTCCAGCATTCTTAATTGCTATTCTGAATTGGCTCTAAAGTTATTCCATCCTTAGTAAATAAAGCAAAAAGCTTGCTTCTTTCCATCTTTTCAAGTACTTGAATGCAAGAAATGCATTCATCCAAACTGATGGAAGAACATCAAGAGCTGGTTCCTCTCTTAGCTATTAAAGAAGGATGGATCAGAACTCTGTTGCCATTTCATGGTAGGAACATTTGCAATTGTTTGCTAGAAATGTTTTTTACACTGGTACCATTAAACCAAAGTTTTGAATCAAAATCTAGGAATTCACTTGGCAGAGCACTCTCAGATATTGCCAAGTTTCAATTCCACTTCCAAACTGAATGTAGTAAAGATTCTGAATTAGCAGTTTTACTTCTTACCTCGGTTTAATTTACATGAAAGCTGGAACATGACTGCTGAAGTAAAAACAAGGATAGAAAAAGTTCAAACAGCATTCTTCAAAATAAAAAAGGTCTTCTGCAGTCATGACATAAGCCTAAGATTGAAAATCAGTCTTGTCAGATGCTACATCTTTTCTATCCTGCTCTACGGAGTGGAGAGTTGGTCTCTGACAGAAAGCCACTTAAAGAGACTAGAAGCATTTGAAATGTAGATTTAAAATCCAGGCATTAATATCGACTATACAAAAGGTTTTTTTTAAATGAGCCTATCAGTTCAGTGTAACACACCTTTAGAAGCATTTTTATAGATTACAATTATCCACATCAGGTTTTCTGATGTTAGCTCAATCAAATTATCTTTGTCAAATATTTGGTTAGTAGTAAAATGATTAGTAACACAGATCCCTACAGGATTATAATGTTCTTCAAATTATAATAAGAATAGAAGAAATATGTTTAGTTTACTCTTGAATAAAGCTTATTTATTAGTTCCCAGTTTTTTTAGCTGTTACACAACATAATTTTTTTCCAAACCACCCCAAATTTCTTTATAATTGTCAGTGCAGTTCATTATCTATATTTAAAATATGCATTTGGGGGGAACCCTTTAAAAAATATCAATTTTTTGTATGGAAAATTGTTTGCAAAAGCGAAATAGTTTGAGAAATTTGCATTGAAAGTACAAATTTTAATCTGGATTTACAGTATTAAAAATTCTTAATGAATCACACTTACTGTACTTACAGAAACAAGAAACTGGAAAAAAAAACCTGAAATAGACAGAATGGCTAAGCCATTAGACAGGGAGAAAAAATTCAGCCTACTGTCTGTGTAGCCAGAACTTGTACATCAATTGACACTGTTTAGAGCAGGGATATCAAACTCAAGGCCCTTGGGCCACATCCGGCCCACAGATTGCTTAGATCTGTCCCGCAGGGCCACCCTGGAAACAGCGAAGGACCAGAGTGCCTCTGCCAGCGAAAACTTGCCCTACTCACCCCATGTGCCTCACCTGGCCACCGGGCTGCTTCTTTTCGCTTCTTTCTTCTTCTGCTTTTGGCTGCAAGCAAGGAAAGCAGCAAAAGTCTTTCTTTCTCCCCCAAACTCTGCCAGAAATGAGTCTTTGGGACCCTGCAAGGCATTCTGTTCCAAGAAGTTGCGTCGGCATGACAATTCTCACAAAGACTCATTTCTGGCAGAGTTTGGGGGAGGGAAAGACAGACTTCTGCTGCTTCTGCTACTTTCCTTGCAGGAAGCCAAAAGTCTCTCTCTCTCTCTCCCCCTAGAACGGAACTGGAAACAGTATCCTGCGATCCCAAATAAAGAATGATCAATCGGTAGGAAAACGGGATGGGGAATTTTCTTGCAGAATTTTTGGGGATTTTCCTGGGGTCTCTGGTCCATGGGATTTAAAATTATGAGTTTGGTGGTCCCTGAGGTCCAAAAGGTTGGTGACCCCTGGTCTAGAGCAATTTCCTAGAAACATGAGGGTGGGAGCAATTAAAAAAAACACTTGAAGGAAAAGGTCTATAAATACAGTTTGAAGAATGTGTACGTGTGTGTGTGTGTGTGTGTGTGTGTGTGTGGTATGTATGTGAATGTGTATAATGCAATGTAGAAGTACTTCAAAAGTTCAGCTTTAATAATGCGAATCTCACTATTAACATTGTTAACAGTTGCTTAGATACCATAAAGAACTTCATCTGTTCTAAACGCTTTAGCAGACATTGCACAAAGGAGGGGTGTGTACTACACGGTTCCTATTCTACCTTGTAACTGCATGGTTTTATGATATGGTGGGTCTGCACCAGAAACAGTGGAAATATTGTAGCCAAAAAGGATCACACAGTGTAATTCTTTGGACATTTATCTCAAGCCTGAAGACCCAAGGAAAGGGTAGAAAAAGCATATTGCAGGAAACATACATAGCCTAACAGTATATATTTTGCATTTCTATTTCTTTCCCTCAAAGTTGGTTCCCCCATCAAAAAAAACAACCCAAAACCATAATTTGACTGCATTTGAGGTTTGGGACCGATTAGAACCCAAAAGAGTAACTTAACCTTTGCAGAAACAAACTATCTAAATCTCCTTGGACTCCCGTTCTAACTACTTATACAGTAAATGCCACGCAAAACCTGGGGATAACCTTTCAACCAACTGGAATTGTGCCTTTCTGGGATCAGAAGGTAAGACTTTGGAAAAAGAAAGCTCTTCCACCCTCTGAGGATACATCCATTATTACTCTTGAACTTCTAGTTTCCACTGGCAAAAGGGTTATTATTCTCTTTAACCAGGATTATACACTCAGTATTAAATCCCATTGAATAGGACACTCTGGCAAGCAGGATAGGATTGTAGTCTCAATCTGGTTCTCTCTTATCCCATTCTTCTCCAATGTTGGGTCCTGCAGATGTTTCTGATTGCAGTTATTATTTTGGTAGATTAGAATTCCATAACTACACTTAACTTAGCGCAAATAATGCATAGTAGAAGGTGCAATGATATAGAACTTTCCCTAGAGGGAATTCTGGAGTGAAGAGTTTAGGAAATTCTGGGTCAGAACTGGTAGGATGTGATTTCCCAGCCAAAAATGTTCTTCATGTACTCTAGAAGTAGTTCAAATGAATGAAAATAGGGATGAAATCTTACAGAAAGGAGGCCTTTTCCCAGAGTTACCTCCATCACTTCTGCTGTCTACAGAAGGCCCACTTGATTCATCCCAATGTATCTATCCAGTTAAATTTGCACAAAAAGATGGCTTCACTCAGCAACAGATGGTTGCATGGTTGCCTTTATTTCCTTCATGATGACAATTGTTCTATCCCAAGCCTATTGTTCATTGTCTTCTGGGACCTATCCATGGCAAGGTTGGCTTGAAGCAATTATCTAAGGAGGGAACTTCAGTGGAAGCCATTATGATGCCAGCAAGCCTATATCTAAGCTGACACCACCTGAATGAATCCAATAAGAGGAATAAACAGCACAGGATATAGGTCCCAGAAGACAATGAACAGCTTGGCACAGGAATTATTTATCTGACATGTTTATGAAGTAAGTATACTGGCACTAACTCTTATCTTCAATCCTATGTTTTGTTTACTCTTAAGAACAAAGCCCATTTATTTCAACAGATTTCCAAGAAGAACATTCCTAAGCATATAAACATTCCTAGGCAGAGTCACTGCTGTGAGATGGGCATTGGGCAGACATATAAGGTAGTTAAACAAACAAATAAAATAAGCAAATACTTATCTACAGTGCTTCTATCAGATTCCTATTCCAGTAAACATGTTTAAGATCACACTATTGGTTTGCAAAACCTATTTCCTATGTGGTCAATGGAGCATGAGTACCCATTCTTTATTATGTATAGTGGAGGTCTTGTATGTTTCAGGCTCAGAAAAACCTGGATTATATTTCTGAGCAGATGGTAAGCTTATTCAATACAGCTTTAATCAGATACATTTAGAATCTGGCCTGACCATTAAGTAGAATGAAGTTGCTGTCTCAGGCAGCCAATTTGGTAGCATCATATTGCCTAGTAAATATTATTACACTGCCTGGAGTGGAGGTGGGGGATGTGCTAGTGGATGTACTAGCCTTACATGCTAAAATAACCATGTTGATTCAGAGCCATGGCCTTTGGTGCTTCAGAAGACGCAAGCAAAAGTCTTTCCAGCCTCGTTGATGGAAAAAAAAAAGCATTTCTGTCATAGGACTGTTGTTCTGGGAAAAATATTAGTAGCACTAATATGTAGTAGTTATAGTGCTAGCACAGTATTCTTCGTTTGAAAAAAATAGCAATTTCTGGAACTCACATGAAATACCAAACAGCAAAGTATTTAAAAAATTGGTCCTGGATATATGCTGCTGCCAAACATGAAGGTCCTTGCATGAGTAGGATATTCTTTTCCAATTCAGAGTGTGGAGGAATTCTCATTAAGTGGAAAGTAGAGAAGATGCTGTTTGCACAAGTCATTTTATAATCAAGTACCCAAATGTTATTCTCCCAAAGTTCCTTTAAAGCCCCAGGAAGTCCAGTCTTGAATGTCTATGGAGATCCTCAGTCATCCAGGTCATGGTTGTCCCAAAGGTGCTTTTTCAGGAAGCAACAGGATTTTCTTGTTTTTCTTTGAAGACGTTTCACTTCTAATCCAAGAATCTTGGATGAGAAGCGAAACGTCTTCAAAAGAAAAAACCAGAAAGTCCAGTTGCCTCCTGAAAAAGCACTTTGGGACATCCCGTCTTGAATAGATTCCTACAAAGAGACGTTCAGCAAGGAAGGTGATGATCTTCTTTAGCCTTTCCATCAGCAAAACATTCTGCAATTTAATCCCATTAACGGTACTGAAAAAAGAACTGACAAGAGTGTTGGTTGGGGTTGAAGGTCCATTCCCATCACATTGCAGGGAGGTGGTTGAGAAGAAGGAATATGAGAAGCAATCATGGAACATGAGCTTCCCATGCACTGAGTCTGCCACGCTAGCTGGGAATTCTGAGCACTGAAGCATCAAGGCAGCACAAACTTGAGAGAGGCTGCAGAACAAGAACAAGACCCAAGAGAAGCAAAGGTTTATCCAAAACAAGAGGCTGGTGTGTTTGCTAATAACAAAGCATTGCTTGCATCTTATTTTCACAATAGTAAGTGGTAAAAGGCCAGCTTTTTCTTCAAAAGAATGGTGCATTTGTGGAAAAAGTAGTTACCAAAATGTTAGGCTAAATAATAAAGAAGAAACTCATGAATGCCTGCACTGAACATGGTGTCGGATTCTGTGACCTTAAATGGCTCCTTCCAAATCAGGTCCCACAATTATGGGATGTTTAGTAGGCCTTTTCCTTACAATCATGCTCCCAGCTCATGGATTCCATAGACCTGACCAAACAAGGGACCCCAGAGGAATGGCAGGGATCACATGCTCTCCCCCTGAAGTTATTTACATCAAAAGAGTACCTAAACAGACCATGACTTTAATCATTACAAAGTGGTCAGAGACCACTGCAATGGCCCCCACATCAAGTATAAGTGGACTCTGATTTGTAAAATGTTTGTGTTTATATAGAGCAGAAGTGTACAAGCTTCAGGACTTCAGGTGGCTCCAGAAAAATCTAGAGTAAACTCTCTGAGCTCTCATCAGAGTGCCAGAAAACTGCAACTTTGAATGTGATAAGCAATCATATTAGCAACTAATAAATATTGCTTTCCAAACCTATCTTAGTTTTTCTATAAATTTTATTCAATTTTTGGTTTCTCAAAGGTCAATATAGTTTTTGATTTATTTTTTTAAAATATGCTCCCCAAGGAAACAGTTTGTCCCAACTCCTGTGAAATGTGTCCTGTTTCAAAGGATCTTTGTTTGCCACTAAAGTCATTTTGAGCTCTGAGAGCCTCAGAAGCTAATCTCCCAAAATTTTACTCCCCAGAGCACAACAAAGCATCACATTGATTCAGATTTGTAAAGCAAAGTTGCTCTGTTCACCCAGCTCTCTTGGTTACTCAACCCATTTTTAGGTTCACATAACTCTAGGATTACCATATTTGGGCTTCTTCAGACATTAAGAAAGAAGCATTTCATTGCTGTTAGCAGTAAAGCATTTGGCAGGGTAAAGTTCTGGTAGCCCTAACATGTACTGAACAATAGCCAAATGGATTGAGTGTCTATAACGTGTTAAAACACAGAAAACAGAATAGATACAATAATAACCAAGTTTAAGCATTTGGAACAAATGTATTTTCTATGTTTTGAACTGACCAAGTTCAGCATGTTGCATGAATGCACCCAATTTGTTGTCTTTTTTTCATTCATTTTGTTACCAAGAGCTATTTTTACAGCTATTCCCTTGCATACCAGCAGTCAGTCCATGCTGACTAACAGTTCCTTCATCCTGGACCAACCAATCACAGTTATGTGGCTACCGTCACATTGATCCTCAATCTGTGTTAGTGATGCTTCACTAAAGGTTTCTCTCAGTATGGCTTGCAGCAACTAAAAATGAACTAGTCAGGCTTTTTAGGTGACTATAAAAGTAAAAATACTTTTACATCAAGCTTGACTTATGGTGACCGCATAGAAAGAAAGAGCTTTCTTGACTTCACTACAGGAAAAAGTTTGCTACTGCTCTATTCTGAGAAGTCTATCAACACTCCAGTGAAGGCCTCATTCCTGATATTTTTGATGGCTTCCCACAGAAGTGCTAAACAGTAATTATTTTTTGTAACCTCTACGGTCAAACAGGCTTGTGGTATTATCTCATCTGGATGGTTTTTCTCTTGCATTTTTTTTTTTTGAATGAGAAACTCTGGAATGTATGTTTATTTAATTTTTTTTAGCCATATGCAGTTAGTTGGCTTCTTTGTGATCGCCCATAGCAACCTGACTTCTAGGATAATGTTTCTCAACCTTGATAAGTTTTAGATGTGTAGACTTCAACTCCCAGAATTCATTGAAAAACCTAGAACCTATGGCACACATGCTGGAAGTGGAACACAGAGTCATTTCTGCTGGCACTCAAGAGGTTGCCCGAAAGAGCCCCCCTGCGCATGCGCACATGCCCCCTGCCAGCCAGCTGATTGTCGGATATCTGCCATGCATACGTGGGGGGAGATGCATGCAGGGGAGATGCACATGCGAGCAGGGGTAGGGTGCATGGGGAATTGTGCACACATATGCAGAGGGCACGGCGCACAGGGGAGAATCATGTGTGCATGTGCATAGGTGAATGGCACAGAGATCACGTGTGCATACACAGAGACATGTGATGCATGCACATGTGCAGGGATGGGGCGCACACATTGCATGCACTTTCAGCACGTGACATGGAAAAGGTTAGCCATTACTGACGTGGAATGTTAAATGGGCTGAAGGATACTATACAAAACTCAGGATTTTATTGTGGAAATCTCCAGTAATGAAGCTCTGAAATTCACTTGATGCTCCCATTTATTTATTTTTTGGCTCAGCTGATGAATTTAAAACTTGCCTGATTTCTTTTCTCCACCAAAAAGGGAAAATAGAGGTCTTGCTTTCAGATCTTTTGATACACTTCTGGTATCTACAAGCAAATATAGTTCCGTGAACCGTCTGTCATGTGAGCTCTGGAGAGTTGCTTCATTAATTACAATTCAAAGAAGTGAAGAAAGATTAAAATACACACAAATGGAAGTTATATTTTAAAAGGAAATGGGGCCAGGAAAGCATTTTAGGAAATCTACATCAGATCTGAAGGAATGAAGGATGTTAACAGAATAACAGTGTTGGAAGGGACCTTGGAGGTCTTCTACTCCAACCCCCTACTGAGGCAGGAAACCTTATATCATTTCAGACAAATGGTTGTCCAATCTCTTCTGGAAAACTTCCAGTGTTGGACCATTCACAACTTCTGGAAACAAGTTGCTTCACTAATTAATTGTTCTAACTTTCAGGAAAGTTCTTTGTTCTAGGTTGTTTCTCTCCTTGATTAGTTTCCACCCATTGGTTCTTTTCCTGCCTTCAGGTGCTCGGGAGAATAGCTTGACTCCCTCTTCTTTATGGCAGCCCCTGAGATATTGGAACATTGCTATCATGTCACCCCATTCCTTCTTTTCATTGAACTCGACATATCCAATTCCAGCAACCGTTCTTTATATGTTTTAGCCTCCAGTCCCCTAATCATCTTTGTTGCTCTTTTATGCACTCTTTCTAGAGTTTCAACATCTTTTTTACACTGTGGCGATCAAAGCTGGATGCAGTATTCAATTGTGATCTTACCAAGGCATCATAAAGTGGTATTAACACTTCATGTGATCTTGATTCTATCCCTCTGTTAATGCAGACTAGGACTGTGTTGGCTTTTTTGGCAGCCGTAGCACACTGCTGGCTCCTATTGCATATTTGCAAATAAAACCAACAAATGGGACAATAACCAGAGTTGTTACTTGCCAAAAATCACAGCCTTTCTACCAGCTTTTATTACAATGAAAAACATATGGATGGGCACATGGAATCTGATTGAAGTCTATGGTCTTCTGATAGAAGATGCTAGAATTCAACAGAGCATTCTTTTACGAAGGCATCTGTAAGATTTCACTTCACAGACATAACATGCTATCTACCTTGCATGTACTTGGAGTGATGGAAATGACATACTTTGAGCCACAGAGATTGATCATATTTATGTTTAATTTGGACCAGAGAGATGTATTTAAATTTAAATGTGGATTGGAATTACATTATCAAGTGGGGTGAATCCTTCCATTTCACCATTATTTCAGTGACAAGGCTCTTATCAAGAGATCTTACAAAGTTCCCTCTTAAATTGGAAAATAAAATACACTTGCAATTGAAAAGTGTTTAGGGAGAGGATTAATATCTGCTTATCCTGATAATACTGTTATTACTGTTATGTTGACCATTCAAAGTGAGGATGGGGGAAAATGCAGATTGAAAGAGATAAAACTACATCTGTACAATAAAAATATTAAAACCAAAAGATATAAGAATAAAAAATAAATAAACCCTTAACTACCATAACTAAACTTAGCTCACTCTGTCCTAGCGCTTGAGGGGGAAAGCCAGGTTGTGAATGCTTTTTGGGAAGTTTAATATTGTGGGGACCTGCCAAATCTCAGGGCTCCATAGGAAGGTGGCTGCAATGAAAAAGGCAACTTGCCAGATCTCATAGAATGGCAACACTTATGGGACGAGACTAAGAATGTGCCCATCCTATTCAATCTTATAGAATGGGCAGATGTTCTTAGGGAGAGGCAGTTTCACACTAAACCTGACCCCATGTCATGTAGGGCTTTAAAAGTAATAAATAGCACGTTGAATTGCATCTGGAAGGAAACTGGGATCCAGTACAACTTGCGCAACAAGGATGTAACATGGGTAAACCTAGGAGTATCATCAATTACTGCATAAGCTGTAATTTCCAAATGATTTTCTATGGCAGCTCCTTGTAATGTGTGTTGTAGAAATAAATGTGGGAAGTGACCAAAGCATGAATAACTCTGAGCAAGGCCTCCCAGTCCAGGAAAGGGTGAAATTTACACACATGACAAAACTGAGCACAGGTCTCACTAGCCAGAGCTGCCACCTAATACCTTGAGCAGGAGCTGTGAGTCCAGGAGGACTCCTAAATTGCACATCAGCTTAGTCCAGGGGAAGGTTCTTTGTCCAGAGTCAAAGATGACACATGACCTGGGCTTGGGGAGAACCAAAGATCCAGGGCCACAAACACACACACACAGAGACACAAACTAATGCTATTAATTAATTTGTATACACAATGGATGAGTACCAAATTTAGTGCTAGACCTAAGGCACTCACCAAGACTGATGGCAGCACTTGGCTTTCTTTATCTAAAAGATAACCAGTGAACTCAGTTAACACTTAGATAGAAGATCACCAGGAAATATCTGCAAAAAAATCCAGGAAAACCTCAGTGGCAACCTACATTAATATTATTGCCAAAAGAGATACATGAATGTGCCTGTGAACTGAGCAAAAATAAAGCTTGATTCAAAGGTGTTTTCCTTTTTTTTTTAAAGAATAGATCCATTAAAATGAAGGTTTACAGAATACAAAAAAAATATTCAGTAGTGGGAAAAGCTTCCAAAATAGTACACTGAAAACTGAAAATGCTCACTGATTTTCAAGCATTAGAGAAGAAAAATAGAAAAGAACATGAGCATTTGAGTGTGTGGTGTGTGTGAAAAAGGCAAGACAGTGGCCACAACTAAGCAATTGAAACGCCACCGTCCCGTCCCCATTTTTATAGATATTGTATAATGTACAGTCACAGAAACCATCTTGATATTTTGACCCTCCCCCACAGATTCCTTGCAACAGACTATTCTGAAAAAAGCAGCGCTGGCTGAAACATTAACAAGAGTTTTGTAAAACTGCTGCATTTAATTGAATATCCCATCTATAGCAAAATAAAATTAATCATAAATAGTAGCCATACTCTTCATATTATGCCAGTTCTTCTTTGTTGGCCCTGAGAATCCCCTTAAACTGCACGGCATGGCAGGGTTTACTTGTGAACATCTAGACAGAAATATATAAATGCCTTCAGGAATAGAAATATTAAAAAGTTGGCTATGCTGGGGCACGAGCAAAATAAACCTGCTGAGTAGACATCTGCAGATGACCTAGTTCTGAAAGCATCTGCCCCAGGAAAAGGCTGGATGGGGGAATAACCATATGCATCCCCCTTTCCCTTCCAAGGGGGAGGAGAAAATGATACCATTGGGATTATGGGCCAGTAAGCTTAATAGCCATCTGTTGTAAGGAGAAGAGATTAAACTCATGGGAGACAGTGACTTTCCTCTCCTTTCCAGCATAAGGACCAGTTACAGCCTTCCAAGCTCTGGTATATATCTTAAAAATACACTGGATAATCTCCTTCACCAAACTCCAAATCTTTCAGAAACACCCAATTGTTCTAAAATATTGTTCCAGAGGAAGGTCTTTGATATGTAGTGGGAAACAACTTTAGATAGGTTTGCCTGCCCACACTGGTGTCTTGCAAACTCTGAATTGTACAGATTAATCTAGAATCATAGTTTTAACATAGAATCAAAACCTTGCAGGCTTTCTAGCCCAGGGGTGTCAAACTGGATTTCTTCAAGGGCCAGATCAGCATTATAGTTCTCCTCCGAGGGCCGGCTGGAGGTGGGAGACAGGACGGACCCCTCCTGCAGCACTTTGCCGGCCAAAACAGTGTGTGGAGGGGTTGTGTGCGGCCCTCTGCAGCACTTTGCCGGCCAAAATGGAGCGGAAGGGGGCTCGTGTGGCCTCCCCACGCCTGTTTTGGCTGACAAAGTGCTGCAGGTGGCCATCCAGGCCAAAAACAGGGTGCGGTGGGGCCACACATGACTCCCTGCGCCCCATTTTGTCTACCAGTGGCACCACGAGCCAGTCCTTTGCTATTTCCAGACTGGCACAGTGGGCCAGGTATAAACACTCCTTGAATTTGACATCCCTGATCTAGCCCAATCTTCTTTTTAAGGAAGGACCAGCAAGCAGAATATTCTGTTTGACAAAAGACCCACCCACCTTTGTTTGAACAATAGTGGGTATGGAACTGCCTTACCAAGATGGTTCATCTTGAAGATGCATATTGCTCTTCCTTTTTTTAAAATTAAATTTTATATTTGGCAAGTTGCTCTTCCTTGATAGAGACAAAGTGAAGCCGATCTGCCTCAGATGACTGATCCCTATCACAATCATTTCTATCTGCGTGCAAAAACCATTGTCCCAAGGGAAGGAAAGCTGCATGGTTTCTTCACTATTTGGAAGCAATTTTCATGGAGGCTTGCCTAAGGGACAATCCCCATGAATCACCCTCAAAGCATAATGCCAGTTTTATCAGCCCAATTATACAACTTGAGAAATAGAAAGGCATCAACTACTAAATTTTGTTTTTCTGTAAAAGTAGAAAGGCTTAAAAACTTGCCCTTTCTCTAATATTTATACAATTTTATCATACACTGCTTCTAGATCTTCTTTCTGGTTTGCTCTGTCTACATGCATCACTCACATGAGGGGTAATTTAATTATTCCTTGTCACAAATTTATGTGAACATCACTTCCCTCTTCCCAGTCAGGAATTGATCTAGACTTGTGAGTGAGGTTTGGGTTTGCTTGCATTTGCCTCTTTCCCAAAATCTATTTATTTATTTTATTTGTCAATTGCTTACAAGATAATAGGTATACACGCCCCCTACAGACCACTTAGAAAAGGGGTGAGGTCAATAGTAGACAATCTAAGGTTAAAGTTTTTGGGGTTTGAGGAAGAAACCACAGAGTCAGGTAGAGTATTTCAGACATTGACCACTCTGTTGCTGAAGTCGTATTTCCTGCAATCAAGTTTGGTGCAATTAACTTTGAGTTTGTATCTACTGTTTGCTCTAGTGTTGTTATGGTTGAAGCTGAAGTATTCATTGACAGTTAGGACATTGCAGTGTAGACTTAATATACTATACTTAGATCGGACCGTAGTTCTTGGTTTTCTAGGTCTAGAATTTCGAGTCTGGTGGCATAAGGTATTCTGCAACAAGTAGAGGAGTGAAGAACTCTTCTTGTGAAATATTTCTAGATTTTCTCAACTGTGTTAATATCAGATACGTAATGTGGGTTCCAGACTGATGAGCTGTGATGAGGTGGGGAAAAGCTTATCCTAAGTAAACATTTCTGGATATAAGAGTGGAGTGCCTTCTCTTAACTTTAACTAAAAAAGTGTATGTAATTAGTAGCAATACTATTTGTGGCTTATGACCACAATGAAGACAGAACTTCCAGGATTAAGAATGTGGTAATTAAGTGAGTCATGCCCGGTTTTATATTTTATTTTTTGCTGTGGTTAATCACAAATTCATCCAGCTCCACCCATAGTCTTCGTCAAAAGCTGGCTGAGAAAGTTGCAAATGACAATCATGTCACCCCAGGATGCGGTACCATCACACATACATATTGGTTATCAAGTATCTGGATTGTGATCACCTGACTGTGGGGATGTCATAAGTGCAGGAACCAATCATAAGTCCTTTTTTAAAAAGAGCTGTTGTAACTTTGAACAATTGTTAAATAAATGGTCATAAATAGAGGACTAGCTGTACCGATAGCAAAAAGGAAAGAGTTGCAGCCAATACAAATTCTTTATCTTTTGAGAGATTGTAGATTTACAATATTCACATACTTTCCTAGCTCACTTTTATTTTACTGTTATTATCCTTAATTCCAACCTCATGTGGTAATTTTGAATGTATTAGATTATCTATTGGACAGGACAAAGATGTAAAACAGATAACTGTAATTCTAAATAATCAAATGGCTGTCAGTGCTTATGACCAATACACTCTGAAATCCTCTGTTAAGCTTTGTCAGAAAGATGATATTAATTTATGCACAAAATGTTCTCATATTGCTTGATTGTATGAGGCAATAAACAAACCAAGTTTAAAATGTAACACCAATATATACTGCAAAGTTTCTTAGTGTGTAAGAAAATGGAAATGCAATATATAATCTCATTCACTTTATCAATTGCACTAAAAGTATATGAATGCAAAAGTTGATATCGCCCAGGAAAACATCTATTCCTTATTCTACAAGCAACAACAACAAAAGACAAAAGCTGAACTGGCTATTGGAGAACTAAGCTGTGTAACACAATTCTGGTACCTTCAGAAAAGTGGGGATTGCAGTTCTCACATTTCCTAGCTAGCCTAATTGAATCCCAATATATGTGCAGGCTCTCAAGCTGCAGAAAGGTGTTTGGTGCATAATTTAGATAGGAAATCAATTTCTTATTTCATTTTGATTATATTTCCATATTTTTGCCCTTGAAAATTTGGGAGAAAAAACTAAAAAATATTTGGCAAAGAGATGCAAAGGGGAAGATAACCTCCTATCAGAGGTGACATTCAGCAGGTCCTCACCAGTTCTGGAGAACCGGTAGCAGAAATTTTGAGTAGTTCTGAAAACTGGCAAATTCCCGCCTGTGACTGGAGATTTTTCAGTATCCTTCCCCTGCCATGTCCAGAAAAATTGAATCCCACCACTGCCTCCTATGTTTCAAAGTTGTTACTACATGATACCAAGGAGAGAGGGAGAGGGAGAAAGACACTTTTCTGTTTAGCAAGATCTGCCTGAAAACTACACAGCTTGTAGGAATCTTGGTATCAGTGTAGTAACAACTTTGGAGGACAAGAGCTTATCTTAAAATATTTATATAATGATTCCTTATCAAGACTAGCAGTAACACCCAAGTGGCTGGAATTCTGTACACATTTTCCTGACAGTTCAGGGTGTTGAACTTAGGGCTGCTTTTTCTGACTGCATAATACGAATGTATAGAGACTGTAAAGTTTTAAGAAAAGTAATTCAGTTAATATAAATCCAATCGCTCACATTTAGTAGGGAATGAAACCCATCTTAAAAGAAAGGTTAATTTTTAAACAGAGACAAGAATAAATTATATCAAAGAAAAATAAGTCCATATTCAGCATCTTTATTTTTTAAAAAATTATTGATCTGTTCTATATTTAGTAGACAACATTTTTGGCAGAGGGCATATTTTGAATTTTGTGAAAATGCATTAGGCACACAGGTAGTTATCAAATTACAACCACAATTGAACCCAAAACTGAGACAAATGTTAAGTGAGTTTTTGTCCCATTTTACAACCTTGCTGGCCATAGTTGTTAAGTGAACACTGCAGTTAGTAATACCATTGTTAAGTGAATCTAGCTTCCACGTTGACTTTGCTTGTCAGAAAGCCTCAAAAGATGATCACATGATCCCGGGATCCATCATAACTATAACTCAGTTGTCAACCATCTGAATTTTGATCATGTGACGTGGGAATGCTGCAACAATCATAAGTGTGAAAAACAGTCGTAAGTCATTTTTTTCAGGGCTGTTGTAACTTTGAACAGTCACTAAATGAACTATTGTAAGTCAAGGACTACCTGTACTTATAAAACAGTTGCTATGTGAGACTTACCTAGTCACAAAATAATTATGTTAGAAATGTGGCCACTTATATCTCTATATTTCTACATTTATCAGAAGGTAAATGCCTCTCAGCATGCTCTCTAGCTTTCCAACACTTATAGCTCCCCAAAAAATCACTGCAGGAAATAAATATGAGGCTAGCAGGTGGCACTCTGGTTTACAATGAGCTACCGTTCTATTTAATTTTGTTTTTAAAATCTTTTGCAAGATTTTTGTTTTTAAAATCTTTAGATAGACTCTGAGCCTGATGAGGACCAAAGAAAGAATTGGGTATGATATGCTGTGGACACCGCATTGTCTATTTTTGTTCTATATAATCTGACTCTAATGCTTTTAAGGCCTTGTCATCACCTCCTTCAGTTGATAGAGCAGCTGAATTCTATCCATTACGATACTCTTGTGCTCTGGAAGATGACATCAATACCAACCCTAAAAAAAGTGCTAGCACTGTGTTCTTCTGTATTTCTCCTATAACTGCATTATTGGAAATTCATTTCATAATTTCAGTGGGTTGTACGTTGATTTGAACATATCAAGCCATAGTTTATTTCTTTTTCTGAGTCCTGTTTTATGAAGCCCAGGCTTTCCAAAATTATCTTGTTAGATAAGAACATAGGATGGGAAAAGAATGATACGGAAAGGAACAGGTAGATCTTGTTTTGGTAATCAGCCAAGTCAGAGTTTTTAAACATTTTTTTTTTTTTTTAGAACTAAGACTTTTTAGGAGAAGCTTCAGAGCCGAATGGCCACTAATGGTTGCCAAGGAAAACTTTACAAAACATACCTAAGAATACTTATAAGGTCATTGTCACAGCATAATAACACTATGTGCTTATGATCTTTGTGGACTTCATCAGCTTCTATTCAGATAGGACAGTTAATGCAAAAAACTAGTTTCACCCTCACTTTGGTGTCTCTACTCAACTGTATTTCTTATATCAAGATATAGACTTTACAATCTTTGCCTGTAACAGATATTTTTCTTAAAATGAGATGGATCAGAACTCCATAGCTAGAAGAACATGAGTAATGTCATAGAAATTCTATTCTACATTTACAGTTTACAATCGCAGTTTATCTTTGAGATACCTGGTGTGTCCAAATCCATCATTTTTAATTTAATGGATACAGATGAACTTCTGAGTACTTTTCTAGTCTATACAGCTGCAGAGGAAAATTTAAAATGTTTATACTTTTATTACACAAGTGGTTTATTTTAATATAGAATTAATATATTGCCAGATCTCTTAGCATTCTTAGTTCATCTACTACACATCTTGGAATCATATGTAATCCTGTGCTATAAAAACAGATGACAGTCAGATCAAATGAACACTGTAGAGCACAGGTGTCAAATTCATGGCGTCACATGACATTTTGCAATGTTTTTCCCATTTGCGGAGCTGGGGTGGGTGTGGCCTGTGCATGACGCATCCAGCCCATGGGCCACCAATTTGACACCCATTATATGCTTGATATATATGAAATCATACATGTCAAAAATGTTGACATTTCAGCAAAACCTAGACTATTTTAATATGGCTGCATTTTAGAAGTTACAGTTCAGACTTTCCGAATCTGTTCTGTTCTGAATCTGTGCTAGAATTTGATTCCAATAATTCTCAGACAGAATATCAAAATCAAAAACATCTGCTTAATTATTTAATCAATGCAGAGATGAAAAGAAGGTCTTTCAGTTCAGGAATGCATTCTTACTAGTTAAATATTCAGTGTAACAATGACATCTGAATATAAACACAACTGTTCCCCTTCCTCTCACACAGAGTAAGAATCATGATTTCAGACCTAAGTGCTGTGTAAATGTAAAATAACTTTTTAATTTCCTGATGAAGATAAGACATGTGATTAGGAAATGACCATGGAAATAAATCTCAAACACTGTAAGGGCTGCTGAATAAGATTAAGTGGCATAGAATTTATTTTATTTATTTATTTTAGAGTCATAGCTATTTCTCTGTGCCATTGAAAGTATGCCAAATAATAGAAAAATAAGTAATTTTTTGATTCAGAGCAGATTATAGTTTATAGTTTTATAAAATGTGTGTGCGTGCCTAAATTTCAAATTACCCATTTACCATGACTTGTCATGGACAGGCAACTTTATTAAAAGAATTCTATTTCAGTTAAGCCGGAAAGACACAAATAGGGCCTTGCAGAAGCATAATTTTCACTTTGATATTAATTGTGGCAATGTCGCATTTTAAACCAGCCATGATTAATTATATCCAAATTTTCACACCCACACTCCCCTTCCTTTAGCTTTCTGAAAACCCCACATTTGCAGATCCCATTTTAGCAATGCATCTAAGATTTGACTTGCCAGCCACTATCATTAAATTATGCTTGCTAAAATACGAACTGAAATATGAACTACCCTGCAATGCTGTCCGTAATGAAGATAAGTTGATCTTGATGTCAATCCTCCTCAGCCTTTCACTTGTCTTTTACTTGATACCGTTGCCAAACCTCCTTTTCCAACGATACCAGAGTAAAAAGGTGACATTGCTCCCTGCAGGCCTTTGCCATCCAATTATCAAAGGCCCAGGCCCAAAACTCCAGCACCCCAAAAACGTGACAGCCCATCCACCCAGGTCAAAAGAGGACAGCTTCAACATGCGTAGGTGGGGAGAGGGAGGAGGGAGATTGGAAAGGGCTGGCCTTGGTGACGTCACAATGTCATATGCAAATGACGAGACCGTCAACACAGGCTTTTAGTCCCAGGCAGCCAATGGCAACAGAAACCAGTTTTTAATCTTAATCCGTTGACGAAGAAGAGAGTAACAAAAGGAGGCAGCAAGAGAAGACAACGGGGATGTGAGAAAGAGGAGAAATCACAGTGAAATTAACGAAATTAGGCATTTGTTCTTTTTTCCTTTCCCCTTTCGGAACTGGATCTAGAAAGTTGTCCTTTTAACATGATCTCTCCCCTTCTTCTCTTCCCATCTCCAACCTCTGTTTCGTCTTTAAAGAGAAAAAGACACCCATTCTGCTTTATTGTATCTGACGTAGTGGGCTTTAATTCAGAAGCTGATGTCACTCAACAGTCAAGTCCTTTCGGAAAACGCAAGGCCCTGCCTGCTCTTACCCAACGCTACTTGCCAGGGATCTGGCAAGAAAGAAGGAGTTCCAGATCCTTTTTCTTTCTAGCCTCTCCGCCTTAGCCGAGTCCATCCAAGGACGTGCCTGAAAACCAGGTTGATACCATGTACTTCTAAACCCAGAGGCGGGTCCGATCAGTCCCTTCGCCCAGCTCCACAAAAGGTGAAATCGCCAGCGAAGCAAAACAAACGGAAGGAAGAAACCGAGCAAGCCGGGCCAAGAGCCGCGCTACATCTAGCTGGGCATTAGCGGGTAGCAGGGACCCTTATTCCACCTCCGCCCCACCTTAGCGAGAGCGAGCCGGCCGGATTGCGGTACGTAATCCCTCCCTGGCAGAGCTATGGGTAAACCGGCGCTCAAGGCTACAACTGAACGCAAAGTCGCTGCTCTGAGATCTGCAGCTAATTTACGAGGAACCCTTTGCAATCCGCCAGCGCCTGCTATGACCTCAATGAGAGGGAGAAGCGAGCCTCCGCACCAAATTCTCCCCGAATTTTAGTCATTTCTGCGGGTTGGCTGCACCTCTTCCTGATGGTTCCCCAAAGAAAGTCCAAGACAAAAGGCTCTTTTTGCATCAACTGACTCGAGAGAGTCAACGGGCCAAATCCCGGGCTACTCCTGATATTTTTTTTTTCGCCGACAGCCTTTTGTTTAATAGCGATTCCTTTCCCGAATGAACTATTCATTGTGAAGTGTTATGAAGCGGTTTATCAGCGCACCTGTTTTTAAACCTGGGGTGTCTCGTAAGTCTTAAAGCTAATATGATACGCGCGCACACACATCAGTTTTCATACCCAAGTGGATTAAAGTAAAAAGATACCACCAATCGCTTCCCCGAGTCATACCTAGCGAGTCTGGTTTTCTCAACTCAAAACAAAGATCTTGATCTATATTCTATTACCGCCGAATAAAGCTGCTGGGTCTCTCCATGCTAACCAGAAGACGAAACCACAACGCGTCCATAACAACACGTACTAAGAAATCTACAACGAAGCATCAAGGCGCAAAGATGTAGTGCCAAATACAAAGGAGAATTAAAAATGTCCCCCCAGAAAGAAAATCGGTATGAAAACTGAATGCCATACGCTACTGCGAAAAAGAAAATATGCAGCGCTGAACCAAAGAAACAGAAAACAAAGAAACAAAGACCCGAGCAACATCTACAGCATACAGGATCTACCGCAGGTGGTTTCTTTCCCACAAAGAGAGGGTCTTCCAGGATAAAAATAAACTCTCGGAGAGAGGGAGAGCATCACTTACCTTCACTTGCCTTTTACTGTCATCAACTGTTTTGTAAATCACGCCACAAGCACACACATATTAAAAAAACCTACAAGTTTTTTTTTAAAGCACCAGCTTTAGGCGAAGTCTGTGAGGTAGTTTTAATTGAAATCAACAACTAAGGTTCATAATAGAACTGAGGATTGTTTTGTTTTTTAAAAAGACACCCCACCGGGAAAAAAAATTAAACATTAGCAAGAGAAGGAGATGGTTGCGGCGGTTAATGTCGATCGTGTCTCTGATCTTCTCAGAAGATATGCAACACTGCAAAATGCATGCGGATGCCCTTGCATCCGGACGCTCTCCCTCCCCAAATGTAGTTTTCGTATTATTATTTTTCGGTTATTGCTGAATCCCCAGTTGATCTTGGCTCAGAAATTGGAACGTTCAAACAGCTGATTGTGGCGTCACAAAGGAGCCCGCCCGCCGCCGGAATGGTAAGCGCTCGCACCGGCCAATAAGAGACGGCCAACGGCTGGAAGGCGGGGCTTTTTGTGCCTCGGTGGGGGGAGTTCTGAGGCTCCACGTGAGTGTTGAGACCCGTGGTGGAAAGAAGGGCTGGGTTTGTGACGCGGTGGCAGAGGTAGGTCTCTAATACAGAGGAGATCCGTGTGCTCAGTTCGTCCGAGGGATCTGCTGAGGCAGGCGGGGCGAAGAACCGAAAACAGGGAGGACACCCTCTTCTGTAGAATCCAGTGAAATAAAGAACTTTTTCTGTATCTGCCCGTTCGGCTCTTAAGTGAGGATCTAAAAAAGCTGCTCAGGTCGCGTTCAGATTTCCAAGGGATCACCCTGTCAAAAAAAAACCCCAAAAAACATAAGACCCGTGAGAGAGGTATTTGTAATAACGTTCAGAAATCACGTTGTTACCTAATGTGTGTCTTCCACCATCCACGAATTCACAGTAATTGTTGCTCTTGTTTTGCATAAGAATTGTGTGGTTACATATCCTGCGTTTCCTTCCCATTCTTAGACATGCACACTAAGATTGGGGTGCTTTTTTTTTTTCTCCACACGTATCTGCCAAACGAGATAGTGTTTTGCCCATTTTGAAGTAGGCCCTTGTTTTAAAAAGTTTAGGGTAAAATATGGTTTATTTTAGATCTTTCTCTTTTTACATAAGAACGGTATTCAGATGTTTTACAGTTTTGTTTTAATTACTCAGTCTTTAATTATAGTCACAGACCAGGATACAGATTTAGTTTAAAATTGGCAACCCCTTTGAATTAAATAGAAGCAAAGGCATTTATACTAAAGTTGAAGGACACAATGCAAATACCTGCTGTGTGTACTTACAAAGTATGTCCCTTGTATCCTTACGATTTATATTGACTGTTTCCATTTGGTTGTTGATTGTACCCTGTGACTATCATTAAGTGTTGTATGTTATGATTCTTGATTTTTAATGAATATATCTTTTCTTTATGTAAACTGAGAATATTTACACCAAGACAAATTCCTTGTGTGTCCAATCACATTTGGCCAATATTCCTATTCTATTCTATTCTATTCTATGTGTGAGAAGCACTCTTGAGTGTGGCTTCTCTCTCTAAAACCTTCAGATAAGCAGATACTTTTAAAAGATCCTGTAACATAACTTGGTGCCTTTTGCTATGCTGCAAATTGGTAATGTTAACATCTATATAATCTATTGGAGGGCACTAGGTTGGGTAAGGCTATTGTAGCAATATTTAAAAAGGAAGTTCCAATGATGATTAATTCTACCTTAATCTATACCTTTTGAACAAATCAGACAAGATACTAAGAAATAGAATTCTATAATCTTACATTATAATCTTACATCATATCACTAGGATATGGAGATGCTACATTTGTTTAAAAACCTCTTGAGGCATTTTTAAAGGACATGTTTACACTCTTACCTTCTTGACTCCTAAGTCTATCCAAAGGAGCTCAGAGCTGATCTTTGGCCATCTGCATTTCTGTTGACTTCAAAACACAGAATAAGCAGAAAATGCCACAGGCTAGCCAATACTCTCTCTTGCATCAGTGTGTGCTTTCAAAAAACATTTTACTATTGATATCTTGACAGAATGACTGCGGGTTCCAAAGTAAAAAAAAAAAACCAAAACCAAACTCCATGCAAAATGGAAAGAGAAGAAATTGCTAATATACCTGTCTCATCATGCTTTCTGTTCAGGTTGTGTACTTTTGTTCAACTGATTGTAAAAATGACAAAAATGACCATTAGCAAGAAGGGAAGCAGCAAAGCTGCCCAGAGACATTTGCTGCATTTAACAGACCCTATAAGCTAGGATAGTGAAGAATAGCTTCGTACATGCTACTGCAGCAATTGGTACAGAGGAGATACCTTCTAAAATCTAAATGAATAGAATCTGAACTAACAAAGATGCTGTTTTGAATCTGGGAAGCAGAGAGAGGGAAGAATTCCCAGTGGTACTTGTGAACTCCTGTTTACATGTTATCCACATAATACACCTCCAAACCCATACTCAAAACTTTGTCTCAGTTTTTTCTGTATTTAAAAACCCAGGGTTTTGTTTTTGTACTGTGGAACTCTTTAAAGATCAAACATTGCCAAATGCATTTTCCTTTCTGTGTGGTCATCTTTCTGTTACATTAGCCTTAAGATCTCCACCTTCACTCCATGGTCCAACAGGTTTCACAGCTTTGCAAATCTTTGACTTTATTTGCACTCTGCAGTGGTAAACTGTAAATCTGTCTTAGTTCTCCCCATCACCTTCTCCCACAAAATGAGACATACATATTAATGATAATGCCAACAAATTATGCCCAAACATTTGCTCATAAGCTGCTCCTTAAAGGGCTGGAGCAGTCCAGCAGACTTATTGTGATATGTTTAGATAAAGTGACTTCTATTTCACAAGTCCTTTAACCCTTGAGGTGCCTAAGAGGCTCTTTATTGCTTTTGTTGTGGCAAATTAATCTAGCTGCCTGCGTCCAAATGTGGAGAATTGCCCTGTCTAGTGAAGTGGGATTCTTATCATAGTCAAACTGAATGTGGTTTTAGTTGAGGAGCCACAGAGTAAAGGAAAAGCTAAAAAAAAAATCAGCTTGTTGGCTAAAATCATAGTATAAAAATTACTAAATGAATAAATTGCCATATTATAGAGAGACAAGTCTAAGAATCTTCCCCCCACTTGCATTAACCACAGCAGAAAAATGCCCTTGGCAACAGTTTTGTTTTCTGTTATGTCCTCATAACATGGCCTTCATCTTATTCTCAGGCCATAAATGAGATGTCCTTAGATGTACCAGATTAGTATTTTCCTCTTTCTTCCAGTGCTTCCCAAGGGCAGCCTGAAGGTTGGCCAGATCTGTTAGGCTTGGTCACCTTTATTTTGGAGGGAGGTCAGGTGACTGAAGTGATTTGAAGCAGCAGCAGATGGGAATTAGCAATAGGAACAAACAATGTTATGAGGGCAGTGTTTAATGTCTACTTAAGGATGAGTGGATAGCACTTCAACTCAGCAGTGGAGAAAGGACCCATGAAGGGGAAAAAAATTCCTATAGAACTTGATAATCCAGCTGTGTAAATCTGAACCTTCATTTTAGACTTTTTTTCTGCTACTTTGTTACTGTGTAGTGTAGGGTAAACTACATTTAGAACTCAAGGCCAATTGGGTCATCCTTTCAGAGATATTTCCTTATTTAACAAAGAAGCAGAAAAATCATGGGTGGGCAAAAATCAGTGGGAGTAGGAGTGACTTTTGACTACCGGCTGGCTTCCCCAATGACTTTTCTTGTGGGAAGCTGGCAGGGAGCATTGGATGTCAAGATCATCTGACTGTGGCTGAGCCCTGTCATACTGCAATGGCCACAAGTTCACAAATACAACTGTTCTGAAGATCCTTAAAATTTCAATTTATTTTATTTATTTATATCGAATTTATATACCGTCCTTCTCCCAAGGGACTCAGGGCGGTGTACAGCCAACTATAATATAATACAAATTACAAAAGTTAAAAAGAAATTAAATACATGGCTACTACTAAAATTTATACTTAAAAACCCCAATAGTTAAGATATAAAAACCCCAATTTCTAAAAACCCCGATTTAAAATCAGCCCAGGCCGGCCTGCTCAAAGAGCCAAGTTTTCAATGCACATCTAAACGCTCTCAGGTCAGTGGTCGTCCGTAACTCAAGAGGCAACCCATTCTAGAGGGCGGGTGCCCCCACAGAGAAGGCCCTGTTCCTCGGGGTCACCAGGTGGCACATAGATGCCTTCGGGACCCGAAGGAGACCCTCCCTGTGGGAGTGCACCAGTCGGTGAGAAACTACTGGCAGAACGCGGTCTTGCAAGTAAACTGGTCCGATGCCATGGAGCGCTTTAAAGGTCAAAACCAGAACCTTAAAGCAAACCCAGAAGGCCACCGGCAACCAATGTAGCTCGCGCAGGAGAGGCATCACATGGGAGTTTCTTGGCGCTCCCATAACCACCCGCGTGGCCACATTTTGTACCAGTTGAAACCTCCGGGTGCTCCCCGCAGGGAGCCCCATGTAGAGGGCGTTACAGTAGTCCAGGCGGGAGGTGACCAGGTCATGAGTGACCATGCGTAAGGCGTCCCGATCAAGAAAGGGCTGCAACTGGCGAATCAAGTGAACCTGATAAAAAGCCCTCCTGGAGACGGCTGTAATCTGATCTTCTAAAGACAGCCGTGCATCCAGGAGGACGCCTAGATTGCGAGCCCTCTCTGTGGGGGTTAAGATCTCTCCCCCAATAGCCAGCAACGGAGTCAGCTGACTATATCGGGCCACCGGAAACTACAGCCACTCAGTCTTGGAAGGGTTGTTGTTGTTGTTGTTGTTATTATTATTATTATTATTTAAACTTATATACCGCCCTATTTCCCTAACAGGACTCAGGGCGGTGTACAGCCACATTAAAATACAAAAAATAGTGCAAAATTAAAAACTATTAAAAGACCAAATATAAAAGGCTGAAAGCTAAAAAATAGAGGGCTAAAAGCTAAAACCAGATGAAGCCGAATTAAAAATCCCCTGAAAACACTAGGCCAGACCGGCTTGATGAAATAAATAGGTTTTCAACGCGCTTCAGAAGGTCAAGAGATCACGGATGGTCCTCATCTCCGGGGGTAATTCATTCCAGAGGGAGCTGAAGCCTGTTCCCACCCATCCAAATCTGCACAGCCTCCAGGTACTGGGACATAACCTCCACAGCATCGTTGGGGTGGTTTGGGGTGGAGATGTAAAGCTGAGTATCATCAGCATAAAGATGACACTTCACCCCAAAGCCACGGATGATCTCCCCCAGCGGCTTCACATAAATGTTGAACAAAAGAGGGGAAAGGACCAACCCCTGAGGCACCCCGCAAACGAGGGGCCTAGGGGTGGACCTCTCCCCACCTGTCAACACAAATTGCGTGCGGTTAGAGAGGAAAGAGGAGAACCACCGCAAAACGGTTCCTCCAATTCCCAACCCCTCCAACCGCTGCAGTAGGATACTATGGTCAATAGTATCAAAAGCCGCTGAGAGATCTAATGGGACCAGGACAGAGGAATAACCTCTGTCACGGGCCCTCCAGAGATCATCCACCAACGCGACCAATGCTGTTTCGGTGCTGTACCCAGGCCTGAAGCCCAATTGGAAAGGATCGGGGTAAGTCGCTTCCTCCAAGTACTGAGGAAGTTGACGCGCTACCACACTCTCGACAACCTTCACCACAAAGGGGAGGTTGGAGACTGGACGGTAGTTATTTAAAAGAGCCGGGTCCAGGGCAGGCTTCTTGAGGAGGAGTCGCACCACCACCGTTTTCAAGGCGGTAGGAAGCGATCACTCCCTCAACGAAGCGTTGACAATTCCCTGAAAGTCCTGGATTTTAGATCCATTATTTAAATTAGCCCATTTGAGGTACCTTATTTCAAAAATGGTTGCCCTGTGATGCACAGTTTGGGCTAAAAAGAGATCAGAAAGTTTTAGAGGCATATAAATTAAACCATTTTGAACACTTATTGGCTTCCAGTTTTTTGACCCAATTGTTGTGAAATGAAAACTTCATTTTAGTTTTAACAGCCTAAAAATAATGGATTCAAGAATTATAGAATTCTCAATCTTGTATAGCAATGTCTGTCATTAATTCAGAAGTTCAGCATACGTCTTTTGACCTCCAGTCTGCTTTACATGGTGATGGAATATGTGTTAAAAAAAATGTAGCATATTCTGGAAAAAAAATAATTGAGTAAAACATTTAAGGAGATCTAATTGAATATTTGCTATATCCCATCATTAAAATCCCCATGTGAACTCATGAATGTCAGGTGTTGCTATGCAATTATATTATGCAGTGTTATTTTCCTTTTCACTTTCATAATCCACTTTTTAGAGTGGAGTTTTTTTGGTTTAGAAATATGTTACATTGCAATACCTTCCTAATGTTTATAGATATTCCTTTTTTCCTCCTATTTTTTTAAACAGTGAAGTGGGGATGAAGTCAATGATGTCCAGTACTGAAGCAACCAAAAGGTTCAGAGATGGAAGTTTCAGTATAATAGAAATCTCAATATAACTATGCAGGTAAAGAGCGATAACCTGTCAGTCAGATCTCATACTGTCTTTGGTTGTTCTTTAGCTCTGGAAAACCTGACGTGAAATCTCTTGGTAAGAACTGATAGTTCCATTTAGCCACCAGGGACTAATTCTGGCATCTCATCTAGATCTGCATTTCCCATCTGAGGTTGGGATCTAGATCTGCATTTCCCACCTGAGGTTGAGATCTAGATCTGCTGAGATTATTCTAGAGTGATTTCATCGCTGCATAAGACTTGTTTAAAACCTTGCCTCTTTCCTACTCTGACTATTATGGCTGGGCCAGCTCTTCCAGTACAGAATGAGTTGGGCAGAAATAGAAATAAGAACAGACAGATTATACAGGAAAGGAGCATTGGGAAAGCAGTAGGAATTGATATGTTCCAAAATCAGCACACTGATCTTTTTTTGAGTCATCATCAGTAATTGACATGATACTTTCCCATTTATTCAAGACTAACCAGAGTTATATATTGTGCTCCCAACCAATTTTATTTCTGTGATTGGTTGTTCCTGATATTCCCTTGGATGGCAGCTGTGGAACCTTCAAAATAAAGCAAATAAAAAGAAGTATTCAAAACATTATGAAATAGTGAAATATGAGATGTCAAAGTGCTAAAAACCAAGCCATTTACATAATTTTAGGATAAATGTCCATTAAGGGGAAAAACACATGAGATTTTGGCATTCGTTTAGATTGAGATGGACAGCTATAGAAATTGAATTAACGAATAAATAAATGAAAATTAAAAGTTCTGAAATTGTGAAAAATTGTGGAGATTTGACAGATTCATGAGGTGTCACTTATTCTGATGGATTATTTAAGTTTGGGCAATGGTGAAAAAGTTATAATTCCTATTGAACTACACAACCCGAACGTGTATCCCAACTTCTGATATACCAGTACAGAGTGTCCTACAATGTAACTTTAATATTATATGTTTTGTAACATAAACCAGGAGACTAAGTTCCAGTCCCGCCTTAACCATGGAAGTTGGCTGGGTGACTTTCAACTCACCTCACCTCACAGGGGTGTTGTGGTTGGAAGAAGGAGTGTTATGTATGTTTGCTGCCTTGAGTTATTTATAAAAATAATAAATGCCAGATTAAAAAAAATACGGTAAAATAAATATTAAAAATAAAAAATATTACAATTGCAAATAAGTTTGTTTCAGCAATCAGGAGTTTTTTGTCCTCCATTTCTCAAAGAATTGGGCAACTTTTCGTTAAAACAATGAAAAGGATTTTCTTGGCATGCTTTTCTTTTTTTTTAGCATATGGCAAAAGTGTTAGCCAGGAATCACCAAAGTGGTTGGCTGCCTCTATGAAGGGAATTTTTTCAGATTATGTTATCTTTACCTGTGGGATGCCTGAATGCCCCTTCACAGTTTATTTGCTCATGGGAATCGAGTCGCCGACCTCAGCAGTGCGCAGGCCCAGCATCTTATCACCTGAGTCACCGCGGACCTCATCTTGGCATGCTAAGGATGCTGAATAGCAGGCTGCCAGAAATACAGAGTCAGGCTGAATGAGCAGGTCTTAGCTAGGGTTACCATATCAGAGTGGCAAAAATATAAAGAACTCCTAAGTGGCAGTAAAGAGCTTAAAAAATGCTAACAGTCCGCTTCCATCTGATGACATCTAATTTTTGCAGCCCATATATAGTATCTCAGTCTCGAAGAACATTGCAAAGCAAGAACTACGTTTTTGAAGAAAATAAGAAGTTCTATGTCAGATTAAGAGACATCATAATTGAAAAGACTTGAATATTGGTCATGCAAACTGGGTGTGTGTTGTACTACAGGGAGGTTTGTAGAGCTTCCATCCACTAGTAATCAAAAACAATGTACAATTATTTTAATAGAATTTTGGAGGCCTGAAAAACAGATCTTTAGTCTTAGCAGTTTGTGTCTGTTTAGAAGAGAAGATACTAATAATGTCTGAAGATAGCTGGAGACGGGTGTACTAATTGCTGCCCAAAGCCTGTTAGTTTGTTTGTGCATAATTTAGTGTGTTGCTTTGAGCATTGTACCATGGCAACTTAATGTAGAAAGAGGCTTCTCATAACCACATCTATTTCTCAGACTCTGCATGCTCACAGAGACAAATACTCTTGATTTCACTTTGTATGTGCATTTTCTGACCTTCATGTACAGCCAAAGTGCATAACTTTTTCCATGCAAAGGGATATTCTTAGCCTTTGAGTGTTGGTTGAGGCTCATATCCCAAAAAAGGTTGGTGATTGATTGGTAAATGCGATCACAATAATAATCTAAAATTCATTTTATTTCATTGTGGGGGTATTTAAATATAAAAGTTATATTTTTTATTTATGGAAGACAAATTTCTTAAGGTGAACGCCCTAAGGAATAAATTAGCATAAATGTAGAGGCTTCCAGAAGAGAATGTTGCTTGACAGTACCCTTGTCAAAAGGCCAGTCAGGCATCCCCATATGCTTCTGATAACCATAGAATACTATTTGGCATTTGGGGCATCAGAAGAAGAGGCCACTGGCAATTGAGGGTCATGGCAATGTGCCTCATGAGGCAATAGTCATTTTGCCCTTTGCATGGTTCACCAAGATCTGACCAGCTTGGGGAAACCAAAACATGGATTGCTTGTCCCATCTGGCATTGGCTCTGGCATTGTAAGGCAAAACCAGAAACAGTGGATGGAAATTAAACAAGGAGCGAATCAACCTGGAATTAAGGAGAAACTTCTATAGTGAGGACAATTAACCAGTGAAACAGTTTGCCTTCAGAAGTTGTAGGTGCTTCATCACTGGAGGTTTTTAAGAAAAGACTGAACAGTCATCTATCTGAAACGATATAAGTTCTCCTGCTTGAGCAAAGGATTGGATAGAAGACTTCCAAGGTCCTTTCCAACTCTATTCTGATTGATTTTTCAACCCTGCCTTCTGAAGAGGAAGAGAAAGGAGAAGCATAGTTGTATGATCAGGTATTGTAGGAGGCATTGGTGGAAGGAGTTGTGGGGTTGGGGATCCTATGTTTTTTTCCCCCCGGGATGCGGAATGGAGGAGAGAATGGGTATTACTTAACTACTAAGCCATTGTGGATTGCTATTTTTTACCCTGTTGAGAGCAGGAGTAAGCACGGGTTGGTGTGGGCAGATGGCAGCTATTGTCCCAGGATTGGGATGCTAAAGTGAGGCATAAACATCATCTGAATCACTAAACTAGAGGAGGGTTTAATGAGTCCCATAGCCACTGGGGATGGTTAAGAACAAATACCAAGGAGAGAATATATATTGAAAACATTAAAGGCAAGCAAAAACATCCTGATGACGTAGGCAGGAGGAGCTATTGTGGAAACAAGAAAGTTGGCCCTTTTGGAAGCACACCCTGCAAGGTTCACCACTGATCTTGTGCTGCATCCCTGCCCCCACAAACTCTATTCTTTTACCTGTTTATTACATATAAGATGACCTGGTCTCCAATTGCAGCTACTTAATGTTGAGAAAAAAGTAGATTTCTACAGTGAACAGAGGGTTCAACTAGAAGATTTGGAAAACTTATATTTCCTACATTAAATAGGAAATTATTTTAAAATTATAAAAATTATAGATCTATCTATCATCTATCTACCTACTTAAAATCAAATATTAATTGCATAAAATCAGGTTATAAATTAATAATACATATCAAGTAACATCACATTTAGGACATATGTATCAGTGGACCCCAGAATGGGCTACAAATAGTGATTGCTTCATTTAGCAACTGTTCACAGTTACAACAATGTTAAAAAAGTAACTTTACAACTTTACAAATATGAAGATTGCTACCAATCTTCATATTTCACAGATCTGTAAAGTAAAGGAAAGCTGAAGTAAGGACATAGGCACAGTTGTGGTTTTACTTAGCAACTGCTTTGCTTAACAGCTGAATTACCGTGTCTAATTATACTCACTAAATGAGGACTATATTAATAAACTAAATATAATCTTGAAGGAAAATAACATGAATGGAAGAGTACTTTTTATTGACCAAATGTATCAAATGTCAGTGATTTTGACAACTTAAATAATCTTCATCCTTTCATCTGTTGCCCCCTTGAATTCCTTGCTGGAAAATGACCAGGCAGGTGACTTCATGATAATTCTGAATCCCTAAATTAGAATAAAGTCAGAACATTAGCTTTATTACATTTATCTTCCACCTGTAATTCTCCCTCTTTTCAAATTTCCCAAGTTGAAAGTCTCCAAGTATACTCTACGTCAGGGGTCCCCAAACTTGGCAACTTTAAGACTATGCTGGCTGGAGAATTCTGGGAGTTGAAGTCCACAGTCTTAAAAGTTGCCAAGTTTGGAGACCTCTGCTTTGTCCTCCCTGGGGATCCTAATACAGAACTGACTTGTGTTCTCCAAATTGCCTTAATAAAGTGCTAAATTTAGAAGACCAAGTCATTCCCTAACTGGTTTACAATATAAATAGCAAAAGGGAGGATTCTTTCTTGCAACTATTGCAATCTCTGCTGGTAAGTTTTGTTTTCATCACACTAGAATTGTCACGTAACCTATAATATGCTAGGCTTTGAGGGGAATCTTCTTGGTAATTTAAACCTTTTTCAGCCAGAAATTAGTCAACATGTTTTTTTGTCTTAGTTTTGTAAACTTAATACCACAGGAATTATCTGTACAGGCAAATTTTAAGAAGAGAACTTGATTTGGTCCAATGTATCTATATATAAATGCAATGAAATATTTAACTAATACTTCATATTTATAATTTAAATAATGCAGATACCTGCTAGAGGATTTAGTAAAGCCAAGAATGTCAGTGTGTTTATTCTGTATTATCGAAGGTTGACATGCATCTTTAACCAAAGTGGCAAATCCCTTAACCTCTTGTTTCATTTTTACATTGCTGATATTGATCTCAAAACTCTTTCCATATATGTTTCCATGTATCCCATCCATGAACACATCCTTATTTGTAATATGAGATGGATCGATAGCTGATGTCAAGTTTAGTTCAACATTATCTAAGCTTTTGCACATCTTAGAATTTTATAAATATACTAAAATTAGTTTCATCTGTCTATCCCATTCTTTTTTGCTTAAAATGACTTTGCACCTTTCATATACATTAGCAGAGTCAATTATGCTCAGGAGTTATAGTTCTTCATTTCCATATTTTGAATAATATTTGAATCTCATGAAAAAGAAGCTTACACAATTACTTGATTTTATCTTTTTAGAAGACAGCAACTGACTGAAGTGATTTTGCAGTGAAATCAATTTTGTTTTGGCTAGTCTATTTCCTTGGCTACATTAACTCTATTTTATTTCTTAATTTCATTTCCCCTTGATTAGAGAATAAGACCTGTTCTTAATGGGACATCCTTAGAACATACTTCATAATAATCTTGTTGGTCTCTGAAACAGACTGTCTGAAATGTGATCATCTTACTAAATATAAATTGTTTGCCAGTGTCTCATAAAAAAAAGTTGGCCCATAAGACCATTATTGTATTATATGAACAAAGAAAAATATCCTTCTGTATAACAGTGATACCATGAAATATACAAGCATTATTTACAATAACAGTTACACCTTTCTGCCAAGGAATACAATGTAGAATATCTGAGAGAAATCCTGTTTTCTCGTCACAGTAAACCTGGGAAAGAGTTTTGGACTATATCATAATTAAGCAGTTTCATGTCTTGAAGCTTCAATGTCACTGCTCAAAATTCTTAACAAGACAAATAGAATAGAATGGCCAAGTGTGATTGGACACACAAGGAATTTGTCTTGGTGCAAATGCTCTCAGTATACATAAAAGAAAAGATACATTCATCAAGAGTCAAGAATCATAAGGTGCAACACTTAATAATAGTCATAGGGTACAATAAGCAATCAAATCATACTAGGAAACAGTCAATATAAATTGTAAGAATACAAGCGACCAAGTTACAGTCATACAGTCACAAGTGGGAGGGGATGGGTGATAAGGAGTGATGAGAAGATTAATAGTAATAGTATTGCAGACTTTGTAAATAGTTGGACAATGTTGAGGGAATTATTTGTTTAGCAAAGTGATGGCAATTTGGGAAAAAACTATCCTTGTGTCTAGTTGTTCTGGTGTGCAGTGCTCTATAGCACTTCTATGTTTTAATATGAAACATTATCTGGTCAAACTTTTTAGAAAGGAGACCGTTTAGAGAAGACAGATATATACAGTTCTATCTATGCTGTTTCCTAATGGAATAGTGTCTTTTACCAGAAAAATTGGGAGTCTTACATAGATAACTGTCTGGTTTGATACAGCAAACAAACAGGATTGGCACAGACTCCAACAGATGGCTAAGACTTTAGAAAAAACAACTGCAACCAGCCTGCTTTCCATAAAAGACCTGTACATTGCACAGATCAGAGAGAGGACCGAGAAGACCCCTCACACCCTGGACATAATTGTTTCAACTCCTCCCCCAGTGTTATAAAGCATTGCGTGCCAAAACAACTAGACACAGGTTTTTTTTCTTTGTGTGATAAGTGTTGTCTAATGTCTGTGTATATTTACCTAGGTACTACGGCTGTAGTATTATTTATCATTATTATCTTCTTTACTCCCCCCTCTTATTGATATTATTATTATCATAATGATTTGCCTTGTCCACTAAGTGCTTCTGCACTTGAGACAAATTTCTTGTGTGTCTAATCACACTTGGCCAAATAAAGTTATTCATTCATCCATAGATCTATATTCAGATTGATCCTAGCCTTGTGATTTCTACAGAAGATCCTCTGGCATGCAAAGAAATCAATCTCTTTTTTCTGTGATATTGTCTAAAGAATACAGTAGTTTATTCTTATCTGTACCATTAGAACTCTCTGTTAAATAGGAAAATATCCAAAGTGACTGGTAAAAGTAAACCCATATGGGACTTTTCAGTTTCTTTAATAATGCTACCAGCTCTGATGTTGAAACTCTACACATTTGAAGATGCAGCTTTGCCTGATCTGATGTACAAATGTTATTCTACACCAAGGGTCTTCAAACTTGGTAAATTTAAGACTTGTGGACTTCAACTCCCAGAATTCCTGAGCTAACATGACTGGAGGAGGAATTCTGAGAGTTGAAGTCCACAAGTCTTAAAGCTGTCAAGTTTGACGACTCCTGTTCTATACCTTCCATCATCATTTTTTCTACATTGACTAGGCTAGTTGGGTTCCATTTTCTCCAAATCAATTCATTATACATTTTAAAATCTTTTCTCTTGCCCTTTAGGAACCTTCTTTCCTTCCTTCCTTCCTTTCTTCCTTCCTTCCTTCCTTCCTTCCTTCCTTCCTTCCTTCCTGCCTGCCTGCCTGCCTGCCTGCCTGCCTGCCTGCCTTCTTTCCTGCCCGCCCACCTTAATCTAGCAATACTCTTGATGGCATCATGAGTGCTTTTGTATTTTGATGAGCAAATGAAATTACCATCAGGGAGTATGTTGGCAAAATTGACATTTATCTGGATTGGCTGCTCAATCTGTTGTCCAGGAAATTATTGTTGATGGGCAAAATTATGCCCCAGGTTTGCTATTTTTTTATTAAGCATAAATAGCATTTTGACCTGTATGCTGAATATAAAGAAGTGGTTTTTATGAACTAGGATATATGACCACATTAAGAATCACTAAGAGAAAGATGGATTATGTATGGTGCTTGGCCTCATTTCACAAATCCCTCAAAGGATAAACTAAGATTTTTAGGAAAAACTAAAGGCATTTGAATCACACTAAGCCATGATTTGTGCTTCATATTAATTTTGTGGGGTTTTGAACCCAGTTATTTGCAAACTATAGGTTACTGCTTGTTTTGCTGTGCAAAAGCAGACAATCGTGATTTATTAAAGCAAATTTCAGCTGATTTTTTCCCCTTTTTTCTAGAGATGTGGAAACAAATCATAGACACATCAGCAATAGGTGGGGTCAAGGCACACATACAATCAATACAGACTGATTTCATACACTCCTTTAGATGCAGGTCTGAAATAGACATACAGTACTGTGGGCTTTAATCCACAGTTAGGCCCATTTCCCTATTATGGACAGCTCTGCTGATCAATACTGCCATGTTAAGTTTTTATTATGTCTGTAGGACTTTGTGACAAACATCTGTTAAGATCATTACCCACAGAGATTTAAGAGAAATAACATATGTTCAAGGTAACTTAAGGACAAGTCTAAATTTAACAACCTAGCAGGGTTATATTGCTCTGATGGAGATAACTAGGAATATGAAAAAAATGTTTATTTCAGTTATTGATCAATGCTAAATTTCAGCAAAAATACCCACATTCAACCTCCTATTCAACAAGGTGTTCTTTGCCCAGGGACTTGCTCATTATGGCACCTTATTAATAGGGTTACTGTGAACATAATGTGTGTTTATATATGTGTGAGAGAGAAAGGAATAATTTTGTGTGTCACTTCAAGATTTTTTGGAAGAAAAGTTTGGGATAAAATAACTATGTGAGCTAATACTAACATTTCCAAAGTACAATATGTCTACATTCCCTGATATTAGTAATGATAGCAATAATTGATTCACAAATTCAGGACTCTTTTATAATTCCTTGTATATGTATCTTGTATATACTATACACACTCACACACACACACAGAGAGAGAGAGAGAGAGAAAGAGAGAGAGAGAGAGAGAGTACAATAGCACTTAGACTTATATACCACTTCATAGTGCTTTACAGCCCCCTCTAAGTGATTTTACAGAGTCAGCCTATTGCCCACAACAATTTGGGTCCTCATTTTACCTACCTCAGAAAGATGGAAGGCAGAATCAACCTTGAGCCTGGTGAGATTCGAACTGCCAAATTGCTGGCAGCCGGCAGTCAGCAGAAATAGCCTGCAGTACTGTATTCTAACTACTGCGCCACCTTGGCTCATATAGTTTTGTTACTTGGAGAAGCAAAGCTAATAGCTGTTTTTGACTGCCTTTTCTTTAGAGGAGATACAGCAGCACATTTGGCCAGAATGCAGCTTGTCTTCAAAGTTGTATATTAACTTTGTTATCGCTTAGATCTCGGGTGTCAAAATCGATCATGTCATGTGACCTATTGTGATATATCATGAAGTTTTTTGCCTTTGCGAAGCCAGGGTGGACGTGGGCATGATCTGCATGTGATGCATCCAGCCCATGGGCTGCCAGTTTGACAGACCTGGCTTAGCTTATTATCCTGCACTAATTCATCTCTACAGTATTATGATCTCATTGTGCATTTTGTCTCCTTTACTTTGAGCAATACTTTGGGATGGATGGATGGATGGATAGAAGGAAATACTTTGGGATGGATGGTGGACGGATGGATGGATAGAAAGAAAGAAGGAAGGAAAAGAAAGGGAAGGAAGGAAGGAAAGAAGGAAGGAAGGAAGGAAGGAAGGAAGGAAGGAAGGAAGGAAGGAAGGAAGGAAGGAAGGAAGGAAATTCCCTGTGGCTACAGTTCAATGTTAAAATCTTCTGCACACAAATGAATTTCGTACGCATGGAATTTTTCTCCCATCATTAATGACAACAATCACATGCTTGTGAAGGGCTGTGGGTCAGAGCTATCCTGGTTTGATGTGCTATCAATCATTTTGTAGCCATCCACAACACATGTTCAAATCACTCTATTAATAGTGCATTGGCAAAAACAGTAGGCGTTGACATGCTGACACACAGAACTGTCTTTTCTGGGAGATGGAAAAAAGGACTCCTGTCTGGGTTTACTCTGAATGAGAAAACTCATTATGGTAAACTTTCCTTTTGTGCAGCAAATAATAGTAATAGCCCAATTAAGATTAACCTGCAAGAAAGAGGCAGGTAGTTTACAGAAATGAAGTTCATAACTGCAATTCTTTTCATCAATATTAATTGTACATTCTATATGCAATAAAAGCACACACATAAAATGCATACGTACAAACACGTTGCAAAGCAAGTGATTATTTTAAGAATCAAACTCTTATTTCAGTTTTGTTTGTTCTTTGTGGACCACAGTTTTAATTCAGTTGTTTGAGATTGACCAACATTAGAAAGGGAGGTATTGTTTACATTGTTTTCCTTTATCATTTAATAATAATAATTAAAAAACAAAGTGAAAAAACATACTGAAAGGAAAAAAAACAGTACATCAATAGTGAAGAGTCCATGCAGCGGGCTAGAGTGGGAATTTTAAAAAATGCAGTAAGAGGTTAATTGCAAACCTGTTACATATCATTTGCAAGAAAACTGCTTTCCATCTCCATGTCACTAGGCATCACTATCAGTTTGAAGACATTTTATTATTATTTTTTCATTATATGTTTCCTGATGCTTCTAATAACAGGTCCAACTTGCTTCACCTGCACAGCATAGTAACATGCTGTGTCATCTTCCACTGATTCTTTAGGATTATGAGTCTTATTGTTTGGTCCCAATACTTTTGAGTCATGCAAATGTGATTGCAATGTTGTATTACTCTAAAACAGGTGGGCAAGATTTTTGTCAGAATGGCAGAGCTTAGTGCCACTCCTTGCTGTGTCTCCATTCTCTGCTAGCACATGACCTGCACAATTCATTCTGTTGAGCAATGTCACAAGTTCATGCAGCTGAGAAATACAAATACTGCAGTAGAAATACAGTAATTGATGTGACTGTCCTTATTTGTTAAAACATCATTTTATTAAAATATTCATCTACAACAAAATGCTGCCAAAATAAAAGCAAATGGAAGACAGTCAATAAGGGGGGGGGGGGAGAATAATGTGTAGTGTACTTAGCAACAGAAATTTTGGGCTCAGTTGTGGTCATAGGTCAAGGACTACTTGTAACATGACATCAAACCATCCACTGTGACCAGTATGTGCAGGACTGGTTAACGGTGGTGTAAAATTGAGGTGCGTTGAGTTCACATCAGACATCACATTTAGTGGCTGACTTTCAACCATTTACAGTGTAACTCATGTTGTGGTGTAAAAGGGAGAAAGGTAGATAGGCTATAGAGGGCTTGGACACAGATCATGATATGAAGATAATACATAATAATAGTTTGAAGCCAATAGTGAGATTCAAGTTTTTTTACTACCGGTTCTGTGGGTGTGGCTTGTTGGGTGTGGCAGGAAAGGATACTATAGAATCTCCAGTCAGAGGTGGTATTTGCCGGTTCTCCGAACTACTCAAAATTTCTGCTACCGGTTCTCCAGAACTGGTCAGAACCTGCTGAATACTATCTCTGGAGGAGAGGAATACTTTCAGACTTGCCAAGAGTCTGTTAATGTAATCTTTCAATAAAAGTAGAGCTTATATTCATTATTATACGTCTTGTCTGGATTACCTCAAAGGGCTAATATCAATCTTGCAAGTCTGAAAGTATTGCTTAGCATCTCAGTGAGTGGCAATAGTGGCCAGTCTTTTCTGGGATTGAAAGCTAAGCAGGGCTTGGTGGATATTTGGATGAGATATTACCAGGAATTCCAGAGCTGTAGACTACATTAAGAAGTGGAGAATCTCTCAGAATAAGGCATTAGCAAACAATGTCCATGCTGTTGCATGCATACAATCTTCCATGGTCGAGCTTGGTTTGAGGGCAATAGTACTTTTCCTTTATTTTGCAAAATAAAGATAAGGATCTTTCAGTTATGATACCAAGCTGTGGCATGAAAATGGAGGCAGAAAAATGTCTCCTATGCAATATTGCAGTTCCCAGTCATCCACTGAAATGAAATACTCACATTGCACACGGATTCTTTCTGGCTTCCTCCAAGGAACAGATTTTACACCAAAGGTGCCGTTTATGCTTTTCACCAGTAGAAAAGTTGCTTTTATTAGACCTTTCCTCATTTCTTATGGCTCCAGTGTTGCACTGAAATTCCAAAGTTTACTCATTTATTTTTTTAAGCATGCCTTTTAAGTTATACAAAGCAGCAGGACACAGGAATACTTTTCTTGATACTGCCAAACAACACTGAACAGGAAGAAGCTGTCATCTATTTTTGCTTGTTGATGTCCTTGGGTCAATTACTGACTAGACAAATATGCTTGTGTAATCCCATGGTGTGGTGGGGGAGGAGGGAGGTTGCAAATCATTTTAGTAATACTGAAAACCCGGTTGGCTAAACTTACATGCCTTGGTTCATGTTGCTTTGAACTCTTTTGAGGGGACACTAAAGTTTCTACTAATCCCTCCAGATACCTAGGTCTGGTGTAGATCTCATCTTCAGTGTTAAATGTTTAACACTAAGATCTCTGCATTGATTGCAATGACTATTCGAAGGAGGATGAACATAAATCCTTAGCATAAGAATGCTGACAAGCCCAGTCAAATTTTACAAATTTGTGAAATCTCTAGTGAGATTACAGTGATGTTAACAATAATCTCTGTCCTGTAACAACCAACTAATACAATAGGTACTTTCACAGTGTCTGGAAGCTGTAGGGGCTGGGGTGAGGCTCTGGACTTTGGAGGCTTCCTAGATCTGGGAACTAACCTGCTTTGGTATTGAATGGTATGGCAGTTCCCCAGAAACAATTGATGCACAATTAGTTGTTCAACTTGCCTCCTGATTAGGAGGGCCTTTTTACAAACCCATTTCATCTGTCAGTTGCATTCATTCCTAGTCTGAAAGTCCCTATTCATTGTCAATCATTGTTTCCCCTCAAATTTTGGATTATTGCAAAGTGATTTATATTGGGCTGCCCTTTAATACCACTGAGAATTTACAGCTGGTTTGGAATGCAATAGCACAGGACGTTAGTGACTATAAAGCCCCATGACATAGGCCAAGTCTTATTTATTAAGTTTATGTACTACCCGGAGTCATTAGGAGTTAGATGCGTTATCATCATCAAGACTATTTGTCTCCAGTCATCTCTGTTCATCTCACAAAGTTTAATGATGAGTATGGTCCCTATTAAATAATGCCATCTAATACTACTCAAGAAATTGCCTTTGCTATTGTGATGCCTGTTCTATAGAACACTGAATATTTGAGTCTTCCCCCGAACATTGCACTAGGTTTTAGGGTGACCCTGTCCTGTTATTCTATTGGCATCTGTGTTGAGTTTCTTCTGGTGCAATGGACGGTTTTAATTGCTTTTAGATTTTTAAATAATATTACTGGTTATTCTATTGCTTGTGAGCATTGAAAAATATGTCAAGTAGATTGTCATAATTAATCAGTCTCCATACTCCATCTACTCTACCTATCAGAGGTATAGGCAGTCTTATTTATTTATTTATTGAATTTTTATACCACCCCCTCTCCCAAAAAGGGACTCGGGGCGGTGTACAGCCTACTAAAAACGAACAATATATACAATTAAAAACAAATTAAACAAATTAATCTGGCCGAAATCCAATTTAAATACAAAAATATAACTAATAAATTTAAAATTTAAGAATTATATTAAAATTTAAAACCTAGTTAATTTAAAACCCCCAAAAAACCGTTTACCGGGCCAGGCTGGTCTGTTGAAAGAACAGGGTCTTTACTGTGCGCCAGAAGGTCTGGATGTCGGTAATGGCCCGCATCTCCGGGGGCAAATCATTCCATAGGGAGGGGGCCCCCACAGAGAAGGCCTGCACCCTCGGGGTCGCCAACTGGCAACGATCAAGGCGGTGGAACCCCGAGGAGGGCAACCCTGTGGGAGGCTGTTGATGGCAACAGGCAGTCCCGTAAGTACCCAGGTCCCAAGCCATGGAGCGCTTTGAAAACAATCAATACCACCTTGAATCGGATCCGGAAGGCCACAGGAAGCCAATGCAATCTGCGGAGAAGTGGTGTTACATGGGAGCTCCGAGGAGCTCCCAAGATCATCCGCGCGGCTGCATTCTGGACCAACTGCAGCCTCCGGACACTCTTCAAGGGGAGCCCCATGTAGAGAGCATTGCAATAGTCCAAGCGGGAGATGACGAGGGTGGAGGTGACTGTGCGAAGTGCGTCCAGATCCAGAAAGGGCCGCAACTGGTAAATCAGATGAATCTGACAAAAGGCCCCCCTGGCGACGGCTGTAATGTGATCTTCTAAAGACAGCTGTACGTCCAGGAGGACACCTAGATTGCGGGCCCTTTCCATGGGGGTCAAAATTTCTCCCCCCACGGCCAGCGACGGAACAAGCTGGCTGTATCTGGGCACAGGAAACCACAGCCACTCGGTTTTAGTCGGGTTGAGATGAAGCCTGTTAAGACCCATCCAACTCCGCACGGCCTCCAGGCACCGGATCATCACTTCGAGGACTTCATTGGGGTGGCCCGGGGTAGAGATGTACAGCTGAGTGTCATCAGCGTACTGATGGAACTCTACCCCGAAACCATGGATGATCTCACCCAGCAGCTTCACATAAATGTTGAACAGCAGGGGCGAGAGCACAGACCCCTGAGGCACCCCACATAATAGGGGCCTCAGGGTCGACCTCTGCCCCCCCGTCAACACAAATTGCGAACGGTCAGAGAGGAAGGAGGAGAACCACCATAAAACGGTGCCTCCCACTCCCAACCCCCCCAATCGTCACAATAAGATACTGTGGTCGACAGTATCAAAAGCCGCTGAGAGATCTAACAGGACCAGGACAGAGGAACAGCCCCTGTCCTGGGCCCTCCAGAGATCATCCACCAACGCGACCAATGCCGTCTCCGTGCTGTGCCCGGGCCTGAAACCCAATTGGAGGGGGTCTAGGTATACCGCTTCATTCAGGTACTGAGGGAGCTGACGTGCCACCACACTCTCAACAACCTTCGCAACAAAGCGGAGGTTGGAGACCGGACGATAATTCGACAATAATGCTGGATCCAGGGACGGTTTCTTGAGGAGGGGCCGCACCACCGCCTCTTTCAAGGCGACGGGTAAAAGCCCCTCACTCAAGGAAGCATTAATAATCCCTTGGAACCAGCCTCGTGTCACCTCCCAAGTGGCCAAGACCAGCCAGGAGGGGCACGGGTCCAATAAACAAGTGGTGGCATTAAGCCCCCCCAGTATCCTGTCCATGTCCTCCAGAGTAACAGGATCGAACTCATCCCCGAAATCCACCTCCGTCCCCCCGCCTGGAGATGCCCAGTCAGAGTCCAACTCATCCCGGATCTGAGTGATTTTGTCCTGCAGAAACCTAGAAGAATCCTCAGCCCGTCCCTGTAAGGGATCCTCCCGTGCCCCCACCTCCAAAAGGGAGCGGGTCACCCTAAACAGGGCAGCCGGGCAGTTTTCCGTGGATGCAATAAGGATGGAGAGGTAAGACCGCCTCGCCATCCTTATCGCCACTAAATACACCTTAATATAGGATCGTAATAGTGTTCGGTCAGATCCAGAGCGGCTGGCCCTCCAACTACTCTCTAAGCGTCTTTTCCGGCGCTTCATCTCCCTTAGCTCCTCGGAAAACCAAGGAGTCACTTGGGATCGGCACCGGGTCAGAGGCCGCAAGGGCACGACCCGGTCAAGAGCCCCAGCGGCCACCCTATCCCAGGTAGCCACCAAGCCCTCGACCGAGTCGTGTGTGTGAACATCGGGAAATGGCCCAAACTCCATCAGGAACCTATCTGGGTCCATCAGGCGCCTGGGGCAGTACCATTTTATTGGCCCCGCCTCCCTGCGGCAGGAGGGTGCGGAATGGAAGTCGAGTCTAAGGAGCGAATGATCAGTCCATGATCATTCCACAACTACATCCCCTATACCAAGATCATTCTGCCACTGATCAGAGACAAGAACCAAATCCAGGGTGTGACCCCCCAAGTGAGTAGGATCCCGAATTAGTTGGGTCAGGCCCATGGCTGTCATGGAAGCCATGAACTCCTGAGCAATCCCCGAGGCCCCACTGGCAGACGGCAGGTTGAAATTCCCCATGACCATAAGCCTGGGGGTCTCAACCGCCAAGCCGGCTATGACCTCAAGGAGCTCAGGCAGGGCCAATGTCACACAGCAGGGAGCCAGGTATGTGATCAATAGGCCCACCTGGACCCTGGGACCAAACTTCACAAAAAGGGACTCACATCCGGTCGTCTGAGAAACAGTGGATTCCCTAGGACACAGATCTTCCTTAATAACCACCACAACCCCCCCACTCCTCCCCTGAGCCCTCGGCTGATGAAAGACCCAAAACCCGGTTGGGAACATCTCCACCAGAGGAACTCCTCCCTCTTGGCCCAACCAGGTTTCGGTAATACCCACCAGGTCCACTCCCCCCTCACAGATCAAATCATAAATGAGAGGGGCCTTGTTAATGACGGACCTGGCGTTACACAACATCAGCCGAAGGCCCAGGGCCCGATCACTCAGACCACCTGGGGAACGGGACATGACAAGGGGGTCGGAGCGCACTACCACACAAAAACAGCGGGGGCGTGCTCCCAATACAGGATATGGCCCCCTATAACCGCCAAATCTGCCTCTCCCGCTCACCGTGCTAATAGATTGTATTTCACCCTCCCCGGAACAACCCCCCATCCTCAATACGGCCCCACCCGACCCCAGCACCTCCCGGCAGCGCTCGACCCGCGGCCTGGCCCCAGCCCCAGACGGGTTGTCCCCCAACCCCCGCCCGGCCATCCCTAACCCCAATAAAAATCTAGATAAAAATTTACGACAAAAACCTTCCCTCAAGCGCTTCCTGCAGCCACACCATCTCTCCGGATCCCAGGATCCGTCCTTGAGAAATGTCTCAAGGCCCACAAGTCTTCCGAGGAATATCTTAGTGGCATCTTCAACTGGGCCTCCCCTGGCCAACGCCGGCAACGCAGGGGGCCCACTGGTCGGGACCGAGGTCTAGTCCGAAAACGTTCGGGTAGTGTCCATGTCCCCCCCGGCCACCTTCCTCGCCTCCGCTGTTGACACCGAGGGGACAGCACCGAACGTCAACCCCATACCCAGCTGGTCCCCATCATCGCTGGAGCCACCGAAGCCACAGCCGCTGCCGCCGGAACCACCGCCATTGCCATCAAGTCAGAAGGACCCAACGACCGAGGCCAGATGTCATCCAAGGCCGCCGTGGCACCACCCATAGCCGCCTCGGCAGCCAGGGGCAGGCTCCTCCCCGTGCGACCGCCGCAGTGCCACCCATGGCAGTCACAACAGGCAAGGCCCGTCCCATGGCCAGAGCCCAGTCGGGGGAAGATCTCAGTCGTGGCTGCCCAGACCTCTCCTCCGCAGCCACCGCCGCCCCATCTTCGGCCGTTGCAACACCCCTCACAGCCGCCGTGGCGCCACCTGCGACAACCACCATGGCGAGGTCCAGCCACAACAGGGCCGTCCACACCGCCACTGTCCACACCGCCGCCGCCCAGACATCGCCAGGGCAGCCACCGGGGCGGCCCGGGCGGCCATCCAGCGGCCCTGTCTCTCCGCACTCCGTGGCCTGCAGTCTCACTCAGGCCCAGCTGCGGCAAGACCGCCATCGCCCGACTCCATCCGCGACAGTCAGACTTCCAGAAACCACAATATGTCCTTATCTTGTAATCAAAGAATTTATGAGAGTGAATGACAAAAAAGTCACCTATAAACTTTGATATGTGACAGGCAAAATGAAAGGAAGACTTATAACTAAGCTTTCCTCATCTGTAACATTTATTTGAACCATTTCCCATACTGATCAGGGCTTATCAATTAATTATATTCCTGGAGACTGTCTGATTTGGGAAAACCAATGTAACTTTCTTTTCTCACAAAAGTCTTAAGACTTTTTCAAGATCCCTTCTCTTATAGAGATTTCATTGTAAATTTTAGGAATTCCCCCAAAGTCATAATCTGGTCTTGATAACAAAAAGTCTGTTTCTGTTTTTATCTTCACAAGCAGTTCTTTGTTCCAGCTAGCAGTATTTGTGAAGGTCAAAGTTAATTTCTAAAGCATGGTCTATAAATAGTTCACCTGTAAACACTGCATAAGGCTAGCTAAATTAGGTTTAACTGTGGGTTAAGGTGATCTTAAATTGGTAGGAACCTGTTTCATGTTAACTCACCTTACTTGCTCATGTAACTCAGTGTTAACTGACAGGTGTTGGCTCTTCCGCTTCTCAAACAGATTTATTTTCCATCTAACAGCAAAATAATTTAACTAAGAAACGGGATTAAATTTAGGGAGTCTTCACATGGGCTACATCACTAACATGTTGCTTACCTTAGTGCAAAGTAGTGACAGGCAAATCTGAAAAATTAAAATTGTCTGGCATGCATATCTTTGCTAATACATGGATGATTGATTATTGATTGACATGATTGAAAATCACCAAACTCCCCAATGAATTACATTTAAAGTCTTCCATCTCTGATTCTGTGTCTCAGATTGAAGCCATCATACTTTCCATCAATGGCCCAAAAAACCATGGCAACAAAATATGGCATTCTTTCATTTGGACTTGCCTACATTTGACTATGAGTTATATGTTCATCTGATTTTAGACTGAGGTCTATTCTTGGTTAAACAACAGTACAAAAAAAGCAAAAATAAAATGTGATTAAAATTTAAAACTTGATTGAAAATGTGATTGATTAATTAATGAGTTACTCCTGAGATATTAAACACATTTCTCTTCTCTTTCTATTTATGGGTTACCATAAATACTGTGGTATTTAAAGTAAGTTTTTGAGAAGCTTTGAATAGTGAATAGCTTCATTATCAGAAATGCAGAAGGGAAACTACAATTTTGGTTTCTAAACTTAAAGAATTGTTTTTGGCTGACTCTACACACATGAACTTCACCTGCTGTCTCATGAATGCATTCCCAGCTGGATTGCACACATAGAGGGATTGAATTTCCTTTCAGCCAGTGCTTGCGTGCTGTCTTCCATTTAACTCAGCTGTTTGTTTCACTGATCCAAAATGCCAGTTGGTATGTCCATGGTCCTGCTTTGGAAAATTAATCACCCTGGAGAAAGGAGGACCAGATGGGTAAATTTAGTGACTGTCTGAGTTATTTAAAGAGGGGGGGAAGGGGGGGGGAATAAAGAAAAAGTTAAGAGGAAAGGTATTTCAGAATGTTTATTGTATGGCTACCAGGAATTCTGTATTTCCACAGTGCTTTCTTTAATGTGATTTCAAAAATGACCTACATAAGATTATGCTACAGTCTCCTGAAGGCATTGAGTGAACTTCCTAGCTTCAAAGTAAGTTCTCATACAGTCAGAAGGTGGAGGTTGGTAGATTTTGTAGGAAATAGTCAAAGAGTTTGGTGAGGGTAACATGGCTAAAGCTTCTATTTATTCTCAGTATCCTCAGTAAAACTACACATCCACTTGTAAAAATAAGGCAGGAGGAAGGGTGTGTTCTTTAGTAGCCAGGGAAAGTCTGCTCTGCTTTGATATGAAAGGTTCTACATCTCAAAATAGAAGCAGGAGAGGAATGGGAACAAAATCATCAGCTCAGTGAATTTGATAATGGCCATAAGTGTCTGAACATGATCCTTTTTTCGTCTGTGTCCTTGGCATTAAATTCACAACATGTGTCATTTTATTTTGGAATCAGTATTTGGGATTTATCGTACAAGTGTTTGCCACATTTTGAAATTAATTGGAAAGCTACATGACATTTCAAGGTGAAAATTTCTGTAAGGCTATTCCCTGAAGAGCATTATCTCCTTTTTCCTATCTTCATAACAGTAAACAATCTTCAGAGTTCAGTCAAAGGATGTAAGCTATTATTATCTAATTAACTTAGTTAGTTTAGTGTTAGTTTTGCAATTGGCCATAAGTGAGCTCCCTGGGCCCCTAGGCAAATCTCTCAAATAGGCCTTCAGAATGGGTTACGATTATTTGGGTTTTGAGCATTGTCTGGGCTGCAGCAATTGAAGATGGGTGTGAGAAGGGGTCCCTTCATCACTTCTTTCCTTCTCCTCCTGCTGCATCAGCTGCCACTGCCACAGGCTCAGAAGGTCATCAAGAGCCAGGAAAGCCACGGGACTTTGGGGAGCTTCTTCTGTACTACCTGGACCCCTCAGCCCACCTCCATACAATTCAACTGATCAGAGAAAGACGAGGAGGCTTCCATCTTGGGCACTGCTGCTCTTGTTACTGCTGTTAGCTAAGACAAGATCTGACATCTATAACAGTGTAAAAGATGATAGGTAACAGCAATGGATGTTCCCTCCCTTCCTATTGCTCCTCTTATTAGGACTTTATTCATGCAAATTTGTTGAAAGTTGGGACTTCCTGTTCCTGCAGCTCCCAAGTCAGCTGCCTCTCCTGACTTCACTTTTGAATGTTCCTGCTTGCAGTACAATCTTATTGCAGTCTAGTCCAAAGTAGCCTGGTTTAGTTAAGAAAGCTTACCCTCCCCCCAGAAAATTAGCATAGGATTACAGTTGTAAAAATTAGAACATATCATTTAACAAGCACACAAGTGATGCATGGATTCAGCTTTAGCACATGTTATCATGACAGCAAATGAATAATAATAGAAGATTAAATTACTGTGGGATTTCTGAATACAACTGATAATGTTATGACATATAATAATACACCAGATTTAACTGTGGTTGAAAAAAAAGTATAGATAATTGATGTGGCAATACCAGGAGGTAGCAGAATAGAAGATGAAGAAATGGAGACCATAATAAAGTATCAAGATTTGAAAAATGAAGTTGAAAGGTGATGGCATAAACCAGCATTTCTGATTCTAGTGGTTAGCAACATATTGGGTGATCTTGGGTGGCACTTGAAATTTTGTTGATGAGCGTGTTTTCTATATGTCAATTAGAAAAGGCCACACTCTTTGGATCTGCACATATACTCCACCAATACATTACAACATCGTAAGTTTTGGAGAACAAAATGCATATGAAGACCAATGCTAGCAAAGGAATTGGCACTATGATTTCACATTGTTGCATATAATATAATAATAATTTATTAGATTGTAATAATAAATAAATAATAAAACAATAATTAAAGTATATGCAATGTAATTTTGTTCTCTTCAAATATTTCTGTCATGTTTGTTATACAAAAGCCTTCGAACTACTAAAGGTGGCATTAGTTTATTAAAAAAAATTAGACAAACAAACTCCAAAGGCTTAGAATTATTTGAACCTCAACATAATTACTGTAACCTATGAAACACATAAAATATCAAGTAAAATGTAAATATGTTACAATATTTTTGGATCTCTCATTTTTCCCAATAGTTATTTAATTCAAACATATTTCGCCAAGTTCACCTGTCACACCCCTAGAAATATTTGCCGGAAAGGTGTTTCCCATTTGGTGTTTCCCATTGTTATAATGAAGTCATAAAAGAGGGATGGGTAATGTTTTTGAAATTTTATATTTGATTTTTACTCTAGTACATTCACTCATTTTTGTTGTTACTGCTGTAAGTTAGGAAAAAGCCTCTCATTTCTTCTTATTTTACTCATGGCCATCTTAGTCTAACTCTTCATTTCTTCGTTTCATTTCCTTTAAATTTCCCTCCCAGCTTTTCCATTGTTATTTCAATACATCCTCTCTGTTACTAGCTTTTCACCCATCACTGAAGACATTAAATGTCCTCCATGGAGGTCAACTGGTACTTTTACCTGATTTGAGGTGTGCATTACTTCAATTTCTTCCTGTTTTACATTCGCAAATCTTTGGTTAAGTGCTGTAATTCAATAAATATTGTGACTGAATATGTCCAGTTCTGTCCTTAATTGCTACAATTAGTTCAATCTCCTGACCACTGATGCCTATGAGGGTGCCAATGTTTCTATTATTTCCTGTCCTTTGTATTGTCCTGTTGACCTTAAGTCTTATCTATGTACAAGAAATGTGATACAAGCTTGTATCAAAATTTGGTAAGAGAGGGGGTATAACAAGGCAAGAGAGTAATCTAAACTTGTGATATAATTAGAATATAGAACATAGAATAATAGAGTTGGAAGGAAACTTGTATGTCTTCCTCAGTTCTGGAATTTAAAAACAAAAACAAAAGTGCCATTGCCTTGGCAGTACCGACCAAGTTCCCTAATTTTAATTTTTGAAGCAATGCTTTCCTATAAATTCTGTAAATAAATACTGGACAATAATTCAAATAGTGTAAACCAACAGCCTCATCTCCCCTCCTCCACCCAAAAATGCCTCCATGTGGGCTCAAAGTTTCAGCTGGAAGTATCTCTTCCTGCCTGAAAGAAAGGCAAACTGAGTTTATACTGCAAAAGGCTAACATATTGGTGACTTTTTCAGGTCATAATAAAGAGGTCTCTATTGAACCTTTATGTTGAAAATCTATTTAGTAGATCAAAACTTTCGTAAAATAACAGAGGAAGCATCAAGGCTTCAGCACAAGCAAAGGGACCATGTTATTTCACTTTTAAGACGCCCCCTTAAGCAAAGCCTTTGTGTTGCTTTCTTGGCAACAGCATAGAGTTGCTGGCCATTCCCTTCTTCTGGGATTCATTCTCTGATTTATAAACGGCCTTGTTCCAGAGGCTCTATGTAGTATAGAGTAATCAAAGTGGAATGCAAAATAATACAGTGAAAACAAGTTTATTACTTTCTAGTCTAAGGGTTTCACAGTGGTCTCCAGAATTGTCCATGGGGTATGGTTTAAAAAAAAGGTGAGTTGGCAGCTGAAAAGGTGCAATTGAAACTTCACCTATTTTTATGCATGTTGGACATAACATCTTAAGTACTAACCAGGTCTCCTTCTGCATAGTTTTCTAGATTGTCCAAGATTGCCCAGACTTTTCTCCTGCTTAGATGCCTCACTTTTATTAGAGCTTAATCACTGATCATTTCATATAATTAATTATGCATGAAAGAGATGAGGTTTTTCAAAAGTGACACACAGACCTTGAATATTGCATGATCCAATCTCACCATAACTGCATAATCCCACAACTGCATAATACAATGGAAGTATTCCCAGATGTTTTAGGAAAGAGTTAGGTAACAATCTCATTAATTTGCATTTCCCTATTTGGGATTAGGTTTCATTTTCTGTATGGCACACCAGTGAAAACTATCCTATTAGGTTGCCCAAAGTTTTCTGTCAGAATTTCAAATGTAGATATTCATCTTAAAAAGTTGTGTGTTCCTGATCTAGGCCTTCATCCTTTTGCTGTGAGGAGGCAATCTTGTTAAATATTCCATTCAAATGATTTTCTAACTGTAGCCAGAAAAATCTAGTGAATTAAAACATCTGATTTCACAAACTGATTTTGTTATGAAATGTTAAACATAGAATATACAGTCCAGTGACATGGATTCTTGTAGCTGACTCAGAAACCTCTGTATTAAATAGCTCATGCAAGATCAAGTCAAACAAAAAAGTATTCACAAAATACTGATTTCTTTTAATCTTTGACTAATTCTAATGCCTGCTGAAGATCAGGAGATGTCCAAGGCTAATGCTAGGACAAACTGAAAAACAAAGGAGCAAAATATGGGGGTAGCCATTGGTTGTCCAATCTTTGGAAAAAAACATGTTTGCTTGCCATGACAACTCATGCTGTTCTGTTTTGCTTAACAAAAATGTGTCTGCTTTTTAAGCTTCTGGAGTTTAAAATAAAAGACAATTTAAAAAAATCCCCAGTGGAATTTTACCCACTCCGCTCTGTTGCAAGAAAATTATTTCTATACAACTAGTCTGTCCATTACAGCAGAGACATGGATGGAAAGTCATGTGGGTGCCAGCTGAAGGACATTGACTATTAACAATTGTTCAATGGTGGGATTCAAATTTTTTTTACTACCGGTTCTGTGGGCGTGGCTTGATGGGCGTGGCTTGGCGGGCATGGTAGGGGAAGGATACTGTAAAATCTCCATTCCCTCTCCACTCTACTAACCTGCTTTCCATCTCCGTTCTCCTGTGCAGGGCAACAAAAGAAGACCCAGTTGATCAGCTGGGACTCAGGAAGCAGAGAATAGATGGAGGCGGGGCCAGTCAGAGGTGGTATTTGCCAGTTTTCCGAACTACTCAAAATGTTCGCTACGATTCTCCAGAACTGGTCAGAACCTGCTGAATACCACCTCTGCAATTGTTTTCTATACCATTGTTACCAGTACTACTACTATGTACTACTACTACCACTCTATGTTTATCATCAACATATAGTCTCTGGATAAGCCACAAAAGCAAAGAAAAATATAAAAATGTATAATTATATATAGAATAAAAATATATCTCTGTGCATGCACTTTCAGACTTGACTCCTGGATACTGCCTGAACAAATTTATGTAATTTTTTCAGCAAGACTTTTTGCAGTTTGCCATTGCCACCTTCCTAGGGCTGAGAGACTATCCCAAAATTACCCAAGCATAACTGGAACTCACGATCTCCTTTTTCCTAACTCAGTGCTTTTAACCACTACTCCAAACTGGCTGCCTAAAATATATAAATTATATTTAATTTATAATTAAAGTTATTTTAAAAGAGTAATTTTCTCTCTGATGAAGAAGAAACCGCAAATACTTCAAACTGATGTTCAGGATCATGTGTGATCACATCACATGCAAAATATCAGCAAAGAGCCTACTTTGCCACCTCTATGTGTAACGAAATAATTATGCAAGCATTTCTCATTTTTAATTGTATGGTTATTCCACATCTGAAGCAATTTTGCATGATTCATTAAATAAGGTATTATGTTAGTGCAAATTTTCATGTGACTCTCATTTGTTTTGAGAGTATAATAATACACAATACTCTTCAGTTGAGAGAAATGGACAATATGGAACATATACCACCTTTTTTTAATGCATACCATTTTTGCAGAGCATGCAAATAGGATGCCATGCAGCTCTACCCTGTAATTAAAATTATTTTTCTTATACCAGACAAGTCAAACAGACATTTAGTCTAGTTTGTTATTTTTATGGCTCAGTGTTGAATGAAAAAGTGCCCAAGAAGTGGCATTTACCATCAGCTATAGCTTCAGCTGCCCCAAGACCTTGCTATCACTTCAGTAATAGTTCCTCAATACCCAGAATTACCATGGCAAAATAGTAAGGCAATTGCAGCCAGCTGTTTTGGCATTCCCACCACCATTACAACCCTTTGAGAAAAGTAATCTAGCAGATGGCAACTTAGAGCTCTACTTGAGTGACTTGGAATTGGTCAATATTGGGTAGGAGACTATCAGAACATCCCAGACTCTGGGCTAAACTGGGAAGTTGGGGAAATATCCCAGAGGAGGCAATAGCAAAACCCTCTCTTATTGTTGTCAAGAAATCTTCATGGAGTTATTCATGAAACCATCAGTTTAACAGAATTGGAAGGGACATTGGAAGGCCTTTTCTTGTCCAACCCCCTGCTCATGCAGGAAATCCTATACTAGCATCCCACAACCTTTCCAGCTTTGTGGGCCAGCATGGGGGGGGGGGGAGAAGAGGGAATGACTATGTGCAAGTGGTGGGCAAGAATGCAGCTCCATTTACCTGCCTGTTGCTTGCACAAATGGAGCTGTGCGTGCAAGTGGGGCTCTGAACATACATGTGCTCACCTGCTATTTCTGCATCTTGGTTCCAAACACGCCAAGCCCAGTAGTGAGCCACAGCCCTAGGGGTTGGGGATGCCTGCTCTATACCATTTCAGATAAATAGTTGTCCAATCTCTTCTTAAAAACCTCCAATGTTCAAGCACCCACAACTTCTAGAGGCAGATTGTTCCACTGATTAATTACTCTAAATGTCAGGAAATTTTCCCTTACTTAGTGTTAAAAAAAATGCTATTACCTACCACGGAATTGCCTTATAGTTGCTTAATATGTTTGCTCATTGTGTTCATAACTGCTACAACAGAGTTGATAGGGTCTCCAGAATGTTTTTTTCTAGATACCCTCCCCCATTCTTTAACTTACTATTTGCACTGCTACTTAACAGTGGATATATAATATAAATGTATTTTCTTATCAGAAAGATCCAATTGTATTAAGCACCAACTGACAATTGAGGACAGACTGAAAGAATAAAATTCTCCTGGAAATATGTAAAACAAAAAGTGTTAACCTAGAAGGACCACATGAATCTGAGGGCTTTTCCCAAAGTAGTGTTTTTCAAGTGTCTGTCCAACAACTAAGTTGTCATAAAGTGATTAGGGTTATGAAGGGTACAAAAGAGGAATGATATTTTTCCAAAAAAATAAAATGCTTAAAATGTATATGAACCATCTACATTACTTCTTTCTAGTCTCGTTATGATATTTTGGTTGAGTAATAGTAAACTTGTTTAACATTTGATTTCTTTTTCTGAAAAAACAGTCCTTGAGAAGAAATGAGTGTGCTGCGTAAAAAAACTTATTCTACAGTTTTCCCATTTTCTCTTCAGGGCAAAAGACAGTTTAGAGTCCAAGTACAAGACAGGATCGTATTTCTGAAGAGAGGCAGGGGATTCATTGTCAACCACTTTTGATAACCTCAGATAACACGCCATAATGGAGGGTGACATCTAAGTTTTCAGCAGTTTTCTTTTCATTGGTTTTTGTTTTTCCACTTAGAATAAAGGCTACCAAAGATGTGACTATCATCCTGACTATTTTGATCGTATCCTGTAGAGACACCCGGCTTCACTCACTGTTAATTTTACTATTAAGTGTAAAGCAATTTTACGTTATAAAAAAGAAACAGGCCTGGCACTGATTGTTGATAAGCAATTGCTGAAGTTCATGCTTCAGCAATTCTGCTGCCAGTTCTTGGAGTCTCCTGACACTGATTTGTGTTCACTGCCTATTTATTTGGCTGCTTGAAAGATGGAGGGCAGGGAAAGAAGTAACATCTTCCACACTTTGCACTTAAGGATGGAAGTGAAATTCATTTCGCCTATGTATATGAATTTACCCAACTTACCTGCCTATATGTGTGTGTATGTATACATGTGTATGTATAACTATGTAACTATAAATAAACACAATTGCATGTGAGAAGTTTATGATGCGATTCACTACTCAAATTATTTCCACAACATACTATTTTCCACTCACTGATTCCTTATAAAGCAATTTGAATGAAGCCAATTCATTCTTGGCTTCACTTCTGAAGTTCTGAAAACATGGAGAATAGTCAGAGAACCTCATGAATCAATTGGTGTGCCTACCAGCTGCCCAAATAGAGGCCACAAAGCATGGAATTTAATTGGTGTCGCCTCTTTTGATTTGCTCCAAATGCCAAATAACAAAAATGTCCTTCCTCATGCTATGGAAAACTGAGACTGGATGCTAGTCACACTCCCACCTCCATGCTTCTATGAAGGAAGGCATGGAGGCAAAGTTCAGTGACGGAAGAAAATGGAAACTTCCAAGCTGTCCGGCCACCATTCGCTTGTATGCTGACAGATAAATGGGGTGATATGAGCAGTTTTGCAACCAAACAAAGGAGACCAGCCTAAACAACAAGTTTTAGGAACAGATAGTTCAGGAGGCAGTTTGAGCAAGAGTTCCCATCAAACAAAAAACTGATCAGCCGCCAGTTGCTAATTATAACATTTCAAACAAATCACAACTTTGTTTCTGTTTCAAATAAACACATTAGAACTAGGGAAAGAAAGATATTTGTTCTCAAGAATACATGACCTGATGCATTTACATGGGTCTAGAGTTGGTTCCAATATGGGACAATACCTTCAGAAGGTTAAGGGAAAGTTATAAAAAAAGACACATTGAAGGGAAATTCATACAAACATGAGTATATTAGGGGGAATTGTTCATAGAAACATGCATGTAAAAATTGACTATCAATATTTATATAGGAGTGCCCACAGAAAAAAAAGGAGCAAAGATAGACATAAAATTCAGATGAACTTAAAACATACAAAAATTAGAAGATTTTCCCCATTTCTACCATCTCCTCCTGGCCATAGGTACTCAATTTGTAAGGTAGTACAACCACATTAAAAAATGTTTTTGAAAAGTATTATAATGGGACAGATAGAGAGAAAATACATGTTTATGTTGCAATATAACAAGGCTATTTAAGCTAGTGTAACTATAAATGGCTTGTTTATCTAGAGAATGCACTATATATAGCTAACATATATAGCCAACTGGCTTCTGCTGCAGCTCTTTCTTTCCTCACTCACATATCTAAATGTCACTTGCAAGCAAACCGCAGCTATCTTGCATTCTTTATGCACACACAGTTATAAAAAGGTTGGCTCAGCAGTTCAGGAAAAGACATAGGCATATTTTTATCATCAAAGAGCCCATGGGATATTGTAAATGATGTGAATGCAAATGGCAGAAGAGCTCTTTTATTACAGAAAACTGTTACACAATTGCTGAACTTGATTGGTAAAAGTAGAATAATTTCCTATTGTCTACATTCATTAGGTTTCCACAGGGGTCAAAATCGGATCCAGCCCAAATGTAACAGAATTAAAAAAAATGCTTGCTATATTCAAAAACTGTAAACAGACCCAGAAATCTAGCTGATCAGATTATTTTTTTTAAAAAAGTCTTGACATGTCATTTTCAAATATTGTGCAAGATATCTTGATAACTTTTAAATAAACTCAGTATTAAAGAATTAATGAAGTATAAATGAAATAAATTTTCCCCACCCATAGCCAGTATTTAAATCTATGCCAAGTATAATTTCCAAATGGCCCTCATGAAGCTCCAGCAGAGCATGTTAGAGAGTTGATAAGGATATAAGTCACGGTCCAGGTGTTTCCTGATCCACAATGGCTGCCATGGGTGCACCAGCTGTATCTGGGCAAGACCTCTAAATTGGAGACTTCCTTGAGATTGGATGAGACTCCATCCAGAGCGATTGTAGGAACTCGAATCACACCAAGGTGTTTATTTATAAACTGTAATTCCATCTTTCTGAGGTTCAGTTTCAACTTTTAGTATCTGAACAATAACCTTTCACCAAAATATGTGTTGGTTTATAAAACTTCTCCTTCACAGCCAGAAGAGTTGTAATCAGTTTTCCCAACATAATATTGAAATAATTGATTAAACTTCATCTGCTTCATCTTCATTTTTGCTTACCACTCAACTAGCAAAAAAAGAGAAGAAACTTTGCCAGGAAAAGTAAAAAACTTGCAAATTTAGAAAGGATCTGTTCCATTTCCTAAGACTTGCAGGCCATTAAGCTATCTAACTAAATTACTTCATTCAGAGCAACCTAAGACCATGTGGGGGTAGAAAGGGAGGAAAAGGGAAGGTCAGGCCCCATTTCTTGCTTGTTACTATAAATAACAATAAATTTTGTATTTATTATTCTAAGTAAAACTTAAGCTATGTATTAAATATTGTAATAACTGAGACCTTGATTTAAAAAAATGGCATTCTATCTCAGCTTCATATTCTGCAATCTATTCTTTTAGGGGCTTCTTCCCATAATCTTTTGTTCATATTATTTATATCACAGATCCTCTTGGAGTCTTTAGACCCCTCTGACTAAGAGGACCATACTTCCTCTGGTAAGTGCTCTGGGTGAGATTGGAGAGAGAGAGGATGGTTGAAGTAGAGGGGTAGAGAATACAAACTAAGAGTCTAACTCAGAATTTTTCAGAAAACTAAGTCATATGTTCCCAAGATTGGACTTCTTCAATGCAGCTTGCAGCAAAACTATGGTAATGAATTTTCTTCAGTTTCTCTTAACACATACTCAGACCAAAGTTTAACCCAGATTATCACTTGACTCACATGAGTTTGGATAGATTCAACTATTACTAGTATTTGCTCTTATATACACTCTAAGGTGCCTAAATTAGCTACTAGTATATCAAGGAAGCTAACAGCATCATAATCTACCTAATATGCAGAAACCCTCAGGTCTATTCTTGCTTGGTTGAAATACTCACCCAAAGGCTTACCTTTTATTTAGTCTATGGAAAAGATTAATGATGTTTAAATTACAGGAGATTTATTTATTTATTTTGATTTGTCAATCACTTACAAGAAAATAGGTATAAGTATATACATAGTTATGAATACATGAAATGGGTACATATAAGAAGAATAAAAGAAACAATAGGACAGGGACAGTAGGCATGTTCATGCGCTTATGCATACCCCCTACAGACCTCTTAGGAAAGGGGTAAGGTCAATAGTAGACAGTCTAAGGTTAAAGTTTTTGGGGTTTGGGGACGAAACCACAGAGTCAGGTAGAGTATTCCAGACATTAACCACTCTGTTGCTGAAGTTGTATTTCCTGCAATCAAGTTTGGTGCGGTTAACGAGTTTGTATCTATTGTGTTCTCTTGTGTTGTTACAGTGGAAGCTGAAGTATTCATTGACAGGTAAGTCATTGCAATGTATGATTTTATATGCCATACTTAGATCAGACCGAAGATGGCAGAATTCTAGGTCTAGAATTTCAAGTCTGGTGGCATAAGGTATTCTATAACGAGTAGAGGAGTGGAGAACTCTTCTTGTGAAATATTTCTGGACTTTCTCAATTGTGCTAATATCAGATATGTAATGTGGATTCCAGACTGATGAGCTGTATTCGAGTATTGGTCTAGCAAATGTTTTGGATCAATATATTAATCTTACATCTTAACAACTTATTGACAGGTGTTTCATTTATTTCTTAATATGGCCATCAGGGGTTTTATTTATTCATCTTAATTACACAGTAAGTGGTAGGGGTTAAGGCATAAAGCTAAAAACCAAGATATTGTAATCTTGCTTTAGGCATGAAGCCAGCTGGATGACCCTGAGTCAATTACCTTTTCTCAACCCTAGCAAACAGGCAATGGCAATCCACTTCTGAAATCTTGCCAAGAAAACTGCAGGAACTAGTCTAGGCAGTTGCCAGGAATCAGTACTGATTTAAAGGAAAAGAAAAGAAGGAAGGAGATGGGGGAGGGAGGGGGAAGAAAGAAAGTCTTTTAAATTATTTCAATTTCTTTATGAAGAAATGAAGGTAACTATGATTTTCTGTAATCTGGTGCATATTTTTTTCAGAAACAGGTTCTGCTGTATTCAGTGTGATGATTTAATGCTACATAAGTGTAATTGGATCAAAATCTTAAATTAACAATATTACTACCTTCTATAATAGCTATGCTGTTGTTCCTAAAGGAAATGGTCATAATTTGTAAAAAATAATGAGAATTGCAAAATATACAGGAAATATTTCCTCTGAATTTCTTTTTGAGAACATGTGAATGATGGTGCAACTACATTTTCCTACAGTTGTTAAAAATGTCTATTTGTCACTAAGATTTGTTTGATGCATTTTTTCTGAGTTTGAGAGCTTAGATTGTCTTATGTAATGTGAAAAAGATCATAATGTTGCAGTAATATTACAGTGAAAACTAGAGAACAAGCTACAAAAGGGTGCAAGATGCACCAAAATGAATTGAAATTGCATAGCAACAAGACTTGGGCTTATAAGGATGACAGCCTTTGTGACTACAATTCTATAATCTCTTCTAACTCTCTTTTATGCAATGTTGTTTGTTTGTATTAAAACTTCATTAAAAGTACGACATAGCTTACACAACCATGACGGAGGCACACCTCATTCTTCAGCTGGAGCACCTTGTAATTAAAATACAAGCCATATCTGAGGAATATGATGGGGCTGTCAAGCAAGTTTCCACTGTAACTATATATGTTCATAGAGTTTCATTATGTATTGAATTACTGTCCAAATGAGCAAAGATGAGACAGGTAACTAGCATGTTTATGAAAGATGTATGGAACGCCTTCTCAACAACATGAAAAATAAAGTAACTATGAAAAGATACGTTGTTCTTAAATTCTGTGATCCTAGATCCTTCTTCCATTATCATGGTGATATGGAAATTACCATGATTGTTTTTCATAAACTCAGTTCATGTAAGAGATCCTTCTACTAAGGTTTCTTCTCATGCCAATATTCTCTGAGTTTCTGGAAGACTAGCAATGCAATGGGGAAAAGTTGCAAAGTATATTCCTTAGAAATCATGTAAAGCTTTTCATGTAATACTGGAGAAACTGATGCTGCAACAACTGTTCCCACAATGTTAGACCAGTATAAGAATGGGAAGACTTGCATCTTGTACAATTCCTAGGCCTTTTAATATTTCCCCAATCATCTGGTTTGCTATTTCTGAATTAGAAGATGTAAAATATGTTTGATTTAAACTTATTCCCAGGAACAGATGACCACCAAGGTCCCTTCTAACCCTTTAATTCTTAGTATATTGATGCCTCTACACACCTTCCCTTGAAACCCTTAATGTCCTAGTCTCCCTCCTAGTTGATCTCCTTCAGCGGTCCTGATATTGCTGAACAGCAGGTACACTGACTGTATTCACAAGACATAAGGAAAAAGAAACAGCACAAGATTACAAGAGTCTGTTATAGTCAATCTCAATAAAATCAATTTTAGCCTTTCTGTAGAGTTGATTTCTTGGTCTGGTCTATCCACGGCGAGTATTTGCTTAATGACCACAACTGGAATGGGAATCTCGGTCAGTGAGCAAAGTGGTCATTAAGCAAGATGTCAGGTAATTGGTTTGCTCAGTGACCAGAATCCTGGCACTCCTGGTTGTGGGCATTAAGCTATTTGTGGGTGATTAACCCTCTTGGGGATGGCCAGAAAACTTGAGAGCTGAAAATCCTATTGAAATCCAAGAATTTTCAGCCCTGGAGGGAGAAACACGAATGTGCATCCTCTACTGGGCTTCCCAGGGCCTTCTGCTTCCTCTTGAGGTACCCCATGCTCCTTTCCTTACCTTTTTTTCAGAAACCTTGGTTAAACATTTTTTATATGTGCAGTAATAATAACAAAGGATGATTTGTATACCGCTTCACCACAAAACATAATGTTTTCCCCTACTCAGAAGGTTTATATGTTAACCAATGTGTAAATATGTGCATATCCACTAGGCCTCTGAGCTTACAATGAATATAACCCAAGGAAGAAAAACATCTGCACATTAGCACAATTTATATTTTATTAATAATCATAGTAGATATTTGAAGGCATGGCATTCTGGTGTTTATAGTCCAATATGGAGTTCCAGATGGGGGATAGTCATTCTACGCAAGAAAATGTTGTGTGGATGTTTTGCAATAAATAGGTTGTCTACATATATTACTTCACAAGGTAACTGCAGAAAGTATGGGTGTTAAGCAACTTGTCCAGTACTGTATTACGATGACTAAGTAAGAAACTGAAACCAGGCCTTAAATTGCATAATGCCTCTCTCTCGTTGCAAGTTTGATTTTGAGTTTATATTTAAACTTAGTTCTGGGTATGTTTTAAAAGAATGTTTGCTTTAAAGATTAGAATAGATACAATGTATATTAAAAGTCATGGAATTCTTCAGCAAGTCCAACAATGAAAAGTTTATGTTCATTTTTTAGCACTACACTCTTGCTAAATTCAACATTAAGGCAAAATATCTAGCTCCCTGAAATGCACCCTCCCCTACCCTCAGTCTTGGGACTATCTGGGTTTGTTAGACATTTGCTAGAAGTTGTATGATTGTAGATTTAAAACATCTGAATGGCACCTGTGTGAAAAGGTTGAATATATATACGAAGATTATTTTGACTACAAATTTAGAAACCAGATGACAATGGAAGAGGAGGAACTATAGCTTCATTTCAGTTTGTTTTAAGTTGCTAGACAGGTTCTGTCTGTGCTGTACATAAGAGGAAGAAACCATTGTAAAGACAACAGTTTTCACAAATGATATGACTAATTCACCATTTACAACACTGGAGGCATTGTTCAAGAAGTCCTCATAACATTCATACAAGTTAATTCCATAAAGCCATATGAAGAGCAATGAACACAGTGCCTGCAAAAATTTCCAATTTCCCTTGTAATAAAAGTGTATGCTTGGGAGGCTAGTAAAGTATACACCATATTATCTCTACAAGGGGAATATTATTTTTTATAGATCAAGTAATAATTTATATTAGATTTTATTCTAGTTTTACATGAAAATATTTATAGAATTATAAGGTTGGTTCAACTTTGAAACAACCATAAAATAACTCAAACGATTCTGCATTTTTCATCTTGCTATTTATTCTTGTTTCATTCTCACTCCAGGGCAAAATTCAAATTTTATTGGAGGAAAAAACGGGAGAAATCTGAAGTAGGAGGATTGCTTTCAAGATCAAAATTCTGTGGTTTTATGATTTATTGTACATGGATTGATTTATAAACACCTGAAAATGTGCTAATTACCAGAAATTATTATAGATTTGTCAAAAACATATTTTGCTAGATTAATCTTTTATCTTGTATGATAGGATATGGTTCTTAACAGGTTTGGCATGGTGTAGACCTAATGTATTGGACAAAATAATACATAATGTGCAAGTTATCAGCTAATTAAGTGTGGGTTGAATGTCACGACAAATGGATTTATAGCAAGCTCAACAGTTCTATTTTAAAAGTGCTCATCACCACCAAATTGGAGATCAGAATCAGGTAGGGTGCCACAACAATCAGTATCTTAAATAACTTCGTTAGTTATTTGGGCAAAGAAAGGAATGAAATTTGTAGATTATACATTATCTGGGTGCATGAGTGAGGAAGTTTCCTGCTTTCTTTAAAATGTTGAAAGCAATGTCAGGCTGTTCCTGTGCAAACTCCACCTTTCTGGAGCATGTATGCAATGTCATAATGTATGTGCAAAGGGCTGGTGCTTGCATTGCAATGGCACAAGGCTGAGTTTGTTATTCTCCTCTTTTGACCTTCATTACAGAGACTCCAGTTTGGATAAGATAGCTAATAGCTATTGTTTAACAGTAATTTATTATTGAAATAAGTTCAAAGATGTGTTTTGTTAGAGAAATGGGATGAAAATAGCAGAGCCAAATTTAACAGAAACAACTGCAATGTTCTTAACTTACAAAGCACAAATCAAATGGGAATTATTGGGTGGGCTATATACATCTTCAAAAGGGCACTTGGTAAAAAAGGTTTTGGATTATAGCAAACTGAATTTGAGCTAGCAATGGGCTTTTGAAATACAGTTTTAAGCTAGATAAACAGAAATACAATTTACAAATCACCAGGAATAATTCTTTCCCTTCTTCCTGACTAGTTAGGTCATATATCAAACACTGGATGCAATTCTGGGCATCACTCTTTAAGATGGATTCAGAGGAAGGCAATAGGAGGGCATTTGAAACTAAGATCTGAGAAGAAAGATGGAAGGGGCTGGGTATTTTTAGCCTTTAGAAAAGATAATGGATAGGACAAGGAGAGGAAATTTATTTATTTATTTATTTAAATTTATATACCGCCCCTCTCCCAAAGGGACTCGGGGCGGTGAACAGCCAAAATAAAATGCACATATAAAACACATATACAATATTTTAAAATTAAAAGAATTAAATATATTGGCTCTTACAAAGATTAAAATAAGGGGATTAAGAAAGATTCAAACCAGATTAAAAATTTAAAAACCCCTAGGCCAGACCAGCTTGCTGAAATAAATAAGTTTTCAACGCACAGCGGAAGGTCATGAGATCAGGGATGGTCCTCATCTCCGGGGGTAATTCGTTCCAGAGAGGGGGTGCCCCCAATGAGAAGGCCCGCATCCTCGGGGTCGCCAGCCGTCCAGCCAGCGGCACCCCGAGGAGGCCGACTCTATGGGAGCGTATCGGTCAGCGGGAGGCCGATAATGGCAGGAGGCGGTCTCGCAGATATCCTGGTCCCGAGCCATGGAGCGCTTTAAAGATGATAACTAAGACCTTGAAGCGCACCCGGAGGGCCACCAGGAGCCAATGCAGCTTGCGCAGAAGTGGCATAACATGGGAGCCCCGAGGAGCCCCCAACATCACCCGCGCGGCCGCATTCTGCACCAGCTGGAGCCTCCGGATGCTCTTCAAAGGCAGCCCCATGTAGAGAGCATTGGCATAGTCTAGACGGGAGGTCACCAGGTCGGAGGTGACCGTGCGAAGCGCATCCTGATCCAGAAAGGGCCGCAACCTGGCCAAAAGCCCCCCTGGCAATAGCCACTACATGGTCTTCCAATGACAGCCGCACATCCAGGAGGACACCCAGATTGCGGGCCCTCTCTGTGGGGGCAAGAGTTTCCCCCCCCACAGCCAGCGATGGAACCAGCTGGCTGTACCGGGGTGCCGGGAAGCACAGCCACTCAGTCTTAGATGGGTTGAGCTGAAGCCTGTTCCGCCCCATCCAACACCGCACGGCCTCCAGGCACCGGGTCATCACTTCGACAGCTTCATCAGGGTGGCCCGGGATAGAGATGTACAGCTGAGTATCATCAGCGAACTGATGGAACTCTATCCCAAAGCCACGGATGATCTCACCCAGCGGCTTCATATAAATGTTGAACAGAAGGGGCGAGAGCACTGACCCCTGAGGCACCCCGCAAACCAGGGGCCTCGGGGCCGACCTCTGCCCCCCTGCCAATACGAATTGCAAACGGTCAGAGAGGAAGGAGGAGAACCACCGCATAACAGTTCCTCCCACTCCCAACCCCCCCAGCCGCCGCAATAAGATACTGTGATCGACAGTATCGAAAGCCGCCGAGAGATCTAATAGGACCAGGACAGAGGAATAACCTCTGTCACGGGCCCTCCAGAGATCATCCACCAATGCGACCAATGCCGTCTCCATGCTGTGTCCAGGCGTGAAGCCCGATTGGCGTGAATCCAAATAGACAGCTTCATCCAGGTGCTGGGGAAGCTGTTGTGCCATCACACTCTCAACAACCTTTGCCACAAAACGAAGGTTGGAGACAGGACGATAATTAGATAACAAAGTTGGGTCCAGGGACGGTTTCTTGAGGAGGGGTCTCACCACCACCTCTTTCAAGGCGGCGGGCAGATATCCCTCACTCAAGGAAGCATTAATAATACCCTGAAACCAACCTCGTGTCACCTCCTGGGTGGCCAACACCAGCCAGGAGGGACACGGTTCCAATAAACATGTGGTAGCATTCATCCCCCGCAGCAACCTGTCCATGTCTTCGGGGGTCACAGGATCAAACTCCTCCCAAATGACTGCCTCAAATTCCGCCCCTGACCCCCCACCCAGAGTTGCCCACTCAGAGTCCAACCCATCCCAGATCCGAGTGATTTTATCCACCAAGAAATTTGAAAAGTCCTCAGCCCGTCCCTGCAAGGGGTCCTCCCATGCTCCCCCTTCCAGGAGGGAGTGGGTCACTCTAAACAGGGCAGCTGGGCAGTTTCCTGCAGACGCAATAAGGGTGGAAAAGTAAGAATGCTTTGCCACCCTTATCGCCACTAAATAGGTCTTAATATAAGACCGTAATAGTGTTCGGTCGGGTCCGGAGCAAGTAGTCCTCCAAATACTCTCCAGGCGTCTTTTCTGGCGCTTCATCTCCCTCAGCTCCCCGGAAAACCAAGGGGCTGAGTGAGAGCGGCGCCAGGTCAGAGCCGCAAGGGCACGACCGAGTCCAGGACCCCAGCCACCACCCTATCCCAGGTGGCGACCAGGTCCTCAACCGAGTTGTGTGTTCGAATGTCAGGACATGGCCTGACATCAGGAATCTATCTGGATCCATCAGGCGCCTGGGGCGGTACCAACGTATTTGGTCCACCTCCCTGCGATGGGAAGGAGCGGCTTGGAAGTCCAGCCTAAGGAGTGAATGATCTGACCATGACAAGGGCTCAACAAAAACGTCCCCAACACCAAGATCATCCTGCCACTGTCCAGAGACAAAAACCAGATCCACGATGTGACCCCCAATGTGAGTGGGTTCCTAATTAATTGGGTCAGGCCCAAGGCTGTCATGGAAGCCAAGAACTCCTGAGCAATCCCCGAGTACCCCACCAGCCGAAGGCAGGTTGAAATCCCCCATGACCATCAGCCTGAGGGACTCAACCGCCAGGCCGGCTATGACCTCAAGGAGCTCAGGCAGAGCCGTTGTCACATAGCAGGGAGCCAGGTATGCGATCAATAGGCCCATCTGAACCCCGGAACCACACTTTACAAAAAGGGACTCACATCCGGTCGTCTGAGGAACAGTGGATTCCCTAGGTCCCAGATCCTCCTGAATAATTACCGCAACCCCCCCCCCTCCTCTGGGCCCTCGGCCGATGAAAAACCTGAAACCTGGCTGGGCACATCTCCACCAGAGACACATACCCCCTCCTGTCCCAGCCAGGTCTCGGTAATGCCAGCCAGGTCCACACACCCCTCCGTGACAAGATCGTAAACAAGGGGGGCTTTATTCACTACGGACCTGGCATTGCATAACATCAGCCGGAGGCCCAGGGCCCGATCATTCAAACAACTCAGGGAGCGAGACATGATCTGGGGGCCGGAGCACACCACCGCTTGTAAACAGTGGGGACGGGCTCCCATAACTTGATAAGACCCCCTGTCAACACTATACCTGCCTCTCCCACCGATCGTAGAGATGGCCCTTTCCTCCCCCTCCCTAGAAAAAATCCCCATCCTCGATTCAACCATCCCCGGTCCCAAGACCTCCCGGTCACGTACATACCCCAGTCTGGCCTTTTTCCCAGGCGGGTTGTCCCCCAAACCCAGCCTGGCCCCCCTCCCTAATCCCAATAAAAATTTAGAGATAAAAGAATGTAATCGCACATGCTTCCCACAACTGTGCCATCTCTCCGGGTTCCAAAACCCGTCCTCGAGATACGCTCTGGGAAGAACGGGGGGCCACCTCGAAGAAAGGGGGACTTTTCTGAGTGCCCACAAATCAGCTGCTGAGTACGTAATCAGGCAAGCACGCCCGTGTCCAAACAGTCATGTCCTTAGTGTTGTTAATGTCTGACTTTGGGGCTGGGCAGGCGAAGGCCCACCAAGTATCCCGATGTCCTGAGTAATCGGTCGTGGCCTCCACCTCCGCCATCCTCTTCGACAATCTTGGAAGGTACAAGGTTGAGGGCCTGATGGTCCAATTAACGATGTCTTCAACACTCCCACAGCCAGACCAGATGATACCAGAACGGGCCGACCCCGCTGCTCCCACCGACACCGTCGCCGCCGTCGTCGAAGCCTCCGAGATCCCCCGGTCTACGTCATCACCACCGTCTCTGGAAGGGTCGCTCCAGTCAGGGTCGCCGCCACCACCACCATCCGAGGGCCCACTATAGAAATTGTCCTTGGCTCAATCAACATCAGGGCCACTCGCGGGATCTTCCAGGCGGCAGGCGGCGCCCCCCAAACCGGCACCCCCAAATGGCTGGATGGTGCCCTCCTCAATGGCTCCAGCCATTTCCAACCTCGCATCCATCGCCCAGGTTGACTAGGCCCAAGCTGTGGCTCTGGTTGAAGCTCAGAACAGGGCCAAAAACCAACCTGCCCACAGCCAATAGGTTGCTGCTGACTGCAGTTGGAATAGCCGGCTCCAGCACTGGAAAGCGCCAGCCCCTCCAAGTCGGGCCGCGTCAAATCACATCATACAGCAGCAGTCCTCATCAGCGCCATCACCACTGCTGCCCGAGATCTTGTAACACCGGTCCAAGCCGTCGCCCACAAATCAGTTGGGCAAGGCACAGAAGAATAAACCAAGCGACAGGGCTCCAGCAAGCCAACCAGGTCCTCAGGAAGCCCGAAAAGCAAAGTCAGCGGCGTCAATCCACCCACCAGGAAAAACGCGACGAGGCAAGATAGTAGCCGCCGTCAGCCTCATCCGTTGACCGGAGCGTCCACAGGCCATCCAGGCAACTCCACCACCCGCTCCCCACCCCCATAGCCGCGCCGACCCCACCCCCACCCCTAGGTCCACAACTACCCTCACCCAGGGTCCGGGGGGGAGACAGGCACGGCCCGGAACATGGAGCGGATGCCGGAGCTCACCGACTAGCGTCCGCCCGCCATCTTAGAAATAAGATATAGCACTCCTCAAATGCCAGAAAGAACTTCAGTTTAAAAAGTCAGGATCTGTTCTCTCTTGTTCCAGAACACAGGAAAAGGAATAAGGAATTTAAATTATAAGAAGGGATATATGATTGAATGTTTATAAAAATCTTTAATGCTAGACAGTGGAATGAGTTGTGTGGGCTTTCTTTCATGTGCTTAAAGCAGAGAGTAGCCAACCATCTCTCTGGGTTCAGGTTAGACCCAAGACAGAACAGAGGCTAAACTTAATGGCCTAAATACCCCTTTCCAATTCTCTGAAGCTAAGATTATTTGAGGTTGAAAAATAGACAGACATAAATGTAGAAAATTTTCAATATTTTTGAAAAATTTCCTATTTACAAGTTAAAGGTACCAATAGATGAGAATATGTTCATGGTTGAACTGTGAGGTCCTTGGTGCTTTCTGAGCATGGTTGTTTTCTTGCAGACATTTCATTACCCAACTAGGTAACATCATCAATGCTGGCATATAATTAATGAATCATCACATGTGTGGGGAAATTGAGACAACTAAGGTAGTTGCCTCACATCTTATGACACTAGTAATAAGTTGAATCCTTTGCCAAAGAATCTTATGATACATCTTTCATTTTGATGTCATCATAGTTGGTTATAGATGCTGCTGATATGAATTCTTCTATTGTAGTGATATTATTTTTCTTCCGTTCACTTATATCTGATTCTGGGTGGCTGCCTGGACAAGCCCTTGCAGTTTTCTTAGCAAAGTTTTTCAGAAGTGTTTTGTGATTGCCTCTATTCTGGGGCTGAGAAAAAGTGATTGGCCTAAAGTCATCCAGCTGCTTTGGGCCTAAGGTGCAACTAGAAATCATGTTGTTCCAGTTTCTAGCCTTACACTTTAACTACTATACAAACTGGCTCTCGATAATAATCTACAGCAGGACTGTCAAACTCCTGGGCAGTGGGCCAGATGTGTCACACGGTGGCCACACATTGACACCTGGTTTAGCAAAGGGGAAAAAAATCCCGATACGTCAGGTGACGCCCCCATGACGATGTGAGTTTGACACCCCTGATTTGCAAACTGTATCTTATGGGAATAAAAGGCAACAAGAGAAAGAGTGAAGGAGAAAAATATTTAATTTATTGCTATGCTGTATTAATTCCTACATGACATAAAAATGTGCTTGCTTTTATGAGACTTAAATCATATTGCCATGTCAGCATGCCTTAGGATAAAGAATTGTGCCCAATCATTCCCAAATGCTGTGTAGATCACAATTCCCATCTTCGAGCAACCTATTAGATGCCTCTCACCCACAAAAGGACCTGAATTAGCTTCCTCCAAACCCTTTGGCCTTCCAGAGGGCTGTTAAAACCTGGCTTCCCCACTCCTTGCAAAATTAGGATATTAAGGCGAAAGTATATATTTCTGTTTATGGATTTGCTTATATGGTGCTATATGCTCTTTCTTTCTTTTTTTAACAAATTGGGCTTTCTTATATTTTTCTTGCGTGTATTGTTTGCTGCCCAGATTATGTGCTTGAGAAGGGTGGCTATATACAGATGCTCAATTTATAACCGTTCATTTAACAACTATTTGAAGTTACAGTGACACTTTAAAAAAGGATTTACATCAGATTCTCACACTGAACGACCATTGCATTGATCACATGATCAAAATTCAGTGCAACCAGCATGGATTCAAGACAGTTGCAGCATCTCTGGGCTGTGTGATCTCCATTTGTGACCTTCCCAGCTGGCTTGCAATAAACAAAGTCAATGGATCAAGTCCAGATTCGTTTAACAACTATGGCAAAAAAGGATCGTAGAATTGGGTCTAGCTCACTTAACAGTGTCTTGCTTAGCAATGGAAATTCTGGTCCCAATTGCTGACATAAGTCAAGTACATTTACATTTTAAATAAACTACATCTAGCAACTCATGTTTAGAAGGATACTTGACAAATCTGCTGCCTCTGATGGAGTAAGAAAACCTCTGCTCCCTGATATTAGACTTGTGCATCCAATGCAGCTTTCTTCTGCAATTGCACCACTCATTGCTCACTCTCTAGTTGTCCACTCCCTGCACACGAAGTAATGTCTATAGTGCACAGTCCATGCACAGTGATGAGCTGCTTTGGCAAGTCACATACAATGAACATGTGCTCCAAGCAGTAGAATTGTGTGGCAGCCAAAATTCTGAAAGTATCGTCTTCATTTCTACAGGGTACAGCAAGCTCCGAGAGCTGATGAACATAGAAAATGACTGTCAGAAAATGCGGTTAACTGAATGGAAAGAATTGTATGAATGCACATTTAACTTTTCCACCAGACCCAGTCTCAGTTAACTGATCCAACCTGACAACCTCCAGGGGTTTTGGATTACAACTCCCATCATTTTTTCAGGCCACATTTGTGAGTGGAATGAGAAGTCAGCTGATTGTTTTGACTCAATATAATGTGATGGATAGTTAATTTTTTTCCATTTGGTTTTAATTGTTATTTATTATCATCTTAAAAATGGGTTCTTAATAATTAGGCTTCTGGATATAACCAAAATGTTTTTAATGCAGTGGGGTTTTTTAAACGGAATTGTGGGCTATCCCTTAAGAATTCAAGGATGCTTCATTTTAGAGGTGAATGAGCATAATATTATTTAGCTGTTACCTTTCCCAAAAAGCTGACCACAAGTGCATATTAACATTGCAACAGCAACATACCACTCCCACATAGTCATATACTATAGACATGAGGAACTTTTTCAGCCCTACCCCTAAAGATTGCAAACAGAAATAATTAGGCAAAGTTAACTATTTAGTCACTGCAGATTGCAAGCCCATACTTAAACCACTGCCACTGAAGCAGACAGGGATTTAAGCATTTGAAGCTAGCTGAATCATGCTGAGATTTTTGGGCTTTAAAGTATTTATTTATTATTTATTTATTTATTAATTGCATTTATATACCGCCCTTCTCCCAAGGGACTCAGGGCGGTGAACAGCTCATCTAAAAACCCCACAGAAAATACAAAAGTTAAAAAGTAATTAAATTTAAATCAGCTGCTTACTAAAATTAGGAAAAAACCCCCCCACCCTTAAAACCCAATTTAAAATTAAAAATGGAGATCAAATTTAAAATCATCATCTCAGCCCAGGCCGGCCTGCTCAAAGAGCCAGGTCTTTAACGCGCGCCTGAAGGCCCTCAGGTCCGTGCCGGTACGAAGTTCTGGTGGCAGAGTATTCCAGAGGGCGGGGGCACCCACAGAGAAGGCCCTACTCCTTGGCGCCGCCAGATGACACATAGCGGCCGACGGCACCCGGAGCAGACCCTCCCTGTGGGAACGCACCGGCCTGTTGGAGAACGTTGGCAGAATGCGGTCCTGAAGGTAACCTGGTCCCATGCCATGGGTCGCCCTAAAGGTCAAAACTAGAACCTTAAAGCGAACCCGGAGAGCCACCGGCAACCAATGCAGCTCGCGCAGGAGAGGCGTCACATGGGCGCTACGTGACGCCCCCATAATCACCCGCGCGGCTGCATTTTGCACCAACTGGAGTCTCCGGATGCTCCCCGCAGGGAGCCCCATGTAGAGGGCATTACAATAGTCCAGGCGAGAGGTGACAAGGGCCTGAGTGACCGTGCGCAAGGCGTCCCGATCCAGGAAGGGCCGCAACCGGTAGATCCGACGGATCTGATGAAACGCCCCCCTGGAGACGGCCGCAATGTGATGTTCAAGCGACAGCCGTACATCCAGGAGGACTCCCAGGTTGCGAGCCCTCTCTGTGGGGGGCAAAGCTTCCCCCCCAATAGCCAGCGAAGGTGTCAGCTGGCTATATCGGGGCGCCGGAAACCACAGCCACTCGGTCTTGGATGGGTTGAGCCGAAGCCTGTTCCCGCCCATCCAGTCCCGCACGGCCTCCAGGCACCTAGACATAGCCCCCACAGCATCGTTGGGGTGGTCCGGAGTGGAGATGTACAGCTGGGTGTCATCTGCATACAGATGACACCTCACTCCAAGACCACGGATGATCTCGCCCAGCGGCTTCATGTAAATGTTGAACAGGAGGGGAGAAAGGACCGACCCCTGAGGCACCCCACAAACCAGGGGCCTAGAGGTGGACCTCTCCCCCCCCGCCAACACGAATTGCGAACGGTCAGAGAGGAAGGAGGAGAACCATCGAAGGACGGTTCCCCCAATCCCCAACCCCCCCAACCGTCGCAATAAGATACTATGGTCGATAGTATCAAAAGCCGCCGAGAGATCTAGTAGGACCAGGACAGAGGAGAACCCTCTGTCACGAGCCCTCCAGAGATCATCGACCAACGCGACCAATGCCGTCTCAGTGCTATGTCCAGGCCTGAAGCCCGATTGGAACGGATCGAGGTAAGTAGCTTCCTCCAGGTACCGGGGGAGCTGACGTGCCACCACACTCTCAACAACCTTCGCCACGAAGGGAAGGTTGGAGACTGGACGATAGTTGTTTAAAATAGCTGGGTCCAGGGAAGGCTTCTTGAGGAGGGGGCGCACCACCGCCGCCTTCAAGGCGGTAGGGAGCACCCCCTCTCTCAAGGAAGCGTTGACAATCCCCTGGAGCCAGCTTCGTGTCGTCTCCCTGGCGGCCGAAACCAGCCAGGAAGGACACGGGTCCAATAAACAGGTGGTGGCATTCAGACCCCCCAGCAACCTGTCCACACCCTCGGCGGTCACAGGATCGAACTCCCCCCAGATAACACTCTCAAGACCTGCCCCGGACACCTCCCCCGGGACCACCCAATTGGAGTCGAGCCCCTCCCGAATCTGAGCGATTTTATCATGCAGAAATCGGGAAAACTCCTCCGCCCTACCCTGCAAGAGGTCATCCCGCGCTCTCGGTTCAAGTAGAGAGCGGGTCACTCTAAACAGGGCGGCAGGCCGATTTTCTGCTGATGCAATAAGGGCGGAGAAATACGAAGATTTCGCCGTCCCTATCGCCACAAGGTAAGTCTTAATATGAGATCTCACCTGTGTTCGGTCAGACTCAGAATGGCTCGCCCTCCAAATGCCCTCTAGACATCTTTTCCGGCACTTCATCTCCCGTAGCTCCTCCGTATACCACGGAGCCAAATGGGATCTGTGCCGGGTCAGAGGTCGCAGAGGCACAACTCGCTCTAGGGCCCCGGCGGCCAACCCATCCCAGGTGGCCACCAGGTCTCCAGGCGAGCTGAGAGCCAGATATTCAGGAAATGGCCCAAGCTCCCTCTGGAACCGATCCGGGTCCATTAGGCGCCTGGGGCGGAACCATCTAAGTGGCTCCGCCTCCCTGCGGTGGGGGGTAGCGGAACAGAAATCCAGCCTAAGGAGGGAATGATCTGTCCATGACAAGGGTGTAATAACTAAATCCCCCCAATTACAGTCATTCAACCACTGCCCAGAGACAAAAATCAGGTCCAGCATGTGTCCTCCTATGTGAGTGGGGACAGAAACTAACTGGGTCAGGTCCATGGCCGTCATGGAAGCCAAGAACTCCCGGACCAACCCCGAGGTTTCACCGAGCGATGGCAGGTTGAAATCCCCCATGACCAAAAGCCTAGGGGTCTCAACCGCCAGCCCGGCTATTACCTCTAGGAGTCCGGGTAGGGCCGATGAGACGTGGCAGGGAGCCAGGTACGCCATCAAAAGACCCATCTGTACCCCTTGCCCCCACTTCACAAATAGAGATTCACAGCCAGCCGTCTGAGGGACAGTGGCCTCCCTAGGACAAAGGACTTCCTTTATAAGCACCGCTACCCCACCACCCCTTCCCTGAGCCCTAGGCTGGTGAAATGCAAGGAAACCTGGTGGGCACATCTCAACCAGAGGGACACCGCCCTCTGGGCCCAACCAGGTTTCGGTGACACTAACCAGGTCCGCGGCCTCCTCCTGAACCAGATCATGGATCAGGGGAGCCTTATTAACCACGGACCTGGCATTGCACAACAACAGCCGGGTATTCAGGGCCTGAGATTCCGGACAACCAGGGCTGCAGGATGGGTAAAGAGGGTCGGAGCGCGCTACCGCTTGCAGACATCGGGAGCGCGATCCCCTTACCGGATATGGCCCTCTACCCCCAGCATATCTACCTCTCCCAGTCACCGTGCTAATAAAATTAGCCCCCCGCTGCCCACCCCCTGTCTGCCACCCCGACACAGGAACCCCCGAGGCCCCCCAGGCGTGCGTGCCGGCCTGGCTGCCCCCAAATCCATGCAGGCTGTCTCCCCCGCCCGCCCTGGATCCTTCCAACCCCTTAAAAAATCCCATTAAAAATTTAATCACAGGTTTAGAACATTTCCTCCGGTTTCTTCGGCCCCACCATCGCTCCGGATCCCAGGATCCCTCATCACAAAAGGTCTTAGAGAGTCTTGGAGGCCACCTGAGGGAGAGGGGGGCATCCCTCAGGGCCCAGAGCTCTGCCCTCGAATAAGTCCGTGGTCCCGGCCACCTCGACAGTCTCGGAGTGCCTGCAGTCTCTGCCATCCTCTGGCCGCGGAAAAAATCCAGGTAGGCTGGGGTATATGCCGCCTTCCCCCAGTCGTCCCACCTCTGCCACCGGTGGGGCCCCCGGGGGGGAAAAGGTCACAGGCAGAGCTAATCCCCCCCCTGGGCCCACCACCTCTGCCACCGGTGGGGGCCCCAGGGAAAAAAGGGGAACAACCATGGCTCCGCCTAAGCGGCCCACGGGGGCATCGGCACCACCACTCCTCAGCCGAGCTCCTCCGTGGGTCCCCCAGCCTCCGCGTCGTCCTCGGGGCCGTCAAGGGTGCCCTAGGTCCACTCCAGGGCCGAAACTGCAATAGGCCCGTGTCAGGACCAACCGGAGCCTCCCAAGACCGCCCCGGCCCAAGTGAGGTCGCCGAGCCTGCCACGCCGCCGTGCCTCACTGGGGGCGCCAAGACCTTTTCACCGCCCCTTGGAACTCCGGGGGTGTCACGGCCGCTGTTCCAAGGCCTCCGCGGCTGTAGCAAGGCCGCCGAGGCCAGTCCAAGGCCCTCCAAACGGCCCCCCCGAATCGGCCCCGCCCTGGGGAATCCAGGGCCGCCACACTCCTCAGGGGGCCGCTGGAGCCATGCCGTGACATAGTCTCTGTACAGGACACCGCCACAACGACCCCAGAGGCAGCCGCCGCCGCCGCCGCCGCTGCCGCCGCCGCGGCCACCGCCGCCGCTGCCGCGGCCTCCGCCGCCGCCGCCAGGCGCTCGTCCACAGACACCCCGCTCCGCTGACCGCCGACTTACTCCGCCGACCGCCGACCGCCGGGAAAGGCCTCCGGGGCCTCCACGATCGACTCGGAGCCGCCAGGGCTGTCGCGACCACGCCGCCCTCTGCACCGGTCCCGCGGCTCCAGCAGACCCCCGACCGGTCTCCAGATGTCCCGACCGGCCTCCCCCGATCCTCCCTCGCCTCTGCCACCGGCGAGGGGACCTAGGGGACAAGGGGGGCCGCAGCTGAGGCCGTCTAGGCCGGAGCGAGTAGCGGCGGAGCACCGCGTCGGCCATCTTCAAACCCGGAAGATCAAAAAGAGTAGCCCATTGTCTATTGTTTGCATGTAGCAATAATGGGACTGCATATAATACATATGATAAATGTGACACATTGACTTTAAAAGAAAGAAACAATAAATAAAAGGAACAAGGAATAACTTAATATAGCTGTCAGAATCCACATTTCATTTTCCCTTTTTTTTCAGTCAAATCAAATTTGCAGTAGATAAGCTGACACAGGAACTCAATTGGATTGTGATCCTGAAAAAGGAAAAAAAGTGTTTGGGAGCAGTTTCAACCTGTTGGACCTGAAGAAATGGATAAGGTCCTTAGAACTATGAGCTCAATCTCTGCTCTTTAGATCCATGCCCGATCTTATTTGTTAAAGCCATCCCTAGAGGTGTCATGTGACTGGGTTCTAATGGGGGAAAATCTTCTTTGGGTGGTAGGGTTGTTTATTTACTTCCCAAGGAGATCTTAATTTTTCCCTCTTCTAAAGAAAGGGACCCCACTATAGTGGACTATACTGTACTCATTGTTTGCTTTTAGTTTTCTTTCAACGTTAGGAGAAAAATCAGCTTTTGACTTTGGGATGTGAGGATTAAAACTGGAATTAGTTAAATATTGTGGTTAGAACCCAATAAGCATTGGTGGCAAAATAAAGTAATTCTGAAATTTGTTCATCTAGATCTATCATCCAGAACTGTATATCTTTATGTTGAAGTTACCAACTTTTACAAAATAAATAAACCCCAAAAATAGGCTGATAGAATTTTTAGATTTCACCAATTCACCAATTTTTAGAGCTATTTTTAAATTATCATACTTGGTCAAAGTAGTTCTCTCTATTCATTGGATTTGCTTACAGCAAAATTTGTCAGAATGTCATACATAGGATCAAAACCCATCTAATTGTATTGTTCTGGCTGTGGATGTTGCAAAATTATAGCATATTTAGTTAAAAATAAATTACAAAATCAGGGAGTCAACCTATTCTCCAAAGCATCTGAGGGCAGAAGAAGAAGTAATTGATGGAAATTTATCAAAGAGAGATCCAATCTAGAATTAAGGAGAATTTCCTGAAGGTGAGAACAATTAATTAGTGGAATGGCTTGCCTCAGAAGTTGTGGGTGCTTAAAAACTGGAGTTTTGGATGAGATTGGACAGTTATTAGCACAGAATGATATATGTTCTCCTGCTGGAGCAGGGAGTTAGACTAGAAGACCTCAAAGGTTTCTTCTAACTTTGGGATTTATATGATCAGAACCAAAATCTTAGTCCAACAATAAATATACACTGTGTGTGATTTAAATTAATTTTAATTGACTAATCAACTAGCTGACAACTTTCTCCTACTCAAAGTGGAGGAAAATGCTCTTAACTTGAAAGTAATCAATAAGGAAGAAGTGGAAGGAAAGGTATAGAAAGAAGATCACCAAGCAATAATAGAGCTGGACAGAATCGAGCATGGAACTTAAACTTCAGAAAAACCTAGAGTAATGATGAGTTGAATCTCATGGCAGGAGAAGCTAATGTAAAAAGCAGTTTAAGATGGGTGGAAATTCCTAAAATAGACTTTAACAATGCATGAGTGTTGTGAAGGTCAATTAGGAAAAAACATAAAACAAATGGAAAATAGGATAAAAAGCTAAAATAATGACACAAAGAGCTTTGTGGGGATCTAAAAAGAAAAATGAACACAGGGTAAGCAGAGGTATATCCATAGCATGAATCAAAATAGGCAGAATAGTATTTGTGGCATATGATCAAAGACAGGTCCTTTTTATATTTGAGACAAACTGGACATACATGCAAAGAAGCAAAACATGCCATCTTGCCTGTTTTGATCGCTGCTGCAAACGTGCTGACAGGAAATGAAAAAGTACAATTTATTTGTGTTTTTTTTATTGGATACCTATGGTGTCAACACCCTGCAGACTCATGGCTCTTACAATAAAACTAAAACATCCACAGTATAACATAAATATCCAGATAATAAGATACAGGTGATAAGTCAAAAACAATAGCACCACACATCAACATTAAAAGCCCCCAGATCAGAACAAACACCAACCCTTAAAAAACCAATTAAGTTATGTGTGCTGTCCCAGCCAGTCTATGGGAATTGGATAGTTAACTTAGGAATTGTGAGCTGTCCCCTTAATGGAATGCATCATGGGAAATGTAGTTAAAGATATCCTGAGAAATATAGTTCATGTCACGTGGCCACATCTGTAATCCCGATCGGTCACTAATTTGAGCCTTGATGGGTTGGAGGAGGTTTTCCTCACTCTTGGCTGAACTCACAGACTCGTGGTGACTTTCTACTTCTATCGTTACAAGATGGGAAGAAAAGGATAGAAGATAACCATCTTTTTACTGTCTGTACAGTGATGGATTTGTAAGCTGTACAGATGCAGATAGATAAACTCAATAAGACGTCCATAACAAAGTACATTTATTAGTTCATCAGGTATCCTCATAACTCACATTTGTGATGAAGTTCTTCTTTACTGACCAATCCTTTGCATATCTGCCTTGTAGGTAAAAAGATGATAAAGCCTCAACCCCATGATGATTTAAGTGGCTGCATGATATTAATCTTTCTATCCCATAGTCGTAGAGGTAGGGGGTAGAGCTGCTACCATGAGGCTGTGTTCAGGCAAGAGAGAGGAAAACTCCCCCGACATACCAAGGGCACTTTATTTTTTTTTATTTTTTTTATTTTGTCAAACAATTATTAGATAACAGGTATAAATATAAACATGGTTATAAATACATGAAATGGATACGAATAAGAAAAAAAGAAACAATAGGACAGGGATGGTAGGCACGTTTATGCATCCTACTTAGACGACCTGGCCGCCGCCCTATGGTTATCATGGAAAAGGCTTGATGAACTGTATGGCGCTTCTGAGGATGTAGAAGCAACACCCTTGAATAGCCTCAACAGATTTCCTAAAATTCCTGTTGACCAGCTTCGCTGGATAATAGACCTCGCTAATATACTTGTTCAGCTAAGAATGGCACAATGGGATCCCAACTTACTGGGACTCGCCTGTCTCAATCACGTCGACACGCAGAACAAAATTGTTCGAAAACTTCCACAGGTGCTACTTGAAAAGTGGCTCCAGTTGTCTGACATCTTCATGGCCAAGGGTCGCCACCACTTTATACCCTTCACACTTCTTGAAGAATTCGTGTCCCATCAGGCGACAGTGTGCAACACACACCAGGCCCGTGGACTCAGAGCTGTTAGTCCTCTTAATGACAGAAGATACAACAGCAACCATATATTGCCCTCAGGCCCTGTGCACACTATCAGAGAAAGACCCTTCATGGTTGTCCATAAAACCGAGATCGACTCCTCATCCACACACAGTTGGGGAGAGAATTCATCAGATGCAACCCAATTTAGATCTCCGAACACAAGGAGAATACAGTTTTGTCCTATGCACCACACTCATCACTCGCTGAACAGCTGCACTGGGTTTGCAGCAAAATCACTGACCCACCAAAAAGAATTGCTAAGGGAGTACCAATACTGCTACAAGTGTTGCGAATCCAAACATCCATCCAAGTACTGCACAGCCAAGGTGCAATGCGACTTATGCCATAGTGACCAGCACCCGACCGTGCTGCACCCAGACTCCGAGCCGCCACTGCAGAGATCTCGTAGTCCTCCTTCGGACAAGGAGCCTCAACGTAACACAGAAGCATGTAGGGCTCCACGGCAGACTGCCAAACTGCGACCAAAACCAAGGATGAGTGTCAACTACACAGCACTGTATGTCGATTCACCATGCCCTCGTTTGTGTCTTCCCATCTGCTTAGCCAAAGTGTACCTTGAAGGACGCCCCAAAGAAGTCGTGAAAATGTATGTGCAGATAACACTCAAAGCACCTGCACCCTGGCCAAATCTGCATTCTTCAACCTCTTTGCGGTGCAACAGGATGAACTTCCCTTCACTGTATCAATGTGCCATGAACCAAGAAGCACGGCAGAGAGGAGAGCTACTGGACTTTGCATAGAGTCATTAGATGGAAGTTCCCAGTTCCCATTACCGCCCGTATTTGAATACGATGGGGTACCGAACGACCACAGTCAGATCGCAACACCTGAGGTCATAAGTAGCATGCCTCACCTACAGTACCTGGCTCATCATTTCCCCGCTCTAGATCTGGAGGCTGAGATCCTACTCTTGCTGGGAAAAAATGCCCCATGCACCTTTCTCTTTTCTGAGTCAGTCGGCTGCCCTGTAGATGGCCCAAACACAAGTTTAGTCTGAGATTAAATGCAGCACAGGAAATCAGTTTCCATATATGTTTTATCAAATTTGATATGAATTACTGATTCTTCCCTGTTATAATTGTATTTTTTCATTATCTTATATTTTCTTACTTTTGGGGAATTCCACATAATCATCTGAGAAAAATGCAATTTCATATGTTTAGTGTCTGAGGCTGATCCTATCCACATGCTACCAATCTTGTCACCCTAATTCTAAAGAACTGGAAAAATGCTTTTTATTTCAAATGAGACTCATATGTCCTGGTTATACAAGATGTCCTGCCTCAAAAATTAAATGTAGCCTATTAATATTTTGTTATGTGTGTTTTAGTGAAGTTCATAAACAAGGACTATTTTTATTGATGACAAATGCCACAGTCACTCAAAGTCAAGGAAGAAGAATGACCCTAAGTTTTGTTTTCCTTAGCTCTCAGTATGTATAAGTATAGGAAGTGTACAGTATGTAAATAAATGTGAATAATACTGGGAGAGAAAGACCTGCCAGAACTGGTTACAAATAAGATTCTTATCTTTGTCTTCTGGTGATTAGATGCTTTAGAAATTGGCCTAGGAAGCATTATGTTCTCCTGTGTTAGGACTACAGTTCTTGGAATTCAAAGATATGTCACTTTGATTCATCTCAAGGACACCAGGGTGGTTTTAAGGAAATATAGATATGCATTTTCTGTTCTGAAAATATGTATTCTGTCTTCTAACACGTATGATAGATTAAACCATGGCAGAGTGACATACAAACCTGGATCAAGTATTACATTGTGGTTAAGGAGTAATGCCTTTACTGTAATGTATTACTGTGTTTTGTAATAGGCTTACTTAGCTTAATAATAGATCCATAGATCATCTTAATTTCAAAGCTGGAAAGTTAATCAACGGCAAACTTCTTCCAACATTCAGATACAGAGACAGGAAGAAGGTGCCATAAAAAGGCCATTCCAGCAATGTCTCCACTATTCCCAGCTCTGTTTTCATTCTCCACTGAAATACAGGAGAGAGATTGGGAAGCATAAGGGAAGAATTTTAGGCATCACATAGTCCAAACTACAGTTGCCTTGATGCAGTTGGGAAAAAATCTGCCTTGCTATTCAAAATCTACATGGACTATGGTATCATCAATATGCTTGGAGCACTAGCTTTATCTCAAGAAAAACCAAATGGACAAGTACAGAATAGGTGGTACCTAGCTGAATAGTAGCAATTGTGAGAGGGATCTTGGAGTCCTAGTGGAAAACCACTTAAATATGAGCCAGCAGTGTGCTGCAGCTGCCAAAAAAGCCAGCGCAGTCTTAGGCTGCAATAACAGAGGGATAGAATCAAGATCACGTGAAGTATTAATACCACTTTCTAATACCTTGGTAAGACCATACTTAGAATATTGCATCCAGTTTTGTTCATCACGATATAAAAAAAAATTGTTGAGGCTCCAAAAAGAATGCCGAGAAAAGCAACAAAGATGATTAGGGGACTGGAGCCCAAAACTTATAAAGAATGATTGCAGGAATCAGGTATCTCTAGTTTAATGAAAAGAAGGACTAGGGGAGATCTGAGAGTAGTGTTCCAATATCTAAGGGGCTGCCACAAAGAAGAGGGCAGGTCAACCTATTCTTCAAAGCACCTGAAGGCAGAACAAGAAGCAATGGATGGAAACTAATCAAGGAGAGAATCAGCTAGACTAAGGAGAAATTTCCTGACAATTAGAACAATTAATCAATGGAACCACTTGCTTCCAGAAGTTGGGGATCCTGCAAGTTTAAGAAGATATTGGACGATGATTTGTCTGAAATGATATAGGATTTCCTGGTTGAGCAGGAAGTTGGACTAGAAGACCTCCCAAGGTCCCTTCTAACTCTATTATTCTGTTATCCTGCCTTTTGCTAGAAGCTATTGTTTGGCAATAATGGTGGACTGTGGGAGAGCCAGTCAGCTAACACTGAATCTGATTAAGATGGTGATAATGTGGATAGATGTTCTCAAGCCTGAAAAATAGGAAGATGACTATACTAGGTAAGGTAACATTCCTTCCAAAAGAACATGCAATCTTCTTTGAGATGTCTCCTTGATTCCCACAGTCAATGGTTTGGGATTTTCCCTGCCGAGATGAGATACTCTTACCATAGCTTTCATTATGTAAATATTTGAAACTCCTACTGTAGGATTCTATCATAAATACTTTACAAGAATGTCTCAAATGAGGAACAAATTATTATTTTATACACAAAGGGTTGTGCCATAATCTTTCAATTTATATTTTTGGATCTTTATACTTTGTGATGTTCTCCAATTCTTTGTCTTCTATTATCTCCTGTTGTTCAATTATCCACACTTTATTGTTTTGCACCACAGTTACATCTGGTGTGTTATGGGCCAAGGCATTATCAGTCTGTATTCAGAAATTCCACAATATTTTAAGCTGCTCATTTAGACTAGTTTTTCAACTGTTTATTAGTGCCACATGGTAATTTTTATGGATGTTCCACTGAATCATTTTGGTGACTGTGTAATGCAGTTGTTTACAATCAGTTTGTGCAATCTTGCATGAGCTGAGTATGTGATCTACTGTTCCTTCTTCCTCTTTGCACAATCTGCACTTTGAATCATTTGATGATTGTTTCCTTCTAGACTTGATTGCATTAAGTTTGAATAGCTTGTTTTTGAGCAACCAAAATCAAGCTTTCCATTTTTTTTATGTTCCAGTTGAAGCTATTTCCAGTTTTTATCTTTATTCACTTTATCCTTGACCTTTTGTAGAAATTGTCTTATTACATAAATGATTAAAGATTGTATAGAATAATACCAAATAATAAAAGTAGTTATACAAATGAAAAACTTCTTGCATAAGACGAAGTACAAATACATGTTTATTCTGCATTGAGAATAAATGTATATGAACCTCTGTAGAGCTTTACAACTTTCGGGAAACAAATCCAAGTGTTTTCAGGAGTCTCTAAAAATGTATTCTTAATATAGTATTACTAAAAATGGAAAACAACTATTTAAAGCAGTAAAACTACAGTTTATTTAGTGAGCACTAGATGGTGCCATTGAACAAGCCTACTTCAAGATTCTCCTAGTAGGGCTGACATGTCACATGCTCTTGGAAACTTGGCAAAAATCCTAACTCATTAGGGATTTTTATAGAATAGGGTAGAATTCTTTATTGGCCAAGTGTGATTGGACACACAAGGAATTTGTTTTGGTGCAAATGTTTTCAGTGTTCATAAAAGAAAAAAAATACATTCGGCTAGAATCATAGGTATAACACTTAATAGTAGTCAATGGGTACAAATAAGCAATCAAATCATTATTCCACTAGGAACAAAACGTGGGTGCAGTATGAATAAAGAAAAAAGTGGAGCAATATTAAGAGTACATAAAGATGAAAATAAGCATTATGAACACTAGGTGGATTAGGCAGCGTAAATGATGAAATAAATGATGTATAAAGTGATGTTGCCTAGTATGATTTGATTGTTGATTGTACCCTATGACTATCACTAAGTGTTGTATGTTATGATTCTTGATTCTTAACGAATGTACCTTTTCTGTATGTATACTGAGAGTATTTACATCAAGACAAATTCCTTGTGTGTCCAATCACACTTGGCCAATAAAGTATTCTATTTTATATTTGAAAAACGTGAAGTTGCCAGGTTTGCCTAGATGAGAAACAGAACAGTATCAAATGAATGGCAGAAGAAAAATGGAGGAAGATATCGGTTCAAAAATTGCTATCAAATGATTGCTGTGAAACAACATCTCCTTTTGGAAGAATTATAAGATTACAAAACTTTGGTCTAGTAGTTAAGGTATCAGGGTAGAGCCTGGGACACTGTGAATTCTAGTCCTGCCTTAAACATGAAAGCTGGTTGGCTGATTTTTTTTCTCTGCCCAACTCATCTCACAGGGTTGTGATTGTGGAAAAAATAGGAGGAAGAAGGAAGTACGTTCGTTCAGAGCCTTGGGTTATTTATAAGAATAATAAAGGCAGAATATAAATAAACAAATAATCTGGTAGTTAAAATTATGCTGTTGTCTACAAATAGACTTCAAGGGGAATGATGGAAATAAATGAATTTGTATGTTTGGATTAGACATACAAATCTCCCTGTCTGTATTAAAAATATGAAAAATAAATAAATAAAACCATCTAAACGATACATGGAAACATTTGGAAATGGTTTTAAAGAAGAAAAGTCAGTTGGAAATCTCATTGGAGATTTTTTTTAATCTCATATTTAAGTCACCTTTATTAAATTTCTTTATACTCTAGATACCAGCCCCTTATCTATTTAATATCCAATGTGGAGTACAACTATGAAATTAATGGGAGTTTTTACTACTGGATGTGTCATCTTTAGCTATCACCTTAAGATATGTATGTGACTTCTTTTAATATTTTAAGCTTTCTTCAAAAGGTTTTTTTTTACAGAAAGACAGGTTATGTATTAATACAGTAATTGAACTAAACCGTGTGTGTGTGTGTGTGTGTGTGTGTGTGTGTGTTTTAAATCTGTCTTGAGAAAACGGAGCCAAACAAGACCCAAATAGTATCATACATGCAAGATTTGGTTATTTTTCCTTTTCAACAATCTCTGAGATGCAGATTCAATGAAAAAGCCTCCCCAGCACATAAAATGCACCCACACTCAGAACCATGCTGTGATTTGGCTCAGGCAGGAGATATTTATTGAGATTTATAATCTGAAATTCAAACAAATCAGACAAATACAAAGAACAGACCCTTCCTTATAATCAGGATCAGTTTCCAGAATTTTCCTTGAAGAGAAAAAAATGTTTTTGTTTGTTTGGTGGAACTGAATGACAATGTGAACAAAAGGTACTTTTTAATTTTCAACAACAGGTACTATGAGTTGTAAATAGGAAAGTTTACAAATACTAAGTTTGTTGACAAACAGAAATCCTTTGCTTGAAGAATATGCTTTTCTTCCACTAACTGGAACAGTTTGAGATTGTGGACTATCAACATTTACCCATCTTTTTTTGGCAGGAAAATGGCTCTTATACAATGGATTTCAAGATTAAACTCCATGTTTTGCTCACTAAATATCAATACAATACAGATGAACAAAAAAATCTTCAGCAGCTGAAAACCATAAGAATCTACATTCATAGTGCATCATCCAATTCATGGGATATGAATAGTTCTTAGGCTTTAAAAGCTAAATTCATCCTTAGCTTGATATATTTCACAATAATCTTTTTACTTGAAATTAAGTAGAGGAAAAAAATTCTTCAAAATATAATAAATGTTTATGCAAAATATAGTAAAATATTCTGACAAAGGTTCAAGAGAAAAATGGAAGATACCTGTGATCACTCTGTATTGTTTCACGATCCAGGACCTTTTCTGGCATTTTTTCCAATGATTCATAGTCTGGATGAAAAGAAAATTCATTGCAGGTTGTTTTCAATGGAGATAAAATTTTCTCTGTGATCCTAAGATAGTGTGGGGGTCTAGCAAATTCCTCTATTCTAATTATAAAGTGGGCAAGGGATACTGTCTTATAGCAGATCCCACCATTGTTTGAGAAATTGATTGGTCCTGCATTTGATATGTTATTTGTTTGGGTGAAATAATTCAATGTATATCTGATTTTTTTCATTGACTTGCTGCAGACCACAGTAGAGTTGGTATTTCCCTTCAAGTTAACTCAGGTTGTTATACCTTTTTTTGCCTGTGTAGCAGATTAAAAGAGATTTTAATTTGGTGTGGCCTAGTGGCTAGTTGTAAATGTTGCTGACTAGCTAGGGAGCTTTTAAATATTTTGAAATCATAGTGTGTCTCAATGAGAACTAGGCAACCTGTGATCTGTTAGATAGCAATATCAATAACACTTAGGCTTATATACAGCTTCAGTGTTTTACAGCCCTCTCTAAGCTATTTATAGAGTCAGCATATTGCTCCCAACAATCTGGGTTCTCATTTTACATCAGAAGGATGGAAAGCTGAGTCAACCTTGAGCAGGTGAGATTTGAACTGCCGAACTGCTGGCAACAGACAGTCAGCAGAAGTAGCCTGCAATACTGCATTCTAGATAATTGTTTCAAAGATAATTAGACTAGACATATCCAATTTCTGTAACTGTTTTACAGCTCTTGTAACCCAATTCCTCTATAGAAGGTAGGCATCATGGCAGCGCTGAAGTAACCACAATTTAGCCAAATTTCAATCCTATAGGAGTCATAGATCTTGAATTTTGGATGTCATCTGAAAAGCAGCCCACTTGAAGTACCTCAGTTCAAAAATTGCTGCCCCATGAAGCACTGTTTCCATCAGTTAAAGGTTACAGACCCAAGAGTTTGAGTAGCATACAGATGAGGGAATTGAGGATATTAAGTTTAGTTTTTCCCAGAGATTGTGTTGTCATCCCTCTAAGCAATAATTTGTTTGCAGTCTGCCTGGTTTCCTAGGCTTTAATTAAATTAAAATAAAGATCTGATGAGAAAATTCCTCCCATGGGATTTTTTTTCAGAATGAGAAGGAAGAACAGAGAAATGAAGTTTCTATCCAAAGTAAGAAGAATTACATCCAGTACCATATACCATTTCATAATGAATATATCATCAAAAAAAATTCAAGAATGCCCTTTGCGAATAAGAATGAAAAACTGAAACTTCAATTGCAAAGGAAAAAACTTTTTTTAAAAGCAAGAAAGCCTTTGCCACAATATTAAAATAATTTGCATCTGGAAATTACTCAGTTCTTAAAGAAACATACACACTTCCTTGTATGTTTTGAAATATAAGACATTCTTCCGTTAGAATACCAGTGTTCTCTTGCTTTGGATATTGAGTAACTATGTGAGTTTTATCTCAAATCTAAGATTGCTTAGATTTCTAAGACCTTTCCTCCTAAATCTCCTGGTGATATTCTGGTGTTTTGCCAACCTATCCCAACCTATGCCATGGACAAAGCATTTGTGATGCCTTTTGAAATCTACTTATATAACTGATTGTGAAGAGATGGTTAATTGAAGATATTAGAGGATTTTTGCAGTGGGAAAGGAAAAAGTCTCATGCCAAGCATAATTATTGAGTCATTTAATATTTTGGATAATCTTTTAGCTAGTCCCCCCATCTTGCCTTATAAGTAAAGTCTCTCAGCCTTGATTGTTTTCTAGCCTGAGTGGGAATGTTTTTCCATCTTAAGGCACTCCTCTTTAAACCCATTTTTCTAAGAAATTATTTGACTCCATAGACCTGAACAGTAACTAAGCATCCATTTGATGTCTTAGTCCTTGCTGCAAATGCTTATGGCTCAATGGTGCAATTAACTTTGCACATATCTTAGTGAGTTACTCAAAAAGTTCAGATAATACTGTATATCAGTGACATGAGGTTTTTACCTCATTCTGTTAGTCCTTCAAAATAGTCCAGACAAGAAGCACAGCTCTGCTTACTAGTTCTACATTTATGGAAAGGATGTATTTGCAGAATTTGCCAGGTCTGAAACTATCCCTGCTGCATCTTGTTTTTACTCTCCCCAAAACCAGTGAAGGTCCCTTCTGAGATGCTTTCACCACCTGTCCTCCTCAATTTTCACTTATCAGATCATCTCTTATCAGAGATGTCAAACTCCATTTCATTGAGGGCCACATCCGGTTTTTGTCTGACCTGGGGAGGAGGGGGCGTGGCCAGGGTGGGAATGGCCATTCAATGTCATTCATTGAGGTTCCATTTTCAGTCACGATGATCTCCGCAGACCTCTGCCAACAAAGTGGAGCTTGGAGGGGGGGAACGGCCAACCCACCTGGGCTCCATTTTTAACTGTGGCGGCCCCCAAACTCCATTTTTGTTGGCAGAGGCACTGTGAGCTGGTCCTGTGCTGTTTCCAGGTTGGGCCCACTGGTCAGATGTAAGCACCCCGTGGACTGGATCCGGCCCCCGGGCCTTGAATTTGCTACCCCTGGTCTAGCCTTCCTCCTATGTCCCAGGACACTATTCCTAGACACCATTACCCATTTCAAATCTTAACCAAACGTGTAAAAAAACTTTCTTAATTCAATACGTCTTGATTGATGATTTGTGTTTGTCAGAAAAGATATATTTCTTTCTAGGATTTTTGTTGTTTTTGTTGTTTTCCACTCCACTCTAGCCTAGAATCCTAGGATTTCCAACACTAACCTAAATCAGTCAAAGTCAACTGGATTGTTTGCATTTGGGTGCAATATGTTTGTAGTCTATCTCATTAATTGAGGAGAGATCTTGAAGAGGCTCTTGGAAATTAGCGAGCTTTGCATGGGCTGCTGCTAAACAGAAGAATATTTTATCAAAAGTGTTAAGTTTTTCTAACATTTAATGTATTGTAATAGTACTGTTTTAATGTTTTTACTTATTTTTCTATATTTTAATAACTTTATTAAAGTTTGACCACTTTTGTGCAGATTTTATCTTATTTATTATGACTGGTGATCAAAGCAATAAATAAATAGAATTTGAAATGTAATATTATGAGATCAAATATTCAGAGTGGTCTCAATTTTATTCTAAACATTTCCATATTCATTTAACCCATGGCCTTTGAACATTCCTAAGTACAGTAACATTTACTATAATGTTCATAAATTCTAATGTGATGAGCTCCTTTAGATTGTCTATTGCCTTGTATATACCTGCTGTATGTTGCAATTGAGTGGGTAAGTTGCCAGCAATGGAAAAGGTGAGGTTAAAAATCTGATAAAAATCTGAAATAAAAATTTAATACCCAGTGTTAGAAGTATACCAGGTTAGAGATTTCCTCAGGCAAATTTCTCTAGGAAAGTTGCACAACTAAACCTCTAAAGGCAAAAAGGCAATTTCCTTTAAAGCAATGTTTTTCAAACTTGGCCACTTTTAGATATGCGGACTTAAACTCCCAGACTTTCCCAGCCAGCATGGGAAAACCTGGCCACTTTAAAATATATCTTAAAGTGGCCAGATTTAAAAAAAAAACTGTTCTAAAGCTTGAAGATAAATAGATCTCCTGAGTATCAAAAACATCACTGGTCAATTCAATCAGTAAGTTGAATAACTTAGAAAAAAGTTTGGTCTGAATGGGATCACATTCTCTCTGAAGGAGCAGCCCTTTGATTGCCATTTTGCAAACGTTTTGCTTCCAGCTCCATGGGGTTCAGTGGCTACAATCATTCTTGAATAAGATGTCCATAGAAGTAATTCATGAATTTATAAGCCCCAGGTAGACTATAAATCCATGTTGGATTGTTCTTGAAGATATTTTGTAGCATGCCATTTGTACAAAATGCAATCATGAATGGAGTGGAAGACCACAACTAGACAATCTTTTTTAAAAATTGCAGAGGCTGTCCTGTTTTCATGCTGATTCCATCAAAAGGTGCATTTATATTTAATGCACAGATTCTTAAATGCAGGACTTAGGAGTTTTCTGTTTTGTCTAATTACTTAAGTCTTGTCTAATTACTTAAAGGAGTCTTCTTGCTGTATGGGATCTGATCTTCTAGTTTTAGAACTACTGAATAACTTGTAACTGGGCATGAAGTTGCTTTTACATAAATATTGGCATAGCTACTTCTCTGTATGACCAGATCCTAAACAAATCTTGACCACTTACAAGTTTTTTATGCTATGGAGTTACCTAAAATACACAGGGAAATGAATAAGATCAACTCTGCTTCCTTTTTCTTTCTACAAGCAAAAGTCTAACCAGTCTAATGGACCATCTGCTATCAGAATATGAGTCTCCTGAGAAAGAATCCCACATCTGAAAAAAGTATCATACAAGATTTGGTTTCTGCTATGTCCCTGTCAAACTCTTTATCCACGAAATAATGTAAACAACAATTTGACCTATAATAATAACAATATAAAACATTCTTTCAAGTAACCGGGGTCTTGAATAGATAATTTACTCAACATGTTTCTTAAGAAAAACAACTCTCTGCTCTGTATTTTTTAACAAAATGTTTAATTCAGTCTACAGCTTTGCAGTTTTCTATTATCTCATTGCATTTTCCCCTGTGGGCTTCTAATGCCATTAACTGCCTTTCACAGCTCTCAACAGCTACAGACAGCATTTTAAATATATAGCATAACTGTTGGAGACCTCTTGGGCAATTATGTGACCTTAGGAATAGTCCTCATTTTTCAAGACAGTACAGCAAAAGGCTCGGTCTGGTCTTCAGCCCAGTTTTCATATTCTTTTGCAGTTATTATTTTGTATGGCTCCTTTGAAAAATACCAATAATTTCATATTTCCCTTGTTTGGATATAACTACAGACTTGTTCTATTATTACCCATAACAGGAGCCAAATTTACAGCTGAGGGAATTCAGCCTAGTTTCCAAAATTCTAATCCCCCCTACTCACACATATCGGTAGCTACTACTTTTGTGCCCATTGTTCATATGCAGCTGCTACCGCCACTAGATTGAACCGGCAAAGCAGTGGTGGGATTCAAATTGTTTTACCATCGGTTTGGTGGGCATGGCTTGGTGGGCATGCTTTGCCAAACACCGGAGTGCAGCTTTCCCCATACCAGCTGAGATCTGCAGTGCCAATTAGCTGAGAGGATAAAAAGAGAAAAGGACAGGGGCGGGTAGGAAGGTGAACCTGCTGAGATTTTTTCCCTCCTCTCAGCTGATGGTCGGCTTTTTTTACTACTGGTTCAGCTGAACTAGTCCACCACTGCTGCAAAGAGAATGACTCTTGCTCTGTGTGAATTTCTTACATGGAAAACTTTGACTTTATCCATGCCGCCATAATTTGTCACTCTAAGCTTATACAAGAAAACATGCCCAGAGATATAGTCTGAGTAGTTGGACAGAAGTGTCCCATCACCTTTAATAAAAGATCTCTTTTCTTTCTTCTTTCTTTTCTTTTTTTCTTTTCTTCCCCTCCCTCCCTCCCCCCATGATTAAAATTCTCCTTGTATTGATCTTTTTGTGACGGCCTCCAAGTAGTGTCTTTAAGAACAATACAGCACAGTTTGCCATTGTCTTCTTTTCAGGATGATGGTTTTCAACTTCCCAGTCTAGTCAACAGAGAGACAATTTGGTGTAGTGGTTAAGGCATCATGCTAAAACCAGGGGACTACTGAGTTCTAGTTCTATCTTAGGCACAAAAGCCAGCTAGATTACTTCAAACCAGTTAATTTTTCTCAGACCTAGGAAGGCAACACTGGCAAACCTCTGTAAAACCTTGTCAGAAAAACAGTAGGGACTAGTCCAGTCAGTTGCCAGGAGTGAAAAAAAAATAACTCAAAGGGCCTCTCTTCCCCAATCTAGTCAATAGCCCTGGTTATTCCCAGATGGTCACCCTTCCAATACTAATCAAATCTGACTTCCAGAATCACCCAAGCCTGGCAGGTTGTCATCTACTATTGCTTGTTCTTCGTTGATCCAACTCTCAGATCAAACTATCTTAAAATCAGAAGGAATAAATTCTATAGAAAATGCCTAATATTTCCTGGTCTCTCCTAACCTGGTAGGCTTCAGTGTATTGGGATGTTCAATCTCAGAAATCCCTAACTATAGGCATTCCAGAATTTTAGTTTAACTGCAATCAGTTGTCACTAGGATGGATGGGTTGCTGCACGCCATGTGTAAGTAAAATGCCCTTATGCTATCATTTCACATGCAATGAAATACTGTGTATCAGATTAATTTAATTACAGGATTTTCAAGGGCAAACTGGACACATTACAAAGGTTACTGAAGGAATTCAAGAATTTTCAACACATAACAGATATGGGAATAGTAATTACGGAAATTTTGGTTCAAACTTACACAGAAATAGTGCTAACTGGATGAGAATAAGCCAGTCATTAACATTTAGCTCATGCTGCCTCTCAGGAATAAAATGAGGAGAAACTTCCATGACACCCACTGAGTTCTCAGAGAAATAATGGGATATAAATGTAATATTATATAAGTTGATATTTACTATATCAGTGGCGTTTTTGATCAAGCATGTTCAGATGTTTTCTATGCCTAGGTATAAAATACTTGAAAGTGTTATGAAAAGGATGCAAAAATACATGAAACATTTATGCTCAAAAGTTCAGATATAGCTTCATATTTTAGTGTATTCTGGATTTAAATTACAAAAGGCTAGGGAAAAATTCTGTAACATAACCTAACTGAACAATGGAAAAAATATCCTTGGAGTATCGTACAGTATAAGTTCACATTTTTAGATGATTTCAAGAAAAGTTTACATAGGCATCAATCAAATATCCTGTAGTTAATGAACACTATGTTCAGAACAAAGAGACGCTTTTTGCTAACAAATCCTGTTTAAACAAGGAAGAATTTCATTTTCCAGTGGGAATGGGGTATTAGTCAGTTGTAAAAAATATTTGGGCACAATGAAGCTTATTGAAATCACTATCAATGCCTCCAACTTCTACATTTTATTTCTCTTTAATTTCCTGGGCCCAAGTAAGAGTAAGAGACAGCTGTTGTGTCCTTCACTGCTTGTGAAAAAACTATTTGAATTTATACTTCTCCAGCACTGGCAATGTGCAATGCAAATGTACTGATTGCTGTTGCCCTAACTTTTGGGCTGGCTTTGTTTCCCCACTCAGACCCATGGTGCCTATAAATTCCTTTCCTGAAATTATGAGTCTCTTGTGACATGAGTCCACTTAAAAAGATTTTTACTCCATTAAATTTATGCTAGTTGTTAACCTGCAAGAAGACTTCCTTCTAATTTGAACAGTCACACACACTCTGTTTTTTGGTGCATTCTCTGCATTTTGTTCAGAAACTAATCTGAGTTCAGGAGAAACTAGTTCCTCAAATTTGCAATGAAAATCATTTGTGTGAAGTTCTGATTGCATGAAATGAGTGACTTCATAAAATCATTTTCTCTATCCTCAGACATGGTCTATTTTAGGAATATAAAGCTGAATGCCATGCCTGAAACTCAGCAAAGGAAAATCACAATAATGATTTGCCTGTATGAAAGAGCATTAGCCATTTGTTTTCCAAACATGATTTTGTACTCCATTTTGTACTCAATGGACATCATGACATCCAAGAACTTGGGTAAGAATGCAGTCTAAATTAAGACCCCCACACACTTTGGCTGAAGAAGTCAGATTTAATATTCTATTTCTATTATTCTTTTATAAACTAGAAAATTTAGGGAGTTTTGAAATATTTGGCAATCCTCTGTGTGTGTGTTTGTCTGTGTGTGTGTGTGTGAGAGAGAGAGAGAGAGAGAGAGAGATATGTGTAAAATTATGTGTACATAATTTTTCCACAACACACACATACACATATGCTGTGTGTGTATATATGTGTATACATTGAAAGGATGGTTGAGTAACTCGACACAATCCATGCTGCTTCCAATTCTGAAGAAACTTTGAGCCTCAAAGTATAACAGGTTGTGTTTGCTCATTTACTTCCCACATAATCAGTACAAAGCTTCTACTTAAAAGACGTTTCCTGTGAAAAGGTTTTAGTATTGACAACTGTTACAAATAAACTTTGTGTGCCTTTTAACAGATTATTATTTCAGTGGCAATATTTGATCAAGGATATTTACTTTCACAGAACACATGCACAATGTTTGGTATCAATGCAACAACATACAGTAATTGTTGAAGTTATTTTAAGCCAATCAGAACAGTAAAAGTAGTAATAAGAACATGAGAATCATTTCAGATTTCAAATGAAAGATATGTTACCCATCTTATTTCTTATTGTGATTTTATATTTTTCCATTCTTTCACCATCAACAGTCTTGTACAATCAAACACTGATTAAAAACATGCTGCATTCGGAATCCTTTTGAATGAACTTCTGGACTTGAGTTGGGAAAACTGAACCATTTTTTTCTATATCACTGCAGACTAATATCATATTTCTTGCAAAACTTGTGATTTGTGAGTGTAGAACTAGAAGTTTGGCATTCAGAAAATATAAATAAATATGCAAATGTCAATGTCAATAAAATGTCAGCAATCGTAAAAAGTTCCATTTTACCATTTTTAAAAAGGCAGTTTTTGTGCAAATACATTTCAGAATAAATGCTGTAGAATATATGAGTATTATAACAATATTTGAGATTAACAATAATTAAAAGGTCATTGTTTTTCAACTGGACAATATAATACATTACATAGGATTAGTTTTGCAAAATAGAACACAAAGGACCCATTATTTCTCCCCTCATCATGCCTAGAGATTCATTATTTATGTGATGTATTATAAAGTTTCTTCTTTTTCTTTCTCTCTCTTTCTCTTCTTCTTCTTCTTCTTTATTTCCTTCATGTAAATCAAAACTGGGACAGGTGTGGGATTCTGCCAGTTTGGCCCAGTTTGGCCGAACCCCTAGCTCTGATGATCAGTTGGCTCTGAACTGCTTTTCTCTGACGATCATGTGGTCCTGCCCAACTGCCCCTGCACTGTACTCACCTATATCTGCTCAGTTGATTCGCGTGGCAGAATGGATTGCCACGCCTCAGCTGTGTTACTTCCCAGAAGTAACATTGAAGGTAAATAATTCTGAAAGCTGTTCACGTGTGTGCAGCGATTAGCGAACCGGCTGTTACACCGGCAGCATCCCACTATTGAACTGGGATATTTTTATACAGACTAATGAATAGCTGCTCTGTATTAAGATATGTATCTAGCAGCAGTTTTTAAAAGTGCAATGTGCTTCCAACACTCTGAAAGGCATCCCCATAAATTTGTTCTACATTTGCTATACAAAGGTCAAGAGGCTCCAATCCAATGAATGGAAAGAAAAATCTGGCACTAAGAAAGTACATACTTTAGGGGGGAGGGAAGGAGGCATTCCATTAAGCTGCAACAGCTGAAGAGGAAAATAGTTATTGAAAAATCCAGAATCTCTAGCTAAAATGCCCAGACTGCTCTGAAGCAAAAAAGCAGTCATCTCTTTAAAAACAGCAGGTACCAATTCTGCCACTAGTTGGACTCTGGACGGAGCATCTCCTTGAGGACAATCACACAGGCAGGGGCAGAACGGTGCCCCTCCAGTGAGTGACTGGAATGTTGCTGGGAATCAACTCTCAGCTTTTGCTTGCAGAACATTTCCCGCATCCCTTGCCGGAATTTGGGGTCCCAAACACTGTAGATAGCCACATTCCAACCACTGTTGGAAGCAAGGATCCAGAAAGCATAGAAGGAGAATTGGCACCATTCATAGCCCACCACAGTGCCCACAACAAATACAGCAATGGGAACGAAAGACACGGAGAATGCAAAGGTCAGGATGCCGATGGTCCTGGCAGCCGTGACATCTGAGTAAGAGAGCCTTTGGGTTCCCTGTGGCTCTTCCCTCAGTTGCTTCCTCATTTTGCGGTACTGCCGGAGGGTGGCAAAGGTGATGGTGTTGACAACAAACGTGCCCCCTAAGAGGGCAAAGTCAAATATTGGGTACAGGAGCATGACGTCCCAATTGGACTCAGGCAACTTGTTCAGAGGAAAGCCATAGTTGCACATCTTGCTGCAGGGATTGTACTCAAAGGTGATATTGGGAACTGAGAGCAGAGGTATCACCGCCAAGGAGAAACTCAGGATCCAGGATCCAAGAATGAGCCAAGTGATCCTGCGCTTGGTAATTACAGCTTTCCTGTGCAAGGGCTTCAGCACAGTGATGGTCCTCTCCACCGAAAGCAGAAATATGGTGCTGATGGAGACGAAGGTGCAGCCTGCAAAGATTGGGCCGGTGATCAAACAGACCGACCAGCCAGCTGGACTCTCTTCTTGCTCCGTCCCGCCATAGGCCAACGTGTTCGTCTCCTGATAAACTGAGTAAGGTACTACAACGAGCCCCACAGCCAAATCAGCAAGCGCCAAAGAGGCTTTTAGGTAGCTTTGGGGTGTCCGGAATTGCCTTACACAGAAGAAAACCAGGAGACTCACCAGGTTTCCAAGAGTGATGGCAATGATCAGGAGGACCATGAAGAGGAGCTGGCAGACCACTCCAGCAAAGGCCAATCTGCAGTCTGTACTATTGGCATCCCTGTTGCTGCTGCTATTTCCCAACATGGATTAGGCTCTCCTCGCTTCACAGGGCAAACAGAAAGAAGCCAGCTAGGGAGCTCCGCTTTCAAAGTGCCATGGAAGAGGCTCTACAGGCTAGCAGTTTTTGCAGGATGCTTGCCTCAGAAACTACCGATTCCTAGTGAAGTCCATGCCAATAAACGGTTCAGTCATTGGAGCTCAGAGCAGCAGGTATAGTCATTTAATCTGTAGGTACATGAAGCACCTGAGCAACATTCAAACAGGATGGGCTCTGAAACAAGAAGTCTCCATATGTCAAAGTGGGGTGGGGGGGAGTCAGAGAAGCAACAGCTCAACGGAGGAATCTGACCTGTGGCTTGCCTCAATATTTGAAGAGTAAGTCAACATTTTCAATCACTGTGTTTGATCTGCCACAAGAACATCCTATTTTCTCTCCTCTCTCTGATAACATATGGTGAATTGATATACTTCTATAAATGATAATGAATATTCTTGAAGCATTTTGATGCTATTTGCTCCTGAATACAGTGGAATATCCAGGCCCCTCCCCTTCCTTCTGTGGTGAGAGAGGGGGACCAAGTAACTTGGACAGCAGCCTTTCAGGATGGAGCTTTAGGGCTGAAGATCCTGCATCCCCAGAGTCTATGATTACCCAATTGCACCTCTGCTTCTAACCCACTTCAGAAATACCTCCCTGTAGTAAATGCAGAAGGGCTTTCTAAAAAGGGGCCAACCAAAGACTGCATCTTCCTAACCCTTTCCTCCGCACGTGGAGGACGATCTTCCAAGGGGAATGCTCCCACCCAGATCGAAGCCTGTTAATGCCGTCTATCAGCCCCCCACCCCACCCCACCCACCCCAAGACATAAGGTGGCTTTTAAAAACGCACTTCCAGCTGGGACAATTGGTGTCCGGCATCTTCCAGCAGCGCAAAATAACCCTCGCCACAGGGATGAATGAAGTCCGACATCAGCTGGGCGAACCGGCCGTCAGCGCACGAGGAAATCACGGGCCCTGAGCACATTCTGCTTTTCTCGGCATTGCTGAAGGGAGCGGTAACATTCTCGGCAACGATCTTCGCCGACCTGTTCGACCAGCCCCAAAGGGAGCTGCTGGGCGGACACCCCGAAGGCCCCTTCCTGCAGCGCCAAGAGCGTCCGGCTCCTACTCGCACCTCAAAATGCAAACTCCGGCCAGCCAGCAGTTCCTGCGCGACGCCCCTCCGCCCCGACCCCACTCCTTCGCTTTCAAAGTCAGAGCCCCTTCTTCGGAAGAGCTTCGCCGCCTCCGTCCGTTCCTCTCTCGCCTCGTTCTCTGCGCTGCCTTCCAGCGATTTTCTGATAGAGCCGCTCGCAACAGGTGATGCTCACCCAGGCTAGGTAGCATCGCCTAGCTGGCCTGCTGAGGAAGGCGGGCAGGTGGGGTCCGCTCAGGCGTTCCCGTCTCCCGAGTCGTGGAACCGAAGCCCTCCGCCCAATCGAAGGGCAACCGCCGTCTGGGTTTTCTCTCCCTAAAGCAAGGCAGCCCGGTCGGGATTGTTCGAGGCTGCCCGCCCCGGCGGCTTCTGCGTCTGCCTAGAGGCGGCACCTTTTCATCACGCTGGACGCCCGAAGGAGCCTGGAGGCGGGAAGTCCATCGATCCTCGCCTTCTCGGGTTCGTGGACAAAGAGCCCCCTTGAGACTCTCAGCTCCGGACGTGGTTCCTCGTCACCTCGGGAAGCCGTATCCTTTCCCCTAAACATCGAACAGGAGACTTCTACGGAGTTTCTCTGGAACGGTGCTCTTTCGGAAGGCAATTGGATTTCCTTTTATTTTTGCTTGGAGTCGTTTCGCTTCTCATCCAAGAAGCTTCTTCAGTTTAACAGGATTAGGAAGAGGAATTAACTACAGGAGATGTTGCTAATTTCGTTTAGACGCACAGAAGACTGTAGGCCAGACAAGGAATAGTGGATGGAAACTTGAACAAGGAGAAATTTAACCTGGAAATAAGGAGAAACTTTCTGACAGTGAGAACAAGCAAGCAAGGGAACAGCTTGCCCTCAGAAGTTGTGGGAGTGCCATCACTTGAGACTTTCAAGAAGAGATTGGATTGCCATTTGTCAGAAATGATGTAAGGTCTCTCGCTTGGGCAGAGGGTTGGACTAGATGACCTACAAAGTCCCTTCCAATTCTGATTATCTATTATAAGACTTCCAGGATAAAGCCGACCAATAATCTAAATCAATATTTCCTAACCTCCACCACTTTAAGATATGTGAGCTTTACCTTAAACTTGAAGCCCACATGTCTTAACAGTTGCTGAAGTTGAGGAACACTAGTCTAATGGCCCAGCCTTCTCCATTCAGGTACCTTCCAGGTCAGATGGTATAACAGCTCTTATCAACCCCAGGCAACATGGATGACTGACTGGCCTGTTTTGCAGGGAGGGTAGGTGGAGGGCTATGGTTTTTAAAAATAGATACCCAATTTATGAAGAGATATATAAGTCCCAGTGCTATTGTTATTGTGGATAGTGAAATGGACGACACATTTTCTCCATAAGAAGAAAGTCTCCAGTACTTTCTCAAGGGAAGAATTTCCTGTTAGCTATGACACAGAGTGGCAAAAGCCTCATGGGAGGAATAGAAACTGAAGCAAGAAGTCAACTGAAACATGGGAAGGCAACAGAAAGAAAATAGCAAGAGGCTATTGAGTGCCCACAATTATAGTCACTTATAATCAAATAAATGCAAAAATGCCATTCTTTCTTCTTGAGAATTTATCTGACATTCCCTTCTCTGTTAAACGTTTCTCAAGCACTTTCTCCCCACCAAACTAAACAACAACTGATACAAAAATATACAAGAAACTATCTCAATCCAGCATTACACCAACATTTTTCTGGAGATACCTGAGGTAGAATTTAAGATTTCCTGCACAAAAAAGACACTCCTGAACTACATGTCCCCTTAGTTATTATAATCTAGTCTCAAAATTGTATAATTTGCCAGGCACACGTTCTCTGTGTTTACAATTAAAATCTTTAGGTTTTTATTGAAGGAGAAAAATAGATAGGCAAGATAGGCAGAACACCCTCCCCACATTATTTCTAGGGGATTACTTCTAGAACTACTTCTTAAAGAAGTAATAAAATGGCAGTTCAGCCAAAAAACACTTAGAAATCAAAGGATAACTGAGGGACTAGCACTAGTGGGGAGTAGCACTGAGGATGCTACCTGAGCAGTGAAACATCTGCAAGAAAACAACCAAGCTCAGAGAGCCCCAAGAACCTCACATTTCAACCTTGAGCTAAAAATATTATCCTTTATTGGCAAAAGAAATGTACTTGAAACAGGAAAAAGCTTATTGAAAGTAAGGCCAAGGGAGATAATAATGAAGGGGAAATAACACACTAAAACGTATTGTTTAGTTAAAGGTTTTTTTCTAAAACACACAATCTTTATACAACAAGCTATTGTCTTTCTAGTTCTGCCTTTATTATTCTTAATTCCACAAGTTACATGTATTTCATGATATGTGTAAATCTATATAAGGGGGTTGCATTCCCACACTTTTAATGATTTAATCTCATAGTTTCTAGTAGTGCAATAAAAGTAATAATTTCTAGTAGTGAAATAAAGTCAATTTCGGAAGGAAGAGTATGATCTTACTAGCGGGGAATGTTTTCCTAACCAGTATTCTATCAGTAATGAGAAATATATAAGCCAAGAACATTTCTGGAATGGGATAAGTTTTTGCCATTCATATCCCACTAGAGAGGGGAGCTACTTGTAAAAAAATCCCTTCTCATGCCTCATAGCTGCTGAAACTAAAGGGGGATCAAGAAAGAATCTTAACAGAATAGAACAGAACAGAGTTGGAAGGGACCCTGTAGATCATCTAGTCCAACCCCCTGCTCAAGCAGGAGAACATACACCATTTCTGACAGGTGGCAGTCTAGTCTCTTCTTGAAAGCTTCCAGTGATGAAGCTCCCACAACTTCTGAAGGCAAGCTGTCCCATTGGTTGATTGTTCTCACTGTCAGAAAATTTCACATTGTTTCTAGCTTGAATCTCTCCTTGTTCGGTTTCCATCCATTATTCCTTGTCTGGCCTTCAGGTGCTTTGGAAAATATCTTGTCCCTCTTCCTCTCTGTGGCAGCCCCTCAAATATTGGAAGACTGATATCATGTCTCCTCTGGTCCTTCTCTTTACTAGACTAGCCAAGCCCAGTTCCTGCAACTGTTCATCGTATGTTTTAGCCACCAGTCCCCTAATCATCTTGGTTGCTCTTCTCTGCACTCTTTCCAGAGTCTCAACATCTTTTCAATCTTAAATTTGATAGTATCTAAATTAGTAGCATTTTTTTTTTAGTAAATAATCCTTAGTGCCAGATGTAGGGACTCTGAAATCCTTATTGGTCTCTCTTCATTTAATTTTATGGGGCTTCTGGTAGTGCTTATACAGTAAGCCTCTGTTTTTTTCTACTTTGGATGCCTCATAAAATGTTCAATGAGACATATCTTTCTTTCTTTGTTTTCAACCTATCTGCAAAATTGGAGATAGAAATAATTTCCATTGGATTTGGAGAATATAATTCTTCTACATTTGCATAAAATTTAAGTGTCAAGTTTCTGCTTCCATTGCTTTTTGCCCCTGAATTTATTTTATTATATGATAGTGCTTTATGTTGATAAGTTGAGACTTCTTGCAACAAAACAATAAAACATCAAATCTATAGATAAATAAATAAATAAATAAATAGCATTATCTCCTCTCCCCCCCCCACAAAAAAAAAATTATGGAGAAAACAGGAGGGAAGAAAGAGAATTATGTATCTACACCATCTTGGGTTACTTAGAGTAATAAAAGGGAATAAAAATCTAATAAATAAATATTCCTGGGGGAGATGAGATGAGGTGTATGCCAAGAGTATATATTCCCACAGAGTCATCTAAGACATGAAAGTCAACCCAACTGCCCAGCTAAAGCAAGCAGATACTTTCGTGATAAGTTATTTAAATGTATTGGAATTAGATACTTTCAGTTAGAAGACTACACTGTTTATTACTCTGGAAATAGAAAACAAACAAAAAACAATATTGCTCTTACAGTTATGAAGGCTATAGCAAGACAGTACTTAGATACAATGCAATGTGACTGAATAATATCAGTTTTTGGACAATTCTTCAGTATGACAATGGTTTGGTTTCAGAAAAAAATTATCCTGTAATCTGCAACTCTTACACTGCAAAAACATATGGACTACACAACTCGATCAGGGCAAAGCAATAGATGCAATTTACATAAACTTCTGTAAAGCCTTTGATTCAGTGGTACACGACAAACTACTCCTAAAACTAAAATCTTATGGTATATCTAGACACCTGCATAACTGGATAGAAGCATTCCTGTCAAACAGACAACAAATGGTCAAAATTGGAAGCATCCTTTCAAATTCGGTACCTGTCAACAGTGGTGTCCCCCAAGACAGTGTTCTAGGACCAACCCTCATCATATTCATAAATGACTTCTGTGATCATATTAAGAGCAACTGCATTCTTTTCACTGATGATGTAAAGCTATTCAACACCACTGACAATGCTGCTACCCTTCAAAAAGACCTCGACTATGTATCAGAATGATCAAACAAATGGCAACTTCAAATCTCAACAAATAAATGCTCTGTCTTACATATTGGCAAAAAAACCCAGAAAATAAAATACAAGCTGAGTAGTCAAGACCTTGTTGATGATCCAAACTCTGTCAAGGATCTTGGAGTACTCATCTCTAATGATCTAAGTGCTAGAGCCCACTGTAACTACATAGCCAAAAAGACATTAAGAGTTGTTAACCTAATCCTGCATAGCTTTTTCTCCGGTAATATCACACTACTAACTAGAGCATACAAAATATTTGCTAGACCAATACTTGAATGCAGCTCATCATTCTGGAACCCGCATTACGTATCTGATATTAATACAGTTGAGAAAGTCCAGAAATATTTCACAAGAAGAGTTCTCCACTGCTCTACTTGTTGCAGAATACCTTATGCCATCAGACTTGAAATTTTAGACCTAGACAACCTAGAACTATGTCGCCTTCGGTCCGATCTAAATATAGTACATAAAATTATATATTGCAATGTCCTACCTGTCAATGAATACTTCAGCTTCAACCATAACAATACAAGAGCACACAATAGATACAAACTCAAGGTAAACCGCACCAAACTTGATTGCAGGAAATACGACTTCAGCAACAGAGTGGTCAGTGTCTGGAATACTCTACCTGACTCTGTGGTTTCTTCCCCAAACCCCAAAAACTTTAATCTCAGACTGTCTACTATTGACCTCACCCCTTTCCTAAGAGGTCTGTAGGGAGCGTGTATAAGCGCACCAACGTGCCTACCGTCCCTGTCCTATTTTTTTTTCTTATATGTATCCATTTCATGTATTCATAACTATGTTTATACATACTGTTATCTTCTAATTGCTCGACAAAATAAATAAATAAATAAAAATAAACAATTATCCAGGTTTATTTTCCAACCACTAATGCAGAAGATGATGAGTTAGGAACTAATTGCCATGGGAAAAATCTATCTATGGAAGAGTTAACAACAACTGGAAGGCACATAACCATTTATTTTGCTAAAAATTTTTTTGCTGCAGATGCCTCCTGGAAACAGCTTCCAAAATGTGCCCAGAAAAAGACTGCCTTATATTGTTTCCTTTCAGGCAGAAAGAGGATTCTATCATACTAATGATTTTTAAAAAGCCATGCAACAGAGCCAGAGACTTTGATGCTTTCAAGATATGCAGATTTGATAAGTTATCTGCAATTCCCATAAAACTCAGAGAAACTTATTCATAATGACTGGTCAGAAATTTTAATAATAATCAACTCTGTATGTTCTATAAGCAGAAAGATAAATAAAGAAAAACTGCCTAAAATGCCCAATTACCATCTTTTTATTATCATACAAACCATATCCAGTGCTAAATTTTGCAAAATTTAAATATTAAGAACTGGCTATCAAAATTGTGCCATGCTATTTCCAAAAGGTATACCATACATTTCTGGGCATTCATGTAAAGTGCCAATGTTTACCTAGAAATTTTATTCAATGAATACTGAAAATGTAAGGGTTGAATTCAAAAAACACTTGCTCATGAATATGTGGCACAATAAATACAGAAAAAGACTGCAATTGGGCACACACTTGCATATTTGGTATCCCAAAAAACTCATGGGGAACCTGATAACACCTTACTCCAACATTTGTATTAAAAGGTATACATTTGTATTAAAAGGTACAAGTGGGAGGTGAAGCTCACTACATCAGATGGGCAGATTCAGAGGTGGCATTCAGCAGGTTCTGACTAGTTCTGGAGAACGGTTAGCGGAAATTTTGAGTAATTCGGAGAACCAACAAATACCACCTCTGACTGGAGATTTTCCCTTGCCACGCCCACCAAGTCACGTCCACAGAACCAGTAGTAAAAAAAATTGAATCCTACTACTGGGCAGATTGCATGAAACAATCCAATAGTAAGGTCTGAATGTTCCAACTCTCTACATTTTGTTGGCTGCTTCCTGCAAGGCAAAAATGAGGATGGACCTTTGTACCTTGGCCCAATGAAATATCTCCCTCTCCCCACATTGCAAGAAATTGCTAGTCTAATTTTTTCCTGGACTGCAAGCATAAATAAGATTCACACATAGCATAGAATTTTTTTGAATCTTGAGGCTATTTAATCTACTGTAAATTTCCTTAATTGTCCACATTTACTGAAGGCATGTAGGAAGGCAATGCATTTCGACTCAAAATTGGACACCAGACAGGGGAGGTCTAATTTAGTACAGCAGTATGTACTGGGATTACATAGCTCAAATGTCTACGATGATGGCAAATATTCAGTATTCTGGGCAGTTAAATTATTTCTTTAGTAGAGCACATTGTTGAAATAAACCAGACCTTCTCCAGAATGATACAGGCCCATGGTATGAAAGCCAAAAACCTCTGACTGTTTATCTCATCTTTCAATCCACAAGAAGCCACATAAGAAAAAGACTAAGTCTTGCTTTATTATGTTCTTGCAGAAGAACTTATTTTCTAGTGTGGCTAAAATGTGTTAATGATCTCCAAATCCTTCATAAATTGTCATAAACAAGCTTGGTAATAATAATCTGTCACTCTTAGAAGCTACTTCAGTAAATTATAGCCTTGGACATAACTCTTAAAAGAAGTGAAATCTTCACTTGATTTTGTTGAATGGCCATCTCTCAAGCATATGTTTATTATCTCCAAAAACTTCCTAAGAAGGAGTTGATCTACTATATAAACCATTCATTTGAAGACAAACGGCATAATCCTCATTGTGACATAGCCTTAAACTACAATTTTTGCATTACTTCAGTTTATGGGCATATTTTCTGTTTTCACTTGGTTTTGTCTTCTAGTATAAGAACCTTCAATAATATTCCACAGTGGCCTGCAAAATAATAGCTAAAGTGCAAATATACATAATAAAACAAAGGCTAACTACATAAGCCAATGAAACTGTATTTGAAAACTTAAGGGGAAAAAGGGGTTTTTGCTTAGGTTTGAAAACAAAAGGATAATAAAGCAGCTAAATGAATATTATTGGGAAGAATACTGCACAATAGTGATGACATCACCTAAAAGACTCTGGTTTTGAGAGTCCATTATCTGACATCTGATGTATAACGATTGTACTGTTCCTACTACATTCTTAGTGTTATAGTGAATTATTTTGCAAATGGCTACATTTAACCACAAGTGAGTTTACTGCTTAAAATAAGATCTGATTTTATATCATTCATGCTTATTTTAAATACTATCATATTTGTAATGTTTGATTACCATCAAATTCATTTAATAAGAATGTAGCAGAATGACATAGATTAAAACATATATTGGATTATCATTTATTGCTCTTTTATTATACATGGTTCAAATTCTTATGTTTAAGGGATGAGAAATAGTATTTATGGGAGAGGAGTGGCAAAGGGAGGTTTTATGAGACTGTTTATTGAAATCAGCAGGTCAGAGATTTAATGTGCATCCCATTAACTTTAAGCATAATCAAGTTAGGAGCCAGCTGCATTTTTGAAGGAAATATGGACATGAGATATAATACATGTAATTTCATTTTTATCTTTGCTTTACAGAACAAATCTTTTCCAAATTATTGTTTCTGGATTTCTAATATCATCTTACAAGAGTTACCTTTGCTTAGCCTTCCTAAACCCAGTGCCCTGAGATTTATCAGATTATAACTTTCAGAATTCCTACAACAGTGGAAAATACAGCTGCAGGAAAGACTATCTTTGGTTTGATCAGATGTTTGATAATTGTAAAGAAAAAGCACATTATTTTATCTGCCCATATCTTTTACTGACTTTAATACTACAATAAGAAATTTATACATACTCAGTGAGAGGTTTTGCTATATCTCAGAGGCAACAAGAATTTAATTACAGCTTTATTGAGATTAGGATATATGGGCTATTTGTGTGCTTATTTATTTATATTACTTAAAATAATTCAGAAGCTATTTTAAGCATGCACAGATAGCATTTAGGATAATGTTTAATCTAATAAAAATATTTTCTGAAAAGTAGCCTCCTCTGAGTTTTAAATTTGTTTCAGAGAATTTGCTTTCAATATATTAGGTGATTTCCAGTGAACTAAGATTATTTTAGGATGTCCAAATTGTAAATGTTGTTTATCTAAATGATCAAAAACAGGGTAACCAGTAATGTGTTGGATAGACTCATTTATAACAGTGATTGTGGCACCATTGGAAAACCTGAAGGATTCAGGCTGGAGACAGTTCATCCAGGAAAAAAAGCTATCTGTATGGTCACCAAGAGTTGATATCAATTTACTGGCATATTGTCAGGGTTCCAACGGATGCCCTAATTAAACCATGAGACTCAAGCCAATTTTCAAAAGGAATACAGTTATTTATTAGTAGCAACATGTCAGCACATATCCAAGTGAAGTCAGCTCTGCCCCACGTAACTGTGACCCTGTTTCCCCCCTCCCCCCAGAGTGTGCCATAAATTACATTCTCCAATGGAGCACCTTTTCGGGCTGTAGAGATCACACCTCTGGAATACAGCCTTGAGAAAGGTATGCGTGGAATGTGCCTCTGGCTGTGGCTGCCATGCTGCTGCACCAATTCTCCCCCCTCTTGCCCATGGCAACTTGATAGCAGGCAAGGAATGCTTTATGAGTTGATACATATATTCAATCAAGATTGATTGATTGATTGATTTAGCTGCCCATCTCATGAAACAGTGATTCTGGGTAGCGTACAGTAAAATTATAACAACAATATATATAAATATTATTATTATTCAGAAAACATCATGATTAAAAATTAAGAGACAGCAACAGATGACACCTTAGTTTCTTGCTGGTCCCTTGGACCTGTAGGCCTGATGGCATACCCAGGTTTTGAGGGATTTCCAGGGAATCAATGGGGATGGAAACAGTCTCATTTTGGGATAGGGGGAGTGTTCTGGATTGGATGTTTTTATATTTGAAATACTTACTGTTCATTGGTCTGAAATCCAGCGGGAGATCCTCCTCCTGTCATTGGCTGGTGAGGCTCGGAGAGCCTTTAAAAGAAGGGCTGCCGCGCCTCCCAGCGTCTCCGTTTTCCTGCAATAAACAGAAGAGCTGCTTTCAATAAGAGTGCCTGCCTCGTTATTGCCGCCGCCAAAACACTGGCGACGAGGATGGGATCGAGACAGCACTTTTAAAGAGTGCAAATAGCGGCGGAGATCGAGCGGCACCATGTCCGGAAACAACGCCCTGCCGGAACAATTCAACCCGGCAAGGGAGGAATGGCAGACGTATGTGGACCGTTTCCTCATGTTCCTCGAGAGCAGCGACCTGAGCGGCGTATCGGAACATCGGAAGAGAGCGGTTTTCCTGACCCACTGCGGCCAAGCTGTATTCCGAATGGCGAAAGCACTAGCCTCACCAATCGATGTTAAGACGTTAACCTGGCCCGAACTGGAAAAAATCCTGCGAGCGCACTACGCTCCCACAGTTTCCTGCCTAATTAAGCGCCATGAATTTTACCTCCGGAATCAAAAAGAAGGTGAATCTATCGCCGACTTTGTGGCGGACTTGAGAGACATTGCGGGTGAATGCGAATTCTCGGATTTCAACGAAGCCCTAAGAGACCGGATCGTGTTAGGGTTAAAAGATCCAATACTACAGAGCAGACTGCTAAACCGACCCAAGATAACGGTGCAAGAAGCTATAGAAGAGGCCACCGCAGCCGAAGCCGCTCAGAAATCAGCAGCAAAAATGAAAAAGATTAACCAAGCTGCACACTACAACGCCAAAGAAGCAACCAGACTAGAGGGGGTACGAGAAAAGACCTCAACACACCATGAGGACCTGGAAACCGAGTCCAGTAGTGAGGAAGACGAAGTTTGCCACCTAAAGACCGGTAGAGGGAAAAAAGAGCGGGCAAACAGAAGGTTTGATTTTGAATGCAACCGTTGTGGAGGGAATCAGCCCAGATCAGAGTGCCGTTTTATAGACGCGATATGCAGAAAGTGTGAGAAAAAAGGACACATCGCAAAGGTATGCAGAGCCAGGTCCAATTACAGTCCAAAGCGAAGAGGAAGCCCGCCCCCAAGAGAGAGAGAGAAAGAAAAGAAGACAAGCAGCCGTTGGAGCCAAGAAGGAAGGAATAGGAGACACAAAGAATCATCTTACAGGAAAGAAGAAACACACCAAACAGTCATAATTGGACACTCAAATACGAAAAATGTAAAGAAAGTCCACATTAAAGTAAGAATTGAAGGACGGGACTGTGAAATGGAAGTAGACTCGGGATCATTTCTATCCATGGTCTCGTGGGATACTATCAAAGGTTTGATTCCAGATATACAACGAAGTGAACTGGAGAGACAGAACCTAACACTAAAAGACTACCAAGGCAACAAAATTCCGGTCGTAGGGGTTGGACACTTTCAGGTAACCTTCAAGAATCAAACCGAGATTCTACCCTTAACAATTGTTGACCGGAACAGACCAAGCCTTGTAGGATTGGAATGGTTCGAACCGCTTGGAATCGGGATGACCGGTATCAACCATATCACAGATGCAGACTGGGAGGCAGACCTCATTCAAGAATTCCAGGACCTGTTCAGTGGAGAATTAGGCAAGTATCGGGGTAACCCGATATCTTTCAACCTAGACCCTAAGGTAGCCCCAATTAGATTAAAGGCAAGGCGGGGACCTTTTGCGTTAAAGCCAAAAATAGAGGAACAACTAGATAAATTAATTAAGCAAGGGGTCCTCGTACCAGTTGACCATGCTAAATGGGAGACCCCTATAGTCACCCCTATCAAAGCGGATGGGTCGATTCGTATCTGCGGGGACTATAAGGCGACCCTTAACCATGCATTGCAACAGAGCGCATACCCCGTTCCTGTCGTACAACACTTGCTACACTCTATCAAAGGCGGAAAAATCTTCGCTAAACTCGATTTGGCCCAGGCTTACCAGCAACTGCCCGTAGACGAAAAAACAGCTGAAGCCCAAACGATCGTTACACACCAGGGCGCGTTTAAATGTAACCGCCTTCAATTTGGCGTTAGTGTGGCACCAGGCATTTTCCAATGTCTCATGGAACGCCTCCTACAGGGAATTCCAGGAGTCATTCCATACTTTGATGATGTCCTGATCGCAGCTAAAAACAAAATACAACTGCGAGACCGCCTAAGAAAAGTCCTCACCAAATTCACTGAATCAGGTCTCAAAGTCAAAAAAGATAAATGCACATTAATAACAGACAAAATAGAATTCTTGGGATACCTAATTGACGGCGACGGCATCCACCCGACAGAAGGAAAAACCCGTGCAATCAAAGATGCCCCCACCCCAACGAACAAGAGTGAACTGCAAGCCTTCCTAGGGTTAATAAATTTTTATCATGTTTTTCTGCCACAGAAAGCCACGGTAGCGGAACCCTTACATAGGCTCCTGGACAAAGACACGGTTTGGAAGTGGGGCAGTTGGGAGGAAACAGCATTTAACAAAATAAAAGACCTAATCACTTCAACAAAGGTACTAATACAATACAATGAGAATCTACCATTGATATTAACGTGCGATGCATCGCCTTATGGGGTCGGAGCTGTCCTGAGCCACCTTTTACCTGATGGCAGAGAGGCTCCGATTGCATTCTATTCCAAAACATTATCTAAAAGTCAAAGAAATTACAGTCAACTGGACAAAGAAGCACTAGCCATAATTTCAGGTATTAAACGTTTCCATGAATACCTTTATGGCCGACTGTTTTCTATAATTACCGACCACAAACCCTTACTAGGAATTCTGGCTGGGAACAAAGCAACTCCTAACATTTTATCACCCAGAATGACAAGATGGACAGAATTCCTTGCTGCATACAATTACACTTTGTCTTACCGTCCCGGTCCATCCATCATGCACGCGAATGCACTAAGTCGTTGCCCGTTACCGGACAGTGATCCTGACCCAACACCCAGCACCTCAACATTTTTGATTGAAACCCTACCCGATTTTCCAATGACAGCAGCAGACATCGCTCACGAAACCGTTAACGACCACCTACTGCATAAAGTGAGTGGGTGGATTACAAAGGGTTGGCCAGACACTAACCTACAAGACAGGTATAAACCTTTTAAACAAAGACAAACGGAACTTTCCGTGCTAAAGGGCTGTGTACTTTGGGGTGATCGAGTAGTTATTCCACTAAGACTGCGGGACCCAATTTTGAGACTATTGCATGAAGGACACCCCGGGGTCGTTAAAATGAAAAGTTTAGCCAGAAGTTATATTTGGTGGCCTGGGTTAGACAAGGACGTTGTTGACTGGGTTGCGGGTTGCCAGCCATGCCAGACATCCCGGCCCTCACCCCCGAAGGCACCGGTCACTGAGTGGGATCTACCCAGGGGCCCATGGTCTAGAGTGCACATAGATTTTGCGGGTCCAACTAAGGGCCATACCTTTCTAATTCTGGTAGATGCTTACTCAAACTGGCTTGAAGTAAGCCTAATGCAATCTACCTCCTCCGAGGCTGTCACACGACAACTCGGAAAATGGTTTGCCACTCACGGGTTACCAGACGTCCTAGTTTCAGACAACGGACCTCAATTCACGGCTACAGAATTTGAGGGTTATCTCGCCAGCTTGGGCATACGCCATGCCCTAACTGCGCCGGCACATCTGGCAGCGAATGGACGAGCCGAACGCATGGTTCGGTTCACCAAGGAGACACTCTATAAGTTAGGCCAGGGCCCTATACAAACACGCATTGACAAATTATTATTTATACAACATACTACACCTAGCAGCACTACCAACAAAACTCCAGCCGAACTACTTATGGGGAGAAAATTACGCTCCCCTTTGGATAGACTACACCCTACATACTCCACAGACAAACCACTAGACTCTTCCAGCAAAATCCGAACATTCCAAATTGGAGACTTAGTTTACGCAAAAAATTTGGTAGGACACCCTTTATGGGTGCCAGCCACCATTACACAAAGCACAGGACCACGATCGTACCGGCTTACCACTTCTGACAACAGAAGTTGGAAACGGCACATCGACCAACTTAGATCCCGCACCCTTACCAGACCTTGCGACTTTCCTGGGGGGGAAGGGGATCAACCACAAAGCAATCACGAAACAATAGACCCAAAACCAACCAACAATCAAAAAACAACAAACCCACAAACAAACAATGACGACCTAACTTACACACATACACCTTCAAACCTAGCTCCGGTCGAGTTCCGCAGCTACGCACCTGAGCCTGGGGAAATTCCTGATGAAACATCTAACGGGACCGACGATAATCCAAGCCGGGGAGGGAGCGACCTGGCCATCTCAACTAGTCGAGCTAGGCCCGCTAGGAGTGACTCGGCCGGCTCGACTTTCCCGAAGTTTCCCAGGCCAGAGACGGGAGGAGCAACAGGTCCTTCCGCACCGACCAGCAGCGACGACACTACTGAACCGCGCAAGTCCAGTCGGACCCACAGGAGCCCTGCCTATCTACGCGATTACGTAACATAGGCGCGTCTCCTGATTGGTCGGACTGGACCAAGAAGAGAGGGGTGTTCTGGATTGGATGTTTTTATATTTGAAATACTTACTGTTCATTGGTCTGAAATCCGGCGGGAGATCCTCCTCCTGTCATTGGCTGGTGAGGCTCGGAGAGCCTTTAAAAGAAGGGCTGCCGCGCCTCCCAGCGTCTCCGTTTTCCTGCAATAAACAGAAGAGCTGCTTTCAATAAGAGTGCCTGCCTCGTTATTGCCGCCGCCAAAACAGGGAGAATGGTCCATAAAGTGATCACTATAACCCACCTCCTAGTTCTTCCAAGTATAAGTCTGTAGCAGACTGGATCCACAGTATCTCTTCTGTTGGGACAGTCAGATGTAATTGGGGAGAGGCAGTCTTTCAAATAACTTGGTCCCATTCCATGAAGGGCTTTTAAAGGTCAAAAGCAGCATCTGGAATTGGTCCTGGAGACAAACTGATAATGATGCAACTCATGGAATAGAAGTATAATGTATATCATTCTAGAGCAGGGATGTGAAACTCAAGGCCCGCAGGCCAGATCCGGCCTGCGGGGTGCTTAGATCTGGTTCGTGGGGTTGCCCTGAAACATCGAAGGACTGGTCTGTGGAGCCTCTGCCAGTAAAAATGGAGCTCAGGTGTGCTGCGTATGTCCCTCCCAGACTCTGTTTTCAGGTGTGATGGCTTTCTGCAGCCCTCTGCCGGCGAAAACAGAGTGTGCAGCCCCACAAGCTCCATTTTCGCTGGCAGAGGGCTGCAGGAGGCCATCGTGGCCAAAAACAGAGCTCTGGAGCCTGTTTTCGCTGGGAGAGCACTCGGGCTACCACAGGCACTTACACACACACTGACACAAGTGACATCAAGCTATCCATGCCCACCCTGGTCCCCTGAGGTCAAACACAACCCTGATGCACCCTTCAATGAAATCGAGTTTGACACCCCTGTTCTAGAGACATGTAACTGCACATTCTGCTGCATTTTGCACCAGCTGAAGCTTCCAGATCAGAGGTGGTATTCAGCAGGTTCTGACCAGCTCTGGAGAACCAGTAGCGGAAATTTTTAGTAGTTCCAAGAACTAGCAAATAACACCTCTGACTGGAGATTTTACAGTATCTTTTCCCTGCCACACCCACCAAGCCACGCCCACAGAACCAGTAGTAAAAAAAATTGAATCCCACCACTGTTCCAGATACTTTTCAAGAGCAATCCCACATGGAGCACATGACCATGGGAGGTGACTAAGGCATGAATGACTATGAGCAGAGCCTCCTGATGTAGGAACAGGTGCAACTGGTGCGCAACACAAAGCTATGGGAAAGCTCTCCTAGTCACAATTATTACTTGCTCTATCAAACTTAATCATGTTGCTTATTACACCTCCCCGCATACCTTCTTTATAAATGCAAAACTTTATAGATATATTCAATTTTTAGCTTTTTCTATAAGCTGGTAAGATTTTATTTAGTAATGTAAAGAACCAGCCACTTGCAAATCTTGCTTAGAAAACAGGTGGGAAAATGTCACAACTTTTTTAGTAGCTTTTCAAATGATCAAACTGCTTTATTATCAGGTTGCTATATTTGGTCATCTAACAGGAAATAGTTCAGGATGCTGAATGACTCCTTGTTCATTCGACCTACAGCTACATCTAATTTTTACCCATGTTATTTATTGCTCAGCCAGCTATACCTGGACAATCTTGGAACTCTATGTAACTGAGTTGTGGCGGGATGCTTTGAAATTTCCATCTGTGTTAGCTACCTAGCAAGCCTGTCACATATGCAATCCCTTGAAAAATAAATGCATGCTGCAGTAAATTTGCCATTTGTTTAATTGAGAAGGCAGAATGAGGTGGAAAAACAACTTGAGTTGAAAGAGAAAATTATAAAGCAACTCAACAAAGCTTGGCAAGCCCTGCTCAGTACACTATAGTTTACCTTAAATATCAATTCTGTGACACTGGGTACTGGAACGTGTCTTCCAAACTGTATGTACCTGTTTCTCTTTATATTATTTTATATTATCAAGAACAGCAACAGAAACTTTACAAGAGGAACTACATTTAAAAAATACTCAGTGGTTTCAAATCTTTGAGGTTATTGTTTTGGCATTTGCTTCTATGATCGAATTTTCATAGAAGACGAGAGGCATTAAAACAGGAACAGACAGGCACAAATGAGGCTATTGCATGTAGATTGGTATATTCTTCACTATTAGTCATTTGCATCCTGCTTTGTGAAAGTTTTTCTTAAATGCAAATTCTTTGGACCCATTCCATTTTTATCTTTATGAACGCACTCATTGATGTTTATAAAATCATTAGTCATGAATTGTTTATTGCAGTATCAATTCTTTTAAAGATAATCAGTAAAAAAAATAGCTTTTCTTATATGTCACATTATACTAGAACTAGATACTTTTCAAATAAGAATCTCAAATTATTCATTGCTTAACTTAGCTAGGATGACAATTCACTATAGCATAATTTATCAAAATATTTTCATTCTATTTTGTGTTCCCTGAAGTCATAATTTTAAAGTATGTGAATGAAATAACAGTGAGGTTTTTTGTGCTCTAGGTTCTTCTACTGTATATCAATTACTTATTTCTGCAGGAATATTTAATAAATATTTTTATGATCTTGCCATTTTAAAAATGGTAATCTTATATTAACCTAATATACTGTATGTCTGATGGGCCAAATTTACTGTCCAAGAATTGGACACAGTTGAACGGAAGGCAAAAAATTACAATTACAGTGAAAATAATTCTATGCAATGGTAATAACCTAAATCTACTTACCATGTAACTTTACTAAAATGATTTATATTATAATATCTCTTTTATGGCTACAAAACAGCCTTCTGCAATTCTTAGTGTCCCCTTATCACCAGACAATCTGTTTTAGTGAATAAATTAGTCTTCAAATCCTTCTTAAATGCATCCAAGAATTTGTGGAATGAGGATAGAAGAGAATTGAGAACTTAACTGAGAAGCCAGATCATGAAATGTGGCAGTGGCCCCAGTCTGGAATTCTTGATTAGCCTCCTGTAGGCTACAGGATAGGCCAGTAGTTCCCAAACCTAGATAAATTATCCAAAATTGGGTTAAAATGTTTTTTAATAAGAATATGCAAACCCTCCACCCATCATAATGGGAACATTAAGAAAAGAACTTAAAGATTTTCTTGTGTAAATATCTATGGAGATTTTCAATCTTCCAGGTCCTGGTTGTCCCAACATTCAGTCAAAACTGAAGATGCCTCTTGGGTGAGAAGCAAAATGTCTTCAAGAGGGAAAAAAAACTCAGAAAGTTTAGTTGCCTTTTGAAAAAGCACCTTTTGGCATTTTCTTGTGTAGTAAAATATATTCAAAAATCTACCAAGTACTCTTACTAAAACAAAAATTGATGAAATTACTAGTGGTAATTTGTTGACACAACACAAAGATCATTCCATGATATTCTAATACAGATCGATCTCAAGTTATGGATATTTTGTTCAGCAACCATTTCAAGGTGCTAAAGGAAGGGAATTAAGATGAGTCTTCAAAGTTGGATAAGGCTTTCTGATAACCAGTTTTGGATATCAAAAGAAAAAGTCTGGGAAGCACTGCTATAGGCAAAGTTGAATGCTCAAAACTCTTCAACAGCTTTTGGCAGAGACTCTATTATTAGGCACACTACATTATATAGAAATGTCAAATAAATGCATTCAAACAAGATGGAAAAACATGCACAGTGGGAATAGGAAGAAGCTCTGACTTTTGAATTGTATTGCATAAGCAGGATACTACCAAGAAAAGAGCTGGGACTAGTAGTGGAGAACACCTAACTGCAGTGCTCATAAAGACTTCCAAGGATTAAAAAATACTTGCTAGGGACTGTTACAATAATCCAAGTAAGAGATCACTGTGGTCTGAATTAACAATCATACAGTATCAATGGACAGAAAGCACCAATAAATAAAAATGACCCAGTCTCACAATTACCACTAAAAATGTTTAAAGGGAGAGTATATTACAGTACCTAGTAGAAGGTTCCTGACCTTTTGAAACTAACCAACTCACAGCCCTACTGGATGAATGGAGAAAAGCTTCAGGGACAATCTGATTAAAATTCCAGGATCTTGGTCTAGCTAGCCCATACTTAGTTTAACTAGTGTGCAAACATCAGTGACAAGATGTCTAAAAGGCATCTAGACAAGCAGGGCTATACATCCTCGTTTATCTCAGGGGCAAGCTATAAACCTGGTTTCATGGGCACAGATATAGCAAAGAAAACCTAACTTTAAAGGTAGGCAACCAAAGGGAAGGAAGAAAGAATAGAACCACTCTGGGGATGCCCACTGAAAACACCATGGATGAAATGGCTTAATAATGGGCAGAAAGATATTATTAAGACCCAGATAAAGCATTGAATAGAATAGAATTCTTTGTTGGCCAATGTGATTGGACACACAAGGAATTTGTCTTCGGTGCATAAGCTCTTATTCAGTGCATAAGTTCTCAGTGTACATAAGAGCTACAAGTGATAAATCATGTTAATAATCATCATAAAATAAGTACATTCATCATAAATCATAAGATGCAAAACTTAATGATAGTCATAGGATACTAAATAATCAATCAACATAAATCATAGTAGGAAACTAAATAAAACAATATAAATTGTAAAGATACAAGCAACAAGGTTATAGTCATAAGTAGAAAAGGAGATGGGTAATAGGAAAGATGAGAAGAATAATAGTAATACAGCCTTACTAAATAGTTTAACAATTTATCAGAATTGCCCAAATCCCAGAAAATGCTTAATTTAATATCCAAGTTAAACATGTTGAAAGAAAGAAGCCACTGCAGCATAAAGGCACTCATATATATTTCTTGAGGTTGCTGATCATAACAAATGCCTGTTGGCTTCCTGTTAAGAAGCAAAAAGACATAAAAGTCATCACTAAAAGGAAGCATTTGTGAGCTTTAGTTAAATTTTCTTGACCGTTTCTTAACTTTTCATACAACACAACAGCACTGTTACGAAAGAAAGGGGATCAAACCAAAAGGGAAAAAGGAATAAGAATGTTGTGATTCATTTTCATCTGTTATCTCATGACTCCCTTAGGTGCTCAAGGGGATGGGTTTAGTATGCTCACTCCATATTTTGTTTACTATTCTCTTAGAAAGGTTAGGATAAGAGTTAATAACTGGCTTCACCGTTTGTGCTCAGTCATGGCTTGTTTATGGTTTATAGAGTCTGCCACAGTAGACCAATTTCACTTGACGTGTTGAGATATAATCCATGCTTTTCAAGTCATAATATTCAGTTCATATAACACATAAAAGCTAACATGATTTCATGTTTTTTAAAAAAGATGTTGAGATTCTAGAAAGAGTGCCGAGAAGAGCAACAAAGATGATTAGGGGACTGGAGGCTAAAGCATAGGAAGAACGATCGCAGGAACTGGGTATGTCTAATTTAAAGAAAAGAAGGACTAGGGGAGACATGATAGCAGTGTTCCAATATCTCAGAGGTTGCCACAAAGAAGTGGGAGTCAAGCTATTCTCCAAAGCACCTGAAGCAATGGGTGGAAACTAATAAAGGAGAGAAGCAACTTAGAATTAAGGAGAAATTTCCTGACAGTTAGAACAATTAATCAGTGAAATAACTTGCCTCCAGAAGTTGTGAATGCTCCAAAATTGGAAGTTTTGAAAAAGATGTTGGATAACCATTTGTCTGAAGTGGTGTAGGGTTTCCTGCCTAAGCAGGGGGTTGGACTAGAAGACCTCCAAGGTCCCTCCCAATTCTGCTATTCTGTTCTATTCTATTCTATGTAATGAATCAGGCTAGTGACACAGTTACAAAGAGATTCGAGCCTGTGTCTCCTTCTCCAATCTTAATGTGAATTTAACTCTGTTCCACGTGTCTTGGAACAATCATTCATTATGACTGTCCACTGTTTGGTTTTAAGGCATGTTATATAAATTCTTTTTTTAAAAAGTATTTATTTTTTACAACAAACATATACAAACAATACATAAAAACATAAAACCATCTTCCATTTGATATACATACAGTGTGTCAGTTGGTTATGAATCTTTTGTGCAATCTTTTCATAGTCGTTACTCACAGTTTATATAAATTTCACATTGTCAAACTAACATATGCTTATATATTTATCAATTATTAATCATCCATGACTAAACTATTTTATACGAGATATCCCAAATTTTATTTTAAAATTTATGTTGTACTTTCATTCAATAGTTATATATGTCTACATTATATTTTATATCAATCTATTAAACCTCTATAACAAAATTATCTATTCTGTTACATAACCATATCTTTTTATCCAAAACAAATCCCATATCACATAAAATTGTTTATCTTCTTGTTCTCTAATTTCAAATGTCAATTTACTCATTTCAGCACAGTCCATAATTTTCTTAATAACTTCCTCCTGCATAGGTATTTTATCATTTTTCCAATTCTTAGCAAATACAATTCTAGCCGCTGTTAAAACATTTACAATCAAATATTTCAGGTCTTTGTTGTATATTTCCAGTATGATTCCCAATAAAAAGATATCTGGTTTAAAGTCTATATGTTGTTTTATCATTCTTTCCAACCACATGTGGATTTTAGTCCAATATTTTTTTTGCATCCAAGCATGTCCACCACATGTGGTAATATGAACCACGTATCTGATGACATTTCCAACATTTATCCGATTTATTCTTAGACATTCCCGCAAGTCTCGTTGGGGGTAGATGCCACCTGTAAAACATCTTATACAAATTTTCTTTATATGCAGTTGACATTGTCATTTTATAGTTTTGAGACCACAATTTTTGCCATTTTTCTAAGTCAATCCCATATCCAAATTTTCCCCAATCATTGTTTCTTTAACTTGTTCCTCCTCCAATTTAAATTCTAATAAATGTTCATAAATAATTACCTTTTCATCAGTACCCATCAAAATTTTGTCTAAATCAGTCAACTTATCATAAATACCTTCTGTTTTAAAATCTTTATCAAATCTAGATTATATTTGCAAATATGAAAACCAGTTCATTTTTACACCTTGTCCTTCCAATGCTTGCATAGATTTAAGTTCACCCTTTTCATTTAATATCTCACCATATCTAACTGTTTGTTCATTTTTATATATTATTGGATAAGAAAAAGCTTCAATGGTAGATATCCATAGTGGAATTTTTAAGTAGTATTGTGTTTTTATCTTCTCCCAATTCAAAAACAGTGCCTCTCGAATATAATGTCTTCTAAAACAGTAGTTGCCGACCGGTGGGCCATGGCCCACTGGTGGGCTGTGAGAAAATTTTGGTGGGCCGCAGAGAAATCTCACCCCTCCCGAGCACCCCCCCAAAGCAATTAATCCAGGCTGCGCAGGAACACAAGGCTGTTCAGCCCACATGGCCCGCAGGAACCCTCCCCGCCCACTCACTCCTTACCTGGCAAACTTGTCTACTAAGTTGCTATTTTTCCTTTTTTTGATCATCATCTGTTCCGCTGCACCAGGAGATTTAAATTAGCTAGGAAGCAAGAAATTGTTGGATTTCTTGCTTTCTAGCTAAGCACAGCCAACCCTCCCTTAGGATAGAAGGTTTGTTTGCAAGCAAATTCAGTGCAGACTCATGGCAAGCAAATTTGAAAGACTGAGCTAGCCGATGGTAGATAGATCCATCACTGAATGATTCTGTGAACAACTCAATCTGCCTGTTTTGCCTGATTTTGGATAAAAGTTGCTTTTTTAAAATAAAAAATTCAATATTTACATACATCGTGTGTTGTGAGTTAATTTTGTGAGTTTGCTAGCTAGCAAATTTTATGAGTTTGCTTGCAAGCAAATTTTATGTGGCAGACTGAGCTAGCCGATGGCAGATAGATAAATTTCTGAATGAATCTGTGATTCTATGAGCAACTCAATCTGCCTGCCTGCTTTGCCTGATTTTGGGTAAAAGTTGCTCTTTTTTATAAAAAATTCAATATTTATATAAATATTTATAATATTTACATACAAGCCATGCCCAGCCAGTCACGTGACCACCAAGCCACACCCACAAATCAGGCCACACCCACAGAACCAGTTAGTGGTCCCTGGGATCTAAAATTATGAGTTTGGTGGTCCCTGAGGTCCAAAAGGTTGGCGACCCCTGTTCTAAAATACCCCTGTGTTTTAGTTCCCTTATACCAGAGGAAAGCATGCCATCCCAACAGCAAGCCATGCCTTTCTAAGGTCAATGGTCTACTGTTCCTTAACATTATCCATTCCTTTACCCACATCAAACTTGTCACCTGGTAATATAACTCCCAATTGGGCATGGCAAACCCTCCTCTTATTCTTGCATCTTGTAACAGTTTTAGTTTTATTCTTGCTTTTTTACCCTGCCAAATATATTTCAGCACAATTCTATTTAAGTCTTCAAAAAACTTTCCCTAATCGGATTGGAATTGTTTGGAATAAATATAAAATTCTAGGCAATATATTCATCTTAATTGTAGATATTCTCCCAATCAATGATAGTTGCAGTTTTCCCCCATTTTATCAGATCTGTCGTGACCTGCTGTTTGAGTTTAACATAGTTATCCTCCTTTAGTGTGTTACATCGTGGTGTAATATATATCCCTAAATATTTGACCTTGTTTGTGACCTGTATTTCTAAAACTTCTTCCAACTCTTTCTTTCATCTTGCTAACATATTCTTTGTTAATATCTTTTTTATCTTTATTTATTTTCAAACCTGCTACTTTTCCATATTCTTTTATTTTTTATATTAATTTAGGTGCTGTTTCCAATGGATCTTCTAATATGAATACCAGGTCATCTGCAAAAGCTTGCAATTTATACTCTTCCTTTTTGATTTTCATTCCTTATTTCTTTTTCTTCTATAATATTCCTATTCAACACTTTCAATGTTAACACAACCTTGCCTTGTCCCTTTTCTTCTATCTATAGATTCTGTTAATTGTCCATTTACCATAACTTTTGCAGTTTGTTCATGGCATATTGTTTCAATGGCTTGGATAATTTTTTTACCAAAGCCCATTTGCATCAATTGAAGTAAAATGGATCACCAACTCACATTGTCAAAGGCTTTTCATGCATCTAGAAACACCAAGGCCATTTGCTTCTCAGGATACGCCTCATAATATTCAAAGTATCCAAAATAATTCTCACATTGTCTTTGATTTGTCTCTTTGGCAGAAATCCATTTTGGTCAATATGGATAAAGTTATTTAAGTATCTTTTCAGTCTTTCTGCCAAGACTGAAGCAAAGATTTTATAGTCTGAGTTTAATAGGGATATAGGTCTATAATTTTTAACTTGCTGCAGGTCTGTATCCTCCTTTGGTATAAGTTGAAGTGATGACCCGGTGCCTGGAAGCTGTGCGGAGTTGGATGGGTCTTAACAGGCTTCGTCTCAACCCAACCAAAACCGAGTGACTGTGGTTTCCTGCACCCAGATACAGCCAGCTCATTCCATCGCTGGCCGTGTGGGGAGAGATCCTGACCCCCATGGAGAGGGTGCACAATCTGGGTGTCCTCATGGATGTACGGCTGTCATTAGAAGATTACATTGCGGCTGTCGCCAGGGGGGCCTTTTGTCAGGTCCGGCGGATCTACCAGTTGCTCTCCTTTCTGAATCAGGGTGCTCTTCACACAGTCACTTCTGCCCTCGTCATCTCCCGCCTAGACTACTGCAATGCTCTCTACATGGGGCTCCCCTTGAAGAGCATCTGGAGGCTTCAGCTGGTGCAGATTGTGGCCGCGCGGGTAATTTTGGGGGCTCCTCGGAGCTCCCGTGTTACCCCGCTCCTGCACGAGCTGCACTGGCTTCCAGTGGCCTTCCAGGTGCGATTCAAGGTGTTGGTAGTCACCTTTAAAACGCTTCATGGTTTGGTACCCGGGTACTTACGGGACCGCCTGCTGCCACCATCGACCTCCCGCCAGCCAGTGCACTCCCACAGGATGGACCTCCTTGGGGTGTCGTCAGCTGGACGATGCCGGCTGGCAGCCCCGAGGGTGCGGGCCTTCTCTGCGGAGGCCATTACTGACCTGCAAACCTTCCGGTGCGCACTAAAGACTCACCTCTTCCAACAGGCCAGTCAATTACTAGGGTTTTAAATTTTTAAACTTTTTGATAATTTTAACTTTTTTACCTTGTTTTATTGTGTTCTTTCAGCCACTAATTTAATTCTTTTTAATTCTATTTTAAATTCTATTTATTGTGTGGTTTTATCTTGGCTGCACACTGCCCCGAGTCCCATTGCGGGAGAGGGGGCGGTATAAAAATTTAATTAAATAAATAAATAAGTGTAATACATGCTTCTGACCATGTTTTCTTTTCTTTAGCATAACTTCATTCATAACTTCTAAGAGGTGAAGATTCAATATTTCCTGAAAAATCTTATAGAATTCCGCTGGCAAATCATCTGGACCTGGTGCTTTTCCAACATTGTGGTTTTTTAAGGCTTTTGTTAATTCCATCATCGTTATATTCCCTTCTAGCATTGTTTCAATATCTTTAGGTATCTGTGGTAAATTTGCTTTCTGTAGATATTGCTTAACTTTTTCTTCTTGAATATTCTCTTGAAAATACAATTTTCCATAGTAATCTTGTATAATTTTTTTCTTGTCCTTATTTCCATAGCAAACATGTCCTTCTTCATTTATTAATTGACTAATCCTTCTTGATTCTCTTTCCTTTCTCAGTTTATAGGCTAGCCATTTGCCTGGTTTGTTTGCATCTTTGAAGTAATTCTGTTTAACATTTTTTATTTTTTGTGCTAATTCCTCTTTTTCCATTAGTCCCATTTTATGTTTAATTATATCCATTTTATTTTTTATGTCTTTTTTGGGGTGGACTTCTGTAAATCTTTTTCCAATCTTTTATAATTATCCTCCAATGTTTTGAAAGTCTTTTTCTGTTTTATATTTCTTTTCCTTGTACAGTCTATTATCAAGCCTCTCATGTAGGCCTTTATCGTGTCCCAGAGGTTCTGTAAAGATGTATCATCTTTTCTAATTTCTTTAAAAAAGAAAACAAGTTTTTTCTCTATTTCATTCTCTTCTTAGACTTGACTTCTGTACCGCCACCCCCCACCGCAGGAAGGCGGAACCGTGTAGATGGTTCCGCCCCAGGCACCTGATGGACCCTGAGCGGTTCCAGAGGGAGCTTGGGCCATTTCCCGAGACTCTGGCTCATAACTCGCCTGGAGACTTGGCGGCCACCTGGGATAGGCTGGCTGCCGAGGCTCTAGACCGAGTTGTGCCTTTGCGACCTCTGACCCGGCACAGATCCCATCCAGCTCCGTGGTTTACGGAGGAGCTGTGGGAGATGAAGTGCCGGAAAAGACGTCTGGAGAGTGTTTGGAAGGCTAGCCGTGCTGAGTCCGACCGAACACAGGTGAGGTCCCATATTAGGACCTACCTTGTGGCAATAGAGGCGGCGAAACATTTGCATTTCTCCGCCCTTATTGCTTTGGCAAAAAATCGGCCTGCCACTCTGTTTAGAGTGACCCGCTCCTGCTTGAGCCGAGAGCGCGGGAGGACCTCTTGCAGGGCAGGGCAGAGGAGTTTTCCCGATTTCTGCATAACAAAATCGCTCAGATTTGGGGCGAGCTGGACTCTAATTAGGTGGTCCTGGGGGAGGTGTCTGGGGCAGGTCTTGAGACTATTATCTGGGAAGAGTTTGACCCTGTGACTGCTGAGGGTGTGGACAGGTTGCTGGGGGGGCTGAATACCACCACATGTTTGTTTGACCCGTGTCCCTCCTGGTTGGTTTCGACCGCCAGGGAGGTGACACGAGGCTGGCTCCAGGAGATTATCAACGCTTCGTTGAGAGAGGGGTCGCTCCCTACTGCCCTGAAGATAGCGGTGGTGCGGCCCCTCCTCAAGAAGCCTGCCCTGGCCCGGCTGTTTTAAATAACTATCGTCCAGTCTCCAACCTTCCTTTTTTAGTGAAGGTTGTTGAGAGTGTGGTGGCATGTCAGCTCCCTCAGTATCCGGAAGGAAGCGACTTACCTTGATCCGTTCCAATCAGGCTTCAGGCCCAGGCATAGTACCGAAACAGCATTGGTCGCATTGGTTGATGATCTCTGGAGGGCCCATGACAGGGGATTTTCCTCTGTCCTGGTCCTGTTAGATCTCTCAGCAGCTTTTGATACTATCGACCATAGTATCTTATTGCGGCGATTGGAGGGGTTGGGGATTGGGGGAACTGTCTTGCGATGGTTCTCCTCCTTCCGCTCCAACCGCTCGCAATTTGTGTTGGAGGGGGGGGAGAGGTCCACCTCTAGGCCCCTCATTTGTGGGGTGCCTCAGGGGTCGGTCCTCTCCCCTCTTCTGTTCAACATTTATGTGAAGCCGCTGGGGGAGATCATCCGTGGTCTTGGGGTGCCGTGTCATCTGTATGCGGATGATACCCAGCTTTACATCTCCACCCCAAACCACCCCAACGATGCTGTGGAGGCTATGTCCTGGTGCCTGGAGGCCGTGCGGATTTGGATGGGCGGGAACAGGCTTTCTTTGTTGATTTCTGCAGTTTATAGTCCAACCGACCATTAATTATTCCATTGAGATCTTCCGTCATACAAATATTAACATAGTCCAATTCAATTATTTTCATATGTAATTTCCTATAAAATTCTTCTTGGTTATCGTTTGGAGCATAAATTGCAATTAAAAGTGTTTTAACATTATTGTCCATTATTTCCACCATCAAAATCCTTCCATCGTCATCTGTATAAATTAGTTCTGCCAAAATTGTGTCTTTAATATATAATACCACATCCTTTTTTTAGATTGTACCAGCAACATAAATAATTTCCCTAATTTTTTTTGTTTTAATATATACTCATATTGTTTTTTAATATGTACTTCTTGTAAGCAGATTATATAAAATTTTAATTTCTCTAATTTGTGAACTATTTTCCTTCTTTTAGCAGCCAAATTAAGTCCATTTATGTTAATCGTAATCAATTTTCTTTCATCCACGTTAAGCTTTATAAAGGGTTTTTATTGCTCTAGTAGATCTTAATTCTCGTTGCTCTCTGGGTACACCACCTACTGCACCTTCTTCTTTTTCTTTTTCAATTACTGCTATACACTCCTCTTGGAATTCAATTAATGACTTTTCCTTTCTTGCTTCTTCCTCCTTTCCTCTAAAGTATTCTAAGTAAAATAGCTCAGCTTTTTCAACTGTGTCAATTCTGTGTCTTTATTCCTGCCAAGTGAACAAGAGGCCTTCTGGTATCAACCATCTGTAGTTTATTCCTCTTTTAAGTAACTCTTTAGTCAAGAATAAATATTCTCTTCTCATCTCTCTTACTCTTCTTGATATCTATTTCAGCACCACAATTTCTTTGTCTTTATACTTTAGTGTTTTCTCTCTTGCCACCTGCAATATCTGTGTCTTAATAAACTTCTTATTAAATCAGATGTGGACTTCTCTTGGTAGTCTGTTTCTCATTGCATATCATTGCATTTCTCATTGCATATCTTCTATCTTGTATATACATGGAATACTTCATCCATCCCATCCATCATCTTCTCTTTGGTTATCTCTAGCATTTCTGCCAGTATTTCTGTCATTATTTCAGCAAGATTTTCACCTTTTCCTTCTTCTACATTTTGAAATCTTAGGTAGAATTGTGATCTATCAATTTCCCACCCTAATGGTGCACATCTGCCCTTCTCTACATCCCTCAATTGAGTATCAATATCTCCATTTTTCTTGTCTCTTTGTGTATCTTTTTCTTCAATTTTTTAAAATCTCTCTTCATATTTCATCATCATCTGTTGAATATTTTCTACTTTCTCATCTGTCTTTTCAGTTCTTTGCTCAATGTTCTCCATTCTCTTTTCAGTCTTCTGAATTCCTTGCATAATCATCTGTAATGTCACTTCATTCTCTTTCTCCTGTTGTAAAACTGTCTGTATTGACCGTTGTCCTCCAGATGGTGAAGAGGCTATTGGTATTGAGGAATCTAGGGCTTCTTGTAGTACTTATCTATAAAGAAAGAAAGAGAAAAAAGAGAAAAGAGAAAAGGAGAAAAAAAAGGAGCATAGGTAGGCAATTGCCACTCCAAAAAATAAAAAGGTCTTCAGGCACTTGTATATCTTAATCCAATTATTTCTCTTAATAAGAAGGAAAAAAGGAAGAGAGCAAAAAAATAAAGAATTTACATTCTAGTTCCTGGAATAAAAGATTGAAATCCAAATATAAAAATCCAACCTGAAGGAGAAGTAAAAGAGGGAGTGAAAATTAACAGAAGCCAGGCACTGCCATTGAGTATCCAAGGCTGTTAGATAAATCAACTCAAAATTTCTAGTTCCAGTATTTTCAAGGTCACTTCAATCTTCTTTCTTTCAACTTCAACTCCAGACTCTAGTTATTTATAGTTTCACAGATGGGCACCTGTGTAAATAATCTGCCATGCTCATCCCACTATCTTTTCCAGTGCAAAACTCAGAGTCCTTGAATATAACACGGATGCATAAACAAATAGAAGAAAAAAGAAATGATGTGTCCAAGCCCTAGATGCTACTTTTTCCCCTTTCCCTTTCACTCCCCTCTCATGTATCCAATACCAGGAACAAAAAGAAAAAATAAAATCCTTTCTTTTAAAAAGGAAATAAATCTCAAGTCAAAAAGAAGAGTCTTGGTCAAAACAGACTTTCAAAAAATTGTTAAGAAAATAGAAACAAGAATAGAAAATTTTAAAAAGGTCCAGTCCAGTTGAAAATTAAGAAGCTTTGCCAAGTTCTAAGTTCCAATAAAAAGAGAAAGAAAAAAACTTTCACTTTAACTAGCTTAATTTTGCTGCTTAAACTCTTTTCTCTTCACTTTTAATTCACTTTAAATCTTTCAGGGTATTCTCTTCAAGAAATAATAAGTAAAAGTTTATCTCACCAAACTGTCACACTTTCTTTCAATCTCTGCCATTCCAGAGCTGTCCCAGCTTCAGCAGCTTGAATGGCTTCCTCTCCACCACTGGCAAAAGGGCTTTTTCTGGATCAACCAGGGACTTTGCGATGTCCCTGAGATCGACAGGATGTGCCCTCCTCAGTCACCATCTCTATGGGATGGTTTAGGTCCAATGGAACTGTCCTGCAACGGAGATATCAGCGGTGATCTTGGAGCTTCAAGATCACATGCTGTACTGCCGCGATCCAGCTCTGCCCTCCCTCCGGCATGTTATATAAATTCTGTAAAATAAGGATATGGTTATGTGGCTGCACCTCAGAATGGGGTTGCATAGCACTCTTTCTAAGAATCATAACTGCAGTCTGGGGATGACCGCCTGAATTAAGTGTGCATGCTGCTGGACAGCCTTGTAATCCTGGAAAGACCTTTTAGTAGTTTTGGTTGATAAACTGCTGAAATAGGCCTGGTGTGTGGTTAGTCATGTGCAGACAATTAGACTTAGACTTAGAATAACTTTATTGTCACTTCAAACGTACATTAATTGGCATACATTAAAATGAAATTTTGTTGCATACAGCTCTCAAAGAGTCACCACCTCCAATATACACTATATAAACATGACAAAATTATAACTAACCTACTGGAATTTCTGTTGCGCAAATCTCTAATTGGAGGACGTGATTAATGACTCTTGGATATGAACATGTTTTGTTGGAGAATATGTATTATGATACACCCAGAGGGATGGGGGAAAACCAGAGTCAAGGGTGACAGTGAATTACGTGTCTCAGAATTGGCTTCATACAGGTCATGCCGACATGTTAGCTCCTAATAAATCTTTTGAAGTTTTTGAAGCTTGGCTCGATGCTCATGATTTAATTAGGACAACTGCCGGAATCCTGACAGCATACTACATACTTATGTACATACATACATACAAAATTATAATGTGCTCTTTGTGGGGAGCCCTTGAAAATATGGAAGTTGCAGCTGGTTCAAAATGCAGCAGCAGAGAAGTGAGCTGCAAACCTTCTGAAACGTCATGCATAACCCATTATATTGATCCAGCTTCACTAGTCACTGATTGCCTATATGGTAGAACAGAAGTAGCATCGCATTTGCCTTGTGAGCAGGGCTTTTGGTGGACATTTTTAGTATATAAAAAATGGGCTCTATACTAAGCCATGACCTTTCTTCCTCCGAGCACAATCTTGTTGTGATATCCACAAGATATGGTCAAAAAAGTCAACATAGTAGCCATGATGGTGAGATTAAAGTTCCAACAAGCAGAGGATTGATTGTACCATATGTCCACCATCTTTTTTGTTGACCATATCATATCTTTGAATTTTTCTATTGGTGTTCCTTACATGTAACTATTCAGATGTTACTTAAGCATATTGCAGGTGTTAAACTGGAAATCATTGAAACCAATCTGCACTTGAAATTCCATGGATGCAAAAATTGGTTGATTTATAACACAGGCCAATTCTCTAGCCTATTTTGTGGCTGGTTTTAGTTGTTGCTTTTTTTGGACATTGGCTTCATTCTTATTATTTTAAATAAACAGCTTGAGTAAAACATGTGAGCGATTTAGATTTCTAGAAATATTTTATACTGCTATTTGTCGTGACAAATTCAACTAGATTTATATGAGGCTGTGAGACATTTGTACAATTGGAGGAAATGGTAAAGGGAAAAAAGCTCTTTATGCTTTTATTGTTAAACAACAGCTTTTCTTCTGTTATGGGAACTACCATATCACTGCATTTGCACCCTTTGCAGTGACAATAATGTGTTTCAAGGTTTCTCAAAGTGATACATGTATTGTGTTCCATGAAACACAACCTTTCTAGATTTTTATCTTGGTTTGGTCACAAGTAAGCATAATATTTATTCTATATTTAAATTCAGTTCATATATCATATTAAATTATAATTCATTTTGCTTGATGTTAATTTACCATGTTGTTAACTCAGACTTTGCAGCTTGTAAACAATGGTCTATAGTTTATGTTTCATACAAAGCCAACCAATTGAGTTTATTCAATAAACTATTTTAAACAAATCATATTTTAACACACTAGGTCAAAATTATACTTGGGATAACCATATTTAAAAAGTGAACTTTGTTTGATTGAATTAATTAACTCCAAACTTTATTAATCAGGGAGCCCAGCTATATCTCTCTTATTTCATAAAGAAAAACAACGTAAAGAGCCCCTGACTACTTGGAATCATGTCTGAATGATCATATTCCTGGGATTTATATAACTAGAAGGCTAATGCTGATGTATAGTTATTCTACAACACTAATAATGCTTACGTATTTCATTATCATGGAACTACACAGTTGAAAATAACTTCAGAGGTAATCTAATTGAAGTTCCTGTTCAGTGCAGGATCTGCTGATGCCATTTAGACACATGGCTGTTTAGTCTCTTTTTCAAGAATTCCAGTGAATGAATGAATCTTGTTTATATATGTTATCTACTTATTAGATTTATATCTGTTTACGCAAGTCAAGGTGGTTCTACTTCCTCCTAAATTGCTTTGTTGTAACAGCCATGATCCTCACAATCAAGGACTTTTAATACAAAACCATAGAGCACTTGGTCAAAGAAGATATTTCATTTTGCTCTTTGAGGGTTGGGCCTTTTTCCCAATTCTGAAACTAAGTCTAAATATAACACTAACATGGGAAGCAAACCAGCTTCCTTTACTTAGCAATCAGAGAATAGAATAAAAGAAACTAACACGTTTGCTAACCCAATGCTAACGGCCAAATTATCAGCATCAGATATATGTAGTAAGAATGAGGAGAGAGGGTGTTCAGAGTTGTAGTCTTCAAAAAAAAGAAAAAAAAAGAGGAATTTAGCTCTGCTTTCCAAGGGAAATTTCTAACTATAGAGAATACTATTCACTCTGGAAGAAAAGCTGTCTTGAAAATGTCTCCCTGTAGGAAGTCAATTTCAAACAGACTTTCATAATGTTCTTAAACAAGTGAGGATTGATTTATTTCAGTGTTCCTCAATTTTGGTGACTTTCAGATGGACTTCAACTCCCAGAATTCCCCAGCCATCATTCCATTTGTTAAGGTTGAGCAATACAGATTTATTCCATTGAGTTATACAGAATAAGCAGGTTTTTGTCCTGTAATTTTTCATTATTTCATTTCTCTTTTTCATCTTACAGATTTTTATTTTGCATTTATCCTGTTCATTTGCTTTTATAATTTATATGCTGCCTTCTATCCATTGGCCCAATCAAAGTATTCCAATTTTCTGCTTCAGGGTTTTTTTTTTTTTGGACTGATTTTGAATACCAGAATAATAGAATTGGAAGAGATCTTGGAGCCAGGGGTGGGGTTCAAATTTTTAACAACTGGTTCTGTGGGCGTGGCTTGGTGGTCATGTTATTGGCCGGGTGTGGCCAACTCAATATTACTCAAATCGAGGCACGCATCTCCTCATCTGGCTTCTCATGACTGTGGGGATACTGCAACAGTCATAAGTGTGAAAAATGGTCGTAAGTCACTTTTTTTAGTGCCATTGTAACTTTGAATGGTCACTCCACACAAGCAAAGTACCAGCAAAGGAGGGGAAAAAAACTCCACAGATGTTCCTGAGACAGGAAGTCTAGTCATGCCAAGAATGTAATAAGGGTTAACGGAGAGGCCGTTTCTGTAAGGAACATCAGAATGTTTCCTTCCTGCCTTCCTTACAGGATTAGGCCAGTAATTTCTTCTAACAACTGGTTTTCCGAACTGCTTAGAATGTTAACAACTGGTTCTAGTGAATAGGTGCGAACTGATAGAATCCCACCCCTGCTTGGAGCTCTTCCAATCCAACCCACTACTCACACCGGAAAACCTATGATTTTCCAATCTCTTCTTAAAAACTTCCAGTGTTGGAGCATTCACAACTTCTGAAGGTAAGTTGTTCCACTGATTAATTGTTTTAACTGTCTGGAACGTTCTCTTTAGTTCCTGGTTGCAACAAAAAAAAAAAAAAAGCAAAGAAGCAAAAATAACAATAAATGCTTTAACCATATTGTAACATCCTGGATGATGACCCTGACATCATCTAGTTCTTGCCTTGTGTCCCAACAAAATGAGTATTTACTCAGAAGGAACCAATCAAGTGTTTAGGTGCCCTCCCTAGGCAAGCTTATCGAACACTATCATATTTTCAGTGCCAAGGGAAGAGTTTCTATTGCCAATTTTTGAATCTCCTGAATCTTCTGTACACTTCTCAGAACCTATAGATTTTTTAAAAAAATGTTTCTACTGCATATTTTCTGGAATTTCTTTATTGTTTTTTAATCTGTGGCTCTCAAGGAAAGATTTCTACAAGACTGTATAGGTAGATATCCTGGTAATAATATCAATGTGAAAACTATATTGATCTAAACAGTATTGAAAAAAATAAAAGGATCCATTGAACACACAGTTCTTCACTGTCTCTTTCATGTGACCCAATGTGAGGATTTAATAACACCCCTGTTAATCAATGTGAAGAAATTATTATTTAGTTGTTTTAACCTAAGTGATCAGCTGCAATTTCCAGAAGAAGCACAAAATTCTCTTTAATCATTGTCACCTATCATGTAATATTATACTTCTTACTGCTCAGAATACCATCCATGTTAACTTTATTGAGATAAAGGGAAACATTCTTAACAAATAATGGCAATAAAAAGGAAGAAGTCTTGTCTGTTTTCACATTTGTGGTTTATTTCATTTTCAAAAGAAATGGAATCCTTTTAGCTAGTACTACGTTTCTCTCTGCCCCAAAAGACAAAGCTTCCTAATAAGTTCACTGGCAAAACTTGTTCAAATCTTCTGTGTGACTGTCTTCAATTAATCATTTTCCTATAAACATGTAAAACTAATTCTGGTTATGAAACAGATTTTTCCCAAAAGACAGGCAGGCTCTGCTGCTTTGTGACAGTCTTGATGGAAGGAAGGAGTTGAAGAGAAATAGTAGAATGTTTGAAAGGAATAATCATACAGATTTGCTACAGTCTGTAGAACAGAGATTGATCTAACAATCAAATCAGAGAATTTGATTGTTTAAAATTTGTTAAACTTTCATTTTAAAATTGTTTAGAAGAAGAACTTATTTTTATAGCAAGCATGAAGTGTTTTTTTAAAAAACCACATTATTCTTGATACATTAATCTGAGTTCCTTTTGCTAATTATGGAATGAAAGCAGATAACTTTGCATAGATTATAATTCCAATTTAAGGTATTAGTCTTATTATTTATTTATTGCCCAAAGTTACTGAAGTGCTTAGAATAGCCATACCAAGAATGCAATGTAATCAAAATAAAGAAAGTTGACCTCTTATATTTTTAAAAAAGTTGTCCAGCTGCTGTTTCCAATCTTTTCAAAGGCTTTGGAAACTTTGACTGGATGTAATGCACTCCATAAATATTTGTTTTGGAATTACACTCCAGAGATGCTCTGGGCTTGGAGTCTTACCTCCTTTGTTTCATTGCCAATGTTTCCAAAGCTCATCAAGTAGAATTTAGCTTGCAATTGATATTTGCTGATTGACCCTGTTTTCTTATACCAAATTCTATACCAAAACCAAAGCACATATCAATATAATGGTTTTTATGTATTTGTTATTCTTACATATATATTCTGCCTTTCTTTAGATAAAATGCAGGGATGCACAGTTTGGGATGAGATACTTCCTGCCAGAATTCCTTCTGCAGCTTTTTTTGATGAATGGGCTTAAAACCTTAGACCTTTTTCTTATTGCAGTTGCATATCTCAGCTGCAAAGTATATACTTTCAGCCTTGCAAATGCTTAGACTCGGTGGTGGAATTCAAAATTTTTTACTACCGGTTCTGTGGGCGTGGCTTATTTGATGGGCATGGCTTGGTGTCATGTAACTGGGTGGGTGTGGCCAACTCAATGTCACTCACATCAAGGGGTGCCTCACCTGGCCCCTCCCCTCCCAGCCATTCCTTATCACCCAGCCTCAACTTATCTATAGTTCTGTAAAAATGTTGTTCACCTTTTTTGACTTATTATCTGCATACTATAGATGTACTTTCATGGACCACTGAAAGGAGGAAATGACTCACACGCTTTATCCAAGAGTGTGATAGGCAACAGGCTTTTAAGGGGCTGCCACAAAGAAAGGGGGACAATGTATTTTCCAAAGAAGCAGAACTCAAACAAGAAGCAATGGATGGAAACTGAACAGAGAGAAGCAAGCTAAAACTAAGGAGAAACTTTCTGACAGTGAGAACAATTAACCAGAGGAACTGCCTGTCTCCAGAAGTTCTGGGTGCTCAATCACTGGAAGATTTTAAGAAAAGACTGGACAGCCATTTTTCAGAAATGGTACAGGGTTCACCCCAAGGTCCCTTCTAAGTATTACTCTGACACCTTTCCCAGGATTTCTACTCAGAGTTTGGCATCCTCAGTTTTCTTGCCTGAGACGGAAGTTGGACTAGACCTCCAAGGTCACTTTCAACTCTTGTTAAACACATGTGTATTTTATGTTCTGGACTATTGATATTGAATGCATATAAACCCTGAAAAATATGTGGTAGTCCTAGGCAAAAGAAAAGCAGAAAAATCACTCTAGGTATAGGGACAGTGTAAAATATTAACACATGATAAATAATGGAACAATTAAAAATAATAGCACAGAGTTTTATCTCTCTCTCTCTTCCTATTTTTCTTTCTTTCTGTCACTTCCTCTTTCTTTCTTTCTTTCTTTCTTTCTTTCTTTCTTTCTTTCTTTCTTTCTTTCTTTCTTTCTTTCTTTCTTTCTTTTCTTTCTTTCTTTCTCTCTCTCTCTCTCTCTCCCATACACACACACACACATACACACACACATACAGACAAGCATTTTGGAAGCAGCTCGTTTAAATTTCTCCAAGGCTGGAATGGATTCCCCCACCCCCTCTGTCAGACCGCACTCCTTCTCATTCCAGGCACTTTAACTCACACGGGAAAAGCGATACTTGCAGTGTCTATGCCTTTCTTCCTTTCCCCTGGGGAGAAAGAGGATGTGGGGAACGGAAAACTAGGAGAGTGATTGCAAGTGAGCGACTGGGCGACCGGGTTGGGGGCCTGGCCAGCCAGGGGTCACCACCGGTTCGGCAACCCATGCCAACAGCTACCGGTTCGTCTGAGTAGGTGCGAACCGGTTGAATACCACCTCTCATTAGACTATTCATTGCAGTCCTTAATTTGATCTTTGCAAAGGTTAGTGAGGTTTTTGAGTTAAAGGAATCGTACATCTGTGTTTTAAAGGCTCAACAGAGAACTCTTCCATAATTTTATCTTTTCAAAAATGTTTATGTTAAGAGACACTGATAGGCTCAGAGTCAACGTCAGCTCTCTGATCAAGTAAGAACTTGAACCTGAGTTTTACCAGACATGATCTTAACCAATATGGCATGTTGGCATTGATTGAATTAAGACCAATATAAACTGTCTTAATGATGGCACCATTGAAATTTTGTCTGCTTGTTACATGCCTCATTAAAAAACATCTGGAAAAGTCAGACCATCTTATTGGGAATGCCATTTGTGATTAAAGTTCACAAAGATGACACAGCAAAGGCTATCAAAAGTAACATGCTTTACTCTGGATATCTTTAGTACAAAAAAGCAGGATACAAAAGAAAACTTAACCTTGATTTCTTTTCAATTCTAGTATATTTTGTGCTAAGCCAAAACATGAATATATCCTAGCTTCTTTGTAGATTTTTCTGCACAACATAAGAACAAATATAATTCAACATACGGAATACTTAAAATAGGAATATCTGACAGTAGCTCAGCAACAACATTTAATGTTGCAGTCTACTTATTCCTCTGTTTCAGGAAGAGGAAATTATGAATAAGTTCATTGAACTGTATTGGTGTAAATTAGTTTTAGTTATATTTCCTTTTCATTATCTCATGTCTTAATTTTTGTGCATTACTTTTTCTTACTCATTTGTACAAATATCACTATATGCAGAATAAAATTGTGTAATATGGAGTATGGAGTATGGAGAGAGAAACCTTGAAAAGTATGTGTTAAATTTGTGTTATACTGACAAAGAAATAAAGGGAGACTAGTATAGATCTATTTCAAGTTATTTACAGTAGCCTCTTATCAGCTAGCCATACCCTTCTGGGATTTGAACAGAAGCAGTATGTTCCATCCCATAACTGGGTAGATCAGGTTGCCCTGGAAAAAAAAACACTTGAAAAGTATGGTGAGATATAATATCTCTACTTCTTCCAGCCAATCAGAAATGATAAGGAACTGCTGTGTATGACTACATTCCAATGCACAACTATTTGAAAATAGTAAGTGATGTTTTGTGTATATAAGATTCTAACGTAATTCACTAAGTTTATATCCACATTCAGAAGATAAACAGCAGAAATTAATGGACATTGATCAGGAAGTTGCTTCTTGTCACTTAACATTACTCAACCATTTAAATTGATATTTTAGTGCTAACTGGCGGCAACTTGCCAGGGTTTTCAAAAAATAATTTTTCTAATCCAATCTGTAGATGCTGGAAAATTGTTCTTTATAGATCACTAAATCTTCATTTAACAAAGAAACCTGATAAGTAAACTATTGGCATTTTAATTTAATACCAGAGAGAGTGTGATTTATGCATTCAATAAATATATATTAAATTTTAATACATTTCTGCTAATGGAATTACTTTTTTAAAAAAGAAAATATGTTTTATATTTTCTAGACGGACTCTGCTTCCATAACTAGAGTTGCAGAAAGAGGATATAGGATGCCACCTTCAGTGAAAGAAAAATACTACATTAAATTTCAATTTATTATGTTCGCATTTCGTTTATTTAAAAGTACATCCTATCCTTACTACATGAAATTCAAGAGAAGGCATACATTGCAGATTGGGGTCAGTTAGGAGGAATCTTAGAAGCAAGACCTTCATGTAATTATTTATTTGCTACAGCAGAATAACACGGCTATCTATCTTTTTAGAAATGTTTACAATGGAAATACAGCCATATCAAGCAAGTATCTCATTCTTTCATAAACAAATATCACCTTTCTAAGCAAATGAATACGGCAACATAATTCCTAAACTTTAGAACCTTAATTCATTTATAAAATGGATACTTATGAGAAATTGTGATAATTCCCTCTTTTTCCTCCACCCAAACCTATTGAACTATTTTATTATAATAATCTTCATATTAAACAGAAAAAGATAAAAAAACCCACCCATGTTGTATAAAATCACAACAACTGTTTATTTGGGAGACATCCTCCAAAACAAGGCAAGCAAGTTATTATCTACAACATGCTTCTCTAAATAAAGGGCGGAATCAAGACTTTAAACTCCTCATATTTGAAATGGTCACAATAAATTTCATAGGCCTCCATCTTTGTCCCACTAAGACATACTAAATGGAATAACTCAATATGGTAAAGTAATTTCTTATACACATGCAGAGTCAAATATATATAAGCACATCTGATGTGGTACACTAGTATAGAAGAATACACCAATGCCAAAAGTTACATTGTGTATTTTAAAAAGTTAAATTATCAATGTACACTCCAGAATATATACTTCACAAAATTGAAATAATGTCAGTTTCAGCCCCATACATACTTCTCTTTATATACTGTGGGCAGTGTAGAAAGGAAAAGTGGCCAAATTCAAACTAAATAAAGATACAATATAAATCTGTTCAGGTTTCCTTTCTATAATGTTCAATTCCATCACTTGTGAACTTACAATGGGAGCTAATAACACTTATGTGTGCGTACAGTATATAACATAAATAGACTGAGCATCTCATGTTGATAAACATCCCCTCCCAGAGGTTTTTAAGAAACTGAAGTGAACTGCAGCCTAAAAGATTTATACTATAACACTATAATTTTTTAATTGCCTCCAATACCGTTACATTAAGTGTGTGTTATGCCGTTTACAATCATACATGAGCAAGCATTTATTTTAAAATCATCTTTCATCCTGGCATTAACCAGAGCTTCAACAAAATGGCTGCTTTTAAAATTATGTACTTTGTGTGTACATACAGTACATAGTTATATCTCAATCAGTCTTAAAATAGCACACACATTTCTTCTACAATGTCCATTCTCTGCCTTATGGACTCTATGTATTTTGACAGCTCTTACTTAAGACAGATTCTTTGAATTTCAGGATCTGAATTGCAGGTAAGGCATTGTTTCTGTTACCAATCCCAGGCCACTGAATAGGTAAACTTTAGAAACATGACAGTACACCAATGCTGAAAATTTGATTTCCTTTTATTTGTAATGGACACACAGAATTTGTGTTAAATTGTATTAATTAAAAGATCTATGTATTTTCTGATTTGTCCTTTAACAAGTTCCAATTTAAAGAAATTTCATACTTAAGTGTGTCTATGTGACAGCCTAAAATATGTATCAGGGCAGTATCATTACTAAATTAACTCAAAATTATTTTTTAAAAAGATCTTGAGTTACCATAATAACAGTATTACTCGGTTTACTTTTTCACAGTAAGTAATTTATATATATTTACTCAGCATCAAATTTCACTGAAGCATAGATTGTCTGACATGAAAATTAAGTGGATAGCTGGCCATAAAAATATTCTCAAATTATATGTATCTAGAGACCTTTAGCAAGATAAAGTGAAACATTGAGTAGAATACCAAATATTTATTTATTTATTTATTTATTTGATTTATATACCGCCCCCCTCTCCCCGAAGGGACTCGGGGCGGTGAACAGCCAATAAGAACACATATACAAAGTACAATACACGAGACAACATAATAATGTTAAAATTTAAAAACTGAAATATAATATGGCTCTAATTAAAATGTAAAGCAAGTATTAAAAGAGATTAAAACCCGGTTAAAATTTAAAAACCCCTAGGCCAGTCCGGCCTGCCGAAATAAGTGCGTTTTGAGTAACCGACGGAAGGCCATGAGATCAGGGGCGGCCAGGTTATTCAGGATTTTATATTGTTCAACATTTTCATGGGTATGTACAGGGAATCCCTAAAAAATATGCAGACAACACAAAACTAGGTGGTATAGCTAATACACTAGAATAGAGGATAAACTTTGAAGTAATCTTCATGGGTTAGAGCAGTCTTATTTTTTTTTTTTTGTCTTAGGCCCCTTTTCTAATTTTAAAAATTATGGAAGATCCCAAAAGAGTTTTTATTTGCATTTTGTTTTTATTTATCAGTAACTATGCTATTAATTATATTTTCTGCCACAGTTCTCATGATTATTTGATGGGATTTTAATATTGTATTATTTTTTAACATAAGGTGGCAAATAATTTTGATTTCAAGAACCCAAGAGGGTCTTAGGGATTCCCAGAGGTATCTAAAACTTTAAGAAAAAGTGCGTTAAGAGAAATGGACTGGCTGACAAGAATAAATACCAGGTTTTTCAATTTAGAAACTGAATGTCAAATGCAATGTATAAAATGGAGAATATCTGAAAAAGATCTTGGCTTAATAAGTTGATTATAAATTACTGTTATCATTTTTGAATTCCTTCCCGTCTGCAGAGCCTCTTACCCTCACTCCAGCAGTGGATTACTATCTTTGGCTTCACCTCTTTCTTTTCCCGTTGAAAGAAATATCCTTCTGGGTTCAGTTCCAAGTGGGGAAAAAGACACTGGAAACATGGAGGCTGCTTGGAAGGTTTAATGGTTACAGGGCCACATGGCCTGGAGCTCCAGAGAAGAAAGATGATCACACGCTTCAAGGTGAGAAGAGAAGGGGAAAAAGAAAAAGGGGGGAAAGGAAAAAGGGGAAAAAGGGAAAAGGGTGCTGAGAGTGCCTGGGTTTTATACCCTCTGTTGGGATTTGAATTGGAGCTTCTATTCTAATTGGTTGTCAGACTCCCAGGGGCGGGGGTCTTAACTTTGTAGGCTTGATCTGGACCACATGGCTTTACCTGAATGCTGGCTAATGCAATCTTCCCAGACCATGTGTGAGATGGGTAATCCTATCATTTCCTGAGGGCCATCCTTAATCCCATTATCCTGGAGTTCCTTCTTATGAAAGTATTCTGGCCCAAGCTTTAATGGCCCACCCATTAACAAAGGTGGGGGTGAGTTTCTGCTTCTGAGGTGAGTTTCTGCTTCTTGAGTGACTATTCTTTTTAGGAGAAATATTCTGCCTTTTTAATATTTCCTAGGCTATTTCAATTTTTCTAGGAAAGGGGTGGATGCTAACTTCCTACACCCTCTTCTGATAAGGACAACAGTACAAATTTCCTGGGTACTCATCCATTATAATTAGAGCACCTCAACTGTAGTACCAATTACCTACAGCTCTGGTGAATTCTCCTTCTCCATAATTACCCAAAGGCTAGAGACGGTGTATTTATGCAACAGTATGAAATAGGGATTGGATTTAATGACCTAAACGGCTCCTTACAGTCCTCTTTACCTCTACAATTTTAATGGAATTTACTTCCAAGTAAATGTAAATAGAATTGCAATCCTGCTTCGTAGGATTCTTAAAATAAAACTGCCTCAAATTGATGCCTATTTTGAAAAATTGAATTCAAAGAGATGAATAATTAACTATGGGCCAGTTACTCTTTCAGCCCAACCCACCTCAGAGGGTTGTTGTTGAAAGGAAACCACGAGGAAACATTCACTGCCTTGAATTATTAAAATAATGAAGGTGAGATACAAATAAAAATGAACAAGTTGTATCATTTCTTGTTATTCAGAAATTTTAGCATGTTTTCTGGTTCTAGGGAAAAGGTCCGGTCGAAACACCGAATCAATAATCATTCCTATAATTTTTTAAAAAGCTTTTGGTAACGTTTCAAGAAATACAATATGGTACAAAACTGCCCGAAGAAGACCTGTGCATCTCCTTATGCTCATTCATCCGTAATTTGTCCTAATTCTTTCGCCATCCTCTTCAGGAAGTAAATGTTGCGCAATGGCTTCTGGGAGTTGTAGTGTTCTTCCTGTAAACTGTCCTGTAGATCCCCAATGCAACGGACTAGCGTGGGAACTACTGCTAGTTTAGGCCGGTATTTTACGCTAAAATGGCGGCTCCTTTAGTATTGGTGGTTTTGGTGGCCGTAACGGTTCGGGCCGCTTTATTCCGCTCCAGCCTGGCTGGACTCATCTCTGAGAGGGTGGAGGTGGCGTCTCCTTTAAATGCCTGGAAACGAGGTGAGGCCTACGGATGGGGACGGGAGGGTAGGGATTGGTGGTCCTCAAAGGGCATGTCCAGGAGCTGGACGCCTGGAAGCGCTGTGCCTTCTTGGGACGTCGCTCCCCCCCACGAGTCTTGGAGTGGTCGTGACCGAGCGGGTTTTTTACCTTGGGAACGATAGTGCACAACGTGCCTACCGTCTCTGTCCTATTGTCCCCAAGTTCCTATTTCTAATATTTAAACTTATGTTTATTCTTATTTTATATTATAAGCACTTGACAAAATAAAATAAATAAAAACAAATAAATATATTGGTGTCAAGGACGCTTTGGCTACGTCGACACAATGTAAATTTGTAACCTATTGAGTTCATGTTTTGTGGAGTGAGATAACCAGGTTTTTCTCAGGACTAAGCCTTGAGCCTTGTGATCGCAGGCTTGAGTCTAAGGAAGGATTAAATAGACATAGGGAAGGAAGAAGGAAGGCGGTCGGAATTTGGGGAGTTTCTTTACAACCCTAACAGCTTTGTCCAAGAAATTATCTTGCCTTTGTAACTTTTGGTCTGAGATGTAAAAAGGCTCCAAAATATCACCAAGCCATACATTCCAAACCCAAAAGGTTTGGATTCATATAACATGCTAAGCTGCAAGTACATCACACTTTAGATCCAAGTATCATGAATAGGCTATCTTCTAAATGAGTTTCTTTTATTTCTACAAGTCAAAGTATGGACTTGCTCTTTGACACTTGAGACATCCCATATCTCTGGGATACAAAACGTTAGAACATAAGTGATGTCTTTTGCTGTAAAAACAGATGTAGTCATCTAGCAATTTTGTAGAAAACTTAATAACCAAGTTGTATAAAAGTGAAGAAGCTTATGTTCTGTCTGCCTTTGGTCATACTAATTTGTTCTTGATAATGCCCAGAACTGTGTGCAGTTCAGAATGTTGCAGTTTAAGAAGGATGTTGATAAGCAAGAACTTATTTTCTATTTTCCAGTGGTTGAAGGACTAGCCTTACTTGATTTGGGTGTATCTCCATATTCTGGAGATATTTTTCATGAAGTAAGTATATACAAATTTTGCTGTGAACTTCTTTGATATCGTTACGCCTCTATAACATGTTTTTTATATTAAAGATGAGAATATAATGTAAAATAATCTATAGGGCTTAATAGAATTATAGTATCTCAAGTGTCTTCTCACTTGAGCTGCTGAGTGCATAGGTGGACACACAAATGCAATTCATGGGAATGTTTATTTTTAATTTTTTTGATAATAGAAATAACTCAAAACTGGCATCTCAAGTTAAAGTCTATTATTTCCTACTTTGTGAATATTTTTACAAAATGATAAAATAAAAATATTAGTTAAAATGAAAGAAATATATATAATTCTACAGTGTAGATAGTGAATACAGGAAGTAAAATATATATCTTGTGTTCTTGGCATAAGGAGAAAAGGAACAGGTCTTCTTTCCTTCAAGAACCTGCTTACCACATGTATAATTAATAAAGTATTTTTAAAATACCAAATTTTATCTTATAGTGTCAGTTCAGTAGCAAAAAGATTCATAGATATTTTGTCAGAGTGTTTTAGGAAACTTGGTGGGTTATTGGTTATGCCACCAGGTAGCCCTTGTGACCCAGTGGTTAAAATGCAGTATTGCAGGCAAACTGCCCATAACCAGGAGTTTGATCCTGATAGGACTCAAAGTTGATGCAGCCTTCCATTCTTCTGAGGTCAGTAAAATGGGGGCAATATGCAAAATAATACTTCTACATTATAAACTGCCCAGAGAGTGCTATAAAGCACCATGGGGCACCATATAAACCTAAATGCTATTGCTATTACTATGCATAAAGGAAAAGTGGAATTAATATGACATCTAAAGTATTTTGCTTGGAAGGGAAGAGTCGCCCTCCAGCTCCATTTATCATAAAAACCCATTAGTAGAATTTCATTCTATGCGTCATTGTCACTGTAACTTTAATTCAGTAGTTTTTATTTTAACAGCTATAAAAGCACAGCTATTAAAATATTAATATTGTAAAAAAGTAAGATGTTTCCCTTTATGAGACTGAAACAATCAAAACTAGCAATAGCAATAGCACTTAAACTCACATACTGCTTTATAGTGTTCTACAGCCCTCTCTAAGCGGTTTACAGAGTCAGCATATTGCCCCCAACAATCTGGGTCCTCATTTTACCCATCTCAGAAGGAAAAAAGGCTGAATCAACCTTGAGCGTGGTGGGATTCGATCTGCCAAATTGCAGACAGCTGGCTGTCAACAGAAGTAATTTGCAGTACTGCACTCTAACCACTGTGCAAAAATATAAGCAATCTTTTTTAGCAGACTTATGCATTTAATTTTTGCATGCCATAGTACAATCTAAGTTCATGCCCTTAAATAGAAAATTCTGGGTTGTGACTACAGGTAGCCCTTGACATACAACCACAATTGAACCTAAACATTCCATTGCTAAGCAATGTAATTGTTAAGTGAGTTTTGTCCCATTTTACAAGTTTTTTGCCACATGTTAAGTGATTCACTGCAGTTGTTAAGTAATCATGCAGTCATTAAGCAAATCTAATTCCCCCATTGACTTTGCTTGTTGAAAGCTGGCTAGGAAGGTTACAGATGATGATCCTGGGACAGTGTAAACTGTCACAAGTACATGCCAGTTGCCAGCTGAATTTTCATCATCCCTGAATTTTGATCATGCAGCCAGTGGGATAATGCAATGGTCATAAAGCACTTTTTTCAGTGCTGTTGTAACTTCAAACACTCACTAAATGAATGGTTGTAAGTCGAGGTCTATCTGTATTGCCCCGTCCTATTTCAGTATTTTTTCTGTTACATCAGTCTTAGACTTGTACAGTGAATTATCTCTGCATTAATGATTTTGGGTATTATGTATAAAAACCATACTTAGAAGATACTACATAGTTATCATTTCCACCAATTAATAAATCAATTAAATTTTGATTTAAAGGCAAGATGTTTTAAATATTTTTTTCTTTTTTTTCTTCCTAGACACCATTTATAATATACCTCTTCCATTTCCTGATTGATTATGCTGAACTAGTATTCATGGTATGTAATTTTCAACCATCAGCTAATTGGCTCTCTTTTTAGAATTTATTCTTTGATTTCTTCTGCATATAAAACACATTTTTAACTTAAGATATACACATTTTTAAAGGTCTGTGTCTGGCTAAAAGTCTAAATTTAATAAGTAAATCTAATTCATTGAACTCATTAGGATCTTATAAAACTTAGTAGGATCCTTGAAAAAACATGGTTAGGATAACATTGATATTTTATGTGTATTTTTAAAATAAACATATATGTAAAAAAATTAGTTGGCATTACATGTACAGAAGCATTGTTCATCTTCATGACCTGTGAGTACCTTTCCATATTTCCAGAAATTTTTGATAGGACACCATATCTGGAGTGCAAAAGATAGTTGGCAATAGAGAGATATAAGCCAAATTTTCTGTCTCTCTTTGATGCCCTGTTGTAATTGTCCAGATCTGTAGCTTTATGCTTTTGCTTTTATCTAGTGATTGACCAGATGTTTGCAGCCCAGATCTGTTAACCCTAGTTTCATTCAGGGTAAGCTGTCCTACTGCTGAATAATTACCCAACACATTGGAAATTGTTTAAGAAGCTGTGGTACAATTTCTTAACATTTACTGCAAATCTTCTTCCAAAAGTATTTTTTGATAAATACTGAATATCCCAGAGTACATTAACTAAATTTATTGAATCATGTATGTAAAAACAAGTTTCACAGTTGTTTATATTACGATCAAGACATCTCAAAGTTTATATAATAATCACCCATTCATAACTATCTAAAATAGAAATCACTTAGCCACAGGGATGTGTATAAAACATCCATTGCTGGCAAGTTGAAAATACTGTAAATCCACTACCAGCAATACTTTCTGTGAATGAATGAATGAATGAATGAATGAATGAATGATTGGCCAAGTGTGATTAGATGCACAAAGAATTTGTCTTGCTACATAAAAAGAAAAGATACATTCGTCAAGAAATGACAAAGGAAATTTGATGCCTAATAAAAGTAAGACAGTTCCTTGATGCCATTTTGTGAAATTAAATCTACCATGGTTCCCCTGCTCTAACCCACATAGCCAGGACATTGTTTAATTACAGTATTTAGTAATATGAACTAATTTGTTCAGATAATCCTGTTATTAATTTAGAAAATCACTTTTTTAATCACTAAACGTACAACTTTGCATTAAGAAAATAACCTGTGTTTTGATATTCTTTTGATTTGATTTCCCTTCAGTTTATAGATATTTTGACGGCTATAGCCCTTTATTTAGCTGTACAGGATTACAACAAAGTTTTGGTGAGTAGATAAGTGCCTATTTTTATTTATATTACTTTCAGTACATTTTCTTCTGTTATCTCCTTCCCAGCTTCTATTTCTAAACATGGTTTTTTCCTGATATTTTACATATTGTTTATTTGGGCTAAGAATCCTGGGAGTTGTTAGAAGATGTTTGGAGAGTATCCAGCTGAGGAAGGCTGGTCTGCTCAGACACCTGGACTTGGAACTGCCTTGCAGGGAGCTGGATTCCATTCAACATGCTCCTTTGAATGATTTCATGTATCAGTTGTTGGTAGAGCTACTCTCAATCCATATTGAACATCTAGCACTTCTAGTTTTAGATTGATTCAGGATCTGCCCCAAACCTCAAAATTTTAACATTTTCTGAAGGTGAAGAGGGGAATGTTGTTTCAGCGGGTAGGAATAGCAACATAAGACACATGCCTTCATGGCAATGATGGGGATGATGTTATCTCTGCCAAATCTTATAGCATGGGCAGAATATACACAATTATATTTAAAGTTTGGGGCACGTGCTTCAATCAAGAACAAGGAATGGACTAGGGTTTTTTGTGTATTGTTGCAGAGGAATACTAATGAAATTCTTCCCATTCCATAAGATCTAGCAGGGTTAGCATGTTGTGGGTCCCATCAGTGCCATGGAGGCATGCTTACGTTGCTACTCCTACGCTCTGGAATAGCATTCCTCTCTTCACCTTTAGGAAAATGTTAAAATTTGGGGTTTTTTTTGGCAGATTCTTGACCATTTGTAAACCCATTTGAATGTCAGTCTTCAATCTTTCTTTTGTTGTATCTTATCTTTTACGACATTTTAAAATGTTACTGTACAGTGCTCAGAATCATTGCCAATTAAGTTGGTATTACAATTTAGATAACATAATAGCAAATTAATGATGAATATAATTCATGAACGGTCATGAATATGCTTTTTAATAATAGCTGCTGCTCCCCTTCCCTCAGCAATATTGTTTGTCTGTGCCTTCTAGTCTTACCAACTGGAGAAACCAGCTGAAATAACTTATGGCTTGTTTTAGGATAATTTTATATCTTTAGCTGCAGACAGAAGTTTCAGACAATGTGTTAGGAACATATTATGCATGATCACAGGCAGAGGACACAATATTACAAGCCAGCAGCTGCTTGAAATACATGTTACACAATGTTTTGAAGATAGCTGGTATGATTAAGTTACCCGGTTGTGAGTTGAATATGCTGTACTTTACTATATATTGCATCTTGTCAATACAAAAGAATCAGGGCTTATGTAATAATGATAAGTCAAGTTGGTGTAAATGTTGAATTTGTAACATGGATAACAATCCAGGTAGATAAGTATTTCTTGCTGGAATCATCATAAAAATGGGCAGAATTGCTAAACAAATACATTATTTTTACTTACACATTTTTTTCTTTGTATTCAGTTTAAAAAGCAAAAATTGCTAATAGAATTGGATAAATATGCATCTGATGCTGCAGAGCTTATCCGGACTCCTATGGAAATGTATTATGTTCCTCTCAAAGTAGCACTGTTGTAAGTATTGCTTTTCAATAGAGATTGGAAACTAGTTAATTTATCTTCCTTATGCAGAGACCATCGGAACATTTACTTTATTTTTGAAGACACCATGCTTCTTATTTTGCTTTTTCATAAGTCTATGACTTTGAGTGATTGAGGAATGCTTCTTGGCTCAAGATTTGAGATTTGTTTAAATTAGATTTATATTCCAAATAAGAAAACCAGGTAAGTTAAATGGTTAAGGCATCAGGCTAGAAAATGGGAGATTGTGTTCTACTCCTGTCTTAGGCCCAAAACCAACTCTGTGACTTTGGGCCAGCCATTCACTCTCAGCTCTAGAAAACAAGGAGTGGCAAACCACTTTTAAAATCTTGCTAAGGAAACCTTAGGGTGTCCAGGCAGTCACCATGAATCATGACTGACTCATAAAAAATAAACAAATATAAAATCCCAAGTGAAATTGTTTAAACAACCAAATATTTAGGTATACAGTTGCCTGGTGAACGAGTCAGAACATTTTTACTCCTGAAAACTTTATTTTTAATTGATTTATTAATGATTATTCTTACATTTTATCTGCCAAAGGGGAGTGGGGTCCTAGTGATTGGAATGTGTCAGTTCTTTTGTTATTATGTACATATCCACATGCTATTGCCTTCTGGGAAAACAAATATTATGTGAAGTGTCATAAAAGAGTAAGAAGTGCCAAGCAGATGAAATTAAAGACAAGAAATAAGAGAAAAAAGAAACCTAGTTTACACCAACAACATTAAGTATACCTTTCCATACTTTAAAAACTATTCTTGCTTGTATTGTGTCTGCACAATTTTTCATACATTGCATTTGTTCGCAGTACCTCATTTTTATCTTTTTGAGAGCCATTACCTCTATCCAACCACAACTTGTTTGTCTTTCATTTCAAGCCACTCACCAGTTTTGTGATTGATTGCAGAATCCTAAATGTTTGGCTTGAAGAAAAGACAACTGCAGGGATACATGATTAAGGTGTTTAAAATCAAGGAGGAAGGGGACAAGTTTTTCTCCCTTCTTAAAATACTAGAATTTGAGTTCATCCATTGCAGTTGACTGGAAAGAGATTTTGGACAAGTAAAAGGAAATCTATCTTCACACAGTATATAATTGATTTATGGAATTTATCACAGATTTGGATAAATTCATGGAGGACATATCCATCAAGATAAATAAGGGTTATTAATCTTGAGACTCAATCTTACCTGTGGATAGAGATAGCATACCTTCAAATACGGTTGCAGAGTAACAAAAATGAAAGAGGAGTATATGTCTATCTCTCTATATCAATTCCAGTTGTAAAACCCTCATGAAGCAATTTTGGCAATTTTGAGTGGGGGGAAATTCTGTGCTAAGATGGGCCTTGGCTTGAGCTACCAAGGCTATCCTTATGTTTTTTTCAGATAAAAGGAAAAACGGAAATTGACATATATATGTGAACTTGGATGTCTTTTTTTTCAGTTACCTGTTGAATCCATACACTGTGTTGTCTTGTGTAGCAAAATCCACCTGTGCCATCAACAATGCTATAATTGCATTCTTCATTTTGGCAACAATAAAAGGTAAAATACTTTACTTTTCATGCAGTAATAGATCCCTTTGTACTGCTGTGCACATTGAGCAGCAGATTCTTTCCAAAGTTTTGGATCAACTGCAGATATTTCTGCTCGTTCCAATGGGATATCAGCAATTTGCAAATTTTGTGGAATGTTTTGCACCAAGTTTTATAGCATCTACATCTTTTCCATTTTCCTCAGGTATTGTCCAGCTGATTACAATCTTGACATGATACTGATTTGGAAGAAATAAAACTTGAAACGCATTAGGGCTGCCTTAATATTTAGTATTTGTGCCACCTGCCAGGTCATCTTCCATGTTTCACAGACATTGAAGTTGGCAAAACAATACTTTTGTAAAATTGGAACTTTGTCTCAATGTTAATAATTGCATGGACCAGACTGGGAACAGCCACTGAAACAACCACCAATGCTTTTTATAAACATACTTTATTTTATTAACATATTTAATTTTTTTGCGTTTCTGTGTAACATTTTTGTGGCTTATATCAGATTAAATCGGAAACTCTGATCTGCGTCTGCTTTTAAGATATTCTTTCTCATCATGTCTTAAATAATGGAATATTGAAATTGCGTGATAGTTCTGGTACAGCATAAAAATATAGATCTGGGTAAACAAGCAAATAGAAAAATAATGCAAAGCTCAGCAGAATCACCTGGCCTGCATAGACTTCTAAAATAATTTCCTCTCAGTGAGCATATGTAATACATGTTAATAATAGTTATACTTGCTCTAACCCTATGTTAGCATGTCAGACGTGTAAACTTAGATTTCCTCAGAAGTGATACAATTGTACAAATGTTTATAAGGACCACAAGGGAATATTGATTATACTGCTATCAATCGTTTCCTGACAGGGAAAGGGGAGAATTGTTATTAATACAAGTATCATTACAAACCTCCTAGTTTCTGTCATGTCTTCATTTGTTTCTAATAGCTGAACCTAAGGAGATTAAGAGTTTTTTTTACATTTATATGCCGCCCCTCTCCGGAGACTCAGGGCGGATTACAGTCTATGGAGCACCATGCTAAGTGCTCGGCAATAGCCTTCATTCCAGAGTTAGGTCACATCCAGGCACCAAGACCACTTGCTCTTAGTTTAGAGTTACAGTATTAACTTAATTGATGAAGGGAACCAGTGAGGCAATGCCTTTAAAAACTAGATTAGTTTTGGGATTGTTACAGCCTTATAGTTGAGGCACCAACATTTAGGCTTTACAGTTTAGTTTGGAATGCACAACATCTCTACTCAGAACTGCTGTGCCAGCCCACATTTTATATGGATTTGTCATAAATATTAAGTACTGTAAATTTTCATATTGATCCAGAAGTTTGTTGTTACTGGCTATTTACATCTTTTTCTCTTTATTTTGCAGGTAGTACTTTTCTGAGTGCTATATTTCTGGCATTAGCAACATATCAGTCTTTGTATCCTCTTACCTTGTTTGCACCAGCTCTTCTCTATTTATTACAGGTATCTATTCCATAAGAGCAAGTGAGTCTTTTCAATTTTTTCAGTAAATAAGAGATTAGCCACCATGAAATATTAAATAAATATTAAATAATAAATAAAGTATTAGTACTGCAGAGGAATAACTATACCTACAAGATTGCTAGTACGCTGATGACTAGAATTAGAAAAACAAACCATAAATTGCCTGCAACTCAATCTTCATAGGATCAGGAATCTCAACTCTTGTGTTATAATTATTGGGGAATAATTATTGGTGTCATAATTATTGGGGAATTATCTGTGCTGCTGCAAGGGAACTCCTGTTGGCAGCTATTTTTCTGAAAACAAATCTAGAACTGCAGCTGGCAGTGATTCTCTTTCATTTACCTCTCTCCCACTTCTCTAAATAGACTTGCAAAGGCTCTGCTGTAATACTGTTCTCTCAACTTCTAATCCAGAGTCAATGCAGAAGATTAGCATTGTTGATAATTTCAAAAGTCTTTTATAGCAAGAAAATCCAAAGGGTTGATCTACCATTTTCTTTTCCCATTAAGCTCAATTATTAAGGCAACCAGGGCTGATAAAGTCCTTCATCAGGCCTCAACCTGAGTTGTAATGGAGTAAATAATTTGCCTTACCATAAGCACCAGAATAACCATATAGGGGAGATAGGCTGCATAAAAATTTAATAAATAAAAGTATATGTGCAGGCAGCAATTTTGTGAACGGCAACAACACTATTATGTAGAAAATCATTAAGAAACAAAGAGTGGATCCACTATTATCTCCTTCAAGGTATCCTGTACAATCACCCCTGCAAAGTTGGATTTTCATGTTCTAGATCTATCCAGGCAGTTTTCTTTACCTGGATCAATTCCTTTCTATGGAGGAAAAACTACACAATTGTACGCACAATAGCTTCTTGATTTTTATAGGAGCTTGAGAGTGAATCCTTCTGTAGCAATTTTTTTCTTCTAATGTTTTCACTTAATATCAGAAGTAAATGTGTTAAATAATTGAAAGAAAGCTTTTTCACACATTTTGCTTGCAAGAAATCATATACAGACGTTTCAAAACTATACTTTTGTGATCACTTTTTCCCTCTCTAGCGTCAGTTCATACCAGTGAAAATGAAAAGCAAAGAGTTTTGGTTTTTCACCATGCAATATGCGGGACTATATTTGGGAAGTCTGACAGTGATAATTTGTCTCTCATTCTTCGTCCTCAACTCATGGGATTTCATTCCATCTGTTTATGGTTTCATGTAAGTAGATCCTGTTTGTCTGCATTATAGCCATCTACATATAGGACAAAGGTCTTTTTCCCAAGTTGTGAGTTCAAAATATGAAACAAAACAATTCAATCAAACCTTCTATTTTTAAAACATTTTCTTTTGTTCAATGTCTTATTAATTAGACAATTTCTTGCTTCAGCATTCTGGATATATAATATAACTTTATTGATCTGAATGACCTGAGAAGTGTTTAATTCATTCACTGAAACAGAAGTGTGATTAAGTTATCCTGGCATTTTTAATGCATGATTAAAAAATCCACAACTTAAATTCTGTGGAGTGAGAAAAGCTATGTTTACAAATGCAACAGTGCATGTAAAAAGCTGCATATAAAGATGAAAAACCTTTAGTGGATTCTGAAAAGTAGGTTAGATTAGCACTTGCCAAGATTGTCCCAAAGGTGGTTTTCAGAAGGCAAGTCTACTTTCTTTTTTTTCCTTTGGAAATGTTTCACTTCTTACCCAAGAAGCTTCTTCAGTTCTTCCAGAAGCTTCTTAGAGAAGAAGTGAAACGTTTTCAAAGAAAAAACAAAGAAGTTCAGTGGCCTGCATGACTGAAAATCTCCATAGACACCTGCCAGGATTATTTTATAGGAAAGTCCATGTAGTGCTGTGCTTGGGACTGCATTGTCCATTTAGCATCTTTGTTTTTTTTTTTTAATTTTTGTTTCCAAGCACTGACTTTCCCAGAAATGATAGTGTAAATGACAGTAAAAAAGAAATAAGATTTTCAAATTGCTGTTACTAGTTTTGGATGATAGTTGCTGACATTTGTCTTGCAACTTGTTTCACTATGGAAAAAGATCAGCATGATCCTAGATTACATGTGAGATATACATGAGAATTGTATTAAATGATAAAGTTCAAATTATTTACTTTTATTTTATTCATTTATTCAATTTCTTTCACCATCTAACTCAACTAAGTGACTTTGTATTATCTATACAATTGTCTTTTAAGTAGAAGTACTGAAAATGGATGTTTATTTTTACTCTTTTATTATTGAGGGGTTTTAATATTTTTTTTACTAATAAATACCCCTCCAAACCCCAAAATAAAAGTGTTAAAATAAACAAAACCCGCTGCTGTTGAAAAGGCAAACAATAGTGGACTTTAGTTTCTTGAATAAAAATCAAAAACATTTTCAGATGAATGCTAATACCTTATTTTTGTTGGATATAATTGATAAAATATTTTGCAACTGAGAGGAGCAAGTATAGTTGATTAGGCTGGAGAGTCAGGGCCCAGTTATTTCATCACTCTGGCAATGAACTAGTTCAGAATTCAGTATGTTTTATTTATTTTTATTTTATTTATTTATTGATAACCCACCTGTTTATTTAAATAAGTCAAAGTGGTACAAATACCCAATTCTTTCCTCCTATTTTCCCCACAATAACAATCCTGTGACCTAACTTGGGATGAGAGAGAATGAATGGCCCAAGGTCATCCAGTTGACTTTCATGCCTGGGGTGGGTCTAGAATTAAGTCTTCGGGCTTCTAGCCTGGTGCCTTAAGTACTAGACCAAATGGGATCCTTGGAAATCATTGTGAACAGTCATGCTTAAGCTTAATATGTTTCTGGACAACTGGCATTCTATATCATAGTTAAAAAGAAACAAATATATGATTCTTCCTTCCAGCTTTAGGGATGTTTCTTCAGTAAATCACTAACCTATCTCATAGAGATGATTTGTGGGGAATATAGAAGGAGAGAACCATGTGTCCATTAACTTTTTTTTCCTGAAGAAAAGGCTGAATATAACTAACAAATAAAAGAATCTTAAAAGTATCTTTAAAAACCCTGCATTTATTTTCATATGTCTTCATAGTGAAAGAAACACTTTCTGTTTAAAGTGTTTTCTGCAAAATACTAACCCAGGCATCTTTTGGAAGTTATTTGTGAACCTGAGTATAATTTTATAGATACAGATAATTCACTAATGATGATATTATTCTGTCAATTTCAGCCTTTCTGTTCCAGACCTGACACCCAATGTTGGCCTTTTCTGGTACTTCTTTGCTGAAATGTTTGAGCACTTCAGTCTCTTTTTTGTGTGTGTTTTTCAAATCAATGTCTTCTTCTACACTATTCCACTGGCGCTAAAATTAAAGTAAGCAGCTTCTTGACATGTACGGTATTTATTTGCATAATTGTAGCATACTAATTTAGGTCAGATTAATTGTAATATTTTATATTACCTTACTTTGACTAAAAATTAAACTTTCAAGAATTGATTCAAAATAATTTAAACTGTTTAGTTTTTCCTGTTAAGAATTTACTCTTGTATAGGCTCCTGGCATTATATAGCGATAGCTGTTTTTTCTATTACCTTTGTCTTATACATACTACAGGTAATCCTTGACTTATGACCACCATTGAGCACAACATTTCCATTCCTAAGCAGGACAGTGGTTAAGTGTGCTTTGCCCTATTTTATGGTCTTTCTTGCCATAGCTGTTAAGTGAAGCACTTCAGTTGTTAAGTTAATAATAGGGTTGTTAAGTGAATCTGGCTTTCTCTGTCGGAAGGTTGCAAAAGGTGACCACATGACCCAGAGACACTGCAGTGGTCGTAAATATGCATTAGTTGCCAAGCATCTGAATTTTGATCTCATGACCCTGGGAATGCTGCAATGGTCACAAGTGTGAAAAACAGTCATAAGTCATTTTTTTCAGCGCCCTTGTAACTTCAGACACTAAATGAACTGTTGTAAGTTCAGGACTACCTGCACTTGTTGGGTGTTTTGAAATCACATGAGCCTGGTACACCGCAACTGTCATAAATACATGCCAGTTGCCAAGCATCTGAATATTGATCACATGACCATGGGGATGTTGCAATAGTCATGTGAAAATGTTCATAAGTAACTTTTTTTTAGCGCTGTTGTAACTTGGAATGGTCACTACATGAATGGTTGTGAGTCAAGGACTACCTATAATAGCTATCTCATGAGACAGTCTCTTTAGATTGTTATGGCAGGAGACTGAGGGAGCTTTCCCTTGTTGGAAAAACAGCTTCTCTGTGGCAGAAGCCACCTACGAGAGCAATGAAATCTTCCTTTGAGTATTCTCAGAAGCTGTTTTGAAAGAGGATGTGGCAACACCTTAATATATAGCAGCACTTTCATTTCTAAGGTAAATAATGCATCGTTAGAAGAAAAGTTACACAAATTGAGGGTTTAATCACCTTCAAGCAAGAGCTAATATCAAACAATTGGTTTCAATTGACTTTTACTGAAATAATCCAGCTTTGTAATGTTTCTAAATTTTTGTTTTACATCAGACTGAAATGCCTGCATACATCTTCCATACATGAAATAAATCAGTCATCAGCTCTAATGGCTTCTATATTTTTAATACTGGAAGAGCAAACTGTACAGTGGCACCATTGACATCTCACCACCAACAAATTCATTTAGTTTACTTAATCCATTTTAGCATATTTTAAACTGCAGACCACCTGGGTGAAAGAACTGGCCTTTTTTATTTTACTTTTTGCTTTTCCCCACTTCACATATTCCAGATCTGTTGTGAATGAAACTTCCAGAATTCTTAGACAGGAGAATTCCCAAGTAACAATTCCACAAATCTTCAGAATGTCAACTAAGGGACTGCTGTCTTATGCCTAACCACCTGGAATGAAGAATGTACAGCTCAAATTTGCTATAGAGATAACAGAAGCTAAATATATTAGAGTTGTTGAATAGAGTGTTACAAATCTAAAGTACCTTTTATTTCCTTATTCTGAATGTTGTGCATTAAAGCCAATTAATTGTGGTAATACAGAATATATAAACCGGAAGAACAGCAGCAACTCAGTCACCCAGATACTTACAATCTTTTTTGTTTCTTTTCTAGGGAACATCCCATGTTCTTCATGTTTGTTCAGTTGGCCATCATTTCCATCTTTAAGTCCTACCCAACTGTAGGTGATATTGCTCTCTACATGGCCTTCCTCCCTCTCTGGAGCCACTTATATCAGTGTAAGTTCTATATTATTACTAATGTGGGAATTGTGCATAATGGTACTTACCTTGACAATGGGCCAGGAAGAAGTATAGAATATCTAATAAGATATTATTTTTCATAAGTGGGATCTATTTCGGTTTCACCCATTTTCTCTCTACTAAGGAGTTCCAAAATCTGCTTCCAGTGGCTGGTTTCTCCAAAATTTTGATACATTTCTTAATGAAGCAGATAGAGCAGGGAACTGTTAATTTCATGAAATGGTGAATTTCATTTCCAATTGGGAAAGTTAAAAAATGTTCATGAAAACTGAGCAATATTCTCTACTTACTATTTTTCTTCTGATATATTTAACTGAAACCCTCCATCACATAAGATTTTTCAAAGAATAGTATGTGGCTTTATAGGTTCAGTGTATTGTTGAATCACTTTGTGAGTCTTGTTATAAAATATAAAAATAAATCAGTGACTTAAAGTACTTTATCAATGTTAAATATATATTTTTAATTAGGCATTGACAAGTAAAGCATCTTAAAAGGCTGTTGGGAAACAGTACTGTATTCTATAAAATATTAGATTTTTAGAACATTTAGAATTTTATTTTAGAACAGGAAGAATTCAGTCCAGAATTAGCTTTCCATCCAGTACCCACCCATATTATATTTTGATATTCTTGTATTTTGTAGTTTGCACCTGCTTCAATTCAGGAAGTGGAATCTGGGCCTGTGTAGTTGGGAAGTTGCACAAATAAACCTGTCAAAGTTTTCCTCCCCCACAGGAACTATGGTTAATTATCGGTTCTAAGAAAGGGACGTCTGTAGCAGTGTCTCTGGATCCACCCTCTAAATTAGTATGTGCCACCCATTGTAACTAAGATAGGACAAGCCAACAATGCCTCAGTGTATCAATTAACCAGCTTTAATGATGTCTCTGCTTTTTTGTTGCAGTTTTGCGGAATGTCTTCATACTTTCCTGTGTACTCATTGTGTGTTCCCTGCTGTTCCCGGTTTTATGGCATCTCTGGATTTATGCAGGAAGTGCAAACTCCAATTTTTATTATGCAATCACATTGACATTCAATGTAGGCCAGGTTAGTGAAACAAAATAATGTGTTTAGGTTAAGTAGCCCTCACAGACTCTCTGATTCCTAATCTTTGTTTTATATCAGTATTATGGTACTAGACATTCTAGATATATTTGAAAGTACTATAGTACTAAGCATAAAAACATATACCTTAGGACTCTTGGCTTTCTTTTATATCAAAAAGAAAAAGTACTGCAATCTTTCCAGGATTAAAAAGCTGCTGTCATTCCAACCTGCCAATGTGAACCAAATTCTCATGCAATTAATACTCTTATAAGTAAATACTGTCCTTTACTTTCCCATTTTCCACACAACTCTAATAAAATGTATTTGGATTTGAAGCAGCAAATTGTGCAGAAAATGGTAGGTTGCCAATATTACCCCATGATGACAAAATCATGCAAATGCTGTGATTATATATTTCAGTCAGGACAATTGATAGGTCTATATGTAATGGCCTCTGTGTAATCATATGCATCATTACTTGGACACAGACTGATGCCCATAATTTGGAAACAAAGCAGAACCAAAAAGTCCAATTCAACAACCCTGACAAATATTGTGATAACACATTTGAAAGATGGATATTAACTAGGCAAAATTGTATTTAAAAACTTGCCCTAGAAAAACTGTTATACAGATATACAAACTGACTAAATTTGGTCTGATCATTGACAAATGCAAGGATCTACATTAGAGATGGTATTCAGCAGGTTCTGACCAGTTCTGGAGAACGATAGTGGAAATTTTTAGTTCGGAGAACCAGCGAATACCACCTCTGACTGGAGATTTTACAATATCCTTCCCCTGCCATGCCCACCAAGCCATGCCCACAGAACCGGTAGAAAAAAAATATAAATCCCACCATAGATCCCTTATCAACTGAATTTCTATTTATTATTTATTTATTATTATTTATTAATTAAACTTTTATACCGCTCCCTCTCCCAAAAAGGGACTCGGGGCGGTGTACAGCCTACTAAAAACACACAATAAATATATATAAATACAATTAAAAATACATTAAACAATTTGGTCCGGCTGTGTCCCATCTAAGGGATTCAATTAAAAATTAAAAAACTCTAATAAAACCCCAATTAAAATTGAATTAAAACCAAAACACAGTTACTGGGCCAGGCCAGCCTGTCTAAAAAATAGGGCTTTCACTGCGCGCCGGAAGGTTAGGATATCCGTCATAGCCCGTATCTCCGGGGGGAGATCATTCCATAGGGAGGGAGCTCCCACAGAGAAAGCCCGAACTCTCGGGGCCGTCAGCCGACAACGGCCAGGCGGCGGTACCCCAAGTAGGGCAACCTTGTGGGAGCGTACTGGGCGGCGGGAGGTTGACGATGGCAGTAGGCGGTCCCGTAAGTACCCAGGTCCCGAGCCATGGAGCACTTTAAATACCATCAGTACCACCTTGAATCGAATCCGGTAGGCCACAGGAAGCCAGTGCAGCCTGCGGAGAAGCGGTGTAACGTGGGAGCTCCGAGGGGCACCCACAATCACCCGCGCGGCTGCATTCTGGACCAACTGCAACCTCCGGAGACTCTTCAAGGAGAGCCCCATGTAGAGAGCGTTGCAATAATCCAGGCGGGAGATAACGAGGGCGGAAGTGACTGTGCGAAGTGCGCCCAGATCCAGAAAGGGCCGCAACTGGTGGATCAGACGAATCTGATAAAAAGCCCCCCTGGCGACGGCTGCAATGTGCTCTTCTAAGGACAGCCGTACATCCAGGAGGACGCCCAAATTGCGCGCCCTTTCCACGGGGGTCAAAACCTCTCCCCCCACGGCCAGCGAAGGAACCAGCTGGCTGTATCTGGGCGCAGGAAACCACAGCCACTCGGTTTTGGTCGGGTTGAGACGAAGCCTGTTACGACCCATCCAACTCCGCACGGCCTCCAGGCACCGGGACATCACTTCGATGGCTTTGTTGGGGTGGCCCGGGGTGGAGATGTACAGCTGAGTATCATCAGCGTACTGATGGAACTCCACCCCGAAGCCACGGATGATCTCACCCAAATGTTGAAAAGCAGGGGCGAGAGCACCGACCCCTGAGGCACCCCACACAGTAGGGGCCTCGGGGCCGACCTCTGCCCCCCTGTCAACACGAATTGCGAACGGTTGGAGAGGAAGGAGGTGAACCACCGCAACACGGTGCCCCCCACTCCCAACCCCTCCAACCGCTGCAATAAGATACTGTGGTCGACAGTATCAAAAGCCGCTGAGAGATCTAACAGGACCAGGACAGAGGAACAACCCCTGTCCCGAGCCCTCCAGAGGTCATCAACCAACGCGACCAACGCCGTCTCCGTGTTGTGCCCGGGCCTGAAACCCGATTGGAGGGGGTCAAGATAACTCGCTTCATCCAGGTACTGCGGGAGCTGACGTGCCACCACACTCTCAACAACCTTCGCAACAAAATGAAGGTTGGAGACAGGACGATAATTAGATAACAGTGCTGGGTCCAGGGACGGTTTCTTGAGGAGGGGCCGCACCACCGCCTCTTTCAAGGCAGCAGGCAGCAGCCCCTCTCTCAAGGAAGCGTTTATAATGCCCTGGAACCAGCCTCCCGAGTGGCCAAAACCAGCCAGGAGGGACACGGGTCCAACAAACAGGTGGTGGCATTAAGCCCCCCCAGTATCCTGTCCACGTCCTCCAAAGTAACAGGGTCGAGCTCAACCCAATTGACCTTACCGATATCCACCCCCACCCCCCTGCCCGGAGATGCCCAATCGGAGTCCAGCTCGTCCCGGATCTGAGCGATTTTGTCCTGCAGAAACCTAGAAAACTCCTCAGCCCGCCCCTGCAAGGGGTCCTCCTGCGCTCCCACCTCAAGGAGGGAGCGGGTCACCCTAAACTGGGTGGCTGGGCGGTTTTCCGCGGACGCAATAAGGGTGGAGAAGTAAGACCTCCTCGCCATCCTTATCGCCGCTAAATACGTCTTAATATAAGATCGTAATAGTGTTCGGTCAGACCCGGAGCGGCTAGCCCTCCAATTACTCTCTAGGCGTCTTTTCCGGCGCTTCATCTCCCTTAGCTCCTCCGAAAACCAAGGAGCCACATGGGATCGGCACCGGGTCAGAGGCCGCAAGGGCACGACTCGGTCGAGGGCCCCAGCAGCCACCCTATCCCAAGTGGCAACCAAGCCCCCAACCGAGTCGTGTGTACGAGCTTCGGGGAATGGCCCAAGCTCCGTCAGGAACCTATCAGGGTCCATCAGGCGCCTGGGGCGGTACCATTTTACTGGTCCCGCCTCCCTGCGGTCGGAGGGTGCGGAACGGAAGTCGAGCTTCAGGAGCGAGTGATCCGTCCATGACAGGGCTTCTATGACTATATCCCCTATACCCAGATCACTCTGCCACTGATCAGAGACAAAAACCAGATCCAAGGTGTGACCTCCCACGTGAGTAGGGTCCCGAATTAACTGGGTCAGGCCCAAGGCCGTCATGGAAGCCACGAACTCTTGAGCAACCCCCGAGGCACCGCCGGCAGAAGGCAAGTTGAAATCCCCCATAACCATAAGCCTGGGGGTCTCAACTGCCACTCCAGCTATAACCTCAAGGAGCTCAAGCAGGGCCGCTGCCGCATAGCAGGGAGCCAGGTATGCGACCAGCAGGCCCACCTGAACCCTGGGACCAAACTTCACGAAAAGGAGCTCACACCCGGTCGTCTGAGACGCAGTGGCTTCCCTCGGGCACAGATCTTCCTTAATAACCACCGCAACCCCCCCTCCCCTCGCCTGGGCCCTCGGCCGATGAAAAACCCGAAACCCGGCTGGGCACATCTCTACCAGAGGGACTCCCCCCTCCTGGCCCAGCCAGGTTTCGGTGACACCCACCAGGTCTGCGCCCCCCTCACAGATCAAATCGTGGATGAGAGGGGCCTTATTAACAACGGACCTGGCGTTACATAACATCAGCCGAAGGCCCAGGGCCCGATCGCTCAGACCCCCTGGGGAACGGGAAATAACAAGGGGGTCGGAGCGCGCCACAGCAGACAAACAGCGGGGACGCGCTCCCAATACAGGGTATGGCCCCCTGTAACCGCCAAATCTGCCTCTCCCGCTCACCGTACTAATAGATGCAATTCCACCCTCCCCGGCAACCCCCCCCCCATCCTTAATACAGTCTTGTCCGGACCCTGACTCTCCCGGCCACGCCCAACCCACGGCCTGATCCCAGTCCCCGGCGAGTTGTCCCCCAACCCCCGCCCGGACATTCCTAACCCCTCTAAAAACTTAACTAAAAATTTATTTAAGCATCCCTCCCTCCCACGCTTCCTGCAACCCCACCATCTCTCCGGATCCCAAGATCCGTCCTTGTGATGGGCCTTTGAGAGAGCAGAGGGCCATTCCTGAGACAGGGGGACATATCTCAGGGCCCATAGATCTTTCACAGAGTAAGAAAGCGACCCGGACCGAATCTTCTCCTTTAGCTGATCGGCCCCGAGTCCAGGCTGCCCCCGCCGCCTCCGAATAGATGAAAGACGGAAGAAAGGCTCCCACCTGCAGCGGCAGTCCTCCGGCCGCGGCTCCAACCGAGGCGGAAGTTCTCCAATCACGGCTCCAACAACAGTGGCAGTCCTTCAGCCGCCCCGGCTCCAATCGCGGCTCCAGCCGCGGAGGCAGTCCTCCAGCCCCGGCTCCAGCCGCGGGGGCAGTTCTCTGGCCCCGGCTCCGATAGCGGCGACAGTCCTCTAGCTGCCCCGGCTCCGACCGCGGTGGCCATCTTCTTCCCCCAGCTCCAGCCGCTCGAACCGCAGCAACTCTGACTCCGGCTGGGGCCCTTGCAATGGCCCAGCCCAGCTCCAGCGGCAGTCCTCCAGCCGCCGCAGCGACAGTCCTCCAGCCCCCCCGGCAGGCTGTCCTCCGACCCCGGCTCCAGCAGCAATTCCGACTCCGGCTGGGGCCCTTGCAATGGCCCCAGCCCCAGCCCCAGCGGCAGTCCTCCAGCCGCTGCGACGACAGCCCCCCAGCCGCCCGGACGGCCGCCCTCCAGCTTCGGCTCCAGCCGCTCGAAACGCGGCGGTAGCTCTGACTTCGGCTGGGGCCTTTGCAACAGCCCCAGCCCCAGCTCCGGCGGCATTTACTTCCATTCCTTCCATTATCTGTCATAGTTGGAATTTCCTAAACTGCCTTGCCAATTTCATAGACCATCTGCTTTTAGTTGATTAGTAATCACCAATGTGCAGCTAGTCCTCTTCATAGTCCTCTCCTATTCTTTAATGGTTGATCATCTGAAAAGGGAAGTGGCACTCCTGCAAGTTATGTATCACTAAATCTTATTGTGATGAAGTGTGTTGCTATATAAAATCTCTTTTTTCTGCTATAACTAGTCAGTATTGCTGACAAGAGATAGATATGGAGCTGAAAATTACAGATGTGGCTATAATCGATTGGACCCAAGATGCAATTTTGCAGTGGATAATACTGTTTGATGTAGCTATCCATCTTGTTTTGTTCCTCTTATGCTAAATATTTCAAAGCATTAATCTACAGTTTTAGTGGAAATATTAGCTCATAGATTCAATTTAAGGATTTACAATACTGTATTTTGTCTCTCTAAATCTTCATATATTGTTTTAATTCTATAAATCCAGAAGTTGAGCCTTTGTTTTTGTGTTGATCTATTAGCCTAAAAAAATTCTTACGCTATTGACTTCGGCTTTTCTGTCCCCTAAAACTGATTGGCACATTTCAACATATATCATAATGGGAGCATGGTTGTAAGGCTCAAGTTATTGGCAATAAGTTTTGTTGGGTTTGCCAAGAAAATAAAACCCTGATAACTTACAAAAATAGTCCATTGCAGTGGTTCTCAAATTTTTCATAAGGCAAACTACTATATTGTCATCAGATTTTGTCTGAACTGCTATATTGATAAGGGTGGCACCCACAGATATTATATCACATGTTTTAGCTGGTTTCTATTAATAAAATTAATTTTAAAAATATAAATTGAAAAAGTCCCAAACCATGGGAACATCAACCTTTTTGAAGATTTTGAGTGGCAGTATCAAATTATCACATGAATTTAATCTAGAATATTAAAATCTCAGAACATTTGACAATATGGCAAGACGTTGACCATTTTTAAAAATAAGTGTTTTATTTTGGCATCTATGCTCTAGGCCATTATGGTTCTTCGTTGGTCTGTATGTTACTCTGTAGTATACAAACTATCATAACATGATTGAGCTATGCAAAGTCATATTCTTATTTGAAAAACTGGACAAGATTTTCTCTACACAAATTTAAGGTACTAATTTTGTTTGCACAAGTGAGTAAAGAAGGTAGGAGTCATAGTTAACCATGTATTCTTCTAATATTCAAATCCAAAACAGTAATTAATAGGTTTCCAACAAATGATGATTCATATATCAACTTTAAACAAAGGCATTGTATTCTGAATAGTTTAGAAGCTGTATATTATGAGGTTTTCTGTTTAAATTTAGATCCAATGCTTTATCAGGATCCTTAAAACCAGAGGTCCAATGCACTTTCAGATTTCCTACAAAACTATTAAGGTTTTTCTAATTAACCCATGGTTAAAAGTAAGCCAGTATTAGACATAAACTATAAGAAGGCTGAAGGGAAAACCTGGATCTCTGAAGTAATTTGCAAATAGAACTTACTAAAACATAGGATGCAATAGTTATTGCTGGGTGAGGGACTGAAATATTTGTAGTTCAATCTAGGACATGTCTTAATAGAAGTACATTCTGCTAGGATGACAGTCTTATTCTCATGTTTAGTGAGATGATATGCTATTTATGTTAGGTTATAATGCTGAAACGTTGTAAAGAAGCCAAAATTAACAGAATAAACCATGGGAAATTACAGTACGAATATGCCATTAGTTGCTTGGAAAACAAAATATTTCAAGATTTCTTAATAGTGGAATTGTCACTTTTATCATAATAATTGTACTCAGTTTGGGTTTGTGAAAGTATTCTCAGAGCTTTGTAAGTATATTTAATCTGTCACAGCAAAATCATTACGACTCTTCTGGCATTTTAAAAGGCAGCAGATACGTTATTGGTAAAGATTTATAAATCCACTTTCGTTGTGAAGTTGACCGTTGTGTTCAAAAGCTTTCTGCTGTTTTTATATCTAGAATATTAGATCTTAATTTTTTGTTGATTTTTTATTTATCTAATTTAAATAGCTGGTCATCTCACAGGCGAGTGATTTGAACCAGCATACAACAGACAAAAACAATAAATATCAAAAACCATTAACGTTTAACATTTATTAAAACATTTTTAAAAACTATAAAAACAGCCAAAAGAAGAATAATAGATGAAGGGATGTTAGTAGTAATAGAATCACCTCAATGGTTCAAAACTTTGTTGAATATCTCACTGAGTTGTATTTATATACAGTAATGCTTAAACATTTGTGAAGCTTTTTGAATTTTTAATATTTCTGCATAAATATGACCTAAAAATGATCTGGTTGCCACACAAGTCCTAAAACTGGATAAAGAGAACCCAATTAAACAAATCCAAAACGGTTACATGTATATTTATTTATGAAGAAAATGATCCAAAGCTGCATTTCTTTTGCCATGTGTGGCAAAAGAAATTGACTCTTTGCTTTCAGTAATGGGTGTATCCCCCTTGGGTAGCAAAACTGCAGTTATACATTTCTGGTAATTGTTGATCTGTCCTGCACATCAACTTGGAGAAATCTGACTCCATCCCTCTTTACAGAGCAATTTCAAATTAGGTACTGTTGGCGTGCTTCCTTGCATAAATTGCTTACTTCAGGTCCTTCCATAATATTTCTACAGGTTTAAGGCCAAAATTTTGACTTGATGATTCAAAAACATTTACTTTCTTCTGCTTTAATCATTCTTTGGTCGTATGATTTGTATGTTTTACAGTAATTGCTTGCTGCATAATCTACTTTCTCTTGAGATTTGGTTCATGGACAGATATTCTGACATTTTCCTGTAAAATTTGCTGGTACAATTTAGAATTCATAGTACCATCAATTGAGGCAAGCTATCCTGATTCAGAGGCAAGAAAGCAGACCCAAACTAGTTCTATTTTGTTTTCATACATCCACAAAACTTTCATCCTTCCATCTTTTTAGCTTACCCACAGGGCCTAACACAAACAGTAGACAGGCAGCAATGTTCTTTTTGGAACACTTATTGTATTAGAACCACTAAAGCTGTTCTTCTGGCAAAATATAACATTGCTCTTTAGCAGGGGTGTCAAGCTTGCGTCGTCACGGCGCATCACATGATGTATTGGGACTTTTCCCCCCTTTTGCTAAACTGGATGGGGGTAGGCATGGTACGTGACACATCTGGTCCGCAGACTGCAAATTTGACACCCTGCTCTTCAATGTGCAAAGAAATACAAGATGCAAAACACTCATATTTACGTTCCTTTGTACCCTTTGCCAGTGGCAGGTAGCTATGAATTTGTTGCATTTTCCTGTAATCACTATTTGTCTCTGGAAGGAGAAAACTGCTGATGTCAGAGGAATTCCAACAGGGAGAATTTTAATGAGAACAAATTTGGTGCCAGTTCTGTCTATAATATAGACCAGTGTTTCTTGATCTTGAGAACATTGAAATGTGTGGTCTTCAACTCCCAGAATTCCCCAGCTGGAATTCTGACAGTTGAAATCCACACACCTTCAGTTGTCAAGTTTGAGAAACACTGATATACATCGTGCTACACATCTGGGTATGATTTGAACTTGGGAATTTGGGATTTCTTGATTGTAATATTATCATAATGCAGTCAGATGGCTTTAGATAAAGTAAATCCATATTTCCATAAATCAGGGTAAGCTTTAATGTTGTAGTGATGACCCGGTGCCTGGAAGCTGTGCGGGACTGGATGGGGCGAAACAGGTTTTGACTCAACCCGGCCAAAACTGAGTGGCTGTGTTTTCTGGCACCCAGATACAGCCAGCTAACTCCATCGCTGGCCGTGGGGGGAGAAATTCTGACCCCCATGGAGAGGGCACGCAATCTGGGTGTCCTCCTGGACGTAGGGCTGTTGTTAGAAGATCATATAGCAGCCATCGCCAGAGGGCTTTTTGTCAGGTCCGTAGGATCTACCAGTTGCGGCCCTTTCTGGATCGGGATGCACTTCGCACAGTCACATCTGCCCTCGTCATCTCCCGCCTAGATTACACCAATGCTCTCTACATGGGGCTCCCCTTGAAGAGCATCCAGAGGCTTCAGCTTCAGCAGAATGCGGCCGCGCGGGTGGTTTTGGGGGCTTCTTGGAGCTCCCATGTTACACCGCTCTTGTGCGAGCTGCATTGGCTTCCGGTGGCCTTCCGGGTGCGATTCAAGGTGTTAGTGGTCACCTTTAAAGCGCTCCATGGCTTGGGACCTGGGTATTTACAGGACTGCCTACTGCCACCATCGGCCTCCCATCAGCCAGTGCACTCCCACAGGGTGGGCCTCCTCGGAGTGCCGTCGGCTGGGCGATGCTGGCTGGTGGCCCCGAGGGTGCGGGCCTTCTCTGTGGGGCCACCCTTCCTCTGGAATGAATTACCCCCGGCGCACGTTGAAGACCCACCTTTTCCATCAAGCCGGTCTGGCCTAGAATTACTTGTAGGGTTTTAATTGGTTTTAATGGTTTTAGCTTTTTAAATTTTCCTGGTTAGTTTTTATCTTTATCTTAATTCAGCCATTAATTTAATCCATTTTAATTCCATTTTAAAAATTGTATTTGTAACTGTGTTGTTTTTACTTGGCTGTACGCCGCCCCGAGTCCCGTCGGGAGAAGGGGCGGCATATAAGATAGATAGATAGATAGATAGATAGATAGATAAATAAATAAATAAATAAATAAATAAATAAATAAATAAATAAATAAATAAATAAATAAATAAATAAATAAATATAAATATTTACAATATCTCGAGTGCAACTCAACTTTAAAGTAAATTATGTCAACTTTTTTTCTTCTCTTTCTTTTGCAGATTTTTCTCATCTCAGATTATTTTTATGCCTTCCTGCAGAGGGAATACTACCTCATTCACGGAATCCACTTAATAAGAAAAGATAGGACAGATCCTATGCTGGTTCTTAAATAATCCTGGCATTTGCTGTGACTTGAGGAATAGACATTTATGAAAAAAAGATGATACTTAAGTGGGTGGGGACCTGATTTTTGGGAAGAAACTGTTTTTCATATGGAGACTAGGCTGCGGTATGGGAATAACTCTAATCCTGACACGGAGTTGGTTCTAAGAACTTGCGAACAAGGTGGAAGAAACTGCATTTATATCCTGTACCCTTATTTAAAGTTGTTTCCTCCAGCCATAGCATTGCTGTGAACCCTGTTCAACAACCCTTGAGATTCTTCGTTTAAACTGCATTGGGACTCAAAAATGAGCTTTTGTATCTAGAAGCAAGGCAGTAGGTGATGATGATGATAATGATGATTTCTGGGAATATTGTTGGGAAGTTTTTTTCAGGAAGCAAATAGTATGCATTACTTTGGGTTTTACTGCTTTGCTTCCTTTGCTGTAATTGTTCATTTACCTGCTAAATTTTCAGAGGTCTTTGAAAAAAGGGAAGCTAGATGGAACTTCTTGTGCTAATACTAGAAGATAGGAGGCCTGATACGGCATGGTGCTCTAGACAGATGGTGGATTCGGTACCAGTCGGAACCAACTTGGCAAACATAGAGGGCTAAATCCCAGATTTTAAATGACAGTGGTCAGGATTAGGATTAAGGTCATGAGAGGGATAGAATTTGCTCGCTTTTCTTCAAGGGAAAAGGGAGTTTCTCCATCTGGACATACCACTGAGTTATTTGGATATTAGTTTTAAGAAAGAGAATTTAATGCAGCATGATATAGGAAATCTTTCCTGCCCCACTCCCTCCCCCAGTAGATTGCACATGGATCTACATAGTTATGGGTGAGCTATGTAATCCATTTTTTAAGAGATGCATAAAATAATTCCTCTACCTTGATTCAATTTTGAGAGCATAATATGTATTTTTATTTTTCTGATTTTATGCAAAAAAAATCAGAAAGCACAATTTTTTTAATTTGTCTCCAAATCAGACCGATATATTCCCACATGATGCTAAGCCTTTTCAGTGCTCAGACCTTTACATACATATTCCAGCCAAAGTGTTACCTCTTGACAGGACAAGCAATCAAATGTGAAGGTGTTAGAAAAGAGACTGTGCAAAAAGGCCGCTCCCTTCTCATCTACCTTCAGTGTTGTCTGGGCACATTTCTTGTCTAAGATTTATGTATGTATTGTACAATATGTATGTATGTTTGTATGGTACTTGCTGCTATTTTAAATTTTTCCAATTTAACATTTCCTGATGTTTTTCTCTGTTATTTTACTCATAGTATGTTTTTATCATAGGAAAGCTGAGCAAAATTTAACCAAGCTCTCAATTCCCAGAAAAAGAACAGTCTATTTTTTTTTACCTGTGAGGCATTGAATTTAGTATTAAATATACCATCTGTTACTTTTTGCAAAGCCACTCTGCAGGTCACACATACACTTTTCTTTTACAATGTATTTCTTACTAAGTGCTCTTTCAAAAGGAATTAAAAATAAAGAAACATCTTGCCTTATTAAACTACAGAGTGTACTATATGTGGAATGCTGCAGCTGTGTCTAGAAAGGACTCTACATTGTATTACCAAAAAAATCTGTATTGTCCAACTCCAAGATTGTGAACAGTGTGCATGTATATAAAACAAAGAGCCATTCCAGCTGCCTCAATTAATTGATACAATCAATGCATTTAAAACCCAATTATAATAATACACTCATCTGTATTATTATATATTAGAACAGCTTATATCCCAGCACTATAAAGCCTGAAGTTCACCATCAAATCAAAATTGTTTCTTGTTTCATACAAATTGATAATCTGATGTAAATTCCAACAGATCTGGATACAATAATTTAGTAGTGAGAAATGAGATTGATATATTGCTAGAGAGTATGTTGTTTTGTCTCTCATTGAGGGATCTTCTTTTGACACGTTATGTCAAATTCAAGGCTGTTGCAAGGTGGCATGTTGACCAGAGGAAAACCTTTTTAATATGTGATTTTATATAGGCATAAGAAAGGTAGGAGCTGCTGTATTTATAACTGACACATTTGGCTAATTTATTTAAGAAATCTGCCCATTTCATACCTTCTCCAGGGTTTAAAAACCAAGAACAATTCAGTTTCCTACTTTTGAACCAATATGGAAATAATATCAGTGGACTGTATTATATATATAAAACTTGTATTGATATTTTTGTTAGGCCAATTTAAGATATATAAATTGGTATGAAAGCTTTTGAATTTTTAATTAAACAAGATAATTAAAATGTCCAGGAACAAATTAGCATTGCACACTTATTTTATAAAACTGTGTTGGCCTAATAAAGAATTGCCTGAATATGGATATTTGTTGTTCGGCTAGTTTTTCTCATGGCCAGTACAACTACTTTCACTAGTCCACTTTTTAAATCAGAGAACATTAACAATAAGGTGATGGCAAGAATAGGAAATAAATACTGGTATATATTCAGGATCTACTCTAGATATTTTGCTGCCCTGGGTCTATAGTTTGGCTCATTTTTCACTTTTGTAAGGTTTTTAAAAGTCATCCTCTTGGATTTTTTTCTTCTTTGAGTTTTCCATTTATGATTTTCAGCCTCAGACATTATTTTTCTGGGATACTTTCATTTTTATTTCATGTTTATGCTGTGAAATTATATTTAATCCTCAAGTGGCATGCCAGATCAGGAAGGATTTCATTACTACTTTGTGCTTTTCTATTGTGCTTTTTGGAAGTCTTTGATTTTTGCATCTCTTAAAATTTGGTGCCCCTAAACTAGTGTCTGTTCAGCCTTAGCCTAGGAGTCAGCTCTGAATATATGTTGCTGTCAAAAATTTAAAAGTGCCAGTTACATGCTAAATATTATGTAATTATAGTGTCTGTTTATATATATTTATTTCTGGCTATTATGAATGTGACATACCTGAAAAGTCAAATTTCACAAAGCAAACTAAAGATACCGTGGGGCTTTTCCAACAAAAGGAATAGTAATAGGGGAGATTTCAGGGTGACCATGACGAAGGAAAGGAAAAAAAGACAGCTTTGGACTGAGAAAACGGTGTGAAAGGATTATAGAAGAAAGGGAACCTAAGATTTTTAGAACCAAGAATTGCTCAACTTTTGATGCACGTGATGTGGAGTGGAAGATGAATAATAGGGTGAGAATAGAATTGAAGGAAGTGAATGGCCTGAGAAACCAAAGTTGGTCAGGCCTCATTACTGCTTTGGTGGAAATGTATAGGAATACTAGATCTTACATTAGATTGGAAGATGGGAAAATAATTCTGGAAGAAGGCAATACAAACTTCTTTTAGTTGCCAAAAAACTTGCATAGAAGCATTTGAGGCCATCAGGAATTGTGCTTGACCTAAAAGAGACTTGACTTTCCCTTTTCAAGTTAAGGGAGCAGGAGAAAATGAAGCAAATAGAATAGAATAGAATAGAATAACAATGTTGGATGGAACCTTGGAGGTCATCTAGTCCCTGCGCAAGCAGGAGCAAATATTAGCCTCTATCTGGGATCAAACTCATAGCCTCCTGATTGTGAGGCGAGAACTCCACCTCTAGCTGTGGAAATGAAAAACAAAATCTGAATTGGCCTGTGGGTCAAACAGAAGAAATAAATGGTAATTCAATGCCAGTCTTTGATGGTTGAGTGGTGAACCTGATCTTTTCTTGGATGAACGAGCCATCCACATTTCTAAAACATGTGAATTTCTTTAACTAAAAAAATAGGTTTCTCTTCAGCATAGTTCCTTGGAATTAGAACACACTTTTTAAAGTGGCATGCAGGAGGAAATTTCCTCCTTTGGTTTTGAGGGATAGAGGAGGAAGGAGATAATTCTTTAGCGTCACATGGCTAGGCATTAGAGCACAGTATCTGAGATGCCCAGATATTAGTAGAATCTAATTTGAAAATGTTTCTCTGCCTGCTGGGAACATAAGATCTCAGATACTTGGGGTGTGTGCCTTCAAAGAACATTGCAATTTTCTATTTTCATTACATACACTTACTGAGCTAACCAAATAATAGATAGTAGTAGTGACAAGCTGCACTGAATTATTAGAAGAACCGATGACAAGATTGGGATGAAATGGCAGCCAGCAGAAGTAATGTCTAAGGAGCATGGCAGCATAATTAATAGTGAAGATGGAAAAAGTGCCTTGAGATATTTGTAAAAATAATAAAGATTGATTCCAAATAAGTAACAATTTGGAGGGCAACAGGTTTTTCATCCTGGAACTACATAGTGACCATTAAATTAGATAGAGTTAAAGGGAAATTATGCGGATTTGTGGGAATATGGGTCTTTCAGCGGTGATAGGTTCAGAGAATCTCTACAACCAGCGGTGATTTACCGTGATAGGTTCAGAGAATCTCTACAACCATGGGCAATAACCTTCCTAATATGTTACAGAAGTTAATCAGTGCATTGTACATTCCCTTGAGACCAGATCACATTACTTCCTTGGAGGATAGGATTGAAGTCTATAAAGTATTTTCTGGTGTAATGTAGAATTATTTTCTTGATTCCTTCCTGGTACAGGGGCTATCTGGGCTGGCCTAGGCAGAGCTTAAAGAGCACATTCTCACAATCTCCAAAGCTCCATAAGGTGTATACTTTTTATAACAGTTGAAACGACTGATGTACTATTGCTGAGCAAGACGTTTTTCCAGAAATTATGTCTTTTTATGAGATTCATAAAAGCAAGCACTTGATCCTTGTAAAAAGTGAGAAGCTGGACTCAACAGATATTTGTAATGAACCAACAAAGCTAGGGATTTTTTATATACATAAAAAGCCACTCAGACCTCTTGTTGATACATTGTATATCACTGATATTAATAAGAGTACATTGTGGCTCGGTACAATACAGTTAATAATTAAAATATAGAAAATACCCATAAAATGCCTCCAGCGGAAGTTAACTTTGGTTTCAATCATACCTCCCTGCTATGATTGTATATTGTACAACCCCAGTTACTTATATCATGAACTCAGTCAATGTGAGAAGTTAATGGTGCTATCATATGAGTTTTCCTTTGCTACCATACTAGTAGTATCTACTAAAGCAAAGCAGTGATTGATAAACCTAGGTATGTTCTGGAGCAGGTTGTGAGAAGTGATCAGGAGAAGAGACATCCACTTTATCTAATTCTGCCCAGATGTAAATTTGAACTATCATTTTTTATAACAGAATATCCTGGACATTGCAGTGCAACCAAACATTATGTCTTCCATAACACTTAAGACATCTGTTATTTATAGAAATAATTAATTTCCTCAGTAGATATGAACTAAACCAAAAGTTTTAGTGTTATCAAATGCATTTTCATTGACAAAAAAGTTGCCCTGCCTGAAATCTAAGCTTTTGGTGACATAGAAAATAACATGATAGTGAAATTCTCTTGGGACTACAAAATACAACTCATTTGTCCTTCTGTGGAATGGCTTTTCCATTCAATGGCATTTTCTCTGCTTTGTATTATCTTTGCGAACTGGAAAATAAATGCTGGTTTTATATGCTATGAGCAACATCAATTAATCCCGTCTTGAGTGAGTCAATGCCTTAGATAAATTAGATTGTTTATGAAGGTGATGAATTGAATGAGAAGGGAAATATGCAGAGGGCTGCATATTTTGGTATTTATTGAACAAAGGACACAAAGTATGTATTGTATGCCTATGCAGTGGTTAGTCGCGTATTCGTACATGAGGTTTACTGGACACTTATAAAATCTGTTCAGCTAAATGTAATCATTTTCATCTAGCTATATCCTAACTAATACTTTCCCAACCCCACATTGTAATTACTTATCTGGATTGGCATTTAGAATTCCTGTAACTTCAGTATTCTGAAGTTTATAGTTGTTGGGGCATTCCTACTTTTTTCAAATGGCTGAAAGACATCCAGAGACTCAATTTGTAGACTGCCTTGCAAGTAAATTGATCACTGCCAGGCAAGATTGGGAAAATGAAAATAGAAGGGCACCACTTCACTCACAAAGGAACAGAATTATTGAGCAGCATTCTTTCTTAGCTGTAGAGAATGCAACTCACAGGCAAGGCAGTGTCTGGTTTTAAAGATAGGTTCTAGTTCAACTTTCCCTGATGCTCTCCAAATATGTTGTAAAATTACCATCTTACAAAAGGGCACCAGGTGGAGCATACTACATTTGACTCAAAGTCAAATCATTGAACAGTCTACCTTTCAGTCACCAATTGGGTGACCTTCATCTCAGTAATTGAGTGATCCCCACCTAACTTTCTGAAGCATTTGGGGGGGGGGGGAGTGCAGGTAGGCCTTCACTTATGGTGGCAATTGGAACCGGAATAAAGTATGACTACATTGCTTAGTGGTGACAATCTCTGAAGTCCCAATTGCTGTCATTAAGTGGTCGATAGATAAGACCATTTCTTGCCATCTCCCCACAACTAAAGTCAGGAAGTTGCAAAAGTGGCAGGAAGTTGCAAATCCCAGGCCCACAGGCAGGTAAGTGGCAGGTAACCGGCTCAAGGTTGACTTAGCCTTCTGACCTTCCAAGGTTGGTAAAATGAAGACTCAGATTGTTGGGGGCAATATGTTGACCGCTGTAAACAGCTTAGAGAAGATTGTAAACCACTGTGAAGCAGTATACAAGTCTTAAGTGCTATTACTATTCTGTTGCAGGGGGGAACAGCAGGCATGGGAGGATGCAGAAGAAGTGTAGAGTGGGTAGGGTATACGAGAGTGCAAGGGGTGTGTTAGTCACAATGCTGATCCGGGAGGGTGTATGAAGTGCGAGTCATGTTTGCAAGAATCACAGCATGTACCAGGGAGGAAGTGGCTGGCACAGTATGAGTACTAGTGGGACTGAGGGTGGGATGCCAGGTGGGGGAGCATTACTTCAGCAATTTGTGACATGCCCCCCCCCCTCCGCCGCCAGCTTCCCTAATAAGCTTCTAAGGAAGCTGGTCGAGAAAGTTGCAAATGGGAATCACATGTGCTTTACAACTGGTTGTAAGTGTGAATGGGTTGCCAAGCAGACCGCAGGGGTGCCGAGACCCCATTTTGTTCAGTGCCGTTGTATTTTGGAGTGGTTGCTGACCGAACGGTCATAGGTTAAGGGCTAGCTGTATGTTAAACTGAGCCATGTAATAAATGCATGAAAAAAACATTAGTAGAATATGGACAGTCTATCTCCATCATAGCAGTAAAGTCAAGGTGATAAGAAAACCTAATATCAAGGCCAATCCCTTAACTTCAGAGATATGCTAATGTGATGATGAGTTCAGGGCAGGGAAACTAGTTTCCATCAGAAGAGAATTTTAATTTATCTTTATTTATATTGATAATTATATAGATTTGACTGGGCAGATCTTTTTCCTCTGTCATACACACTTTTTGGTATCATAATTTTTTTAATAAAATAACCAGGTAAAATAGCAATATAAATCAGTACATTCCTTGAGCCATATGGCCTGTTTGCCACAATGGGATTAAAAATAGGGGGGGGGGGGATATCAATGCATGCATTAAGAGCAAAAAAAGGAGGGGAAAAGACTGGCTTTTGAAAAATAAACCTTATAAAAGGCAAATAGAAACATTGTCAGAAACAGCACAGAATACGACACCTTTGTGAAATTAAGCTACTTTCATTTCTCACTTTTACAACATTTTAAAGTGCAAAAAAGCATAAATTTTTTCAAAAAAGGCTACATCATACAAGCAAATTATAACTCCCCTCATGCTTAATGATAATAAACTTAAAAGATATATTTTTTTGGAAAATATTGGAAAAGATGCCTACATCTATTGTGTAGCACCAAGAATCAATAACTGAAAACTCCAATAAAACCCGAATAAAAGTTAATAGTGATTTATTTTTGATTTTCTGCCCTTTTATAGGAGACAAATACATCCCTTGCTTTAAAAAGTGAGGAAAACAGTTTATTTGCCAGACTGCCATGGGCTCCATCAATTTGGCATTGGAGTAAGAAAGAAGACATAATATGAAAGAGAGAGCAAACACACCTGCGTGAACAAGATGGGAGACAATGTATAGCAATCATAAAAGACAAGAAGCAATGCAGAGATTTATGGGTCTCTCACACACCTACACACTGAATTATCTTGGTCTGATGCGCTACGAAATTGGAGGAACAAGGTTGCTTCCAGGGCTGCTCCTGGACCAAAAGCTTCTCTCTGCACAGGGTTTGCCAAGGTGGGGTGCAGTGAGGAGGCAGAGATGTTGCTGCAACAGTTTGGAATTAGTCCTCTGGTGGTGGTGACACTCAATACCCAAAGGTTTCCTGTGAGGCATAGACCATGTAGAGGAAGCCATCTTCATCCTTCTCTTGCTCATAGATCTCAGAGATCGGGGTAGAAACGCTCACCATGCTGTGCTGATTCACCAATAGGAAGAAAGCCTGGGTTGGATTCAACTGTAGCCGGCGCCTGAGGAGGTGCAAAGGAAATTATTGAGTCTGAGTTAAAATAGGAGCATAATAGAGCATGCACAGTTAATTCTAGTCAAATAAATGAACAAGATATGGGGCATCAATACCACAAATGTCTAAAAACTAACAGGTGTTTCAGTGCTAGTCATTCTAATCCTTGGCATTCTAAACTTCTTCCCCCAAATCTTTCCATGACTTGAGCACGTTCCTTTCTTGTGCGTGATTGAGGAGATGGTCAAAAGTCAAGATGCTCTACAATGAAAGAGAAGTTGCTTTCATACCATAGGCCAGGAGTCTCCAAAATTGGCAACTTTTAAGACTTGGCTGGAGTTGAAATCCACAAGTCTTAAAAATTTCCAAGCTTGGACATCCCTACCATAGGCGACCAAATTGTCAGAACTAGTTTACTCAAAAGGAAAGATGCTCCTTGGTCATATGATACTAAGAAGCAAATCTGCTTTGAAGTATTTCACTTACCGTATTATTTTTACCAATTCACTCATATTGACATGATCAGGAACTAGAAATTTGGTCTTATCCAGAACAGGTAGCTGCTTCTCCCCTTTGTATCTCTCAATAATGACCTAGTGAGAAAAAAATGTGGTGCTGTCAGATTCTTTCTTGCCCAGCAAAATCAAAAAGAATCCTTTTTTAAGGCATTATTGGTGACCAAGTAACCATTTTTCGGATCCAGACAATTAAGACAGAGAATTGGGTCCTTCTTTACGGATTTCTTCCAAATTATCTTGTGAGATGTTGGAGTTTGCACTCAAAATCTAATTAAATTTCAAATGAGAACACAAAATAAGCAAAATCCTGTGGACTTGTGAGATTTGAAATACTTTACATTTTCTTTAAAAAAAAATCTAAGGGTCCCAAGGAGGCGCTGGTGCTGTATTATTGAGCTGATTAATGCAGCAAGTTTGTAAAAGCTTTCCTTAATAAGGATGTAGATAGAGTCTGTAAAAAGGAAAGCAGGGAACCACTGTTTTCCATCAACAGAAATGTTCAATCGCATACAAAGATGGTATACTATGAAAATGGACTAGTCAAAAGGAATGCCAAACTCAAAACCATATCATTATAATTTTGCTTTATCATTAGTACTTCCTTACTGTGTGATCATAGAAAGAAAAACTTCCATGATGATCTAAATAAAACTAAACCCCAGAAATCTGTTTCTCATGCACTAAAAAATATTTAAGACCAAGAATTTTTGCAATAAGCAACTGCATCTGTTCTCTTACTCAAAAGTATAACTTCTAGCTACAGCTTGATAGCATATGATCATCAAATTCTACCTTTGAATATAGATGGCTGAAAAATCCCTACATGAAAGTAGATGCTTACCCAGATAAATTCTATGTAATCCTAATGGCTATTCAGGGGTCCCAGTTATGTAAACTGCTTGCATTTAGGGTTTTTTTTTCCCTCAAACATCTGCATTCCAGCTACATGATATTGGGGAACAGAAACTATATTCCATAATAGTAACACATGGAATGTGACACAAAAATAGAAAAAACTTTCACTCTGGAATGACACACATATTCAGCAACACTCATGATGGAAAGCTAAGCTTAAGCCTTATTTTCGCATGATACCCTAGTTCTTCATATTCAGTTATGTGTTCTTTTCATATGTAAAAAAACAAATATATATGATTGTCTCTTCATTTTGCTATGTCTGCTTATATTACTTCACTATCTTTTACCAACTAAATTGTTTTCTAATCTTGCTTTTCACAATTCTTTCTGTCTATTGTTGTATTAGCTGTGCTTACCTACCTATGAAAGGTGCTGACTATTTATGTGCCAATTCTTAATCAGGTCACCAAAGATATATAATGTTTGCAGCTGCACTCTTTATTTCAAAAGAAAAAGGAAACTAAGTGCTGTATGCAATATTCAAACAGTTGCTTAATTCTGTGCAATATTAAAGAGGACTATTATTTGTTTTGACACTCCCCATTATCTCACAAAGGAGACAGTTGATCAATCAGCTGTACTGGGGCTGTATAGGGTGCTTTGAATACATAGATTACTCTTAATTGCTTCTTTGAGTTGTAAATTTAGGCTTCCCTTCATCTGTCAGTGATATCATCTAGCCACCTTCTGTACCCTGTCAGCTTCTTTTTCAGTTGGCCCTCATTTTCCCAAGCAATATCTTCTCCAGTGACATTTGCCTTCCCATTATGTATCCAAAAGGATTACGCTTTAGCTTCATTATTAATGCTTTCCCAGACTAATATGGTTTTACTTAATCTAATATTGAATTATTTATCGTTGTGTAATCTACGGTATTCTCAATATCATGTATCAGAAATCAAAATTTCAGAAAAAATAAAGGTGGCTTCTAATCTTGAAGGCTATTTAAACCTGTTTTTAGCTTTCCAATGATCCTGGTGAGGAATGCATGTCAGGGGCCACCCTGACAAAGCCGTGGAAGTGATGACCCAGTGCCTGGAGGCTGTGCGGGGTTGGATGGGGTGGAACAGGCTTCAGCTCAACCCAGCCAAAACCAAGTGGCTGTGCTTTCCGGCGCCCCAATACAGCCAGCTAATTCCATCGCTGACCGTGGGGGGGGGGACTTTGGCCCCCATGGAGAAGGCGCGCAATTTGGGTGTCCTCCTGGATGTACGGCTGTCGTTGGAAGACCATATAGCAGCTGTCACCAAGGGGGCTTTTTATCAGGTCCGCAGGATCTACCAATTGCGGCCCTTTCTGGATTGGGACGCACTTCGCACGGTCACATCCGCCCTCGTCATCTCCCGCCTAGATTACACCAATGCTCTCTACATGGGGCTCCCCTTGAAGAGCACCCGGAGGCTCTAGTTGGTGCAAAATGCGGCCGCGCGGGTGGTTTTGGGGGCTTCTCGGAGCTCCCAGGTTCCACCACTTTTGCGCGAGCTGCATTGGCTCCCGGTGACCTTCCGGGTGCGATTCAAGGTGTTGGTGATCAGCTTTAAAGCGCTCCATGGCTTAGGATACTGGGTACTTATGGGACCGCCTACTGCCACCGTCGGTCTCCCATCGACCAGTGCGCTCCCACAGGGCAGGCCTCCTCGGGGTGCCACCGGCTGGACGGCTGGAGACCCCGAGGGTTCAGGCCTTCACTTTGGGAGCACCCTCCCTCTGGAACGAATTACCCCCAGAGATGAGGACTGTCCCGACCTATTGACTTTCCGGCGCACACTAAAAACCCACTTATTCCATCAAGCCGGTCTGGCCTAAAGTTACGTGTAGGGTTTTAAATTTGATTTTAAATGGTTTTAGCTTTCTTAATCTCTTAATTTTTTAATCTTTTGATAATGGCCAATCTATTTAATTCTTTTAATTCATTTTAATTATTGTATGTGTATTTATATGTATATTTTATCTGGCCGTACACCGCCCCAAGTCCCTCTGGGAGAGGGGCGGTATATAAATTTAAATAAAGTAGAAGTAAAATAAAGTAGCTTAAACGACAGGCTGAGTGAAAACTGGGGACACTTGGGAGGAGCTTCAAGGAGGGGGAGGAGTGTCCACAGAAATCAGCTCAGCCTATCGAATGACAGACAGAGCACTTCCCATGCCTGGATGCTCGGAACAGGTCTCAGGAGAACAGCGTTCTGTGTGCCTTTGCATATAGCCATGCTGGCCACATGACCATGGAAATTGTCTTCAGACAATGCTGGCTCCCACAGCCAAGAAACAGCCAGGCACAACTGGAAAGGAAAACCTCCACTCTTTTATTATCGCCTTTTTAAAAACCTTCCTAATGTCTAGCTCTCTGCTGAGGTCATCACTATAGTTGAAGTTGCTGAAACTTTTAGTAACTTTGATTTCAATTTTTATTTATTCTAAAGCAATGTTTCTCATAATATATTGTCCATATAAATTAAAAGAATAGGGAGACAATATACAACCTTAACACACTCCGTCTGAAGCCTGGATTTCAAAACTTTGAACATTATTTTACTAGGGTGTGAGATAAAAACAATTATTTAGTATTCAGTTTTTCATACTGGAATATATATTGACCTTTTTCACTGCTTTGGTTAGTTTGGTATAGTGGTTAAAGCATCAGGCTAGAAACTTGAAAACTCTGAGTTCTACTCCCTCCTTAGGCACAAAACCAGCTGGTGATCTTTGGCCAGTCACTCATTTTTAGTGAGTGGAAGGAAGCAATGACACTGAAAGGAAGCAGTGGCAAGCCACTTCTGAAGTCTTGCCAATAAAACTGCAAGGACAAAGTCCAGGCAATTGCTAAGAATCAACATTGATTTGAAGTTATGCATGTGTGTGTGTGTGCGCGCGCGCACACAAACACATAACATGACTTGCTTAATTCTGGCTTAGCCATAGTGACGTATAAATCTAGCTGCTGTGTTTTGAAGTCCATGAATGATGGCTTAGCATGTCTAAACAATCATATTAGGCTAAACAACTGTGGGTCTATTCAACAATTCATGGTTGTTAAAATTGTGGCTTATCCATACAGTTTATACCATATGCTGCTTAATATCTGTGCTTTCCATTATGTTAATTACAAATCTTTTGTGTGTTTGCTCTGTGTACCGCTACAGGCATCCAAATAAGCAGCTTTCCTTGGGGAATGGGAAACTCATTTTAGATAGGACTATAAAGATATTATCAGAACACTGCCATTCTTTCCTCAGAACACCTAGGTTACACTTAAGAGCCATATAAAACCTAACCCTAAATATGCAGCAGATTGCCGCATGATGCTCTTTTCTCAAAAGAAACTATGGAATACATACGCTGAACTAGAACCAAAGCAGGAGAGTGTGAGACAGTCATTTTCTCCCTATGGTCAAAATCAGAAGAAACAACATTGCAACAATTTGTAGGGCCCAAAAAGGATCCATTGACTTTTATGCACATGTGGCTTGTAGCCAGAGAGGTCTAAGCTATAAGCAGCCATAACTTTTTAACCAACAGCATTAACCCTCAGTCTTCTGTGTTTGTATTTTGATGTTTGTGAATTGTCTGCCTAAAAATGTGCAAAACAGTTATTTTTACTTCTTTTTATGCCTAAAGTGGACATATTTCTTTCCAGCAAACAATTACAAAACTAAAAAAAATGTGAATGACTTTCAAGCCCTGCAAAAGTTGTGACAAAGCTGTTTCCAAAAGGCGAAGACTAGATTGTGAACATTTTAAAATATCGTTATCCCCTATGCCCCTATTGCTCATTTTAAGCAGCATAAAATGTCTGTAATTCTTCTGAAATCAACCATCTACCAACATATATTTAGGCAAAGATTGTGCAGTACTGAGACCCTGCAAGAACACAGGAATTGGCAAATGGGGGAACTAAAATTAATATAGAGAAGGAGAAAATAGCTTTGGAGAGAGAAATGGTACTGCTGAATCACTTTGGGCATTAAATTATTTTGAAGTACAGCAGAAGCTTCACTGTTACTTCCTCTGGGGCTGTGAATTTGAGATCAAGTTTAGCATCCAGAAAAATCTTTAAAATGAGTTCCTAGTCTTTGGTCTCTCTCTCCATTTACCATCTGCTACCAAGAAAGCTGGACTGGAATTATACCCAACAGCATCCATCTTCTCTCCCTTCTCCAGGACAGAAGTTTGTTTAACTCCTTCATTTCTATTACATCTCCCATTACTAATTAAAAATGGCACAATCTGACTAATATTTTAAACAGAAGCAGGAAAAACACCTGTTTTTCCCCAAATTATTCACATCTGATTCATGTGTAAATTGGCAGGTTTCTTGGACTCAGATGTATGACATCTGACACTTGGAGAGAACTTAAGACAGCAAACCTGTGATAGATCAGCTGCTGAAAAGAATCTCACCCTGAATTCTCTCATAAACTTTTAACCCCAACGTATCTACTCTTGAATCAGGATCTAAAACCCTGCAAATAGCACTAGAGGCCCCCAACCTAATTTGTTATCCAAAAAGTTTTATAGCTTCTTTGCATGGAAGTCAGTTTCTTAGTATCAGGTGATTAGAAAAGAAATCAAGGCTAGAGACAAAGTATTCAATTTAGATACAATTCCACAGCACATATACCCACATCAAAATAATGAAACATACACAGTGACATCACAAAATGAGCTTTTTGTACTCCTGTTGCAATGTCACACACAAGGATGGAAGGGGAGGTGTTTGCATCACAAAGTCATTGTGCAAGTTTATCATTTTCCCCTTATTGTTCTCTTGCTTGTCTCTCCCCACTATTGCCTACGTTCATAACATATTCTTTATCTAAATTGGAACAAAAGAAAATGGAGGAAGCTAGCTCTATCAGCTGGTTGTAGGTCCATGATGGTGAACCTATGGCACGGGTGCCGGAAGTGGCACACAGAGCCATCTCTCCGGGCACGAAAGCCATCTCCTATTGCTCTTCCGGTTTCTGGTACATGACAGAATGCATGCTGGCCAGCCCATGCACACCAGAAACCAGAAAACCAGGTGGCTGGCGCGTGCTGGTCTTTGCGCATGCATGCTGAGGAGCTGCTTTACTGGTTTCTGGCACTGCCCCGCATGCTCTCCCATTTTGGCACTGGGTGTGGAAAAGGTTTGCCAACACTGTTGTAGGTAGTGAAGTAGATGCTTCAGGGATGCATTCAAAGAGAGCAATTCAAATTTTAACAAAGGCATAAATTTCCTATTCATAAATTTCCTTTTCCTATTCACCTTGCAATGCTAAGGGTTACAGTGAGAGAGACACGTTTAATTCTAAGATTTCTTACTGTGTTTTCAGTCACTTAAGAAGTAAAGCATTAAAACCATTTCAAAACAGTTAAACCATGTGCTAATCAATAAACTGTAATGCCTGATATGTGAACTGTGATCTGCCCTAACATAAATCAAGTTGTTTGGAAATTTTTATTTATTTTATTTTTCTTAACTGGTATAGTCACTCCTTGGCACTCGACTGCTTCAAAGCTCATTAACTTTGGTGTTTAACACATTTTGAAGCAGAAAACATGTCCTGGCACTCATCTTTCTCTTGATAATCAATATGCAAGGAAGAACTTGCTGAAGTCGGCTGCCTCGTGTCTTGCTATATCTTCTGGCCAAAACAGTGGGTCAGGTGGTAAGTCACGTGGTTTTCTCAGTACTCATTCGTCATGTCTTCCACAATGAATTACTGACAGGTTATTGTGGTACCACCCTATTCTGTCCAGGTTACACTAGCAGCTTACAATTCAATTATATACTTATATATTTAAAATTATAAAACATCTAAACTGTGTACTGAAAATGAACAGCAAAACTAAAGAGCCAGTAATTGTAGTAGTTAAGGCATCACACTAGAAACACGGAGACTGAGTTCTACTCCCAGCTGAGGCATGAAAACCAAATGGGCGACTTTGGGCCAGTTACTCTCCCTCAGCTCAATCCACCTCATAAGGTTGTTGTTGTGGGGAAAATAGGAGGAGGAAGGACTATTAGGCTATGTTTGCAGCTATGGATTATTTATAAAAAATAATAAAGGTAAGATTAAATAAATTAAAAAATTAAAAATCAACATACTTCTGTAATAATTATGAACCAGTTACTACTTGTCCAACAAGGCTGACAAATTTTGGAATGATGGCTTTCAGATTGCACAGCATCGCTTTTTGAATTGTTAAAACAGGTGCATCTTTTTTTACGCTGGCACAGCTGTTTCAAAAACTGCTCCCAGCTATCTCTACTGTACATGAGTACAGCCCTCTATGTACATGCATGAGCATGAACAGCCCTTTGGCTCTGCACTTCAAAGATAGCCAGAAGCAGCTTCTGAAGTATGTGAGAGCTGGGTGGGGGGAATTCTTTCAACCATTTGAGAAAAGCGCTCCTGTATATTCCCGAGCACTTTTTTTGGTGGGGAAGGATTCATGCTATTAACAAAGGCCACCTATCTAATATATTGGCTGAAACACAAATTCTGTATTCTATAGGTAACTGACACAAAAAATTTCATCATTACATTTAATTATTTCATCATCAATTTTAAAAGCATAGCATTAAAATTAAATATCCAGATGACAATCTCTTTACATTAATTTCTTGCTCCCTTTTTGCCAGAAGTGGGTCTGCGATGCTTATTTTGACTGTCATGTTTTACATGATCTCTTTGTGCAACATTGATATGACTGAGTTTTTTTATTAATATCCATGTAACTGAATTGTTGTTTAATAAAAGTTTGCAGAACCTGCCTGTGAAATTTTCTGCCTTGGGCAAAACTTTTGGGGTATGACTAGTGAAAAAAAGAAAGAAGAGTTTAAATTATTTTATTACCTAAGAACAATAATAACAATAGCAATAAGACTTATATACCACTTCACAGTGCTTTACAGCCCCCTCTAAGCAGTTTACAGAGTTAGCATATTGCCCCCAACAACCTGGGTCCTCATTTTTCCAACCTCAGAAGAATGGAAGGCTGAGACAACCTTGAGCCTGGTGAGATTTGAACTCCTGGAGTGAGCAATGAGTTAGCCTGCAATACTGCATTCTAACCACTGCGCCAGCATAGCTCTTCATAAAAGAAAATAAGAAAAAAATAAGAGGATAATTGGTGACAAGCCTCTCCTATCCAGATCTAGTGTTTTCCAGTATGGTTATATATTAACATAACGTAACAAGCAAAACACTATACTTCCAGGCACATAATCAGTTATTACTATAGCAATGGAATATTCACATATGAATAATAATGCAATAAAAATTTCAGTCTCAAAAGCAATTTTTTGGAGGGAAACACTCAAAAAGAAAAATTAAATAGGACACAAGAAAGCACGATGATGAGCCTTATGGGAGTCAAACATTTTTGTTCATCTCATGTAATAAACAGACAAGCAGCTTTGCTTTTTACTCCCTATCATCACAAGAGGTTATTTATTACAGGAGTTAGTAAAATTGGCCTAAACCTCTTACTACCATTAGGAGACTAGCCAAAAGCAACATCTTCCTTTTCGTTCTTAACTTGGCATCAGGGGTGGGATTCTACCAGTTTGCACCTATTCCCTAGAACCGGTTGTTAACATTCTAAGCAGTTCGGAGAACCAGTTGTTAGAAGGAATTATTGGCCTAATCCTGTAAAGAAGGCAGGAAGGAAACATTCTGGTATTGCTTACAGAAACGGCCTCTCCATTAACCCTTATTACATTCTTGACAAGACTAGACTTCCTGTCTCAGGAAAATCTGTGGAGTTTTTTTCCCCTCCTTTGCTGGTACTTTGCTTGTGTGGAGTGACCATTCAAAGTTACAATGGCACTGGAAAAAGTGACTTATGACCATTTTTCACACTTATGTCTGTTGCAACATCCCCACAGTCATGAGAGTCCAGGCGAGGAGATGCGTGCCTCTATGTGAGTAATGTTGAGTTGGCCACACCCAGCCAATAACATGACCACCAAGCCATGTCCACCCGGTCACATGACCACCAAGCCATGCCCACCAACTAAACCACGGCCACAGAACCGGTTGTTAAAAAATTTGAATCCCATCCCTGCTTGGCATGATATATGCCTTGGTAAGAGACAAATGTCATAGCTTGACACCATCCCAATCACCACTCTTCTGCAAGATAGAAAAGCCTGGATTCAATTGTACTGTGACTCTGATGAACAGGTTTGCAGAAAGTCTCCATTAAAAAGAAAGTAACATTTATAAAGCTACTCCCTAAACTTAGCAATATGTACAATCAAATGGTCAGTGTGGAAAAAAAACATATGCCCTACAAGACACCTATTATGTTTCAGGGATTTATATAAATTGATTTAAAAGCATAGATAATCTTTACTTACTGGAATTTTGTTTGGATGCTGTTCTCGGATCTGCTGTACCTCTTTACAACGATCCGCTGTGAAAGTGAAGCATAACTGATTTTAGGAACTTGAAATAATTTTCTAGCTTACTGTATATTCAACAGTTTTATAAATATCAGAAAAAATAATGGAAGAGGGAGTGGTGAATCCAAGTAGTTTTTCTTAACTAAAAAAAAATCACATGAATCATACCAATCCAAATATAGCGGCATGGTATCAACAGTAATACTTATAAAGAAGAATATTTAATACTTGTAAAGTAAAGTAATACTTATAAAGAAGTATTCCCATTACAACATTGTTCAGTTGTTTAAGCCATCTGAATAAAAGCCCTCTTGAACTGTTCACCAAGGATGTGAATTTAGTATTCCCTCCCCATTTGCAACTCACGTTAAAAAAATAACTTCCTTTGTATGACCTTGTAATCCAGGGGCAGGATTCAACCAGTGTTACTACTGGTTCAGTGACTACATTTTGCGCTTTTTTGTTTTTTGTTTTGTTTTACCTTCTTTAAAAGGATGCTATGGGTGCTATGCTATTCTGTAAGTCTTGAAAAATGAAAAAAATCCACCATTTTCAATCTTGTCCTTTCTGGGAGGGTTTTGGGCCACAATGCCCAAGGCAGTCTTGTCCTTAATTTTCCTATTTTTCAGTCTTCTACCTCAGAGGCAGAAGCAGAAAGTAAGATATGATCCACTATCTCAGATCTATTGAATTATTTCCAGCAAATCTCCAAGGATTTCTAATTCTTGAACATTTCTACTGCAAAAAATCTTCTGCGTGATTGATTTTATGTTAACTTGCTTATTTCAGAACCATCTTCTGCCAAATAGAAACACTAACATTTTGACCAAAATTGTTCATTTTCAGCTCTTTTTTTTTTGTTAAAATTCCTAAATCACATATATATTTCTGCATATTTCATATGTGATCATTTGGCTCAGCCCCCTAAACCAGGATGAGGAATATCGCTGTCAATGAACTATATGAACTACATAGTAAAATGACTTCTATTTTCTATTTCACTGCAAAATGTATTTCTGATTAAGCTAGTTTTTAGAAGTAATAAATTAGATTCTACTAAGAGGATAGCACCTGGCTGGCAAGGTCTAGAAATACAGTACAATACTGTAGACTAGACAGAGGCCTGGGAGGTACAGAAAGGCCAATGCAAACAAAACAAAAACAATCACTTACAATAAAGGGATTCTGGGAGAGCTGATAGAAAGCAGAGAGCTCAAAGCTATGTTTACAAGAAATTTCATTATTAACAGCAGGGAAGATAACTTATTAACTTTGTTCAGTGTCAGATACTGTTCCACTTGTTCAAATGCAAGACCTGTTTCATTTCCTGGAAGCAAAACACAACACCATCACTCTAACTCATGATCAACAAGCCAATGTTAAGGACTTAAAGGCGGTTTGTTTACTTCCAAAGGATCACGTGAATAGAATATTTTTGCAAGAAGCTATCTTAAAAGGGGGATGGGTGGGCTTGGTGAGATGTAATTAGTATTAGCCAGGACAATATTTATAGCCAAAGTACTGAGATTAAAATAAATTTGAAATCTTAAATACATTCAAGCACTTAACTGAAAGTGGGCCAAGTTATTTGTTAGTGCAAGTATTACATGCTAGGAAATCTTCCTTTTTTCCACAATATGAATGACCCAGATTACTGAAGAACAAAGTCAGAACTGGCTTCAGAGTTTCTTGTGAATCTTATATTTTGGATGCTGGCTTAAAAAAAGATGTTAACATGGGGAAGGGATAATTAGCACAAATACAGTATGAATAGTACAGCAATATCTAGATTGCAAACATATTAATCATTGAAACAAATATTCTAAGCAAAGCAACCATATAGGTTTCTCAGGGACAGAGAACAGGGAAAGAAATACAGTTTGTTTGATGACAAACAAGTCTGATGTTACCTTGTTTGGTAATGAAACATTTGCAAGAAAACAACCAAGCTTAGAGTGCACTAAGGACTCTACAGTTTGTTTATTTAAAACATTTATATAGTTGCCCATCTTATATCAAACTCTTGATGGTTTCTAAAGAAACAATTAGAAAACAGAACTAAGAACTCCTAGAACCACACATTTCTAGTATCTAACATAGTATGTCTTAAAAGTTGATGTCCTGTCTGTAAATATTAATATTAAATTAGCTATTTACTGCCTTAAATATAAAACTGATTGCTTTAGATGCTTCCAAAGAGCCTTTGGAATTTATGAGTCATTGTTTGGAAGTGCCTAAAAAATTAGAGATGTGCCTAATCTGATTCTGGGAGTGTTTTCACCTAGAACAGCCCATTCTATACATTCTAAGAATTGCCTTCTTTCTTTACTCAACCATATTACCCAGAACAGGGTGTGGCTGGTCATGTTCCAGAGTCAAATCACTCAATTTTTAACAATTTGTGAGTTCTCTAATGTTTATTGTAAAGTATAAGAACAATAGCAGCTCTGTTATGATATATAGATAAATGATAGATAGATAGAGAGATAGATAGATAGGTAGGTAGGTAGATAGATATATATAGGCAATATTTTTACTGTATTAATGAACTGAAATTGTAAACAATAATTTCAGCTTTAAGTTTCATAAACTTTTCCTTAGGCAAACTTTTCTTTTTTAAACAAATGGAAATAAAGAAAAAAGAGATGATTGTGGAGCCTTTCTAGGAGCTTATATTGTGAAGTAATATGTTAGGGAGCTGTCAAACCTGCAATTTTACTCTTGACACTACCAAATAGGATCAGATATCAATAAGGGCTTCCCAAAGCAATAGTAGCAATAAAATGTTTATAAATCCTTCATTTTGGAAAGATCAAATGATAAGAACTATTTTTATCCTATCAAGATTCACAGATTCTTTGACCAACAAAAACCAGAAGAGATTATTTATTAGTTTATTTATTGATGTATAAAGATATAAGCAATATATCCCTTCCCCTTTGCTGACACAGGTCATCCTGCAATGAAGCCAACATTTTCACATTTGAGATTGAGGTTGTGATTTATTAATTCTGATTATGTAGCCTTAAGACTGGAGTTTATTGCTGGCTAACAGGGACAGCATAAGGTTTCCAATAAGAAAAATCTGAGAAAAGCTTATTTTATTCCCAAGCTTACTCAGGCTGCTTTTAAGTAGCTTTAGGTCATTACCATGTAGACTTATACAAAGATGTAGTTGAAAACAATGAGATCTTGCTGATGAAGTTCTTTTTGTCATAACATTTGTATTTTCCAAGAAGTTCTCTAGTCAAAGGCATTTGGAAAGCTCTGGTTTCATGATCACTTATCATGAGACAAGCAATTTCAGCCTCCAATTTGCTCACATGTTCAAAAGGAGAAGAGAAATGGAAATGTCAACAACTACTAGCAAGAACAGAGCTGTCTTAGGTTTTCAGCCCACAGCTAGCCATCAGAAAAATAGTGGAGGATAGATAATTTTATCAGATGCTCGCAGTTTCTAAAGGAACACAGTGACCTGTAAGTAAGCCAAGATAACACCGGGTTGGTTGTGGCTAGGACATCTGGGAAACTTGTGTTTTCTCTCACAATCTCTGCAAACCAATTGTATAAAATCAAGAGTTCTGAAAAAGAAAGAGAATTGGTGTGTAGATATAAACTTAATGGATAAGGAAATGCTATGGAAATATCCAGCTATGCCCACAATTGAAAATCTGGAAAGGAGAATGGAGTACAACCATAGTTCTGTCCCTAATTTCTAGATAGTGCATATGCACATATTAAGTAAGCACTTGACATAGATTTGTTAGGGCAAATGCTTACCCATGTGTCCCAACAGCCTATTAAATAAGGGTCTGATAGTCAGTTGAAAGCAGCCATGTTGGATTCTACCAGCTGCTACAAAAGAAGCTTTACTTGGGCTTTACTTCCTAGCATACCCTAATAAATAAAATACAATAAAATCCAAAGAATCCCTATGATGAGCTGACTTACAGAATGTAACACATAACATGATAGGCATTGCTATACCTGATTTTAAGAGGAAAACTGGCACATTCTTGAAAATCAGGTATATTAAGTAGGAAAATGCTTACAAATGCTAAACCTCTGTAAAGCAAGTCAAAGGGACGAAAAGCATATGGAGGTATCAGGCTGATTAGGATGCTAACATACATTAAGGTTGACTTCATTTGTGAAGCAGTAATTTAACAAAAATCAGAATGTCTAATGTCTACCCAAGTGTTTTATAAATGAATAGTACTATCATGCCCCAAAGCATATTACTCAGTGGTTTTATTTACAGCACAAACGAAACCTGAATTCACAAACAAGATTACTGTGATTATATAACAAGCTAAGGAAACATCTACAGGTCCCCACAACATGTTGGATCTAACCATAAAGACTGCTAGGCCTTGAGCTTCAAAAATACTTCAGACCTCTTACATTTTTCTTGTAATCTTTTCTTGATTTGTAATCCTGGATACAGCAATGCACATTTTAGGTTCTGTTGCATTCATACTTCTGTAAATCATTGTGACTGACCACAACCTGGTGGAAGGAAGGAAGGAAGGAAGGAAGGAAGGAAGGAAGGAAGGAAAGAAAGAAAGAAAGAAAGAAAGAAAGAAAGAAAGAAAGAAAGAAAGAAAGAAAGAAAGAAAGAAAGAAAGAAAGAAAGAAAGAAAGAAAGAAAGAAAGAAAGAAAATGGGACTACTGAAAAGGCATTGGAAGCACTATTTAATGATGGTCTTTTGAAATGATCCATTCTCACCCTCCCTCAAATCTCAGAAATACTTTAAACTTAGCTGAAGAGCTAGGAATAATGGTGACTCTACCGCATGTATGCAAATGAGGATTTTTGGTTCATAGTTTAAATTTCATGTATATAATTTGAACTTGGTAAGTTGGCCCAGGCAAGGCACTATACTAGTCCTTTCTTCTATGAAGAAGAGGGTAAGAAAAAGTGTTCAGTAAGAGTAAAGAACAATCTACCCCAGCATTTTGTGTAGATCTGTACCCAACCACATTCCTCCAGGGAGCTCACAATAGTGCTTCTTCTCCCTCACCCCTAGTGTCCTTGATTTAGCTTCAGTGGTTGATTAGAGAAATGATGAGGATCATTATGTTATTGGCCAAAGCTGTGTCTTAAGCTCCATTTATATTCGATGATCACATTACACAATTTTGATATGAAGTGTCATCAGGTATATATGCACATCCCCGTAGAGAATGAAATTTGGCAGAATAAGAATCAGCAAGAAAAATATGGACATTTTTTTCAAGCCACTTTTGGCCTGAAATTATAATTTTAATCATTAGCGTACCTTCCATGACTATTATTTATATATTATATAGCTTATTTCTTTAGTGTTGACTATATGTATTCACATATCAAAGCAGTTTTCAACACCCTGTCTCAGGAACTCACAAAGAGGCACAAGAAAAAAATCAGAATTAAATGGATGTCAGTTATATCAGACAGAACCCAAGATTATTTTTCTGAATCATGTATTCTCCTAACTATTGGGACATAAAACTGTTTTCGAATAGACATTAGTTTACCTTTGGTCTCCTATGAGACCTGTTATACAGTGATAATAGAAGAGCCAGTGTGGTCTAATGGTTAAGGTACCAGGCTAGAAACTGGAAGACTGTGAGTTCTAGTTTTATCTTAAGTGTGTGACTTTGTCAGTCTCTTTCTCAGCCCAACAACCTCTTGGGGAAAAATAGAAGGAAGGAGTATTGGATATGTTCACCACATTGAATTATTTATAAAAATAATAAAGGTGGTATAAAATCAAATTATATAATCAACTTTCAGGCCTGTGTGAAGCGTCAACAAAGGCTCTATTCAATGTAATTCTTCAGAATGACACGCCAACAGCTGCTGAATGCCATCTTAAGGTAATGTGCCACACTGCAGATATTCTTGTACATATGCCAAAACATAGAGCATAAGAGCTTTCTTTCACTCTTCCAAACTGATGAAAGACAAAGCATTTATCTAGGTATTACCTCAAGGAATAGTTGACCACCAGAGTTCAGGTGGTTTCAGGAAGCCAAGTCTTGGTTTTAAATTTTTTTAAATTACTATACGTAGTAATAGTAATAGGCTCCTCCAACTTCTTAGGAATTTGGAGGAGCCCCTTTATGTGACTTTGGAACACTTATTTTCTTCAGCCCAAACTACTTTATACACTGTGGTTTTAACTTATGTTTCTAAGAGGAAGGTTGAGACACTCCAGGAATATAAGAATGTAATAGAACAGATAAAGTAAGGTGGCTAAAGTACTAGATTAAGAGTGGGGAAACCCACATTCTAGTCAATGCACAGTTTTAAAAATACATTGGGTGACTTGAGGCTACTCACTCTCTGTCCAACCCACTACAGGGAGTTGTTGAACATGCTGCCTTAAGCACTCAAATGAAAGGTGGGACATAAATCTACTAAGTCACTGTGGTTTAGTTCACACATAGCTAAGATACACATCTCATATTAAACCTAACCAAGCAAACCTAATGGCCCAGCAAATTATCTGAAGCAACTCGCTGGATGCATTATATTGCAGGCTAAAATTTTCTTGAGATTGAGGATGCGGATATAATATGAGGGAAAGAACAAACACTTAGAGGGATTGAGAAATATTTAATAATTGAAAAAGAAACCATTAGTAAAAAAAAAAAAACCTATGGGATAATCCCCTCCATTTTATTATGAAAATGTATGTGCTTTTTGGCTGTCTTTTGCTTCATTTTTATTTTTGGGCCAAGTACGTGCTGTTGAGTTTCCATCAAGGAAGTGCTTTCATTTGAAGTTTTCTAAAGCATTTCACAGACTTGCACAATGCAACAACAGTGGTTGCCATGTGACAATACTAAAAGGAAAGATATCAGCTTGGGGACTTTCTTTAGACATCAAATGTCAGCAACTGAAGTATAAGAGCAATGAATATCTAACCAATTCCCCACCCTCAAATCAAGCCAGACTACATTTAAAATATTTGCATTAATTTTATGTATTTATTTGTATATATCAAATTTGGAAGCTGCTCATGTCACTCAGAGTAGTTTACAAAAAAAATCACAAAAAGATGAAAAATGCATCAGATTATTTCCTAGTTTAAGAATTTAAAAAGTAACTTAATGATGAAAGCAATGATACAAAATACTAAAAGGAACTTTTGAAAAAATGGCAATTCTTTCTAGAAATCCATTGTTAACAAGTTTTAAGTCCAGTGCACCAAAGGGCAAGTAAGAGTGTTTTTCAAGGTTGTTTTTTTTTTGTAAACATTGTTATGTCACCGCCAGGTTTACACTGTTCAGGCTAGTCTAATGCTACAAATTTTGCAGCCTAAAAGAAATGCTAAAGCCCAGAGGACACCAGATCCAGAGGCATTTTCTTTAATGAATATTACTCAGCTAAGCTTCTTAAAGACCCTCCCCCTTTCTCCCCTCCTTGCCCATAATTGTGGCTCTATACAGCTATCTTGCTGACCCTCTTTCCCTCTGCCTTTCTTCCTAGAAAACAGAGAGCGCCAGTCAGCTGAGGAAGCCAAAAAAGATATATGGAAAATAAGCTGAAAGGCATTCAACAGTTGCAGCTGTCTGAGCTCACATCCCCCACCTCCCCTGCTGCTTTTGAGCTATTTTCATCCTGTTTGCTTTTGAGCTGGGACAGTCAGGGAGAGTAACCAGAGGCAAACTAAGCACCATCTGCCTCCTCCACCCAGTGGAATCCAAGCAGTTGCTGCTAGCAAAGGTGGGCAGGGAGAAAGCCAGCCTAGACCTGTTATGTTTCTGAAGGAGGCCCACTGCTCCATAGAGGGCAGTGGAAGCTGGAATGGGGAGAAGATCAAGGACAGGGCATGGCACGTGTGTTTTCTCTGGGTTTGTTATTCCCTCTCAATACAGAGTATTTATCAATGTTGGGGTGAGTCAGAGTGTAACAACAACAAACTGCTTGAGATGCACTCGCACTCGTGGACATGTGGAAGGGTCAGGGTTATAAAAAAGGACAGCCCACAACACGAGAGCAAAACAGATTTCTTCTATATATATATATAGCAAAACTCTCCCTCCCAACTTAGGCACTCCAGATGTGAGAATGTCAATAATTAATATTTCCCGGACTGTGCTGACACTGCAGGGAAGTCTGCACAACTAGATTCCAGAGGAAGTCAAAATTGCAGATGCTTGCAGAGGCAGCTTTAAAACTTCTGAAAAAACCAACACATTCAATGCTGTGTAACCTTATGCAATAATAGATATGTTGTCCTTTAAAAAGCCACAAGACACTTTAGCTGAAACACAAATAAAGTTAGTATTTTCTATAAAAGCTGCTTTCAGGTTCTGAATGAAAGACAGGATAAAAATATAAATATATGAATAAATAAGGAAATGGCATTTAGCAGACTACTATGTTAACAGTGTTAGTAGGCTAAAGGCCAAAACGGTTAGTATACAGGGTACACAGTATACATTTTGATAAAACTTTTATCAAGAATGAGATTACATTAGGTAATTGCTTATTATGAGGAGGAAAGCAAGATGGGAGAATTGATCAAATCTTCCACCGGCCAAAGTAAATACAAAGTAACTATACTTGGTAGTGTCCTACTGAATGCTGCCCACTATGAATTTTCAGCTGTGGCTTGCCTTTAAGCAATGCAGAACTTAACTTCCAAAAGTGACAACTCTGTAAAAAATTGAAGCCTTACATCAAAGTTCATTTCAACATCACCTCTTCCTCCAATCAGTCATGGAATCTGATCACAAACTGGCAGTATCTCTTTTGCTCCTGACCTCAAATAATAAAAAAGGCAAATAGCATCTCTTTCCCTAAACAGTTTCCAGTTGCATTTCATGATGTCATCAGGTAAGCAGTTCAGTTCCATTCATCCTCCTTGTTCCAAATTTTCCATTTACAACAGTATCTTCCATATATTTGAAGTTGAAAATGCTTAGTTTTATCTTTCTATTTGCAATGATAAAATTTACCTGGGGCAACTTGGAAGATAAGCTTCTGAATATCAAGAAAAAAAGCTAGTGGCTGTCTTGGGTAGTTTCCACAATAGAAAACAAGATAGGAATGAAATAAATGAAGCTCCTTTTCCATGGATTATAATCCTCTCAAGGACCCTTTGAGTACTTAAGAGATTCAGGACCCAAAAATGTATTCATACAATGAATAATTAAAAAGACCTTTAATGCTAAAACAATGCAATTACAATCATAGTAAATTCAGTGGCACACAATTATAATTCACCCATTAGAGCTCTTTGGTACCTTCTAGATACTATATTGCAACTTCTGTCCTCAGGATATGAAAAAATGAATTATAATGGCTAATCTCAACATAGTATAGCTGAACTAGAATTCATTATAAAACTTTAAATTATTTTGCATTGAATTAAACTGACCTAAGTATTTATCCTAATAAAGCGCTCATACAATGTCCAATAACTGGATTGTGAATGGTCAATACATAAAGGTAATTTTTACATATTTCATTTTCATTTGATCTTTTGTTTTATTATTCCTTCATCTTTTCCAACAATAAATGTATGGAATATTCTTCCCTCATGATAATTCATATATTTGATAAACAATGAACCAGAAAAACTAATAGGATTATAAATTTAAGACTTTAACGATGCAACTTTTTATTATTTTAAATATAATCCCATGAAGAATGCAAGGAGCTACAGTTCAAAACATTTAGAAAACACAACATTCTCTACTGCAATAGAATGTAAAACCTCCTTGTTCAAAAGTGTACCTCTGCTAACATACAATACCTCTACATTTGGTATTTCAAATAAATATACACTTTTGTTTTAAAAGTTATATTATCATTTAATTTTTTTCCAAGTTTCAGGAGGTTTTCCACTGCAATGCTAAAGCTTATTTAAATGAATATTAAACTGATTTTTAACCAAATAGATTTCAAAAAGAGGGTTTGAGAGGGGGGAAAAAGACAATAGACCTGTTCCCAGCAACCAGCTATGAAAACTCTTATTGAGCTGGATTGGAAGTGTCACAAAGGAGAGTCAAAACAAGAACCAGAAACAACAATACTGTATAGCCGTGTTGGCAAACCTATGGCATGCGTGCCACAGGTGGCACGCAAGCCTTTTGTACAGGCATGTGAGCCCCAGACAAACTTACCAGCACTGAGCATGCTCACACCTCCCAGCTGATTTTTGGCCCGTTTGAGGCCTTTTTTGCCCTCCTGGAGGCTCGAGGGAAGCTTCTGCAGCCTCAGGAGGCCAAAAAATAGAAGTGCCAAAACAGGCCCATTTTTCGGCCTCCATAGGCTCCAGAGGCTTCCCTTGAGCCTTTGGGAGGCCAAAAAAGGTCTCAAACAGGCCAAAAATCAGCTGGGAGGCATGCACATGCACAGTACAAGTAAGGGGGCAGGGAGGGTGTTATGCGTGCATGCACAAGGGGGCCAGAATGCATTGCATTGTGGGTGCCAGCATGCGCACACACGCACTATCACACATATGCATGCTTTCGGCACACCACAACAAAAAGGTTCGCCATCACTGCTGTATAGCAAGAGAAGATACAGGTGGCTGCTTTGTCCTACACAAACATAGTGACAACCTGGAATTCAAAATACAAGAAAAAAATTATTACTCACTGGCATTTTTTATTAAATGCAGAACTGATCAGTAACTGTTCTTGCAAACTCTCACAAATCTATTCATCACCCAAAGATGAAAACATACAATCAGTAATCTCTTGCAGCATTCCACTTCATCTCAGTAATGCCCTTAAGGAGTAACTTTTAAAAAAAACCCTCCCTACTACATAAATCCTATGCTCAAAGGTGGGAAAAAACGATCAAGTGTGCATTCTTATTGCATATAATTTGTTTCCTTTTGTCAGCTTTCATACCACCTGATGGCCAAAATAGAATGTTGGAGGGCGGGGATCAGATATTTGGAAATAAGTGTCAAAATCATTTAACCTGGAGGGAGGAGGATTCAGCTGCAGATTTAATGTGTGTAGCATACACATCCAGAAAATTATAAGGGCTGCTCTTGAACCCCTCACCTTAATTACTCAAACTGATTCCCTGTATCCAGGTCTATGTTATAATGTTCTTAAAAACTACTAACAGTCTTTATTTAGCAATCAGAAATTATAGACAGCTATGACCAAGAGAACGAAAGCCAATTTGTTGATTAAGGCATTAGCAAATTCCAGTCTTGCCTTAAGCAAAAAGCCAGCTGGGTGATTTTCTACTTTTTCTAAACTCAAGGACTGACATATCCAACCCGATGCTCGCTGGCCAAATGTGGCCCTGGAAAGCTAGTAATGAGATCCCATAAGATATTTTTAAAATGCTAAAAAATAAAGGAAGTTTGTTAGTTATATAATTAATAACTATATCATGTATTTTATTTGTAGTCCAAAACAATTCCTCTTCACTCAGTGCAGCCCATGCAAGCCAAAAGGTTGGACAACCATGCTCTAGGATGTGGGCAATGACAAACCATGTCAGAAATCTTGCCAAGAAAAGTGCTGGGACTTGTCCAGAGAGAGAGAGAGAGAGATCAAGAAGAGATTGTCAGCATCACATGTGAAGTACTTTCACTCCAAAGATGAAAAAGCAGCACACTAAATAATAGATATCTAAGATAAATTTCTACAGTTTGTTTAGTGACTGAAGTTACAACAACTCTGGAAAAAGTGACCGCTTCTCACACAACCGTTGCAACATTCCCTTGGTCACATGATCAAAATTCAGATGATTGATACATATTTATGATGGTTGCAGTATCCCGGGATCATGTGACCACCTTTTGCGATCCTTCTCACAAGCAAACTCAATGGGGAAGCCAGATTCACTTAACAACTGCAGTGATTCACTTAACAACTGTGGCAAGAAAGGTCGTAAAATGGGGCAAAACTCACTTAACAAATGTCTCAGTTAACCACAGAAATTTTGGGCTCAATTGTGGTCATAAATTGAGGACTACCTGTAGTTTAAAATGGCTAATACTCAGAGGTATTGTAAATAAGTGCCGTAAAATGTGTTTTCAATTGCCTGAAAAAAGTTTTAAGACAGGTGGATTGAAGACTCCTTGATAGCAATTGGGGATTCTAGCTTTGTACAGAGGCAAAACTCTCCCATATAAACTGCACCCACATTCCATATCATAATTTCCTTTAACTACTTAATCTAAGGAGAGGAAGTCAAGAAATTATCCTTCCCTTTGGTTTCTGAATTTTTTTATTTAAAAAATATTATTTTACAGTGAAAAGGGAACAAACACCAGTGAAAACTGCCTCTAAGTTCTCATTATATAAGGTCCTACATCAGTTTATACTTGACTCACAGAATGTGGAAATGCTGTAGTAAGAGCATAAACATAACTAGACTGTCAATAAAGCAGGAAAGGCCACACCTGCCAGTCTTGGACTCAAGAAAGTTTTCCACCAGAAGGGGAGCAAAATCTCTCTTCAGCGTACGTTTCTTCCTAAAGGCCTACCCCCTACCCCGCTCCTCCTCCCCAGTTTGGCTTCTTCCAAGCCGGGCCCATTTCCCAGCTCTGCTCTCCAAAGCCTGCTGCTGAGACGCAGAAGCCTTCCCCGAATCCCATTGGCAGGCATTACATCACCAGCAGGGTAGGACGTCTCATCGTCGGCTGCCAATTACCTCTGCCTTCTTTCCTGCTTCCCTGGCTGCCCAGTAGGAAACTTGGAGCTGAGCTAAACAAAGACTCAGCGGGTTGCTTGGCCGCTTGAGAGTCTCGCGAGTTAATTGATTTTTCTGGGCAACCAAGCAACTAAAGCACTGTTTTTGGGTACCTTCCCCTCGCCATCTCCAAGGGCCTGAATCCGCAGCAAGGGTTTGCATGACCCAGCCCGGAGTAGTCCTGGCACCTTTTAGTCCGTTGTTCCAGAGGCTTGAATCGAGGAAATCGGGGTTAAATTAACCACGAATAAATCGTGAAAACACAAGAGAAGTTCAAGATGCTCCTGTATCAGGGTCTGGCACGCACAATGCTAGGCAGGCTCAGTTTCTCGCCCCCGATGGAGCAAGTGCCTTTCTTGGGTGCGCCCAAGAGCTAAGCGGCATTGTGCATTCTTGTCACCAAGACAAAGCGCCGAAGCGAGGAGATAATTATTACCCCCAAAAAACAGGGCCGAATCTATTTCGATCTGCCAAAACAAGAAAGCGTTTCTTGTCCAGCAGCGAACTCTTAAGGTACAAACAAATGGCGGCAGATTCCCCCCCCCCGTCTTCTCCAAGGAGGTGCCCTGGGATTGTGTCGAACTACAAGGCCCCTCATCCGCACCGGACACGTCCCGAGGTGACGGGCTGAACGTCCATTTGGGGAGAGGGTACCTTGAAGGCGAACGCACACGCATCCCCCTCGTTTCAAGCCCCGCCGCGTCCCTCTCCAACCCGGCTCGCCAAACCCTCCAGGGTGGGAGTGTGGGAAGGTGGGGGGTGGGAAGGAAATGGAGCATCTCCGGGGAAAATAGAGAAGCAAACAAGAATCCTCTGTGCCCAAATTTTGCAAAGGTGGCACCGCTGGCCACCTACCCCCAAACTATCCCCAGCCTCCCAGGACTCAGCCCTCCGGTGCTCTTTCGGGGGGGGGGCGGTAGAATGGGTGGGAGATGATCCTGGACGCCAGCCAGTCCCCCAATTTGGCCTCTTTCCCAGCCGCTGTGCTTTCTCCCGGACGCTCGGACACCCTCCCCCCTCCCCCAAATCCAATCAGGACTTACAAAAGCTCCGCCGCTGCTTGAAAGGCCGGTCCGAAGGCATCGCGGCCGGGAACCGGACAATACCGAGACCAGTGCGCCTCGGCACGGACGAGAAGGTCGGCGTTAAGACTCAAATATCGCTGCCGCCGCCGCCTTGGGGAGGACAGGGAAGGTCTCCGGAGCCACCGAAAGCAACTGCCGCCACGCGCGCCTCCTCTTCCTCGGTCGGCCGACGCCGTCTGCTCCGGATCAGATAGCTGAGCCACACCGATCCCCGAAGGTGGCAGCGCAGCGGTGACTTCATCCCACAACCTCCTTAAAGGGGAGGCGCGCGATCCCGCCCCTTCTGCAGTGCGGCCTCGTTGCCAGGGGCACACCGGCCTCAGCGCCGGGCTGCCCTCGGCGATCTTGCTGGCGCTCTCGGCCAGCACACTCGCTTCCCCACCCTCCTCCCGGAGAAAGAATTAAGCCGCGTCCAGGAGGATGTTGTGGAATATGCATGAAGGGCAGATGTCCGCAGATAATGAGCAACACACACACACTTGTTTAAAAACATTACCAGGAGTTCATCTAGAAATAATCTCAGAAAGGACTGGTTTATTCATTTATTTAATAGCAATTTATTATAATTAATACTTCTCTTTTAGCTGGTCCTGAACAGCTTTCAGTTGGATGTTACTCAATTGCAGCACAACTGGAAAAACTGGTCAATGGCAGCAGAAGTGTCATCTTAAAAATTAACATATTTATAAGCTTTGGTGGATCATATGCGTTTGATATATAAGGCTGTTTTTGTTATGATTCACTGAAAATGCTGATTTGCTGAATTAAATCTTTTAATTAAAGAAGATCTTCCAAGTCAGGCTTGGAGGAATCCAAATGCTTTCACATTTTGATTCTGCATTGATAAGCATCTTGATGCTTAGCCATGTAGTCCCCTGCCTGGGAAGTAACATTGAACATGGAGAGAATGTTCTCATCACAGAATGTCTATGGAGATTCTCAGTCTGAACTTCTTGGATGAGAAGCGAAACATCAAGGGAAAAAAACAACCCAAGAAAATACGGTTGCCTTTTGGGAAAGCAGCTTTGGGGGCTCAACACAGAATGATTTATTTAGGAAGAGTTATTTCTATTTGTGATTAGAAGACTAAGTGGAACTCTGGTTCAGGCTTCTGGATGAGAAGGATTTGAAGAGACGCTTCTCACATGTACTTGATGTATTTATAGCTTCTAGCTACTGAGAATGCTACTCCCCACTTTATTCTGAGAACAACCTGAGGTAAATTAGGCTAAGTAACTATGCCAAGAACACTTAATAGCTTAGAAATTAAACATTAATCTTTGCTGAGTTCCTATAAACAACAGCTATTGCTGCATGAGTTTGGAATGTGTAGGCCTTTCAACTATCTTATATAATTAGTTTTCTGCTTGTTTATAAAAACTGTAATCTTTTCTGCCTTTTCAGTGGTCAAAACAACAACTCATTGGTGCTGCTATCAGTTGAATTTCCAACCCTTTAATAAAATTGCAAGTTGTAATTGTGTGATTTTCCCTTAGTGACCAACTTGCCAGTTCCAATTGTGGTCACTAACCAAGGACTATTGTAGTAACTTGAGATGTGGCAATTATGATTTTGTCTAATAGATTAGATGGACATTTTAAAAAAATTCAATCAAATCAGTATCATTTTAGCTTCAGTTTTTCAACAGCTGAATTTTGAATTTCCTCAATATTCCAGGAAAAGAATTAGCTTTGTTGAAAAAGGCAGTTGTTGACTTAACAAAGTTTTCAGCTGCAAAAGTTATCAGAGGCTTTTTCCCCCTAGAAGCTTCAGCAAGTCAGAAGGTAAGCAAGCTGGAACTGGCGAGTATTTGAATGGGAATTCTTTAGGAAACACCCAGACTGTAGACTACACTGGAAATTTCAAAAAACATTTAATACAGTGTCAGTGACAAATCATTTAAGAATTTTTGTCAAGAAAACTATGTCCATGAAGTCACGAGGGGTTAAGTTTGACATGAAGATTTGACTTTCCCTGTTTCTTAGCTTTCGCCTCTCAATCAAGAGGCTGTGAGTTCGATCCTAGGTAGATCTCCTGCTCGAGCAGGGGGTTGGACTAGTTGACCTCCCTTCCAACTCTGTTATTCTATGATTCTGTACTGCTAGTAACTGTTGTCAAAATTATAGGATGGGGTTTGCTTTGTTAGTTTGTCGGAAATTAGAAAACTGGCAGGCCTCTTGTATGGGGAGGGAGCCACCTAGTGATTGTACAGCAGCATCACAAGTTGCGGGATAAATCTGGAAATATAGGCACCTGCTTTTAGGGAGAAGAGTGATACTACTTTTAGCTAGATTGCTAAGGCTGCACTTCAACTAAATAATTTCACTTCCATTTCCATTTAGTTCAAATATTATTAATATGGCTGGTCTTGAATTATGAATTTCATAATATTGCCTTCTGTCACATTAAAAATTACAACTTTTGGAGAACGTAAGGTAGTTCTAGAATTTTAGTTTGCATTTATATATCAGCTTATGGGTTAATCCAATGTGAGTGAAATGAGACCCTCTTAAGTCTATTCTTAAACTGCCCTTGAATATTGGTTTGATTAGGATTGTAGTCATAGTATTCATGCCTAATTGAGAGTTAAATACAGTTGAAGCTATTTTATATTAAAAATGGATGCATCATGCATCTACTGTGGAAAAAGCTTCTTTTGAACTTTGTATCAGTTGGCTTGCTATAATCATGTGTTCAGTCAAAAGATATGCAAATTTTCGTAGGGGACATATTCCCCTATTACCTTCCTCTAAAGGTCATGCCACATATATGATCTGGAGCCTTCAGGCTGCCCTGCCCAGATTGGGAACATGGAAAATAAAGTGAGAGGAAGATTGTTCACATATGTTGAATGTAGCTCACATATTTATTTTCAGCTGGTCTATTCATCTTTGGAGGTTTAAAATGTCTACTGTTTCCTAAATATATAATGTAGAGAGTTCTTGGCCTGCCCCTAATCTATGGACAAACAGATTGAAATTACCTTTCCTACTGGAATACCCTAAATGTAAGTTTCATGGCACTTATATTTGTGTGTATATATATCTTATACAGAAAGGATTTACTTCACAATAGGTTGACTAAATGACCAACAAATTGTCTTTCACATTCCTGACACCAGTAATGGAAGGATTTGATTGAAAGGATACACCAAATATTATAAATAGACTGATTTTCAGAGAAATATTTCAATAGTATGAATTTCAAGGAGGAAAATACTTCGAAAAGCATGAGAAAACTTTACTGAAATCAACACACAAAGGTTTGCTTGATTATTTTAATTTGCTTTAAAAGAAACAAGTGCAAAATAAAAGGAAGACAAAAAAGATTTACAGTTATTACAAGTATTTTGAACAAAGTTATTTAGTTATATATTTGCTAAAGAAACCATCCATCTTTAATCTTTTTTTTGTTCCATGTTTTGTCTTCTCCATGGAGTAATTTGAACAGACTCCTTAAATCTTTAATATTTTAAGAATAGAAACTCAGATATTATCATGGACAATAATTGTCAGGGTTAAATAAAAATATACAATTAAGTAAAAGGAATGCAGGCCAGTTGGGCAAGTTTTCATTCTGTTGGATTCTGAATGACAATCAGGAAGTAGTCCTTATCTGCAAAAATATAAAGCAATTATGTTTCAGTATTTGGTTGTTACTGTTCACTCATAATAACACTTTTGTGTCATGTTACACTATTTCAACTGCTTTGTAGAGAGAGATTATGAGCCTTCCTGGCGATTATCAGTTACAAAGAAATTTGGTTAGTGGCACATGCTGAAAATAACTTCATGAGGTTTTGCAAATATAGTACACATAGTCCTTGAGTTACCACTATAATGGAGCCTGCCTAACCTGGTCTTAAGTGGTTGATTTTATGCCCAGTTTTGTGAGGGTCATTGAGCAAACATGGCAGTGATAAAATGAATGCCATGGTTGTTAAGTGAACCAATGATTCACAATAGGTACAGATTTGCTAAAAACCGGAAGTGTTGATTTTCAGCAAAACTTTCATTAAACACAGTTGTGTGACTGCAGGATCCTGCAAATAGACACGAATGTGACCAGATTGCCCAATGCCCGAAGGTCAAGTCATGGGACCATAGTGGGAGAGGCAGCAATTGGAACTTTGAATACAAGGTAGATCCATCATAAATTTTAATAGTAACTAAGTAACTGGTTGTAAGTTGGGGATTACCTGTACTAATTGGAAAAAACAATACTGGACAAAGAAGATTATAAATACATACACATTCCTCACGTGATTTCCTTCTTGGAAGTACAGTCATACAAAATACAGAAAGGGAATATGATGTAGTAACCCAAAGAAATAAAGGCACAAAAAAAGGCTGAACATAAAGAAACATGTGAAGTTAATAAACTGCATATAAAATAAATTCAAATATTACAAACATTAGAGTTGTTAAACCAGATCAGGCCAAAAGCCATCTACTGCATTGTTGTTTCTTAAAATAAAACATAGTTAGGCTTCACTGATATCTGGAAAGATCAGAGAACAGAGTTAGAACAGAGTTCTCCAATCTTAGCAACTTTAAGACTTGTGGACTTCAACTCCCAGAATTCCTCAGCCAGCAAAGCTGGCTGAGGAATTCTGGGAGTTGAAGTCCACAAGTCTTAAAGTTGCCATGGTTAGAGACCCCTGATTTCCAACAGCAGCCCCCAACCTTTCCAGCTCTGAGGACCAGTGGTAGGGGGGAAGAGGATGGTTCTGTATAAGCATTTGCACAAGCAGAGGACACACAGGCCAGTTGCTTGTGTAAATGAAGGTGCATGTGTGCGCGCTCACCTGCTGCACATGCAAGTGGAGCTGTGTGCATGCGCCCACCATTACTGTGGAGGGTCTATGACAATTCACCAAGGCAAACTCACTGTGACCAATTTGCCACAGCCAATTCACCACAGCAATCTCGCCACAGGACAACTTGCAGGGAGACAAGAATTACACTAATATATATATAAAAATGGTGGAATAAAATCATTTAAAAATGATGCGAAAAGAGGAACAGAATAAAATGTGAATGGCAAAAATTAAAATATTTTTACTTATTTTAAATAATTAAATAGAATTGTTACATTGTCCGTCAGCAAGTTGGCTGTGATGAGTTGGCTGTGATGAGTTGGCCACAGCAAGTTGGCTGTGGCAAGTTGTCTCATTCCCTTCCATGGACCAGTTCTGAATGGACCACAGACCTGGAGTTGAGGACCCCTGATTTAGAACCCATTACAGAGATAGATTGCCTATTGCTGTTAACATTTGGAGACAACTCTACCAGAGGCTCCAAAAGAGCTTTGTTCCCCTTTTAATTTTACCTGGTGCAACCATGATCTCATTTTTCTTGGAGCGAATCCGCAGGAATGTAAGATCGTTCTGGGGATCAATGTCTCTGACAGTGCCCCTTGCCTTCATTATTAAGTTGTGCATCAAGCCTGCATACTGTACGGTGGAGGAGTTGTCCAAGGTGCTTTTGATGGGGATACCTGTAGAATGCAAAAGGACTCTCTGGACAAATTATTTAAGACATTACTTGATCAGAAAATCTTGAGATCTCCATTTTTTATTGAACAGTTTTGATATAAAATCCTGTTGCTTCATACGACAGTTTTATCTCAACAATTTGGAATCCGCACAGAACTCCTGTTCTTTGTTTTTCTTACACATTCCTCTGCTACTATTCTGAGATACTTTATGACTTCTCAAAGTATCATAAGCTGATGGGAGTGATTTTCATTGAATGAACATTCCTGAGAAAAGAAACAACTGGTGTTGCATTTCCTCTATTTCTACACTATCAGCTTGACTGTGGCAACAGTTTTATAGTCTCTTCCATCCTAATGAACAGCAACAACCTTCTATCTGAGGTTTAGAAAGATCTTTTAAAATTGATGCATGATTCACTTCAATCACCCTGTGTCATGAAGATGTGTTTTTAAATTTGGTTCATTAGATTTGCAGGCTGCCCAACTCCCAGATGATTCTTTGCAGCTTAGCATCCAAGGATGTAAGATATGATATACTGCACTTGTCATATGACAATTTTGGGCTTGACAGCACTATTTTTAGTACTATTTATCCATAATCTCTTTATATGTTAATAAGATTTAGATCACTCTTACAGAACTAATGGGATGGTTTTTACTTTGGTTGCTGATTTGTTTTCTTAACTTCCATTCAGCTCCATGTTTTACAAATATGATAGAGTTCTAAAATTAGCAGTCAACAGTCCTTTGCACACATTGGCTAACATGGCTCAATGTAGACTGAATTTTTATGGAGATGGAGATGTTTTCTCTTTCAGCCTCAACTAAATCTGTCCTTTAAAAAAGTGAAAGGCAGAACAAAATTACACTACATTATACAAGTTCTGTTTGAAAAAATCAGAAATACCTTGAGTTTCTAAAATAAGCTTTTAAGATGTTTAAAATTCCAATCTACCAGTATTTTGCTTGTTACTGTTGTAAAAGAAGCAACATTTAGCAAGCAGGCATGTAGATCTTTCATTTCAGATTCTTTATCCATCTCTTTAGTAAAGATGGATTGATAAATTGCCTTGTTATACTAATGAGAGTCAACCCATACATTTCAATCCAGACTTATCATAGAGGGAGAAAGGATGTTTAACTTTTTTCCTAAATTGGAAATGTTCCTACAAGCTCCATAAGGATAGCATATAGCCAGACATGCATTTATAGCTGGGATGAGGTAGTGCTGGAGCAAGACATTATACAATGAAGGAAATTCACTGTTGTGCACCCTGGGGTAGGAACTCTATCTTTATTTTTTAATTTTTTGCTTGGAATTAAAGTTACAGTAATTTAGGGAGTTATTTAATGAATCTACAGTTATTTAATGAATCATTATATTTCACACACTATAAATCGAAGGCAGCAAAATCGTAGTAGAATTTTATAAAATAGAAGGCCTTTAGAAGAAGAGTTCTAGAATTAAGAATCCACCTTGCAAAGTTCTACAAAGGGCATACACATGAATAGCTTCTTGGCTATTTTGAAAAGATCTTGAAGAGCTAGATGTTCCAGATTCCTATATATTTCTGGATTAATATATAGTTATTAAGTATATCTTAATCAAATAATTCATTTGGGTTATATGCTCTTGATTTAACAGAAGCCCATCTTATTTTACAGTTAGGTAAAATAAGGTATATAGGTATTTTATATTGTGCTTCTTTCACAATTTGAATTTATACACTCCACTGATTTTAAAATGCTACTTTATAACTATATTGAGGCGGCTGTTTCAAAAGACTTCAATAAACATTTTAAAATCAATTTAAATCAGAAAGTTTATCAGAATTTCTAAAAGAAGATACTAAATTAATGCACACTAATATCAGAGGTAGCACAATCTCAAAATATTGTCAAGGCTTTTGATACAGTGAGATTCACTTCCTCCCTAACAGCCTTGGTAATTTCAGCCTTGGTTTCATAATGCATGCCTGAGTCCTCAAGTGATTCTTAATCCCAAACAACACTGTTTATGTGCTACCAAAGGGCAGATTCCATTCCCATCAACTTAGCTGCCACAGTACCTTCTGAATTCACAATAATGATCCCTTGGACTCCCTTTTGACTCTGAATTCGTTTCAATGTTTCCTCTACCTCAGCCTGGAAGGGGAAAAAATTAACAGCTTGAAATATGCAATTTTGTTTCTGGATCACACTCTGTGCTAAGGTATCTAGATACAGAAGAAGCATAAAAGGATTCAAAGAGACACTTCTAAAAGCACAGCTATTTTGGGAACAGCCATATCAATGCCTACTTTTCTTAAACCTATAATTTTCCTCCTATCATTTTGAAATAAGCCCTGGATACCAGACATTTGTTTCCTGTAATTTTCTACTAGTTTTTTTTTATTGCACTCAAAGTTTCACACCACATAGGATATGTATAGTGGTAAAATCTTGCTTGTTCAGTTTCCCTCTCATAGTATAAGGGTCTTTTCACACACAATCTTTTACATGGGGATAATTTATATCTGAGAAAGGATTTGCAGGATTCATCTTCGAAAATGCAATGCAAATAGTTAAATACTGATTTGAACACATACTTGCAAAGTCTCTCTCTCTCTCTCTCTCTCTCTCTCACACACACACACACACACACACACACACAAAGCTCAGGGTTGAATGGTTCTTGATGTTCTCTGAGACTAGGTATCATCATCTCTGCTTGAGTTCCCAAGCATGGAGGATGCTAGCCTGGTAATGAAACATCTGCAGAAAAACAACCAACTTCAAGAACCCACCTTGGAGACAAAATAGAAGTAGAAAGAACATTGGGTGAAGTAAAATGTAATGCCTTTAATTCTTTATATTTACAGAAATTAAAACTAAAATAATCAAACATGTACTTTGAACTTCAAGAAAGAAAATTTAGATTCAGAGCAAATGATAAATCCCATAAAAGGTTAGAAGAATTACTTTTAAAAAAAGAACGTAGCAACATAATTGCCCACAATTCCAATGAAATAAAAAGGAAGAAGCAACTTATGTGACTATTTCCTCCCCAAAACAAACGATTAAATAATGGAAACTAGTATAATGCCATGGTATCTTTCTGATTAGTAATAGTGTGAGGATGTGTTTCGTTGGAAACACTATTTTATAGATGTTGAGCACAATTCATTCTCACTTAAATCTTTTGAGTTTTAGTTTTCTCAAAGAAATCTTTGAAGAGAGCTACTTCTACAAACTTTATGATATCCTCAATTACGTCAATGAATTTCTTATTTTTTATTAGCAATACTGATATGATAATAAGAGTCAGCATACTGTACTGGTTTTAAGACAAACTAATAAAGCAACCATTCTTGGAGAACTTATATAGATCTGGTTTTTGTTTTGTTTTTTTAATTTTATTTATATGCTGCCCTTCTCCGGAGACTCAGGGCGGCTTACAATCTTTAGAGCACCATGCTAAGTGCTCGGCAATAGCCTTCATTCCATTGTATATACCTGCTTATTACTAGGGCTTTTGGGGCCCCCCAAGTGGCATTTTTTACAGTCAGCTTATTGCCCCCAACAATCTTGAGTCCTCAATTTACCTACCCCGAGAGGATGGAAGGCTGAGTCAACCTTGAGCCTGGTGGGATTCGAACCTGCACTAATTGCAGGCAATTGAGCTAAGTGCTAGATGATTAACAGCCTGCAGCACTAAAGCCCTTGCTGTTGCTTTTCAGCAACAGGGGCCTGTAGTGTGGAACTTGCTATTGTAGAAAAAAAAAATCACAAAACTGATCAAAGGGGTGGTTTGTTGAGCAAGACACACAAGTTTGTGTCACAAGCTACAGTTGCTGAATTAAAAGAACATATGTAAGGTCCAAATGAACAGTCCATATTATGACTCAGCATAATGGCCAGATTCACTCAACACAACAACTGGACTTGTCCAACATTCAAAACCACCAAGTACCCCCAACCACATTTTATATTGGCATAATCACAAGATGAATGAATAAATTCTTTATTGGCCAAGTGTGATTAGACACACAAGGAATTTGTCTTGGTGCATATGTTCTCAGTGTACATAAAAAGATACATTTGTCAAAGATCATAAGGTACAACAATTAATATAGTCATAGGGTAGAAATAGGCAATCAAATCATACTAGGAAATGGTCAGTGTAAATAAGGATACAAGCAACAAAGTTACAGTCATACAGTCACAACTGGGAGGGGATGGATGATAAGGAATGATGAAAAGATTAATAATAATAGTGCAGACTTTGTAAATAGTTGAACAGTGTTGAGGGAATTATTTGTTTAGCAGAGTGATGGCTTTCAGGGAAAAACTGTTCTTGTATCTAGTTGTTCTGGTGTGCAGTGCTCTATAGCGTTGTTTTGAGGGTAGGAGTTGAAACAGTTTATGTACAAGATGTGAGGGATATGCAAATATTTTCTCAGATTCAGCTGTCCAAAGATGATCATTGCATATTGCACCGAGTACCAGTTCTTACATGACAGCTGGAGATTATAAATATATGGATAGATGGATGGAGAGATGGAGGGAGGTTAGGGGAGAGGGGGAAAGGAAAGGGAGTGAGAGGGAGAGGGAGGGAGGGAGAGAGGGAGAGGGAGAGAGGGAAAGAGAGGAGGGGGGGGGAGAGGGAGATCCAACTGCTCTTTCGGGACGCAGTGCATCACGAACTAGCCAGTAGTATCTCTATTTCCTCGGGTGCTGTGCAAAACCTGCCCTAGTCTCAATTTACAGCATAAACCGGAAAACTGGGTTGAGAAAATCATAGTTAACTTAAACTTACTGGGTTAAGAAAGCCAGAAGTGAAAAGGCCAGCTAAAAGGCATATTTCAGAAGACATGAAAGCCTATCCTGTGCAAAGCAACGATAAGACACGCCTCGCACCATCCCACGAGACTCTGGGCTGAGGAATCGAAAAGCAAAGGGTGACATCTGCGTCCCACGGGGGGTGAGGGGATGGGATCCTCAGCCTTCCTTTGGTCATCCCACCGTATTCCGGAAAGGCTCCGCCTGGGTCTCGACCCGCAACTAATCCATCACTCTTTCCCCACTCAGTATTTTAAAGGGCGAAGCAAAGGCAGTGAGCTACACCGATGCACCGACCGACCGTCCCCGCCCGCTCTTACCATGTTTGCAGGGAGGAAGGAACTCGGCGCTTTGTCCTTAAGCCAAGGGTTGTCAGCTGATTTCTCAGCTGAGCCCTTGAAAGGCTTGCGCGCCTGCGCGCGCCATTCTCGGTCTGTTTTAGGGCCGAAACCTAATTCGGCCAATTGTCGCAGGCGGGAGGCGTGAACAATTTCCTAGCCCCACCCCTTGTATCGGGAACAATTTCCTAGCCCCACCCCTTGTATCGAAAGGTTCACAAAGGGAGGGGCTAGGAGCCGTCTTTTGAAACGCATGCCGCAAAGATAGAGTTGAAGGTTCGTTTAGGCGTGCTTGCTGTGAAACAGGGCAAAGCCTGGTATAAAAGGAGACGGCAAAACGAAAAATGCAGAAATAAAGAGATGCAGCAATGGAGTTTTGGAATCAGAGCCAGGTTCAAAGTCTCGGGAGTGAAGCTGAATGGCTTTGGGGCAGAATTGCTTGTTGCGTTGAGAAGCTACAATGAGGACGCCTCTCCGTCAGCCGAGGGAAAGATCTACTGGGAGAGCCAATCGGAGTCTGTCACCGAGACCAGAGGTTTATTCTTCTAAGCTTTCGGACCCGACCTGGAGCCCAACCTAAGGGAAAGTGACAACTTTTAAGATGTATGGACTTCAACTCCCGGAATTCCACAGTCGGCAGCGTTGAAGTTCACATTTATTTATTTATTTTTATTTTATTTATTTGTCACGCAAGTATTAGATAACAGGTATAAGTATAAGCATGGTTATGAATACATGAAATGGATACGAATAAAAAAGAAACAATAGGATAGGGACGGTAGGCACGTTGGTGCGCTTATGCACGTCCTCTACAGACCACTTAGGAAAGGGGTGCGGTCAATAGTAGACAATCTAAGGTTGAAGTTTTTGGGGTTTGGGGAAGAAACCACACAGTCAGGTAGAGTATTCCAGACATTGACCACTCTGTTGCTGAAGTCGTATTTCCTGCAATCAAGTTTGGTGCGGTTTACCTTTGTATCTATTGTTTGCTCTTGTATTGTTGTGGTTGAAGCTGAAATATTCATTGACACGTAGGACATTGCCAATTCGAAAACCATTGGGGGGAAAAATAGAAGATATGCATTACTGGAGGTTATTATGTGGCAGTGGCCTTTTGCCCTCTATGGATTCAGAGACAAATGCTCCAGTTTTCATGATGGATGCTTTATAAATGATGGGAATCCCAATGAGCTTTTTATTTTCCTAAAATGCTTCAAGTTCAAATCTTCATACTAGGACAGCAATAGAAGTATGAACTCACTGAATGAAAAACAGGGTTCTATGAAATCCAGTATTCTAGTCCTATGATCTAGTGCCTTTTTACAGGCACTACCGTAGTGCCTGTAAAAAGCAGATTAGTAGCATAAAAGCACCTCCTGGTTTTGTTTGCCAACTAGCATACACAACATGTAATCATGATAAATGCTGATAAATGCTAGTAATCTTTCTGTTTTAAGTGTTTAAAAGTCTTTTAATATGTACAAGCTAGTAGCCACCATCATATCCAGTAGCTCCTTAGTTCAGTTATAGACTCTGTGAAGTACTTCCCTATCTATTCAGAACTTCCCATCTATAGAATCTATAGGATCTATCTCAATGCAGAATCCACTAGAGCAGGGGTCTCCAACCTTGGCCACTTTAAGACTTGTGGATTTCAACTTTTGAAATTCTGGGAGTTGAAGTCCACAAGTCTTAAAGTGGCCAAGGTTGGAGACCCCTGCACTAGAGCATCTGTGACACACAGAACATAGAATAGGGTTGGAAAGGACGTGGAAGGTCTTCTAGTCCAACCCCCTGCTCAACCTATACCATTCGACAAATGGCTATCCAGTCTCTTCTTGAAACCCTTCAGTGGTACAGCACCTTCAACTTCCAGAGATAAGTTTTTTCCGTTAATTGTTCTGCCAGGAAACTTCTCCATAGTTCTAGTTTGGATCTCTCTTTAATAATCTTCTACTCATTACTTCTTGTCCTGCACTCAAAGAGATTTGGAGAGTAGGTCAACTCCTTTTCTATGACAGCCCCTTATGTATTGGAAGATCATTCCTAGCCCTTCTCTTTGTTAGACTAGGCATACCTAGTTCCAGGGGTGGGATGTTCCCAGTTCTGCCTGTCTCTATAGAACTGGTAGCTCTGAAGAGCAACAGACACAGAACTGGTTCTGTGTCTGCTGCTGTTTGGTCCACCCACCTGTCTGGGCTCTTACCTGACCTTTATTTCCTGCTTTTTCAACCTCAGCTGCTTTGCGCGGCAACAGCTGAGGTTGAAAAAGCAGTAAAGTGATTTTTCCAATGCTGCGCACCTGCATGCAGCACTTATAAGCTGTCCTGGCGGTACAGCTTTAGGTGTATTACAGGGACGCATAATCAAAATGTAATCACTGAACCTATAGTAACACCAGTTGAATCCCACCCCTACCTAGTTCCCTTAATCGTTTTTCATAAACCATATGGTTTACCTCCAGACCTCTTATCTTTGTTGCTCTTCTCTACACTCTTTCCACGATCTCAACATCTTTTTTGTATCATGGTGACCAGAATTGGATGCAGCATTCCAAGAATGGCCTTACCAGTACAGTATAAAAACAATACTATCACTTCTCATGATCTTGAAACCAGCCCTCTGTTAATGCAACCTCAGACTGCATTAGCTTTTTTTGACAGCTCCAGCAAACTGCTGGCTCATACTTAAGTGGTGGGTCTACAAGGTCACTTTGATCCCTCTCACAAATTGCTACTGTTGCCAGATACCACCTATTCTATATTTTTTGAAGATCTCTGATGAAGAACTCACCACTTCACGTCTCCTGTCACTCATCTTTTACGTAGACTGAATATGCACAGAACCTTTTATCACTCCTTTTAGTGTTTGGTTTGCAGCCCTCCTCTGGATGTACTCATTTGTCACTTTTTGAACAGTAGAGAAACTTTCAGGAAGAAAAAGTCACAACATGCAAGAAAATGAGACCATAATCTTTTTAAACTTTCATAGAAGTTTGGCTTTTTGAGCAATTTTTATTATTACAATTACCTGAGTATCTGAATGTATACTTTGACAATAATTTAACAATGAGCTTTTTACAATCCAGTGCTTCTGATCTCTCTTGTGATTCTGGGAAAGAAAAGTGCAAGTTTCTCCTCACAATAAGAGCTGAAGATACTAAATGGATTCAACGTAAGCTTCAACTTCAGTTTGAAGTCTGTTGGACAATGTGTTAATGTGATCTGGTACAGTGGTCACCAACCGATAGGCCACGGCCCACTGGTGGACCATGAGAAAATTTTGGTGGGCCGCAGAGAAATGTCTCCCCCAAAGCAATTAATCCAGGCTGCGTGGGAACCACCCACTTGGCCCATCCATCCGCTGGCCCCCACTCTTCGGCCGAGTGCAAACTTTCCCTTGAGTAGAGCCACGTGAGCCAGAACTGGAAGGCAAGACCAATGGTGGGGAGGGAAATCTGCCCTGGGATAGCTTGCTGACAGTGGGAAAGTCGGTCCCATATTCCAGAGCTGCAGTAGTCACAGGACTGGCCCTTTGGTCCTCCTGGAGCTGCTCTGGAATATGGGACCAGCCCATGGTGTGATTGGAAATCTCACCGGCCAGGACGAGGTAATGGTGCTGTTGCGGCAAGAGGGGGGCAGAGTTAAACCACCACATCTCTGTTCCAAGCTGACGGTTGCAGCCAATTCCCCGCTCGGTCAATGTCCTGGGAAGACATGGCTTGGGGATAAAGGGGCTTCCCTCTGCATGAGCAGGTGAGTCAGCAGGGCATTGCCCGAATTGGTGCCTGGGGCTGAAAGTCCCTCTTCCTCCAGCCTTGGGAGGGGTGCCGCTTCCTACCCTGCCCCACTTCGGGTAAGCCCAGCTGGGCGCCACATTGGGTCTGGCAGTGGGCGGGGAAATGCTGCGCCTCCCCCACTTTTTGCAGGGCCTACTGGCAAAGCATCCCTCTCGTGCACCCGCTGCTGCAGTTGGGTGAGGGAAATACGCTCCACGTGGGGGAGGGAGGCATGCTCCACACCCATTGTGCTGAGCCAAAGGGCACTGGTGAGCAGGGAAACAGCTGCAGTCGGCTGGCAAAGTAGTGATGCCGGTGGGTGGACTGACGCATGCAGAGAGGGGAGTGCGTGGGAGATGGCAGCATCAGAACCCTCCCTGGCTCTTGTTCTGAAATCATCCAAATTAAGGAAACACAAACGGAATGTAAAATCAAATCTATTTTAATGCAACGCTGGGAGTTTCTTGCCGAAACTCATTAGACACAATTCTGAGATAAGCTCATACCTTTCAGGGGTGTAGAAGGCTGCCAAGAAACAGAAATCCAATTACTTAGAATATAACAGACAGAAATTCCAGAAAAGACAAACCAGAGTTTGCCGGGCTTCAATGAGGAATCAGAATCTAATGAACTTCTTTGCTTCCTGCAAAGAGTATGTCACCAAGGGCTGACTTTTATCCCTGATGGGAGGGGCAATCACCTCTCAGCCTTACTCCCAAGTAAGCCAGCCTTACTTACCTCCTGCTGCTTCAGCTGCTCTCGCCTTCTAGCAGCTCTGCGCACATGCACTGGGAATAGGCTCCCTGGGGTCCTCTGCTTCGCTGCTGCCAGACTCCGAAGGCAGCACTCCACTCTCAGATGGTCCTGGCCCCATTCCTGCATCAGGACACAGGACCCTTGTCCAAGTCCTTGCCAGACTCCCCGATTCCTTTTCGTCCTCACTTTCTGATACCTCTGCCATCCGCACCGGCTGCTGGCAAACCACAACAGCTCTTCCCTGAATTGCCTCGCACCAGCCGAATCCCCTGCCCTGAATGCCGCCACTACCGCTCCCCACCTTGCTCGGGACATCTCCCAGGGACAGGAGTTTTGGCTAAGCTATCTGCAAAATCGTCTCTCTCTTTCTGTCTCGAGATGCACTTGTGGAGAGAAGCAGCTGGAGTCACCCTCATCTCCCAAGAACCTGGCCGAATTTTCTGCGAGCACTCCTCAAGAGACACAATTTCCAACACTAGGCGGTAGCGAGGAAGGGAAGCCAAGGAGGCTTTGACCATCAAAGGAGGCTTTGACCAGCAGAGAGGCTTGGCTCAGAAGACCGACTGATTGGCCTTCCATGGTGGCCGAGGTGCCCCTCAAACGGCGGTGGCGGCAGGAGCTGCTTGTGCTGAGAGTGCCTCAGGCACCGCTCTGGCAACCTTCCTGTCCCTCGGTGGCCATCGCCACCCATTTCCATAGCAACGCTTAAGATTAAGACTTCAGCAAAAGAGAATGTGAATCAGATCTATAAATTGAAATACTATAATGTTATAAGTTCATGCCTGGTAATCAACACATCTTTTAATGTGCTGAAATATTTGGCACAGGGATTTAACATCTGCAGATGTTTTTGTGCTTGGAATATGGTGTGCATATGACTTAATGAGTTTATTACTGTGGTAAGTAACCTTTTAAAATAATGGGAAAACTAAGAAGAAAAGTTGGCCGGGCTCCTTGAGCGAAGGTGGTCCTTGGGATTTAAAATTATGAGTTTGGTAATCCCTGAGGTCCAAAAGATTGGCGACTCCTGATCTAAACATTACAATGAACATAATTGATGAAATTTCACCTAGTAAAAATTGGAAATTTATATTTCATGTATCCTGTCATTACCTTACCTAAAGGCCTAAAAATATTCAGACTGAAATATATATAATAGAAATTCATATTTACAACTAATGTTTCTGGAGATATTGCTATGTTCCGATATTCATGGTGGAAGAACTGCTGTTTAATTAGTTGATGATGAACAAATCCTACTCTTTGCAGAAGAAAATCTTGCCACAGTTCAAGCCATTCCACCCAGCAACAGTACCATACTTCCACAAGCCTTCAGGTTCCCACAATGAAAAGGGATACAAACTGCTCAAATGACTTTTATTATTGCAACATAACAAGGCATAAGAACAAAATTTAGAAATTACAATGCAAAGGGACCTTAAAAGTGACTTTTCATTCTGATTTTAGAAATATTGCTAGCACAATGCTTACAATAAATGTTTTAACAAATACTTCATGGTCAAGACTCCGTTTGTTAAATATTCTCAGTCTGACTATTTAAAATACTTTTTTTTGTGCTCGGGATGTCCAGCCCCCACTTCCCCTGTAATGCAGCAGTAAAGACAAACAAAAAGCTATTTAAATTAAAAGTTTGAATAAGCTACACTTTTCCAGACTGCAAAAATATATACAAGCATTTGCTTTTTCCTGAACTAATCATCTGAGCCATAAAAATATTAAACAGCCATGCCCTATAGAACTAGGGCCTCAGCTATTTTAATTAGAGCTATCCTTTATTTTAAAAATATAGGGCAGAAAGCCTTTTGTATATTTATACATTAACAATATTTCTAGGTCACTAGATGAATAATGTAACATTGTGTAGAGCATCAACTATATTCCATACTTATTTGTTACCTCAATTTTTTTTGAATTGTAAATGTTCAATAATTAAATGTTATTAAAACAAATAAGCAAAGAATTCTAAGGCTTTTTCCCCTCCAAAATCTAGATTTTTAATATATACTTCAGATATTCTGGTAAGTGCCACAGACAGATCTCTCCAGAATCAACATACGACTCTCCATCCAAGAAATAGATCATTTGTGTAAGAAAAAATTATGTGTGCATTCCTTTGAATGTACACTGAAGGGAGGCAAATTAAATTGTTTTCATAATTCTCAGAAACAGAAACGGAAGAACAATTGGCTATTTATATTGTTTCAAATGAGAATTCTAAAAAAAAAGTCAGTTATAAAAATGGTTAAGCCCATAAGCGTTCAATAGCCCTGAATTAATTCGTTCTTAGAGTCTGGATGGGTAGATATATAACACTTGTCTTACTGGCCAATTGGTTTGATCTTTGACTATGCTAGCTAGTTCTTAAAGGATTCTGCTCTTCTCACACAGTAGGACAATACAAGTATGTAACTATCAACATGCATTACTGATTTTGAAAATGTTACCACCTCTTCTACTGAGTTCCAGAGCAGCATGCAGATCACAGAATTTTAACAACTTGGAGGAAAAAATGCAAGGTTGCAAAACTGGGCAAAAGAACTAAGTGCTTTTGTTAAAAACTTGGGGACTATAGTTTAACTACTATTGTCAGCTTTAATGGACATTATAAAATTATAATTGAAATTTAAATTAGATTTAAAACCAAGTGCTGCCTAAGTTGTTAATAAGAGCTGATCAACAGTCTAAATCATAACAACACATGATTTCCACCCTCTAAAAAAAGTTAATTATTTAAGTATTCGGAAGTATGCAGGAATGTAATTTTTGTGCCTCAGTTTCTTACAAACAGAATTCTATGCCTGTTTATTCAGAAGTAAGTTTCACTCTGTTCAATAAGATTTAGTTACAAATACACATGCATAGGATTGCATGTCCAGATATATTCATGAGGCAGTTTTGTTGCAATGGTTAGACCACTATTGGGAAATAGGAAGCAATGCTCCCGCATCTAGAGGAGAACTAGAATTGACAGTTAATGGCCATTTGTATAGTTTTAAACTCAACCTAAAAAGAGGACTGGAAATAATTTCCAGTTGTTTCCACCTGAAAGAATTATCTTTCAAATTTACTTATTAAAGTACCATCATCAAAACTAAGTACACACTTAGTTGAAAATGGGTTAAAATTCCTGCAAATTTGAAGAGGCACCTTCAGATGGAGGAATAACCTGAGGAATGCGATCATAGTGGTAAAAATAAATAAAAGTGCTATGCTATGGATGCATGCATTAAGGTCCACATATCCCTCTACTCTGTTTGAACAGAGATGGCTTTGGGATATGTTTTGGGAGAGTGGAAACAGTCAAGCCTCAATGGGTAAAGAACACATAATGCAAGCAATGGAATTGCTTTTAGCACCCCCAGAGTCTGAATGCAAGGAAGTGCTGTTAGAAAAAACCTGCTGCAATGTTACAGCTACCAGTGGACTTCCCAGTTCTTCAGCAGCAATACTTTGCTACTAAAACAGGAAGAGAAAGGAGTCGCTTTAGAAAAAGAAAAGAGAAGAAAAGAAAAGAAAGAAAAGAAAGAAGAAAAAAAGGAAAGGAAAAAAAGAAAAAGCACTCCAGTTAATGAACATGATGCAAGACATAACTCCAGAAGTATAATGACCTCTGGTCAAGGAAGATTTCATTTATAGTTTATCATTTTGGATTTCTGTAAAGGACTTGGAAGAAATCTAAAAATAGAAAGAATAAAATGACAGAGCAACATCCATTTACTTACATACTAACATTTGTTTAAATAAATGAAGATCAAGTCCTGTTTACAGTAAGAAGTGCAACTAGCAGAGGCAATGAAGAACTCACACCCTAAATGAATTTATGTTCTTCTGATCCAAATTCCATAAAAAGTTACTCTTGTCCAAATCCTTCTGTTTCTTCAATTGCAAACAATAACTTTTCCTTTAGCTGTTCATAACTCTTGTATGGTGGCAAATCCAAGCGATTGAAACTGAAAATAAGCAGCAAGCTTAATAACACTGAACATCTGAACAAAATGATGCAGAAGAAAAATAAGAGCATCCAGCTCAACAAATGGTTTTCTCTGCCTTTTTATTGCCTGGATGTTGAATTATATCAACATACTCTGAAGAATAAAATGCATTTTCAGATGTCCACATCATGCATTAATCCACTTCAGTCTATTTCTTGAGCTTAACTATGTACCATATGAACTATATTTTATATGATTAACTTTTTTACTACATATTTGTGATTTTAATGATATCATGATATGCTGTGTAAAACAGATCAATTTCTGAGTAGGCAAGGGGGAAAATAGGAACAGTTTTATATAATTATATAATTATCTAACAACTTTTACACCCTTATTTCTAAATGAAAAATTTACCTTGTGGATCAACACCACAATGGCATGCAACTTTCTGTATGATTTAAAACATTTTAGCTATTTATTTACAAAAAATATAAAAGTAGCCCTAATTGTTACAAATGGACATAGTAACCTGAATCATCTAATTACTTACCATGTATGACTTCTAGGCAACCAGTTTTCTTTACCAACTTTTTCAATGCAGAATTTTTGGGGTCCATTACTCCCTAATTTTTTTTTAAAATTAAGATATGAGAGAAATTAAGTTATATTAAGTAAACATAGTGAAAATCAAAGCTGCTGAGGATCAGATATTTTTAGTTAAGAAATTAAGTAGTAAGATCTTTTGTGTTTGTATTAAGTAATAGTCATAATATTAATTTATGATAAATTTCAGTGCCATCAGGGACAATGTATTAAAACAATGCCATGTAAAGTTCTTCCATATGTGCTGACTTACATAGCACCTGAAATTCATTTCCAGTTCCACAAAACCAGGGAGTCTTGGTGATGGTGACCCATATCCACCAGTCTTGGTGATGGTGACCCATATCCACCAGTTCATCTACTATAACACATATTATATAGGGCTACTTCTAAAGACAACTCAGAAGCTGCAACTGGCAAGAATGCAACAGCCAGACTATTGGTAGTCAAACCTATCACCAAAGCGCATCTCCAAAGTTGAATTAGGGACTAATTCTGCAAAATGTTTTGTCCATTTTTATCAAGATCATCAAGTGAATGCCTGTTCAAAGCCTTGCTTCCTGAGGAAGTAAAAACATTGGGGATCACAGGCAGGCCTTCTCTGTGATGGTGCCAATTTTTTAGGAACATCAGTCCCTCCAAAGATGAACGTTGAGCTTTTTAAAGTTTCTCTCCCTCCTAGTCAAAGTGAGTTGTTCTAAGTTTCTTTTTCATGTTTTCCTTCAGTCTTTGGACTATGTAATAGCTTCTTAAAGTCCCTTTTGGTTTTTTCATACCAAGGTCACCTCTTTTACATATGGAGTTTGCTTAACTGTAACTTTGCATACTGTGCCTGCATAAGAGTACCAGACCCCTCATACAAAGACTTCATAAAAGTTTGTTTGCAAAGAACAAAGGTAGAACATACCTACTTCTGAAGTCTGACTGAGGTGAAAAAGTACATCATTAGGCTGGCTAATCAATTATTATTTTGAATTGCATGATGAAACAGTTTACCATTAGTTATGATAAAAATCAGTTATTTTGCAATAACAGAAGAGGAAGAGGCAGAAATTATGTATGATAAGCTGCCAGAATTATCAGGGCGTAAAAATAGCCGTCCTTAGAATCAATCCTTAAAAAGCTCAAGTAAGATAAAAATACTTTCCCCATTAAAGTAAGATACACCATTGTTCAACAATATTGTGAAACTTACTCTTTGAAGATGTGCACAATATTCTTTCCTTACATAAAATGACATACATTTTAGATGTTTTGCCCTGGACAGAATCCAGAATGTTGCTTATCTACATATTAAAAAATACTTTGTGTTCTATTTTAGCTGAAGGTTGCTTTTTACAAATGGAGTATCCAATTTCTGTCTGGGCCAGATTGGTGGTTTTGTAAAGATTTATGTGGGCAAGCTGAATTTCATATGTATGAATTAATGTGTGTAGCTTCCTTAATGTGGGATTGATAATTTGCCCAACTGACAAGACTGCAGATACTGAAATACACCAGCCTTGTAATCAATCAGGCTGTTTCTCAACACAGATCTAACACTCTTCCGAAACAGTGCTAAATTTGTGTATAAAAATAGTCTAGTTGATAATACAAGCAGTTGTTGCTGTGGCAGACAGCTGCCCAGTCTCATCTGCAGCCCAAAACAACTGTGGAGGGAAGTTCCCAGGGACAAGATAAGCATGTTAGTTACTGTCTAAAGTGGCCAATAAATACAGGAAACTTATTGATAGCTGCAAAGGATAGCTACAAAGAAGATTATTCCAAGGCTGAATCCCACTGTTTTATATAGTCAGAATATCCACAACTGTTTCAGGGTTTGGTTTATCTGAACTCAGAACAGGTAAATCATTCTGGATTTTGTTTTGTCCTTGCTGTGGCCAATATGAAACTGAATTTCCAGTATACAATATTTGAATTGAAGCAAAACTTAACATCTAACAAAATGAAATTCAATGTAAAGAAAAGGAAAGTCCTGCACTTAGGCAAGAAAAAACAAAAGTACACATATAGACTGGGTGAAACTAGGTTCAACAGCAATAACTGTGAGATGGATCTTGGAGTCTTAACTAGCTAAATATGAGCCAGCAGGGTGCAGCAGCAGCCAAGAAAGCTAATGCAATCCTAAATTGCATTAACAGAAGGATACAATCAAGATCAAGAGAGGTACTAATACCACTCTATAAAGCCTTAGTAAGACCACACCTAGAGTACTGCATCCAGTTTTGTTCATCACATTATAAAAAAGATGTTGAGATTCTAGAAAAAGTACAGAGAAGAGCAACCAGGATGATTAGGGAACTGGAGACTAAGGCATACGAAGAACTGTTGCAGGAACTGGGCTTGGCTAGTCTAGTAAAGAGAAGGACCAGGGGATACATGATAGCAATCTTCCAATATTTAAGGGGCTGCCACAGAGAAGAGGGGTCAAGCTATTTTCTAAAGTGCCTGTAGGCCAGACAAGGAATAATGGACGGAAACTGAACAAGGAGAGATTTAACCTGGAAATAAGGAGAAACTTTCTAACAGTGAGAACAATCAACCAATGGAACAGCTTGCCCTCGGAACTTGTGGGAGCGCCATCACTTGAGACTTTCAAGAAGAGATTGGACTGCCATTTGTCAGAAATGGTGTAGGGTCTGCTGCTTGGGTGGGGGGGTTGGACTAGATGATCTACAAGGCCCCTTCCAACTCTGATTATCTGTTATTATCTGTTATTATTATTATATCTCTATTATCCATTAACCATGCACAACGTATCCTACTTTAAAAATGATTATATTTGGAGGCTCATTTCTTGTCAAAGATAATTAGTTAAGCTATTATCTGTGAAAACGAAAAAAGCTGGAAAACAGATGTTAAGGTTTCCAAATTCATATATAAATGTCCAATGACCTGAGCTTATGCCCAAACAATATCAAAGTATGCTAATCCATCTTGCATAATTTTGCTTACCCATGAGGTCAGAAAATCCTCCAACTGGCAATCGGCATGTTCCAGTAACAAACTGTAGTAATCTCATTCTCTTCTCATTATCTATTTCCTTTACAAACTGAAATAAAATAGATCATTTAAAACAATTTGCAATATCTGTTGCCAATTCATGAAATGTTCATGAAGCTGAATATATCAAAATAACTCTTAAATCAAGAATTATTTTTAATACATTTGCAGCCTTTTACAAGCTGAAATGTTTACACTGAAATATTAAATATTTCCATAATTTCATTATGGTCTAAAATTTGAGACCCAGTTAGGAGTAGCACTTAAAGGCACTGGGCTAAAAACTAGGAATCCATAAGTTCTAGTTCTGCCCTAGGAATGAAGCCAGTTGGGTGACTTTGGGCCAGTCATTCTCACTTAGTGTTAAGAAGGCAGCAGTGGTAAACCACTTCTCAAAAATACTGTAAGGACTTATATATGTAATTGTCAGGAATCAAGAGTGATGCAAAAATGTATAAAAATCCATTAAAAAAAGAAAATACTATATTTTTAATTAGATGAAAATGAGGCATCTGTCAACTATCAATAAGTGATGCACATTCAAAGAGAGATAAAATGTACACAATAAATTTTCACCTTGGTATTTTAGCTTGTTTGTAACGGAACACTAGGAAAAGAAACAGCAAAATTATTAGACCCTAAGAAAATTTATTGAAATATTTGCCTGAATAAATACATTACCTGATGTTCAGATAATTAACATAATCTTAAATTTATGGCATAATAAAAGAATATTAAAAAGTATTATTGTTTCAAAAGACAAACTTGGCTTCCCATCTGGAAATAGTGAAGACAATATAATTTAACTTAAGAGGAATATTATTTAAACATTTGTTTGAAGTGGGTTTTACTTTCTCAGTATAATCATCAGTAAAATTACCGCATGAGAAACTGACAATCTGAGTTCTAGTCCCGCTTTAGGAATGTACACATTACAGGGTTTTTGCGAAAACAGCAGGAGGAGGAAATATTAGGAATGTTTGCCACTATGAGAAGCGGGATAGAGATGATAGATAGATAGACAGATAGATAAATAAATGATGTTACTCAAGCATTACAAACCTGCCAAAACCACACTATTTGTTTGCTTGTCCTGGTATAATGCCGGTAGATTGTATGTCTTTGCCAATCAGTCAGGTCAATCTCTTGCATTCCACATAAAAGCACCTGGTGGGGGGCAGGGTGGAGAAGCAGAACACAAATGAAGGCCTGATTAATGTACAATATTTATTTGCCATGATTTGCAATGCAAGGAAAAAAAATCACTTAAGTCATGGTGAAGTACTGAATACAACTCTTTTCGCAAATAAAAAAAGGCTGCAAAACAAAGGGTTTTGGGCTGTTTATGGATCAAACCTCATACAATTTATTTCCAGCTCTGGTGCAGCTCATTCTAAGTGACTTTTAATACTAGTGTTTACTTAAAATGGGGAAACTCCAGATAGCTTAGAGGCAAAGCAAATTTCTCAGTGATGATGATTTCTGCATTGCCCTGTCTCAGGTTAACTCAGTCTTTTCCTTCTTCCTCTAACTTTCAGCTACTAAAGGTCTATCCAATTTGCTATTACAGTACTTAAAATGCAAACCATTTCAGCCATTTATTTAGGAAAGTACCAGACAGGCAGCCATACAATACGAAATAAAACCATGGATGTGAGGAGGAAATCAGAAGAAACGTTTGAAGGCTATTTTTACACTATATAGCTGGAAAACAGGGGAGATACCATCACGTATGCTAGATTAGCTTCAAACTGCTTTTGACAGATGGGAGAGTAAAAGGAATGGCAGTGTGGAAGTGTCGTAAAATTAATTTGGAGCTTGCCTGATTATTAATTGCAATAGTGGCCCTATACTCTCCCCATTCCAGCAGTAACATGAGAAACTAAACTTTTGGTAAAATTTGGCAGTCCAGAGATTAAAGTACAATAGCCTTTAGCAGTAGCAATAGTAGCTGTCCAGAATCACTTTGTATAGTGAGATGGGTGGCATATAAATTTAATAAATAAATAAACTGTCTCAAGTTATCAGTCCCTGTGAACCCAAGTTTTTGTCTAAATTGCAAGTTTAAAGGTCTACCTCCAGCTCTTTGGCGTCAAAGTACTGTAAGTACTGCTGTGACAGAATCTCATTGAATCCTTCAAAAAAAGCTTGTGTCTGTTCTTCTACACCCCGGGAAAGCCTCCATTCTGCTACCAGCCTTGAAAAGAAAATATACACTCATATGACAACAGCCAATGCACCTTGATTCAGATGAATTATAATATTAACTAAATGATGAGCAATTATAGGAATTTGAAGTCATTCACTGTTTGAAAAGATAGAACACAAGCACAAAGGAATATAGAATCTTGCAGAATATGTAGCTGAAGTGTTACCACCATGACAAAAAGACATGATTAACTTCCAGCCTTGTGCGCTTCAACCAGGACACATAATTTGTTATGTTCAATTATACAGTTCTAGTGAACTGCAATTTTAACAAGGTACTTTTTCTTGGATTATGGAGAAGATTAAGGCACACATGGACAAACTGCATTGCATACGTGGTCCTTGGTCTCACACACACACACACTGAAATGTAATCCAAAAATGCAAGGAGCTTGGCTCATTTTCTCTCACATATTAGGGCTCTGAAACAAGAGTGGGAAACTTGTGGTGCTCTAGAAATTGCCAACTACAATTCTACAATCCCAGATAGCATGGCCAAAGGCAATGGTTGATGGAAGCTATAGCTTAAACACAGAAGTTCCCCATAACAACTCTGCAAAATAGCATGCAAGAGAAAAATACAACCGTCCAAGTTGTATGCATGAATGAAAAGAGACCTAATCAGAGAACAGCAATTTGAATCCAATAAAAATTATGGTTAAAAATACTTAAAAATAATTTTGAACTTACTTAATATATTCTTCTTTATTTTCTTCAGTAACAAGGAGGTTACTACCATTGGGTTTCAAGTCATGGCTCTTTATTTCACCTAGAATTTCTTTATCAACTGAGAAATACATTTCTAGGCCACATTCTTCAATATTGTTTTCCCTACAAAATCAATATAATTTTGTGTGATTAATTATTAATTTTTTTTTTACTATGGATAGTCTTGCCAATAAACAATATCATGCTTGAGACTATAGTGCATAGCTTTTAAAATCAGCACTCTTTTTCTGAAGCTGTGAGCCATGTTTCCTTTTTATATTATTCTCTGAAGATTACCAGTGGAATGAGACTGATACAATGGCATTACAAAAGTCAATGTAGTCAACATTTTGATGAGGTTAAAAAAATACAAATTTGTTGTGTTGAGCCCAATGGAGGGTCAATGCATCTAACCTCTAAATCTTTCAAAATATGAAACAACATGCCAATGAAAATCAATAATACATTATTATGTTTTGATATTGGCATAGAGGCCCCTCCAAAAGAATATCGAGGCTTTATTTGGCACATAATGGGGCATCCTGTTTTACAACTTATCACCTGATTTAAAAATCTACAGGCTATCAAAATTAGAATTATCAATCTTTCTGAATACTTGAACTTCATGAAATATTTCGGAAGATGCCAAAGATATGGTTCTATTATCAGGCCTGGTAATCCCATGGTGAACCACTCAAAGTCACACATGAGATGGGTGACTATATAAATTGTATAAACAAACAAATATTTCTATTAAAATGTACATTCAAATATGAGTAACAAAACATGTTTTCAGTAAGAGTTAAATATTTACTAATTTGGTCAAATATGCAGACATTTATTTGCATAAAGTTAATATTCAAAAAGTGGAAATAGAAACTCACTTAACCCAGATGAGGGAATTATAGAACTCAGGATCTACAGATTCCAAGTCTTTTAATCCAACTGGTTTGTTGAGGATACGTTTGTAGAAAGGTAAGGAGAAACCTGTGTCTATAAATTTTCCATGGAACAATGCCTGAAAAGGATAGAAAGTATTACTTATCTTACATTAGTTGTACTTTGCATATCTGATTTGAAGCCTATGCTACTCTTCTCACTTTGAAAGAAAATGAAAGGAATCCTCACCATGGAATATAAGCTACAATTATAGTCTCAATTTTCTTTCTTTTGTCCCCCGTTGGCATTTTTTTTTCATGTTCACCTTAACAACTATCTCATTGAATAATTCCTCTGTTTTCCAATCAATGATTTTAAAGGTGTCAAAGAGATTCTGTGTGTTTTCCTTGAAAATGAAGATCATTTTGTGGAAACTGGTTGATTTTTTTCTTCTGCTGTAATTTGATTTGGAATTTTATATAGGTAGATTGTGATCTGTTCTATAATCAACCCAGTGAACAATGCTGAATAATTTAACTTATGTCAGTTATTAGAACACGCAAGTCAATATAATTTGATATGTTTAAAGTACTAAAAACATCTCTACAATTTCATGTAGACACAACAAAAATATCTATAGCCTATTTTAAGAAAGCATATGGCAGCTTATAATAATTTCAAGGTTTTTTTTTAACATTTCAGAGTAAATTTTAAAAAAAGGATTATTCTAATAGCACTCTATTCGAGATATATGATAGATTTTTATCAAGGCAATGTTTTTCTTCTTATCAGGTATTAAGAGGAATAGCAAAATTAAAAGCTTGGCAGGCTGTTAAATATATTGAGCATTCAAATATAAAACACTTGATGGAACACAAGAAAGATCACTACTATCAAGGATACCAGTTTGGTTTTCCAGTATCCAGTTACATATTTACATAAGGTTTGCTTCCTATTTTAAAAGAAAATGGACAGAGATTTGCATCTTCTAGAATTAACCATTTTCAGCTTTGTTATGTGGTTTTTATAATCTCTTAAATTAAATGTGTTATGAGTATTATTTCATGCACTGAACTCACCATAGCAATAAATCTACCAATAAAGCGGAAGTATTTCAGATGATCTGGATTGATGTAAGAAGCTGGGTTTATCTGTAGGCAGTAGTTATCCTTCCCTGCATATTCAAACAGGCAATACATTGGATTCAGCACTTCATGCGACAATAGAAAGAACCATTCCCTGAAACCACATAAAGAACTCACAGTCAACACCACAAAAAAAACCCACATGCACACACACAACAAACATAAAATTTAGACAATTGTGTATATATTTCTTTGGTATTAATACCTAAAAAACTAACAAGCTTGAATATGCCTTTGTTTTTGCATTTATACCATTAGTTTCAACAAATCTCGCATATGCTAGACAACATCGCACAAGTTCATAACAAGGAAACTTCAGAGTTATTCAGTGATGTCTACCCACAATTCAGGCATCAATAACAAGTAATTTACAATGTTCAGCTTTTGCATGAAATTTGTAGGAGGAACAGCAGAACCTAGGGGAGGAGTCATTATTCAACATCTAGTGCAGTTAGTTGAGTAGATTCCTGTACATAGACATGAGTAATAAATCAATTTAATTGGAACTTCACATGTGGTCCAAGTCTTTTGTGCCTGACAAATTCTTTTATTATATTTATTTCTATGACAACACAAAGTTTTATTTTCATCGCTACTCTTTATTTCAATCACTACTCTTGATATCTCCATTTATTTCTATTAAGCACTGTACTGCTAAAGAGTACTGAGCAAAATTAATGATATCCAAATTGTTGTACAATATCTAACATATTTTACAAAGTCACATTTCTGATGTTGATTTTTCAAGGTGTTTAGTTCCAAAATTGAAGTTCATACAGATAGGTGATATGCTTATGTATTTGGCTTTACAAGAAATCTTTTATGATCTGAGGAGTAGGCAACGATGCTTGAGTGTGCTATACACCTGGAACTATGGATTAATATTGCACTGAAATAAATTTTTGCACGCTAATAGCTTCTTAAATTAGCAACAATTCCAACTGTTCTCAGATTTTTAAAAAATCAAATTGGATCCAAAGATCATCATATTTTAGCACAGGGTTTAGTTACTGTAATTCTAGATCTTTGTTTTTAGTGAGTTTATAGAAAATATAACTAAATTTGAACCTCACAGTATATACTTTACCTATATTTTACAGAGGGAATTAAAAAAAGCCTTTTAACATAATGGGGGCAATAATGAAAAAAGTAAAACCTTAGCTTTCTTAAGCAACTTTCTACAGCAAAATTTTAGTTTTATGGGTTTTATGAATTATATCATACCCACCGTGCAACACCTCCATAATCTAAGCCTTCTTCTCCTGGGAAAATGACCCACAAGCGTCTTCGTAGATCCACGGCACTGAGGCTCATTATCTTTACAGGGGAAAAAAAAAAGAATGTTACTTAGAATGTTAACAGTTATTCAGATTAAAGCACATGTAAGGCAGAGACACAAGATGAAATTAGAAAAAATGCTGATCAAATAATTTTAGAAAAAAAAAAGTATTACTTAGTTTCAAAAATTTCTGCTCATTTACCTGCTGAAACGAATCTTCAAACAGTGTTTTCCTGCTCACTGTTATTTTTATATGCTGGGGCATAGACAGTTGCTGAAATGTAAGAAATTCATTTGAAAAACAAACATGTCAGATAATCATAATTACAAACATATTGCACTCTCAGCAGGAACTCACTCTCTCAAATATTCTCAGCAGGAACTGTGAACAAATTAATTATTATCCTGAATAGGAGGCACTTTATGTTCATACCCAGCAATTTTTTTATTATAAAATAAGAAAGCTTCTTGCATTTACTTTATGCTCATGTAGTGCATCTGATAAAATACAGATATAGGCAATGTCTGATATATTATATGAAAATTTAAAAAGTTGATGATCAAGGAAATCTTAATTGTAAACAAAATTATAATTCCTACATGTAGGGAAAGATGTGACAAGTTGGTCTACAGAGTCACTGAAGAAATATATCTTAATGCATAAGGGTTACCCTCCAACAAGGCAAATCCATAATGCAAAGGACAAATGGTGAACTCACTATAAAGAAACAATGCTATCTTCATGGTCAATTGATCTGAATACAATCTTTCGGAAAAAGGTGACATGCCAATTCTGTAATTTCCCTATTAACATGTTTTTATAATTAAATATGTTAATCACATTGGTGTTTACAGTATTCATAACTTCAATAATAATTAGCACTGTGAATATTTCACATTTGATACCAAAATATGGATGCCTCTTCATAGCAACTGAACAGACCCAGAAAAAGACAAGGCTGTTTTAATAGTGACCATCAGGCTGCTTTAATGAGTCACCAATAAATGTTGTGGCACAAGAAGGAGTGGTTCATTTGTTTTGGGTCTGCATGGCATTACAGATCAAGACAATTTTTAAAAAAGAAAAATTGCTGCAGAGTGAGAGGAATCCAATTGTACTTTTTTCCTCTTCACCCCTTATGTTTCTGGAGCTGTTTTAATACAAAGCAGCCTCAAAAATCCAAGACATAGAAACCTAGTTGCAGGACCTAATGTATAATATCAGAAAGTATTATGTAAATATTTCTTACTATGAACATATAGAGGAAATTATAAGCTCTGATTTGCTTAATCATGATTTTCAAATAAATTAAAGAAATTAAAAGAAACCCTAACTCATAAACCATGTCTTATAAACAACAATAATGCCAATGCTAACCTACATAAATCACAATATGGTGTAACAAATTGCATGATTTCAGGCAAGGTTAAATGTTTTGTAGATGATAGCAAGAGCTTCATGATTACATTTCTAAAGGGAAGTATCTCTCACCTGACACCAAAATCGGAAGTATTGGACCTTTGCTTTGAAATCACGAACATAGGCTATTTGAGGTCCATTGTCTCTGGAAGCAAAAAGCAAGGTGACACCGATTAAGTACAAATGTATATTCGGTTAAGGATTTTGTCTAAATAACTGAATAAAATTGAACAGAAAAATATGCTATCAGAATGAATGCCATCTTTCCCCAATGGAATTGGCCCACCCCACTTGTGCTGGCAGAAAATGGCCTACTGCAGATTCCATCAGCCGATGAATTTTGGCTGGTGGGATCCAGGAGAAGAGCCTTTTCTGCTATGGCCCCTGTGCTTTGGAACATCTTGCATCGGGAGGTAAAATGTGCTGTCTCTCCTTTAGACTTCAGAAAAAGTCTTAAAACCCCTTTCAGGCATGTTGTCCTGAAAGAGAAGCTGGGTAGAGATGGTTGGTACACTAACAGGGGAAGGCACCTCACCACTGCCCCTTAAACCCTTGTTTTTTTAACTTGTTTTAATTTTTGTAATTTTAATCAATTTTTATATTTATAATCTTTGAATGTTTGTTTTATCTGAATGTAAGCTGCTCAGAACTGCAAAGATGGGCACCAAATAAATTTGATTGATTGATTTAATAAATAGTAAATAAAATAAAATCCCTCTTCACAATAAAGTATTCCTCTGTAAAAATCATTACTTAAAACAGAAATTTCCTATCTTGTGTTAAATATAAACTTTCTTTTTAGAAATAGAAGGATTTTTTTGGAGTGACATGTATGTATGTATGTATGTATGTATGTATGTATGTAAAGAATTATACAGTTGGCACTGCCCCAACTATAAAAGAAGTCAAGGGGCATCTGGTTTCCTTCCTGATAATACCTTAAAAAAAGCTGTTGCTGATCCTTGGAAACTGCAGTTTATCCCAGAAAAGATGGGCTTTCATCCTGGCATCAGAACCAGAACAAAGAGGATAGCCTATTTCAGTGTATGGATTTCATCACTCAGAATTCTGGGAGTTGAAGCTCACACATCTACAAGTTGCCAAGTTTGAAAAAACCTGGTCTACTTCATCCATCTCTTTTCTCTCATTCCTAGCATACAACCCAGCTAGTGCAAATTAAATGGAAAGATCGAGAAAAGTGGAGGGAAAAAAGGTGATGAAGAAAGATAAATTGGAAGTCTTCATTCTAATTTTACTGAAAACAAGAAGAACAATTCCAAATTATAAAGTCAAAGGACAGAAAAAATCTATTTGGCAATATCTCTAATGTTCAGTGTCACCCCACTTTTAGTTTTAAATGGATTTAAGCAGTGTAGCATTTACATTACATTAAACACTGTTCACATTAAACACTGAAAAATAATTGCCTTAAAGCATTATCTTGTTTTGTTTTAGAAATTGCCCAAAAGCAGAAATAAACCTGACCTGCCTTGAGAATAAAGGGTACATAGAAGGGAAAAGTTCAATGTTCAGACTGGTATATTGGTATTATCAAATAATATTTTATCAGAAAGTAACAATGATTTAGTCAATATGAAAGATGACCCAACCAGTGTTGTGTTGACCGTGTCCCTTTTTATAGGCTACCTAAACACTATTGATATTTTAGGAAGGAAAAAAACATACAAAGCAGACTTTCCAGTACGAGGATCGATATATGTTGTTGTCCTTCTGTTGTGATCCACAAAATATGGAATTCCATCCACAGTGAATCTCATTTCCCAGCCCTCTGGTAAAGGTTTTTCATTTAATTGACTATAAAAACAGATACAAAAGATATGAACTGCATGTTACAAAACTGAGAGACTATGCAAATCATATCTGCATCTTAAATCCAAACTAGCAATTATTTGAGCAGAACTTTAATTGTCCACTACCATCTACCTGGTACTTAAAGGGATTGTATTATTAGAAGAAAAAATATCAGAGACATTTAGTAAGAGAATATTTAAAATGCTACTATTCCTGCTCAGTGATCAGAGGTCAAAGTTTCCTTATCAATCAGATTATCAAAGAGAACAAATAACACTGTTTTCCTTACAGCTGGTATGTATTTGCCATTTTCTTCTTTCTTGTAAAAGTCTTTTAAATCAAAATATGACATGGCATCTGATTATTTTATAAAGTAGTAAATATTTGTTACAACTTAACTTTCATGTTCTTTTTCATTTTTATCATTTAAATATTCAACAAAATGGACAGGAGAAACAATCACCATTCTTTGAGCTCATATTTCAAACACATGCTGCAAGTATTCTGTGTATCACATGAAATTATACTGTATCTTAACCGAATGTTAGTATTTAAATTTTGTAAGATTTTCATTGAGAGATCCAAAGAGACAAATGTGATATTATAAAGCTCTACTCAATGTACATGTATATTTCTGAGTTATTACTACAGTAAAGGTGCTTGCTTTAGCAAGAAACAATCGAAGTTAGAAGATTCTTCAAACCTTTATGAATTACATATCTTTTAGCACTCAATGTTTCTTTCACTGCTTATAAGGAAAAAAAGCATACCCTTTGGGACATGGTTGAACAATGCTGGATCTTACCCTTGACTCCTGGGATCTTCCCACTGTGTGATGCGAGTATTATGATTGACAAAATATACTCTGCCATTGCTGTCTGTTCTTTTTTCTGAGAGAAAATACAGTAATACGTGGTTAGTTTAATGTAAGACATGTCTAAGTAATATTTATGTAATATAAATATAAATATTTATATTTATTTATATCTCACCCCACTTATGCACTACAACAATTTGGATGTCCCTCCTCTCAAAACCAGTGTTAAGGGCCTCTAAGGAAAAGCTTAGGATATGTAATAGGACATGAACGATCTAAGTATAGTATATAAAATCATACATTGCAATGTCCTACCTGTCAATGAATACTTCAGCTTCAACCATAACAACACAAAAGAAAACAATAGATACAAACTCAAGGTTAATCGTACCAAACTTGATTGCAGGAAATACGACTTCAGCAACAGAGTGGTCAATGTCTGGAATACTCTACCAGACTCTGTGGTTTCTTCCCAAAACCCTAAAAACTTTAACCTTAGACTGTCTACTATTGACCTCACCTCTTTCTAAGAGGTCTGTAGGGGGCATGCATAAGCGCACCAACGTGCCTACCATCCCTGTCCTATTGTTTCTTTTATTTTTTTTCTTATATATATCCATGTATTCATAACTGTTTTTACTTATACCTATTGTCAAAGTGAAAAAATTCAGCTTCATAAATTAGAGGTGGTGAACCGTGCTTTTCTTTGCAGTATACTTTTATTACACATAACTCTAGGAAGAACAATCTAAGAAGTACAGGAAAAGAAAGAAAAAAAAATAAAACTCCTCCCCTGCAAGCATGAGCAGTAAATCAGACATCACAAAACACTCATATCTTAGTTGCTATAAAAACATGATAACAATTCTAGTAGTTCTGGACGCTTAGCAGACAAATAAAAAAAAACCATAGTGACACCTATTATCTTGTAAGCAATTGACAAACCAAATAAATAAAAATAAATAAATAAATGTTTGTTCATGGAAAATATCTCACCCCACTTATGCACTACAACAATTTGGATGCCCCTCCTCTCAAAACCAGTGTTATGGTCCTCTAAAGAAAAGCTTAGGATGTGTAATAGGACATGAATATTGGGAAATAATGAACAGATGAACTTGCTCAAATGGAACCTTTCGGAGGATGTAAGGAATTGCAAGAATGGAAATTCTCACTGAGAAAATATTTATTCCGACACCATCCAACTACATTTTGGCAACTTTAAAATCACTTTGTGTTAGTTTTAATCTTTAATCTTTGTATTGGCTTTACCTGGAAATATGGTCTTTTGTAATAGATAGGTAGATGAAGTATTTAAATTGATACATCCTGCTCACTGTTTATCTCTTAAGAAACAAAGGTCAAATCCTAATTCCAGATTTTAAACAATTATGCAGTTCTTCATGTAAAGTAGCAAAAATAAATTGACACTATGCATTAACTCCATAAGTGGAAAAAAAAAACCAAACATTTTATATGGCCTATGCATCTCAGTGCCACTGCATGTAAATTTTGGGGTCATGAATGTCAGATAAGAAAAAAAAATATCCCAGTGATTACTAAATAAAATGAGTACGAATAAATTCCAAAGAAATGATATTAGAAACTAGAACTTAAAAATAACTTACCCCATCCATGTGGCAAGGGACCAAGAGGATCAAATTCTTTATTCTGTGTGAAGTCTTGATTCTATAATCACAAGAAGACACATCTTAATAACCACTGAATAAACTGTCCTAGTGCTGATCTATATCTATCGATTGATCGATATAGATAGATATATATAGATATCTTTATAAACAAAATCAATACAAGAAGTGCTAGGATTCAAGACTTAAGGGGTAACTTTACAAAGTAAGACTGAGTTCAGGTGAAATTCTGCAAATCCAATGAAATATTGCCAATGTGAATGTCTTTCTTGAATAAATTATGACCATAATCTCTATATTGAGCTAAATATTACTTATATTGTTTCAAAGAAAGACATAAAACATAATCTGAAATATCTAAACCATATTCCTAAAAAGTAAAGAATTATTCAAAATAATATTGTAAGCGGAAGTAATTTTCCAAAACTATAAAAGAAGGAAAAATAGTAATTTGTATGTATATCATGTAAATTACATTGAAATTTTATTGTACGGCTTTGTTTTTGGAAACTTAATGAATTCTCAATAGAAATTAATTAATATAGTGTTCTTGCAATTCTTATTTTTCATTAGATGGTGTTGTGCTGATGTATTTATTAGATTTGATATGCAACCCCATTCTTCAGTGTTCTCACCCCATATATGAACCTCTGGTTAAATTGCTGCATAGCTCCTTGAAGCTGGCTACGTTGAAGTTGCCATTGCTCATAATTACGGACAGATTCCAGAGTTGGTCGTTGCCAAGTAGTTGTTCTGGTGAAATGGTCAACGTAATAAATCCGTCCCATGTTGTCTACTCGGCGCTCCCAACTAAAGAACAAGGGTGTTATATTTAAATGAAAGCAGCACAGATCACAAAGTACATAGCAATCAAATTAAATAAATAAATAAAATGGAGAATGCATGCAGTGTAAAGGACACACACAAATAGGGAGTCTTATGTTTGCCATTTGGAAGGTCCTGAATAAAAGCCAGAATATAAATCTACACACAAATAAATAAAATGGGTCAAGCAAAATATTTCCTCAATTTTACTGGAACAGTGAGGAAAGAGTACTTTATTTTAATTTTATCCCTATGCCATTCTATTTTCATTCTTGCATTTTAATTAAAGCATCTACACTTCATTTATTCATGTCTACTTTGTCTGTTATAGCAAAAATAAAGCTTTTCTTTTTAAATTATTCAAGTGTATCATATATAGTTTAATAAATATATTAGTATATGAAAAATGGGATTTGATTGCTTTATTTTCTACTGAACCAGAAAAAAGGTAGAGGCAATACAGCAAACTAAACAATGCTGAATTTATACCTATAGGTTCTTTTACAACTGCTTGGGAATGCCCCAAATTTCTAGATCTACAACAACATTCAAAAGTAATAAAACATATAACTCCCAAAACAATAACAACCTAGTAAAAAACAATCCATGAGTTAATATATTGAGAATTGCTCACCCTGGAGGAAGAGGCTCTGGCCTATCCCATGTTGTTCTTTTTTCTACATGATCTACATAATACACTCGGCCATGCTGATCCACTCTTTGTTCCCACCTGGAAAAAAACAAACTGTCATGTGTGAATTTTTTCAAGTATCATCCCCTTGTTGCTTATTTGTAACCATCTCTACAATTGCAATATATAGTAAGTGCATTTTCTTCATATGTAGACATTATATAAACAAAAGCCTTACTTTCATTTCATGTTTGTAAGTCTGCTATTACTATAGTCCAATCCTTGATAAACAAAATTCTTCAACAATTTGCAATTTCACAAATTTCCTAGGCTAAAAATATTTGTCACATTTGCACTGTTTTTGAACTCAAATGTTTAGGGTGGCAAACATGGAATTTCTCATTTTAACCTCATAGTAATTCTGCAAACTATTGTAGGCTAAGAATTTTGGATCAAATATCCGTCTTAATTTGGCAGTTAGGATCTGAATCACTGTCTGTGCTCTCTAGTGCTCTGACAATACCCATTTTCCATCACATTTTAAGTTTTGGGAAAAACAGAACAAAACCTGCTTGTCATTCCAATTAATTCTATTCTATTCATATTTTTGCAGTATATATTCAAGTGTTGGATTATAATTCTTCTAATAAGAAGCAGACCATTTACATATGGACAATTTTATCTTTACTATATCACATTAACTTGAGAGCAAGAATTCATGATGAAATAGTGGTGCTGCACCACTTGGAAAACAGCCACTCTAGTTCGTATTTCCCAATAATTTCTAATCATATGTTGGAAACTATAATTTTAATTATAAATCATATTTTTCCACCAGTATTACAGAAGGCTAAGCTAAGTCCTGCTTAGCTGGACTTATATCAGCTATCTTGTATTCAACATTCATTGCTATAGGAATTTTGATATTTGTATCAGTATATGAGATTTCATAAAGAACTTTAAAAACTGATTTATAGGTGGCAGAGTTGTATTTCTGAGAATACAAACTATATTTTGGGTGGATTGCAGACATGAACAAGATGAAAGTGTTGTCTTTAGAGGAAAATATGCTAAGCTACAATACTTGTAATACAGAATTTAATGATATTGAACACTTGCCCAGGTGGAAGAGGACCTTGGCTAACTGTAGGATGGGGCTGTGAAATGGGAGTTGCTGGCTGAACTTGTCTGCATATGGGTGGTGTAGCTAAAGGAGCTGCTGTAGGAAGAGCTGTCGCTGCAGTTCCTCCATCAGAACTTGGTTCTGCTGCTGGCGTGCTTGCGGTTGGCACAGTTTCTTTATTAGCCCCTTCTGGTTCTGTGGAAGAAGGACCATTGACACATGCCGCAGAGACTACAGATTGGAAAGAAGGCAATGGTTACTTTTCTCTGATACATCAGAGAAAATCTGTAGTTTTCTACAAGGTACATGATAATAGTAGCATTATTAGACTTTTTTGATAAAGAATGGTAAGCAAAAAAGCCTTTTAGAAAATACTTAAATATCAAAATTCATTTATAACATTACATTAAAAATTAGTGATCGATTGTTTTAAAAAAGTAGTTCCCTGTTAAATTTTAACCAATTCCATTTGAGAAACTGTAGTTTCAGAAAATTAAGATGAACAATTTGGGATACAAGTTCTTGATCACAAAAAAGAAATTTTTAATGAGAATATTCACATTTGCAGGAGGCAATATATAAATATATACATTTGCAAAGCCAGGGTTTTTTTTTGTGGGGGTGGGTGGGTCATGTAAATAAACAAACAAAGTTATTTCAGTATGGAAAATTTATTATATAAATATGGTGAAATCTTCCAAACATTAATCATCCATGTCTTAGCATTGTAAACTTCTCTTTATATAGTTTGAGAATGTTTTCCTGAAAGTCAGAAAGTTAAATAATGCAGTGGGCAACCAATAGCAATAGCACTTATTACACTACTTCACAGTGCTTTCTAACCCTCTCTAAGCAATTTACAGAGTTAGCATATTGCTCCCAATAATCTGGGTTCTCATTTTACCAATCTTGGAAGAATGGAAGGCTGAGTCAATCTTGAGCTGGTCAGGAATGAACTCCTGGCAACATTCGTAAGTAAAATAAACTCTAAACTCAAGAGAATTTGAAAACTTATCTCGTATTGATATTCACATACCAACTGGAGCTGAAGGCCTACGCGGGGTGGGGGGTGGTGGTCGAGAGGGCCTGGGAGGTCTAGAAGGTTTGAAGCCACCATTTGCAATTAATGGAGAGTCACTGGTATTAGCCCCCTTGTTTTCACTGGAAACAGCAGCCTCACAACTGTCAACACTGCCAAACCTTAATAGAAAGGAAAACACAATTTATCCTTGAAACTTGAATTTGGCATCTAGATAAAAAGAGTTAAATTTCCAAATCAAATACTACTGTGCTACATAACAGGGCAAAGGATCATTCAAGTTATTACAGAGTTATGTGCTGATCTCCAGCGTTCCCTTTTGACAATGCCCATTGTCCCTACAATGAAGATGGTAAGTACTCTTATCATTTTGCTTTGAAAAAGGAGGAGAGCAAAACAGGTAAAAAAATAAACTTCATGAAAAAGGTGAAATTTCAATAAGGGCAGGTTATTTCCTGTGTTATTCTGAAAAGCAATTCTTGACATAAGAGATATCAAAGGAAAATATACAAAATAGTGTCTGGAAAATGTATCTCATTTTGCCTGAGATACTAGAATGGATGTTATAAGAAATAATGGGCTGGGATCAAAAACACTTGGGTGGGGCAACATCATGGAGACATTTGCATGAGCTGCCTGCACAGGATCCTCGAATAGGCAGGAAGTCACTGTAGATTGTTATGATTGGCCTTCATATAGCCAGAGTGACATGAATAATTCTGACAGCATAGTGCTGAAAGACGAGAAGGGATTTTATGACATTAGAACATAGATACAATTCACCAGATATTAAACCATGTCATTGAATCAGTTTATATTTATCTGCTCTCTCTTAGTCTTTCTGAATTAGTCTATTTACTTTAAATGCATATTTAAATAGAAAATTTAAATGCATTTATACTGAGTCAATTATAGCTAGGCCAGCAATGGTAAGATACAGGTGGAACCACCTTACCTTGTTTCATTTTTTGCTTTGGAGCCATCATTTTGGTCAGGACCTTAAATATAAGGCAATACAAATTTACACCATTTATCACACTAAAAAGATATAAATATTACATAATTATACCAGGCAATTTTATGCACCTAAATATCGACATTAAATATATGATAAAGTGGGAGTATAGTTGCCCCACCAAAATAGAAGATCCAGAACCAGGATCCAGAAAACAGTTCTTAGTTGAGCAACAGAGGAAGCTGGCAATTTTCAGCAATACCTCCTTTCATTCCAGTCCCTCATTATCCCTTCAGTGTTGTTGTTCTGGAGAATCCCCCACAATCAGGTAAGCTTTTTAGGGAGCTGAGAAGAGGGAAAGAGAATTCTATGATTTTTATATAAAACCAGAAAAGACAAGGAGTTTGTAGATGCCATTGCTTGTCTTTGATTAAAATATACATTGATGATGACTGAAAATAAACAAAATTTCAGGAAGACTAAAGGGATAACACAGTATGGACAGTTATTTCCCAAATGGAAAAAAATGGAATAATGGTGATTAATGTTAGTATCTTTTTTGATGAAGCAACATTTTTGAAATCAACTTCCCAGGGCGGTAACCTATCCATATTATCTCTTTGGATCAAAGGATAATTCTTTATTTGCCTGGATTTTTTAATTAGCTATTTTGGATTTCATACATAAAAATAAAAATTTGAGAGATAAATATAAATTGATTGGTAATGAGAAATGATAATGTGATGTTTCTAAGACAAAATCAAAATGTTATTTTTGAGAAAGAATTTGGTGGATGGTAAACTGCTATATATGGTCTAATACATTTTTCTCTATCCTGTTGCTTTTTGATATCTTAGACTAAGTTCTTTTAATTCCTAGTTTATGTGCCTACAGTCAATGCAAATTGAAAATTATAGGTGATATAACTCAACACTTTTAAAGAGCCACAGGAAGAAAAACAAGCACTAAAAGTAAAAATAGATATGGAATCTGAAAAAGTAGGTTTTTTATTAGAAACATTATCAAAGGCTTAAAGTAGAAAAATAAAATTTCAAAGGAAAATAAATTGATTCTGACAAGAAAATTTTGGTGAGATAAAATCCATTAAAGAGCTGACAATGAAAACTGATTCCCGACCACAAATCAGATAGAGTTTTACAGTATCAGCAAAATATGATGGCTGGATGCAATATACAGTAGTTTGAGAAAAATATCTAGAAGTATTAATTAACAAACTGAATTACTGTCACTACTCTCCTGCTATTAAAAAAGAGCTTAACATACATACAAAGTATCTGGGCCATTTTTTTTTATGCTTCAGTGGTCACAAATTAAAAGTTAGAAGGGGAGATTGTTGCTAACCTTTTGCAACACCATGACTCCCTGCCCTACAGATTGCTGAATACAAGAATTTATACTTAAAAGACTAGAGTCCCAGTGTCAATCATCTGAGGTCAGCCACATCAGGAAACAGAACTGAATGAAATACTGGAACTCTATTTTATTGTTTATAAAGGTTAACAGCAGAATTCTGAAAGCCTGGCAGAGTAGGGGTTTATAAATCTGAAACCGAACCCTATCAAGCCATAATGGTTGTTTGTCCAGAAACTGGCTGGTTTTCTGGTTACTTCTATGCTGATACAAGACATTGCTAATTCTGAATATTATTTATTACACCTGTATGCCTCCAAATCTTCTAGGGACCTAACAAAAGTCAACAATTAAAACAATTAAAACAGTATTGTCAGCAATTATACAATGAAATTATATAATGATAAATTTAAATAGTTTAAAATGATAAAATCTAACTTTTTATATCTTGACATCATGATCCAATCTGGAACATGAAATCACAACACAGCAGTAATAAATAATTGATGGCAAATAACTTCCAAATGCCTCTGGAACAGTTTTGTCTTTACTACTATTGGGAATGTTATTAAAGGAAAAGATGAGTCTGAGATTATTTTTTGGGACAGGGCTATTCCAAAGGACTGGGCCCCTAACCAAAACATTTTAGTATCCCAATCTGGGTTAAGATTGTCTGGTTGCTAAGACTTTCATCATGTTCACTGCAATAAAATATAGTTTATTTAAAATTATGCTATTTAAAAATAGAATTGTTCTGGCAATAAGGGTGGAGTATCTATGGTTTCAACAGACTTTTCTCATAGGAAATACCTCAGAGTGACCTGATCAAAGATTGAGGGTTTTGTTTATGTGGCATAGATACTTTATAGGAAAATATTACTTACTTCTTATGCTTGAAGCATCACCATTAGTCAGAAGCTCAGGATCAACCTGCATACCATCTAGACAGACAGACAACTCTCCAATTCCATCAACTGGTTCTTTGTCACCAGTAAGATCCATGTTCATAATCACTTCCTCAACTATATAAAAAACAAAAATAGACTATTAAAATGTTTTAATTGCTTAAAGCTAAGCAAATGGGTTAGAATTGTTAACAACATATTTAAATCCCCCCATATGCATTTTGAAGGATTGCTGATAATATTAACTGTAATTCAATACTCCTTTCCTATTTTTTCACATTTATCTTTATATCAGCTCTTATTGTGCCACACATACTTCAATAGTCTATGGAAGTAAATCTCACTGATGAAATGAGCTCTTAACAATTGTCCCATTATTGCACCAGCTGAAAAAGGCTTAGATATTTTGACATTCACCAAGAGCAGGGGTCTTCAAACTTTACAGCTTTAAAACTTGTGGACTTCAACTCCCATAATTCCTCCTCCAGTCATGTTAGCTCAGGAATTCTGGGAGTTGAAGTCCACAAGTCTTAAAACTTGCCATGTTTGAAGACCCTTGACCAAGAGGACCACAAATGTTTTTCAGATGTCCTACAGCAGATTTTTACCTGAATGGGCAATTCAGCAGCAAAAGTTCCTGCAAGGGTTTTTGCTACTGCATTTTAAAATAGGATTTCCACTCAAATCACTTGACTAATATGATAAAAAAAAGTCAGTGTTCTATTTCAACTCATTTATTTCTGTATAATTTTAAGTATTAACATCTCTTAGAAACATCATCATCACCATCAGTTTTAAATATATACAGACATTATAAAATTGGGAGCATCATTCCAGGGAAGAAATGACAAAATGAAGATGGCTTTGCTAAAAGTGAAGCTGATAACCACAATGGAATGAAAAGCCAACAAATAGACTGCCTTATCATAATTAATCTCCAAGCAAGGAGAGGACTTGAGATTGCTAACAAGTTCTTGAGACAATTGCTCCGGCTTGTTTCGACTCAGTCTCTGGGCAGAAAGGCATGTGTCAATCCCAAACTTGGATTCTTCAATCACCACACTGGAGAAGAACTGTTTTTACCACCAAACAGATTATTTCAAATTCAATTGTTTTAATTTTGAAATTACGGGCATGCCTGTATCAGAAACAGCTATCCTGTTAATTCTTTTTAAAGAGGGCTCCAAATATATGTAAAAGTACATAATTTTCAGTAATTTATTGCTACATACTTACGTTTCATATTATTTGCTTTTAGTGTCTCCTGAATATCTAGAGTGGCACTTCCAAGTAAGATATCTGACTTCAATGTCTGGTGACTCCATACACGAAAATGAAGCTTGCTAACAGGGGAGACAATTCTAAAGAAGCAGAAACAAATATCAAACATACATATTATCCAACACACAAATCTTTTTTAATTATTTCAAAACAATATGAGTAATTTTGAGTTCTTTCCTCCTACAACTGTTTACCTTACTCTAGAAGTCATTCCATTTGTTTTATTGATTTTCAATATTTTTATCCATTACTCTAATGGATGCTAAACTAATAACTGATATACACGCTGTTACTTCTTTTTCTGCTTCTTTTTCTTTGCCATTTTAAATTTTATTCTTTGTTTGTTTGTCTGTAAGATCTGATGCAGTATTATTTCATTCAATCGGTTTACAATTTATCCAGGAAGTTATCCGGCGCGGGGATGCCCTCTTTCAGCCCTTTGCGTTTCAGTGTCTCACTGACCACTTGAGAAGGATGGCTGGCGATGTCGAAGGGATCTGCGGGGAGAATCTGCCAGTGATCAAACACGCACTGTGGGAAAGCCTGGCCTTTGGTGTTGGATCTCAAGTTGGCCGTGAAACCAAAAGATTCATTCAAATGCAGGTAGGCCTTTTCTTAGCAGCTAATAATATGTCAAAAAAGCTGTTAAGGTTTTGACAATTGCTTTGCTTAAACTGTAATGTACTTTGTCAATTTTGGCCTTTAACTGAACTGAAAGGGGGTAAATTTCTGCAAACAATAATGTCCGATATCTACAGATCACGCAACCAACTATTACAGTATTGATCATTTCTGGATTTGGTTTTTCTTGAAATGTTTTGGCATTTTTGTTGGCACAATATGTAGTAGAATATCCAGAATCATAGAAATATCTCTAGAAGTATTTGTTTTTTTGATTTTCAATATTTTTATCCATTATTCTAATGGATAAACTGATAACTGATATACATGCTGTTACTGAGAAACAATTCATTGATGTTTCTTCTGACACTTACTTGTAAAAAAAACCTCCCTGGCAGTATCTCTCCTTGAATTTTGGATTAGTGTGCACAATAAGTGCCAAGAATTTAAAGAGAAAGCTATGAACATACTGATTCCATTTATAATAGTCAATGTTTTTCTACAGTTGTGGTTAGAAAAATAAAGATCAATCAAAAGTAAATGTGAAATGACAATTGAAAGTAGCTATCTTAAAATGAAACCTGGATTGCAGGAGTTATAGAAAAATTAGCAAGCTTCCCATTTAAAATAACTAATTTCATTTCCAATTAAACGGTATTCTTTCATAAAGTTTTAATGGTTGTAATTGTTTTGATAAACACATTAACATTTAGTACACACTGATATGTGTACTTCTTTCCCCATTTAATCCCAATGAAATCATTTGTTTTATTCTTTAGGGTCAGGGGATTTGAACAAATTTATTTATTATTTTAGACAGTCATGTAATTATGTGGCCTGTGAACTCCAGGCATTTATTGAGCTTAGAAGGCTGCCCAAATGGAGATTTTCTCCATTTATTTGGGGACTAATAGGCAGAAAATAGTTATGTTCTTCCTCTGAGACTAATGAAAGTAAGAACTTCTAAGATATTTGATAGGTTATGTAAACTGGGTAAAATGTGTTTAAATGTATCCAGCAAATTTAAATAAACAAAATTCTATGTGCCCATAAACATTTATACTCCTTCCTTATAAGCACTGCATTTTTCCATTATCAATATTCATCCCATAATATTATCTGATTGTATTTCTATTTTTCTTAGAATGAAACAATATTTCTAAACTTACACTGTAAGATGCTGTTTCCATTTTGGACTGTTGGTATTGTTGCATTTTTCTGTCTTCTTTGACTGACCATCAACCCAAACTTCCACATACGGGCTGGGTCCGAACCATTTGTTTTTGTTTTCTTTCAACTTTGCAGAAATAACTTGCAAAATAAGAGAGAACAATATGGTCAAAAATGATCCGCAGATAGATATCACATTATTTCATATTACTCTGTTTAAGTCAAGGAAGGAAGCATTTATTACAGCAGAACTAGATCAAACCTAAACTGAAAGATTAGAAAGATGTCCAATATTTAAAATAGATAGCAGCATCATAATACAGAATATAAATACTTTATTTAGAATGGAGGCTGGAAAGTATGTTATAGCTCCTAAAGCATGCATTTTATTTGAATAAGCTAAATATGAGAATGAATATTAATAAATGTTTATATTCACTCCACCCACGTGCATATGTATGGTTTCTGACCTTTATAGATTGCTTATTAGTCAAAATTATATTGTGCATAGAACAATTTTTTATTTTGCATGTAGCTCTGATGAGGTTTCTGAAGGCTATTATTTTCATTTAAAAACTGTTCTAGGCTTATTTTTAGGGCTTAGAAACTTAAATGTAAATGTAAACATATTTAAAATATGTATGTATATATTATGCATGTATTAATTTTACAAATAACTCAAGGCAGTGAACATATTCAACATACCTTCCTCCTCTTATTGTCCCCACAACAACTCTGTGAGGTTAGTTGGGGTAGAGAGAGTGTGAGGCCCAAAGTATATAGTGATATCAATAAACATAGTCAAGTGAAAAATATACAGCCCATTAAAATCTTGGAGTTTTTCAATACATTTCAACATACATATATTTGATCTTCATTTCAACTATACTGATAAAGGAGATAAAATACAATGAATACCATGCACCATTTACATTTTATAATCCATTGTGTAATTTAAATAAACATAGATGAAAATTCTGCATGGAGGAAAAAGTAAGCACATTGTTATATTTATCACTAGTTCAGTTCAGGTGGACATGACATGGAGAGTTCAAACCACTACCAAGGCCAGTCTGTCCAGGCAAGTTCAGCAGAACAGCAGAATGTAAGATATTGAAAGAAATCTTTAAGATTCCCAGGCTTGTATCACATGACCTACAAGTAGCTCTTACCACTGCTGATGTCACAATGCATGAATCTACCATTAGAAGGAACCTGTACCAATTAGATCTACATAGAAGATATGCCAGGAGGAAACATTTGCTATTCAAAAACTCCCCACACACCAGAGCAAGACTAAAAGTTGTTCCTGAACACTAGGCAAAAAACAGGATTTCTAGAAAAATGTACTTTGGAGAAACGAACCAAAGATAGGTATTTGGTCATAGTACCAGAACAAATGCTTAATGAAAATCAAAGACAGCATTTCACTAGAAGAATCTGATATCAACTATAAAGCAGGTTGGCGGAAATGTTATAGTTAGGGTTTGGTTTGCTGCATCAGGGCCTGAGAAGCCCACCACCATAAATTTTTATTTATTTATTTTTTTCTATTTATTAAATTTAGGGAGGGAGGGAGGGAGGGAGGGAGGAAGGAAGGAAGGAAGGAAGGAAGGAAGGAAGGAAGGAAGGAAGGAAGGAAGAAAGAAAGAAAGAAAGAAAATTTCTAGAATAGGCAAGTCAAAATATGGATATAAATCCCACTTAGAGGCTATGGGAATGATCTGACATAGGTTGCAAGAAAGCCTTCAAACATTGCTGAAAAAAATTTATATGGAGAAATGAGAAAAAATCATATGTATGTATGTATGTATGTATGTATGTATGTATGTATGTTTTCGCAGGTATTTATATGTATGGTATTTAGGTTTCTTCGGGTATTTCCCCATGTAATATTTGTGCTTTTATTATAGCGACGTTTCGGCAGAATCTCATCTGCAGTCCTCAGGCTTGTGTATTGGGTTCTTTTTAAATTTGTGTGTCAGGCTTGGCAGTTGTTTTTTTATATATTATATAATTGTATATATATATATATATATATATATATATATATATATATATATATATATATATATATATTGTATATATTATATGTATATATATTATATGTATATATATTATATAATATATATATATATATATAAATAGTGATAGAATTAGGCCAACAGCTAACATTCCCCCTAACCATTTTATTTTGATATTAACATCACTATATGATCTCAATTTGATTAAAAAAGTGTCAAGTCTCTCACTTCAATTACAAAAATGCAAGAGAACATTAGTTTTTGTCATCCCTGCCAAATTTAGAACACTCCTGCTAAGTAGTGATTTTTAGGCCAAGCAAGAAGAAAATGAGCTTATGCCACAAGATTAATACTCAATGTAACAAAACTTTCTTTTCAGAAATGTTAAACCATTTATTTATTTGTTTAAATTTATATAGCTGAACAATCTCAACTGATTGAAACAAGAAGGAACAGTAAACAAAATTAAGCAAAAACAGTAAGTATATATACTGCATATAAAAAACATTAAAAGGTAGAAAATGTATTTGGTGACAGTACAATCAATGCATCACAACCCATACAGATAGTCCTCATTTAGTCAGATTCCCAAGCATGATGGCAAAGCCATGTCTTCAGAGTCTTTGAAAAGGCTAGGAAGGGCATGGAAAAATGACCTCTCACTTTCTGCCCCTATTATATGTACCAACATCATTTTAGAATAGAATACTTTATTGGCCAAGTGTAATTGGACACACAAGGAATTTGTCTTGGTGTAAATACTCTCAGTATTTACCAATTATATTCATATTTTTATCAACAAGGTCTTTTTATGAGGGTTGCAATGTATGCAGATGAAATGTCCCTAGTGCAGAATATAGGATATGAATGGACAAGGGCACAAAAGGAAGGTATCATTGCCTGCCTCCATCGCTCTATTCCCTTGCATTCACTCAAGGTTTTCCAGAGAGCTGATTCACTCATAGGCCAGCACAGTTCGATGTTAGCTAATGGCGACATTAGCTGATAGTGTTGAATGCCCATTAGCTAATGCAGCTCTGTAGGTCATCATGTAGATCAGGCCAACAAAGTCATACTCCTAAGCAGGATTTTAATGCAAGATGATTTCCATATCTGCTATGTTTCTCCTAAATACCTTCGATATTTTTTAATTTGGAATTTCAGTTTCAGTACATATTTTTAATCACCTGAGGAATCCCTGTATTATGTTAACCACAGTAGTAGCTCCAATAACACATGGTACATCAAATATTTTTTCGCAGTTTCTTCTGACCAAAATCTGTCCTTATCTGATCAAGTCATACAAACGCTAACAACTATATTAGCATCAACATACTGTATAAATGATGGTAATTCCCACGGAAGAGGTAAAAATAATCTTCTAGTTCAGAAAATGAAATCTCTCCAATAGACAGTATAAATTTTTGCCTTTGGTATCGTAACTGATTAAAGGAAGACTTTCATTTAGAAGTCTCTAATATATGCAGATGTCATGAGTACTTAAAAAGGCAGGCAGTGTTTCTAAAATATTTCTAAAACAGAACAAACTTTAAAAAGAGCATACAGCATATATTCAGAATGATACTCACGTACTTATCTAGTACAATGGACTACTGTACTTCTACTTTGGATTATTGCAAAGTCCAAATGAGAAGTGGTTAGAGATCAAGTGAACGTAAGCAGAGCCTCCTCCTCCAGGAATGAGTACACAACATGAATTTGTATAAAGCCCCCCACCCCAGCCATGACTGCCATCTGCTCTTTAGGAGTGGCAAGTCCAGAAGGACATACAATTTGTGCAACAGCTCTATTGAGGAGTAGTCTATTGACAGTTAAACACAGCAACTCTCTAGAACCAGGTGACCCCAAACCCAGAGACACTTTCTCTACATGGGGCTGCCCTTGAAGATCATCCCAAAAAATTCAACTGGTCCAGAATGCAGCAGTTGTCATCTGGTGGGATCTAGCAAGCAAGTTTTCTCCATAGCTTCGCCTACTATATGGAATAGGCAGTATACAAAGCTGAGATAGGGAAAGCTGTATCTTTCTTGCTTCCTGAATGCTGTTAAGCATTGTGTCAAAGTGAGCCAAACAAATTTTTCCTTGCGAGGATAATACCATGGCATTGGTGATATATTAGAGTTTTAATCTTGTATTTTTATTATTGTATATTTGTTTAATTCATGGAAAATAACTATGTGGCTAAGAAGTGATACTGATTTGATAGCACATAATCTATTAATCTGTTCGTTAATTGCCTAATGTTTCTTATGTAATAAAACATGTAAGATTTTCAAACATAATAAAAAAGAAACAGAATGTATTTGGTGATGCTGTCAAAGAGACAGTATCTGAATCAAACCACAGGACTGATAGACAGACTTACCAGTTACCTGAAGCTGTGATTTCATAGTTGGTCCACTGATACACTCTGATTTTGACCCATTCCCGGCCATATCATAGGAAGGAACATGAACCTAGAATTCAATAAAAATACTATTTTAAGAACAAACGCTGCACTCCTTAACAACATGGTAGGAAAGTCAAGTGTATATATAAACTGGTTAAATCAAAGGAGCACTACATACAGTCAATAAAGAATATGTGTTCATGAAACACAGAAATGAAGCAGCAATATTAATTGAAGGTAATTAAGACTAATAACACAATTATTATCAATAGCTCTGAGTATTTGATAGGGTAAATAATAAAAATGATCTCCTTTTGTCCTATCCCAGACAGGTCCTTGTTAGCAAAACAATCAGTAGCAAGGAAGAAATGAGATGGGTGATCTAAATATGAAATATAAATAAATAAAAATAAAATAAAGGAGAAAGTAAAATAAATTTGCGTTAACATGGGACAAAGTAAGGATATGCAAATTATAAAGCAGAATAATAATTTCTATAATGCCAGGAAGGTAAGTCCAAGAAAAACAATCACTAGATTAATTTTACAATTAATTCAACGTAATTAGGAAGTTGCCACATAATTCAACATATTGTATTTTACAACAGTCTTCTACTTGACCTAAAATTTAGATAGCCACTACATCTCTTAAAAATAATGTCAGGATAGTGAGGCCCAAATTTACATAAATGAAAGACTACTATGAAGCTCAGTATAAATAATTTTTTGGTTGTTGTTTTAGGAGTTAAAGTAGGTGGCATTTCTTTCATTTTCAAATACATCAACTTCTTACAGTGGTTACATATAGGTTTTGAAAGATATCCCACAGAAATCAATAATGAGCAATCCTTCACAACAGCCAAATAATTAATTAAACATTCTATGTGATTTATTAATAACATGTACTTGAGCAACTATTTTCCCCACTCCAAGTATTTGCTTAGACTGGTTGCTTTGGCTTTGCATGGTTATCTGCAAGGTAAAATATTAATCTTCCTAACTCCTATATTATGTAGAGAAGCTCAAGATTGTCTTCATTTTTCTTGTGAAAATCCTGTGCTTCTTTAAAACTTGCACAGCTAGCCCAACATATTAGCATATGTCAAAGTAGCTGAAAAAAGAATCTAAAGTTCTACTTCCAAATCTTTATGTTCATGAATGTGTGGGTTTTCTTTAGTTAATTTTCCAATCTTTATGTCACCTACCCACCCCTTCATTTTTTTGGAAATGCACAGAGAAAACAATTAAGATATTCTTCTTACTAACTAATATGACTTTGTACTAGGGAGAAGGAGTACTCTGGCAAAGTGACCCATTAACATTTGGTTTTTTGTTTTTTTTCACGAAAAGGGCCCATGAATAATTCATACAAATGAGCATAACAACTATAGAGGATAGAAAGAAGCCAAATCCTCTGTATCCTTCGTTCTCCCTGCAATCAATTCTCAATTCCTACTTCCCCAAAGCAAATATTTCTGATGGTGAAAGAATGCATAAAATTCACTAATTTTGCAAAGAACAGATCTATGTTGTTGTTGTTGTCAGATCTATGGTATGACAAATAGAATAAATATGTACTCTTTCCCAAGAAAACAGAACTGAGTCGCATTGGGCTTTTAAATGGTTTTTTGTTTTACAAAGAAAAAAAATGCAGGCATAAGCCTGTGAATGATTATCCTTAAAGGTGAGTCTTCATTGTATTCTTTCCAATATTAGATAAAAGTTGGCTGATTATTCTGCCCTCAGTCTCCAGCTGCAAGATGGAAATCCTTAAGGTAGTGATGTAACAATTAAAGACAATGTCTTTAAGATTGTTTGAATATTTTAAAGTATAATAATTAAAAGGTTTCTGCATAAGCCAGTCTTGGTGGTCCCAGCAGTTATTGACCCACTGGGTGCCGTACCAAAATTTTGTTTGAAAGTTCTTAGAAAATATACATATTGACAAAAGTTGCAACTGTCAATTACAAAAAGTTACACTACTTGGTTCCATGCATATATTACACTGATACATTACAATATCTTACAATATCCCTTGGGAAGAATTCAATGGGTATGAAGGCCAACACTAGCTAAAGAACCGCAGCTCTAATTTTATATTTTTGTGAACATAATAATAATAATATTGGCATCGACAAAAACCAGCAATTGCAAAAGGCAGCTTTACTTGCAACAACTTACATCCTGTGATGATATGTTTAACAACATCAGCCTATCCCAAGTTGAAGGACTTAGGAAGGACTCAGGAGATGGGTAAAAAAGCCAAATCCAATCTAAATATATGGCTATGTGATCAACCACAATAAATCCTTAATTAAGACTTGAATTGTTAAGTTTCACCAGTCTTAGACTATGAATCTAATTGTAAATTACTCACACATAATGATGATGATGATGTATTAAATTTATTTGCCATCCAATTCCAAATTATAGTAACTACTATTCTGCTCAGGAATTCTGCTTCTTCTTATCTCAACTAACTTTAAACATCCAGTAACAAAACATTGATATTTTCACTACAAATCTGTATGCATACCCAGGAATACACCTCTGTCTACTCTGCTTTACCTCTGAAAATGTTACCTTGTTAAAAACAATTGAACATTATGATTTCCTTTCCCACTAATTTTAATCACATGAAGCAGTGCTTTTTTGTAAAGTCACAATATATGTTCAATCAGCACTACAAGGACAGGAATAAGTAAACTTATAAGAAACCAAAATGAATAGTCATCTAATTTTCTAATCAGTTAAGTGAGATTATTTAATCAGGGTTTATTTTACCTTTGTTGTTGGAAGGACACTGCAGAAAGCCTAAGGGTTGTGCTCTCCTATCATATATTGCCACCTCCTAATATGATTGTAAGAATATTTGAGAAATGTATTTGTATATATCCTGCCATTATTATTTTATAAATAACTCAAGGGGCTGAACACAACAAATTTTCTTCCTTCCTATTTTTCCTACAACAATCTGGTAAATTGGGCTTAAAGAGAGTGACTGGCCCTAAGTCACCGGCGGCTTTCATGCCTAAAGCCAGATTAGAACTCACAGTCTCTTGATTACAATTTTGATGACCATTTGTCCAAAATATTATTCAGAGACAAAAGCAGCTATTACTGCTTTTTCTATGATTTAAAAACAAAACAGTACTTTCCATGGATAACAGAATTTGCTTTTTAAAGAAAGCTGAGATCTTCATAACATAAGCATGTTTTTACGTAAGTTGGACATTACCAGAAAATCCACGTTTACAGGTACAACTGCATATTTCTCAAATCTCACAACTAGAATTATGCAATCTTATTTTTAGAAATTTACTTCTTATCTGAGGCACAGAAAATCTGAGTTTTTACTACTTGACAATACTGGGAGATGAAAGTGCCATTCATTAAAACTTGAAATTAAAATAAAAAACAGTAACTTATAATGTTGGTGTGCATGTATACTCAAACATATATATAAAAATATGGAACAAATTCCTAATTGGTCTCAAACTGTAAAGATATCTGAGATTTGAACACAGTTCCACAGAAACAGATCGTTTTATTACAAGGGATCCTTCTGCAGGCTAAGAAGCAATTAAAACTGATTATGGCACAATAAACAGGATAATTTCCCTTTCCTTTAATAGCTTATATATACCATTATTATACATATTATAACAATACATGATTCTTTTGTTCACTGAAGACTTCATTCTTAACTACTGCACAACCTAAATTTTGAGCTCTTACAAATCTTATTAATAAATTTCAAACAACAAAGAATGAAAATCATATTGTTTGTAATATTAATTACAGTTCCCAAGTACTAGTGTTAACTGCATAGATAAATAAATATAAATAGTTTAATGACTATAATTCAAAGATTTATTGTTTATGATTTGTGGATCATAATCTAAACTGATGTGTATTTGGGAAAATAGGATTTTGGAATAATTTTGTAGCTTTGATGGAATTTGAGTAGAATTCTTATATTTTGAATTTATCAGAAATACTTGATCATGATTCCTCTTTTCAAAATGAAAACCAATATATAGAGGTTAAGCTATCAGACTAGGAGTGTGAAGTTCTACTTTAGTCCATCTTCAGTAATGGAAACTCACTGGATGATTTATGCCAGTTGTGCTTTCTTAGGCCAAAGTATCTCAGTGTTGTTATTGTGAGGAATAAGAGGAGGAAGCACTCTCTATGTCAACTTGAGCTCCTGCACAAAAGGCAAAATATAAATCTAGTAATACATTTTTAAAAATTGGAAATTGATATTTTAATGGATATTTTCTTCTGATGTTTTCAAATTTTCCTATCAGGTGTGACTGCTTTTACTCTTATTTAGATTCCTTGGTGTTTTGCTTCTCAAATTCTCAGATAGTATGCCTAGATCCTGCTAATCTGGGAAAAAGCAATATAGTAGTAGTAGTAGTAGTAGTAGTAGTAGTAGTAGTAGTAGTAGTAGTAATAATAATAATAATAATAATAATAATAATAATAATAATATTTATTTATATACCGCTCTCTCTCGAAGGATTCGGAGCGGTGCACAGCCATACAATTAAAACATTAAATATATAAAAGTTAAAACTAAATTAAATTAAAGACCCTGGCTGAAAACAATTAAAACCCCTCCCTTAAACCCTAAAATTTGATATAAAAATTAAAATACCCAAATCTAAAATCAGCCGAAGCCGGCCTAGTCAAAGAGCCAGGTTTTCAAGGCATGCCTGAAGGTCCCAGGTCCGTGGCTGTACGTAACTCCGGAGGCAATCCATTCCAGAGGGTAGACGCCCCACAGAGAAGGCCCTATTCCTCGGGGTCACCAGCCGGCACATAGATGCCGATGGGACCCACAAGAGACCCTCCCTGTGGGAGCGCACCGGACGGTGAGAGGAAAATGGCAGAATGCGGTCTTGTAAATATCCTGGTCCGATGCCATGGAGCGCTTTAAAAGTTAACACTAAAATCTTAAAGCGCACCCGAGAGGCCACTGGCAACCAATGCAGCTCGCGCAGGAGGGGCGTCACATGAGAGAACCTTGACGCCCCCATAACCACCCGCGCGGCTGCATTCTGTACCAGTTGAAGCCTCCCGATGCTCCCATTCGGGAGCCCCATGTAGAGGGCGTTACAGTAGTCCAGTCGGGAGGTGACCAGGGCATGAGTGACCATGCGTAAGGCATCCCGATCCAGAAAGGGCCGCATCTGGCGGATCAGGCGAACCTGATAAAACGCCCCCCTGGAGACGGCCGTAATGTGATCTTCCAAGGACAGCAGTACATCCAGGAGGACACCCAGATTGCAAGCCCTCTCTGAAGGGGGCAAAATCTCACCGCCAATAGCCAGCAAAGGAACTACCTGGCTATATCGGGACACCGGAAACCACAGCCACTCAGTCTTGGAAGGGTTGAGTCGGAGCCTGTTCCCACCCATCCAGTTCCATACGGCCTCCAGACAAGGGACATGACCTCCATGGCATCGTTGGGGTGGCTTGGGGTGGAGATGTACAGCTGAGTATCATCAGCGTACAGATGACACTTCACCCCAAAGCTATGGATGATCTCCCCCAGCGGCTTCACATAAATGTTGAACAAGAGAGGAGAGAGGACCGACCCGAGGCACCCCACAATCGAGGGGCCTAGAGGTGGACCTCTCCCCACCGCCAACACAAATTGCAGACAGGTCGAGAGGAAGGAGGCGAACCACTGCAACACGGTGCCCCCAACTCCCCCAACCGTCGCAATAGGATACTCTGGTCGATAGTATCAAAAGCTGCTGATAGGTCTAGTAGGACCAGGACAGAGGAATAACCCCTGTCACGGGCCCTCCAGAGATCATCAACCAACACGACCAATGCCGTTTCAGTACTATGTCTGGGCCTGAAGCCCGATTGGAAGGGATCCAGGTACGTATCTTCATCCAGGTACTGGGGAAGCTGACCTGCCACCACACTCTCAACAACCTTCGTCACGAAGGGAAGGTTGGAGACAGGACGATAGTTGTTCAAAAGAGTTGGGTCCAGGGAGGGCTTCTTAAGGAGGGGTCGCACCAAGGCAGTGGGCAGCGAGCCCTCCATCAAAGAGGCGTTAACAATTCCCTGGAGCCAACTCCGCGTCACCTCTCTGGCGGTAGAAACCAGCCAGGAGGGGCAAGGGCCCAATAAACATGTGGTGGCATTCAGCCGCCCCAGCAACCTGTCTATACCCTCGGCGATCACAGGGTCCAACTCGTCCCAGATAACCACCTCAAGACTCGCTGCAGTCACTTCCCCCGGGACCTCCCAACTAGAGTCCAACCCGGCCCGAATCTGAGCGATTTTATCGTGCAGAAATTGAGAAAACTCCTCCGCCCTTCCCTGCAAGAGATCCTCCTGCGCTCCCGGCCCAAGCAGGGAGCGGGTTACTCTAAACAGGGCGGCAGGTCGATTTTCTGCCGATGCAATAAGGGCGGAAAAGTGAGAATGCTTCGCCGCCTCTATCGCCACTAGGTAGGTCCTAATATAGGACCTAACCTGTGTTCGGTCGGACTCGGCACGACTGGCCCTCCAGATGCCCTCCAGACATCTTTTCCGGCATTTCATCTTCCTCAGCTCCTCCGTAAACCACGGAGCCTAGTGAGATCTCTGCCGGGTCAGAGGTCACAAAGGCACAACTCGGTCCAGAGCCTCGGCAGCCAGCCTATCCCAGGCGGCTACCAAGTCTGTGGCCGAGTTATGAGCCAGAGTTTCAGGTAATGGCCCAAGCTCCATCTGAACCGTTCAGGATCCATCAGGCGCCTGGGGCAGAACCATCTCCTCGGCTCCGACTCCCTGCGATGCGGATTAGTACCTTAAGTATCAACCCCTAAAGAAAAGAAATAAAATATGACAGATTACTTTCAAATGGAATACAATTTCAGAGGAATTCATATGTTACAACTTTCCATGCTGTCCTTCTACAATAAAGCTTCCATTTTTAAAAATATCAATATTTACATTTATTAATAATTTAACGTATTTTACCTAGACTTAAAGCTAACTATAACAATTAGTAAAAGAAAACAACAAAAATCTAAAGTTAAATAACATGAAACATAAATATACAGAAATATAAAATTAGCACATACTGATCCATCTTAATCTACAAAATGAATTATGATTATCTCAGAAAATAAAAACAAGTGCTACTAGAGAATACCTGGTTAAAGAGTAGGGTTCTCTGTAGGCAGAAAATTTTATGCATTCTATGAATTTTTTTATAAAACATATATAAACCTTTATATAAACTTTACAATAAATGTTTCTGTTTAATGTATACAAATAGTATATTTTGGACTTTGACATGACATTAGTTTGCATCCTGTAAGTTCACCATGACAATAACTAACATCATCTTGGCAACAATTTGATTCTCACAAGGTAGTTGGCCAGAGCAAAAACTTCTATTTCTATTCTATTTTATGCACATATACTTACAATTTTACTAGTCTCCTTACCAAGAGTACTTCCAGACAGGAATACACTATATGGTATCTGTGGTCTCAATCTACCCTCCTTTACTTGGCTTTTATTATATTTGCAAGGCAAACTGCCCTGTATTTTTATTCACAAGAATGCCTCTGAGTACTATAATCATTCTTAAAACATAAAAATGTTGTATGGCTGTAACTAACATCATGACGGGATGCATGCCAACTTCTGGATGAGGAGTTGGATGTAAAAGGGAACGTTCTGGGAAAGCTGATGGGATTGAAAACCTCAGAATTTAGGACAAATTTTATATCCCATCCCTTCACATTGATCTAATCACATTGATTTAATTGTCCTTGTGTTAATTCAATATTTTGTGATTGACCATGCCTACACTGGTAGGCAGTGTATACGACTCTGCTTCAAATTATAACATAGCTAATTACTCACTATTACTTAGCACTTCTATTTGTAGTCTTTCTAAGACTACATAATACACATTTGCAATTATACTGCAGGGAATTCATTTTTTAGTATAATAAGATTTAATTTTTTTAAAGACTGAAGACTAAGAATTTGAACTCCAATAAACAGATATAAATGTTAAATTCCGAACACTTGTCTGGAACTACATTTTTATGAAACTCTGGACTCACACCATTAAACAACTAGTTAATCAACAGCTATGATATATCAAGTTCATGTTTCAGACCAACACACTTAAGAATATAAAACCTCGACTCAGATAAAAATCTGTCCTTTGCTACACTTGGCCCAAGTCAAATAATGACCAATATCCTCAGGGGCAAGAGGCTGAGCTCAGAATATTCCAGGTCTTTCTGGTAATAAACCAATTTTCTCTGGAAGGAAAAAAAGGAGGACCTGGATCCATCAAAATACAAAGTTTTGTGGAATTTTGCAAATAGCCTTCTGAACATTCTTCACAGTGAAGGCTGTTCATTCCTGGCTTGATCAAATATCTGAGACTGAAGGTGGGAGAACTGGGGAAAGAGCTTCCTCTATATCAGTGGTGGCTAATCTTTTTTTGCTGCCGTGCCGATAATTGCGTGTGCACTTGCATGCTCACATGCCAGCACCCAGAAGGCAATGCGTGCTGGCCCCCCCCCGCCCCTGCGCATGTGATCCCCCTGTGTGCGCTGCGCATCTCTGTGCATGTGTGCACGATCCCCCATGCGCCATGCATCTGCACATGCACGCAATCCCCGTACATCTCTGCACATGCACGCGCATCTCCCACACACCCCTGCTCCCCACGCATGCGCGCCTGATACCCGACAATCAGCTGTTGGATGGCAGTGGCACGCGCGCATGCACAGTAGAGCTCTTCCGGGCGAGCTCTTGCGTGCTGGCAGAAGTGGCTCAGCATGCCACTTCCGGCACGTGTGCCATAGGTTTGCCAACACGGCTCTATATGAAACATACCTAATAACTTTTACTAATTGTTAATATTTTAGGTATAAAATTTATGTGACAACGTAGATCAGTATTTCTGAGCTCAAACTTTTGAACATACTAAATTGGGAAAATGCTCAAAATATTTTAATTATAAATCTATAAATCATTTCACACATTTTCTGGATTCTTATCAGAGTGAACACCAGCACTGCACATTTAACCATAATGGACAGGTACTCAATATTTTAATGAATTCTCACAAATAAAAGGAATTATTATATAAAAAATAGACTATAGTTAACAAAAAATTAAGTCATGCAAATTTGGTAATTATATTATGAGTTATCTAGCTTCAGCCTACATGGCTCATATGCATGGAGATCACAAAGGTTAGGGAAATAGCTAGGCAGTAATCTCCAAACCAATCTGAATCCCAAAATTCATCCAAAAAGCTTTGAAGAATTTCGTTGATGTTTCTTTGTAGAATCTAAAACAAAATTTCAGATTTTGTATTCAAGGAACAATAGTTTTCTTCATTATTTCAAAACAATTAAATACAATGAATCTAAATTACGTCAAACAATTCACATAAATTTATGCCAAGTGTGTTGTTTGCAGAATTACATTATTTTATGCTGGTTGCAGTAATTTACATCATTTGTGTGACAATATAACTATGCAGATGATATAAAGTCAAGTAATTATGTAATGAAATTCAAATATATCAACATTCTTTCATTATAAATGATTGGTTAAACTGAGGTTTTACTGTACAGGTAATCATTGATTTACAATCACAACTAGGACCAGAATTTCCAGTACCAAGCAAGGTGGTTGTTAAGTGAATCGCATTCGATGTTACAATCTTTTTTGCCATGGTTACTAAGCAAATCACTCCAGTTGTTAAGAAAAAAGTGTGGTCCTTCAGAAAATCTGGCTTCCCCGTTGGCTTTGCTTGTCATAAGCCAGTTGGGAAGTTTGCCAATAGCGATGATATGACCCCAGGATGCTGCAGCCATCGTAAATACATGCTAGTGGGCAAGTGCCCAAATCTTTATCATGTGACAGTGGAGATGTTGCAACAGTTGTAAATGTGAGGACCAGTCAAATTTTAGTGGCACTATAAATTTGAATAGTGACTAAATGAATGGTTGTAAGTCAAGGACTATCTGTACTTATATTTTAATTAGCAATAGCACTTAAATTTATATACTGCCCCATGGTGCTTTACAGCAAAGGTCCCCAATCCCTAGTTCGCAGCCTGGACCTGGTCTGTAGCCCATTGGGAACTTGGCTATACAAGCAGCGGGTGAGCACATGAAGCTCCATTTGCATAAGCAGTGGACACACATTGGAAACCACCCTCTTTCCCCTGCCTCCTGCCCTGGTCCACAGAGCCTGAAAGATTGGGGACCAATCTTTTTGCAGTTTACAGTGTCAGCATATTGCCCCCAACAATCTGAATCCTCATTCTTAAAAGAGATATAAGACGAGTATTCTAATATCACCCCTTCAAAACAGGCCATGTTAGGAAACAAGCACAAGGAATACTACTTCACTGTTGTAGGATATCACAGAATCTTCAAAGCTTACCAGCATTTCCCTCTACACCCACGCACAACAAACAGAATTGTTGTTTTTAGTCTCTTTCTTATGTTCCCACCCTTCTCACTTCTCACTTACTTTTTCAACTCTTGTATTACTTTGCCAATGTTACTTCTAGATATATACAGTACAATAACACATATAAACCAGGTTTCAGATAATTTTTCTTTTAGATTTCTTGACTAGAATTTGATATTGAATATACGGCAACAAATATTCTACCGTATCAACTTATAGCCTTCTTCATATGTACAGTGAACTTCAATGTTTAAAGAGTTTAATGCAAATGTTGGACAGCTGCAAGAGATTTTGTGTAATAATAAACTCATCCAATACTTCATTCACAGGCTTCTACTTATACTTTACTTATGCATCCTTATGTTTCCTTTTCCCATCCCATTATGTATGCCAACTCATGCTTGAAATCTGGGGCATATTTGGGAGCACAAAAAGAGCTAAGTAAGAATTTATTCTGTTAGCAGAATAAAATATACTATTGGAATAACACTACAGGAAAGCACTCCTTGTAACAACTGAGACTTTCCTTATAAAACGTCTCTGCTTATAATTTCAATTTGTAAAATTAGCAGATGAAACTAATACATATTTTGGAACAACGAAAGTTTCACTAACCATATTACTGGTTGCCTTTTGTCTTAACACAGATAAAAAAGAAAATGTTTAGCATAAGATGCACAATTTCCCTAAAGATTTTCCTATCACAAGGCAAAATAATGAACTACTTTATGAGTTTACATAAATTAATGGAAAGTTTATTTATCAGAGGCTATTAAATATATGATCAAAAACATATCTTGGGTTTTGATAAGCCACAAACCAATGCTAAGTACAAATGCTACAATTTTCATTATTTAGAAGGCTTCCAAGGACCTTCTGAATAACAATGCACTATTGGATTATAGAGTTCTTTGAACTTTATTTTACTATTTAAAAGATTTATATAGTTGCCCATCTTTCAACGAACTCTGGGAATCTCACAATCAAAAATTAGAAGTTAAATAAAAGCATATTAAAGCTATAAAACTCAGCCAATTTAAAAAAACCAACCTTGGTGCTAAATCAGTTTTGATATGCTATCTAATCTTATCCCAATGTACTGTGAAAAGCCAAATATTCAAAGCCTTAAAGAAAGTTAAAAGTGGAGACCTACTGAACTTCAGGGGGTGACTGTTCCAAAGGGCAGGGGCTGTCACGGAAAAGACATGATTCCTAGCTTCCTATGATTATTTAGTGGAAAGGATCACTGGGAGCATGATCATCATATCTAAACTGGTACTTAGTCCCACAGATAACATGGCCTAGAGCTTTAACGGTATGACTAGTGCCTTGATTGCAGAAACTAGAAGTCATGCAACAATGGTGTTACATGGGCAAACCTAGGATTCCCTATTACTCTGTGTGCTGCTGCATTCTGGACTAGTTGAGGTTTTCAGGTGACTTCAAGGGCAATCCCATACAGAATGCTTTACAGTAATCCAGATGGATTAAGACAAGGGTGTCAAACTGGCAGCCCACGGGCCGAATGCATCACACACAGGCCACACCCACCCCAGTTCCATGAAGGAGAAAAATGTCATGAAACATCACATGATGGTAACGTGATGCCACGAGTTAACACGCATGGATTAAGGCCTTCTGGTTCAGGAAAGAGTAACTGGTGCATCAGACAAGTTTGTGCAAAGACTTCCGTAGCCTCAGCTGCTATCTGCTCATCAAGCAGTAGTTGTGAATCCAGGAAGACTCCCAAACTGTGCACAGTTCAGTTCAGGAAATGCCACCCCGTCCAGAGTCAAAGATGAAGGATCATCTGGTCTTGGGATCTAGAAGCTGATAGTCACTCAGTTTTGCTAGGGCTAAATCAAAGAAGGGGGTTCCTCCGCAAACAATCCACCACATTTCTTTTCATGCTAAGGATAGAGATATACTGTATAACTGGGTATCAGCATACTGATAATACCAAACCCCACACTGTTAGTCAATGCAGTTTCAGAGAATGCTTGGGGTTCCCCCTAAAAAAAAAACTATTACAGTGGAGTGCTAGAGTTTTTGTAGCATTTCAGTTAGTCTGGTGTTGATATAACACTGCTCAAGTTACTGAAACCTCTATATAATAAAATTATTATTTTCTGAAAAAAAGATACAGATGAACATCCTAAATAACAATACAAAGGACATTTCAATCTTAATCAGAATGTTATGCCAAAAATTATGCGAAACATATTGCCCAATCTAGAAATTCAGTTCACTTGGATTTTATTTCAAACATTAAGAAAAAAATTAACTGTAGTTATTATTAAAGAAAATAATGGGATAATCCCTGGCAGGACTTTCAAGCAGTATGCATTCATTCAGCCATATAGAAAGTGAGCATAAGACTTGGATAGGCAATTTTACAGCTAGTTTTTTAATCACCACCAATGACACTTGGCTATTTCCTTTATTAAGTATTGCTTTAAATTTTCTCCATTACATAAGGGTGTTTTTCTTTATTTCAATTTCACTTGTTTGTAATTACTAGGCAGTATAGATTTGGTTAACAATTTCAACAGCTTCCTTACAAAACGTCTTTGTTTGGGTTACAGTACCACCAAAGTGTTAGCATTGATCCATTAAAATATCTACCTGTTCACTGCCAAATATATCTGGACAATGAAACATTAAGTTTTTGGCCTATCACAAAATCATGATTATTTGGTCAATTAAAATGTTATCCTGCTGATTTGATAATAACATAAACTATTATTGCCGTGCTAAGAAAAAGTAGAAGCACTGGAATAAAAATCTGTAAAATTTTATGACTTGTACACTATTAAAGTGATAATTGCAATTCATTCTGAGGAGGAACATTTTAAAAAAATCACAGTGGTTTTGTCAAATGTGGTAAGTGTATTTAAATTATTAACACTTAGCAACATCACTTTAGGTTTGCTTGAATTAGTGAAACTTCAAAAAGAAACAGATTTAAAAATGTATCTGAAGGCATTCAACACAAAGTGGATACTGTGAGAAGTCAACCTATATACATAAAAGAAAATCAACTTGAAAGATATTTATATATATCTAAAAAATAGCAAAGTACAAGCTTTAATTTATTAAGCAATAATCTGCTCCAGGGGTGGGATGCTACAGGTTCTGTTCGGTTTTAAAGAACCAGGTCTGAAGAGCAGCAGACACCAAACCAGTTCTGTGTTTGCTGCTTTTTGGCCCACCTGGCCGCCCAGGCTCTTACCTGTCCTTTATTTCCTGCTTTTTCAACCTCAGCTGCTTTGCGTGGCACAGCTGAGGTTGAAAAAACAAGAAAAAAGAGGATTTTCAAATGCTGCGCACCTGCACGCGCTTTTCAGCTCGCCTGGCAACACAGCTTCAGTTTTTTTTACATACGTGAGCAAAACGTAGTCACCGAACCAACAGTAACACCAGTTGAATCCCACCCCTGATCTGCTCTACCTTTTAAGAGGTTTATCATGTTGAGCTATACATATAATCTAAAGTCCAACAGACAAAACCTTGCTTAATAACCCCCACTCCTTTCTAGGAAAGAGATCCATCTCTGGAAATAGAAATTCAATCTTGTGATTTTCTGTATCTGCAAACTTGCCATACACTTTACCTTTGTGAGATGAGAGGAAAAAAGGAGGTATTTTGTGACATTTAATACTTGAATCCACAGGATCTAAAATGTTCCCATTCCTCCTAAACTCTTTTAGAATTGAGAAATAGTAAGTGTTAATCTTGATCAAGGTAAGGGGGAATTTGTAACAATAAAATAAAAAAACCCAAAAACTCTATAACATTCCCCATTTAAGTTTAAAATCTCTTCTCTGCCAGTATTGATTTGCCAGTCAATTTCCATTATATCGTTTCTGTACTGATTCAGGTTTTCAAATATATAAATACAAACTTAAAATCTCTTTAGAATATAAACATCAAGAAACAAAAATATTTATCATTAATTATATTTCTAAGCTAGTCAAGTTGGAGTTCTTCTGATACTATCTGTTCCCACAAGTTTATTGTGCTACAAAATAGAACAGAACAACTTATTTCTGCTTACCTGACAAAGTGACTCTCAGCATAGATATAAACAAAACTGCAATGGATAATTCTCATAAATTGTTTTAATGTGACTAATGTTACACTCCTTGGAATGATTTTCAACTCCTATCTATTCCTAATAGAAGAACAATTACAAGGGATAATCAGAGCTGCAGATTTGAGATCACATGATATCAATCTTTAAAAAAAAATCATATTAGTAATACTAATGTTAATACTCTTAATCTTGCACCATTGCTTGAGATTCAACAATTCTTATATTTTAAAAAATGTTTAAATTAGTGAGTCCAAATACTGTTATTTATAGCACATTTTCTCAAGTGTTACAAGACAAATGATCCTATTCTTCAAGGCCAACATTCACCTCATGATTTCCATATAGCAAGAAACTCCTTTAATCATTGTTAAAATTTTACTGAGGTAAAGAATAAAACAAATTAAACTAATTTTATTGAATTAGAAGGCTTTCATTACCCCATTCCTATGGAACTATATTCAGATCTGATTATTCCAACTAAGGATATATGTCAACTGTCAAAGTCCATTACTTGAAAAAAATGGTTTAATTATAAGATTGATGATTTGGACAAAATAAAATAGATATTCAGCAGCTTGAACAAAAATCTCAACAAAATCCTTTAATCAACAGACTTAAAATACCTTTATAATTTTTTCTGGTATTCCTCACATTACAATATGTGGAAAAATACTTCACATACAAAATGGTTTGCTCCAGTGACAATATTGATGATATAAAGTTTTCCAAATAAATCCTGTATAATAAGTAATTTGCAAATTGTTCTTTCTGCGCAAGTCAATGTTTTAGAACTGAACTGAGTCTAAACTAAAAGAAATTCCTATTTTCAGTTATACAGTAATTTTGAAAGTGACATGTGCAACTGCTGTATTTTCAGTAACAGCATCCTCAAAGTATAGCAGTTGCACACTTCACTTTCAAAATAATGACTTCATTGCTAATTATTCACTGAATTTAATACTTATCTCATAACTCTTTAAGAGCCCAGAGAAGCATTTTCCAAGAAGAAGATTCCAAGAAGATTCATCCTTTAGGCAGCAGATATATTTGGAATGGTTAACATCTTTAGTCAAAGTGTCAAAGCAAATTAAACATAAGAGATGTGTGTCAAGGGAATTACAACTGAGCATAGTTCTAAAATACATAACACTTTAAGGATAGAAAGGAAATTGAATCAAAGCTCACTGCACTGCTCACTCTAATAATCCAACCATTTGCTGCCTTCCAATGGAGTGGAGAGGGCAGGTGATGGATAGAGTAGAGTAGAGTAGAGTAGAATAGAGTAGAATTCTTTATTGGCCAAGTGTGATTGGACACACAAGGAATTTGTCTTGGTGCAAATGCTCTCAGTATACATAAAAGAAAAGATAAATTCGTCAAGAATCATAAGGTACAACACTTTATGATAGTCATAGGGTACAATAAGCAATCAAATCATACTAGAAAACAGTCAATATAAATCGTAAGAATACAAGCGACAAAGTTACAGTCATACAGTCACAAGTGGGAGGGAATGGGTGATAAGGAGTTATCTGCAGTCACAGTACCATACATTAGTTAAGTGTATTCATCAATTACAAGGAAACATCTTGACAGAGGTCAGAGGCAATGTTTGTCCATACAGTAAACCTATGGCCCCTATGTTAACCCAATTGCCTAGTTTCACACAATACAATCCATCACGAACCAACCAGCCATGTTTTGGGCTAACCTCCACTATAAATCTAATCAGAAAGTCAAAACAGCAGAGGGAAAACATTCAACTAACAACGATTAGAGGCCAATTGAAAATAGACTACAAGGTCAAGAAGAGAAGAAGAAACGGCTCAAGGTACAGTATCTGCAGACAATCCATTAGTTAGGGCACTCCAGAAGCGCAGAACCTTTTACCAGCCCTTCTTCTGTGCTGAATCCAACGACCATCCCAACCCCTCCAGTCGTGTATAATCAAATCCATAATAAGGTCTGTCAACTCTTATCGCAGGACTTGTCAGCCTGATGGTGCCTGGTGGTGGGCACTCTCGGGTCCTAAAAGTGCGCCAAGCGCTCATCTCATCGACGTTGAACTTATTTTAAATATTCCTCTGGGACACCCCGGGCCCTTCGGCGGGGAAACAATGCACCGATTCCGAACGCCGCGGATGTGGCAGAGGAGGGGCGACGGGTGAGGAAGCAAATTCTCGCCCCACTCGGGAGTGGAGGCACAAGTTCACGGACGACCACGGCAAAACGGGGGGAAAGCCACCCTCAGAGGCCCTGGGGGGGGGGGGAATAAGCAAGGAGCCTGGTCTCCCTGAGGGAAGAAGAGACACCCTCATCCTCCTTCATTACTCCTGCCTACCCTGGAAGAACCACCTGCTACCAAGCTTTCCTTCTTCCGCATCTACCCCCCCACCCTCCAAAGACAGGGCCTACTTCAGTCTTTCCGCTCGCCTCTCTCGTGACAAATCCCGAGGGACGTTTAGCCAGGCCAGGAAAACAGCCGTCCCTCACAGCCGAACCTTTCGCCAGCCCACTCAAGCAGCACAACGGATTTCTTACCAGCCCTGAAGGCGACGACACCTCGACTAAGATGGCAGCCAGTCCAAGTCCAAGCTTAAGAGAGCGACTCCCAAAGCCGGGAGCCAAGGACGCATGCTCCGAGAGAAAGAGTAGAGCTGATGTGGGTGTGTTGTCACACGGACGAAGCCGAACATGACTACAATTCCCAGGAAGCTGTTAGAGAGCCCCGGCGTGCTATAATAGACTCCCGGACAGAACCATCGTTGAGAAAGGAGGTGACTGCGATTCGTGCGTGGACATCTGCTTTCTGTTTTCTACTTTCTTACTGTTTTCGTAGTTGTGGCGTTTGTTCTCTAGAAAATAATTAGGGGAATCATGGGCTTCACTATATATTCCTTTAGTGGTGTTTCTCACTAAATATTTGTCTAGATCTGCAGACCTTTTGCTATTACATGGCTATAGAAAATTTTGACTCTAGAAATATATTTTTACTCCGTCAACCCCCTCCCACTTATTTGCATAACTTTTGTGCTGCCTATCGATATAATCTTTGTTTAATATTCAGCAACAGATCAGCTTTTGTATTCTTCACGTTCAGCCAGTGGTTCTTTTAAGTCTTGCTCGCTTCCATCTGTAAAAGTGGTACAATTATATACATTCCGGGATATCATACAGCAAATTAAATAGCCTGGTCCACTTACGGTTTTTTTAAGGGCTACTGCAATTTGTACAATTCGACTCAGTAAAAAAAAACTTGCGTAATCAATTAAAAAAAAAAGGGGGGGGAGTTTCATTACCTAGAAATTCCGTTGAAATTAGCAATCATAGGTATATTTGCATTTTATGAATGCATCGTGTATATTTTGATAGTTGTAGTTTTATACATTGTCTCCCCTGGTCCTTCTCTTCACTAGACTAGCTGTGCCTAATTCCTGTTGAAGTCTGGATTCAACCTCTTCTTGAGATTTGGTTTACCAACATGAGATTAATGCAGTTGTTTGGTAGTTTGAGAATTCTTTTGATATTTCCCTTTTTGACACTGGAATGTAAATTGATCTTTTTCAGACGTTTGGCCACTGTTCAAAAACCCCATATAGCACTTTGAGTGGTGGGATTCAATTTTTTTTACTACCTGTTCTGTGTGCTTGGCTTGGTGGGTGGCAGGGGAAGGATACTGTAAAATCTCCATTCCCTTCCCACTTCACTAACCTGCTTTCCAGCTCCATTCTCCTGTGCAGGGCAACAAAAGTATCAGAATGGTCAAACAAATGGCAACTTCAAATCTCAATAAATAAATGCTCTGTCTTACGTATTGGCAAAAAAAAATATTAGAAAATAAAATACAAGCTGAATAGTCAAGACCTTGTTGATGATCCAAACTCTGTCAAGGACCTTGGAGTACTCATCTCAAATGATCTAAGTGCTAGAGCCCACTGTAACTACATAGCCAAAAAGACGTTAAGAGTTGTAAACCTAATCCTATGTAGCTTTTTCTCTGGTAATATCATACTACTAACTAGAGCATACAAAATATTTGCTAGACCAATACTTGAATACAGCTCATCAGTCTGGAACTTGCATTACGTATCTGATATTAATACAGTTGAGAAAGTCCAGAAATATTTCACAAGAAGAGTTCTCCACTCCTCCACTCATTGCAGAATACCTTATGCCACCAGACTTGAAATTCTAGACCTAGAAAACCTACTAGAACTACACCGCCTTCAGTCCAATCTAAGTATAGTATATAAAATCATACATTGCAATGTCCTACCTGTCAATGAATACTTCAGCTTCAGCCATAACAATACAAGAGCACACAATAGATACAAACTTAAGGTAAACCGCACCAAACTTGATTGCAGGAAATACGACTTCAGCAACAGAATAGTCAATGTCTGGAATACTCTACCTGATTCTGTGATTTTTTCCCCAAACCCCAAAAACTTTAACCTTAGACTGTCTACTGTTGACCTCACCCCTTTCCTAAGAAATCTGTAGGGGGCATGCATAAACGCACCAACATGCCTACTATCCTTGTCCTATTGTTTCTTTTTATTTTTCTTATATGTATCCATTTCATGTATTCATAACTATGTTTATACTTATACCTATTATCTTATAATTGCTTGACAAAATAAATAAAAAATAAATAAAAGGAGACCCAGCCAATCAGCTGGGATTTGGGAGGCAGAGAATAGTTGGGGGGTGCGGCCAGTCAGGTGGTATTTGCTGGTTCTCCGAACTACTCAAAATTTCCGCTACCAGTTCTCCAAAACTGGTCAGAGCCTGCTGAATATCACCTCTGCTTTGAATGCATAATATTGAAAGGTTTTAAACAATTCTGCTGATATTTAACTAACCCTTGCAACTTTAATGATAGGAATATATTTCTGGTCCTGTTTAATTTCTCTTTCCAGAATGTCTATCTTTAGTTCATTGATTAAACCACTCTAATGAACATTGATTTTGTAATAATTTTGTACAGCTTTTCTATATGCATTCATGATATGTCTTATTTATATCTTCCTCCTTTGATAGATTTTTGTTTTTATTGTGCACATCTTTGCATAAAGTGTGCATAACTTTCTTAGATAAACATATCCTTAGTTTCTTTGCATTGCTTATTTAGGTATGGCTGTGTTTTTTATGATACCACTATTTTTGGTTCGCACTAAATGTATGTAATGAAATATAAAACCAAGAATGAAATTAGGAAATAAGTCAGGGTTTTAAATTATAGAGTAGAGTAGCATAATGTCCAAACCTTCTCTTAAAGTCATCCCTATTTGTGCCTAAATCACAGCGCAAACATGCTCTGGCAATTTTTTGCCTATCTCATCCCTAGCTTATACGGGAGACATCTTTAGTTTGTCCTTAGCTGCATTAGTGCTGAAATAGCATTTCCACCTTGTTAGGAGGTACAACCCAAAAGATGTATAAAATCTGTTTGGATTTATCAAGCATTAACGTAGAAGGCAACCAGGCCATGGGCAGTGACAAAGAACAGAAGCAATAAAGGATAGAGATTTGCAGTAGACAGTAAATTTTATGACTCAAACAAGATAGAAATCACTTTACTTCAACAGTGAAGAAAAACTCTTAATCTGGCTGAAGCACCAAGTCTGTTGAGCAGAATGTATTCAAAGGTTAAGAACCTTTCACATGAACAAACATTATTTATACTTTATTTTCACACATTAGGATTTTCAATAAAACAGAAGATGAAAGGTTATTGTTTTGATAGATGGTGCTGAAATAATCTTAAAAGAAACTACAGCTATCAATTATTTACCACTTAGGGGATGAATCTACAACTCTTCTACATAGATTCAATAACATTTCAGGTTTACTCCTGAATAATAAACACTATAATTCCAGTTGTACTTAAATTCCCAGAATCCAACAGGATTTTTTAGGAATTTGGGATTAAGGAACCAGAACTTAAACATGACCAAGTAATTGGAACATTGGTTACAGTCCATGAAGTTTGGGATTATATATTTCATGCAGCCATTTATACCATACAAAATGTAAAAAAACCAATTTGTTTTTCAGAATTTCAATTGACTGAAAAGGTATTTAAACACAATAAGCCAAACTTAGAAAAAAATATGCCACTTTTGACCAAATCATTCCCCTGCCTCATTTCACTCACCCACCTTTTCTCAAGGATAAAGAATCCCATCCCTCCAATTGTTCTTCATAAACATTTCCTGATCACCTTATTCACCTTTTGCGTACTTATTCCAATTTGTCTGAATCTGTCTTAAAGTATGGTGCCTAGAATTGGATAGAATACTCAGAGAGATTTAATTCATAATTAAAATAAATATTACTTCTCATGATTTGATAAATATATTTCTGTCAATACAACATACAACTGCATGTCTTTTTTGCAGCCATATTACATTGCTGAATCACATTTAGATGGCAATCAACTATCCTATGACTGAGTTCACAAGTATTACCAAGCCAAATATCCCCCAAACTATATCAATTCATTTGCTTTCTTTTTTTCTAAAAGAAGTATCTTACACCTGTCTTAGTTAAATTTCATTCTGCTACTTTCAGTACATTTCTATACCCAATTGAGATAATTTTGAATTTTATTTCTGTCTTTCAGAGCATTAGCTGTCCTACACAATTTTATGTCATCTGCAAATTTGGCAACATTCTCAGTTTCTCTTCTCTTCTTCTAAATGATAAAAATGTTGAAGAATACAGGATCCAAGAGACAACTTTGATACACCTCAATTAACTTCCTTTTGAATATCCATCCCCTTTTTCTATTCAAGCAGACCTTTCCAGATAGAATAAGTACATAACAATTTTAGCTATTTTTCTCTTATTTTAATGCTTATTTAAAAATGTGTTGTTGGCTGCTTTGAATGTTCTTTGGGCTGAAAGGTAAGATATGAATTGTGTGTTTGTATGGATATAAATGTTGTTTGTTTGGTTTGGCTTAGTGTGTTGGGTATACTCAATTACTGAACTGTTATAAAAACAAATGAAGTTATGACTACAAATGTAAGAAAATTGTTTAACAGAGAATACAGTTGGAGTGAGACTTGCCGATGAGGGTTTTTTTTCTTAGCTCAAACTTGCCTGGTTCATACCTATGAGAATATGCTGTCAGCCAGAAGAGTTAGAAGATGCTAATAAACATATTTTACATTCCATTTTAGTTACTCTGTCTACTTTCAGGTGAATAAAAAAAAAAAAGACCTTCTATTCCTAATAAAAAAAAAAACCTAAGTCTTCTGTTCAGGATGGAGGTAATGATCACTTCCTGAAAAACAAATGCAATGAAGGGAAGCATAGCTAATTAATCTGGCAATTGTAAGTATGTCAGTAATGTCTGACTCTCCAATCCACTACTGGTAAGTAAGAGAGATAATTTTCAGGTGTCTTAAAAAGGAAATGACACCATCTAAAAAGTATACACTTTATTGGGGGGGGGGGGGGAATAAACACCATCACTAATAAAAAAACTGAAGAATTACAGAGGTGGGCTTTCAGCATTTATTTACAGGACCCAATCATAGAATTAAAAATAAGGGATTTAAAATAAATAATTATTTAATTTTTATTTAAAAGTACAGATTTTCAGATTAAATTCGGTGATTTGACTGAATTGTGAATAAGGCCTCTTCAATTACTACATTAGAAAAAAAAATACAATGTTGAATTAATGGGACATCAGAGGCAGGAACCACAATTCTATGAATTTTATTGATGGATTTTATTGTTTATCTCAGTAGAAATATATTATAATCAGGCCCTTGACCTATGACTATAATTGGACTCCAAATTACTGTTGTAAGTCATTTCAGTCATGAGTCAAGGCAGCCTCATGACTGGAAGTAATTTTCCAGTCTTTCTCATGTTGGCCATTAAGTGAACACCATGATCATTAAAGGAAAACCATGGTTGTTAAGTGAAGCCATTCATTTGATTGGGCTTTTTTGCTGAAGACTAGCAAAAAAACCATCATTAATTGGGGCTTTAAATGTGACTACAGAACAACACAATTAATCATAAAACTGATCAGCTTAACGTGGTCATGTGACCATGAGTGGGGGGGCAGCACTACCATTTTTGATGGGCCGTAAAGCATCTATTCCATGGCTGTTGTAATTTTGATCAATTATAGAATGTAAAATGACCAGTCATTAACTGAGGATTACTTGTAGTAAGGCTGGAACTAATAAGATTGTCTAGCTTGAAAACTTACTATGTGAAAATTCTGCTGTGAACTTAAATGCTAGAGTAAACCTGTCTCTCGTTCTCATTCTTTTTTCTGCAATAGAAAGATCTCCTGCATATATATGGTTTCTACTTTCTCTTCAATAAAACAACTTACCTGTAGAAAAGGTAATTTGGCTAGCAGGTCTTGTTTACAAATGTATGGTATAAATTCTTGAATATGGAATGAAGTGTCTGAAGAGTCAAGATATATTACCATGCCAGGTATGAGATGGAGGTGGAATTAAGCAAATGCTGCATGAGATAATTCTCTTTTTATTTGGAGTGGAAGAAGTGTCATGTCCCTGGTGGAGACTGACTCTGAGGGAGAGGAGAAACAGCTGACAGAGAGTGGAAGTGTGGTTATGGAGGTTATGGAGGAGGATGGGGAAGGCAGAGGCCAGCTGGGCAGTCAGAGGAGGACCCAGGCCCATCCCCTCTCCATCCTAGGGCACGTAGGGAGGAGAGGATAAGGGAGAGATGTGGCCTACTGGGGAGGAGAGAGCTTGGATCCTCTTCATGGGCTGCAGCTATGACAACTGGATAAGAGGATGGACATGCATACGGGCAAGTGCTGGAAATAAAGCGTGGAAATATCTCTAGTTTTTTGTTCCTCTTTGAGTTTGGCGTCCTTCCCAGTGTGTGTTCTGATATCTGTGGATGTCTTCAAGCCCTTATCTTGCTTGGTTTGTGTTGTTTTTTACTCTTTATAATTTAAACAGCATTTCCTCCTTCTTGTAACTACTTGTGTGGGAGTTTTTTGTCTCCAATCAAGGATATTTGGAGCTTGGAAGCAAAGTGAAGGAATAAAAGGGGCTTCACCTGTTTGTTGTGACTGTGCTTATTTTGTATCCCACCCTGGGTCATCACAAGAGGTGTTTTGTATATTGTCCTTCCAACTCAGAAATATATCATTCCAAATTTCCAGTTTGGGGTAGAGACGGTGAGAAAGTAAGTGTTTGATTGTTTGATTCATCTCTTTACATACTTCTGATTTCCCAAGATTCCAGGCAGTTTGTAATTATATACTGTAAGTAGAATTCTTTACTGCAACTTTAGGGGAAAAAATGTAGAGTACTGTATGTATAGAGCCAGAAAATTCAAGGACAAATGATCCTATCATCACGGATAGGAAGGAGAAGGAAGGAGAAGGAAGAAGATTTAGGTAACCATGTACTAATTAACCTGATACTGATGTTGTGCAAAACTCTGGAATAGTTTATTAAACAGTTGTTTGTAAGTATTTAGAAAATAATCCAGTGCTTGGCAGGAGTCAGCATGAACGTACTAGAAACCTATTAAACAAGCCTATCTGATTCTTGTCTTATGTTGTTTATCGATCTATCTTGATGGCTAAAATCTGTACATGGAATTTCCAGCAAATAAGCTCTTAGCATAACTCTGAAATTCTTAAGAAGGACTTGCAGTGCTACAACCTTCAGTAGTACTAAAATTCTCTTTGATGTAATTATAAAGAAGTTATACTTAAAGTTAGGGAATGGGGTAATAGTAGTTCTTCTAATATCTTATGTTCGTCACAGTAGACTGTAAGGTGTCAAACTCAATCATGTCACATGTCGTATCGCAACATTTTCTGCCTTTGCAGAGCCGGGATGGGGTGGTCTGCATATGACACATCCGGTCCACAGACTGCCAGTTTGACAGGCTTGCTAGAGGTATTAAGTCAAGTACTTGTAATTATGTGAAATCTTACATCTATTTATAAAAATATAATTCTTGTGTTCACATAATATATTATTTCCCCTGACTACTTATATAATGACTACAAACATTGGTCTGGTACCTATAACATACAAAAGCAATGGCTGGCTTCTCCAACACATAACAAACTATCCAACATCATATTAGCCTATATTGTTGAATTTAACCACTTAACATAATTAATCATATTGCACAAAATTACTATTTAAGCTTGTATAAATTCTTATTGGATCTTCTATTTTGGAACAATGTTTATTCAATGATTATATTTATATTTCACATTAATGTATGATTGTGTTAAATAAATAATAATTGGCTGATTTTAACTAAGCTATAATTTCCTATATGACTGACCAATTACAATGGCTGAGTTCATAACAATAAGATAAAATTCTAACATTAGGCTTAGCATTTTGTGTGTATCTAGTAAATGTGCTTTGATTTTTAGAAAAATAGAACTACAACAGGGCATAAGTCTCTATGATATAGTAATTCCCACTTACTTTCTGTCTCCTTTAAAATCCTGCAGGGAAAATATTCTACTAAGCGCTTTCATCTCAATAGTCTGCTTATTTTTAACTTGACTTGAAACCTTAGACTTCTTCATCTGTAATCTTCTCCAACAGTTGCAACTCATTTCAAGACACTGATGTTTGCCCCTTCAGCCAGTCTTGGACTTAAAAATATCCGAAGCCATGATCTCTGATACTGGCCTGCCTATGTTTTAAGATTATCCATACATATATTTAATATGTTAAATTTGTAGTATTATATGTAGTAGCAACCTAACTGTGAAACACTCACCACAAATATATGATTGGGGTTGACATAGTTTTTTTCATTTGATGATTAAACCTTTTGTGGCTGCTTAGGCATTTAACATTTAAAAACTATTGTATTGAATTAGTTTGTTTCATGTAATATTCATTATATTGTTGTTAGATTTGTGTTCTTATATCTTTAAATTTGACCCAGTTTCAGAAGATGAAGAGTGATAGTAAAAATATTTGAAAGATCAAAGTTAATAAATATAGTTATTTTGATCAGTTATCATTGTCTGCTTAAAGACTTTCATTTTAGGGAAGCAAGGTTAGAAGCAAGAACATGGAAGCAAGGTTTTTACTATATTAACTTGTACCAAGATTAATAATAAATTGCCTATGGAATCTTCGTTCATGTAACATACTAAATCAATCAAGGGTTTCTTGGTTGTGATTCAGGCATCTTGTGTAAACTTAGTTATTATAGTCTGGCATTTGTGTAGCATATTAAATCAACTTGCTTAAACAAGTCCTGGTGTACTGAACCATGTTCTGCCAAGTCAGTTTATGTACCCCAAAATTATAATTTGTACAAAATAATGCTATGAATAGCCTCTCTTATTCAAAGTAATTGTTATCTTCCATCCAAGTTATTACTTTTCTATACTAGGTATTAATATATGTTAACTAGAAAGCCAGTCCAGTATGGTGCCTAAAGTGCTGGACTAAAAACCAGAAGACTGTGAGCTCTAGTTCTTCTTCAGATGCAGAACTTTCTTCGCTGATTTTGAGCTCTGTCAGTCAACTGGATGATGGTGGTTATTGTCATGAAATAAACAATGGAGCATTAAATAAATGAAAGGCCTTAAAGGATACAAATAATGAAGGAGACTGTGGGTCAAAATGACATCAGTGACTGTAATTAAAGTCATGCCTTATTTATTTATTTATTTGTTTGTTTGTTTATTAATCAGTTTTATATACCGCTCCCCTCTCCCAACGGGATTCAGGGCGGTTTACAACCGAATAAAATACAATCATAAATACAATATTTAAAATAAAGTTAAAAAGATTAAATAGGTGGCTGGAAGATAAAAACAGTCAAAGGGTAAAAAACTAAAAACCATTTAAAATCCATTTAAAATCAGTTAAAAACCCTGCCAGTAACTCTAGGCCAGACCGGCTTGTGGAATAGGTGGGTCTTCAGAGCGCGCCGGAAGGTTAATAGGTCAGGGATGGTCCTCATCTCCGGGGGTAATTTGTTCCAGAGGGAGGGTGCCCCCACAGAGAAGGCCCGCACCCTTGGGGCTGCCAGCCGACATCGCCCAGCCGGTGGTATCCCGAGGAGGCCCGCTCTATGGGAGCGCACTGGCCAACGGGAGGCCGATGATGGCAGTAGGCGGTCCCGTAAGTACTCAGGTCCCAAGCCATGGAGTGCTTTAAAGATGAACACTAGCACCTTGAATCGCACCCGGACGGCCACCGGGAGCCAGTTCAGCTTGCGTAAAAGTGGTGTAACATGGGAGCTCCGAGAAGCCCCCAAGACCACCTGCGCGGCTGCATTCTGCACCAACTGGACCCTCTGGATGCTATTCAAGGGAAGCCCCATGTAGAGAGCATTGCAATAGTCTAGGCAGGAGATGACAAGGGCGGATGTGACCTTGCGAAGTGCATCCCGATCCAGAAAGGTCTGCAACTGGTAGATCCTACGGACCTGACAAAAAGCCCCCCTGGCGATGGCCGCAATATGCTCTTCTAATGACAGCCGTACGTCCAGGAAGACACCCAGATTGCGTGCCCTCTCCGTGGGGGCAAGAATTCCCCCCCCCCACGGCCAGTGATGGAGTTAGTTGGCTGTATCGGGGTGCCGGAAAGCACAGCCATTTGGTTTGGCTGGGTTGAGCTGAAGCCTGTTTCGCCCCATCCAACCCCGCACAGCCTCCAGGCACCGGGTCATCACTTCCACAGCTTCATCGGGGTGGCCTGGGGTAGAAATGTACAGCTGCGTGTCATCAGTGTACTGATGAAACTCTACCCCAAAGCCACGGATGATCTCACCCAGCGGCTTCACATAAATGTTGGGGCAAGAGCACAGACCCCTGAGGTACCCCACAAGTCAGGGGCCTTGGGGCCGATCTCTGCCCCCCTGCCAACACAAATTGCGAACGGTCAGAGAGGAAGGAGGAGAACCGCTGCAATATGGTGTCTCCCACCCCCAACCCCCCCAGCCGCCACAATAAGATACTGTGGTTGACAGTATCAAAAGCCGCCGAGAGATCTAACAGGACCAGGACAGAGGAACAACCCATCACGGGCCCTCCAGAGATCATCCACCAATGCGACCAATGCCGTCTCCATGCTGCACCCAGGCCTGAAACCTGATTAGTGTGGATCTAAGTAGACAGCTTCATCCAGTTGCTGAGGGAGCTGTCGTGCCACCACACTCTCAACAGCCTTCGCCACAAAGCGAAGGTTGGAGACTGGATGGTAATTGGATAATAAAGTTGGGTCCAGGGATGGTTTCTTGAGGAGGGGTCTCACTACTACCTCTTTCAAGGAGGCACTCAAGGAAGCGTTAATAATACCCTGGAACCAGCCTCATGTCACCTCCCAAGTGGCCAATACCAGCCAGGAGGGACACGGATCCAGCAAACATGTGGTGGCATTAAGACCACCCAGCATCCTGTCCCCGTCATCGAGGGTCACAGGATCAAACTCTCCCCAAATGGCCTCCCCGAACTCCGCTCCTGCCCCTCTGTCCAGAGTTGCCCAGTCAGAGTCCAACCCATCATGGATCTGAGTGATTTCTATAGAAAATTCGAAAAATCCTCAGTCCGCCCTTACAATGGATTCTCCCACACTTCCACTTCTAAAAGGGAGTGGGTCACCCTGAAAAGGGTGGCTGGGCGATTTTCTGCAGATGCAATAAGGGTGGAAAAGTGAGAACGCTTTGCCGCCCTTATCGCCACTAAATAGGTCCTAATATGGGACCGTAATAGTGTACGGTCATATCCTGGAGCACTCTCCCTCCAACCACTCTCATATCCGGAGCATATCCCTCCAACCACTCTCTAGGTGTCTTTTCTGGGGCTTCATCTCCTTCATCTCCTCCAAAAACCATGGAGCCGATTGGGATTGGCACTGGGTCAAAGGCTGCAAGGGCACGACCCGATCAAGGGCCTCAGCCGCCACCCTATCCCAGGTGGCCACCAGGTCCCCAATCGAGTTGTGTGTGCGAACACCAGGAAACAGCCCAAGCTCCATCAGGAACTTGTCCAGGTCCATCAGGCGCCTGGGGTGGAACCATCGTGTCGGTCCCGCCTCCCTGCGATGAGGGGGTGCGACATGGAAGTCCAGCCTCAGGAGCGAATGATCAGACCATGACAGGGGCTCTACAACAACGTCTCCTATACCTAGATCATCCTGCCATTGTCCAGAGACAAAAACCAGATCCAAGATGTGACCCCCAACGTGAGTGGGGTCCCTAATTAGTTGGGTCAGTCCCAAGGCTGTCATGGAAGCCATGAACTCCTGAGCAATCCCCGAGGTCCCGCCAGCCAAAGGCAGGTTGAAATCCCCCATGACCATAAGCCTGGGGGTTTCAACCGCCAGGCCAGCTATGACCTCCAGGAGCTCAGGCAGGGCCGATGTCACATAGCAGGGAGCCAGGTATGTGATCAATAGGCCCATCTGAACCCCGGAACCACACTTAACAAAGAGGGATTCACATCCGGTCATCTGAGGGACAATGGATTCCCTAGGACATAGATCTTCCCTAATAATCACCGCAAACCCCCCCACCCCTCTCCTGGGCCCTCAACCGATGAAAAACCAGAAACCCGGCTGGGCACATCTCCACCAGGGGAACACCCCCTTCCTGGCCCAACCAGGTTTTGGTAACACCCATCAGGTCCGCTCCCCCTTCCAAAATCAGATCATGAATGAGGGGGGCTTTATTAACTACGGATCTGGCGTTACACAACATCAACCGAAGGCCTGGGGCCCGATGATTCGGACAACCCAGGGAACTGGAAATGACCTGGGGGTCGGAACGCGCCACTGCACACAAACAGCGGGGGCGGGCTCCTGAAACAAAATATGGCCCCCTGTCAGTGCCATAAGTGCCTCTCCCGTTGACCGTGCCAATCACCATCCTCTCTTACTCCTGGAAACAAATCCCTATCCTCGATCTAACCACCCCTGACCCCAAAACCTTCCGGTTGCGCTTCACCCCCGGTCTGGCCCTCGTCTCAGATGGGTTGTCCCCCAAACCCGACCTGGTCACCCTCCCTAACCCCACTAAAAATTTAAAAATAAATGAATATAGCTGGGTATAATCCTTATAGCGCTTCCCTTGGCTATGCCACCTCTCGGAATCCCAGGATCCGTCCTTGAGGTGCTAGTCCTTAATGCTAGTTCCATATGAAAAGGTAGGGCTTTAGCCACACACAGTAGTCATGGCCAGCATATTGACTTTTTTGACTAATGCAGACTTCCTAAAGTGGAAGGAATCTTGCAGTAATGAAGCCCTCCTCTCGAGGAGATGACATCCCAAATATTATTCTTTTAGGCCTTCCCAGCATCTTCAGAAGTTACTTTCCCGTAAGCCATTTTCTCAAGCCAACTTGACAGCTATTCTCAGCAGGCAAGGTGGCTTTTGAAAGGTATTCTGTAATGACAGTTGTATGGGTATGCTGCTATCTTAGTTATTTTGTAGCAGCAGATATTATAGGTTGTCAGTCTGTAGACATTCTCAATCATCCAGGTCATGGTTGTACCATGATGCTTTTTCTGGAAGCAACTGGACTTCTTGTTTTTTCTTTGAGGACGTTTTGCTTCTCATCCAAGAAGCTTCTTCAGCTCTAACAGGATAGTGGAAAATAGAAGGATTTGTCTGCAAGGAATATATGCTGTCTGCAAGGAATATAAATCCTTCCATTCCCCACTATCCTGTCAGAGCTGAAGCTTCTTGGATGAGAAGTGAAACATCTTCAAAGAAAAAACAAGAAATTCAGTTGCCGCCAGAAAAAGCACCTTGGTACACGTGACCTCAGATTACATCATATCTTTGCACATGGCTTGATTTTATTTATGTAAATTGAGGACGATATAAATTGGCATTAGCTAATTCAATACTAAATGTTAAACAAATCAGTGTAACTAAAGCATTTGCAGCATTATTATTAGTATTATTATTATTATTAATATTAATATTATTAATAATAATATTATTATTTATTTATTAATTTTTTATACCACCCCCTCTCCCGCAATGGGACTCAGGGTGGTGTACAGCCAAGATAAAAAGCCCCACAATAAATAGAATTTAAAAGATTTAAAAGAATTAAATTAATGGCTGACAAAACAGTAAAAACAAGGTAGAAAAGTTAAAATTACCAGAAATTTTTTTAAAACCCTAATAATTGATACTAGGCCAGACCGGCCTGTTGGAAGAGATGTGTTTTTTGCAGGTCAGTAATGACTCGCATCTCTGGGGGTAATTCATTCCAGAGGGAGGATGCCCCCACAGAGAAGGCCCACACCCTCGGGGCTGTCAGTCGGCATCGTCCAGCTGACGGCACCCCAAGGAGGCCCACCCACTGGCCAGCGGGAGGCCGATGGTGGCAGAAGGCGGTCCCGTAAGTACCCGGGTCCCAAGCCATGAAGCGCTTTAAAGGTGACTACCAACACCTTGAATCGCACCCGGAAGGCCACCGGAAGCCAGTGCAGCTCACGCAGGAGCGGTGTAACACGGGAGCTCTGAGGAGTCCCCAAAATCACCCGTGCGGCTGCACTCTGCACCAGCTGAAGCCTCCGGATGCTCTCCAAGGAGAGCCCCATGTAGAGAGCATTGCAGTAGTCTAGGCGGGAGATGACGAGGGAGGCGGGAGATGACTGTGCGAAGAGCGCCCCGATCCAAAAAGGGCCGCAACTGGCATATCTGTCAGACCGCACAAAAGGCCCCCCTGGCGATGGCCGCAATATGATTTTCTAACGACAGCCGTACATCCAGGACACCCAGATTGTACGCCCTCTCCATGGGGGTCAAAATCTCTCCCCCCACAGCCAGCGATGGAATGAGCTGGCTGTATCTGGGTGCAGGAAACCACAGCCACTCAGTTTTGGTCGGGTTGAGACGAAGCCTGTTAAGACCCATCCAACTCCGCACGGCTTCCAGGCACCAGATCATCACTTCAACAGCTTCATTGGGGTGGCCTGGGGTAGAAATGTACAACTGAGTGTCATCAGCATACTGATGGAACACTACCCCAGTTGTCCAATGTTGTCCAGTTAGGTTTGGTTCACTTCAGATTGATTTTTTAAATATCAATTGTACCAACTTCAAATAATCTGGAAGGAAGTATGTATTAAATCCTTTCACTAAAAAAGTATTTGTGCAAGCAATATATCAAGGCTTGGAGTATTGGAGTAACCATAACTGATTTTATAGTAGGAAAGTGAAGGGTTAAATTAATCCTGCCTACAGTATACTATACTAATTTAAAAAGCATCATTTGACATGTGATAAAGATGGATATATAGCTTATGTTCAATTAATTTCTACAAATTAGCTCCCCAGCAGAGGGCAGATACAATTTAATTCCTGTGTAACTTTAGAAAAAGTATCTTCCATTTGAAATTAGAGTTAAGTGCCTTCTGATTAAATGCTGAAAAAAGAAGATACAATACTGCTATTATACCAGCTGTGTTCAGACCAGAGAAAACTTACATTTGAGAACTCTTCTCCCTATCAATCTCATCTTTGTTGAAATCACTTGCAAATGAAGTTGACATATGAATTTGCTGGAGAAGGCACAATGTCTATGTATATGACTTTATTGTTGTCTGCCACGTCCACCAAGCCACGTCCACAGAACCGGTAGAAAAAAAAATTGAATCCCACCACTGAACAACCCCTTATATATTAGAACACTGCTATCATGTCACTCCTAATCTTTCTTTTCATTAAACTATACATACCAAATTCCAGCAATAGTTCATCATATGTTTTAGCCTCCAGTTCCCTAATAATCTTTGTTGCTCTTCTCTGCACTTAGTCTTGAGATAGTTTTTAATATCGTGGCGACCAAAGCTGGATGCAGTATTCCAAGTGTGGTCTTACCAAGGCATTAGAGTGATATTAACACTTCATGTGATCTTGATTGTATCCTTCTGTTAATACAGCCTAGGACAGTGTTGCCTTTTTTGGCAGCTGCAGCACACTGCTGGCTCGTATTTAAATGATTGTCCATTAAATCTCGAAGACCCCTCTCACGATTACTAGTATTATTACTACTATTGAGCCAGGTACTACCTATTATCTATCTGTGCATTTGGTTTTCGTTGCCTAAATGTAGAACCTTACCTTTTTCACTAATTATGACATTTAAAAAACTATATATTACTAGTAGGTTTTGGAAAGGGTTTCAAGAGTAAATGAAATTTAGGAACCCCCTAGTTGTGCACTTATTATATACATAAAGGTGTTATGTTCTTTTATGTTCTTTAGGTTGTAATTAAGGTCCCTGCTGCTGTGGATTTAATTTTTCATTCTTCTTGATAATTCAGAATTGCTTTTCTTTAAAATTATATGCACTTATCCTCTGCCTAAACGTGTTTGAAGGTAGTTTGCACTTGAAATGAGAGAACAAAGAAAAATTTTTTGATCCACCCTAAATCACTACACATATCCTGAAATGACAGCAATTCATTCATTACTGTCTATTCAAAAAAAAAAAAAAAAGAATAGATTGCACTTTGCAAGCAAGTTTACACTCTGCTGAAGAGAATGGGAAAACTTACAAAATGAGTTCAATTTTATAGCTGCTTGGACTCCTGGAAGGAGTTGCAAAGTTCAGAAGTCAGGAGTTGTGCTTCTTCTTTTGCAAGTGAAGAAATGCAAAAAAGAAAAAAAAGCTTTGACACTGGTTTAACTGCCACTGAGCAGGAAACAAATTGACTCACCTTTCCAATACTGCTGGAATCTTGAGAAAATAGAAAGTGGGAGTTATTTACAGATAGACACAGAATCCTGTTCTATGCCCAATGGCAATACATTGATTTTTCTTGGTCCATGATGTGCTTATATGTTTTACTAATTGATTCATCTTGGGGAAGGAGGTTAAAAATATTCATTAATTCACCTATACTCCTCTTACCTATATCAGAATGTTGTTCCTTTGCAAGGGCTTTTATGAAAAACGTACTGAATTATAACTTTGAGATATGAGACATTATTAAGTTTGGGAAACCATAAGTATGCAAAATAGAAGAGTCACTGTGAACTGTGAATTCCAAACATTGCAAATAATACCAGATTCTACTGGATTTAGTGGGTTTGCTAGATTAAGATGAACCTAGAGATAGATGACCTTTCTAGCTTGTAGTGCAAGTTAACATAAGTAAAGGATGGTAGATAATGCAATAAAAAAAATCAAAATGGATAAGATCACAAAAGCAAGTTATGAAGGTCAGAGTTGAGTTACTGTCCGGATACAAACAATGCGGGAGCACTCCTGAAAAATTATTCTGCATTTCTTTTACTGTTCTTGTTTAATTTGTTGGAAGAGAACTTGCTTTAAGTTGTTACCTTAAAAAGCACATTATGTAAAAATTACAATGAATGCACTATGGTTCTTGAATTTATTTATGTTGGAAAGGAGGTGCCCAAGAACCATGTGTCATTCTGACTTTTTCACATATTTAAGTTACATCTGAAGGAACACAACACAAAGGATTGTTTTCCATGAGACTTCTCTAGATCAGAAGCAACTAAGGATTTTTCAGAGTGATGGAGAAAACAACAGCAGCATTTTGCATCACCTTTCAACAATATCATCCTTTTTAAAAGATCATGAAAATAAATTCTAAAATAATATTACAAATTAGGGGAGCTAGGGTTAATTAAAACCTGCCTGTAAAACCTGTGTTTTGAGATTGTTTTTAAAAATGTCCTTTTCATATCATATCCAGGTCATTATGTTTTGATGTGTTTTAATTTTAATTTTGTAGGCTGTCCATGATCTTTATAAAGTTACACTAAATGGTCAAAACAAAACAAATATATGAATTAAGATACCATAGTAAAAAGTATTAGTGATATGCTGCCAGAAGTTAGGCTGTACCTCCTCGCATATCCTCTAATCCAGTGGTGGTTAACCTTTTGGGCACTAAGTGCCAAAACGGGAGTGTGCACATGCCGAAAAGTGGTCTTCTGAGCATGCGCGCATGCAGATCAGCTGGCTGGCCGGTTTCTAACATGCATGTGCGCACCAGCCAATTCTTTGCACATGCATGCGCATTAGAAACCGGAAGACCAGGTGGCCGGCCATTTCTAATATGCATGTGCACGTTGGTCATCTGGTCGTCACGTGCACATGTGCATTAGAAACCAGAAGAGCAGGTGGTCGGAGCACATGTGTGTGCCGGGAGCTGCTCTTCTGGTTTCCGGCACTTCCGCACATGCAAAGACCAAATGGCTGGCAAGTGCTGGAACCCAGAAGAGCAACGGGAGACAGCTGGCGTGCCCGGAGAGATGACTCTGCATGCCACTTCCGGCATGCATACCATAGGCTCGCCATCATGGCCCTATCTATCCAGCTGGGATGTTTATAGCCTTCCTACCAAGGTTTCTCAATTCAGTCCAGGTTTTGAAAAATACAGTGGAATATGCTGACTTTGTGCCAATTCTACAAGCCAAAGGAAAGGATAGATTTTTAATTGTCCAGACCTGCAAGTGACAATATTTTTAATGAGGAATTTCCTTATTAAACCAATTAAATCAAATCCCTAGATATAAAAAGGAATTTATTGCAAAAAGGGACAGATAAGGGAAAAATCAAGGGTAGATAAAATTACACAGAGATCATTCCAAAGTAAATCAGCAAACTCAGTCTACTTGAGCAGTTACTATTTATTTCCTCAAATAAGATCTTAGTTTTCAGCTCATGAACAACAGTTATTTCAAAAACTTTAGCTGGAGACAGATCATCTGGATCTCATGCTATGATATTTGTAGACAGATCATCCTTCCTTGATGGTTCTTTTCCTGTTTTTGGATTTCCTCTTGAACACTTTTAAAGAGACTGTAGTTTTGAAATGATAGAAAATACTTGTGGCTTGGTTTTTAGATTTTGGCAGTGGTTTGCTCTCCAAGCTTGCCATTTCGCTTCAGAATGGCTAGGTAACATCATCAGCAGGACTTCAGTGGAAGTGTCTTTGTTGTATTCCTCTTTAACTTATATATGTCTTGTGTGCCAGTGTGATCAGTTGGCTGTGTGATTGGCCTTATTCGTTTGGTGCTATACTTAAATTCTGAGGAGCTGATTGACTCCATTGTTGATTAGTCATTCGAATGGTCCAGTTTCTTAAGTGTTCTTAAGTATGCTGGATCTAAATCAATATGCTTGTTAATTGCCTTTTGTAGAATACTAGGCTTCAATCAATTTACCTGTGTGGCAAGTGTTGGCATAGTTGATGATTTTTGTTCCTTTCCAACTAAACTGTTCCAAGCAATGAATCCAATTCAATCAGGACTCAGAAGCTCCATTTAGGTTTGAAAGACCTTTTATTGAGTACATCGTACTGGCACTTAGAAAGGTGACGCTAGTTCTGAGTATTTCCCGCACTTCAGAGTAATAAAAAGAATAGAAACTTACCACGTCTCCTCAAATAAGACACGTTAACTGATCAGTCCAGTTGTAGTAGCTTTCCCTTCGGTCTCAGCAGATGTTTGTTGCCATAATCTTGGTTCTCACACTGCATCTGGTCGATGTTTTGTCTAGCGGATTAAGGCACCACATTCCAGTCCATCTTAACTTCCCACTCTCCCTGAGTGGCAACTAAGAAACAAATCGAAAGTAAACATGGCTTCGGCCTAAGTCGTTCCGTGTCCCTTGTCGATGAGGCTAGAGATCAAGGATTTTTGGACGTGCTGTTTGACTGCTAGTTGATTATAAATTCTTGTTTTTAATTCTCTTCCTGTTTGTCCAACACACAACTGATTACAATTGTTGCAACTGATTTTGTATACTATATTGCTGTTGTCTTCCTTCTATATCTTGTCTTTGACCTTAGATAAGCTCTTGTTTGAGTTTGAATGTGAATTTGTGAGCTATCATTATTCCTAGGGGTTGCAGTATTCTGGCAGCCATTTCTGATGTTCCTATGATGAATGGCAGGACTTGTTTCCATGTTGCAGTTGGCTCTAGATTTAGTTGGGGTTTGGATGTCAAGCATTATATTAAGAAGTTTTTTGGATACCTATTGAGGAGGAAAACATTAAGAAGATGTTTTTCTTCTGCTTTTCTTAATGACTTGGTGCTGCAGTGTATTTTGGCTCTTTTGAAGTGGGTCTGGATATAGCCCCTCATGTGTGCAGTGGGGTGGTTATGTGTAAATTCAGAATTTAGTTTGTGTGTGTGCATTTACGTATGTGTGTGGATTTACCTGTTGTATGTGTGGATACATATGTTGTTAATTTGCCATCATCTTGTCTCCTTATGTCAATATCTAGAAAGGGGAATTGTCTTTTTCATCTTCTTGTATAAAACAGATCCCAGTGAATACGTTATTGAGTAGATGATGTCTCCCTTCTGGTCTGCAGACTTTGATGATGACAAAAGTGTCATCCAAGTAACAAAATTTCAAAATTTTGATTGGATAGTTGGCAAGACTGTGCGTTCATGTTGTTGCATTACTATTTCTGCTATCAGGCAGGCTATGGATGACCCATAGGCATGCCTTGTAGTTGTTGGTAGATTTTGCCCTTGAATTTGGAATGTCCTATGAAGCATAACTCCAAGTTTCATGGTAGCATCACTGGACATGGAGTGTTCTTTAAGTGTGTTTTCGTTATTGCTTTGATTTTCTGTGAATAGATCATATAGATGGTTTGTTTGGCCAAGTCAATGTTGATAGATGTGAACATTGCTGTGATGTCAAATATCACCATTATTTCATCATTTATTTTGGCGTTTTTAGTTAATGGGAGCTAAATGGCAAACTCAGAGAGCAAACCACTGCCAAGACTGTAGCTTTTTCTAATCAGGATAATACAACATCACCAGTGCTCTGGATCTAACCATCAGATTAGTTATTTTATTGATTGATTGATTGATTGATTGATTTGATTTGATTTGATTTGTCAATCGCTAACAAGATAATAGCTATAAGTATATACATAGTTATGAATACATGAAATGGGTACATATAAGAAAAATAAAAGAAACAATAGGACAGGGACAGTAGGCACGTTGGTGCACTTATGCACGCCCCCTACAGACCTCTTAGGAAAGGGGTGAGGTCAATAGTAGACAGTCTAAGGTTAAAGTTTATGGGGTTTGGGGAAGAAACCACCGAGTCAGGTAGAGTATTCCAGACATTGACCACTCTGTGGCTGAAGTCGTATTTCCTGCAATCAAGTTTGGTATGGTTAACCTTGAGTTTGTATCTATTGTGTCCTCTTGCGTTGTTATGGTTGAAGCTGAAGTATTCATTGACAGGTAAGTCATTGCAATGTATAATTTTATATGCCATACTTAGATCAGACCGAAGACGACGTAATTCAAGGTTTTCTAGGTCTAGAATTTCAAGTCTGGTGGCATAAGGTATTCTATAACGAGTAGAGGAGTGGAGAATTCTTCTTGTGAAATATTTCTGGACTTTCTCAACTGTGCTAATACCAGATACGTAATATGGGTTCCAGACTAATGAGCTGTATTCAAGTATTGGTCTAGCAAATGTTTTGTATGCTCTAGTTAGTAGTGTGATATTACCAGAGAAAAAGCTACATAGGATTAGGTTAACAACTCGTAATGCCTTTTTGGCTATGTAGTTACAGTGGTCTCTAGCACTTAGATCATTAGAGATGAATATTCCAAGGTCCTTTACAGAGTTTGGGTCATCAACAAGGTCGTGACTATTCAGCTTGCATTTTATTTTCTGATTTTTTTGCAATATGTAAGACAAAGCATTTATTTGTTGAGATTTGAAGTTGCCATTTGTTATCTTAAGATTGAACTCATCTCCCTAACAGCCCTTGGTGGACTTGTTTTCATTAGCTTTGCCAGTATATAACTGTAAAGACTCTGAGTGACACGGGTGCAAAGCTTAGCAATCAGTTTATTAGATCATTCATAGAACATTGTTGTACTTTACCTAAATCATGTGTTTTGTTCCTTTCTGTGTTTTGGAGGACAGATTTTGGCACAGTTAATTTGGACACAGTCAGAGATGCTATTCAGCTGGTTCTCACCTACTCGGGCGAATCGGTAGCAAGAATTTGGCCTGGGTCACCGAACCGGTAGTAACATCTAGCTGGCCACACCCCCAACCCGGTTGCACAGTTTCTGCTCACTCGCTTGCCCTGCCCATCCGATGCTCGCTGCCCCAGTTTAAAGGAGGACTGCTCCCCTGCCCTAGCCATGCATTTCAAGCAACCACTTGAAAACACATGACTGTGGGCAGAGCAGCAGTTCGCTAACCTGCAAAACTGTTCCAAGGCTGGATTCTTCATGGACACTAGAAGTATCGCTTCCCCTTGTGGGTAAAGTGCTGGAGCCAGAGGGAAAGAACGCTGGGGGATGGGGGGGGGGGAATCCAGCCATGGGGCAGTTTGCAGCAGCTTCAAATGCAAATCCGTTTATCTGCAGAACTTCTCTAATGCTGGATTCACTTCACCTTGAGAGTAAAATGCTGGAACAAGAGGGAATGAAGGCTGACAGGGGTGTGTGTGTGTGAGAGAGAGAGAGAGAGAAGAAAGAAAAAGAAAGAAAACAAGTAAACAAGAAAGAATACAAGAAAGAAAGAAAACAAGAAAGAGGAAGGGAGAGAAAGAAAGAGGAAGAAAGAGAAAGAAAGAAAGAAAGAAAGAAAGAAAGAAAGAAAGAAAGAAAGAAAGAAAGAAAGAAAGAAAGAAAGAAAGAAAGAGAAATAGGGAGAGGGAGAGTGTGGTGTGTGTGAGAGAGAAAGAAAGGAAGGGAGAGAAAGACAGAGACAAAGAAAGGAAAAAAGAAAAAGAAATAGGAAGGGAGAGAGAGCGACAGAGAGACAGAGAAAACTCTGTGCTATTATTTTTAATTGTTCCATTATTTATCATGTGTTAATATTTTACACTGTTCCTACACCTAGAGTGATTCTACTGCCTTTCTTTTGTCCAGGGCTACCACATATTTTTCAGAGTTAAATGCATTCAATGTCTATAGTCCAGAGCATAAATCCATGTGTGTTTAACAGAGTTGAAAGGGAGTTCGGAGGTCTTCTAGTCCAAGCCCCTGCTCAGGCAGGAAAACTGAGGATGCCAAACTCTGAGTAAAGGTCCTGGGAAAGATGTCAGAATAACGTTTAGAAGAGACTTTTAGGGGAACCCTATACCATTTCAGAGAAATGGCTGTCCAGTCTTTAAAAATGTCCAGTGATTGATCACCCAGAACTCCTGGGGACAAGCAGGTCCACTGGTTAATTGTTCTCACTGTCCGAAAGTTTTGTCCTTAGTTTTAGATTGGTTCTCTCTTTGTTTGGTTTCCATCCATTGCTTCTTGTTTGCCTCCTGGTGCTTTGGAAAATACATCTCCCCCTTTCTTTGTTGCAGCCCCTTAAAAGCCTCTTGCCTATCACACTCTTGAGTAAAGCATGTGAGCCATTTCCTCCTTTCAATGGCCCATGAAAGTACATCTATAGTATGCAGATAATAAAGTCAAAAAAGGTGAACAACATTTTTACAGAACTATAGATAAGTTGAAGCTTTTCAGGAATGGTTGGGAGGGGAGGGGCCAGGTGAGGCACCCCTTGATGTGAGTGACATTGAATCGGCCATGCCCATCCAGTCACATGACCACCAAGCCACACCCACCCAGTCACATGACCACCAAATAAGCCGCGCCCACAGAACTGGTAGTAAAAAATTTTGAATTCCACCACTGATGCTGTACCTTTGAATGGTCACTAAACTGACTTCTGTGGACCTTCAGTGGTTAGTAGAGAGGGCGTGCATAAGTGCACTAACTTCCCTTATCGTCTCTGTCATTGTATTTCTATTCTTTTACTCTTGTTCTCATTTTTGTTTGACAAATTCTAATAAGTAATAAAAAATGTTGAGGGCTACCTGTAGACGGAAAATGAACTTTTTGCCACCTAGTGGCCATCCGGATAGAATAGAATAGAATTCTTTATTGGCCAAGTTTGATTGGACACACAAGGAATTTGTCTTGGTGCAAACGCTCTCAGTATACATAAAAGAAAATGATCCTTGCAGCTATATAATAGCAGCTCTCGCTGTAGTGCAGAGGTCTTCGAACTTGGCAACTTTAAGACGTGTGGACTTCAACTCCCAGAATTCCTCAACCAGCATAGTTCACGTCTTAAAAGTTGCCAAGTTTGGGGACCTTTGCTGTAGTGCAAATATAAAATATAAAACGCAAGCAACGTACGTGCGCTATGACGTCATCAAAAGACGGTGTTTCTCTCCGCCCCGCCCCGTTCTTCCCGCTCTCCCCGAGCAAGCGCCTTCCTCTGCATAGGAACATTCTGCGACCACGCCCACATGGTGCCGCAGACGGGGATTGGTGGACGGGGTCTCGGGGATTTGCAAAAAGGAGGCGAGTCTATTTAAAGCCTGTTTTTGGCGCCGCTTGCTTTTCCTTTGCCCATCCAGGCGGTTGCTTTTTTCTCCCTCCTCCTTTGTACTGTTTAAAGCACCAGCATGTCCGACAAGCTGCCCTACAAAGTTGGTAAGTAATTCATTCTCCTATTCTTCCTTCTTCGTTCCACAAGCGGTCCCCATTCGAGGCCTGATAGAGGCAGTTCTGTTTCCTTTCTGAACACGGTACAGAGGTTTATTGCAAAATAAAATAAAAAAAGCAATGGCCAAAAGGATTCGGATTCTTCTCGGAAACATTTAAGCAATGCCCCTCCTTTTTTTTCTTTTTTTACTGTACCTTTTAGACTCTCTTTAAAACAAAGAGGAGATCCCTAAAAGGGATCTTAAAAGAGGGGAAACATCATTCTTTCTTCCCGGGGAGGATTTAAATGCAACCAATTGTTTTTAATCGACCTGAAAATTAAAGGAGTGATCGTCGCTAGTGCAGCTTGTATAATGTTGGAAGGCTTGTGGGATCTTTTTCTTTCCTGTAATCAAAATGGATTTCAGATTGACTACTAGATCGTTTTCTATTCGATACCTGAGCAAATGCCACATGGCTCTGAAGGGAAGAGGCTTTGGGGAAATGTAGTTCTTCTGACTGTTCTCCAGCAGGACCGGTGTTCGAGTCTTGTAATTGAAATTACTACATTTCCCGTCATGCTTCTGGGGACCATGCTGTCAAGCAACCGTGCCCGTCTGGCTGCTAAATCCATTCACGATGTGTAATAATTATTTCTACAAAAGAAAAGACTGTGACTTGAAATTCAATCCGGAATAAGAAATATCTTTTTTTTTAAAGACAGGTTGTTTTTCCAGCTGCATAGAATCAAGACTTGTTAACTTTTCACATGCTAAAAGAATTGTGTTTATAATGAAAGGCTTTGTGGACGAGGTTCTACTTACAAATGTTAGAATCAGCTTTTTTCATTATTGCAATATTCTTACTTTGCTGAATTTCGACCCTCTTCTGTGGGTCTTAAACATTGCATAGACAATGTAAGAATACCATAATGAAGTAATTGGAGATTTGCCATTCCTTTAGGCGATCAGAATTAAAATGCTATTGTGTATACTGGACAATGTGGGAAAATCTTAAGGCCAACTCCACCAGTGTATTGAACTGTAACTTCCATAAAGTTCAGTCTTTGGTAATTTACAACCTTTGAACATCCACGGAATAATGTTTGATAAAGCTACTCTGACCTTCTATGCCTGAGAGCATACAAATCAGTGTTGTCAATTCCAAAAGGTTATTTTGTATCAGAAGATCCTGATATTTCCTAAGGCAATTTAGATATCTTAACAAAAAACTCTGTTCATTGTGTAAAACTCTTTATTTCTGCCCTGCTTCTTTCCTTTCAACAGATAACTTCTTTGAAGTCAGACGTGTATGTACACGCAATTACCTAACTTTTGTTCTAGGGTAAAGTTGACTAAAGTCAATTATTAGATACTTTGCATAAGCATTTTTTTGCTTCTCTGTCATTTCAACATGTTTATATGCTTTGCCTGGAGCAATACCTGTTCCCTTGCTTGGGTTTAATTTCAATTAAATATCTATAATTTCACTGAATACAGTATTAGGGTATTTGTTTTCTCCTTTGTGTTTGAATTCCCCCAAATGTTCACCATTAGAAGTCCTTTAATGGCAAAGTGCAACAGATGCAGAATAACATAACAGAATAACAGTTGGAAGTGGCCTTGGAGATCTTCTAGTCTAACCCCCTATTCAAGCAGGAGACCCTATACCAGGGCTGTCAAACTCCTGGCCCTCAGGCCTGAGGCGTCACACGCTGGCCACGCCCACACCCGGTTTAGCGAAGTGGGAAAAAAGTCCCGATATATCACGTGATGATGACGTGAGTTTGACAACCCTGCCCTATATCATTTCAGACAAATGGCTATCAAGTCTCTTTTTAAAAGCCTTTTCAATTTCATTGTACACATATTGTGCATTTACAATAAATGTTTGATTGATTGATAGAGCACCCACAACATCTGAAGGCAAGCCATTACATTCAGTGGTGGAATTCAAAATTTTTTACTACCGGTTCTGTGGGCGTGGCTTATTTGGTGGGCATGGCTTGGTGGTCATGTGACTGGCTGGACATGGCTTGGTGGTCATGTGACTGGCTGGGCATGGCCAATTCAATGTCACTCACATCAAGGGGTGCCTCACCTGGCCCCTCCCCTCCCAGCCATTCCTTGTCACCCAGCCTCAACTTATCTATAGTTCTGTAAAAATGTTGTTCACCTTTTTTGACTTTATTATCTGCATACTATAGATGTACTTTCATGGACCACTGAAATGACTCACATGCTTTACTCAAAAGTGTGACATAGGCAACAGGCTTTTAAGGGGCTGCCACAGAAAGGGGGCAATGTATTTTCCAAAGAAGCAGAATGCAAACAAGAAGCAATGGATGGAAACCAAACAAAGAGAGAAGTAACCTAAAACTAAGAAGAAACTTTCTGATAGTGAGAACAATTAACCAGTGGACCTGCTTGTCCCCAGGAGTTCTGGGTGATCAATCACTGGACATTTTTAAAGACTGGACAGCCATTTCTCTGAAATGGTATAGGGTTCCCCTAAAAGTCTCTTCTAAACGTTATTCTGACATCTTTCCCAGGACCTTTACTCAGAGTTTGGCATCCTCAGTTTTCTTGCCTGAGCAGGGGCTTGGACTAGAAGACCTCCGAACTCCCTTTCAACTCTGTTAAACACACATGGATTTATGCTCTGGACTATAGACATTGAATGCATTTAACTCTGAAAAATATGTGGTAGCCCTGGACAAAAGAAAGGCAGTAGAATCACTCTAGGTGTAGGAACAGTGTAAAATATTAACACATGATAAATAATGGAACAATTAAAAATAATAGCACAGAGTTTTCTCTGTCTCTCTGTCTCTCTCTCTCCCTTCCTATTTCTTTTTCTTTCTTTCCTTTCTTTGTCTCTTTCTGTCTTTCTCTCCCTTCCTTTCTTTCTCTCTCTCTCTCACACACACCACACTCTCCCTATTTCTTTCTTTCTTTCTTTCTTTCTTTCTTTCTTTCTTTCTTTCTTTCTTTCTTTCTTTCTTTCTTTCTTTCTTTCTTTCTTTCTTTCTTTCTTTCTTTCTTTCTTTCTTTCTTTCTTTCTTTCTTTCTTTCTTTCTTTCTTTCTTCTCTCTCTCTCTCTCTCTCTCTCACACACACACACACACACACCCCTGTCAGCCTTCATTCCCTCTTGCTCCAGCACTTTACCCACAAGGGGAAGTAATCCAGCATTAGAGAAGTTCTGCAGATAAACGGACTTGCATTTGAAACTGCTGCAAACTCCCCATCCCCCAGCGTTCTTTCCCTCTTGCTCCAGCACTTTACTCACAAGGGGAAGCAATACTTCTAGTGTCCATGAAGAATCCAGCTTTGGAACAGTTTTGCAGGTTAACGGACCGCTTCTTCGCCCACAGTCATGTGTTTTCAAGTGGTTGCTTGAAAATGCATGGCTAGGGCAAGGGAGCATCCCTCCTTTAAACTGGGGCAGCGAGCATCAGGTGGGCGGGGCAAGCAAATGAGCAGAAACTGTGCGACCGGGTTGGGGGCGTGGCGAGCTAGATGTTGCTACCGGTTTGGCGACCCACGCCAAATTCTTGCCACCGGTTTGCCCGAGTAGGTGAGAACCGGCTGAATAGCACTTCTGATTCCATTGGTTTATGGTTCTCATTGTCATGAAATTTCTCCTTAGTTCTAGTTTGCTTTTCAATGATTAGTTTCAATCCATTGCTTCTTGCCTTGCCTTCTGGTGCTTTGGAAAAATAGGTTGACTCCCTCTTTGTTGTGGCAGCCCCTCAAATATTGGAACACTATTATCATGTCACCCCTAGTTCTTATTTTCTCTAAACTAGACATATCAACATTATTTAGGTTAATGGATATTAGTGAAGTTTGTAAGATGATAACAAAAGGATTTACATTACCAACTGCTGTTTATAAGGCTTTTTTTTAAAAAAGGAAACTGCATTAAATAAGGAGTAGAAATGGATTTGAAGGTAGGTCATTCTGGGATTGCAGTCCTGTATGTCAGCTGTTCTTGCTCATCCTCTTTCTAAGACTTGTTCCAGTATTTCTCAACTATGGCAACTTTAAGATATAGATTTCAACTACCAAAATTCCCCAGCTAACACTGTATTTTCTTGGTATTTGACTATTGTTGCTCCTTCTTTGTTTAGAGTTTTATCCAGAGGTGGTATTCATCAGGTTCTGACCAGTTCTGGTGAACCGGGAGTGGAAATTTTGAGTCGTTCGGAGAACTGCCAAATACCACCTCTGACTGGAGATTTTACAGTATCCTTCCCCTGCCATGCCCATCAAGCCACGCCCACAGAACCGGTAGTAAAAAAATTTGAATCCCACCACTGGTTTTATCCCACCATTTTTAGATAATTCAAATAATTCTCCTTCAATTTTCCCCAATCTTGTGATGATTTGGGCTGAGAGTGACTGGCCCAAATTCACCCAGCTAGTTTTTCATGCCTAAGGTGCAGTTAGATTTCACTGTCTACTAGTTTCTGGGCCAACATCACTGGTGAGGTATACAAAACTTTTAGAATCATCTTAATGATCTTATTTTTGGCAATCTAAGTAAACTGATGGCTCCTCATAAATGTTCTTTTCATCAGGATATTAAAGTGATTTGCTGCTCTCATAATCCTAGTAATCTAGAAATCCTGTCATGAAGAGTAGGATGGGCGAAAAAAAATCTTTGCACATTTTCATTGCTTTTGTTATAATTTATCTGTGTAAGTATTAGAAGTTTTGAAATTGATATCAACTTTTGAACAGTAATCTTTTAGGAAAAAATGCATTGAGATGCATATCCCTGTAATAATTGTTTTGTTGAGTCCAGACAAAAATTTATCAAGGCCAATATTGTTTTTTTTTTATAATGGATAGGCAGCTGTTTATAAGCAATGTCACTGCTTTCTGAACACTGTTGGTTTATCTTTTGAAGATGGAGTTATTACTGTAAAAATAAGTTTCCTACATTTTTTAAACAAAAGTAGATGATTTAACACAGACCCAATTGTTATTTAGTCATCACATTTGATAAATGAGTTGTATAGAGTTTGTATGATAGTTCTGGTGTGGGGAATTCCCCTTTAGTTCTTGAAAGGCTGATGAATGACCTTAGTATTTTTTTTTAACTCAGCTACACCATGAAATACTTGCACATTAATAGTTATTCTAAGAGCACTTACATTAAAAGACTTTAAATGCTTTGAAGATTGTAATTCCTTCTTGACAATTTTTTTCCATTCAATTGGGTCTGATTCTCTGATACTGTCTGGATAAGACCCTCTCCGGTTTTCTTGGCAATTTTTTTCAGAAGCGTTTTGCCATTGCCTCCTTCCTAGGGCTGAGAGAGATTGACTGGCCCTAGATCATTCAGCTTCCTTTGTGACTAAGACAAAACTACAGCTCGTTTGGTGCCTATTACGCCAAATTGATACTCTTGTCAATAATGCTTGTTATAAATGTTAAAACTAACAAATGTTTTTAGTTTAGAACATAGAAGTCCTGTTTCCTTTCTTAACATTTTATTCTGGAAGTTTGGATATAATATAGTATGCTATATTTAAATGTCTGTTATTTCCTTAATTGGCAGCTGACATCAGCCTTGCTGAATGGGGACGCAAGGCTCTGAACATTGCTGAAAATGAGATGCCAGGGCTGATGAATATGCGTGAGATGTACAGCCCTACCAAACCACTGAAAGGAGCTCGAATTGCTGGTTGCTTACACATGACTGTGCAGACTGCAGTTCTTATTGAGACTCTGACAGCTCTGGGGGCAGAGGTAAGGCTGCATTTGAGTTGTTGCACTCACCTGAATAGTTGTGATATATTTGGATGATACCAAAGGGCCCATTTATAGGTTTAATGAGCCACCGTGGTGCAGTGTTAAGAGTGTAATACTGCAGGCTACTTCTGCTGCCTGCCAGCTGCCTGCAATTTGGCAGTTCAAATCTCACCAGGCTCAGTTTGACTCAGCCTTCCATCCTTCGGAGGTGGGTAAAATGAGGACCCAAATTGTTGGCAATATGCTGACTCTGTAAACTGCTTAGAGAGGGCTATACAGCACTGTGAAATGGTCTATAAATCTAAGTGCTATTGCTATTGCTAATACTGTCAGTTGATAGAGGCAGTTAAAAACACAGTATTGGGAAAGCTTAATTGATTGCTTATATTTATTTCAAAACTAAGGGTCCCCGGCCTTTCGAAACCAGGCTGCAGAAGTAGCAAACGTGGGTGCATGTGTCCGCCACTCATGCAAATGGAGCTGCGCATGCACACTTTCCTACCACACATGCAGAACTATCCCTAATTCTTCCCCACCCACCCACCCAGTCTACAAAGCCAAAAAGATTGGGAATTCTGCTCAAAGCTATTGGGACTATTTCTATCAGCCAAATTAAACATTTTATTACATGGTAGTTATAGTTTACATTGAGTCTTTCCATTTTAATCTTGTAAAGATGCTACAATTACAGTGTGTTTATATGAACCTAGTCATTGCGGCTTGTAAATAATTGATTTTGGCATACCATGTTGTGCAAACTCAATTAAGTTTTATTCTAGAAAGCATGGTTGATAAAATTATGGCTTAGTGCTTCATAGTAATTATAGCTAGTTAGGCATGATTTACTGGTGGCTGTAGTTGACACAAAGATAGCTCTGCTTTAATTTTTGTATTTTGGAACTGGAAAGGATTAGGGCCACATGCTATATAGTGTGATTTGTTTGTATCTGTAAACCCAATAGTTATGACTTAACATAGTGCATGGAGCCAGATTGTTATTTGCTCAATTGAAAATGTGGTTGGAATACTGATCCTCTGCACACAAATTAGTTTGTACAGAAACTTCCTTAATCCTAGTTGATACTGTTCAGTTTTGCAAAGCTTTGTCGAACAAGTGCAATGAGTTGGGGGTTTTTTTGTGCCAAACTATAAAGCTGAAATGAATATGTGCAGCAGAACCTAAGAAACAATGGCATTGTTTAAAACAGTGTCTGACTTAGCTGCAAACTAGCCACCCATAAGATTTTCTTACAATTTAATGATTAAATGGATATGAAAAAAGCTATCAAGAATTTTGACTGAAGCAAGAAAAAAAAACCCAAGTAAACAGTCACTTCAAGAACCATTTATATTCTGATTTTCAGTTACTGAGTTTTAGAAATCTTTTAGTTTAACCAGGCACAGTTTTGAATTCTGACTCAGCTTTCACTGGGAAATAATTGATCTCCAGATTTTTCAAACTATTTGCCTTTAAAGCATTCCTCCTAACTCAAGTCAAATTCTCTGAAAGTAGTAAACTTTGGGGATATTACAGAGTTAATGAATATAGTGCTGATCGCATTTTGAATTATTTTTCAGGTCCAGTGGTCCAGTTGCAATATTTTTTCCACACAAGATCATGCTGCTGCAGCTATTGCCAAAACTGGAATTCCTGGTAATGTTTCGCATTGTGAACAGTTATGAGCCTTTTTAGTCCTGTGGGTATAAAGTAAAGTAAGGGAGAAAAAAAATTGGTGTTTCCTTATATATTGATGGTTACTCTGACAGAATGTGTGCTATCGGGGTAACCTCCTGTTTTTCCTAGTGAAAAAAGAACACTAGAATGTTGCTTTATCATTAAAAATAATTAAATGAAAATAAAAATCCGGAAGTATAGGATGAAAATAATATAGGTTCTGTAGCAGAATCAGAAAACTTTTGATCTTGAAACTAGCAGATATGTGATCTTGAAGATTTTGCCCTACTGGATTCAATAGATTCAATGTTTTGAAAAAGGATTACATTTCCTGTTTCAAGATATTGGATCCAGTATAATGAGTCTTCTCACTTTTAAATGATCTCAATACCAAGAGCACACCTACAGCACACCTTACATTGTTCTTGTTTTCTCAGAAGTGCTTAGGCGATAAGGCTTTTTACACACTGGTGAATCTTAAGTATAGTGAAATGTGTTTTCACACTATTTAAGAATATCTTGGACTTTGAAAGTTTAGATTTCTCTTTTGTCACAATATAATTTCTTTACAAACTGTGGAGCGTGATGTAGGTTTGAGAATAATATTTGTGAGAAATGAAGTATGATACCTTCTAATCAGTGGTACATCTGCCTTGCTTGTAATGTAGAATAGCCGTGCCCATTGATTCAAGGCAGAGAGATGCCTCTGAAATCTGCACAGTCTTAGGATGTGGCTTAGTTTTGCAGTACCATGGGCATGATAGATCCGATGATTAAACTGCTTGAAATTTACTATCATTAACTATTTTTGCATGTGTGATGAAAAGCAAAAAGCTCTCATCATTTTATTGGCTTAATCCTGATTAACAGTGATTAAGATTATGCTTCATTCCCATGAAAATAAACAGACCTAACACCCCACTTGCTGGCTTGGATTTTAGCTTGTTAAGGATGTATAGCAAAAGCTATGGAAGATTATCCTTTGCAATATATTCTTAATAAGTCTGCATAAGAAATGCATAGGAAATAAGTCTGCATGATCTACATAAGGAATAATGTCTTGGAATTAGAGAAAGTTAAAGAAATAGAGCAAAACACAAATGAGTGAACAATATATTCTTACTTGCACATTAATCTGCAAAAAAATAATACAATTTGTAGGTAGCCCAATTCTCAGTTGCTCTGAGCAGCTCACACCAATTAAAGAATTAGTGATGATTCTGAAATAGGTGTTTCTGGAATAGATAGAGGACAGATTGACTTTTAATCTAATTAATTTAAAAAAACATAGTTTAATTGCTTTGATTTATGTTACTGTAAGATGGTTATCATGCCCTTTACAGCTTAGACATATTCTTGGAAGTAAAGATAACACTGGAGAAAGGCTCTCCATAGTTCATTTACAAGCAAAATCATGGAGTCAATGAGATTCCAAATTCATCCTTAAAACATTTAAAACGCAACTATGTTTGTTGCTGAAGCCTTAACATAGTTAACTCCTCTGGAGGATACACTGACGTGTATATTAAAGGATGAATACATTAATTAGCAATTGGATTGGAGGAAGGGAATTGAAAATGGTGGGATTTTGATAGTTCTTTATTTTTAAAAAACCTGTTAAGTATATTTTGGCTTGAGATCAAGGAAATGTGAAATGTGTCTCTTCACATTTGCTCATAAATATATTTTTCCCAGCATCCGTGGATGTTCCCCAGCCAGACCTTGCTGACAGTTCTGGGAGTTTTAACATCTGAAGAGTAATCAGTTTGAGAAGGCTGATCTAACCATTAATCTTTACCTTGAGTTAAATAAAGCTAAGTCACTCTAAATGTGTTCTTGCCTTTTCACAAACACCTTTGTAGTATTTATATTTAGACTATACTTTTTTACTGCCTTTCTCTGCTGAAAGGCTTTGAGGTCAGTGTCTTAGATCTGTGAGAAACTGATGAGTGCTGATCACAATCTTAATAGTGGGAAATTTAGTTTTCTACACAGAGAATATTTTTTACTACCTCAAGGAAAAATTTTACATTAGGACTTCCTATCATTACACTCTTAAGTTTCACTCAATTGGTTATAACAACACTGCTGGAGAAATTATAAGCCCCGTGGTTTATGTTTGATTTGGTCTAGTATATGCCTGGAAAGGAGAAACGGATGAAGAATATATATGGTGTATTGAACAGACCCTCTACTTCAAGGATGGACAACCTTTGAACATGATTCTTGATGATGGTGGAGACCTCACCAGCTTGGTTCATACTAAATATCCTCAACTTCTGAAAGGTAATTGTCTAGTCTTCCAAAACATTTAGAATTTTCTAATTTATTGTACATTCAAAGTCACTGGGGAGGTAATTGTTTTATTTTTAAAGGAATGGCTGGATGGGTAGGCAAAACTCACGGTCACTCAAAACAATACATTTTACTTGTAAGGCAAGAAATGCCCACAAGATATGTTGTAAGCCCCATTTGACTTAGCATATGGTAAAGGAGGATTTATTGGTATTAGACTTCCTCCCCATTCCTGTAGAATACGCTAGGTCCTTTCAACTCCAATCTTTGGTGTTGCTAAATGCTCTGCAACCTTTAATAATACAGAAGAATATAACTTAATTACAGTCGTAGACCAGCAATAGACATCACTATTTACAATATATAAAAATATAGTACTGACACATGATAGTACACCAGCTCTATACCCGTGCTTCACTATGAAACTATGTGATCGGGCTTAGTTTTTGGGGAGGAAAATAAGGGGAAAAATTGTGCCTCTGTTTACCAGCATCCATCGGTATTCATCTGGCTATTGTCCTGTCAGTATGTGAGAGAGTTGAGGGCTGTTTGGAAACTGAAACAGTATTTGCTGTGTGAGCAAGAAGGAGACAGTAAGGAGCCTGGGCATGGCTTAGCTCAACTGTTCTGTACTAAAGCTAGTTGCTGCTCTGAAACTCCTCTGCTTGTGTTTTGCATTTGGAACAGATTTGTTTTAGGGGGAGAGTAGAACTCCTTAGCACCAGAGCTTGTTAATAATAATATATGAAATAGTAATGCTGTGTGTGTGTGTGTGTGTGTGTGTATGTATGTATACACACACACACACACACACACACATGTATGGTATTTTCTTTGGGTATTTTTCCACGTAATATTTGTGCTTTTCTTATAGCGACATTTTGGCAGAATCTCATCTGCCATCCTCAGGCTTGTGTATTGGGTTCTTTTTAAATTTGTGTGTCAGGCTTGGCAGCCGTTTTTTGTTATGTTTTCACAGGTATTTATATGTGTGGTATTTAGGTTTCTTCGGGTATTTTCCCATGTAATATTTGTGTTTTTATTATAGCGACGTTTCAGCAGAATCTCATGACTCCACCAGACTATCAATCATCTGGAAGCCTGCACTCACCAACAAAAAAATCTCTATACCACAATCCAGGCAAACATCTAGACACAAACAGATTTCCCCTAATACCTCCAGCCCAAACATGCCCCAGCCAGCTACCCAAATAAAACCTAACTTCCTAATAAATAATTATCGGCCATTTACAAGAAACCAAGCTGCACTAAGAAACCCCAATGCACAAAACACAATGTTGCCAACCAATCAAAAACATAGCAACTCGAAGAACAATAAAAACAGACCTAGACTCCCAGCCAATCAAGATGAGGAAAAAAACGTTCAAATATAACAGAAAGCTAGCACCAAATTCAAACAAAAAACGACTGCCAAGCCTGGCACACAAAATTAAAAACTAAAAAGCCTGAAGATGGCAGATGAGATTCTGCTGAAACGTCGCTATAATAAAAACACAAATATTACATGGGAAAATACCCGAAGAAACCTAAATACCACATGTGTGTGTGTTAGGTTTTTGAGCTGATAAATAATTAAACAAGGGAGACTAGGATAGATCTATTTCGAGCTACTTAGCTCTCGTCAGCTAGCCATACCCTTACTGGGATTCAAACCAGGGAAGTATTATATGTGAGGCAGTTGTAATTGCCATTAGACCACTGGTTCTCCTCCAGATCAGCTGAGACACACTAGTGTACATATACATACATACATACATACATACATACATATATATATATATATATATATATATATATATATATATATATATACACACACACACACACACATACATACATACATATATATATATTGAATAATAACATCTCTGTTAAGAAAATGCGTGTTCTCAAACAATTCGGGGCCACTCCTTGGTTTATGTGAGTGGAGAGCCGATAGGTATGTGTTTTTTAGTAATACAGAATGCTCACTTTAGATATAAAGATTGGTTTGAACTCCTTTCCCAGGTGACCACCTTATTCTCATTTAGTGCACAAACCAATGGAAGACATCAAATTACCTAGCTATGACTACCCCTCATATGAGGGAAACATTGTACAGTTTGGGATATTATGAATATGTATTTCTGTGTAGCGCATCCCTGTATTTTTTACTTTATATCAGGGGCCCCAAAACTTGGCAACTTTAAGACTTATGGACTTCAACTCCCAGAATTCTGGGAGTTGAAGTCCACAAGTCTTAATAGTTGCCAAATTTGGAGACCTTGCTTTATATTAACAAACAGTTATAAAAATAATTGAAATAAAAACCCCTCCTTTGGTAAATATCTGAACTTGCCCGAGAAGCTTGATAAACCTACTTAAGTATTTATACTATGGAAGTAAGATGTATATTTTAGTTTGTGGCCTTGTAAAATTGTTAAGATAGTTCCATTTTGCTTAAAAAACCTGACCTATATGTTGGTATAGTTAGCACGAATAAGTTTTAAATTACACACATTTAATAGCTAGGAGTCATTTTCTGCTTCCTTCCCATTGCAAATTTCTCAGTATTTGGAGTGCTATGCTCAGGGTTTTTTTTGCAGCCTTAATAATAACATGACCATCTGTAAAATAATATTCAAAAATTGTTGCTCTATGATGCTATATTTCATCTGTTAAAAATCCTGACGAGAATTTTTGTAGTATATAGAACTTTTTGGTATCGATGTAGTAATGCCAGATGAATCTAGTCAATCTAGTTATTTTTATAGACTGAATATGTCCCACAGTTGCAACAAATATACAAGGAACTTTTTGGAAAATAGCCAAACCAAAAAATCAATATTATTCTTTTGATTTTGAGAAAACATTTACTTTTGAAGATCCCTTTGAAAGTTTTCTCCCATTTTTCAATCCTCTAAATCTTAAATTGTTCAGGAATATTCCAGGAGAATATGAAGTGGAAGATTCAAGTAGACAAGTCAGAAAATGTTCAAGTAGCTGCTCTGCTATGTTACTATAACATTTTCTTGGTCTGTATATACTAGATTAGGAGTTTAAATAGAATAAATAAATCAGCAATAAAACCCTGGGATATGAGGAGAAGCATTTTGAATTCATGGCTGCCAAAATAATGTTTTTTTAAATAAATTGTTCAAAAGGATGTGCCTCGTCATGTTTTGCTGTTTGAAAGGCACTGATTTAGTAGTTAATGCAGTATTTCTGGCAACCAGAAAGTCTGGCTTCCTGTTCACATCTTTCCTATTCATCTTTTTTTTTAGCGTTGCATTCTGTTTTTCCAATAAACAAATGGCATTCAAGATGATTGATATAAAACAGTAACGTAATTAATCCTACAAATGAAAAGCTTATACTGTGGATTAGAAAGTGCTCAGACCTATCTTCTTAGGTAAGCAACTAAAGCTTGCTTACACATCAAAACCAACCTAAATAAAAATATTGTCATCTTCCAGTGAGAAAGAGAAAATAATCAGTGCTTTTGGTTTTTACATTATTTATCAACCTGTTTCACAGAATGTAAAATATATAACACACACACCCCCAATTCAGAAAATTCAAATTAATTATTAGGGGTAGATTGTTTTGGTTTTCTTTCTTTTGTGAAGAAAAATGACTTGGATGAGGATTCCCCTTCTTAGCATTCCTAGATGTGATGGTAGGTTTAAGTTCAGGAATGGTATCTGTGTATGTAATGCATGGCAGAATCAGAGCCCCACATAGACTGTTAATTTCTCTTAATTGAACTTTGAAGATACCTAGAAATAGCTTAGTATTATAATACATTTATCCCCTCAGTAAATAGGTATTCTCTTACAGCTTTCAAACTATGCCTGCCAAGAACTTGTCTTTCAGGATCAGAACTCAGGTCTTTATCATCAACAGATAGTCCTTGACTTATGACTATAATTCAGCTCAGAGTTATTGTTGAAAATTGTGATCATTAAGCAGGTTGCCATGTGACTATGCCTGGTTTTATGGCCCTTTTTGAAGTGGTTGTTAAACACCACCATTGTTAAACAAATCCATTTTATCCAGTGGGCAGTTTTTGCAAGAAACCTGAAGTAAACATTGGGAACAGGCCAATTGGTTCATGGTCATGTAACCGTGGGACACTGCAAATAACCATATAGGTGAACTGGTTGCCAAACACTCAAAATGAGATCATGTGACCAGAGGAGGAACGGCCAACATATCTTCAAAATCAAGTTATAAGTAGCTTTTGGGAGTGTCCATTGTAACTTTGATCATTAAGTAACCAGTCAAAAATCAAAGGACTAATGACTTTGATAATTAAATAACCAGTCAAAAGTCAAATACTAATCCAGCATAGTATAAATCCATGCTGTTTCAAATGGCAATCCACATAATTAGCAAACTGCATCTATTAATGAATTGCAGTTAATAAAGATGGCAAATAGAAAAAAGTTCCTAAAGATAAAAACCACAAATATTGGAAAACAAAAACCAACTTTAATCTACAAATTTGAGAAAGGCTGTTTTTACAATGAAGTATGAAATTTCAATGAAATTGAAACCTGCAAATTAAGCCTCTAATGTCCTATTCATTATTTTTAATAGCAGACAAGGATAAGGAAACAGACCAAGATCTTCCAACATTGATTCTTTTAGAGGCAATAATCCTGCTGGTTTAACAAGTCCGTCAATATTACACAGGCAATATTACAAAATTACTTTCTACGCTCCTGTACCTTTGGACATTTTTTAATTGTTTAAGCAAAAATGGGAACAGTTGTTCAGAGTCAGTGCTGCCCTTGACTTTTTAGAGATATGGAAAGGGCTACACAAAATAGGCAGATTCAATAGTAATTGAAATTGAAATTACAGTTAATTAAACTTATATCAAAATGCAATTAATATTGACACTTACATATAGTTATATGCTGTAACTATATTATATGTGTGTGTGTAGAAAGAAACCAAAATTGTAGAAGTATAGGAGCTTTTTTGGCCATGAGAAGAGGGTACAATTACTAGTAGATAGCTTTCCTAAGCTGTAATAAGAGGTTATAAGTTTTTTACATAAAATTGCAATTGTAATAGTGATTCATTAAAACCATGCACTAAAAGTAAAAGGGAAACTAATAGGTAATTGAAGTATAAAGTTACGTAAATAAGATTTTGTAAAAAGCCCACTAGAGGGAGGCCTTGTCTTTCTAGTCTATCAAGATATTATTCTAGTAATTCTTTCTTTAAATTAACAAACAATATATTGCAAGGTCTATTTTGACTTATCAGTTATAAGACAGATATCGGGCAGAATTGTCCTTTGAACATCCAGAAGTGATTAGTGTTCAACTTTTTTTCCTCTTCATTTTTCTATTGCTAAGAGGTGCAAATGGGGATATACTTGGTTATCTCTTGCCTCATTTTTCTAAAAATTTACAATTTGCATCCATTGCCAGGTATTTATGATCTTTTTTTTCTATTGCTTCCCCGGGATCCAAAAATGGTGGGATAAAACCAGTGGTGGGATTCAAATTTTTTTACTACCAGTTCTCTGGGCGTGGCTTGGTGGGCATGGCAGGGGAAGGATACTGTAAAATCTCCAGTCAGAGGTGGTATTTGCCGGTTATCTGAACTATTCAAAATTTCCGCTACCGGTTCTCCAGAACTGGTCAGAACCTGCTGAATACCACCTCTGGCACAGAGCTTGTCATTATACAAGGCTATTGTTCACTTCTGTGAAATACTCTGATTGGTTTAAGAGCTAAATTTTATATCCTTATGTACTTCTCTGTTCAATGAAAAGTATGCCTTAAGTTTCCTGTACTACAATACACTTTTCCATAGGAAATCCAATATCCACGAAAAGCGAAACCAGAAGAACAAGCTAATGCTGACCACACCTTCTCAAAAATACACTTCCTCTCCAAATATCTCTTTTATTATCTTAAAATAAAAAAGATAATTTAAAATGAAAGATAATTGCTTTATGAATATTCCAAAATCCTTAATAAAACAATTGCATTAGGTCAATTGCGATTATAGAATAACATTTAAAATTTCAAGTTCAACAAAGTCGATAGTTAAATCTACATTTGGTTTCAATCTTGCGTGGACATGGGAATAAATCAAAGTCCTATAAACTTGGACCTATCAAATTACATGTACTTGATCAGCTAAGTAAGCTCATTAGACTGAAGAAACAACATAAATGTAATTTATAAAACATACAGTTCAGCTTGGATTTTCTTGTTTCTTATTTCAAAGAACCTGATGTAATTTAAAACTGAGTTGGAACATCTGCATTCTGTTCCCAGGTTCCATCTCAGACATATAATTGTGCTTAATCAACTGTTGTGAACTTTAGTTGAACTAATGAAGGATAGTACTATAACATAGATGAAAAGCCAATGTAACATCAGTGTTCTGTAGCAGCCAGATGTTGATTCCGTAGTCACACACTTCTAGTACATTCTTGAATATGAACTGACATAAAGATTGATTTCTAATTTTATGTCAACAATATAATATGTACAGGACACATTTAATGTTATTTTCAGAAAGAGGATACAAGACATTAAAACACTAAATGTTATTTGATTTCTTCAGTGAGGCTAAATGCTGTTCTCATTTCATATTACTATAAAATATCCACTGTAGATGAAGTTACAATAAAATAGCTAATAGCTACAGTGAATGGACATTTCTAATACCAAAAGGAAAATAGAAAGTATGCCTCAATAGAAGACATATTTACTGCTTGCCTAATTCATGTTTGCAAAGCAGTTCTATCCATAACTGGTAGAAAATTTTCTTGTTAAACTAGGCTTATAAATTCTCTTTTCTACTCTTCCCCATCCATAACAAGTAACTCTTGTACCCTGTATTAAATTTTATAAATGTGTGTATTTCTTTGAAAATGCAAGAGTTGTTGTACAGGTAATTCTCAACTTACAACAGTTCATTTAGTGACTGTTTGAAGTTACAATGGCACTAGTAAAAGGTGACTTATGACAGTTCTTCACACTTATGATGATAGCATCGGCATGGTCATCATCATGATCAAAATTCAGACACTTGGAAACTAACTCATATTTATGATGCAGTGTTCTGGGATCATGTGATCACCTTTTGCAATCAAAGTCAATGGGAAAGGCAGATTCACATAATAACTGTGTTGCTGACTTAACAATTGCCATGATTTACTGAACAACTGTGGCATGAAAGGAGATAAAATATGGTCAGTAAGTCAAGTACTACCGGTAGTCAGATATCCAAGTTTCAGATGATTTTAGACACAATATCTTCTCAATGTAGTTGTAGTATGCAAAGTGATGCTGCTTCAGCAAGGCATCCATAAATCCTGATTGAATCCCTCCATGAAAAAGGATTGAGTACCCTCATTAACTTAACAGTTTGAAGTAAGCATAGGATTATTTTATATCAGCTATTTGAAATTCAGGTGATGTTCCAAACAGCTGCACAATTTCTGAGAATGTTATATTGTTGTTCGTCACTGAGGGAAGAACCTTCTTCCTTGAAGCTTTTCTTGATCAATACATATTGTTTTCTTTTGCCCATGCACTGGATATTTATTCTGAAGTCTTCTAGTGTTTAAAATATTTACACTGAAAGAAAATAAATAGATGGCCAAAGAGTAAATTATATCCCTTTTTATGTGTAAAAAAAAAGATTATGTCTATTCATTACTATTGACTGTCAGTCCTGCCAGAATGAAATTTAAGATATCCTCTTGTAAGAGGTAGTACAGTAAATTCTGTTGGATTTTTCCTTGCAGGAATCAAAGGAATATCTGAGGAGACGACCACTGGCGTCCATAATCTTTACAAAATGCATGCCAATGGAACCCTGAAGTTGCCAGCTATTAATGTTAATGATTCTGTCACTAAGGTAACAACCAGTATTCTTGTATTCTACCTTCTTTTTCCTTTCTTAGCTGGCAACTTACTGTTTCTTCATATTTTACATGAAGGGTTTGTTTCCATATCCCCCTTTATGTGTGTATGACTACTTCCTACTGAAGGTATAGAGTATTACATTTAAACAGGGAATGAGGTGATATCTCCTTGGCATCAAAATTAAAATGTTATGTGTCTTTCTTGCATTCAGAAATGCTTAAAAGCTGAAAAGTTTCTTTGCCAACTTTTTGTCAATAAATTACCCATATAAAATGGATTTTCCTTTACAACATACATACAGGGAACATGAACTATGTAGTTGTTTTTAACCCTTTTATTAAGTTTTATTACTTATTCCTTAGTTTTACTCCTGTGGATTGTGTGGATTTTGTTTTTGTTTTTTTAATTGTTGTCTTTTTTTATAATTCGTCCCATCTTCTTTATTTTTCTCTATTGTTCTATTTTTAATGTTTTTACTTGTGAAGTGCCCAGAATCATTGGGAGTCAAATGGCATGTAAATGTAATAAATTAATATAAAGCAATTTCTGGAGACTTTGAAATGGTGGTCTAGGGAGAACATGGTCATAGAGAAAGACATGGCTTGATATCTAAATGAAACATTGGGAATGGTTGGTATACAAGTGTTAATAAAATATATATATCACTAATAGTAATAGCTGCCTTGGGTGCAATCGCTTAGGTGGTCCACTGGAACTTGTGTCACAACTACCATTTGGTGTAGCAAAGAACTGGTGGGATCATAAGCCTGAAAATGTGGTCGAAAATGAGCATGCAAAACTACTGTGGGACTTCTGAATTCAGACTGACAAAATTTTGGAACAGAATACCCCGGATATCACAATTGTGGAGAAGAAAAAAGTGTGGATCATCGACATTGCCATACCTGGTGACAGCAGAATCGACCAGAAACAACTTGAAAAAGTCACCAGATATCAGGATTTGAGAATTGAACCAGTGTAGGTGGTCCCAGTGGTACTCGGCACACTGGGTGCTGTGCCTAAAGACCTAGCAAGCACTTAAAAACAATTGGCTGCTGACAAGATCAGCATTGGTTCAACTGCAGAAGGCCACCTTACTGGGAACTGCTCGCATAATCCGCGATACATCACGCAGTCCTAAACACTTGGGAAGTGTTCAACTAGTGATTTGTGATACGAAACCCAGCACGGTTATCTCGTTCTGTGTATACTGTCATTTTTGTGTATAATAATAATAATAATAATACTTTACTGGGATCTGCTCGCATAATTCACTGATAATCACGCAGTCCTAAACGCTTGGGAAGTGTTTGACCAGTGATTTGTGATATGAAACCCAGCATAGTTATCTCGTTTGCTGTGTACACTGTTGTTTTTTGTGTCAATAATAATAATAGTAATTACTATTTTCCTAGGCTTGAATCTTACAGAAGCTCCTCATTATACCGATATATCCAAGTTACATGTATTAATTTTGTTTAATATAGTTTTATATATCTATTATTAATAATGATCAAGGCTTAGTATGCAAACATTTTTATTTATCTGCAGTTTTGGCGAACTCAAACGCTGTTATAGCATTCACATTACTCTATCAGGAAGAGAATGAATACAATACAGGCACTGCTGAAAGCGTTGGGAACTTTTGGGACCTTTATGACCTTCTAGTATTGTTGCAGCTTTATGAACCTCAAGAGGAATGCTGTTCTACAGGGCAGGCACTAAAATGGAGTAGGTTTCCCACCTAGATCCCACTCAATGGCAACCTAGAGACCTGAACTTCTCCAGATCTTAGTGATGGGACAAAAAGTGACAGTAGAAAGTTGATTGCATAGGTCTTGATAATCAAGACCTTAAATTTTGCCCAAATCCGACATTTTTATTGGATTTATTAATAATATTTTTATTACTTTACCCATGTACAAAATGGCAGGTGGACTTGTAAAAAAAGTACTTATAGATTACATCATCAGTGCCAACTGCTTGCAGTTGCTGCTTCTTCTGGAAGTGATTGAAAAATTGCCTTGAACAGTGGGATGCAAACCTGCTTGCAATGATCGCTCCACTGCACTATTGGATACTAATATTGCTTGCATATTGTCTGCAAGTTTACTCCAGTTGCAACAGATAATCTTCAAGCAGCAATAGCATCTCTGCAGCTCCTTACACTGGCCTCTCTCGCCAAGACTGAAAGATACAGTGTACAGTAGAGAAGCCAGCATGTGGCACATGGCAGAAAATGGAGCAACACCTTCCATCAGCAGCCCATCAGTCTCCTCAGAGAAGATATTTTTACTGCAAGAAAACATCTTGGAGTCTGAAAACTATACTTTACAGCTGAATGAGATAAAGGGCAACTACATTGTAGCCCAATTGTGTAGATAATTGCTTATGCGAGGAAGAGAATTGCCATTGGCTCCAGAACCTAACCCACAATTCCCATAATTACAAACTTGTTTTGTTAACCATAGTTTAATACTGGAATAGTGTCTCCTTGAGGAACAAGAACCATCTATGAGATGTTTAATAATCTCTGTTTTCTTTCCAGTAGAATTTAGTTCCATACAATAACAAACAGCTGTTCTTTGTTTGCTTTTGCATGCAACGCTAAAGAATGTTCAGTTTTCTTCAAATGTTCGGTTTTCTTTCCTAGAGTAAATTTGACAACCTCTATGGCTGTCGAGAATCCCTCATTGATGGAATTAAGCGTGCCACAGATGTCATGATTGCGGGAAAAGTGGCTGTTGTAGCAGGCTATGGTGATGTTGGCAAAGGTTGTGCTCAAGCCTTAAGAAACTTTGGTGCTAGAGTCATCATCACAGAAATTGACCCCATCAATGCACTGCAAGCTGCTATGGAAGGTGAGAAGCAACTTGCTTATATGTTACAAGATGTTATTACCTTGGCTATGTATTAATTTGGTAGCTGTACATTGACTGTAATCTGATGCTGCAGTGCTTTACTAGCATCCAGTATTTGGCTAGAAAAGCTGACCCATGTATAGTGTCAGACAAATCTCCCTTAATCACATGATTGCCATTATATTCAGTACACATTGTCCTGTTGATCTCCCCCACTTGCATGACGGAGAGATTGGAGAAGAAAGTAGAAGATAATAAGCAGGCACACAACGGGGAATATAAATTTACAGCAATGTACACTTGCTGCTTATTCTCTTCTAATCCCTGGCTTCCTTATAGCGCAGCATCCTATTGGGGGAGTGATTGGTAGCCATCTGTCAAAGCTGGGTGACACTGGGCAGAGTGAGAGGTGGCTTTTGCCAAGTCCTGGCTCCATCACAATACCCTTCTTTTAGTCAAATATTTCTTCACACCAAAGCAGCAGTAACCACCACAAGGACGCTATATTTTTGCCAAGGCAAGTTAACTTTCTCTTGCAGCTTCCACCCTGCCAAAATGAAAAAGGAGTTGTAAGCCTGCATTACCTAAGCCAGCCTTCCCTTTTCAGGTGCACTGAGGTGGAGTCTAGATATGTGCAACTGGGAATGAAGGACATGATGGGAAGATGCCCTTTTGGGTCTCTTCGGAGGCCAGAACTGATACGCACCTTTCCAAGGCAAACTCCCTTTTCTCCTTGCCAATCTCCTCTCATCCAAATAACCTTTACCTCTGCCCAAGTCTGTAAAGCAAGAGAAAGGAAATACCCACGTGCCTCTTTCTCCCCTGCCCCTATAGAGGCCCCTATTGAAGCCCAAATGACTCCTGTGCTCCCCCCTATGCTAACTGCAACCTTTCTTCCCTCATGCCCCCCCCCCCCCGCCCCAGAATGGAAGGGTCCTGCCAAGAGATTTCTGTAGGTAATCTCTTCTCCTCTATCCCACAGAGTGTAGAAATTGGAAACAAACGTATTAGAAGAGAGTACAGTAAGCAGGCAAAAGTGATTGCTGACACTGATACGTTGCTTTCAGTATGATTACTATGTTCTAATCCCCTTTTCTCCAAAATAAAAGCAAACATTAATTGCCATTCCAGTATTGGGGTGAACATTCCACAGAGGAGGGGGAGGTTAGGAGGCAAACAAAACCCATCTGGTATAAACTCACAAGATTTGTTTCTTGCGCCATGTACATATATACATCCAAACTAAACTCTGTTGTTTCTCTGTGTCATATAATATATGTGGGTATTTATTTATTTAGCCATGTTTATGTAGTGTATATTAGAGGTGGAGACCTTTGAGAGCTGTATGCAATAAAATTTCATTTTAATGTATGCCGATTAGTGTACATTCAAAGTGATAATAAAGTTAGTCTAAGTCTAAAACCAAGGTGTGAAACTGATTACTTTTTTCAGTTTCAAGTCAGAAAGTACAATTGCAATGATTTCCCATTTAGTGACTGCTTCAGTCAGTGACTTAGTCCCAATTGTGGTTGCTAAATGAGGACTACCTTTATTATGGCTAAAATTAGATGAAATAGTATACCTGTATATATTCCTATTTAAGCTTTTTAAGAATAGGAAGAACCATATGAATTAATAGAGCTTTTAATCCAGTAGTGATGTATAACAAAGTATATTTTAAAATTATAATTTCACACACACATTACATAAGGAAAATTGAATCTTTACTGGTTCTATTGATGCTTTATATTTTAGAGGTATGCCTGAACTACAGTATTTAAATGCATGCCTTTGGCTATGATGCAACATACATTTTTCTTTTTTGGTATTTTCAGGTTATGAAGTTACAACAATGGAAGAGGCCTGCAAAGAAGGCAACATCTTTGTTACTACAACTGGATGTTCAGATATTGTGCAGGGGAGGTATTTATCTTTTTAGTTACAGCTGGTGTGGCTCCATGTGATATTAAAAAGAAATGCAGAATATTGCGGGCATACTTTCTTTGATGGTTTAATTATCTTATTCTCAGTGCTGTTTTCTTCCAATACAAACCTTTAGATTTTAGTTGATGAATTCTGAGAGTCAGGCTTCTAAAATAGATTTCAATAGTTCTGCATAGAGGTAGACCTTGTTTAGTGACCATCTGCAGTTATGACAGTGATGATAAAATAACCTCGTGGTCAGTCCTTGAATTACAACCTCTGCAGGTGTATGAAGTATTGCGGAAGTAAGATTATAAGCACATTTGCAGGTTTATTTGCAGTGATTGCTCTGCTTAAAACCAAGTTGCCCATCCTAATTGTGGTTGTTAAACAAGGACTACCTGTATATTAAAAATATGTTTAATACTTGTTATTGTTTATAAGTTTAGTTTCCTCTGTTGTAGCTTAGAGTTGAGACACAGATGTTTGCAGCAAACAATTAACTAATGGTGGAGACATCCATCGTGCAAACTTTGGTAGAGTCTCTTATTGCCACACATCTGGAAGCCTTCAAAGTCCAGTTTATTGGATGCCTGCCTAGTTACTGTCCATGAAAAAGATCTCCCTGTTTCATTTCAGGCATTTTGAACATATGAAAGATGATTCCATTGTGTGCAATATTGGGCACTTTGATGTGGAAATTGATGTGAAATGGCTGAATCAAAATGCTATGGAGATTGTAAATATCAAACCCCAGGTTAGTACATCTAAACCTAATTCCTATTTTTAAGGTACACAGTTAATAAGTGTAGCAGATTGTGGAGAGCCTGAGAAAATAATGAATGGGAACATAGCACAGCTTATGCAATAAATGGCGACTTAATTTTGGTGGAGGGAATCTGGAAGGAGGAATTTTAAAGCATTCATAGAGACTCCATCTGAATGAACACATTATAAATAAACTTAGGAAACTCTTTTTGCAGTGAAGTTGCTACCTAGTCAGGTAATAAAATCTATGCAAGCAAGCAATCAAGCTCAAGGAGCTTCACAGTTTAACTCTGAGCTACATAGATTCTCTTCTATCGGATCCTCTTGCAGTTTCTAAGATTCTATATTTATCTAAGACTAGCATAAAAATTATTGTACTGAAATCTAATTTATTCTTGCTTTCCTGAGTTTGCCCAGCTATGTGGGGTTTGACACTAGTGGTTACTGCACTGTGATTGAGAATTCTGATGCCCAAGCATCACAAAACATCAAATCTCTTCACGTTTTTGGGGAAAGTGATATAATCTTACAAAAAACTAATTTAGATGCATCTCAGCCAGTTAAGGATACATCTTTTGCTAGTTTAATCTGGCCAAATCCTATTTGACACAAGCTGACTTTATTGCTGTCACTGCTTCATGTTGTCTCATGTTCCTCTGATGAAGCTTCCTAGCCAGAGTTGCTATCTCCTGCTGTGGTGCATACCTCTGTGTATCATATAGCAAATCCACATTTCCTCCTTGTTCTTCCTTATCATATTGAGCTATTGTTTTTCATTTATTTATAGGTAACTGGAAGCCAGGTGTCTTTCAGAAACACATGCTTCAACATTACTTCTTTTTTTAATGAAGACATTTTCCAGTGCAGTTTTGAAACATTCCAGGTGCTAAGATAAAAAACTCAATAGGAGCACATCAAAAACATTTCTTATCCCTTCATGCAGTCTAATTTTAAAGCTCTTCCCTAAAATTCCTGAACATCGTTTGCAAGCAAGATGTCCTGTAAAATTTTTGCAATTAAAGGAAAACATTATTTTTATAAAAAACAGCACCTTGGCATTCCTAAGGAAAATGTTATTCTGTTCAGATTGGTTCTTTGAGCTTTATTCCAAGGTGCTTTCTACTCAGAGACAGATAGCCTTTCAATAAGTTTTTTTCACTTTGGTATTTTGAAGCAAATACATTTAAAATTGTCTTTTTAAACTTGCAATCAAACGCATCTCCCCTGGTATTTGATATTAAGCAATTATCTCCTGTATCTCAGCAGTTAAGAGTGACTTGGCCAGTTCTTAACCATAGTGTGCTTCATTATAAGGCTATAGACAGTAATTTTATAATGAGCATATCATTAATTTGATAGTATTTGGTTATATACTTTCTTTGCATTATTAATAAATATCCCAAAGTGAGATACACTGATGAAAATTTGAGAAGAGCTTTAAAACATCAGTGCAGTAACTTTCTAACCAATATTAACTATCTTAATTCTAAAAGCTCTGTTTTTACATTATGTTGCAGATTACATGAATATTAACTGCTTTGAAAAGTGATCCTATGAGAGGAACTTTGCTTGTAACTTTATCATATCCTGATGAGATAGCAGCATTCATTTCTGAAATTCATGATGCTGTATGTCAGCCTTCCCAATGTAGTGCTTTTCAGTTGGATGGGATAATTCCAAGTTTCTCTCCTATAAGTTGGGAATTGTAGGGTAGGTGATGCATTGTGAAAGTTGTTGGTTGGTTGCTTACACAGAATTAAACATTATTATACAAGTGGTACTATTCATTGTGCATTCTTGATAAGACCTATCTCTGCAGGTCTGTTGTTATAGAAATAGTCAACCTTTTTATTATGAGATCCCAATATATTGAAATAGGACAGATCTGGACAAAGAATTTAAACATGCGTTTTAAAATAGTTTTATTAGATTAATAACATTCCTAGACCTCAAGATAAATTCTTTTGTACTATATAGAGTGTCATCTACAATATTAACATTAAGATTCCAGAGGAGGAACGTAATTGCAGGTTTATCTCACTGAAGTTATAAAACCTGTGGAGAGCTGTTGCATCTTCCCCTGAATAAACAGTTGATTTATGTGGGAGTTTTTTCAGTTTTTGGCTATGAAAATCTGATGTCACTATTTTTAATGTAACATTTTAACATCCTTTAAGCTCACTTAGTAAGAATGTTTGTCACTTCTATACAATGCACATTTTAGTTAATTTAAAACAATTCTGTATTTTTATTTAACTACCATCTCAGTTTGTTTCCATATCCTATTTAATAGGATAAATTATAACTCAGAAATGAGCAATATATTTTGTCATCTGTTCAATTTGGTTAAATATTTCTTCACAGAATGCTTGTATATAGTTACAGTGCTGCATCATGTGAAAATAATTTTCCTGTTTTTCACAACTCAAATAGCATTTATCTTTGCAAATTTTAATTCATTTCAGTCTGTTATGCCATCTGCTTATAATTTGCATTTTTTTTGCTTAAAATATCCATTTAAATATAAGTATTGTAGTTCAGAATGGTTCATTTGTTCCATACTATTTCTTTCATCTGATCCTTTCCCCAAATTTACATTTTTGCATTTCATTTTTTAGCAAACACGGAAGTGCAAAATACATATGTTTTATGTTAAAGCTCCTTTGTTTTCGTATTGGCCTGTGGGCTCATTGTTTAGAAATGAGTAGAATATCTTAAATTGATTAGGCATAATTTGATTAGTAATTAAATTTTATTACAGAGTTAAATTTGCTAAGGGCACATCATTGGATTATGCCAAGAAATGTAAGTTCTTGTAGAGGAGGAAACTAAAGGTTGCAAACTGATGAAATGTATAGCTAAAAGTTTCATCCCTTTATACTAAACATAGTAGTGCCCAGAGTTCTGTTAGTGAATATAAGCTAATATGTAAACGTGTGGGTCGGTAAATAATGCATCCTAACATGCCCCCCCCCCAATGGTTTTGTTATGTAAATGTTTCCACTAATTTGTGGCTTTAACAGTCCTTTTTTCCACCAAATTCTTGCAGCCAAAATTTCCTAGTTTATTTTCTGCAGAATTTATAAATTTTTATAGTTGCCTTTCCCCAAAATTGCCTTATGGAAAAACTCAAATACTGGAATAAAATGACATATGTAGGGATGCTAGTGAGGGCTTCTATTTGATACAGTTTTGATGCTGCAGAATCTGTTCTGCTTACAATTTGAAAAAAAGTGTGTACAGGAAATATGGGAAACATTCTATCTGATTACTTTTCAGTTGTCCCAGCCAAAAATCCTGCACACTGAGAAAATTGCCTGTCCTTGAAGTTCTTCTGTTTGTATCATTAAGACAGGTCTTTCAGCCATCTTCCTTTTAATGTATTTGGAGTTACCAAATAATGATTCTTGTCGCTTTTTATGTGCCTGCGCTTGAATTCTTGGTGTAATGAAGAAGCATCTTGTTTGAACTTCTTATTTTCATTGTTCCAGAAAGAATATAAAATTGTGGGCATTTCTGACAAAAGTGTAATTCATGGCATTAGTGCAAATTCAGATTGATGGATTCAGCTGTGCATTTTTCAAGCTCTGCATTTTTCAAGATGAATGTCTTTCAAAAATATTTTTTTATTTTATTTTATTATTTCCCATCTAAAATTCATTTAAAACATCTTATACAAATTCTCTTTATATGCTGTTGACATTGTCATTTTATAATTTCAAGACCATAATTTTTGCCATTTCTCTAAGTCTATCCCATATCCAAAATTCCTTCCCCAAGCTATCATTGTTTCTTTAACTTGTTCTTCTTCTAGTTTAACCTCTAATAAATATCCATATAATTTTTTAATCATCTTTTCATCAGTACCTGTGAAAATTTTGTCTAACTCAGTTAATTTATCATAAAAATCTTCTTTTATCATATCTAGAGTCTTTATCATATCTAGAATGTATTTGCAATATGAAAACCAATTCATCTTTATTTCTTGTTTCTCTAATTCTTGCATAGATTTAAGTTCACCCTTTTCATTCAGTATTTCTCCATATCTAACGTTTTGTTCCATTTTATAAATTACTTGATATGCAAATGCTTCAATAGTTGACAACCAGACTGGTATTTTTCGATAATGTTGTCTTTTTAATTTTCTCCCATATTAATAAAGCCTCTCGTATATTGTGCCTCCTAAAGTACTCATGTGTTTTAGTCCCCTTGTACCATAAGAAGGCATGCCATCCCAACAACAAGTCATGACCTTCTAATGTCAATAATCTAATATTCCTTTAATGTTATCCATTCCTTATCCCACATCAATGTTGTCGCCTGATAATATAGCTCCCAATTGGGCAAGCCAAAGCCTCTTATTCTAGACTCTTGTAATAATTTTAATTTGATTCTCGCTTTCTTTCCCTGCCAAATATATTTCAATACTATTTTATTTAAATCTTCAAAATAATCTTTTCCTAATTTAATTGGAATTTTCTGGAACAGATATAAAATCCTTGGTAATATATTCATGTTGATTGTAGATATTCTCCCTATTAAAGATAACTGCAAATTTTCTCAAGTCTGTCCCAATCTGTTGTTTTAGTTTACAACAGTTATCCTCTTTAAATGTACCACATCTAGCTGTTAAATATATTCCTAAGTATTTAACTTTGTTTGTGATCTGGATCTTCAAAGTCTCTGCTAGCTCTTTTTTTTTATCAACTGTTTTTCGTCAAAATCTTCATTTTGTCTTTGTTCATTTTCAAGCCTGTCACATATCCATATTTCTCAATCTTTTCTATCAATTTAGACACTGTTTTTAATACGTCCTCCATAATAAAAACCAGGTCATCTGCAAATGCTTGTAGTTTATATTCTTCTCTTAATTTTCATTCGCTTTATTTCCCTATCTCCTCTAATGTTTCTACTTACTACCTCCAATGTCAACACAAACAACAGAGGTGACAACCTTGCTTAGTTCTTTTCTTAATATCAATATTTTCGTTAACTCCATTTATCATTACCTTTGCTGATTGTCTATGATATATTGCTTCAATGGCTTGGATAAATTTCCCACCAAAGCCCATCTGTTCCAATTGTAATAAGATAAACCGCCAATTCACATTATCAAAGGCTTTTTGTGCATCTAAACATATCAAGGCCATTTGCTTCTCCGAATGTGCTTCATAATATTCCAAGGTGTCCAGAATTATTCTCATATTATTGTTAATTTGTCTCTTTGGCAGAAATCCATTTTGATCAGAATGTATAAAATTGTTCAGATATCATTTAAGTCTTTCTGCCATTATTGAAGCAAAAATTTTATAATGTGAGTTTAGCAGAGAAATAGGTCTGTAATTCTTGATTTGTGGGTCGGCATCCCTGCAGAGGAACATTTTCTGATTCAGAATTTTCTGGAAAGCCCACAGGGTTTAGCATAATTTTGTGAAAAATAGACTTTGGGGGAAAATCTCCACAATAAGATATATGTACAGAGAAGAAGCTTTAGTTTCTTTTATTGAGTCACTGTATTTAGCATAGAAATACATAAATTGGTGGTTCTATGTGTTGAACTGCCAGGCAGGATCAGGTTCATACATTAAGTTGCAGTTCAAGGATTTATTGCTGAAGCCTATGCATAAGAATGTAGTCAACTAAAGTTCAATACTAAATTGCTGCCAGGTTAGGTCAATGGAATTCAAGAGATATATACTTGATTAAACTGGGACCATTTGTGGCAATATAATTACTCTAAGCTGATGATTTGCTTAACTCTGCTCCCCCAGCTCTGCCTGCTTTTCTTGTACAAGAACTAAGAAGTTGTCCAAGAACTTAGCTGCCTTGATATACTTAAGGAGCTGTATATTTTTTTCTCCTTGCTTTTAATATATTATTTTTACAGGAAATACGGTGAGAAAGATTATCAGGAAACTGAATATTTCTTTTCCTTGTTTTGAATATTCCAATTTCCTTTTCCTTGTTTTGCAAAATTGCTTATAAAGATTCAGTATATTATTTCAGTTCATCCCAAAAATTGTGATGCTGCATCATCTGGCAGTCCAGCAATGGCTTTCTCCTTTCCCAACGAAAAAAAAAAATCCTGACAGCTATTGTTTTGTTTTGTTTTTGCTTTCATTCAGGTGGACCGCTACACACTGAAAAATGGGCATCATATTATACTTCTGGCAGAGGGCAGGCTGGTGAATTTGGGGTGTGCCATGGGACATCCCAGTTTTGTTATGAGTAATTCTTTTACCAATCAGGTGTTGGCACAGATAGAACTTTGGACAAATCCTGGTAAATACACTGTAGGAGTCCATTTTCTGCCAAAGAAGGTAAGTTTGCGAATTAAAAAAGGAATAATATGTTTTAGTTGAAATATATAATTTTTGGTTATCCAAAGTAAATGTGGGAAAGATAAGATAATCTTATTTTCAGAACTGATTATATCCCATAAAGCTCAATTGTCAGTGGTCACATAAATAGATCTTCTCTAGGATATTATGTCCCCAGCCTGGTGCTTCAGAGCTTCCAATAATACACCATCACAATAATTAATTTTAATTCTACTTTAAATATCTGTGGCAAAGTTAGCATTACATGCTAAGCCATAAACCATAACACATAAACTATAATAGCTAAGCTAAACCAAATAGACCACATTATGTCTTAGCATGTTTGAATCACATTGATATGTTGTTAAGCCATTATGAGTTTTGGTTGTTTTGATTTACTATATTATGAGAATACAGCATAAATTATGATTTCTAGATTAGTAGTATTGTAGAAATTGGTCTGTATGAGCTTCCCGACATCTGGCTCACGTAGGAAAATTAAAAGGTTATTCATCTTGTTGGATTTTTAATCTGGTTATTTATTTAGTTTGTGCACTTGATAATGTGCCTCTCTGCAGCCATGGAACATAAAATACTATATATACATTTTTATAACTTTTCTGAAATTTCATGCCCTGAAGCATATTTCCACATATGAATGATATTGCTCAAGGTTTCTTTTGAGGATATTCCAGATATCTAATTATTCCCTTGTCAATCATAATAGAAAGATGGCTTATACCTCTCCTTGATTTTCTGAGCAAAGGCATTTGCAATATGTTTCTGGCAAATGCTCAGAATACAGGTAGTCCTCAACTTTTGCCCACAATTGAGCTCAAAATATATGTTGCTAGATGAGAAATTTGTTGAATTTTGTCCCATTTTGCAACTTTTCTTGCCACATTTGTTAAGTGAATCACTACAGTTGTTAAATTAGTAACCTGGTTGTTAAGTGAATATGGCTTCCCCATTGACTTTGCTTATCAGAATGTGGCAAAAGATGGTCACATGACCCTGGGTCATAAATGTGAGTCAGTTGTCAAGCATCTGAATGTAAATTACATGACTATGGGGGTGCTGCAACAGTCATAACTCTGAAAAATAGTCATAAGTTAATTTTCAGTGCTGAAAATGGTCACCTTTGAATGGTCACTAAGTGAACTGTTATAAGTCGAGGACTACCTGTAATTCTTCAAAATCTTTAACCTTGAAATATGTTGTGCCATTTTAATTCTACTAGGTTTTTCCTTAATTATGAAAATTATGGGTGAATTCTTTATTCTAGAGTGAGATGCCATTTAAGAACTCTGTTTAAACTCTTAAAAAATCAAATGGATTCACCACCACCCCGAAAAAAACCCAAAGAGTATAAATTCAAAAAAAATGTACATGTTGGATTGTTTCTATAGACCTATTATCTCTGAAATTCAATCAGATTCAAAAAAGATTTTCCGTTGGTAAAATGAGCCCATGATTTCCTTAGATAGAAAATGATGGAAGCGAATTCTAAAACTTTCCTGAACAATGCTGCGCTAATGGAATAGACCAGGGGTGTCAAACTTAGTGGTGTCATGTCATCACATGATGTATCGTGACTTTTTTCTCCTTCATTAAACCATGGGTGGGCGTGGCCAGCACGTGACGCATGTGGCCTGTGAGCCGCAAGTTGGACACCCCTGGAATAGACAATCAAATTATGGAATGTAAATCAGACTGTTCCATTAAGACTGAAAGTTTTAAGTGAATTCAACAAAGTTGGCTTTATTCATGGTCATTTTCCATTGGCTTTTTCAGTTTTTATATAATTTTCAGGAAAGATGATGATGATATATTGGACTGGGTAGTTTAAGAAGGGTATGCAATTCTGCAGCCTAATTTTGGTAGCCCCAGAGTATGTTGATATTGTGTTATCCATCCTTAAAAGCACTCCAATTTTCCTTTAAAAAAAGAAAGCCCCCCCCAAATAAAATGAGCTGGTAGTGGGATTATTCTGTTCATCACAACAAAATTTAATTGTCAGAGGATGATATTTTAAAAAGGCTTCCCAGACATGTCATATAGGTAGATTGATTGAGAGAATGGTTGTTCTATGTGGTAAAATCAGCAAAGCCATCTATGTGTATCAGCAGTAATAAAATAATGAACTCTTCTCTCCTAGTATGTACACCATACACACCCAACAGATATGCATATCCACCCAGACGTGGTTTGCAAGAGGTTTTACTTAGATTTAGCAAATTCAAACAACAGCAGACAGAATGTGTGTGCAGACACATGCTCAAAGCAAATAATCCCAAATCCCTGTAGAGTTTATCTACAACAGTGGTTTCAAACTCGCATCATCATGGCGGCATCATGTGATGTATCAGTACTTTTCCCCCCTTCGTTAAACCAGGCATGGGCGTGACCAGCACATGATGCATCTGTCCCATGGGCCAGGAGTTTGACAGCCCTGACCTATAATGTGTTCCGAATCATTATGATAATTAACTTCCTGATTGAGTATATTCCAAATAGGGCTAGAAAAAGAACCCAGCCTGAGTCTTTAGTACCTTGACAGCTTTAGAATATGTGGCCTCCAACTTCCCAGGAATTCTGGGAGTTGAAGTCCACCCATTGTAAAGCTACCAAGATTGATAAACTCTGCTCTAGTATGTTGTTTTCCACTTATGTGGAAACATCGCTTGATGAAATGATGATTTGTACATATTTCTAGCATTCACATATTGCTGAACTTCAGCTCCCTAAAATTTTTCATGGTTGGCCATCTGGAGCTATTCATTAGCCTACAGACAGCTACATGTTTTCAGCCCATATCAAGATGTAGCCTCCTATATTAATAACTTTCCATGTTTTTCTTTCAGCTGGATGAAGCAGTAGCTGCTGCTCATCTGGATAAGCTCGGTGTGAAGTTAACCAAGCTGAGTGATAAGCAGGCTAAGTACCTAGGACTATCCAAAGATGGCCCCTTCAAACCAGATCATTACAGATACTGAGCAGCTGGCAAAGCCCAACAGGCTCAAAATTCAAGTCCTTCTGTACTGCGATTTGATCAACAGCCACATCGTCTGTCATCTATACTTTCCCACATCTGCCTTTTATCTTCTTCACCTCCAACACATCTGATCTTCCAAAGAAACTTCCAAGAGTCTTCAAGCAGATGTCTAATGCTTCAGCCGAGGAGTGAAGATGCTGGAGAATCAAAATGCTTTGCAAATTCTCTTCTCTTCATGGCCTTGTGCTTTTGAATTTTTGAATGCACTGACTAAAAGTAAACTGGGGAGGGTAGACAGGGAAGAGAAGAAGAAAATATGTCTAAGTCTCTTTCACATTAGGCCTTCAGGCTGGGATATGAAATGATACGTTTTAATTTAATGTTTGCTTATATTCAGTCTCAGATGCTGCTTTGATCTGGCTAATGAAGCAAAATGTGCATACATGCAGGCCTTGAAAATAACTTGGAAGGAAATGTCTGAAAGCAATTTATATACTATGTAGTAAAACCGATTCTGAAAACCTGACTGTGGGGAGGGGGAGCATTCAGTTCTCCAAAGAGGCCATCAGGAATTGTCTGCTCAAGCCTGGTCTGTTCTTGTGTCATAAAATAATTTTATTAAACATATGGAAAGTTGTCTTGTTTCATTTTAATTATATGAATTAGGAAGACAGTTGCTGTTATTTTATCTAGTAACACCTAGATTATGCAGCAGTTTACAGGCACATTTTGCAAAAATAATTCTGGCATATTATGAGTCATTTGTGAATTTATTTCTCAAAATAGTTACTACAGTACTTACTGTCCAGTGGCAGAGAATTGTTGGTCCTCATCCTGTGGCAATGAGTTCCAAAAATTACATGTTGAGTGGAAATCTAAATATATTTTGGCAGTGATTTAGAGCAGGAATGTCAAACTCAAGACCTGTGAGCCAGATCCAGCTTGTGATGTGGTTGGATCTGGCCCACAGGATCATCCTGGTCTACCCAATGTGAAGAAGAAAGATTGGGCCAGCATAGCTTCAGCCTGGTCTACCCAATGTGAAAAGGAAACATGTCAACAGTTTGGGGAGTGGTGTCAAACTGGCCATGCACATCCAGTTGGTCATACCCTCCCGGCCCCTCCCCGAGGTCAACCACAGCCCTGATGCAGCCCTCAATGAAATGGAGTTTGACACATCTGTTTTAGAGGAGGTACCATAGGCTTATTATCTCATCTTCGATTATTCTCCATCTAATTATTACTTTTAATATTTTATTATTGGCAGCTAAAAATGTGGATATGTTCTGTTAAGACACAATTTTTTTGAGTTTTTGAAATGCTTAATGTATATTTAAGATATTTGGAAGAATAATATAATCCATTGAACTCACACATTGTTCAAAATGTGGAATAAAATAAAAGTAGTGCTGAAATTGATAATCTAATACAGATTAACAAATTAATCTAGTTGAGATTAAATATATTCATTTCTTGCTTGTAAGAAACTTGTAAGAATTCTAGTCCACTGGATAAAATTTATAATCATTACATCCCTTTAACTCAGTTAATATGCACTAGTGCTGGCATATAGAGTCCATTTACATAGGCAACACCCTATATTTATTATTATTATTTATTACACTTTTATACCGCCCCCTCTCCCAAAAAAGGGACTCGGGACAGTGTACAGCCAAGATAAAACGACATAAATAGTAAAAAATTTAAAAGAAATTTAAAAGAAATTAAACTAGTGGCTGGAATGATATTATAAAAGCAGAGTAAAAAGGGTAAAAAAGTTAAAAATTTCCAAAATTTAAAACCCTAATAATTAATACTAGGCCAGACTGGCCGGTTGGAAAAGGTGGGTCTTTAATGCGCGCCGGAAGGTCTGCAGGTCAGTAATGGCCCGCATCTCCGGGGGTTCATTCCAGAGGGAGGGAGCCCCCGCAGAGAAGGCCTGCTGCCAGCCGGCATCGTCCGGCTGACGGCACCCCAAGGAGGCCCACTCTGTGGGAGCGCACTGGCCAGCGGGAGGCTGATGGTAGCAGCAGGCGGTCCCGATTGAGCATTTTATTCCAGTTTAAATTATTTCTAGGAATTTAGAAACCAAGTAAAGGGGATCCAAGTTTGGAAATGATTTTGTAAAACTAATTACATTCAATCTTAAATTGAGGAAATGTTGGGAAATACATTTTATACATACCTGAGGTTGGTGACAGTACTTTTCAACTTATCTTAAATGTAATTAATAAATAGAAAATCCTTTTCTGTAGAGAAAAAGTATGTTAACCTTAAAAGATAGCAATAAGTCAGTTACTTATGCTACTAAGTCAATTCTACAAATTATAAAACTACTCATTCATATAATAATGCATTATTTTTAAAACTGAAATGGCCATTTTGGGGCTTTTGTTTCCCATGAAAATATGGCAGTATCTGTACTATAGGCAGTAAGCAACCATATGTCGAGAATAAATTATGATTAGCAAAAAAAAAAAAAACACTTCTTCCTGCACCGGCCCCTTTAATTAGTACCCTTTAATCCCATATTTTTCTTTACAAAAATGTCCTTGATTGTGTGCCTTTAAATAAAAATGGGTTCCTTCCATGCAGTCAGGATCAATAGAATAATTAAATCATACAATTTTACGAATTGTAAGAGATCTTATGAACATCTAGTCCAACTTCTATCCTGTGCAGGAATTCAGTGCTACAACATCTGTGAAAGAAATAATTATTCAGCCATCTTTAAACCCTTAACAATAAAGAAAAAAGTCCACTACCTCCCAAGCCAGTCTCTGTTAAGCAGCTTTCAAGATTAAAAGATGTAAGATTTGTAATCTTACAATTTAAACCCATTATTTCTTGTTCTGACATCTGGAATGACTGAACAATAAAAGGTAAAGGAGTCCCAGCTGATTTTTACTCTGCCATTCATTGCTGATTATAGGATGCTCATCTTCATTTCCAGGACCATTGAGCCAGAGTTATGTGGCCAGCATGATGTCATGGACCATTGTTTCCTTCTCATCAAAGTGATACCTACTTATCTACTTGCATTTGCATGCATAAAAACTGCTAGGATGGCAGGAGCTGTTGTGTGGTGCTCGGGTCCCAAACCTGGCTGCCAGTTTTCCAGCCAACATGCCCAGCATATTAACTGCTGAGCCCCCACTCCACTCTAAACAATACGACTCCATTTTCTATATAACAGCCCTTCAGGTCCCTGAAAGCAGTTATCATATCTCCCTGTAGTCTTCTCTTTCTTGGCTAAACATACTCAGTACTTCCAATTATTCCTGGTAGTTTTTTCTTCTAAACCTATCAGCTTGCTTTCTCTTTTCTAGATGTGCTTCACTTTGTAAAAGTCCTTGCTGAAGTGTGGTACTCAACTGGATGCAGGCAATTGGACAACAGAATACATAGTAACAATTGTATTTGTTATAATTTAAAATGGAGCACCTTAAGTATAATATATAACTAACATTGAGTGAAGTTACCTTAACTGGACATATTGGATGGGTTAACTGGCTAAATCTCTTTGTTCTTTAGCAATTCAAAGCCATTTCTACATAGGCATTTTCATAATTCTTTATTCCTTATTGCCTTCCTTACCTCATAAACGAAATTAACATACCAAGGGGTGAGTAGACACTTGGACTTCTCTGTTCCATGCACAGAACTTCATCTAAATTCTAAGAGTCTTATTGTGTGGTTCTTTTTCGCTTTGACATGCTTATTGGCCAGAAGAGGACTGAAGATAGTGGTTGGCCATAAGTTATATCATCTGATTATGTTTACTGCCTAATGCTAATGTTTAATAGAAATGTAGCATGACTTGGACAACTTGAGTCAAATATCAGGCAATTATGAAGATTTTTGAGTAATCTTGGCCCAGTGTATATCCTCATTTTAATTATTCAAAGTACTGTTAGATTAGTTATGGCCAGATGAGGAAGATCAGAGTTTCATTTGGAAATGCAGATAAAATACAGTAATAAAAAGGCTATGATTAGAATAATAAAATACAAAAGCAGAGTGTTTATGAAAGACAAAGTACCAATTCATAAAATAGGGCAAGAGCACTCAGTGAATGGTTAAATTTAAGAATTGGGATAAATTAAATTGATTCCATGTGGCTGAGAGTTCTCTTTCATAATTGCTTTAGAATTAGAAAAAACTTGATATAAACATTATTTAGGAAAAATAAGATATCCCATTGTGCAATCCACTCTGAGTTGGTCACTGGGACCATGGGTTTAGTCTTCCAAGCTTTTGGACTTGAGGCCATTCTCAAGGAACCAGGATAAGAATAGCTGCAACTAGGACAAGTGGAAGCTGGGTAAAGCAGCCCTGGCCACATCTTCCACCTGCAACAAGCAGGAGCCATAACATTGGGGAGGACTCTCATGTCAGACCAGCTCGCTTGGGTTCAGCACAACCTTGTCATGAGTAATTACTACACTAGGACCAACATTACAACAAAACATGGTATTTATAAAGATATGGCAACTCTACTTTTTAAGGTTTAGGCTTAATTGTTTCTTCCCTTTAGTCTGTAGCAACCTATAGATAGCAGTTCATGAAGTCTTTAAAGATATTGTGACTACAATCATAAACTAGAGCAGGGGTCTTCAAACTTGACAGCTTTTAAGACTTGTGGAATTCAACTCCCATAATTCCTCCTCCAGTCATGTCAGCTCAGGAATTCTGGGAATTGAAGTCCACACGTCTTAAACTTAACAAGTTTGAAGACCCTTGAACTAGAGAGAAAACTACTGCCTCATTGAAGTATAAGTAATATAGATAAAATATTAATGTAAAGAGAAATCAAATCACCAATAAAAGTACATATTGTCAAGATCATTGCTATTCCAGATGTAACATATGGCTGTGAAAACCAGATCTTCAGAAGGCACTGCATTGGCCATTAATCAGCTTTTATATCCAATTCAAAGCTTTTTACAGGCTGGACCAGATATACTTGTTTTCAACTTACAGTAACAGCAAAAAAATGTTTCCTGCATTTCAGGCTCTTTTAGGTCTTTAATGATATCAGTACTATAGAACAAAGAGAAACGGATGCCTTTGAATTCTAGTGCTGGGGAAAATTTATTGAAAACACTTTGAACTGTAAGTAGAAGAAATAATTCAATACAAGATGAAGTAAAACCAGACTGATTGGAAGCATTAATAATAAAGCTATTATATAGTGCAAGGATCAGTGGGGAAGAACACAATGCTTGGAAATATTAAATGCAATTGCAAGAGAGGCCAAGAAAAGGCAATGTGGTTACCTATGATTACTGAAGGCATAAATATGAAGTCAGTTACTGACAGACAATCCTATTCCTGAAGAAATAGAAGTGAATGATTGAACATCGGGTGGGATTCTACCAGTTCGCAGCTATTCGCTAGAACCGGTTGTTAATATTCTAAGCAGTTTGGACAACTGGTTGTTAGAAGAAATTACTGGCCTAATCCTGTAAGGAAGGAAGGAAGGAAACATTCTGGTGTTGCTCTCCATTAACCTTTATCACATTCTTGACAGGACTAGACTTCCTGTCTATGGAACTTCTGGAGTTTTTTCCCCTTCTTTGCTGGTACTTTGGTGTGGAGTGACCATTCAAAGTTACAATGGCACTGAAAAAAGTGACTTGTGACCCTTTTTCACACTTACAACTGTTGCAGCATCCCCACAGTCATGAGAGGCCAGGCGAGGAGATACGTGCCTCCATGTGAGTGATGTTGAGTTGGCCACGCCCAGCCAATAACATTTATTTATTTATTTATTTATAAAATTTTTATACCGCCCTTCTCCCTAGGGACTCAGGGCGGTGTACAGCCAATCCAAAACCCCGACAATGATACAAAAGTTAAAAAGAGATTAAATTGAATATTTGGCCGAATATAAAAGCCCACCCCACCCCCTTAAAACCCCCAAATTAAAATTACTAAAAAGCAATGGAGACAAATTAAAACCCTCTCTCAGCCCAGGCCGGCCTGCTCGAAAAGCCAGGTCTTCAGCGCGCGCCTGAAGGACCTCAGGTCCATGCCGGTACGCAGTTCCGGTGGCAGAGTATTCCAGAGGGCAGGGGCCACCACAGAGAAGGCCCTACCCCTCGGGACCGCCAGGTGACACATGGCAGCCGACGGAACCCGGAGAAGGCCCTCCCTGTGTGCACGCACTGGCCTGCTGGAGATCACCGGTAGGATGCGGTCCTGTAGGTAACCTGGTCCAATGCCATGGATCGCCCTAAAGGTCAGAACCAGAACCTTAAAGCGAACCCGGAGAGCTACCGGCAGCCAATGCAGCTCGCGCAGGAGAGGCGTCACATGGGCGCTACGTGACGCCCCCATGATCACCCGCGCGGCCGCATTCTGCACCAGTTGGAGTCTCCGGGTGCTCCCCGCAGGGAGCCCCATGCAGAGGGCATTACAATAGTCCAGGCGAGAGGTGACAAGGGCCTGAGTGACCGTGCGCAGGGCGTCCCGATCCAGAAAGGGCCGCAACCGGTAGATCCGACGGATCTGATGAAATGCCCCCCTGGAGACGGCCGCGACATGGTGTTCAAGCGACAGCCGCACATCCAGGAGGACTCCCAGATTGCGAGCCCTCTCTGTGGGGGGCAAAATTTCCCCCCCAATAGCCAGCGACGGAGTCAACAGGCTATATCGGGGCGCCGGGAACCACAGCCACTCGGTCTTGGATGGGTTGAGCCGGAGCCTGTTCCCACCCATCCAATCCCGCACGGCCTCCAGGCACCTGGACATAGCCCCCACAGCATCGTTGGGGTGGTCCGGGGTGGAGATGTATAACTGAGTGTCATCTGCATAGAGATGACACTTCACCCCAAGACCACGGATGATCTCGCCCAGCGGTTTCATATAGATGTTGAACAAGAGAGGGGAGAGAACCGACCCCTGAGGCACCCCACAAACCAGGGGCCTAGAGGTGGACCTCTCCCCTCCCGCCAACACAAATTGCGAACGGTCGGAGAGGAAGGAGGAGAACCATCGAAAGACGGTTCCCCCAATCCCCAACCCCTCCAACCGTCGCAACAGGATACTATGGTCGATAGTATCGAAAGCCGCCGAGAGATCTAATAGGACCAGGACAGAGGAGAACCCTCTGTCACGAGCCCTCCAGAGATCATCAACCAACGCGACCAATGCCGTCTCAGTGCTATGCCCAGGCCTGAAGCCCGATTGGAACGGATCGAGGTAAGTTGTTTCCTCCAGGTACTGAGGAAGCTGACGTGCCACCACACTCTCAACAACCTTCGCCACAAAGGGAAGGTTGGAGACTGGACAGAAGTTATTTAAAACAGCTGGATCCAGGGAAGGCTTCTTGAGGAGGGGCCGCACCACCGCCATCTTCAGGGCGGTCGGGAGCGACCCCTCTCTCAGAGAAGCGTTGATAATCCCCTGGAGCCAGCCTCGTGTCGTCTCCCTGGCGGCCGAAACCAGCCAGGAAGGGCACGGGTCCAATAAACAGGTGGTGGCATTCAGACTCCCCAGCAACCTGTCCACACCCTCGGCGGTCACAGGATCGAACTCCCCCCAGATAACATTCACAAGACCTGCCCCGGACACCTCCCCCGGGACCATCCAATTGGAGTTAAGCCCCTCCCGGATCTGAGCGATTTTGTCATGCAGGAATCGAGAAAACTCCTCTGCTCTACCCTGCAAGAGGTCATCCCGCGCTCTCGGTTCAAGTAGAGAGCGGGTCACTCTAAACAGGGAGGCAGGCCGATTTCCTGCCGACGCAATAAGGGCGGAGAAATACGAGGATTTCGCCGCCCCTATCGCCACAAGGTAAGTCTTAATATGAGATCTCACCTGTGTTCGGTCAGATTCAGAACGAGTCGCCCTCCAAATGCCCTCTAGACGTCTTTTCCGGCACTTCATCTCCCGTAGCTCCTCCGTAAACCACGGAGCCAAATGGGATCTGTGCCGGGTTAGAGGTCGCAGAGGCACAACTCGGTCTAGAGCCCCGGCGGCCAGCCCATCCCAGGTGGCCACCAGGTCTCCAGGCGAGCTGAGAGCCAGAGACTCAGGAAATGGCCCAAGCTCCCTCTGGAACCGCTCCGGGTCCATTAGGCACCTGGGGCGGAACCATCTAAGTGGCTCCGCCTCCCTGCAGTGGGGGGTGGCGGAGCAGAAGTCCAGTCTAAGGAGGGAATGATCTGTCCATGACAAGGGAGTGATGACTAAATCCCCGCAATTACAGTCATTCAACCACTGCCCAGAGACAAAAATCAGGTCCAGCGTGTGTCCTCCTATGTGAGTGGGAGCAGAAACTAACTGGGTCAGGTCCATGGCCGTCATGGAAGCCAAGAACTCCCGGACCAACCCCGAGGTTTCACCGAGTGATGGCAGGTTGAAATCCCCCATGACTAAAAGCCTGGGGGTCTCAACCGCCAGCCCGGCTATTACCTCTAGGAGTCCGGGCAGGGTTGATGAGACGTGGCAGGGAGCCAGGTACGTCAACAAAAGACCCATCTGAACCCCTTGCCCCCACTTCACAAAAAGAGATTCACAGCCAGCCGTCTGAGGGACAGTGGCCTCCCTAGGACAAAGGACTTCCTTTATAAGCACCGCCACCCCGCCACCCCTTCCCTGAGCCCTAGGCTGGTGAAATGCAAGGAAACCTGGTGGGCACATCTCAACCAGAGGGACACCTCCCTCTGGGCCCAACCAGGTTTCGGTGACACCTACCAGGTCCGCGGCCTCCTCCTGAGCCAACTCAAAGATCAGGGGAGCCTTATTAACCATGGACCTGGCATTGCACAACAGCAGCCGGGTATTCAGGGCCTGAGATTCCGGACAACCAGGACTACAGGATGGGTAAGGAGGGTCGGAGCGCGCTACCGCTTGTAAACATTGGGAGCGCGATCCCCTAACCGGATATGGCCCTCTACCCCCCGCATACCTACCTCTCCCAGTCACCATGCTAATAGAATTGGCCCCCGGCTGCCCACCCTCTGTCTGCCACCCCGACACGGAAACCCCCGAGGCCCCCCAGGCGCGCAAGCCGGCCCGGCTGCCCCCAATTCCATGCGGGCTGTCTCCCCCACCCGCCCTGGACCTTTCCCCCTTAAAAAACCCCATTAAAAATTTGATGACCCCAGGTTTACAGTGCTTTCCCCGGTTTCCCCGGCCCCACCATCGCTCCGGATCCCAGGATCCATCATTACGGAAGGTCTTAGAGAGCTTCGAAGGCCACCTAAGGGAGAGGGGGGCATCCCTCAGGGCCCAAAGCTCTGCCCTCGGGTACATCCGTGGACCCGGCCGCCTCATCTCTACAGTCCCAGAGCGCCTGCGGTCTCTGCCGTCCTCTGGCCGCGGATGATGAAGTCCAGTCAGGCTGGGGTATATGCCGCCTCCCCCCGGTCGTCCCACCTCTGCCACCGGTGGGACCCCCGGGGGGGAAAGAGTCACAGGCAGAGCCAGACCCTCCCCCAGGCCCACCACCTCTGCCACCGGTGGGGGCCCCAGGAAAGGAAGGGACACCATAGCTCCGTCTAAGCGGCCCACGGGGGCATCGGCACCACCACTCTTCAGCCGAGCCCCTCCGTGGGTCTCCCAGCCTCCATGCCATCTTCGGGGCTATCAAGGGTGCCCCAGGTCCGCTCCAGGGCCGCCCTGACCACAGCAGGCCCGTATCAGAACCAACTGGGGCCTCCCACGACCGCCGCGGCCCGAACAAGGCCGCTGAGCCCACACCAAGGCCGCCGGCACACAGGACACAGGGAGCGCCGTCACAGCAAGTCCGGAGGCCGCGGCTGCCACTGCCGCCGCTGCCGAACACCCGTCTGCGGCCTCCCCGCTCCGCCGACCGCCGGGAAGGGCCGCCGCTGCCAAGCACCCGTCCATCACCGCCGAGCGCCCGTCCGCAGCCGCCCCGCTCCGCCGACCGCCGGGGAAGGCCTCCGAGGCCTCCAGAATCGGCCCGGAGCCGCCGGGGCCGTCGCGACCATGCCGCCCTCCACACCGGTCCCGCGGCTCCAGCCGACCCCCGGCCAGTTTTCAGATGTCCCGACTGGTCTCCCCCGATCCTCCCCCGCCTCTGCCACCGGCGGGGGGGCCCAGGGGACAAGGGGGGCCATAGCTGAGGCCGTCCAGGCCGGAGAGAGCGGCGGCGGAACTCCGCGTTGGTCGTGCTGGATCCGTCACCGTGAGTCCACCAGGGCCGCTCCGCACCGACACCATCACTCCCGAGGCCACCGAGGCCACCCACAAACCGCTCCGGGGCCCCTGCAGCTGAGTCGAGGCCTCCGAAGCCTCTGAAGCCGAAACCGAAGCCTCCGAAGCCGCTCCGAGGCCGCCGGGGCCGCCGCGCTAGCGCTATCGTTCCCTCCGGCCCCATGGCTCCGGCAAGCCCCCAACCAGCTCCCGCTGGAAACCGCCAGTCTCCCCTGGTCTTCCCCCACCTCTGCCACTGGCGAGGTGGCCCAGGGGGCCCGCATCGAAGACCACCCGGGCCGACTATCAAGCCATGCCCACCCAGTCACATGACCACCAAGCCACGCCCACTACCTAAGCCATGCCCACAGAACCGGTTGCTAAAAATTTGAATCCCACCTCTGCTGAGCCTCTCCTTTTTTTTGCCATGTAGGGTTCATTGAGATTTTTGTATATTAATTCTACTAAGGTAAACATGCAAGGCACATATTTAACGGCTTTTTCCAAGTGTTTTTGACTGGCTTTGCCACCGTGGCAACCATGTTTTTCATAGGTAAGTCTTCCATTCCATCTATAAAGTAACATCACCATCCAAAAGTTGCTCTCAGCCTCAATGCTTGTTTACCCTAATTTCTTAAGAGTTCAAAATGATAAAGAGCTGTGACTCCTCTACTTGCCATATTTATTTCTTATTAGAAGTTCCAGTGACTTCTAAACAAAGTACATTGTTCTGACCATATTCTTTTTGTAATGTGTTATAGAAATTACAATAAAGAAACTGACTCAGCATCCAATTTCTAGGAGATGTATATATTATTCCTTATAAGTGAAAAATAAACTGAAAACAAATCTAACAGTTGGCAATCAATCCTCCAACACAAAAGAAGCGAGGCAGCCCTTTTCTTAGATCAGGAATGAAATAGAAGTTCCAAAGGGATTGAATATTATTTTTAAGCATCAGTCCTCTGAGTCATTAGATTTTTTTTAAATCTTATGGCTTCCTAACTTTTCTTTGATAAACATTGCTTACCAGAAATAAAGTGGTGAATGAACTTGTCTAATTGTTTCCAGTCCTGCCTACTAGGTTAAGTCTGATAGATGATTTGGTTTGGTGATAAACACACTCAGACATGCGTAACATTAAAATGTTTTCCAGCAGCTGGGAGGATTGAAAAAATGGCTGTTGCAGTCAAGACTTAGCCATCCCCAACTACACGGTGCTGTGTTTACAGCCTGGGAGATGGGATAACTGGTTATTTATTCTGTGAGAAGAGGTAGTTGTGAATCTACTTATGTAGTAAAAATATGCATGACTGATTATGGGTTTGCTACCTTCTTGCCAGGGGAAAGGATCACCATTGCTTCCCTTCTGATAATGAGAAATTGTAATAATTTGCATGGTCCTTTCAGCTCTTCACATGTATCAGTTACATATAACCCTTAAAACACCTAGCGCTTTTCTAAAAAGCTAAATCTTGTAGAAAGAAAATTAGTGTTTTAACATGGAGGATGAACAAAATTTTCCATTTGCCTTGGTAGAGTTTTAAACTTATCTAGTTGCAGGGAATTAAAGGAAGCAAACAATAAGTACTGTAACCTTTTTCCAGGTATCTGATGATTCTAAAAGATACTGGAACCCATTCATATTATTCTAGACCATATGGACTTCAGTTTCCAGAATTCCCCAGCTATGCTAGCTGGAGAATACTGGGAAGTGGAGTCCCGACAAACTAAAGTTGCAAGGTTGAGAAGTACTGCTGTAAACCATGAAGAAAAAGAGGGTCAGCAATGTATTTAAAATGACCCATAGTGGGCTCTGCGGTTGCTCTGTGGTTGCTGCCTGAGAAATAGCCCTGCCAGTTATTTATGCTGTCCTGTTATTGTGAAAGAGATCCTTCCATGTTTTATAAATTGTTCCCATATGCAAGATGGCAGAATTGACCAGCTTTCTTTCAAGTTCAAAAGGAAAATCAAGATCAAAAGATGATTCTGGCCTGTGAATGCTTTTTCAGATTTTTCAGTATGGGAGGAAATTTATGGCCTAGTGGGGCTACCAATATTGAAGAAGTACATTTCAGTCTAAGCACTTTAAAATGGATCTGAATCTATTTATTTATACAATTTATATACCGTCCCCTCTCCCAATCGGACTCAGGGCGGTGTACAGCCAGATAAAAACCACATACACAGATACACAATATTAAAAAGGAATTAAAATGAATTAAATTAATGGCTGAAATACTAATAAAACTAAAAGATACATATTAAAAAGTAATACCAATTAAAAGCCAATTAAAACTCCACCAGTAAAAACCTAGGCCAGATCCGTTTGATGAAACAGATGGGTCTTTAGCGTGCACCGGAAGGTCTGGAGGTCAGACCATACTGTGCATTGGTCCTACTATATATGTGAATTGCTATGTACACATATATGAAATTAACACTAAGAAGCAAGACATGGAATGAAATATGAATCAAACAACTACAGGGTTGTAGGTATATATATAGGCATTCTCTTGCCCTGAACAGTAAAAACCATTAAAATTGTTCTTTTCCACTAGAGATAATTATGCTTTTCTTCTGATCTTATAGCATTTGGTTTATACACTTTAATATCTGTTCCTGGCAATGGAATAATTGAGGTGCTAGGTGTTGATTGATAGCTTTGGTCAATTTAACTTCTTGATAGTTTTTACAGTTTTTTCTGATAGTTTTGAAACTTGTTTCCTTGGCAGTGGAATGAAATGTCAATCTAACTTAATCAACATACTTTATCATTGTATTCCTCTTTAACAGCTGGAAAACATACTAGTAATTGCAGGCAGGTTTGTCAGAGAATTCTGTGTCAAATGAATGAATTATAATTAGGATTCAGCATATTTTGTTCACAAGTTGTTCTCAATGTTTACATTTAATATTACATAGGTATTAATCATATTAGTAAAAATTGATTCAATTTTATTTAAATGTAAATATATATTAAGGTTGAATTTACTTTTACAAGTAGCTCTCATGTTTGTTTCCTATGAGCACATTTAGTTTTAGAAGTAGTTCTCGTGTTTGTTTCCTTTGAGAACATTTCCTATGGGAACAATTAAAAAATCAAATGCAACTTCTTGGCCACAAAGTTTATGCCCCTCTGACTTATGCATAATGGCAGAGTTTATTATAATGTGTTCTGGGAGAGGGGTTCTTTAGGTAATTCCTTGAAATAGGGTGGGTAAATCTGAAAAGATATTAGCGTGCCCACTGATTTAGATTGTCTTTAGTATTCAGAATTATGATATTAAAAACCAAAATATTACAGGAATAAATATTTTGAAATAAGCGGTTCTGGAGTGAAACAGCAGAAAATTATTTTTACTGTATTTACCTTATTAAACCTCAGAGAAAATAATAGTTCATGGAGAAAAGTATTTCAGAAGAAACAAAAAGATCCAAAGGCGGTATGTGTTTGTTTGTTCTCATGTTGAATAGGTGTGTTAGGTGGGATCACATTCACTTTTCATTATAGAGCTCAGCTGCCTGACACCACTCGAGGTTGCAGACCATCATAGCGTCTTTTTCTCTCGAACACTGGGAGCCCCTCTGTCATATTCTTTTGCGAGATTCCTTGTGATGTCTCACTGCTAGCAACTCTACATGTCATACCTCTTCTCAGGGCACCAGTTTGCGTATTACCCCCAACAGGAACCCTAGCCATTTGTTTTACAGGCCCCACTGCTTGGAGACGGGCAATCCACTGCTCTATGACCTAGGACATGGCACCGGAAACACCTCAATGGCAATCTACCCCTAACATTTCCAGTTCTCTCCTGCCCTGTCACTGTATCTCCAGTTCTCTCTTGCCCTGTCACTGTATTTTGTGCCCGTACATTAACTCTCCTGGAACCTTCTGGTTTGACCTTAAATTCTCTTAAGTGAACATTCAATTCCACTACTGTCTTGTATCGGTCTACCAACTTTTGGGGAACACCCCTATATAAACATGCTTGTCTCAATCCTTGATCTAATCTGGCCCTAAACTCATGGATCAATAAGTGTTCTGACCAAACTCATAACTTCCCTGCTATCCTTCAAAAGTCTTTGACGTATTCTGTGGCAGGCCTCCCTTCCTGCCTTAACAACATCAATGCCTCTTTAGTTTAATGGACCCTAGATCTATCCTCGAATTAGGCTTGAAGCACATCTAAAAATAATCCAACATCCACTAATTCTCTAGTGTGCACATTGTGCAACTCCGCTACCCAATCAGCCGCATCCCTTGTTAACACCCCTGTAATAGCTATAACAATCGACCATTGCAATGGATAGCAGGTAGAATATAATTCCAGGTGGTTAACAATCTGACTAAGGAATAATGCCACTCAGTCGGGATTCCCACCAAATAACATCTGTAAAGGTGGAGGGCCCCACACCATACATTGAGGCCAGTGCCCTTGTGGACCCCATGAGAATTCTGATTGCCTATTCCTAGGCGACACATCCCCACGTCCCATACTGGAACTCAATTGTTTGGAGTCTCTAACCCTAGTCCCTGACATGCCTACTACATCTGCTAATGAAGAGTCAAACCACCCTGAGGCCTCTCTCCTTGTTCTTCTGCCCATGTTACGCTCCCTATCTTCCTGAGGAATGGAACTAAAAATGTATCATCAGACCTAAACTCCCCTGGGACTATTCCAAGCATCCTTGGGGGTTTGGTACACTTAACTCTCCATACTTCAAACGTAGCAATTCCAACGTGCTAGCCCCTAGACTAGTGGTGGGGGTGCTCCATTTGTCTTCTTCAGTTATCCCACGTTCCCTCCATTTATCAAAAGTTCCAGCAGAACTTTCCAGGCAGAAAAGCAGGAGGCTTCCCTAACCATTTTTCACTCCTATCTCATCATGAAAGTCAAGTCTGGGTGAGGTGGGAGGCTCACACTTAATTCATTATTATCTGTAGCAGTCTCCACTCTCTTCTCCACTGCCTGTAACAACAGGCCTGAATCTACGTCAGTGCCTTCAGCCATTGTTTCATGTTCCAGTGTAAATAATGAAAGATATGGGGGAGAGCTGACTTTCTCTCAGCTGCTCTTTGGGTCAACTGCATCAAAAAGACCACTCAATTCCAATGACAATAAGAAGCAACTAAGCAATAGTTTTAAAGTCAGCTCTGGGCTTACAGCAGCTCAGAGCTGTATTTATGCTTAAACATAATTACTCCCTCAATATCCGGCTATTTTTGGGAAAACTAACATCCAGAATTATCATAAAGCCTCCAACTGACCCCAAACAATATGCTATTAGTAATAATACAACACAATAATTCACCACCAGTACCACAATCACCACCAGTAACACATCACCAACGATGTCCCATGTTGTCAGCCTGGTATCAAGAAGTGAACAGTCCATCATCCTTCGGACCAGTTCAACACACTTCGGAGCAGGACAACACGGCACAACTGGGCTCGGAGGAAGCTCACGTGAGTAGTTAAGTGTCATGTGACATCAAAGGGGCATGGGGGCGCAACAATAGAGATCTTCAAACAAACTGGGCAGAAGGAAGGGTGGGTGGTAGGTACAATATACTCCCCCTCATTTAGCTCTTCTGAAATTTTTAGGGAATTACATCGCTTAGATTTTCAGAAGAACACACTACTTACACAATGCCATGCTTATTTGAAAAGCAGGTCATGATATTCTGTGAAATTGCTACTTTTATGCAAAATGAAGATAAACAGCTCACTTAGTATGGGATCAAGGTGGTAAGTTTCTGCTCTAGCAATACTTTTACAGGTACTTCTCATTTATTGGCTGCAGTAGGGACTCTATTGCTAAGTGATGCAGGTATTAAGGGTGATGTCATTGATGGAACTGCACTAACATACAACAACATACCCATCAGTTCTACTTGCAGAGCATTAAATGAATGATCATAGGTTATTAAGCACAATGTCAGGTGATTGTGATTTGCAACTTATTGTTGACTTTCCCATTGACCTTGCTTGTGGGAATCCAGTGAATCTTCCAGCGAAGGTTATAAATGACTGTCAGATGACTGTAGGATATGTGGGATATGTCAAGCATCATAAAAGCATGGCTATTGCAAAGTGCCTGATTTATGTTAATTAAGCTGGGACAGGCTATTTTTCAGTACAAGTAATCCTTGACTTACAACAGTTCATTTAGTGATTGTTCAAAGTTACAATGGCACTGAAAAAAGTGACTTATGATTATTTTTCAAAGTTACAACCTTTGCAGCATCCCCACGATCATGTGATCAAAATTCAGGTGTTTGGCAACTGGTTCATATTTATGACCATTGCAGTATCCCAGAGTCATGTGATCACGTTCTGCAATCTTCTGACAAGCAAAGTCAATGGGGCAGCCAGATTTACTTAACAACCAGGTTAGTAACTTATCAACTGCAATGATTCACTTAAAAACTATGGCAAGAAAGCTCATAAAATGGGGCAAAACTCACTTAGCAACAGAAATGTGGGACTCAATTATGACTGTAAGCCAAGGACTACCTGTATATGCTTGTGTCCTATGCTTGAGGGCCTAAAACTTTCCCTCTTTTCTTCCTTTCCAGAATTTTCTCTCTTGCAGAGGGGACATATTACTTAGACAAGCTACAGCAGGGATATCAAGCTTATGGCCCACGGGCTGGATGCATCACATGCTGGCCAGGGCCAATTCCGGTTTAGCAAAGGGGAAAACAGTTCTGATACGTCACGTGACGATGACGTGACAACATGAGTTTGACACTCCTGTATCTCTTCTTAAACTGCTTTTCTTTGTGCATAGGCTGCACTTTCCTGGAAGGTGGTAACTGCAAGTTAGCTTAAAAGCTAACACCCAGGCCCAGCTTGCACTGCTATCTGAAATTGGCATGATCCTAATCAATTTGATTGCAAAGCTTCCTTCCGTATCTTAAGCAGCCAGGACAGGAGCATGTTAAGCTTGCTGGTGCCATGGCATTCCTTTCAATGGTCTTCCCCATTGTGTGTGTCTGCCTTTGTTGTAATTAATTCCTCCCCAATGAATATAAATAAAAACATTGATTTCCCATCGCTAATTATCCAAGAACCAAGGTGAAGATTTCAAAGGGTAGGGGAATGGGGAAAAGGCCTCTAAGATTTGCTCCCTTTTTTCCAGCTTCCTTGTGAGTTGAGTTCTGCACCATGAAACTTTCCTACACACCTGGCTGATTGGGGTCTTATCCTCTCAGTGTTGTAACTATTTCTTAATAAATATTTCCTAAGCTTTATTAAAATCCCAGTCTGGTTCTCGTTCTTTGGTATCCAAAGAATTCTTGCAAATTTTAAAATGTCAATAAACAGTTTGGTATGCTTTTATGACTTTAAAATGTTTTCTGTATCTAGCTGGAATATTTACAGAGGTAGTATTCAGCAGTTTCTGGCAGTTTCTGGAGAATCGGTAGCAGAAATTTTGAGTAGTTTGGAGAACCGCCATGTACCAGCTCTGACTGGTCCTGCCTCCATCTATTCTCTGCCTCCCGAGTTTCAGCTGATCAGCTGGGTCTTCTTTTGTTGCCCTGCACAGGAGAACGGAATTGGAAAGCAGGTTAGTGAGGTGGGAGCGAATGGGATTTTGCAGTAACCTTCCCCCTGGAGTGGGGTGGATATGAGGATTTTACAGTAACCTTCCCCTACCACACTCACCAAGCCATGCCAACCAAGCCATGCCACACCCGCCCAGCCATGTCCACAGAACCGGTAGTAATTTTTTTTTAATCCTACCACTGGATATTTAGATACGATTTCCACAGATATAAAAGCAATGCTCATGAGCATCCTGTAGTACATTGTATGGAAAAAGTTGAATACTTAATAATACTGATGAATGTCTTGAGTATTCTAATGAAGGGATTTAGAACTTTTATGGTAAGGTTCGTGCAATTGTTACTTTTCTCAGCTGGGAAATGTTTTATTGAATAAAATGACACATTAGCTGTTTTGTTATTCACAGTTCTTCTATACAATTAGCATGATGTGACCATGACATAGTTGGCTCTGCCCTAGTCATGGTCACTTTAGTTTAATTGTCCTTCATGTGTTCAACAGTGAATGCATTGCAACAAGAAAGCAATGGCAGTTGCTGAATCAGTTGCTTGTTCTTGGTCTCACATAATTATTATTATGATGAATAGGAGATGCATAGCCTGAATATTTCACTTATTTATCAAACTATGCACATTAAAATTGATTATGTGTTTGACATCTTGAATGGCTAAACCTCTCAAAAAGGAACTTTATATTGTTTTGTGAACAACAGCTACAATGCAAATAAAAGTTACATAGAAAAACCTTAAGGGTTTCTGGAATCTTTCTAAGCAGTTTGCTTAGAAACTTTGAATAATAGATAGGGACCACGTGTGGAAAAACTCAAGGACAAAGTTTAGCAAGTTCTACAACTTCCACAAAAGTTGTAGAACCACAAAACCACAAAAGTTGTAGAACCACAAAATTCAACTTGACCTTGAGTCTAATTATTCTGTTAAAGTTATCTAAATGAGAAAAAGAACAATTTCAGATCTCTTTTTAAATCTATCTGTATTTCTAGCCCACTTACTAGATAATCCCTGCTCAATAAAAAATAATTGTGTAATAACAAGCAATTAAGCAAGAAATAAACAGTGAGGTCCTTGGTGCTCTCTCAGCTTGGTTGTTTTGTTTTTTTATTTTCAATGAGAACAACTTAAAAGTATTAAATTTAAAGCTAAAAAATTATTAAACAGTACTGTATTTATTCCATTATTATAATACTCTTCCAAAAGAAAATTCAAATCTACAATAGTAGCCATCCCCAAAGATTGGAAGGATCTGATGAATGTTTCAAATTATAGGCATATTTCAATATTGAACCAACATGCTAAAATATCAACATTAATATTTTCTAATAACTTTAATTAGTACTGCAATAATTAAAATCAATATGGATTCATCAAGCCCAGATTGAACTTTGGTTCCAATTAAAAAGCTTCTTAACATGATGGAATAAAGAAAAAAACAAATATTTGCTGATTTGCTGCAGATGTATACAAGGACTTTGATATATTAGAATGGATACTTTGATTCAAGATGCAAGTAACATAGAAATTAGGAATTAAATTTGTAAGTACATTCTGGAAATTATCTTTTAAGTTAAATTATTAAATCAAATCATGTTGCCCACTCTCTCTCCTATGTTGTAGACTATTGAAGTTCCTTTTACTAAGATTACAGAATAACTCAAACATTGTGGCAGTAGCAGCGAAACATCTTAATACAGAAAGAATACCAAAGAAGCAGTGTCAAAAATGTAAAGTAGATTATCAAAGGATTCTCAAATACAGATTTTAAAATATTTATAGAAAGTTATGAAAAATCTTAGACATAAAAAGTAGAGCACTTTCTAATGGCATAAAACATTAGACCTGTCTCTAAAATATTAGGGAACAGTTATGGAATTTTATTTGTTGGTTGGTTGGTTGAATTTATATGCCACCCACTTCATCCAGAATTTAATACATCAATGATATCATAACCAATTTTTAGCAGAAAAATTGAGAACTATATCAAAGTTTGTGGGAAGGGATGTGACAACATTGGAATATACTGGCATAAGATGGTGCAATGGTTACAATGCAGTACTGCAGGCTACTTCTGCTGATTGCTGGCTGCCAGCAGTTTGGCAGTTCAAATCTCATAGGTTCAAGGTTGACTCAGCCTTCCATCCATTCCGAAGTCAGTAAAATGAGGACTCAGATTGTTGAGGGCAATATGCTAACTCCATAAAACTGGTTAGAAAGGGCTGTAAAACATTGTGAAGTGGTATATAAGTGTATTGCTATATAGTATTTGTGAAACTACCCAGAGCAAGGCAACACTCATCACCAAGCATTGATCCATTAGTTGCAAAAGGAATTGGCTTGCCTCCCAAGCTTGACATCGCAGACCGAGAGAGAGTGAATGGTCCAAAGCTGGCTTTCATGCCTAAGATAGGACTAGAACTCATGGTCTTCCAGTTTCTAGTCTGATATTTTAACCACTGGTTTTCGTTTAGTCCTCCCAATTATTAGAAATAATTTTAATGAAAAAATGTGTAATATTAAGTGTAACACTTCTTTTCATCTAATTTGAAAATATTTTATTCACTTTGCTAAAAATTCATCATCAATTAAGAGACATTTTCATCCAGCTGAGGAATTCTTTTATCATCAGCGTTCCTAAAGGGAAGATACCTCAAAATCCTTTTGTTTGCACAAATTCACACTTTTACTTCAAAAAATATTGAGATCATTGTCTGTATATTGCTATAATGCAATTTCTATAGGGACATAAGAATTATCTTATTATATGATGATTGTAGCCAGAAAGAACGAATTCTGATTATATAAAGCATCTACTTTCTGATTTCAATACTAGCATTACCAGTATGGCGAATTCTGTGCAAGTTAGTTTAAAACACTTAGATATAAACTTTTCTTTCTCACCCCTATGGGTGGCCTGTGTTTTTCTCAGTCTCAGGACCTCTGCAAGAACCTTGGGAATTTGAGGGTTCTGCATGATATCTTAACTGTTTCTAGCATTGAATCCTTCTGGAAAGAAAGTTCTGATGTTGTTCCTAGCATCTTTTGGAGCCAGTCTCCCATCTTAGGAGTCACAGCCCTGAGGGTATCCCTCCTGGGACCACTTTGGCCTTTACTTTCCATATCCTTTCCACCCAATAATCATTTTGAAATGGAAGGTTTCAAAAAAGTGGTTATGAATTAGTCATATATTGGATTAAGATCAGTGGTGGTATTCAATTTTTTTTACTATTGGTTCCATGAGTGTGGCTTGGTGGCTATGGTATGACTTGGTGGGCATGGCTTGGTGAACGTGGCAGGGGAAGGATACTGTAAAATCCCCATTCCCTCCCCACTAACCTGCTTTCCAGCTCTGTTCTCCTGTGCAGGGCAACAGAAGAAAACCCAGCCGATCAGCTGGGACTCCGATCAGCTGGGACTCAGGGGGCAGCAAATAAATGTGGGGCACCAACCAGAGGTGATATTTACTGGTTCTCTGAACTACTCAAAATTTCCACTAGCGGTTCTCCAGAAACTGTCAGAACTGGCTGAATATCACCTCCAATTATGATACATCCTTTCTTACTGGAATCTTAGTATTTCTCATTGCAATGAAATGTCTGCAGAAAAACACCAAGCTTAGGAAACAAGAAAGCAACAGTTTAATTTAAGCTACATACATTCTCTACTACCATATTTCTAACTGTGTAGTGTTAATATTTGCATCTAAAATAAAAAAACAAGTTAAAGGTGTGAAAAAGCAAATTAAGGAAATGTTTAATGACTGCCATGCCCCCCCAAAAAAACTCAACAAAGCATTACAATTTTCAGATCAATATTGTTTATTCATGATAAAATAATATTAATATTTTTGTACATTAATTTGCGTGGAAAAAATGTAATTATAGACTCTAGCTTTTCTCATGTATCACCTCTAGTCTAATCAATTTGAATTATATAAAGGCAAAACTTTATAAACATAATAGAAGTTCAGCAATTAAATGAGTTGCTAAGGAGGTAACATCATTTCACATGGTCTGGTAAATGAGGGACAGCCGTCAGACAGAAATACTTGTATTTATATTTCTGCACTGAATAGAAGATTGGGGAATGGACCAAATGGTTTCTTTCAACTTGATCAGCCTTTCCTCACTGCTAAAATGAAGTGCTTTCATCAGTGATTTGGCAATAAATTGTACTAGTATGAAATACCCTATTCCCATTTCAGGTCTGTATGCTATATCTACTTCAAGTAACTATAGTCAGTGGACTTCCTGCAATGATAATAAGTAACAAATCTTAATCTTAGATTATATACATGCATCTTGAGGATGTTCTTGGATTGTAGAAAGAAAATGCTACTTTAATATCTGTAGAGATAAGGATGGTATAAGCTACATTATATTGTTTTACTACTTACAAATTAAAAATTAATAATAGTAATGAAAATGTGTCCATTTTATTCCTTCCCTCTCGGAAGGTTGAGAGTTCAGTCTTAGGTAATGGCAGATGTTTCTCTTCCAGGGTGCAAAGAAAAAAAAAATCTGCTGCAAATTCTCCCTAGTTTCTGGAAGGGCTTCCAACCAGTAAATGTTCAATTCCATCCAGTCGCCCCAATTCTACTCTGAATTAAGGGATTACAGGGTTCTAAAAGGAGTTTTATATGCACACTAATATAATCAAACCTGCTGAATTGAAACATAGGCCAATTTAAATCCGAAGATGGATAATAATTTTGTTAAAGTTAGTATCTTGTTTTTTTTTAAGAAATGGAAGAGCATGCTTTATAATTATTCATATAATGGTAAATTTCTGATCCATGGAACACAGTATAATTTGCCAACCCCTTCTGCTTGGTTTGCTAGCTAATTTCTAGATTCCATTCCAACTTTCCTTGATACTGCTCCTCATGCTTTCATTTCCCCTAATTCATAATTGTTTTCCATCTGGGTAAATCTAGGATTAAAATCCCTTTTTCTCACCAAATAGCATGAAATCTAAGTATAATGACTGTTGTGTATGGACTGAGTCTTCACACAGGTCCGTGCTTCCAGCGGGAACCACGGACCTCTCCCATTGGCTGGAGCCGTTTGACAGCCGGCTATAAAAGGCGGCTGTCAAACGGCATCAGCTGTTGCCGCTCCAGCTGGCTGCCGTGTTAGCGCGGCAGTAGCGGTAACCCTCTTTGCCTGTAAATAAAGAATTAAGCTGAAAGCCTTGACCTGGTCTCTGCCTGAGTTATTCCGTCGCTCCACAACACTGGCGACGAGGACGGGATACTAATAAAGGCAAGCCAGGCAAGGAAGAGAAAGAAAGGAGCGAAATCACTAGCTGAGAGCTGAAATTGCTACAGAGTTGCTGACTCTAGCTGCGAAGCGCCGTCTCTAACTTGCCTGAGGAAAAACTTCACAGCTGACAGAAGATGACTACGAATCCTGCATTCCCGCCCTTCAGACCGACCGCTGAGACGTGGGAGTCATACAAGAACCGGTTTGACTGCTTTTTAGATGCTTTAGACCTGTCAGAAATTTCTGAGCATAGGAAGAAATCTTACTTCCTAAGCTTTTGCGGAGCCACGGTTTTTGACACCGCATCAGCATTACTGGCCCCTAGATCTATAAAGACTATCCCTTGGGAGGAACTGCAAGAAATTCTCTCAAATCACTACTCCCCTAAGCCTTCCAGAATTGCTAGGCGCCATGCTTTCAGAAGGCACATCCAAACAGAGGGGGAAACAATTAGTGATTATATGGTAGCACTGAGAACAGCTGCCTTGCATTGCGGGTTCAGAGATTACCTGGACGATATGCTGCTCGATCAGCTGGTTTGTGGCGTTAGAGACCCCAAGTTACAAAGACGTTTATTAGCCAAAGGGGATCTAACCCTAAAGCAAGCCATAGAGGAATCCCAGGCTGCTGAGCTGTCAGCACTCTCAGCAGCTGAAATTCAGGGAAAACCCAGCAGACTAGAAAATCCAACAGTATATTTTGAGGAAGCCTCCACAGAAAATGGCCCAGAAGAGGCTACTGAGGTAAACCGCCTCAGACAGCCCAACGCAAATCAAAAAGAGTTCAGGCAAGGTATAAGTCAAACCCCACATTTACAAACCTTATGCTTAAGCTGTGGGGGAAATCACCTCAGGGCATCGTGCAGATTCAGGAATGCCATATGTTTAAGGTGTCAAAAGAAAGGCCATCTGGCCAAAATTTGTCAGGCAGGGAAAACCTTCAACCAGCCACAAAGGCCACAGAAGCTCATTCAATACCCCAGACAAATTGAGGACTGTTTCACATGCTATCAGTTTAAAATACAAAAAATTAATAAATCTAACAAAATTAGTGTCACTGTTTCTATAGAAGGTAGACCCTGCAGAATGGAGGTTGACACCGGCTCTGCATTATCCATCATCTCATGGGACACCTTAAAGAAGCTACTCCCCAGAATGTCAAGACAGAAAATTCCAGCCTGCAATCTAACACTTCGGGACTACCAAGGCAGAACCATCCTTGTCATCGGAAAAGGCAAGTTCCTTGTCCATTTTCAAGGGTTTAAGGGTCACTTGCCTCTAGTGATAGTGGATGGCGTCCTCCCAAGCCTATTGGGACTAGATTGGTTCCCACCCTGGGCCTCCACATAGGGGGAATCCACGCAATTACCAATTCAGAAGTTGAATCCCTGTTCAGGGACTATGCAGACGTATTCAGTGAGGGCCTAGGCTGCTACGTGGGAACCCCAATACCCTTCAGGGCAGACTCCCAGGCAGTACCAATTTGTTTGAAGCCCCGCAGAGTTCCTTTTGCAATTCATTCTAAACTAGACAAGGAACTTGACAAATTAATCAAGCAGGGCGTACTGAAACCTACAGACTTCTCAAAGTGGGAAACCCCCATAGTAACATCGTTAAAAAAGGATGGAAGCTTGAGGATCTGCTCAGACTACAAGTCGTCCATAAATAAATATTTACAAATTAGTGCGTACCCAGTCCCTGTGGTACAACATTTACTCCATTCCCTTGAGCCTGGTTCCATTTTTGCAAAGTTGGACATGTCCCAGGTGTATCAACAGTTCCCTGTTGATGATGAAACTGCTGAACTGCAAACAATAGTAACCCACAGAGGGGCTTTCAAATGCACACGCCTACAATTCGGAGTTAGTGCGGCCCCTGGAATTTTCCAGTCCCTTATGGAATGAATCCTGCAAGGGTTACCAGGTGTTGTGCCTTACTTTGATGATATTCTGGTATCCGCTACCAATCTACAACAATTACTACAAAGGGTCAGAGGTGTACTTGACCGTTTTAGACAATCTGGTCTCAAACTAAAAAGGGAAAAATGTACCATAGCCACTCCATAAGTGGAATTCTTAGGTTACAAGATTGATGCCAAGGGTATTCACCCGACTGAGTCAAAGGTCAAGGCCATTCACGATGCGCCTACTCCTACTAACAAAACTGAGCTTCAAGCTTTCCTGGGCCTCTTGAATTTCTACGCTTCGTTCCTGCCCCATAAAGCTTCTGTTGCCGAGCCCCTTCATAGACTTTTAGACAAGAACTCACCATGGCACTGGGGACCAAGAGAAACTATTGCTTTCAAACAAGTCAAGTCATTGTTAACTTCAAAGGCCGTCTTAATCCAATTCAATAAAGACTTACCACTCATTCTAGCAGCCGATGCTTCTCCATTCGGAATTGGGGCTGTCCTGAGCCACAGACTGCCCAATGGTGCAGAAGCACCTATAGCTTTCTTTTCAAGGACACTATCTTCCACTGAACGCAACTATAGCCAGATTGACAAGGAGGCCTTGGCTGCAGTGGCTTCAATGAAGAAGTTCCATGAATTCCTCTACGGGCATCATTTCGAACTCATTACTGACCACAAGCCACTGTTAGGTATTTTATCCGGCACTAAACAGACTCCCCAGATTTTGTCCCCAAGGATGACCAAATGGACGGTTTTCCTGGCTGCGTATTCCTACACTCTAATCCATCGATCCGGGAAAAGCCTTTGCCATGCTGATGCACTCAGCCGCTGTCCCCTGCCAACGCCAGTCGTGGACCCAGCACCTGCAACCACAGTCTTTCTTATCAACAAACTCAAGCTTCCAGTCACTGCTGCTGACATCGCTGCCCATTCGGCCAAGGACCAGGTAATATCCCAAGTCCTGGACTGGGTAGGGAGGGGGTGGCCTACGGCCCCTTATCCTTCAGACTTCCTACCCTACAAATTACGCCAGCAGGAACTTTTCTCCTTGCAAGGCTGTTTACTATGGGGAACCAGAGTAGTCATTCCCCACAAATTGCAAACCTCGATACTGAAGGTGCTGCATGAGGGTCACCCAGGGATTGTGAGAATGAAGGCCCTAGCTCGCAGCTACGTATGGTGGCCAGGCATGGATGCCCAAATCTCTAAATGGGTAAATTCTTGCCAGGCGTGCCAGGCCACCAGGGCATTACCACCAGCAACCACCCCTAGGACCTGGGAGGAAGCAGGCAGCCCCTGGTCCAGAATACACATAGACTTAGCAGGCCCCTTCCATGGGCGTACTTTCCTGGTGGTAGTAGATTCATATTCAAAATGGGTGGAATTAACTCTAATGCACTCCACCACTACGGAAGCAGTCAGCAAAGCACTGACTAGGATGTTTGCCACTCATGGCCTTCCTGATTCTGTCGTATCCAACAATGGCCCCCAATTCACCTCCTGTGAGTTTGAGATGTTTCTAGCAAGTTTGGGCATCAGGCACATATTAGTGGCCCCTTTTCATCCTGCCAGCAATGGGCTGGCTGAGAGGGCAGTTAGATCTGCCAAAGAAGTGCTACAAAGATTGGGTCCGATCAACTGGCATGCCAGGCTAGCCCAATACCTATTGAGCCAACATACTACACCCTGTGCCTCAACTAATAGGTCACCAGCCGAAATATTAATGGGACACCGGCTGAGGACCACTTTGGACAGGCTGCACCCAAATTATGCCCCTTTGCTTCCCCTTGGGTCAAACAGCCAAGATAGAGGGTTCCTGATAAATGACAAGGTGTTTGTCAGAAATTTTGCTGGGCAACCACTATGGTTACCAGGGCTTGTGATAGCAGTAACTGGTCCCAAGTCTTATAGAGTCCAGTTACCTGATGGACGGACCTGGCGGCGTCACGTGGACCACCTGAGGAAGCGTTGGAGCACCGCACCCAGAGGTCATCCAGACGAGCCCCCTGCAGAAGCAACCACACCATTCGACGAAACCAGTTTCCAACCCACCGGGAACGATGACCTACCAGATGGGGAAGCTGACCAAGGTGCAGACCCAGCTCCAGACAGCCCAGCAGCCTCACCGTCGCCCGAAGACACGCAGAAGGCACCAGACTGCAACCCGACGCCATTTTTGACGGAGCCTAGAAGATCCGGACGAATTCGCAGGCGTCCAGCGTATCTGAAGGACTACGCATGCTCCTCACTGGGAGAGAGGAGTGTTGTGTATGGACTGAGTCTTCACTCAGGTCCGTGCTTCCAGCGGGAAGCACGGATCTCTCCCATTGGCTGGAGCCGTTTGACAGCCGGCTATAAAAGGCGGCTGTCAAACGGCATCAGCTGTTGCCGCTCCAGCTGGCTGCCGTGTTAGCACGGCAGTAGCGGTAACCCTCTTTGCCTGTAAATAAAGAGTTAAGCTGAAAGCCTTGACCTGGTCTCTGCCTGAGTTATTCCGTCGCTCTACAACAATGACTATACACAGAAGCATCATTTTCTCTTTCTATTACCAGATGTTTTGCTTCTGTCTTGGATTCCTGCACTCACATTGCTCTCTCAAGAGAAGAGAATAAAAGCAACATGATTTGTATAGAGTAGACCTAGGAAGAACAGAGGTGATAGAAAAGACAAGCAAAATCAAAATAAAGAAAGCAAAAGGGAAATATTTTAGCTTCAGTTGTATCCATCACTGGTAGTGGTTAGTCCTTAATAGATATTAAAGGAAAAAATATTAGAGAAGTGAATGAATCCCTTGGCTGAAACTGGTTCCCTGCTCCCTTTTATGGAGATGGGACATCTGCAGACCCCAAAGACTGATTGTTAATCATAGTTCCTATTAACCCATCAATGGTTGGGTCCAATCATTAAGCAATACCTGGACCAGAGATGGTATTCAGCAGGTTCTGACCAGTTCTGGAGAACTGGTAGTGGAAATTTTGAGTAGTTTGGAGAACCAGCAAATACCATCTCTGACTGGTCTCGCCCCCATCTGTTCTCTGCCTCCTGAGTCCCAGCTGATCGGCTGGATCTTCTTTTGTTACCCTGCACAGGAGCTGGAAAGCAGGGCAGGGAATGGGGATTTTGCAGTAACCTTCCCCCAGGAGTGTGGAGGGAATGGGCTTTTGCACTAACCTTCCCCTGCCACACCCACCAAGCCACACCACCCCCACTAAGTCATGCCCACAGAACTGGTAGTAAAATTTTTTGAATCCCACCACTGACCTAGAATGCTAAATGTTACCAGATCCTGTTACAGAAAGCTAATTATAAATCACTGAACAATAACTTGTTTTCACCTGTCTCATTTATGCTAGAAATTGACATGATTATTGTCCTGGAGTACACCTTTTATTGCAGAACCTGTTTTTCATTCATATTTTTACACCTCTGAAGTGCAATAAATGCAATTCTTTAGAAGGAAAACATAGGTAGTTCTTGACTTACAACAATTCGTTTAGTCACCATTCAAAGTTACAATGGCACTGAGAAAAGTGGCTTATGGCTGTTTTTCACACTTACGACCATTGCAGCGTTCCCATGGTCACATGATCAAAATTCAGATGCTTGGCAAGTGGTTCATATTTATGATGGTTGCAGTGTCCGTGTGATCATCATTGGTGACCTTCTGACAAGCAAAGTCAGTGAGGAAGCCAGATTCACTTAACAACCATATTACTAACTTAACAATTATTTACTTAAGAACTGTGGCAAGAGAAGCAGTAAAATGGGACAAAATTCATTTATCAAATGTTTCACTTAGCAACATAAATTTTGGGCTTGAAGGTGGTTGCAGCGGTGGTCAGAAATGGCCACCTTAAAGAAGAACTCAACCCCAGAAAAGAATGTGCAGGAGGAAGATAAGAATAGAAAGTTTTGGCTGACCTGGTCGAACTGAGAAAGCAACAACATAAGGTACCCTGGAATTTGAACTATAAAGAATAACATTGCTCCCAAAGAAGATTTTGAAGCGGCGAATGAGAGAGGGAAGGGAAAGGATTTGGTTTTTTTATATTTCCTTCCCCATATTGACAACTAAGAGATTTAAGGAAGAAACTGTCAAAAATCCACTTTGACATTAACAGGCATTTAAGCTGAAAATAAAATGTCAAAGGGATAATAAAGACTTCTGGATTTTCAAAAACTTTTAAAAGAAGGAAAGGAGAGAAAAGGAAAAAACAAAAGGGTGGGATCTGGAAAAATGGAGGAGACCACCTGGAAGTAAAAGGAATTAACAGTGAAACTTTAACAAGATTCCTAAAAGATACATTCTAACTGAAACTTTGTAACAAGATAATAGAACCCCAGGAAGAGAAAGTGGAAAAAAGAAGCAAGAAGAAACAGTTTTGGATTATTTGGATTACTTGGTGATTTTTGGACTTTTGGTTATTAGATCTAGAGGACTAAAATCAATCAGGTGGTTGTTTAAAAGCTTTTAAAGTGGTATCACTCTTGGAAGAACTGAAAATGGAACTTAAAAAACAGAAAGAAGATGCACAAGAAGGAAGAGAGTTTTTTTGGCTTTGTATTTCAATTTTTAGAAATGGAGATTCTGAACCATGAGAAACAACAAGAAATGCCTGTAGAACAAGAAGGGCGGGACAAATAAGAAGCCATCTTCAATGACCAAGCAATTCTATGTGGGGAAAAAAAAGAAGAGGGGGGGGGGGAAGAGAGTGAAAAAATTAAGATCTGAAAAAACAACAACAAAAAAAGAATAGTTTGAAAAGTAATTACAATATTAGGAAGAAACAGAAGAGAGGATTACAGAAGAGAGAATTAGAATTAGAGAGACAAGGGGTCAAAAAGGGGAGGTAGAAGAAGAGGGGGAAGAGGGAAAGGAAAAGAAGTTATAAAGGACAGAAACAGGATATAGAGAAACAGGGAAAATGTACAAGGATTAAAGATATACGCCTATTTAGAAGACATTTAATTGAAAGAGGGATTCTGCAAGGGTACATAAGATAGTATTGTTATATTAGAAATAGAAACGAACTTAGAAAATATGAAACAAGTGTGATTAAAATGATAGATAAAATACTCATAATGTAATGGAATGTTTGTTAATAAAAATGAAATAAAGAGAATGAGAGAATGAAATTAGGAAAGCATGGGAATATTTTAATTATTATTGAGTTATAAAAATTTAAGTGGAATATGAAAGAAATATGAAAAAATTATGGAAATATAAGTGTTCCTAAGGAAATATGATATCCCATTGAAAAGAAATGTTAAAGATGTTAAAGATTATAACTAACATTAATGATAGAGCTGGATTGGAATAGAATAAGTGTTTTCTTTATTATTGTTATACATGTACTTTCTCTTTAAGAACTTAATGCGTATTTTAAGAATGTATCAAACAGAATTCGACTGGAAGTTATGTGTTATATTGAATACTATAATTGTAAAAGCATAAATCGAAGTTTAAATAAGAATTGAATGGAGTTAAAAGATACAAAAATTAAAAGATACAAATCCAATCAGTAACTACAGGGGAAAATTTTGTTTAATGAGAAAAGAAAATACGAAATTGAAACAGGACAGACAAAAGTATAAATATAATGATTAGAAAGATATTGAAACTTAGAAAAAGATATACTTAATTGAATTTAGAAAGGAATGAGATAATTAAAAGCAAGGTTGAGAAAACTAAGGGAAGAGACAATTATTGAGAAAATGTTAAAATAATAATAAGATATGGATAGAACACAAAGATGAATATGAAATTGAGTTTGTGTCTCTATGGTAGTAACCTAGGACCATGCTATTCTCAAAAAAAGATATTTTATTTGTATTATGTTTTATGAAAACCCAAATAAATTTTTTACAAAAAATAAAAAATAAATTTTGGGCTGATTTGTGGTCATAACTTGAGGTCTACCTCTAATGTATTTTTAATGTGTAACTTTCATTCTCTCACCTTCCCTTCCCTTTTCAAGTGGTCAGCCTTTCTCCCAATTCACCCCTTCTTTACCATAATTACCATGGCGGGAACTAGCTTGTTTCTGATAGCATTACCCTTTGAGATAGATCCCACAAGGAATGTGGTGCTTGGAAGAAGACAAGGCTCTTGCCCTCTTTGGAAACTAGATACAAAGCCACCAGTCTGGAAGATATACTGAGATACTGAGAGCATTCTTGATTTTGATTTAGCAGTTTGGATTTCCCATGCGGCAGTAGCAGACTGTCTGAAAAAGTCGGCAGTGGCAGAAAGCACAGAAGTCACAGCACGGAGGAGATGGTGGCTTGCAGCTTGCCCAAGTAGTGACACAGTTCGGAGGGGGAGATGGTTTGGGTCGAGAAGGTTTTTTTTGTTGTCCCATTCTCTGAGGAGAGAGGAAAATAAACAAAACATACAAATAAAGCTTTTGAAAAGTATTTAAGAAGCTTTTGCTGCCTAAGAGTCTAAGTAAGGGGTCTTCAAACTTGGCAAGTTTAAGACTTGTGGACTTCAACTCCCAGAATTCCTCCTCCAGTCATGTTCCTCCAGTCAGGAATTCTGGGAGTTGAAGTCCACAAGTCTTAAACTTGCCAAGTTTGAAGACCCTTAGTCTAAGTAAGTCTTACTTCAGTTGCTCTAACTGAGGTAAATATGTGTGTTTCATTTTGAGCACTTTTTAAGCTACTTTATTGTATGGAGTTTTTCATTTTTTTATCCAGCTGCAGATTTAAAGTATAGACAAGTGCTTGAAAAGGTGATAGGTGTTGGGCTGTTATATGGAGATTTAGCCATGGTCACTGGTCAAAACAGGTGTCTTCTTCATACTTCACATAAGAATCAAAATAGTTTGTTATTTATCTATGATATCCAATCTTAAACCCTTAACTCTCCCATCACCTTTTGTTTGTGGATTTCCAAGCCCAAATTTGTATCGACCTCAGCAAAGTATAATTCCCAAAATTATTTAAGGAAGTTATGACAGTCCAGAAAAGAATATAGATTGGCAGTTTATTTATCTTTATAAATATGCTAAGAATAATCACCTACCTTCATAGATTTTTTTCTCTCAGCTTCTTTCCTGCTTAGCTTCAAGGAAGTTTTGGTTAAATCTTTAGGGAGGGAAAAGAGAAAGAATTCAGAAACTTGCATATTCTGCATTTTTAATTGCAACAGGTAGGACAATATAGAAAGCTTGGAGAGGACATTTCAATTGTAGTGATCGACCCATGCATTTCATCTACATAAGATGAATCTCTCTCTATTGTTTTTGAAGTAGTAAAGTAGAAATAAAATACTTTTGCTTCTGCTTGAAAGAAATCACAATTGCATTTTACTTCCAGCTTATGTACCGTAAATGGTCTCACGTCTCATTGCTGGTCTTGGGGTCTTGAAAATTGAATGAAATAAGCATGAGTATTTTGTTGTAGTTGTTAGTTGCAAAGTTGTGTCATTATCTGAATGGTCAAAGAGGGTAGTGAAAAAAAATATTTTGTCTTTTAAACTTTGTACCCAGGGAGTGAGTGAGTGAGTGAATTGTATGTGCATATGTGTGGGTTTTTCCTTCTTTCTTTTCCACATCCGTTTGATTTTATGCTCTGTGCCTTTCCCAAATACCATAAACTCTTGTGAGCTTCACCTGGCTGTGAAGACAGACAGACACAGACAGACAGACAGACAGACAGACATAAATAGATGATATTGATATACCAGTAGATATAGAGAGATATGGAGAGACCTGAACGTTTTAAATAAAAAGGTCTTCCCAAGTGAGGAGTTCAACTCAAAAAAACCATTGGGTGGGAGGAGGTGCCCATAGTGCTCCAAATATAGCAGTCCTCCCAAGTGAAAGGCTTGAAAACTGAATGGCTACATTATGTACCTCGCTTCAGAGTTCTCCTGGGTGCACGTGTACACCCCAAACTGATAAGGACCCACACGTTAGTCAGGGACAAGGAAAACAGAACTTTGGCTTTGCATGTTTCCCTATCCTATCCATTAGGAAGGTCGCTGGACACTTGGATTTAGACAGGCGCACACCTGTTTTAGGCAGGAATGAAAATACACAGGATTTATGTTAAAAAAATGGACTAAGATATGGGATGCAATGAGTAATTTAATTTAATTTGGCAAAACAAAGGTACTTTCAGTTGTAATAAAAATAAAAAAGCCTTAAAAGAACTATTTTCTTGAAAAATTAAATTGTTATTGAGTATACAAATATTTCTATAAGTTTAAAATGAAAGAGACTATTTTACTGTCATTGTGTATGTATACATACTGTAATTTTATGTTTAAAGTAAGGAAAGTTAAAAAGATGACTTAATTATATATTTTGAAGATCTATGAAAATAACCCATAGGCAATATATTTTTTTCTATTTCTTCACTTTATCTGTGTTTACCAGCCTTCAAATAAAAGCTGGAGGCTGAGAAAAAAAGAAGGTATATGTGTGAAGCAGACTCTTTAATCCCTCTCCACTCTGAAGCCTGCCCCTAAAAATAAACTGTTTTGTTTCTAGGACTAAATATTTATTCTTTCCTCACGGCGGTCTGGACTTCATTTTTATTTATTCTTGTGCAACCACTGCTTGAATTGAAACCCCAAATTATTCTTCTGACAAAATGAATAAACAAAAATCAAAATTAAATAAATTTTAATAATTGAAATTTAAATAAATTAAATTGAATAAATAAAAATTATAAATATGGAGGAAGCCATTCTTCCTTTTTTTTTTTCAGAAAGGGAATTACCACAGAGTAGTACCATAGAGCCTTGTTATCTGATAGCAGGGAGAAAATCTTAAGAACTGGAAAGCAGCGTAAACACTTATTTAAAGTACAAAATAAAATGTTGTTCTCTTGATAAGTTGGAATGCCTACAGGCAGATTCAGGCCTTTAATATTCTCTTCCATTAGTTTTTCACTGCCTATTAATAGCTAGAATAGAATAACAGAGTTGGAAGGGACCTTGGAGGTCTTCTGGTCCAACCCCCTGCTTAGGCAAGAAACCCTATAGCTGTGATGGCGAACCTATGGCACACGTGCCACAGGTGGCATGCAAAGCCATTTGTGCTGGCACGCGAGATGCAGGCAAACTTACCTCTCTGCACATGCGCGCCCCTCACATCTGATTTTCAGTTGGTTTGAGGCCTTTTTCAGTCTCCCTGGCTTGAGGAAAGCCTCTGTAGCCTGAAAAATAGGCCCATTTCATCACTTCCTGTATTTCCGGAAATACTGGAAGTGACAAAATGGGACCATTTTTCAGGCTGCAGAGGCTTTCTTCAAGCCAGGGAGGCCAAAAAAGGCCTCAAACAGGCAAAAAATCAGCTGGGAGATGCAGTGCAGGTAAGGGGGCAAGGTATTGCGTGCGGATGTGCAGAGGCATGGGGAGTGTGCATATTGCCTTCTGGGTGCTGGCACATGAACATGCATGTGCAAGCGCATACACAATTTTTGGCATAGGAGCCCCAAAAGGTTAGCCACCACTGCCCTATATCATTTCAGACAAATGGTGTTATTCTAAGACAGGTAGACAAACATATGGGTCAAACAACTTTTTCAAAATCCCTGAAGTTTTAATCTCTAACTGAATGTACCATCAACCTGTGCCTCTCCTTTAATTTTCCTCAATAAATTCTTAAATAGAATATTGTCAGATTAGTTGCTCTCACCTATAAAACAGCCTTACTCACATGGTCCAACTGCTCTGATTTTTCCCAGTTTTGAAAAATGACTAAGTGTGAATTATAGCATTAGTTTAACATTTACATTCCACATAACTTCCAAATTTTTACCATTACAGCCAGATGTGATTCAAATTCAAACCATATGTAATGCAGAAAAACACATGTTTTATGTCCCTTCATAACAGGAGCTCAGTTGATGATACACAAAGATTTCTTATGACTAAGGAGGGAGACGCCTTACTTAGGTATGGTGTGTGATCAAGTTGGCTCCCTCTCTACTGAGCATTTCCAGATGCTTCTAAATTTCATCACATAAACCCTTGCTGGCTTTGAATATACTTGCATGCTGTTCATTTGTTTTGAAGGCTGTTATATAGCTAAGAAGCGTTACCATACTATTTTGCAAGCGTTTGTATCACATTCCCCCTTTCCTTGACTTCACCTGTGACAAAAATGATTAAGGATGTGGTTAGTATAGTTAGAGTAACAGAGAAAGTAATCAATCGATGTTCCTGCTTTTTTCCTTTCAACATTATTTGTTTCCTTCACCTCCTCTATTTTTCACTTCCGCTTTTGAATGCAACTTTATCCTTCAACCAAGAGATGTCATGGGAAAAATAATTGCTACTGTTTAATGGATTTATCTTTAGCGTGAAACCTGAATTACTATGTAACAGGACAAAGTTAAATTTTGTCATTGTCTAAAGAGAGAGTACAAGGATAAAAAATCAGGACCACAGATACAAAACGCTAGTTAGGAAGGACTTTAAAGCAAGCAATAAAATGCAACTGTTTAATAAAGTGCAACTATATTATTATTCTTTAAGTTGAATATTTTGTTGATTCTATATAGGCACTAATAAAGCTGAACTATAGATCGTTAAAGAGAAAATTTAATATCAATTGGATTTGACCTTTTTGGAAGATTGTGGTTTAAAAAGCTCTGAATAATTGGGAAGAAAAAAGAAAAGAAGGGGTGTGGACTTGTCAGAACAAAGAGTGCTATCTGAGTTAAATTTAACTGGTTTAAAGACTCTGTTTCTTAAAACTGTAAGGAAAATTAATACAATAAAACAATTTTTTTTAAAAAAAAATTGAAAGATTGAAACAAAGAAAGAAACGGGAAGATTCTGCCCTTGTATTAATTGTTGATTCTGATATGGATTTGGCATTGGATTAGCTGAGGATTAAAACTTGAGAGGAAGAAAACAAAAGCTGACTGTTGGAAATTAACTTTAAAGACACTATTTGGACTAAATTGTTAATTAGAAAGCCTAAAATGGCAATATCTCTTCTGGCATTAAAAATGGAACTTAGAAACATGAAAGAAATATTACAAGAATGAGGTGAAACACTGAGCTTTGCTTCAAAATTCATTGAAAATGCGATTGCAGAATATGAACAACAAAGACAAATGACATAAGAGGAGATGGAGCAAAACATAGAAGGGGTCATCTTCAATTACCATTGAGAACAAAGAACTTTGGAAAGAGAGAGGAAAAGAGTTGGAAATAAATATTGGAGATTTGGGAAATTGAATAAAGAGGAAAATATCCAGGAAATTAAAAAAGGGAAAAAGAATCAGCAGAAATTTGAAGGGCAGAAGGGAGTTATAAACAGAGAGTGGGATAAAAACTGGAGTGAATGAATAAAGGGGAAAATACTAGGGGAAAGAAGGGATAAGAAACAAGACTTGGGGAATAAAGAAATATGGGAATTCTAAAAAATGAGAAAAAAATGTTTAATTAGACATAGAGATAGTGGCTGATTGATATTTGGAGAGGGGATTCTGCAAAGTGCTGGAGGGATAACAAATATATTTGTAGATGTGAAATGGGGACATATAGATTGATAAGATGCAAAATAGAACTGCTATTTTTTGATAATGAAATTCAATGCTCTTTTCCTTTATGTATGGAGATAATTGTAACAAATAATGGAATATGTTAGTTGAAATATTTTAAATATACTGAAATAAATGAAATGATATAGGAGGAGAGCTGAAATGGAATTAACATCAGGGTTTAGGATTAAATGAGTAGATTAATATGTCTTCTTTTTTGAAATTGTAAACAAATGTTATGAAATTAAAAAGGGGAAAAACCATGCAGAATCTGATTTATATATGTTATGTAGTTTTAAATGGGATTATTAATTCTAATGCTTTAGGTAATAAAGTGTTAAACATTTAATGGGATTTAAAACGGGGAGATAATTACAAATGTGACAGTTAAAAGTACTAAAGTATAATAATTATGAAGGTAATATATGGGAATTAAATAATGAGATAACCATTTGGAATAATATAATAAAATAGAAAATGTATAAAAAGCATTGTTAAGATAAGAAATTAAATACAAAAATTGAATATGTAATTATGGTCATATTTGTATGTATATGTGAAGCTTGTAATCATGCTGTTCACTAAAAAGAGTTATTAAAATGTGGAAATCTGAATAAAACTTGTTTAAAAAAAAGTTGAATATTGTTTTGAAGCCCCAGATAGCTAGCAAAGTGATTCTATCCATAGTTTAATTTATTTATTTATTTATTTATTTATTTCTGAGTTTTATATACCGCCCTTCTCCCGAAGGACTCAGGGCGGTGAACAGCCAACTAAAATACAAGTAGACAAAGTATAAATTATTTAAAAGAGAATTAAATACTAGACTGTCCCAAATCTAAAAACCCCAATTAAAATCAATAAAACTTCATACCCCGTCCCAAGTAATCTAAAAACCCCATTTAAAATCCCATTAGTCAGCTCAGGCCGGCCTGCTCGAAGAGCCAGGTCTTCAGGTCACGTCTGAAGGCCCTCAGGTCACTGGTCGTTCGTAATCCAGGGGGCATCCCATTCCAAAGGGTGGGTGCCCCCACAGAGAAGGCCCTATTCCTCGGGGTCACCAGACGACACATAGAAGGCGTCGGGACCCGGAGGAGACCCTCTCTGTGGGAGCGCACCGGTCGGTGGGAGACTACTGGCAGAATGCGGTCTTGTAAGTATCCTGGTCCGATGCCATGGAGCGCTTTAAAGACTAAAACCAGTACTTTAAAGCGAACCCGGAAGGCCACCGGCAACCAATGCAGCTCGCGCAGGAGGGGCGTCACATGGGAGTATCTCGACGCCCCCGTAACCACCTGCGCGGCTGCATTTTGTACCAGTTGAAGCCTCCGGGTGCTCCCTGCAGGGAGCCCCATGTAGAGGGCATTACAGTCGTCCAGACGGGAGGTGACCAGGGCATGAGTGACTGTGCGTAAGGCATCCCGATCAAGAAAGGGCCGCATCTGGCGTATCAGGCGAACCTGATAAAAAGCCCCCCTGGAGACGGCTGTAATATGATCTTCCAAAGACAGCCGTACATCCAGGAGGACACCAAGATTGCGGGCCCCTTCTGTGAGGGTCAAGATCTCATCCCCAATAGCCAGTGACGGAGTCAGCTGACTATATCGGGCCGCCGGAAACCACAGCCACTCAGTCTTGGAAGGGTTGAGTCGAAGCCTGTTCTCGCCCATCCAGTTCCGCACAGCCTCCAGGCAACGGGCCATAACCTCCACAGCATCGTTGGGGTGGCTTGGGGTGGAGATGTAAAGCTGAGTGTCATCAGCATAAAGATAGCATTTCACCCCAAAACCACGGATGATCTCTCCCAGCGGCTTCACATAGATGTTGAATAGAAGAGGGGAGAGGACCGACCCCTGAGGCACCCCACACATGAGGGGCCTAGGGGTGGACCTCTCCCCCCCCGTCAACACCAATTGCGAGCGGTCCGAGAGGAAGGACGAGAACCACCGCAAGACGGTGCCCCCAATTCCCAACCCCTCCAACCGCCGCAATAGGATACTATGGTCGATAGTATCAAAAGCCGCTGACAGATCTAACAGGACCAGGACAGAGGAACAACCTCTGTCACGGGCCCTCCAGAGATCATCTACCAACGTGACCAATGCTGTTTCGGTACTGTGCCCGGGCCTGAAGCCCGATTGGAACGGATCTAAATAGGATGCTTCCTCCAGATACTGAGGGAGCTGACGTGCCACCACACTCTCAACAACCTTCGCCACAAAGGGAAGGTTGGAGACAGGACGATAGTTATTCAAAAGAGCCGGGTCCAGGGAAGGCTTCTTGAGGAGGGGCCGCACCACCGCCATTTTCAGGGCGGTCAGAAGCGCCCCCTCCCTCAACGAAGCGTTGACAATCCCCTGGAGCCAGCCTCGTGTCACCTCTCTGGAGGTAGAAACCAACCAGGAAGGGCACGGGTCCAATAAACATGTGGTGGCATTTAGCCTCCCCAGTAGTCTGTCCACACCCTCGGCGGTCACAGGATCGAACTCTTCCCAGATAACCGTCTCAAGACCTGCCCCGGACACCTCCCCCGGGACCACCCAACTGGAGTCCAGCCCATCCCGAATCTGGGCAATTTTATCATGCAGAAATCGGGAAAACTCTTCTGCCTTACCCTGCAAGAGGTCCTCCCGCGCTCTCGGCTCAAGCAGGGAGCGGGTCACTCTAAACAGGGCAGCAGGCCGATTTTCTGCAGACGCAATAAGGGCGGAGAAGTGTGAATGCCTCGCCGCCCTTATCGCCACTAGGTAGGTCCTAATATAGGACCTCACCTGTGTCCGGTCAGACTCAGCACGACTGGCCCTCCAGATGCCCTCCAGACGTCTTTTCCGGCATTTCATCCCCCTCAGCTCCCCCGTGAACCACGGAGCCAGGTGGGATCTATGCCGAGTCAGAGGTCGCAAAGGCACAACTCGGTCCAGAGCCTCAGCGGCCAAATTATCCCAGGTGGCCACCAAGTCTGTGGCCGAGTTATGAGCCAGAGTTTCAGGAAATGGCCCAAGCTCCATCTGGAACCGTTCCGGATCCATCAGGCGCCTGGGGCGGAACCATCTCCTCGGCTCCGCCTCCCTGCGATGGGGGGTGGCGGCACCGAAGTCCAGTCTAAGAAGAGAATGATCGGACCATGACAAGGGTTTTATAACTAGGTCTCCAACACGATCATTCAACCACTGACCAGAGGCGAAAATCAGGTCCAGTGTGTGTCCCCCCGTGTGAGTGGGGTCAGAAACTAATTGGGTCAGATCCATGGCCGTCATGGAAGCCAGGAACTCCCGGGCCACCCCAGAGGTTTCCCCGAGCGAAGGCAGGTTGAAATCACCCATGACTAACAGCCTGGGGGTTTCAACCGCCAGCCCGGCTATCACCTCGAGGAGCCCGGGCAGGGTTGATGACACATGGCAGGGAGCCAGGTACATTATCAACAGGCCCATCTGAACCCCCCGACCCCACTTCACAAAGAGAGACTCACAACCAGCCGTCTGAGGAACAGTGGCCTCCCTAGGACAAAGGACTTCTCTAATAATCGCCGCCACCCCACCACCCCTTCCCTGAGACCTCGGTCGATGGAATGCTTGGAAACCTGGTGGGCATATCTCTACCAGAGGGACACTGCCCTCTGGGCCCAACCAGGTTTCGGTGACCCCTGCCAGGTCCGCACCCTCCTCCTGAATGAGATCGCAAATCAGGGAGGCCTTGTTAACGACGGACCTGGCATTACATAACATCAGCCGGGTACTCAGGGCCTGAGACTCTGCACAACCAGGCCTGCCAGACGGGTCGGGAGGGTCGGAGCGCGCCACCGCTTGGAGACAGCAGGCACGCGATCCCCTAACTTGATATGGCCCTCTACCCCCGTCATATCTGCCCCTCCCACTTATGGTGCCAATGAGACCCACCCCCTGTGTTTGCCCCCACGACTCATGACCCTCTGGGCTCCCCCAGACGTGCACTCCAGCCTGGCTGACTCCAAATCCCCCCGGGTTATCCCCCAAACCCGGACCGGGTACCCTCCCTAACCCTAATAAATTTCCACCCCCTAACCCTCTCTTCGTCGCCCTCCCTAACCTCGATAAAACCCCGAATAAACATCTAAAAAGTTTAAAACCCCCTCTAAAAATCCTTTTTTGATGGCCATGCCACCTCTCCGGATCCCAGGAACCGTCCTTGAGGTAGGCCATCGATAGACCGGAGGGCCACTTCAGGGAGTGGGGGACCCTCCCGAGGGCCCGTAATTCCGCCGAGGAGTATGATCTTCTAGCCCTCGCCGTCGCCGGATCAGGGACCACCACCGAGATCATCGGCGTCCTTCGGGCCAGCCAGTCCTGTTGTTGCCCCTGCCAATTGCATCCCTCAATGGATGGGGGCCAAGGGGGGGGGCCAGGGCCACGTCTGTCATCACTGCCGCCGCGGCCTCCGCGGCCTCCGCAAAATCGCCGCTGCCGCCGTCCCAAAGGATCACCCAGGCGGCCTCCCGGCGGCTCCTTCGACGCCCCGGAGGGGGCGAGACCCCTCGAGACCCCCTCAATACATGGGGATCGAGGGGGGAGGCTGGCTCCATGCCCGGCCTCCCGGCCACCGCGGCTTCCACGCCTGGCCTCTCGGCCGCCGCGGCTTCCGCGGCCTCCACCAAATCTCCGCCGCCGCCGCCCCAAAAAGTCACCCGGGTGGCCTCCCAGCGGCTCCTCCGGCGGCTCTTCCGACACCCCAGCCAAAGCGAGACCCCTCGCTACCCCCTCAGCACCTGGGGGTCGAGGGGGGAGGCGGGCTCCATGCCCAGCCTCTCGGCCACCGTGGCCCCACGCCTGGCGTCTCGGCCACCGCGGCCTCCGCTGAATCGCCGCTGCCGCCGCCCCGAAGAATCACCCGGGCGGCCTCCCGGCGGCTCTTCCGGCGGCTCTTCTGTACCTGGGGGACGAGGGGGGAGGCGGGCTCCATATCTGTTATATTATGTTACGGTGAGAGAGAACAGTGTCCATAAGTTGTATATAGTTTCATTGCAATGTTTGCACTCAGCTTCTTACTCAAAAGCAAACACAGATCATTCATCCTGGTGCCTGTCCTCTGGACTGATATTCTCCCAGAGATCTATATGGCTCCCAACCTGATAATCTTCCTGAAATCTTTAAATGTTACCTCTTCTCCCAGGCCTTGCGGTTTGCATTTTGGATCCCTTATTTTTATTGTTTTCATTTTTAAAAAATGTAAGCCAGTCAGAGTTGTTCCAGAGTAAATAATAATAACAATAATTGTGTGCAATTATGGACAGTAATACCCATTGTCATTGGGCCTCTTGCTACCATATTCAAGAATTTTGCAAAATACATCAAGAAATTGCAGCTTCCTGCAATAACACCAGCAGAACTGCAAAAAACTCTGCTACAGACCTAGGCAAGTATTTAAAACAATTAGCGCTGACAAAATCATCATTGGTCAGCTGCAGAAGTCCACCTTATTTGCTCGAATAATCCGATGATACATCACGCAGTCCGAAATGCTTGGGAAGTGTTCAACTAGTGATTTGTGGTACGAAATCCAGTATAGTTATCTCATTTGCTATGTACACTGTCGGTTATTGTGTAGAATAATAATAATAATAATAATAATAATAATAATAATAATAATAATAATATATCACTAATAGTAATAGCTGCCTTGGGTGCAATCCCAAAACATCTGGAGCTTCAGTTGAACACCATTAACATCATCAAGCAACAATAGTTGCCTATCTAGGTCCTTGGGTGGTATTTTACAGATGGATTAATATGCCAAATCCAGTCTAAACATCTGGCTGATCATGTGGCCAACCATAATCACATAGTTGGTCCCACGTGGATACAGTTATATAGAAATAATACTTTACCATTCAAACATAATTAGAACAATTTTGTGCCATGAAGGTGATTTTCATTTCATAATACAATACTGAAAAGAAAGAGGAGATAGGAGGAAAGCAGGGGGAGAATTCTACGGTTCTGACCGGTTCTATAGAACCCCTTGTTAACTTTCTAAGCAGTTTGGAGAACTGGTAGTTAGAAGAAATCACCTTTTGTTTTTTTTCACCCTTATTACATTCTTGGCAGTATGCCTAGACTTACTGTCTCCAAAGGACCTTTTTTTTCTTGATACTTTCTTAAAGGGGAAGGGTTGTTTTAAGCTTTTTACACTGCTGTTGGGAGGAAATACTCCCCTGGAAATACTTCTTGGCTAGCTAGAAAGATTGACATTCAAACGTGAGTTTACATACCATTTCAGAGTTTTGGTTTAAAACTGGTTTTTGGTTAAGTTTAATTCTGTGCTTAATGACGTTTAATCATGTGTTTATTGATGGGATAATTTTCCCTATTCAGTTTTGTTTGGAAGGAAAAAGATTAATCTCTGTTCCTGAAAAGAAACTGGTTTGAGAAATCTGGCTAGTTCCTGTGTCTATTTGTTCTGTCTATTTGTTAAATTGGTTTAACAAGCAACAGCTACTGTTGTGATTTAATTATTTGTATTGTGTTTGAATTTGTTCCTGCCTCATGGTTTTTTTTTTCTATCTGGGGAGGAGGTCTTCCTTCACTGCTTTAGTGGTATCTGGCACTGTCCTTTCCAAGAGGCAGGATGCTAGCTTGGCACTGATTTTTTTACTGCCTTTCTGGGGCATGTGACCTTTCCTTAAATTTGGATGATTTCCTTAGGATGTGAGACCAGTTGGCATCTTTAAGTGGTGCAATGGATCTAAGGATTTTTTCCTGGGTGTGCTCTTTCTGGACAGTTTAAATGACCTTTCTGCTAAAAGGTTTCACTTTATGAGCAAGAGTTGGCTGCTGATAGTTATCATTATATTTTAACTATTTTAATTCCTCAAGGTGCTCTGGCACACTGCCTGATTTGTAATTCTGGCTTGCAGGTATTTTTAATTAATGATTGGTATTTGGGGCAGCTTTTTGCAAACAAAGAAGCTTTTTTTATTTTTGTACAGGTAATCCTTGACTTACAACAGTTCATTTAGTGACCATTCAAAGTTACAATGCCACTGAAAAAAGTGACTTATGACCGTTTTTCACACTTACGACTGTTGCAGCATCCCCACTGTCATGAGACGCCAGGTGAGGAGAAGCGCCCCTTGATGTGAGTGATGTTGAGTTGGCCATGCCCACCCAGTCACATGATCATCAAGCCACAACCACCAACTAAGCCACGCCAACAGAACCGGTTGTTAAAAAATTTGAATTCCACCCCTGGAGGAAAGTGTTCATTTCTGGCCTTAAGATTCAAAACAGGATCCATTTTTACCAACCTACTATAGAGATGAGAGGGAGATCGGGATCTTGATTTTGTTATTATTTATTGAATAGTTGTCTGAGTTCTGCTTTTGCTCAAATATCATGTAACAATAGCTGGTTGTAAGCAACATGCAGCAAAGAAGGAAGCTCAGGAGAAAATTCTTATATTCCATTCTGGAAAGCAAAAAAATATATATGTTTTTGCTAAGGTCTCAGATATCTGAGGAAAAAAAGATACGTCATATATCAAATGTATAACCATTTTTTTTTAGCATCTGTGTTTCTTTGTCCTCCCTCCTCACTTATTATTCCTTTGCCATAATGGACATTTCCAGTTTTAGTCTGCTACAACAAAACAGAACAGTATAGAAAGGCACATTCATCACTGATTAAAATGAGATGATATTTGATCAATTAAGTGAAATAATTATTGCATAAAGAAGAAGTTTTAAATCCCTTTTCATCCTTTTTTGAATATCCCAATGTGCCAAGTGCATACGTAACCTTGCAAGAATCATCCAATAAATACCTCTGTGAACACTGAAGCTCAAAACCAATAGAAGCACCATTTACATATTTGATTGTGGTCACCATAATGTCTCATCTAATTTCGATTAAATAATTCTGCAAAACACTCAATTCAGGAACAAATATGAAATCTCTAGTTTATGCCTTAGAGATAACTTTTGCAAACACTCATATATCCATTGATTAAAAAGGTTGGTTGGTAAAATATATATATGAGTCAAATACAGAAATTCACAATTGGATGTAGTTTATATATGTCTATTCACTTATATTTTTATTATATTTGTTTATTTATTAGATTTATTTGTTGCCCAGCTTGCCCTGAGGCAACTCTGGGTGGCTTACAAAATTAAAAGCTACAAAACCGTAAAACATAAATATTTTAAAAACAATAAAATAGAATTTAGCAAAAAAGCACAATTACACTTAAAATATGGGGAAGGGGAGAGCAGGATGCACAAAGGGGAGAGGTTTCATTTTGGGGGCAATGTTAAATTTATTTATATAGCAATTACTTTTTAGATATGTGACATTAGAGCACTTTCAAATTGTACAATTATTTTCTTCATTCAAAAACCTTGCAGAATGAAACATAACACCAGAAAAAAATCTGTTTAATGAATAATGTTACAATGTTCATTCCACTATATGATAAAGTGGAAAGTAAGCTAATTTCTCCTCTGGACATCTATTTCCCCATTTTTTATTCTTGCAATTTTCCTTTATTTTTCTCACGCCTTCAAAATACTTTCAACCATCTGGTACAAGTTTTAACTTATAGGCACTCACATATAAATACATGAAATAGACAAAATATGTTTGTTAGTAGTAACTAAGATAATATATTGAGTGTCTAGAAATTGTAGTTCATACTTACTATATATTACTATATATATTTCCTTTTATGTGTAATAATATTCAGTTAAAAAGATGGGGGGGGGTAAAATTATTTGTGATAAAAATAAACAAAAAGTCACCTTAATTCATTAGGAGGATAATTTGACAATATTTACAGACTATTTTGAAATGCTAATATTTTCTCTTCTTTTAGCATCAAAATAACTCCTACCAAACACTACCAAACACAGCAAACAATTAATTCATTTTGTCAATGTAAATATCCAAACATCAGTATAATAATGCTAGATTTCTTAAAGAATATAAATTCTAGAATAAAATTTAGATATTTAGAATTAAAGATGCACAGAGCTGCACCTGAGAAAATAAGAAAAGTTTTTTTTTTTATCCATAGAACAAAATTGAGTAACAAGGCTGAATCAACCAATCAACCAATTAGAAAAGAAATAAAATTTTGAACTTTGCTGATACAGAAACCAAAATAACAATTCACATATGGTATGTTTGGATTTCATTTTTTTTCAGAAATGTGTTAATCACAGCCCTTAAAACAGAAAAACAAAAGAACAACACATAAAGTAGGAAAAATTACTCTTACCTTCAATTGACATTTCAAAAATATTACATATATGCTGTCTTTAATGAAGAAAATACAATTAAAAATGGCAAAATCAAAACAAAAATTTAAAAAATGCAGAATTTCAAAAGAAATATTAAATGTATATTTTTCATTTACTTTAATCCAAATTCACATAACAATATGTTTTTAAAAGCCCCAAATGGAGATTAAAAATAAAAATAATTTTCCCCATAAACAAGCCACTGCTTACAATATTGATTTTAAATATAAAAAATAAAAATAAAAAGATGGATAGAAAGATTATTGCAAATATTGTTTGGGTGGTTCTTAATTAAAGTTTTCATAGCTATCTTAAAAAAGAAAAATCCCAGGAAATGTTTACGAGTTAAGGGATAGAACTAAAAATTATGATAGAGAGATTTATACTACCTAATTGGCAAATGACTATTATACTCACTGCTCACTAGTAAAAATTAGAGCAACTTTTCTCTATGTTGTCTTCTTCGCTCTAGGAGAATACAGGGAATGCCCCTAGATATTAGATAGAGGCCCCTCCCTTTTTTTCTAGGAATCCTGTAATCCACATCTGTTTGTAGCATACCTGGGCTGGCTTGCTAGATGTCCACAATTTAATTTGCTGCATATGGCAATGTGATTTTACTGATGATAATATGTGCGTGTGTGTGTGTGTGTATACACATAATACACATAGACACACACACATACACACATATGTAAGTAAAGTAATCAAGAGAGATTTCTACTAACTTTAAGGAAAATGTCACCAGATGCATTTAAAATACAAATGATTTCAAATAATTGAAAAATATTCACTAATACTTCCAGCTCTGATTTCTTTTAATAAGGACTAACTCTGTTTGCTGCCTAAGAAGAAAAATACTGTGCAAAATAAACAAAATTATCAATATTTTTTAGCCCTTTTCTGGTATTAATTTGAAAAAGAAATTGTAAGTTAGTAATTGGCTACAACAGAAAGAGCAAACCTACCAGAAATATTTATTTTAAAAGCCTTTCTTTTTACTAATATTGATCAGCAAGATAAATTTTAATATTTTGATATATTATAAAACTGTTTTACAGCACTATTTTTAAATAATTTCCTATGTTTAGGAATAATTTTCAATAAAACATTCTTACCCATTTTTGATCATTAAATTCAATAAAATTGTCTTTTCTCACTTTTCTCTGAATTAAGGAAAAAAATTGAAGAAAAGCATAAGAAAGTTTAAAAATAAATAAAGTGGAACTATATTTTTTAAATCAGAACCTGGACTAATCAAGGTTCTACTTCAAATAAAAGGCGAACTTATTGAAAACAGAATGTATGGCCAACAGAGCCTCTGATCATCTCCTTCCATAGTATCACTGCATGTCCCGTCATTTTCCTAAATTTTTGTCAATTGCTTACAAGATAATAGATATAAGTAAAAACATAGTTATGAATACATGGATACATATAAGAAAAATTAAAAAATAAAAGAAACAATAGGACAGGGATGGTAGGCACGATGGTGCGCTTATGCGCACCCCCTACAGACCTCTTAGAAAAGGGTGAGGCCAATAATGGACAGTCTAAGGTTAAAGTTTTTGGGGTTTGGGAAGAAAAGCACAGAGTCAGGTAGAGTATTCCAGACATTGACCACTCTGTTGCTGAAGTCGTATTTCCTGCAATCAAGTTTGGTGCGATTAACCTTGAGTTTGTATCTATTGTTTGCTCTTGTGTTGTTATGGTTGAAGCTGAAGTATTCATTGACAGATAGGACATTGCAATGTATGATTTTATATACTATACTTAGATCAGACCGAAGGCAGCATAGTTCTAGGTTTTCTAGGTCTAGAATTTCGAATCTAGTGGCATAAGGTATTCTGCAACAAATAGAGTGGAGAACTCTTCTTGTGAAATATTTCTGGACTGTGTTAATATCAGATACGTAATGTCGGGTTCCAGACTGATGAGCTGTATTCGAGTATTGGTCTGGCAAATGTTTTGTATGCTCTAGTTATTAGTGTAATATTAGCAGAGAAAAAGCTACATAAGATTAGGTTAACAACTCTTAATGCCTTTTTGGCTATGTAGTTACAGTGGGCTCTAGCACTTATATCATTAGAGATGGGTAATCCAAGATCCTTGACAGAGTTTGGATCATCAACAAATTGCCAATGGCCGTGGCAGTAAGAACAAATGATAGTAAGTATTATCGAGCAAACAGATATAAATGGAAACATTTCAGTGAAAGTTTCTTGGGGATCCCCTAAACCTAAATTGATGCTTAATGTATGCCTTGTTACGGTGCTTCTGAAAAGTGTTGCTACTTTATGAACTGATTATACAATCCAATCATTTCTCTCAGTTTGCATCACAGTCATTACCGATTCTTTTTTGCTCATTTTCAGCAACACACATATACTAACACTGAGAAGATAATACAGATTTTTTTTCTGGTGTGTATGTGTGTGTTTCTAATTCTTTAACTGCCTTTTCTGTGTTTACATTGCATTTTATGTTATTGTATATTATGAACTCTGCAAGGTCATTCGGTTTTCTCCCTGTCAATTTTCAATGTCCATTGTGTATGTAGAATACCATAATTATGAATACATTTTCCCTTTTATTTACATATCTCATCTATTCATTTATATGATTTGTATCATTTCTGTTAAGGCTTTCTATCATGCCTTGCAAGATATATCACTCTTATAAAGAAGCCAAAACAGAATCAAATATAGAGTGCAGTACTATGCATGTTTTCAAAATCATTAAAAGTCATGAGACTCAGACACGAGGAAATTGATGTAAGATTGTACTCCAGCATGATTTCAATTAAATTATTTTGGTCTATAATGCTGTGGTCGCCAAGAAAGGATTCTCACTGACAGGAGGATGATGTTCTGACCCAAACCTGGTTCCATGAAACAAAGGTAACAGCACAACACTCAAAACAAGACGGATCAACACATTAGCAAGTATTGAGGGCCCAACTGACAAAAGAAAGCTCAGGACATTTTTTTTGGGAAACATGCGGAAAGAGGCCTTCATTCATGCAGTGGAGGACAATGGGTAAAATGATGATGATGATGATCAATAGTAGTGGTAAAATATACCTCGAGAGGAAATTGCTCTATTTGCCTGATATCACTTCACAATCTAAACACATCTACTAATATGATAGAAACAAACTGGAAATTTTTTTGCATGCACTTCATTAATTGTAGCAGAGAACAAGAATAGAAGGCACATTTCATAAAAGATGGCAGTTCTGACTTGAAGAAAACTATGTGTATTACATTACAGGGCATAGATTCCATTTTTAGTAAAACAAAAATAAAGAAGTAAATCTTAATTGTTATGTTTTAAAGAAAGGGTATAGAAATGTTGATTTTTTCCTCCGTTGGTGTATATATGCAAGGTACTCAACTCTATAAGTCATTTGGTGACATCAAGTGCTGTAATAAACTCCATTAAATAGAACTAGTGATGCTTGATAATTTCAATGCTACAAAGTACAAATTGTCTTAAATAAAATTGAAGTTAATTTTATTGTGCATTTGAGATTGTGTATTCTTTCTCACTTTTTTATTATGTTTACACTGGAATGATGGGATCAAAAGTTTATAGCTAAAAAAAGACAGAAGCAATTTCAGTTTACTTTGAGTGAAAAAAACTTGGCCTTAATTATTATTTTGTAAAGTAAAAAATGATTTCATGGGGACATCAAGATATATCATATCTTGCTATTTTATCTTTTAAAAATATAAATATTCTATTCAACTGTTCCTTCTTCCTGTCATCTTAAAATAAATTATCTGAAGAAAGAGACACTTGGTCTTTAGTAGAAACTTTTCATTCAAAGTAATCTAATGACTGAAGTTGGCATGGGACTAAGATTTTATTGCAGTTAGTTATGACCACATAACATAGCATATACTTGGAAGGAAGAGCTTTGCATCCGAATATGAATTTAATTTCACATTTTGGGACTAATACATGCAAATAAAAAGTAAGGGGCTTGCATAAGTGCACCATCATGCCTATCGTCCCTGTCCTATTGTCCCCATTTATTCGTATTTCCTGTATTCTTACTCATGTTTATATTTATTTATATTTATAGTTATCCAGAAGAGGGTGTCATCAAATCCATTAAAACGGTGAGCGGGAGAGGCAGATTTGGTGTCTATAAGGGGCCACATTCTGTTTCGGGAGCGCGTCTCCGCTCTCTATCTGCTGTGACGCGCTCCGACCCCATTATCACTTCCCGTTCTCCAGGTGGTCTGAGTGTTCGGGCCCTGGGCCTTCGACTGATGTTGTGTAACGCCAGGTCCGTCATGAACAAAGGCCCTCTCATTCATGACTTGATCTTAGAGGGGGGGGCGGACCTGGTGGGTATCACCGAGACCTGGCTGGGTCCAGAGGGGGGTGTCCCTCTGGTCGATATGTGCCCGGCCGGGTTTTGGGCTTTTCATCAGCCGAGGACCCAGGGAAGGGGTGGAGGTGTTGCGTTAGTTATCAAGGAAGATCTTTGTCCGAGGGAGTCCACTGTTTCTCAGACGTCTGGATGTGAATCTCTTTTCGTGAAGTTTGGTTCCAAGGTTCAGAAGGGCTTGTTGATCGCTTACCTGGCTCCCTGCTATGCATCATCTGTCCCTGCTTGAGCTTCTTGAGGTTATTGCTGGCATGGCGGTTGAGACCCCTAGGCTTATGGTCATGGGTGATTTCAACCTTCCCTCTGCCGGCGGTACCTCGGGACCTGCTCAGGAGTTCATGGCTTCCATGACAGCCATGGGCCTAACCCAATTAATCTGGGACCCTACTCACATCAGAGGTCATACCCTAGACTTAGTTTTTGTCTCTGATCAGTGGCAGAGTGATCTGGGTATAGGGAATATAGTCATAGAACCCCTGTCATGGTCAGACCACTCACTCCTAAAGCTTGACTTCCGTTCCACACCTCTTGACCGCAGGGAGGCGGGGCCATTAAAATGGTACCGCCCCAGGCGCCTGATGGACCCTGAAAGGTTCCTGATGGAGCTTGGGCCACTTCCCGAAACTCACACACACAACTTGGTCGAGGACTTAGTTGCCGCCTGGAATTTGGCGGCTGCTGAAGCACTTGATCGGGTTGTGCCCTTGCGGCCTCTGACCCGGCGCCGCTCCCAGATAGCCCCTTGGTTCTCCGAGGAGCTGAGGGAGATGAAACGCCGGAAAAGACGCCTAGAGAGTAGTTGGAGATCCACCCGTTCTGATTCTGACCGAACACTACTACGTGCTTATATTAAGACGTATTTAGTGGCAATAAGGATGGCGAGGAGAACTTACCTCTCCACCCTTATTGCATCCGCAGAAAACCGCCCAGCTGCCTTGTTTAAGGTGACTCGCTCCCTATTAAAAGTGGAGTCACAGGATGACCCTTTGCAAGGTCGAGCTGAGGAATTTTCCATATTTCTCCAGGATAAAATCGCTCAGATTCGGAACGATTTGGACTCCGACTGGTCCTCTCCAGACGAGAGGGCGGGATCAGATATCGGTGAGGTCAACTGGGTTGAGTTCGACTCTGTTACCAAAGAACACGTTGACAGAATACTGGGGGGACTGAATGCTACCACTTGTTTATTAGACCCGTGTCCCTCCTGGCTGGTTCTAGCCACTCGGGAGGTAACACGAAGCTGGTTCCAAGGCATCATAAACTGCTTCCTTGAGAGAGGGGTTTCTACCCACTGCTTTGAAAGAAGCGGTGGTTCGTCCCCTCCTCAAGAAACCGTCCTTGGACCCAGCATTACTATCCAATTATCGTCCTGTCTCCAACCTTCGCTTTGTAGCGAAGGTTATAGAGACCGTGGTGGCACGTCAGTTCCCGCAGTACCTGGATGAAGCGAATTATCTTGACCCCCTCCAATCGGGCTTCAGGCCCGGGCACAGCACTGAGACGGCGTTGGTCGCGTTGATGGACGATCTTTGGAGGGCACGGGACAGAGGCCATTCCTCTGTTCTGGTCCTCCTCGATTTATCGGCGGCTTTTGATACTGTCGACCACAGTATCCTGTTGCATCGGTTGGAGGGGCTAGGGATTGGAGGCACCGTGCTTCAATGGTTCTCCTCCTTCCTCTCCGACCGTTCGCAATTTGTGTTGACAGGGGGACAGAGATCGACCCCGAGACCCCTACTCTGTGGGGTGCCTCAGGGGTCGGTGCTCTCTCCCCTGCTGTTCAACATTTATATGAAGCCGCTAGGTAATATCATCCGTGGCTTTGGAGTGGAATTCCACCAGTACGCTGATGATACTCAGCTGTACATCTCCACTCCAGACCACCCCAACGAAGCCGTCGAGGTGATGACCCGGTGCCTGGAGGCCGTACGAAATTGGATGGGTCAAAACAGACTCCGTCTCAACCCGACCAAAACCGAGTGGCTGTGGTTTCCTGCCCCCAGATTCAGTCAGCTTATTCCATCGCTGACCATAGGAGGAGAGACACTATCCCCTGTGGAAAGGGCACGCAACTTGGGTGTACTCCTGGATGTGCGACTGTCTTTGGAAGACCATATTGCAGCCGCCACCATGAGTGCTTTTTATCAGATTCGTCTGATCTACCAATTGCGACCCTTCCTGGATCTGGGCGCACTTCGCAGTCACCTCTGCTCTCGTCATCTCCCGTTTGGACTACTGTAATGCTCTCTACATGGGGCTCCCCTTGAAGACTCTCCGTAGGCTACAGTTAGTTCAGAATGCCGCCGCGCAGATGATCATCGGCGCCCCTCGGGACGCCCACATAACACCTCTTCTCCGCCGGCTGCACTGGCTTCCTGTGGCCTTCCGGATTCGATTCAAGGTGGTACTAATAGTATTCAAAGTGCTCCATGGCTTGGGACCTGGATACTTACGGGACCGCCTTCTGCCACCAACAACCTCCCGCCGCCCAGTACGCTCCCACAGAGTCGCCATGCTCGGGGTCCCACCACTAAATCACTGCCGACTGGCAGCCCCGAGACTACGTGCTTTCTCTGTGGGAGCCCCATCCCTCTGGAATTGTCTCCCCTCGGAGACACGAGCCATGTCGGATATCCTCACCTTCCGGCGCGCAGTTAAGACCTTGTTGTTCAAGCAGGCCGGTCTAGCCAATTGAATCATTCGGGTTAAATTAAATTTTAGATAATCTTTTTGTTGGGTGTTGTTCTTAACCATTTTAGATTTTTATTTATTTCATCTCCGTTATCTGTACTGTTTTCGTTGTTGAATGTGCACCGCCCCGAGTCCCTTTTTGGGAGAGGGAGCGGTATAGAAGCATGAACAAATAAATAAATAAATAAATAAATTTATACCTATTATCTTGTAAGCAATTGACAAATAAATAAATAAATAAAAATACTGTAAGAACTTATTTTATAGCTTTTATAAAGCTCTTCAAATTTCACAAGGCAGTTAATCAACAATTACAAACAAATGAAAGATTGTTTTTAAAACTTTGTATTATACAAAATTTCAAAGAGATATCAATAAATCAATCCCAACACCAAAAGCATTTCAAAATAGAGGGCTGAATTATATGAGTGATTTATGAACCACACAAACATATTGCACTCATTTAATTTTCCATGACCTGGTGAAAAAAATAGAAAATATCTTACATCAGATACCCCCAGGGATGAGTGCTCTCTCCACTTCTCTTCTCTCTATACACCAATGACTGCATCTCAAAAGTTCCCTCTGTAAAGTACTGAAGTTTACAGATGATTCAATAGTGATTGGTCTTATTGAAGACAACGACAAATCTTGCATACAGATGAAAGGTTGAATAACTAGCCGTGTAGGGTGACCAGAACAATCTTGAACTAAACACACTCAAAACCATAGACATGGTGGTAGATTTTCGGAGGAACCCTCCTATACTACATCTCTTACAATACTAGACAACACAGTATCAACATTAGAGACCTTCAAGTTTCTAGGTTCTATCATATCTTAAGATTTAAAATGGACACCTAACATTAAAACATCATCAAAAAAGTGCAACAAAGAATGTTCTTTCCGTGCCAACTCAAAAAGCTGAAACTGCCTAAGAAGCTGTTGATTCAGTTCTACAGAGGAATTATTGAGTTCTGCAACCAAACAAGACAGACACAGACTTCAATGGATAATTAGAACTGCAGAAAAAACAATTGCTACCAACCTGCCTTCAACCGAGGACCCGTATACTGCAGGAGTCAAAAAGAGGGCTGTGAAAATATCTACAGACCAGAGGTGGTATTCAGCAGGTTCTGACCAATTCTGGAGAACTAATAACAGAATTTTTGAGTAGTTCAGCAAATACCACCTCTGACTGGAGTTTTTACAGTATCCTTCCCCTGCCACGCCACCAAGCCACACCCACAGAATCAGTAGTAAAAAATTTGAATCTCACCACTGCTATAGACCCCTCACATCCTGGACATAAATTGTTTCAGCTTCTACCCTCAAAATAATGTTATAGAGCATTGCACGCAAAATAAGTAGACACAAGGACAGGTTTTTCCCAAATTCCCATAACACTTGTCAAACTATTTACTAAGACTGTATTACTATTCTTCTTCTCATCCTTCCGATTACCTATCTCCTCCCATTTATAACTATAACTTTGTTGCTCGTATCCTTATGATTTATATTGTTTTATTTAGTGTCCTAGTATGATTTGATTGCTTATTTAGTATCCTATGACTATCACTAAGTGCTTTATCTTATGATTCTTGATGAATGTATTTTTTTTAATGTACATTGAGTGCATATGCACTGAAGACAAATTCCTTGTGTGTCCAATCACACTTGGCCAATAAAGAATTCTATTTCTATTTTATAGATGAAGAAAAAAAGAATACATATTATTCAAATACCTCTTTTGCCATATGAGCTTTTAAACCATCAGAAAGATATCTAGTAATATTTTGATATATAATTTCACTAAAATACTATTATTTTAATAAGAGGTTAATTTTCATAAACCATCTAATTTCCCGATTCTGAATATTTACATAAAATAGAAAATTAAATCAATACAAATTTTCAGCTTTGCCAAATAAATATAACTTTTCTATCAAAATTCAAACATTGCCCTGGTTAAGAACAGTATCTTACATGTTTATAAAAGCTTTCTGGTTAATTTTTGTTGATTTCCAGCATTATATATTCATGTGTTTTAAAGTCATTGCGAATGAATGAATTTTAGTTTTTTTTAACGATAAGATTTTTAAAAAGTATAACTTGAGGTAAAAAGTCATGCCATTTCTAATTTTAGCATCCTTTTATTTGAAGCCAGTTCAAAAATGAAGAATCATTTTGAGTAATATATTCAAAAGTGATAACAGTGGAGTGCAAGTATTTATTTTATTTGTCATTAAAGACTGAAAGGGGAAAATAAATTCTACGTACACAAGAACCACATCTGTTGTATTGAATATTAGATGGTTTGAATGTTCTGCTTCTCCTTTTTCTTCTTGCACGTTGGCAGCTAAGAATCAAGTTGTGATTTTAAAATGATCGTGGCCCTTTTTATAGTGTCAGTGAGAGAGGGGGAAGTTGGATGCCGCACCTCATCTCTTACTTTACCCACCTCTTAAATTCAGTACCTACTACATAGTTTCTGGTTGTGTCACATGATATTTAGAAAGATTTCTCCTACGAGGTTTTAGAATGTTCATTTGCTTTGCAAGAGGTACAGAGGGAAAGGAAATAGTGACACAAGGCAACCTGATGAACTGACATTAAAAAGAGAGGCATTTCTCAGATCATTAAGTACAAACCAGCCCAAGGAATTTGCCTGTTAACAGAAAAGGCAAGATTGCACCCCTTTTATATTGTTATCTCTTCCACAGAACCCAAACCAATTTTTCTAGAATTTTGCTTTCTCCCTGATGAATTGTAGTAGATAGCAGCAGACTAATTGAGGGTACTTGGGGGAAGTGACAGAGCTGATTTTCCTAGTTCCAAAACCTGTTTCTTGGATCAGCCACTTTTCTCTGTGTATTGATAGGACCAGTCTTGTGAGATACACTGTCACTTTCAATACATGTTAATACTTTGGAGAAAAAGAACAACCAACAGACTATGCTTTGAAGGAATAATTATTCACTTAATTTTTCATTTGGTGGATTTGAATAAACAGAGAACTCCATTCTTTTTCTCAAAGCCCCTTTTAACAGGAGACTGTGCCCCTCCTGTGTGTATTTGTGTGTGTGTATGTGCTCATGCGTGTATATATGCACTTGCGGTTATATAATGCTTCTAACTGGAAAGGAATCTTTCAGAACTCTTAAGATTTTGATATCCATGCCCCTAGTCCTTTTTTGTTTAGAGTTTTTCCTCTTTCTTCCTCAGCTCAGTTTCCCTGGTTGCAATTAGTCCATTGCTGATCGTCAAATAACATAAAAAGCTGGAGGTGCATGGCATCTCTCCTAAATGACATTTCCAAGTAGTTGTTCTGTTTCTAATTTGTTATCATGCCCAAATAAACAGCAAACAGGAGTTGGGGAAAAATGTGGTTTCATCATTTAGGCTAGTAACATAAAAACAGCCATAGCAAAAATATTGCTCACCCAGAATATATTCCTCTTAAAGCAATTATATAAACATATAAAAGTGAATACAAGCAAAATATAAATAAAAGAATAAAAAGAAAAAACAGCACAGAAAAGAATAAAAGAGAAAAAAATAACCACAGTATGTAGTAAAGAAAAAGAGAAGATATAAAGAAACAAGTTCCATCTTTCATCACAACAAATTTAAACAATTTTAGTAACTTATTATCTTCTCTTAAAATACAACAAATGATATCTTCTTATATAACATCTTTTATTTACCAGTTGGTTCTGGTTACTGAAGGTAAGTAAACTAATTACATTAAAATAATTGAAATTTGTACATTAATATGTGCATCTGATCTGTGATGAATCTGTGAATATGCTTTTCTTTTTAAAGCTTTATTTTGTTTTATTGTTATTTCTTTCTTTATCACTATTAAAAGAAAAAAAATGACCAGAATTAGTTTCATGTTGTGTCTTCTAATTTTGTGTTTTCAGGTACAATTTAAAGTTTTGAGTTTAATCCTTTTTACATCTTGGTGGTTAAGCATCCATTCTAAGCTTCATACAAGCCTCACCATTCTTCACTTGGCTGTGCCTTTGTTATGAAACTCAGAATCCTTGAATGGTTTACGCTTCCCATGCTATGAAAATATTTGTTGTGAGCAATAGTTCTTACTTATTTAATAAGATTTAGTATTGATAAAATAAGAAACTGCTCCTTGATGTCAAGGAACAAGTAGACAGCCTATGGGTCCCCTGCTGTTTCTCAAACCCGTACTGAATTGCTGAAGTCAATTGGCACACAGGTTGGGAATTAAATCGGCATAGTGCAACCTGCCCAACACTGTTCCTCCTGCCCATGTGAATGGTCTTAAGGGCAGCCCTGTGAAGAGTACAATTTACAGTTCATCAGTGAAGTGACCGAGCCATAAGCCATCATAAGTAGTGGGGGTGCAACTGTCCCATTCAGTCGTATAGCAAAGACAGAGTCCTGGCCACTTGTTTTGCCAAGAGTATACTTTATTGAAGCTTAAATGGTTACAGAAATAGCATACTGTAAGCTGAATCTGAGGTTTTCCTATGCAAACAACATAAAGGAAATTTCCTTCTCCCCTCCCCCTCTGCTATACCCCAGTAATCTGAAAATGTCCAGGTGCTTGTATATTGTTTTAGTAAACAGGTGCTCAGTTCCCAGCACTTCATTGTTTGACCTTGGCTAGTGGTAGCTTCTCACACAACTCAGCTGGGCTTCAACTCTCCCTTTCTTCCTTACATTCCAATCTTTCCTTCCCCTTGTCCTCCCGCCATGCAGTGCTAATGTCAGGCTGTCAACTCAAGAAGCTTGGATAGGTGAGATGCGACCGTGACAAAGTCCAGGAAATGGACAACAAGTCCACAAGATGAACCTGTGAAAAGCTCTCCAGAGTCTCTATCTGCTCCTTTAAGCGGAAACTTTGAATCCAGAAGGACCCTCCAGATTGCAAGCCTGCTTTTATTGGAGAAGCACTACCATTTAGACTTGCCCACTCTGCTAGGAGCAGAACTGCTATAACACCATGTCTCCAACTTACAATCCTTCTATGGTAGGCCAGTAATGACTAACCTTTTTGGCATAAAGTGCCCAAAGCATGCATGTGCACCCCCAAAATGCAATGCACTTGCACGCCCCGTGCATGCACCCTGCCTCTCTGTGCACATGTGTGTGATCCACCGTACCCCTTGTGTGCGTGCATGACCAACAGGTGTGCACCATGACCCTCATACATATGTACATGTCCCCCGTGTGTGCGCCCCACCCTCCACACATGTGCAGAAGAGAACCCAAGACCAGCTGGCCAGTAGGAGGCGCATGCACACATTCGTGGCAGCACTGAGCTGGGGCGATGGCATGCCCAGAGAGAGGGCTCTGCATGTCACCTCTGGCACGCATGCCATAGGTTCACCATCATGGGGGTAGGCAGTTCAGAAGTATGCCAGGAATTTGGCTGTGCCAAGTCCTCATTTCACTAGCTGTCAAACCACTGTCTGACTGGGCTGTCTTCTCCACTTAATTCTTTTTTGAAAGGGATTCTAGTGTGTTGCAAAACAAAATGTCAGCATCCAACATTGGTACTTTCTGAACTTTGTTGTTTTCTTGCAGATGTTTCATTACCCAAACTAGGTAGCATCATCCCTGAGCACTGATATTATCCAGTTTGGGTAATGCAACATCTTGCAAGAAAACAACCAAACTCAGAGAACACCAAGGACTCTTCATTGCAACCCTTTCTCCTTATAATTAACAATCATTCCAGATTTTTTAAAGAAAATACAACAGAGTAGGTGCTGTTGTGATTAATTAGGAAATGTGTTTGCCTGTCCAGAGAAAAATACAAATGACTGCAGATATTCTTGTATAGAATAAGGAAGGGGCTGGAGGAGGTAAGAAGGAGAATTTAAATGATTTTGTTATGTTCTCCCATAAACACTGTGTTTCCCAATTTGTGAATCAGCAAACTCACTTCCAGAAGTCATTTTACAGAATGTACAATATGTTTTCAGTCTGCAAATCATGTGAATTCAGTCAATTGTGGTCTTTATATTATGCACCATGATTAATTAAAACCAACATACAGCATTAATCTGAGCCTCTACTGCAGGATAAATTTCTACCATCTAAAATAATAGGGAATGAATATTGATTGTATTATATACTACTGTACAGTTTTACTGAGCTAAAATGCCATAAATTTGAAATGTGATTAAACGTGATGGGCTAAAGACTATAGTAGTAACAGACCTAGCAGACCAATAGACCTAGTAGTAACAGCAACTGCAATAAAAATATTAAACTTAGTCACATGTGGATTAACAATTTGTTCACAAAATAATGTTATTAATATTATATAGCCTGAATTGTGATTTTTATTTTTTCATTAACTTTTATAGTATTATGATTTATAATTTATGAAATAATTCATCAACTTTATCAAGTAGTCCTTCCAGTAGCCTGTGCAGTTTACTCCAGATTTTTAGACAACACTGCCCTCTTGTGTACACTTTTAATACTTTGAGAGGGAAAAAATATCCCAGGACTATTAATTTTTCAAGTCTTGTGGGCAGTGTGAATTTATACAGGCAAACTCAGTAAAAAAATGTTTAAAATGCTGAGGATGTGTCCCTAAAGGATCAATACTTTACATGAGTTGATTTATAATTGTTGTTTTGGACTATGAAGATGCTTTGCCTATAAATTTGCTTAGCAAATAACATGGCTTGGATACTTTAATGCTTTTTTATGTATCTTCAATCTAAGGGTCCTTTAAAGAAGCAACACTTGAAACTATAATGAACAAAATCACATTTCATAAAGTACTAAAATGGAGAATGAAAGTTAGTTATATACTTGAATTATAGAACAAAGAAAACAAAGAAAGAAAGCATCCTATCAAATCCTGTACCTGTCAACAGTGGTGTCCCCCAAGGCAGTGTTCTAGGACCAACTCTCTTCATACTCTACATAAATTACCTCTGTGATCATATCAAGAGCAATTGCATTCTTTTCGCTGGTGATGTAAAGCTATTCAACACCACCGATAATACTGCTACCCTTCAAAAAGACCTCAACTATGTGTCAGAATGGTCAAACAAATGGCAACTTCAAATCTCAACAAATAAATGCTCTATCTTACATATTGGCAAAAAAAATCAAAAAATAAAATACAAGCTGAATAGTCAAGGACCTTGGAGTACTCATCTCAAATGATCTAAGTGCTAGAGCCCACTGTAACTACATAGCCAAAAAGGCATTAAGAGTTGTAAACCTAATCCTGCATAGCTTTTTCTCCAGTAATATCACTCTACTAACTAGAGCATACAAAACATTTGCTAGACCAATACTTGAATACAGCTCCTCAGTCTGGAACCCGCATTACATATCTGATATTAATACAATTGAGAAAGTCCAGAGATATTTCACAAGAAGAATTCTCCACTCCTTTACTTATAGCAGAATACCTTATGCCACCAGACTTGAAATTTTACACCTAGACAACCTAGAACTACGCCGCCTTTGGTCCGATCTAAGTATAGTACATAAAATTATATATTGCAATGTCCTACCTGTCAATAAATATTTCAGCTTCAACCACAACAATACAAGAGCACACAATAGATACAAATTCAAGGTAAACCACACCAAATTTGATTGCAGGAAATACGACTTCAGCAACAGAGTGGTCAATGTCTGGAATACTCTACCTTGACTCTATGGTTTCTTCCCCAAACCCCAAAAACTTTAACCTTAGACTGTCTACTATTGACCTCGCCCCTTTCCTAAGAGGTCTGTAGGGGGCGTGCATAAGCGCACCAACGTGCCTACCGTCCCTGTCCTATTGTTTCTTTTTTTTCTTATTCGTATCCATTTCATGTATTCATAGCCATGTTTATACTTATGCCTGTTATCTAATAATCGCTTAATGAAATAAATAAATAAATAAATAAAATTGGAATCCAATCCAGTTATTGGAAAATCAATGATTTCTAGGCTTTAAGAAATGTAAAATATATTTCATATAATTGAAAAACGAAATAAGTTAATCATAATAATTATATCTATAATACTTCTCAAATAACCTTTTAAAAGGTTGGACATTATATTTTTTCTGGTGGTGTTATAATAAATTTGAGTGTTCTTTAACTCCTATGACTTCTGAAAATAAGAACAGGCAATACTTTTTAATGTGATCTAGATTTAATAATAAAAAAGAATTTTATAGTGATATCAGATGGGAAGTATAGGAATCTTTTTTATTGTTAATTAGTTTTCCCTTTTTTGTTAGTTTAATTGCTATAATATTCTTTTCTCTTTGTATATCTACTATACATAGTGTTGATTTGTCCATATTCCATTATTTAAAAATTATGGTTGGTTGCACAGATGTTTAGACTGGATTTGGCATTTTTATCCACCTCGAGCCCTTTTCAATTACCTGGAATAAGGATAGATGTTGTTCTGAATAAGGCTGACTTTTACAGTTGACGGATGGTGATTTTGTCAGTGCTGATGATGTTCAAGTGGTGCTCCAGATGTTTTGGGATTGCACTCAAGGCTCCTTTGCGGTGGTGCTCAAGTGGTGCTACTTTTGGTTTCTTTTGCCACAATTGTTCTATTTCTAATTGCAAGTTTTGTATTTTGTTATCTCCTCCAGTTCTGTTGTGGTTTGCTGGCAGCAGGTCTGTGAGAATGAGGACTCGGATGAGGGGCTTGCATGTGATGCAGGGATGGGGTCAGGACTATCAGAGAATGGGGTGCTGCCTTTGGAACTTGTGGAGTCTGGCAGCAGTGATGCAGAGGACCCCAAGGAGCCTGTGCTCAGTGCGTGTGTACACAGGGCTGCTCAAAGGAAAGAGCAGCTGCAGGGCAACTCGGGAGTAAGCCTGCAAGGTGATGCCTCTTCCCATAAAGGATAAAAGCCAGCCCTCGGGTTGGGTTCTTTGCAGGAAGCAAAGAAGTTCTTTCAATTCCAAGTTCTTGTGGAGATCCTGTCTATTCTGGTTTGTTTTCGAAGACTTTTGGTTTTGGATATTTCCCTGCAATTAATCTTGTGTTCTTGGCAGCCTTTTACAACCTTGAAAGGGCTTGCTCTTATCTGGGACAATTAATTTTAATGACTCTTTGCTGTGAATGGACAGAATTCACAGAGATGCATGAAAAAGGTTTGCTTTTATATATACTTTGTGTTTATTTGATTTGAACAAGGCTTGGGTCAGAACAAGTTCTTTCTCTTATTATCATTACTATTTATTATTATTTAAAAGGAAGACTTAATTGTATTATGACAAGAATTTTTTTCTTCCCCATATGGTACTCTAGTTTTATCTAGTGTTCCTTTGTATGGTACTCTAGTTTTATCTAGTGTTTCTTTTAATTATACTATTTGGATTCAAATAGTTTTAATGTTGCTCATTCAATTAAATAAGTCACACACACATTTATGATTGAGAGCTATTTCCCAATAGGTCCTTCATTTCACATTTTAGCTGACATTTAGATGACTAAATAGCACATGAGAAGAATGGCAGTCAAACCAGTCTACAGAAGTTAAAGCAGAATCCTAAAATTGCTGAAGTACATTCACCCTCACATATTCATGCTACAGGAGTGTATTTTCTTGCTAGTGTAGTTCATGATGTGTTGAAGGTAAGCAACAATACTGATGGGGCACAAAGGTAATCAACTTGTCTGTAATGTAGTTATACACACAATTCTGAAAGACTTAAAGAAAAAGATGCCATACATGTCTTACAACAGATGTAAGAGAAATAGGGTAGGAATGGACAATGCAGACAGCTGGTTGTTTTATGTCAGCAGAGGAATTGGCTTCAGGAGGGATCTCAATAGTGGTGAAATTATCCTGACGAGAACTACAGTGGTGACCCTCAAAGAAATCCAATTTGACACCCCTACATTACGGTGATATAGAATATCATATAGCTATATTATTATTTAGTTTAAACATGATGCTGCAAATTATAAGATATTTTTAAGAAATGTTAATTGTAATTATTTTATTTTATTTTTATTTAAATACATGACTCAAGTTTTTATTTGGATATGAGGCCAGCATGACAGGAGCTTATAAACAGTAGTATCTTTAAAAAAAGGGGACACCAGGGAGAGGGATTAAAGTACATAAAGGTACACAAAATGAGCCAATAGCAGAACAATGATACCTGCCCACAAAGCCAGAAATTAAATTGAAAGAACACAAATTTATCTGCATAAATGATTTTTTCATCTCCATTAAAAATGATTTAGATGAAGGAATAGTAGGAGAGCTAATACAATTTCCAGACGTCACTAAACTGGCAGAAATAGCCAATACCCCAGAAAATAGACTCAAAATTCAGATGAATCTCAACAGACCTGAAACTGGCTCCTATCTAACAAAGTGAAATTCAGTGTAGAGAAAAGTAAGCTTTTACACAGGCAAGAAAAACCAAATGTACAGGTACAGATTAGGTGAAACCTAGCTCAGCAGAGAGGGGTCTTAGAGTCCTAGTAGTAATCATTTAAATATGAGCCAGCAATGTGTGGCAGCATCCAAAAAAGCCAATGCAATCCTAGGTTGAATTAACAAAATAGACTCAAAATCATATGAAGTACTTCAAATTTTTTTCAGTCAAATGTTAAAAATTTAACATTTTTAAGCCACTTGAAGGTTAATTTTGATTTCTTCTTGATGCTAGCACATTGCTGATCTATATTATAGTTGTTTTAAGTTCTTTGATACAATGATACAATAATATAAATTCAAGCTTGATTTTTTTCTAAGTAAGTATATAGGGAATTTGTGGTTGCCATTAAAACAATATGTGCAGTATTTCAACAGCTAGAAGATATCACAAATATCAGAAGATACTTTACAAACTTTTAATAGCTAGTTTTTTTATTTCTGAGTTAAGTTGAAGATATCTTATTCTCATTGCTAAAGATCTTTTAAACTTCTACTTTAACCAGAACCTTATCTCACTGCTTCTGAACAACTTACTATTCTGAAGGATTTTTTTTTAATCACAATTAAATCTATACCTTCATTTTCATGCATTTATTCCAATTCCACATCCACAACATCAGATCATTTTTATTTATTACATTCTTTTCTTTTCTCTTATTTTAATGGATAAATAATATTATCTTTTTTTCTTTATTTTATTTTATTCATTAGTCCATATTTTATCATACACTCCTTTTACATTTCAGATCTCAATTTTCGATTTGCCATGGCCATCACTTGATAAATCCATACATATTTACTTCTGTAATCCTAACTTTGGTCAATCGTTTCACATAACACCTGTTCGTTAATTGATCATGTTGCTATGGAATGTTTTACTTTTGATATATCACTGCTCATTCCTCCCAAAGTAATGCTATTTTTTTTTAAATGCTCACAAACTGGCTGCTTAATTTATTCAAGAATTAGTACTGTTGGAAGAAATGTCCATCTGGATTTAGTTCCAAGTGAGGAGAAAGGCACTGGAAACATGGAGCCTTGCTTGGAAGGATGGTTTTAAGATGGACAGGACAACATGGCTTGAGGTCCTGGGCAAAAATGAGCATATGGGTGAGAGAGGGAGAGAGATTTACACCCTCTGTTGGGCTTTGAACTTGCTTCCTGTTCCTGTGGCAAGAAATGTATCCTGATTGGTTGTCAGACTCCCATGGGACCATGCAGGGGTAACTTTGTAGGTTGTCTTGAGTCCCAGGCTTGGTTGAATCTTACTGGGTGATGTAATCTTCCCAGGTGCATGTGGTGAGATGGCTAATCCTGTCATGTCCTGAGGGCCATGTCTTAATCTCATCACCCTAGAGCTGAAGGGCGCTGCTTTGTCTTAAAAACATGTTTTTCCCTTTCTCATCCAGGGAAATATAAATATAATATATAATATAAATATTCTGCCTTTTTAATATTTCCTAGAATATTTGATTCTTCTAGGAGGGGGTGGGTGCTAACTTTCTACACTACCATATTAATGTTAGGTGACAATTTTTCAAATATTGACTCCTCATTTTTCCATTTTTGAAAATAAGAACAATATTTAAGCTTCTCAATCCTATACCAACATGTCTCTCCTTCAAGGTGTTATCAGAGGCCACAAAAGGAGCTCCTAATGCGAGTTTCTTCAAATCTCCCAGATATAATTGCTTTAGTCTATGATCCAGTTAAAATCATTCATGGCAGCCATATGCTCCCAAATAGTTTCTGCATTTCCTTTAGGTTACCACTCCTCCTTTTGTCAATTGTTCTGATTAGGCCTATTTGATCACTGTTCCTTTTTGGAAAGAAGAATAAAGCAAAGAAATTAGAAAGTGTTCACATCATCTTTCCTTTCCTACCATCCTCTCGTAGCAACATGCTCAAACCTTAATTTCGCTATGGGTGTAACTGAAAAAAACAGAGCCCTTTGCTTCTGTTGGCTTTTCTTCTAAGGGTAAATTGCTTCTGCTTTTTTTTTTTTTGAAGTTATTTTGGGACTTTTGACTTATGTTTTTGGAATAAATTGCACAATTCATGCATTCCCTTAAAGAGTTTTGTTTCATCAAGTTTCAGTAATGCTTACTAAAATTATATTCACCTTTCTGCAATATGATTTTCAAATCTTTCTTTCTGTTATCTATATTTGGTTTATCTACACAGAGAGATTGATTTCTCTTCCCTGTATTCACAGTTTCATGATTTACTACCATGCATCCATATCTGTAAAGGTTGATTTCCCCTGAGTGATGAGGATACAAGTAATCATGGTATAAACGACCCATAGTTGAAAACTCCCCCATAGAACATAGAAGAGACTACGTATTCTTCATTACATCATAACATGGAGGGCTCGTGACAGAGGGTTCTCCTCTGTCCTGGTCCTATTAGATCTCTCGGCGGCTTTCGATACTATCGACCATAGTATCCTATTGCGACGGTTGGAGGGGTTGGGGATTGGTGGAACCGTCTTCCCATGGTTCTCCTCCTTCCTCTCTGACCGTTCGCAATTCGTGTTGGCGGGGGGGAGAGGTCCACCTCTAGGCCCCTGGTTTGTGGGGTGCCTCAGGGGTCGGTCCTTTCTCCCCTCCTGTTCAACATTTACATGAAGCCGCTGGGCGAGATCATCCGTGGTCTTGGAGTGAGGTGTCATCTGTATGCAGATGACACCCAGCTGTATATCTCCACTCCGGACCACCCCAACGATGCTGTGGGGACTATGTCTAGGTGCCTGGAGGCCGTGCGGGACTGGATGGGCGGGAACAGGCTTCGGCTCAACCCATCCAAGACCGAGTGGCTGTGGTTTCCGGCGCCCCGATATAGCCAGCTGACACCTTCGCTGGCTATTGGGGGGGAAGTTCTGCCCCCCACAGAGAGGGCTCGCAATCTGGGAGTCCTCCTGGATGTACGGCTGTCGCTCGAACATCACATCGCGGCCGTCTCCAGGGGGGCGTTTCATCAGATCCGTCGGATCTACCGGTTGCGGCCCTTCCTGGATCGGGACGCCTTGCGCACGGTCACTCAGGCCCTTGTCACCTCTCGCCTGGACTATTGTAATGCCCTCTACATGGGGCTCCCTGCGGGGAGCATCCGGAGACTCCAGTTGGTGCAAAATGCAGCCGCGAGGGTGATTATGGGGGCGTCGCGTAGCGCCCATGTGACGCCTCTCCTGCGCGAGCTGCATTGGTTGCCGATGGCTCTCCGGGTTCGCTTTAAGGTTCTAGTTTTGACCTTTAGGGCGACTCATGGCATGGGACCAGGTTACCTTCAGGACCGCATTCTACCAACGTTCTCCAACAGGCCGGTGCGTTCCCACAGGGAGGGTCTGCTCCGGGTGCCGTCGGCCGCTATGTGTCGTCTGGCGGCGCCAAGGGGTAGGGCCTTCTCTGTGGGTGCCCCCGCCCTCTGGAATACTCTGCCACCGGAACTTCGTACCAGCACGGACCTGAGGGCCTTCAGGCGCGCGTTAAAGACCTGGCTCTTTGAGCAGGCCGGCCTGGGCTGAGATAATGATTTTAAATTTGATCTCCTTTTTAATTTTAAATTGGGTTTTAAGGGTGGGGGGGGGTTTCTTAATTTTAGTTTGCAGCTAATTCTAATATTTAATTACTTTTTAACTTTTGTATTTGTGGGGTTTTTAGACGAGCTGTTCACCGCCCTGAGTCCCTTGGGAGAAGGGCGGTATATAAATGTAATTAATAAATAAATAAATAAATAAATAAATAAATAAACACCATGATGAAAAATCATAGAAACTCCCTGCCCTAATATATGCAGAGATAAGTTGTAAATTGAAAATAGTATACTTGATGTTCTTGAATCTACTACTATTTTTATCCTAATAAATTCATTTTCAGCTCTGACTAACAACATCTAGCACATCTCTCTGAGCACTTAGTATTATACTATTTTCTAAGCACTCTTTTTTATGTTCACATTATTCAATTTGAAGGTTTCCAGATTAGGATTGCAGACACCTTTCTTCCACTTCTTGTGAAGTGCAACCACTCTTGCCAGAAATCCTCTCAGTTTGTAAATGTGTCCCATTATTAAACAATCCAAACCATTCCTGCTAGCTATTTTAGCATTCATTTTTCTTGGGCCACATTTTTCAACAGGAAGGAGAAGAAAACACTACCTATACCCATTGCTTCTTCATCCTTCCACTCAGTGCTTCATTGTTTATTTTATTTATTATATTTTATCCCACCTTTATTATTTTATAAATAACTTAAGGTAATAAACATGTATACTACACCTTCCTCCTTCTATTTTCTTCAAAATGACAACACTGTGAAGTAGGTTGAACTGCATGATGTTCTGCACTGATTCTGGTAATGTTATTTATTTTGATTTGTAGAGAAATAATCAGCAAGTAAAACAGCCTGGGGAAACTTTTACCATATTCTTCATATTTGACCTGAGAAGGCAGCATACTTCTTTTGGTTCTATCTGGTCTGAATATTGTTGCTTTAGTCTCTCTCTGTATGGAGTCTTTACTCACTGCATATTGTCTCCTCTTCCTCTTCATAGCAGAATTTCTTCTTTTTTGCAGAGTCCTCTTCCTTGGTTCCTGAGATCTGTGGTAGCTGTTTTCTATCTAAAGGCTCAGCAACAATATCAGCATGAGACCCTATAATCTATTATGGAGTTCAAGAATGTAAGATGATTTTTGAAAACAGGAAGCCTTTATGTCACATTCCTCTATCTCCCAGTCTCATTTTCTAGTTTCCCCCCCACTCAGTTCTGGGTTGAGGATTTCTTTATTAAGTGTCTCCTGCTTTCCACTCAGGAAATAACCTACCTTGATTGCTAGGTTTGGGGTGGACAGCAATTTTGCCTCTGGTTCTTCATCTCTTCCTGGAGAACATTTGGCTTGCATTTGCAGCATGTATAGTTCTTATTGTCTTCAGAATGAAAATAAACATGATATATCCCCAGTTCATAAGATCTGTATTTTTCAGGTCCCTCTGATGAACATCCAAGGAGAAAATATGTCTTTGCTATTTGCAATTGGCAAGTTCCCCAGCCAGACTCCTATATGCTAGCTTTCTGGGAACTGGCTTCTTTATATGGGCCTAAAATGGGTGGTAAACAATGCTACCGACAAACCCAATGGGCAATCAGAATTACAACAGGTGATTATCATCAGCAATTAGGAAAAAGCCAGCAGCAACAGTCAGCAATCCCCACTTCCTTTCTTCTTCCTCTCTCTTCCTCCTCCTCTTTCTTATGTCACTTCCCTTTCCTTAGTTTATCTCCCACTCAAATTATTACTTATTCTTTTTGTTAAAGATGATCATCCCCAATGTATAATAAAAAAATTCTGGAGATAGAATAGAAACCTGAAGAACATCTTGCCATACTCTCATTTTGAGGAACAACTGTTTCTAAATGACACCATCTAATACCTAGTAATGCTTCCTATTCCCATTGTTTCAAGTTTTTTCCCAGAAGGAAGCCATATTGGTTGTACTGAAATTGCTGAGAGGTCAAGGTAGAAACCAGAATCATATTTTGTCAGATCTCAGACAAATGTGATTCATCTTGCAAATGGAGAGATTTTAACTTTTAAACTAGCTTGAAATAAATAAAAATGATTCCTTACTTCTAGAAGATACTATTTTCTTAAATCAATATATACAACTATGAAAGTAGAAAGTGATTTATAATTGACCATCTCTGAAAAATCTTGGAAATGTTTGTGTATTTTTTAAAATTACAAAATAGCCCAGAACATCATCAGTCTGGAGCAGGGATGTCAAACTGGCAGCCACACCTACCCCAGGTGCGTGAATGGGAAAAATGTTGTGAAACATCACGCAATGGCAACATAACATGGCGAGTTTGACAGCCGTGGTCTAGAGAAACCATATAATTTCAGTTGCATTGATTGGTTGAGATTGTAAAATTGATGAATTTATTTTATTAAGTAAACTTCTAATTAGGATGGGTTTATATAGGTGATTAATATTTCATTGCATTTTTCTCAGTTTTCACAATGCTATTTTAACAAGTATCAATATGTTGAATTAAATCAAATTTTCCCAAGCTAGTATGCTCCATATTTTTTTTATTTGAAATCCAATAATTCACAGCCATAATTAAACTCACCCATATGGATGTTAAGGTAATTTGGGAAATAGAATGAATGTAATCTTATTCTGCTATCTAGTTTACACATGTTCATCTTCCCCATTATTGATTGCAAAAAAAGAATCACATGATAAGCAAGTCTAGTTATAGACCTGTTGAATTTGATACTATAAATTTACAAACAGTAGCAAAAAAGCAAAGAAATAAAGAGAGAGACTTAAATCCACAGTAACTTTTCTCATATTGTAATAACTTTTGCTCATGTACCTCAAGATAAAACAAGTTTGCTTTTAAAATCTACAAAAAGAGTTTTATATGACTTAGGGAGAGCCAGTTTGGTGTAATGGTTAAGAAACTATGCTAGAACTCAGGAGACTGAGTTCTACTCCCATCTTAGGTTCATAGCAGCTGGGTGACTTGCTATGAGCAGTCTGAAAGATGTTTAGTGTATAGATACAGAGTAAATGCATGAGACTTATCATATGATTTATTGGAAGGCTAAATAATGAACCACCCAGCCACCTCCTTTTGGCACTGTCAGTCAAAGATTTCTGGCCAACTGATTCACCTAAAATACATATCGGCAGAGAAGCAAGTGGATTGTGCCAAAGACATGCATCACCTGGAATAAGGTGTCCTCTTTTAAAGCTGCTACAATTATACATTCCTCTGGCAGAGAATTGGCCAGCTAGAAAAAAATAACGAGTTTGAAGAAGGTAAACAACTTACATGTTTTGTACTGAGGTTGAGCTATCTCTGTAATCAGTCATCAAGTTCAGAGTGAAGAAGCAGGGAATGATCCAAAGTTCAGGATGATAGAGAAGTATCACAAAGCATAGAGCAAGGATTTTAGGTGCAATCGGTCATGAAAATAAAAAGTGAGTCTGCTACGTTTGCTGAGCTGGGCATCTTCCCAGATGTGGTTGATTAATGAGCTGGGCAGTCCTGCTCTTGTCAGCAATTAGGCTCTTCTGCTTAGTGCGTCTCAACTTTGGAAGCTTACATAGTCTTCATTCTCTTGGCTTTTTGGACAGGGATATGAGCTTTAACAACTTCTCTTTAGTAGTTTCTGCTTCTAGAGAAATGCTCATCTCCAGCTTTTTCCTAACAAGACTCCCCAGTCTTTATGGCTCCTGGTCGGGAAGACACATCATCTTTTCCTCATCAGCAGAGCATTCTTTAGAGGCAGTCTTGACAGAAGGCAAGCTGGCAGGCAAAATCTTTAGCCAGGAAGTATCAGAGGGATTGGGTGAGTCTTGCCTCCTACTTTTGATTAGTTCATCCTGGGAAGGATATCTAGTAGGCAAGCTTAGCAGTCACCAAACTAGATCTTGCTCATGAGTTTCACCTCTGGCACTGAAACAGATTACTAACTTGTCAGTGGGCAGTGCTACCTCCCATTCTCTTTGGCTCCTTTTGGCTAGGAGTTTTTGCTAGTCAATGATGAAGCAGTCTGCAAGTAAACTTTTGGCCAAATGTCAGATCCTTACTCACCCTGTTCTGGCATCTGTTGCCCAAATTTTTTAGCAAAAATTTCTAGGTGTATTACCCACTTTGTGCTGGAGCTATTCAGCCTGAGAGATCCATAAGCCAGTATTGCATGAACTTTCTAGTTACATAGGCAACAAGGAAGCTGCAATCATTTTATGTATTCTTTGAAGTGACTGAACATAAAATAATCCTGAATCCAATATTTCTATTCTTAAAAAGGTTGGGGTGATGAAGAGAACAAGATTACTAGATAAATTATAAGTGATAATAATCAAGTATTGGCATGTCATGCGGATTATCTGTGGGAAAGCCATAACTGTCCTAATATGAGATAATTCTGAGAAGCTCCATATTCTATTGTATCAATCAACACAATGTTCATTCTTTGTAATTCAAAGTAATGTTGCTAATACATTTTTTAAAAGGTGTTAGCATTAGTCCATACGTTCATTGATAGTAAGATAAATACCTGAAATCAGAGAATAAAACAACATAGCATGAGGGGAGAAGCCAATTAAAGAAAACTGAAGTTTAACAATGAGTAGGATCTTCTTTAGGTATGTAGAGGGGAAAATCTAGAAAAATTATTCCCATGCTTGTCTATAAAGGAAAGAGTTGGGCAGGTACCATAGTAGAAATGCTATTAAGTAGGTTGGAAAAGGCATTCCAGAATTTTTGACTTTTTCAAAACTGAGTTTTTTTAGATAGTTTGACAATTATATAAGGTGGCTGAAATCCACGTGTTTCCTAAGATTTGCCCGAATTGTATAGAAAAAATGAATCCAGTTTTGAAATGAAATGTCTATATATTATCCTTCCGATGTTTCTTTTCTTTCATCTTAATACTGTGGGTGAGATATGAACCAATTCTGACTTATATGCTGTAAAATATTTTAAAAATTTCTTTTGTTTTGTAATCCTTGTTCCATGTGCTTCTTGGATCATGTGTGCTCAAAATTAAGCTGAGTACACAATAACCTTTTTCTGGATTAAAGCCAGAAGTTCGCCTAGACTAGAGTAAAAGAACTGTGTGGTATGGAGCTAATAATTCGGTCTGTCTACTCAGGGTCAAAACAATATCACATCATAATCATAATAGTGATCCAGGAATTGGATAGAGATGACATATGAAATGTGACATCTTTGGGTGTTTTTATCTTTTCTCGTATCTCATAAAATTGGAATCATAAAGGAAGCTAAGTTACACAAGCATATGCACAATCCCATGAATGTCCAATGCAGACACCTATTGATTTCCCCTAGCTTTGGGGTCAAGAGAGTGTTTTCCATATTGTGCAAATACAGCATTGCATAAAGCAGTTCAGAAGGACTAGAAGCAACAGTAAAGATGGAAAGCATAAAAATGCTGGCTGTAAGCTCCTCCCTTGGTTTGGAATTGAGGCTAAGAAACTATTGTAGGAGAATATGGCTCAACACATGGTTGAATCAGCCTGTAATGGCCAATAAGTGCCAGATTGAATCCATTTGGAGTAATCTATTTTTCCTGCTAACAGAATGGACAGTGAAGGGAAATGCATTTTATAGATATTTCAGCAGACAACAAATTTTAAAGAAGAGAATTTTTCTTGAACACAGATGTAGCTAAGGTTAATGTGAGCTTGTTTATGGACTTTGGATAAGATGGAAGCAATTTCACAGAGACTGGGCTGAAAAAAAGATATGCTTATACCATACTTAGCTATACTTAGCTATAAATGGTGAAATTCTTTAATATTACCATTGATTCTAAATGTATGAATACTTTCACAAATGTATAAGGACACATAATAATGACACTGTGCTTGTATTGGAGATACTATTTCATTTGTAAAGGATTATAAGTATGGGTCTGAAATAGTTGGATTGTGATTATATACTGGTGGTGGAAGGAAAAAAACCTGGGATATTCATACTGAATTTAAGCAAACTACACATTTTTAACATTTGTATAGTATAGTATAATGTTGATACAGTTCTACAGAGGAATTATTGAGTCTGTCATCTGCACTTCTATAACTCTCTGGTTTGGTTCTGCAACCCAACAGGACAGACACAGACTTCAGAGGATAATTAGGACTGCAGAAAAAACAATTACTACCAACCTCGCTTCCATCGAGGACTGTACTAGTCAAAAAAAGGGCTATGAAAATATTACAGACTACTTACATTCCAGACATAAACTGTTTCAACTCCTTCCCTCAAAATGATGCTATAGAGCACTGCACGCTAGAACAACTAGACACAAGGACAGTTTTTCCCCAAACGCCATCACTCTGCTAAACAAATAATTTCCTCAACACTGTCCAACTATTTACAAAGTCTGCACTTCTATTACTATTAACCTTCTCATCACTCCTTATCACCAATCCTCTCCCACTTGTAACTATATGACTGTAACTTTGTCGTTTGTATCCTTACAATCTATATTGACTGTTTCCTAATATGATTTGATTGCTGATTGTACCCTATGACTATCATTAAGTACCTTATGATTCTTGACTCTTGATGAATGTATCTTTTCTTTTACGTATACTGAGAGCATTTGCACCAAAACAAATTCCTTGTGTGTCCAATCACACTTGGCCAATAATTTTTTTTTTTAAAAAGGGAACATTTTTCTCCCCAAAAGATTAAATGATTAAAAATAGTTTTAGGATGTATTTTGTCTTTTTAGTAAACTGATATACAATTTTGCTAACTACCATTGATTAAACTAAAAATATTAGGACAATATTAGGTTGTGGGAATGAGGATTAGAATTAGATTTTCTATATACCATTACTGTATATAGGACTTATTTTTCAAACTTTCAAGAATTTTTTTCTTTTTTGGTTTGGATCCCTTTCATTAATCAAACAATAAAGTCAAAAAATAAAACAGTCAAAAAATAAAAAGGAAAAAAAAATGAAAAGTAGATACAAAATATTAAAAAAAATTAATTATTAAAGGGTGATAGTGTCATCTGAATTCTTCATGAAATTCTTCTTAAAACTTGCTTCCAGTTAAATCTTTTATTTGTAAATAATTTTTTTTATTCCTTTCCCAAAAAAAGAGAAAAGACCAAAAAAAAAGAAAAAAGAGAAAAGGGAAAAGAGAAACAAAAGAAAGAAATAAGGAAGGAAAGAAAGATAGAAAGAAAGAGAAAGAAACTCAGATCTAAGGACAGTAATCAAGACAGATGAGAGACATCCTTGAGAATCATCTGGACTTCCTGTGACTCCTAGCAATTTGCTGTACTTTTTTTCCCCCAAATGAATATTTTGGTTTTTTTTCTCTAGAGACACTGAAAGAACTTGAGAGCTGCCCATTTGTTAAATCAGTGCCATAGTGATCGTTAATTTTCACAATACCTCTGGAGGACCAACATAAATAAAAATAAATGGATAGTTGGATGTCAGAGAAATTAAATCCATTGATGGAAAATATTGTTGTTACAGTCTTTATCCAAAGCTGATGTAGATTTCCAGAATGTCATATTCCAGTTTTGTCATATGTGCTAAACATCTGGTAATACTAATAAGAATTAACTTCTTCTCCCCAAATATGGAATATTTTTTTCCAGAAGGAATAAATCCCCCCCCCAAATTTAAAACTATTCAAAATGATTTCAGTGAGGTTTCATTTATTAATATTAATAATTTTTTTAGATTTTCCTCATAAATGTTCATCTGCGGTTACCTCAGAGCATATTAGTAGCAGCTTCAGCAAGAGCTAAAAATGTATGGCACTATAAAACTGCCAATGAAGAAGCTAAATATTAGTACAAGAAGCAGCAGTGTCTACACAGTATGTGTGTGTGTGTGTGGGTGGGCATGTGGGAGAGAGAGAGAGAGAGGAAGGCGGGAAGGGAGTGAATATGGGCAAAATGGCAAATGTAGTCTTGTTTTGGAACTCTTATCCCTTTGAATATGCATGTGACATTAATGCATATACAAAAGGGGCAGAACTTGCATTGCAATAACACATGCGCTATCCTGCATGTTATAGTATGCAATATAATACTATATAATAATATTATAAATTAATAATAACATTATAAAGAATAGATTGGAGATGTAAAGTGAAGGAAAAACTATATAGACATCCACATGAAGAAATATCCATCTGGTTCAGTTCCAAGCTGGGAGAAAGATGCTGGAAACAATATGGAGGCTGATTGGAAAGAGAGGTTTATTGATGAAGCAGAACCACCAACCATATGTGATTCTGGGCAGCTGACAGAATGGAGTTGAGAGTGGGTGAGTTTTTTATACCTTCTCTGGGCTTTGTATTTGAGTTTCCTGTTCCTGTGCAAGAACATGACCTTTAATATTCTGTTGAATATTATCAGATACCTATGGGTCATGCAGAGGTCTGACTCTATATGCAAAGGAGGAGATGCAAATCCTAGGTATTTTTCTGAGCTAATTTTCCCAACCTTTTGTTTGTTGCTTATCTGAGTTTCTGTCTTTTTTCTGAATGGATTACCAGATCTGCATTTCTAAAAGCTGGGCTCCTCAGTTTCTGTTTGGGGCAGAGAAACTGGAGCTGATTTCTATCTCCCTTAAGATTTTTTTATTTCTGCTTTAGGGGAAATATTTTATCCTGCCTTTTAAATATTTCCCAAAATATTTCATTCTCCTAGGACAGTGGTGGGCAACCTTTTTTTTCAACTGAGCCAAATCTCGCCAAAACCACGATTGAAATTTATTTTGAGAGCCACATTTTTAAAACCGAAAATACACGGGATGGTACACTGTTTTTAGTTTCAATAAGTTTTTATTGAGAATATTCTGCAATAGATGCAGGCAGGCAGGCCAGGCCATTGCTACACCTACCGGATAACACACTGCTGATTTGGGAGGCGCAGTCTTCTTCCGAGGGCGGCAGACAGAGAGAGGATGCTGCCTCGCTGCCGCGGCGCTACACAGAAAGTCACCCCCCTTTATACCACATGACCCGACTGGAGCTGTGTGGAGCCGGCCACCGGGGCTGCACACAGGGCGTGCACTGACAGAGGCTAGCTGCAGAGTCCCGACTCCTGGGGCGGCCGCCCAAGAGGAGGGAGGGGAGCGGGCGCCCAGCACACAGAAGAGCCCCATTAAAGTGTGTAAAGAGCCGCATGTGACTCGCGAGCCGCGGCTTGCCGACCACTGTCCTAGGAGATGGGGCTTCCCACACACTCTGGTAATACAAATTTTTCATCTGCAGTTGTCATTAAGATTTTATTGTTACCAAATGTCTTATTCCTAAATGGGGCAATTCTACTTTCAACAATTGCACAATCTCAGCTACTCAGCACAAATCTAGTACAATTACACAAGCCTGTACACAGAAGATATTAACATCTCCCTACAGCATCAGTAGCTGTTCAGATGTTCAACTACCAATATGTATTAGGTGTGAGTTTTCTCTCTTTCAACCTTTGTAAGCTGTCTAGATGGGTGGCCATATACATCTTAAATAAATAAATATTCAGAGGTTTCAGATAGTTGAGAGGTGTAGCTCAGTTACTTTTGGCAGACCATGAATTTCCCTACCCTGCAATAGGGAAAAGGTATCTTTGGTCCAGTGTTTCCCCATCTTAGAAACTTTAAAATGTGTGGACCTCAACTTCCAGAATTCCTCAGCCATGCATACAGATACAACATGAGACTAAAGTAACTACTAAGTAGAATAAAAGGAACTCAGATTTGGATAATTGATTATGGAGGATAGATTTTCATTCAATTTAATGTTCAGAATTTCAGAAAGATTTGTAAAAGCCCCCCAAACCAGTAGCTAAAGGAAGCAATGAATAATGAATTAGATTTTTGTTTGTAAAGGTTGTGTTGAATCAGATTTGGTTTGGCAAATAAAGATTTTGTAGTTGTTAGTTCCATTTCACAAGAGAAATTTCTAAACATATATACAGTAGTTATTCATATTAAAGATTGGGTTCATATTTTATGTAGGGGATAATTGAATTGTTTGGTTTTGATTTAGCACAATGGATGAATCTAGCCCTAAAAGGATGGAATCAATTAATGAGTCAAATTTTGTCAAACAGACTGGTAAACAAGTCCTAAAAGCCAAATCCAACCCCTTTCCTCTCTCTGTATCACAAATATTTTCCCACACATCTATTGAGCACTTTAGTAATTTTCTGTTTAGTTGAAACAAAACCATAGTTTGGATCTCTTTTACCTTTATGAACAATGCGGCTGCCCTTTTTCCTTATGGAACAGAGCATGTGCGACAGTAGTGGTATTCTACCGCTTTGGCCTGGTTCGCCTGAACCAGTAGCTCTGACGATAATCTGTGACTGAATAGTTTTCTCCAACACTCAGCTGCTGGGCCCTCCCACCCACTCCTACCTTTATTTCCTGCTTTTCAACCTCAGCTGCTTCGTGTGGCACAGCCGGTTGCTGCGCGTCAGCTGTTTTACACACAGGGCTTGTAGCAGAAGGTGAGATCTAGAAGTGAAAACTGAGCCTGTCACTGTTATTGTGTAAGACTGGGAGCTGGGTGACTTGCCAACTATAGTTAAAGAAGGAAGTTCTCATATTGTTTGTCCATCTAAATTATAATTATTTACATTAAAAGGCAATTTCTTTTTTACTTCAGTACTTTTTTTCCTGGCAGCATCAAGTGTTGAGAGGGGAAGAAAGGGAGTTGATGGCAGCATCAAGTGTTGAGAGGGGAAGAAAAGGAAAATATGCAATATATTGCAATATATATGCCTGATCCAGTAATTGAACTGATGGACCACAACTTTTTGGGTAGTTTGGCCCACATCCTCCCCATCTAATTTGGATTTTTTTTAAGAAATGAAAGGCATTTAGTATAATTAATTACATGTGATTTTCCTACCATTTATAAACGTAGGACATGCACTGCAACACCCAAGCCAGCCATTTTTAAACTAAGTTTTAACTAGGATTTGAATAAGCTTGATGGAGGCCATGTACTAAGGCTGAAAAGTACTGTGTTTCTCCAACAATACGGCCTTCCCCAATAGGAAGTTCCAGCATGTTTTATAGGCTTAAAATGAAATTAAGCCCCTCCCCCCAAAATTTAGGCCTATTTTAAAACATGTGAAATGGGGGAAGGGCGGGAGGCTTACCATTAGGAGCGCCCCGCGGGCAACCATGTCTTGCCACTCACCTCCCTACTCTCGCCAAGTACTTTTGCTGCAGACTCAGATATGGTGCTGCCTGTAGGCCGGGTCAGCAGGCAGGTGGCGTCGGCGTGGATGTTGGCCTCGGTACTGGTAGGGCACTTCCTAATGGAAGACCTTCCGCCACCATTGCTTTCCCTTCTCCCTGTGCCGCCGCGGTGTTTGGAGCACCGCTGTGGCATTTGGAGCACTGCCGCAGCATTTGGAGCATCTCCACGGCATTTGGCGCAGCCATGTGGGCCAGCCAGGGCTCCTCCCTGCAAACAGAGCCCTGCCGGAGATACTTGGCTTCAGGCGCTCCTGTTGTCACCTTCCCAGGCATCGTTCGAAGGCAAAGCCCATTCTTTTAAAAACGACGCCCTACTATGACACAGCCTCCCCTGCCCAAGAGAGCAGCCCAACCCCAAGTGGGGAGGTGAATCTCCTGGGGCCCCAGCGCAGGATCAGCCCACCCCGGGAGAAACGCCCAGCTGCCATCAATGCCTGGCACCAAACAGAGTGCAAAGAGCTTCACCTGGGGTGCTCCGCACAGCTGACAGGCGGGCCCTTCTGCCTGGCGGCAGAGCTCTGGCCAAGGCAGCAAGCTCCTCCCCACCGGGCCCTCTGCTCATCCCGCCAGGGCTGTGCTGGAGCTGGGTGGGCTGGGCAGAGCCGGGGAAGCGAGCTGCGGGTGCACGCCCTCCTGCCAAGCGAAAGAGCTGGGCCAACCCAATCTTGGCTTCCCGAGTCCCTCCAGCTCGACCCTGAAGGGGCCACCGGGAGAGGCCGCCCGAGGCAGTGATAGTGCCTACCTGTCCATGAACAGGGAGGCGAGGCAACAGCCCGTGCTGCGTCCTCCTCTGATCTGAGCCCCAACGAGTGAGTGCTGATGCCCGAGCTGCTGCAGCGTTTGGAGCGTCGCTGCTGCGTTTGGAGCTGCTGGCACGTTTGGAGATGCATGGGGATGGGGGTGGGCTGGGTGAGGAGTAGAAAGGACGGGTGGCTGCAGGCTCTGCTGGAGCCGTCGACCAGGGAAGCAGCGCTGCTGTTACCTCGCCTCCCTGTCCGCAGATGGGTGGGTGCTATCACTACCTTGGGCAGCCTCTCCTGGTGGCCCCTTCGGGGTCAGGCTGGAGGGACTCAGGAAACCAAGCTCAGGTCAGCCCGGCTTTCGCTTGGTAGGCGGGTGCATACCCGCGGCTCGCTTTTCTGGCTCTGCCCAGCGCACCTGGCTCCGGCCCTAGGCTTTAAGGCCCACCATGATGACCTTCCTACTTGTCATGGTCTATCTTTAGGGCACTCCTCACTGGCAAATGGGCAGCAAATTCATTTTACAGTTATGGGTCTGATGCTGGGAAAATGGTGTCCATTTTCAGACCAATTGATTCAGCTGGTGATCTGCACACGCTGTAACAGATTGATTTCCATGGCCACCTTTCTTCTATTTCCATGGGGGAAGGGTCTGGGTACTGGAAATGTGAACAAGAGGGGACATTTCATCATGCTTGGTGGATGTGCAAAAAAAAAAAAAAGGATTCAAATACATATACTAATTCAGAAGATTTTAAAGACTAATTTTAAAGATTTTAAAGACTAATACTTGATTGGAATCAGAGGCTTTTCTTTGGACTGACCAAATTGGAACAACAGTCATGGAATTTTGTTTTTATATTTTATGCAGCAACATATGCACAAAGGGGGAAAGATTAAATATTAGCCACAATGGAGGAATGTTAAGGTGAAGGCGATGGAATTCGTCAAAGTGGCCAAATTGACATATTTGATCATGTTGGAAGTAATATCCTTCTGGGTTCAAATCCAAGTGGGGAAAAAGACACCGGAAACATGGAAGCTGTTTGGAAAGATGGTTTAATGGTGGACAGAATCACATACCTTGGAGCTCCAAAGTGAAAAGGATGATCACATGTTTCAAGATGTTGGGTGAAGGAAAAGAAGGGGTGGTATGCTGAGAATGCCTGGGTTTTATACCTTCTGTTGGAATTTGAATTTGAGCTTGTATTCTGATTGGTTGTCAGACTCCCATGGGGAGTCCCATGGGGGCCATGCAGGGGCAACTCTGTAGGCTGTCCTGAGTCCCAGGCTTGGTTGAGCTTTGCTGGATGATGATGTAATGAAAGAGCATTGTGTAGTAAACCTCGAGAGTCCTCGAGGCTTACTACTTAAGGCCGTAAGAATGACCTTCTCAAGTTAGGAATTGCATGATAAGCTCAGCTTGGCACGACACGTAGGCAAATAGTTACAGGAACTAGCTGACCACAAATATCTTGTTAATAGATAATCACGCTATCTTAGCACACAACAGTGGTCGCATCCTGCCATGGCGCCATTAGAATTATACTTCCTTGCTCCTCTTCACATATGTCTCGCTCCCCCCGCCCTGATAAAACTGCAAAATAAAAGAGGGTGGTGCGTTGCAATCGGGGGACTTCTTCATCTACCCCGGGCACAACGTGCTCTCTCACCTTGAGAAACTATGGTGTCTGTGTCAATTATTGATTCTAGTACTTAAGTACTCACCCTCGCGAGGGTCCCTCTAAATTTCACCCCTGCGGGGGCTCTACGGGCTGATCAGAGAACCTAAGGACAACGAGCAAACCGCGACAACGCGACAGCATTGGGCAATTTTTATTATAGCTCTACTGGAGTAGATCTTTGTTATGTAAAATAGACTGACCTAGGCCAGAGTAATAGCCCATTAGCAAAGGTGGGTGGGGGGTAGTTTCTGCTTCTCTGAGTTTCTACTTTTCTTTTTAGGGGAAATATTCTGCCTTTTTAGTATATCCTAAAATATTTCATTTTCCTAGGAGAGAGGTGGGTTTTAACTTCCGACAATTCAGAAAGAATACATTATTAAAGTTTGCTGCTGTCAAGAAACCCCCTACAAACTTTTTGCATGAATAAGAAAAAATGAAATTATAACCTATGGTTTTGATGATTGAAAAAAATTATACAAAAAATGGACATTATCTTGCAAACTAGAGATAAATTTATACTTTCAACTGCTGTAAAGAAAACTAGTTACTTTTTTATATTCTTTCCTTTCTTTTTGCACTTTTATTTATTTATATTTATTTATTTGATTTGTCAATCGCTTACAATAGGTATAAGTATAAACATAGTTATGAATACATGAAATCGATACATATAAGAAAAATAAAAACAATAGGACAGGGACAGTAGGCACGTTGGTGTGCTTATGCATGCTCCCTACAGACCTCTTAGGAAAGGGGTGAGTTCAATAGTAGACAGTCTAAGGTTAAAGTTTTTGGGGTTTGGGGAAGAAACCACTGAGTCAGGTAGAGTATTCCAGACATTGACCACTCTGTTGCTGAAGTCATATTTCCTGCAGTCAAGTTTGGTGCGGTTAACTTTTGAGTTTGTATCTATTGTTTGCTCTTGTATAGTTATGGTTGAAGCTGAAGTATTCATTGACAGGTAGGACATTGCAATGTATGATTTTACATGCTATATTTAGATCGGACCGAAGGGGGCGTAGTTCTAGGTTTTCTAGATCTAGAATTTCAAGTCTGGTGGCATAAGGTATTCTGCAATAAGTAGAGGAGTGGAGAACTCTTCTTGTGAAATATTTCTGGACTTTCTCAACTGTGTTTGTTAGTATCAGATATGTAATTTGGGTTCCAGACTGATGAGCTGTATTCAAGTATTGGTCTAGCAAATGTTTTATACGCTCTAGTTAATAAGTGTAATATTAGCAGAGAAAAGGCTACATAGGATTAGGTTAACAACTCTTAATGCCTTTTTGGCTATGTAGTTACAGTGGGCTCTGGCACTTAGATCATTTGAGATGAGTACTCCAAGGTCCTTGACAAGAGTTTGGATCCTCAACAAGGTCTTGATTATTCAGCTTGTATTTTATTTTCTGATTTTTTTGCCAATATGTAAGACAGAGCATTTATTTGTTGAGATTTGAAGTTGCCATTTGTTTGACCATTCTGGTACATAGTCGAGGTCTTTTTGAAGGGTAGCAATATTTTCTGTGGTGTTGAATAGCTTTACATCATCCGCGAAGAGAATGTAGTTGCTCTTAATATGATCACAGAGGTCATTTATGTAGAGTATGAAAAGAGTTGGTCCTAGAACACTGCCTTGGGGGACACCACTGTTGACATGTACAGAATTTGATAAGACGCTCCCAATTTTGACCATTTGCTGTCTGTTTGACAGGAATGCTTCTATCCAGTTATGCAGGTCCAGAGATACCTTAAGACCTTAATTTTAGGAGTAGTTTGTGGTGTACCACTGAAGGCTTTACAGAAGTCTACGTAGATTGCGTCTATTGCTTTGCCCTGATTGAGTTGTGTAGTCCATATGTTTTTGCAGTGTAAGAGTTGCAGATTACAGGATAGTTTTTTTCTGAAACCAAATTGTTTATTAGACAGTAGGTTTATTTCTAAGTGGAGGATAATGGATTGGTTAATAATTGATTCCATGACTTTACAGATGATGCAGCATAAAGAAATTGATCTGTAATTTTCAACTAGGCTGGAGTCTTCCTTTTTGAAGATGGGGATGACCGTGGCCTGTGACCATAGGTTTGGCAAGGAGCTGGTCCTGAAAGATTTTTCAAAGATTATGCTTAAAGGTTCAGCTATGGCAGTGGATAGCTTTTTTAAGAAGTAGGCATATATTCTGTCTGGTCCAATAGGTATTTATTTATTGATTTATTTATATTTATTTATTTATTTAGTCAAGCAATTATAAGATAACAGGTATAAGTATAAACATAGCTATGGATACATGAAATGGATACATATAAGAAAAATAAAAGAAATAAAAATAAAAAAGAAACATTAGGACAGGGACGGTAGGTACATTGGTGCGCTTATGAAGCTGAAGTATTCATTGACAGGTAGGACATTGCAATGTATAATTTTATATTATATTTATATTATGGTTTTAGATCGCGTAGTGCTTTTTCAACATTGTCTTCTGTAAAATCGATATGTAGTTGGATTGACTAGGAAATACTGGGCATGATCCATTGCTGTTTACAAATACTGAGCCAAAGAATGTGTTAAAGAGGTTGGCTTTAATGGTGTCGTCGTTGCAGTCTTTACCATTAGGTCCTTTTAGGGGAGAGATGGACCTTGAGTCTTTTGTTTACAAAATTGTAGAAAGGGTGGGTGGAATTGGTGCATAAAAGGTTTTCCTCTTGTTTAATGTGATAATTGGTGCATTCAGTCTTTATCTGGTGGCATAAATTTTTGTATCGGCTTTTGAAGTTGGCAACGTGACCAGATTTGTTTTTCCGTCAAAGTGATCTCTTTTTGGATTGAAGCTCCCTTATTGTTATGGGTAATCTGTTTTTTCTGGTTTTGGGAGTTGTTATTGGTATATATAATTTGATGACTCTTTTAACTTCAAGTAAAAATATGTTGTAATGGTCTTCAACAGAACTGCATCCAGTGAATTAAAATTGCCAATCAAGGGATGAGAGATCACTATCTATAAGATCATCGTTGCCTTTTTGAAGTTATAATTGAGGATTACGTCATTGTGATGATTTTTGTGTGGACATATGTTGAGACAAAAGTCAATCATGTTGTGGTCACTGTTGGGAAAAGGTTAACTTGTATTCCGTAAATTGAATTCAAACTATTGCAGAAGATGAGATCGAGGCAGTTATTAAAGCTAGTATTGTTGGTTACTAGTTGTTCCAGTCACAGATTTGTTACTGCATTGTAGAAGATTGTATGTATGGGTTCAGTTTTACATTTGTTTAGGGTCCAGTTAATAGGAGGTAGATTGAAGTAACCAAGAAAGATAAAAGTGTGTGGGCAGGATGTTGCCCATGTTAGTAGTAAATTTAGCTTGTTTATATGTTCGATGTCATAATCAGGGGCTCTGTAACATTTTTGGCTTTCTTCTTTTATTTTAAATATTAGAATTGTTAGTTTTCATGTCGATTAAAATCTTAATAAAAAATAGTAAAAAGAAAAAGAAACCAACGTAGACATAATCATCAGAGGCACAGCCCTATTCAGAGGGGAATTTTTTGGATTTCAAACTTTTAAAACTCTCCCAGAAGTACCAAGTATGAATGCAATCTCATATTTAATAATAGGAAGAAAGCTGTAGATTTATTAAAAGTCACGCTTTTTTCTCCCAAAAGAGACGGAACAAAAGCGTATTCCCGCTTTCGCAGTGCCCCGGGACTCCTGCCTTCTCTGAAAAAGGGAACTATGCAACCCTTGCGTAAATAGCGTAACTGTAAAGGATCAGGAACTTCACCAATCACGGGAGCCACTGATGTGGAGGTGCACGTGCTAAAGCAAGCTCGTCCCCTCGTCCCCTACCACCCCCCGTGATCTCACCAGCTCGCATTCCCCATCCGCAAAACTGCACATGCTGCGGTCGGGATTTCACCCAGCTCCGTCGCTGTTGCACTTGCGCAGAAGTGAGACTACAGTTCCCGACAACCTTGAAGAAGGGCTGCGGCGCATGCTCCCATCCGGGACAAACGTGCTGTTTTCTGTCTCCTCCTCCTCCTGCTGCTGCTGCTGCTACTGCTGATGCAAGAGCTGAGCGCGGCGGCGAGGCGAACAAGACGGGTTGAGCGATTGACTGACTTCCTGGGCAGCGTTGTGGGTTTTTTTTTTTTCCTTCTCCCCCACCCGAGACGGGCGCTTCTGAGTTTCTGCTTTGACGGTCAGGCAGAGCCGTCGCCATGTCGGGAGACGAGGTGAGGACAAGCGAGGTGCCCAGGCCTGGGGCGGCGTGAGGCTAGGGCTGTGGCCGCCGCCATGTGAGGAGCCGGGCCTGAGGCCTGCCCGCACCCTTATCAGAGAGCCCGGTTGAATTAACTTCACTGAGCAAAGCCAGCTCCCTTCTCCCAGTCGGTGTGATACGTTTAGGAGCCAGGCTTATTTTTCGCCTGAGCAGCTTTTGAGGAAACTTCTCCTTTGTCCTTGGTCGCTCTTCTCCCCCCCACCCTGTAAAATAAGGAAGCCATCCTTTAACCCCCTTTCCCGCCTTAGATCAAACTGAGTTAATGCCACCTCCCTCCCACTGCAGTTTATTTGAGAAAGCAGGAATGTTTCACATATATATATATATTTTAAAAAACCGCTGTTTTAAAAAGGCATTAGCAACAATACGACAGACATGGTTGCGGGATGCGTCTAATGTGCTTGGAATGGAGGAGCGTCTTCCCTACTATAAGCGCCTGATGAAATGTTGATTTTTGCGAATGGCGTGGCTCGGAAACCTTCGGTTTTGGGTGCCGATCTTGGAAGGATCCCTAATTAGGTTGCTGCTGTAGCGGCCTGATTTGGAGTCTATTCAAATTTGTAATAACTGAAGCGCTGCTTTCAGATTCAGTAGAAGACTTATATACCTGTGCTTGCCATCACTCTGGGGTCTCTTTCCAGAGTAAATTGTTATAGTAATTTTTCAAATCTCTAGAACGAACATCAGAAACCTCGCGTAAATATTTCAAGGAGAAGTTGTGGCTCTATTGGAGTTGGGTGGCCAATACATTTAAATTAATAATAAAACAATCTTGAATTCCCTAGAACTTTTCATGGGCAGAATAATCCTATTATTTCACTGGAATCCTATTATTCCGACTCTTTGATTCCTAAAGATTTATTGATACCTGAGCAAAAACCAGGGAAAGCTTTTGCTTATCTTTTCTGTGTAAAGCAAAAATGCCTCATTTTAAAATTAAAAGGAATTTTATATTTGGAAGCGTTTGTCATGATTCTTTAAAATATTCCTGTTAAAGCAGTATGTGAATCAATTTCTTCCTGTTTTTGGAAATATGTTTTCAATCCATAAGTGGGGAGACTAGTTTTGCAGAGGGAAAATAGTTTTATTTTTCAGCCCTTGAGAAGTTCTGGGCAATACAGAATGTGAGTTTGTAATAAATTAGAATATAAGACCGATTTGAATAGACCTCTACATTATTTATAAAGCTGGTGGTGTCAAACTTTATGGTACTGCTATTCCATAAAACGATAACTTGATATGGTTTGCTGTGAATTGAACTAATAATTTCATTTCAGGTTTGGATTTGGCAAGAAATAAATGCACCACTTTTGATAATTAAAATTTAATTTGCATGTCACAAACATTTCTACTGCTACTTTTCACTGAAAGCATGCCCATAAAGTAAGAGGGAGATTTGGCAGTTGCTTTGCCTAAACAAGTTTGATTAGATAAAAATTCAAAGCCCTAGACTAGAGTAAGCTATTATTGAACTGTCAGTTCATATTGTCATCTCCCAGTTGTAGTCCAATGATTTATTGAAATCATGTATGACTAGTTTTTGATTCAGTTTGGTTGGTGGAATGATTCATTTTTAGGTCCCTCTTTTTAGCAGAAACACTTAAAAAAGATTTTAGTGCAGTACTTGGAAAACAAATGTAAAATAGGGTTTTTTAAGGAATAATTATGAAGCACTGCCTGCAGAAGGATTAAAAACAAGGTAGATTTCCAGATAAATAGAACTTTTCTGTTCTCCATGAAATAAATGATTTAATAATAAAGTGTCAGTTTTACTGGTGCAGTCAAGATGGCTATTAATGTATTACTTTAATTTTTAAGTCACTTAATAATATGGTTTCTGCCAGCATGTCAGTGTAGATCTGTATTCCATATAATGATGAACTTAATCTTTTTGAAATATTATGAATTCAGGAATGTTTTTTTTTCTTTTATTGTTTACAACTGCTTGATGGCATATGGATCATAAGTCCAAAACCTATAAATTTGATTTCCTAGCTATAATACTTGTACTAAAGATTGGTCTCATACAGCTTAATAATTTCTCTCCAGCCAAAAGAAATTTAATTTCATCTTGGTTACAGCAAAATACTTTACATTAGATGAAAATGTTATACCAGCCGAATGTAAGTAATGCATGGGTATTTTGCCTTTTCTCCTCCCACCTTTAACCTTCATGCTCCATTATCTGCTTTAAAAATTCTACCAATTGAAACAATATTGGGACATGTGAAGAATTTCTCCTTGTTTTACAGTCCTAGAAGCTCAATTTATTGATTGACTCATTTACTGATTGACTCATTGGTTCTCCTATCTTGACCACTATTGATATTACGATAGGTTTAATCTGTGTGTGATGAAAAAATACAGACATATCTCTTTAGAACTACAGATATTTTAACAGTAATACTTTAACATAGATATTAAAGAGACATTAGATCAGGGATGCTCATTCTGTTGCCAATTGGTTACTTAATGTTAACCAGGTTAATCACCTACCTACCTTTTATCTCCAGCAGACCAGTGCGAGCACACAGGGAAGGCCTTCTCCGGGTTCCGTCGGCTACCATGTGCCGCCTGGCGGTCCCAAGGGGTAGGGCCTTCTCTGTGGCGGCCCCTGCCCTCTGGAATACTCTGCCACCGGAACTGCGTACCGGCATGGACCTGAGGTCCTTCAGGCGCGCGCTGAAGACCTGGCTTTTCGAGCAGGCCGGCCTGGGCTGAGAGAGGGTTTTAATGTGTCTCCATTAATTTTAATTAGGGGGTTTTAAGGGGGTGGGGTGGGCTTTTTATTCGGCCTAATCTAATTTAATCTTTTTCTTAACTTTTGTATTGTTGGGGTTTTAGATTGGCTGTACACCGCCCTGAGTCCCTAGGGAGAAGGGCGGTATAAAAGTTAAACAAATAAATAAATAAATAAATAAATACCTTTTAACAGATAGTTTTAATTTTAAAAACCAAAAGGAGTCTGGAAAACAAGAGAGTGCTAGATTCCAGTTTCCTTTTTGAGAAACAAGTATTTTGTGCTAGCTGCATCAACGTAGTCGACATTTTGAGAGATCCAGAAAAATTCTCTCAATATTACATTTATGCCACTTGATTTTGGACAAGTTCCTATCTCTGCATTAAGTGGACAATTAAAATGGAAAGAACTAATTTAATGAACTTTACACTGATGATATTTGAGATATAATTTCTGTTCTCTACAAAAAAGAATATAGCTAGTTTCTAATATTAAATGCATTCAAAGACTAAAGGTTTTTTGTCTTTAAATATAAATTAATATGTTTGTATGTTTGTATATGTCTTTTAAGGAAATATTTTTAAAAAGTTCAGTATAACCAGTTAGTATGGTCTGATTCCATTATACTATTACTCTCAGATGTAGAATCCTATAATTACGCTTATAATAGTTTATGAAATGCATCAACAAAACTTTTCTGTATAGGTGTGTGAAAAATTGATAGATGTAGATAGGTTTGGCAGAAATATATGCTTTCTAGCAAAAAATCTCACTTCATTCAGTGTAATTTACTGAAAAATAAACATGGGATTGCAGTTTTCAGATAGAACATACAGGACTTGGATTGCCTTCAACATTTGATCTGAATTTTTGGAAGATTGTCCAGAATGAGTTTCGTGAGAGAAGACCGTAGTATCAGCTTCTTCTTGTTCTACAGGATTCAAAACTACAGTAGTTTTGTGGTTATATAATAAACAGTTTGATAATTGAGATGAAGGTGTGTTTATTTTCAGATTAGTGATTTAGTGTAATAAATTGCCACCTAATACCTGAATACCAGATGTTGCTATTCCTTCTGGAACTTAGTAATGGATGCCTATAAAAAGCTAAAAATGTTTTGGTGAAATTATTAATAATTGTTAAAACTAGTAGATCTTTAAATTGCTGGGAAACCAATCTTGGTGTAGATTGTTTCACTGAATTATGAAAAGTTTTCTATTTTTCCATATTAAGTTTTCAGTTATTTCCTAATGTACTCTGTACAGCATGGTAGAGATCTTATTTGATAAACTTTCTATTTATGTTGTGTTTGATTGATAATTTAATGTTTATATTTATATGTATACTTATAAATTTGGGCAATATTTTTGTATTACGTTGCAAATTTGTGTTAAAAAAATACTGTTGTTTCTTGCAGATGATCTTCGACCCTACTATGAGCAAGAAGAAGAAGAAGAAAAAGAAGCCTTTTATGCTTGATGAAGAAGGTGGTGATGCACAAACGGAGGAGACACAGCTATTAGAAACAAAAGAAATAGAGCCAGAACCAGCAGAAGACAAAGATATAGAAGCTGACGAAGAGGACAGCAGAAAGAAAGGTAAGCTATTATATATCTACCAGAAATCCTGTTTTCTATTTATTTTTTATTTTTCTGTGACATTTAATTTGCTTTTTTAAAGCTTTCCAGAGAAGTCCATATGTTAAGCAGCAGAATGCTTAATAAAATGTTTGGAAAATGTATACAGACTTTATTTACTGGCTGGCTGTGAATATGTTGCTTTCGTACCACTATTCATGAAAGATAGAAATAAATAAGAGAACTTTGTGTTGTTGGCTTGACTTTCATGGAGAGGATGGAAGGTCATTTAAAAAATAACTAACTTACATTATTGCATTGTACGTTTCCATTGTATGTCTCCAAACTTCAAACTCCAAAATATACAGACTGAAGCACACCTATTTCATAAAGCTGTAGTTTAATGGTTTGCTTTGTTTCCTGAATATAAATATTAAAACAATTTGCCAGATGTGTTCTTGGTTCATTAATATGAATCATCCAACTGTTAATATTTTAGAATTGGACTCTTATTTACATTTCTGTATTTCATGACAAAATTTCATGAGAAATTAAGTTGAAGTAGCTTTAGCTAGCAAGATGGGTGGCATATAAATTTAATAAATAAAAATGAATTATCTTTATTTTATTGTCTGGCTTTAAAATAATTATGTTTTTCTCTCTGACTTATTACTGTTAAGGCCAATAAGGCATTGAAGTAAATGTTGTCAAGGATTTTGTAGTAAGCATATTTAAAACAATATTCTTATAGCTTGTTTCTCAGTTATTACATCCTGAGTTATAGAGATCCGGATATAATGTATAAAAGTTGAAATCAATATTTTATACATTATTGAAATAGTCTAATTTAATTTTTCATTTTTCTTATGTGTTCTATTATTGAAGTTGTCTGACTTCATTGTCACAAACTTACTTAAATTTCTTGATAAATGTATTCAGGCATGTTTCTTCCATACTCAAATCATAAAGTAATCTGAATGTCAGTAATGTGCTGCCTTTCCATTTCAGATGCATCAAATGATTTAGATGACTTAAGCTTCTTTAATCAGAAGAAAAAGAAGAAAAAAACAAAAAAGTTATTTGATATTGATGAAACTGAAGAGGGACTGAAGGTAAGTTAACACAGGGTTAAAGGCATATTTGTTTCTTCATTTACTAATTTAAGATTTAGGTTTCCCCCCCACCTCCAAATAGCTGTCTATATTGTGCTCTCAGCTTAAAAGAGGAAGAAACTTGCTACTGTATATTATCAGTAAAAAATCCGAAATTATATTAAAGACATTCTAATACATCCCCATGACTTTTGCTTCATAGATGACCTCTGAATTAGTTGATTATTGTCATGATCAACAGAGAGATGCATATTTTAAATTACTGTACATTATTTTATATCTACTGCTTGTATCATTATTATTTATCTTTTTCTTTTTCCCTATCCCCAATTGTTCTCAAGGACCTAAAAATTGAGGGTGATGTGCAAGAAACAGTAGAACCAGAAGATGACCTTGATATCATGTTAGGAAAGAAGAAGAAAAGAAAGACGGCAAAGTTTACAGATGAGGATGAAGTATTAGATAAAGAAGAAGGTAACTTTTTTGGTGGTATCTGTTGCTGTTGGTCAAAGTTGATAACACTGAAGGTTGATACAAAAAGTGTAACTCTATTTTAATTTTATAACCAGGGTAGAAGACAAGCTATAGTAGCTATTAGCATTCTGTCAAATGCTGCAGATGTGGTGAAAGTTTTGGTCCAATACATTGGCCATCTTCATTGATGTCATTGTACAGGGTACCACAGTGTCTTCTACATTGCCATAAGCCATAGCAATTTAATTTCAGAGGGTAAAGGAGAAGTTGTGAGTCCAATAACTGAGTGCTTCAGTGAGGCTCTTATGCTTTCTAATCTCTAGCTATGCAGCCATTTTCACTCCTTGTTCTCTTTGGCCTAGATTTTCATGTCTCTTTCATTTGCCTTTTCAGAATCCAAGATAATACTTCAAAGTATTTGAAAGGTGTGGGGATAGTTTTAGAGCAACGTAATTCAGTATGGGTATTCCAATAAATCTGTGATTTATGGTTTTACATTTTCAAAAACACATTAAAAAGCATTGTATTTCACCCCAATTCAGTGTTATAGTTGTAATAAACTTATATTGTCTTTGGAAAGCTCAGATTTCATGCCTGTGTAGTCATTCAGACATCATAGGCATCACAAAACTAAATAAGAAACAAAAGTACATTCTTAAACTCAAACAGGTATTAAATTTCATTTGATGTGGGATAATGATATTTTCTATTGGAACTTTTTTGGAAATTTATAGCACTACTGAAGTTCCACTTCTGTGGAAAGAGAAGAAAGATAAATTTGCCTTTCCAAAAGCTATGCCTCACCTTATTCTTAATATATTTGATTAGCTTTCCCTTTTCCCCCAGTATCTCCTCATTTAGCAAAGGGTCTAATGTAAGAGGTTCTAGCTGAAAAATATACATATTTGTGTCACATAAAAATATTATGCTGTGCACATTGTGGAATGGAAATTGATAAGAGTATGAAATATAATTTTGCAGCATTGGAGGATGATGACAGCAAAAAAGATGATGGAATCTCTTTTAGCTCTCAGTTAGGACCTGCATGGGCAGGCTCGGAAAGGGATTACACATATGATGAGGTAAATACTTTTCACACCTTTTAACTAATTCATCTATTGGTCTTTTGTAATCTGGGGAGCATAATATAAATTGAGTTTAAATATTGCTTTGGATTTATACTAAAATGAAGAGAAATACAGCTTTGTTATCTTAGATTGAATTGTTTGTTCTACTTCAGGATTAAGGAATTATGAGTAGAACATGCATATTTTAAATAAATAAAATATTTTTAGAGAAGGAGAATTTTTTTAAAATCTTACTATGCTGACTTTTTGAATTCACAGAAAATTCCATGCTTCCCCCTCCCCAGGTAAATAAATTAAGACACGAATATGTACTGGTATCAATTTGTATTAATTAATCAATATTAATTAATTTTTGATATTCTTTTCTTTATCCTTGAAGTTGCTGAATCGTGTATTTAACATCATGAGGGAAAAAAATCCTGATATGGTAGCTGGTGAAAAAAGAAAATTTGTTATGAAACCTCCCCAGGTTGTAAGAGTAGGAACAAAGAAAACATCATTTGTTAACTTCACAGATATCTGTAAACTGTAAGTTTTTTTACATTGCAGTTTGGGAGAGAAATTAGTAAAAATTGGGGTCAAGGAATTGTATTATCACTATTGTTCAGTTATGAACTATGAGGTTACATAGAAAAAACAGTTAATTTATCTGCAAGTGCGGATATTTTATTCTGAAATGACTGTTGCCAGGTGTACAGGATTCATTCAGTGATCAACTGGGAATTCTTTTAGCCAAGTAATGAATATAATTTTTATGAAATTCCTGTTCATTTGTGCTAGAAAAATTCCTAGTGAGGTTGGGCTAATATCTGGAAGTGTTTTAGAGCCACCAAAATAATGATTAATTATTTTGCAATTGTAATGTAATTAATATAAAATGTAATTAATATAAAACAATAGCCACCAAGAAATATTGATTTCTCAGCTACACCCTTAACAGTTTTTCTTCAGACCTCTAGACTGAACATCTAAAGCTTGGGAAAGTCAAGATATAATGAGATATTGGAATTGAAGTTAGCTTACATACAAACATTTAGTTAAATGCTTAAATAGTGAATTCAGCAAAGTACATAAGGGCATGGGGTTATCATTTTGAAATAAATTTATTTATATGTACAGATTGTAATGTCGAGCAAAATATTTTTATACAAGTAGTCCTTGACTTAAGATGGATTAATAAAAGCTACTTACGACCTCATCCCAAAGTTGTGGCAGCTGTAGCACCTCTGAGTCACTCATTCTTACGATTCAGTGCAGAGATGCTGCAGTGTCCCCCATTCCTCCACTGATCTCCACAGCCTCACATACCATTGGGCTGCACACCTTCCTCCTCACTTTTCAAAGATCTCTGGAGCTTGATTAAGGAAAGACGATAGACCACCCTGTTGCTGGGCCACATGGCACAATCCTGAAAGAAGTTTTCATTTCTCACATTGAATTGTGGTCAGTAACGAAGTGATTTGCTATGCTTCCCTAATGTGAGCTTGGTAGTATTTTGCCATGTTCTGTATATCCATGCTATGGAGCTTGGGTTGGGAAAGCATGGCAAGTTGCTGCCTGCATGGCATGATCCCGGGAGCAGTTGCCATTTTCCAAGTGGTCACATTGAATTGTGGCTACTCAGAAAAATAGCTGCTTCCAGGATCATGTCATGTAACCCAATGACAGAGCGAATTGCTTTGCTTTTTTAATTTGAGTCCCAGAAACCTTAGAAAGATATGTGCTAAATGGGTAACATGAGGTGAGGAGGAGAAGGGTGTGAGACCTGGTAGCGTGGGAAGTAGGCCCAAGGCCTTTGAGGAGCCCAAGGGACGGAAAATGAAACATGGGTTGCCTTGGAATGAGGGGAAATCTTGAGAGGCCTGGGACATGAACTGTACTAGGCCTCCCAGGACTTCCTGTACCCTCTGTTTAATGACGTGTGCTTTCATTTAACAATTGCATTAGACAGAGCAGGGGTGAAGGGTTCTAAGTGAGGCATTCATGTCCTTAATGGCCATCACAATTTCTGACAATAGTGGCCATGAGGGCTATCTGTACAATAGCTGGATATTTTTTTAGAATACCCATAATAGTATTGGCATAAGGTGTTTGGTTTGGTTTTGGCTTACTCTGAGATAAAAATCTATTCATTATAATTTGTAAACTGTACCTAGTTTCTTGAGATGACATTTCAAACATGTGAAGCCCCAGACAGTTCAGTTCTGACTCGTTGTGTAAATCATTTACTGAAAGTCTTGATCTCATTCATGTGAAACTTCACTGCAAACAGTTTTTTTAGATAAACAGAATGTGCTATTGTAACTTATGTTGCATTGCCATATCTGATATTAGATAAATGCCATTTTGCTGTTTTAGAGTTTATGAACAAATTTAATATTATGTTTTCCTTGAGGTTATTATCTTGGGTGGTGGCCTAAGCTACCTTTAGCTCCTTTTCACTGGCTTCTATTTTATCTTCTTCAAATATCCTACAAAGACATTTTTTTAAAAAAAGTGTCAACTATTTATATTGGCGTTGCATATGCCACATGCTATGCTATGATAATAAAAGAGATGTATGTATTCTAAGTACTTATTTTTTGGTAACTAGATAAACTTCCTTACTTTTAGATTACATCGTCAGCCTAAACATCTCCTGGCTTTTTTGCTGGCAGAATTGGGTACAAGGTAAGTTCTTTAAACTTAGTTTTTTCTGTGATATTTATTCGTCATGAATGTTTCAGAATTTTTGTTAGTAGCCGCGTATAGAGGGTATGACATCTCTTCAGCTTCAAAAACAACAGTATTGATGTAAGCCATTTTAAAAATTGGTTTAAGTAACTTGTGCTTCAATGATTACTTAATGTTATAGAATTTAATGCACAACTTGTAGGTTTTCTATTTTTAATAAAGCTGTGCAGATAATTCAGGTGGAACTTTTGTTTCAGTCAAGTGGCACTTGTGAAAGCAGCTATGCCTTAGTAAAGATTTGATGCTTCTGCTTTGATGAATTCTTTACAAGAAGTTTTTTTCTTTTCCACATGCTTATGTACATACAGAAACCTGGGAAGACCTTCAGAGTGGCTGCACCAAATCTTCAAGGGTGGAAATCTAAAGGAAATCTTTATATTAGAAATATTTATTTTTGATATGCTGTGCTTTTTTAAAATTTAAACATAAGGAAATTGATTTTTTTTCACCAGCTTCCCTTCATGTAGCTATTTGCACATTAGAGATCCCCACCGCTCCTTGATTGATTCTTGGAATATTGCTAATATATTTTTAAATGCTGAAATAGTCAAATTTCATCAGAGAGAGGAACACTTCACCAAATAACTTGTTACCTTTGTTCGTGCAGTTAAGATCCATCACATAAAGTGATTGCATATAAAAATACAATTCCTGCTATAGGCTTTTCTCACAATGCCCACTTTCACTGAATGTGTCTGGCATAGACAACATCTTCCTAGAGCCTACTGTTTATTACTTAGTTGACGGATTTATTATTTCAAGCTCTTTTTTGCAGTATGGGATTAGTTGTGGTCAAGTAGAGGCTGACCTTTTACTATTACAATTTTTCCTTGGTATGTATATATAATGGGAGTCTGTGATTGAGAAGTTCAAAATAATAAAGATACATAACTTTCTACGTATGCAAAATATTTCCATACATAATACTGATACACATACAGCTTGTATATGAGTATTCAAACTTTTGAAAAATATAACAATTCCTTGTGAAGTGGCCTGAGGGAAAAGTTTAAAGAAAAACTTTGCTTTAACTTACAAGATATAGAATCTTTCTGATCAGGAACCCAGATTAACTTGAATACCACTTCTAACCTTCAAAACTTTTGTACACATTTATCAGTTATCAGCCAGCAACATTCTGCTAGCACTATTGATTGCCATTCTCTGTCTGCAATGACCACTTGTTTGGCTCAGCTGCAATGTGGGGATAAGAAGGATACGTAGATGTTGTATTTATTATCTTTTTATTACTCTGTTCCATTTCTATCATTGATGCTCTCCTCAGAATACATTTTTTTCTGTTGTGTTTTTCCCTAGAAGGCAATACATGTCTATAGAATTTTCTTTTAGCTGTTTTAGAACATAGCCCGCCATAAGCATTTAAAAGAAAATAGTTGTTGTATTTCCACAAAAGCTACGGGGTATGCCAAGGATATTAACATTTGTGTGTGTGTGCTGTTGAGCCCGTCTTAACTCCTGGGCAAGTCCTTGCAGTTTGTGTAGCAACATCGTCATTTCCTGCTTCCTAGGGCTATGAGAGAATGACTGGCTCAGTGTCATCCAACTAGCTCGTGCCCAAGGCAGGACTAGAATTCATAGTTTTCCAATTTGGACCAACCCTATCACCGTCTGATAAAAGATTGCAGTAAATGGAGAGCCTTTGAACAAAGATTTGCATATAGTGTGGTGAGCATTTTTGGAAGCCTTGAAGCCTCTGTTATTGAAAATATGCAATTCTAATTTTAATATCTTTATTTTATTCAGTGGTTCAATAGATGGCAACAACCAACTTGTAATCAAAGGAAGATTCCAACAAAAACAGATAGAAAATGTCTTGAGAAGATATATTAGTAAGTGTATTCTATTATTGCAGATTTATGCTGCTTCATTAGTTTTTAATCTTGCTTCTTACTTAACTATTAGTAATGCTAAAATTACCACCTTGTAATTTCATTAAAATCTTCTGAGATTACCATATTTTTGCTGGTTGTCAAAAAGGAAAAAGTGCTACAGTAAGAAGCATCTTTTGGAGGAATCACTGTATCTTTGATGAGGTGAAGACAAATAGCACAATTATAACAGAATGTTTGGATAATTATGTTTGTATGGAAAAATGTAATTACTTGGTCTTTTGGTTATATACTAAAGAATTATTCATTCTGGTTTTAGTTGATGTAATAGTATTTTTTGTTTCCATGAGGTTACAAAATGTATTGTTACCGTATGGAAACAAATGAGGTACCAATTGAATTCTGTTGAACAATATAAATGTTATGTGGTTATTTCCATGTTCTATTGTCAGCTGCATATTAAAGGATTATAGAGGTACACTGTTAAAGATCTCAGACATCTCCATTACAGAGGATTGAATAATAGTATATTGAAAAGGAAGTCTGGCAAATGTTGCTGATCATTTAGAATGCTTATTTTGTACAGTATGGACCAGTGATATAAACTTAGTAAGTAGTGAAGAAAGCTAATAGAATGGTTAGATTTTAAGCTGAACAGATAGGTGTTAACAGTGAACCATATTAATGTTTCTTTCACAATTCTGTGCTAGATTGAAAAAAGGTTGTGACTTTTGTGTCTGCCAAAGCCAAAAGTCACTTCTCTCATCTTGTAAGCTGCTTGCAGGACATTCTACTACTTTTGTATGATATTACGTGCATGCAGTAAATGGGCAGAGAAAATATGTTTAAGGGCAGTTACTTTGCAATGAAAGAGTTAAATACTCTGTTTACTAATTTTATGTTTTATAGTCTAGTAAGTTTTCAGTTGGTTTTGAAAATTACTCTACCTGATCATTTAAATGATGTGCTTAATGGATAAAAATGTGTTTACTATATGTTTATAATTTCTTATTGCTAATATAACTTATTTAATTGTTCCCACAGAGGAATATGTCACCTGTCATACGTGTCGGTCACCAGACACAATCTTGCAGAAGGACACCAGATTATATTTTTTGCAGTGTGAGACTTGCCATTCGCGCTGCTCTGTTGCCAGCATTAAAACTGGTTTCCAGGCTGTCACAGGCAAGAGAGCGCAGCTCCGTGCCAAAGCTAACTAATTGGCTGGTTGACACTGAATTTTTGCGAAATGATCTGGGTGCAAATGGCTGGACAGGCTTACAACCTGAGAGGATTTACGATGTATTAAAAACAAGATAGTAAGAGCTGCTTTGCTTTGGGTTGGTCTGTGAAATTCTTGCAAGATCAGATCCTCAAGCTGTTGGCATTTGCTAACTGAATATTTTACCAACTGTCAAGTGATGAGAAAGGAGGTGCTTTTTAATCTGTTCATAGAATTCTGTAAAATGCAAGACAAATTAAAGTTATTATAACAGTGACTCTTTCATTTGAATTTTTTGGTTTTCTCTGTTAACAATAGTATGAATACATGCAAGCGTCATGGCCAATTGTGTTATAAAAACATTTGTTGTCCTAATTAAATGTATTGTAAAAGCAAATGGGCACAGTTGAATTAATGTAATGGAACGTATCATAGAATATTAAATCACAAATAGGTTCTCCCAGTTGAATATCTCCATGCATATAAGAATTTCATCATCTGGTTACAAGGGACAAATCCTACAGATAAATGTGAGATTTGTATTAATTGGGTTTAGGTTTGCTGTCTAACCAGCTTTCTTTTGCATTTTGGTGTTTACTTTGTGCATTAGGATGGTCTAATAAAAATTATTAAAATATAACATATCAAGATGCCATATTAATGCATGTAATTTTGGGAAAACATTGCAGTGTAAATGCACATTATCATTGCCATAATCTAGAGTTTTTGTAATGCTAGCTTTCAGTACTGTACTAAGAAAGTTAAATCTTTAAATTGTAAAAATGAATTATGTATGTATCATCCATTTAAATGAAAACACAAAGTTAAAAAAAGCGCAGCTATTAAAACTTAAATAATCTTACATTCCTTCCCCCCTCCCAAAGCACTGTACTTTCAGTTTTTGGAAAGGATACCCAGTGTACATTCTTCCTATCAGAGTATTCACCAATTTCAGGACTGACCCAGAAACCAAGCTGTCAGAAAGCTTGGTGATCTTTATGCAGTATTGGTATCCATTTTATCAGTTTTTTTCAGGCCTTAAAGCATAGTTATGTAAGAAGTTTATTGTATTCATTGGGATTTTTCAAAAGAGGCTTTGGATAAATTAGTACAGAAATCATGGACTAAGTCCCATGGATTAAGAGGACCTGTGGCCTTAGCATCTGGGATTTTTGACCAAGGATGTGGGAATAAAAATAAGTGGACATCTTTTGCAATTGAATATTATGAAGATAATCTTTATTGGAGCTGATGCTGAACAGCATGGGTTCAGATTTGATGGTGACACCAGTTATTGGTGAGTGATGTAAACAAAAGGGCTAATACAACCACGGGTCTGCATTGGATAAATTGGAATTTAAATGGCAAATACTATTTTTTTTCCACAGAGTATAGAGTGATGCAAGGCAATAAGTAAATTCATGATTTGTTATTTTTGTTTTAATATTTTTGTTCATGTTAGCTGCCTAGAATTGTGGATGCAAAATAGGTGGCCATATAAGCTGTTTAGATACTTAAATGTGTGGAATGAGAATTTAACTGGTGAATACTAAAAAATGAATCTTGATGTGGTGGTGGGTATATGTGTAAAAATTACTTTCCTTCTGTGAAGAAGATACAAAATAATTAGAAAAGAGATTGCAATAAAGTTATTAATATCTATTTCATTCTTTCTGCAAATACTGTGTATGTGTCTAGTTAAAGAATTATAGAATCTGGAATCAGCCAATGAAGTTGCAAGAAGGAAGTATACTCAGTACATAGTATTCATCATTACCAAATATGATACAGACTGCCAAATTGATGTTTAAAGTTAAGCCCATAGAGCAGGCAGTTTTTATGACAATTACATGACCTCACCAGGGTTAACTGGACAGTTTTTCCTCATCCTGTGTGTAAAATTCCTCAGTTATCCAATGAGGTAAATTGGGCTGGATTGCATAATACTTCAGTATGATCTAGCAGGATCCTTATATTTCTTTGCGTGCTTGGATATTTTAAAAATAATGCTTTTGAATTTAAAACTAAAACATTTGCAAGGTTTAAGGAAGAGTGCCTTTTCACTACTGTTTCAAGACTTCTGATATATCTTCTTATAACCCTTGTTATCAATATTGAAAGGTATTTGGTTAATGGATGTTAGCTGTGATACTTTAAAGTTGAATCTAGAATCTTTGTTGGAATTGTAATTTGTATGTAAATTGACATTCAACTGAATTTGCCAGGAAATCAATTTTTATATTTTCTCCAAAGGTTTTTAAGAATAGAAAAGTCTAAAGTCGATTTTTTAAAATGACTTAAATAGCATCTGAGCTGTAATGAATGTTGGATGTACCTTATAAATTGAATAAAGTCAGGATCAGTGACTCTTGTATAATTTTCCAAATTGTGATTGTTTTCACAGGATGCTTTTGCAGACATCCAGCATTAGCTACACCTCCTCTCATTTAATTATTTAAATAGGAAAATATAACATCAGTATTGTTTAAAGCCTTCTGAATAAAACAGAAGACTTCTTAGGATTGTTTGAAAGTTCATAATGTACAAATCTTGTTGAAGCAAAGTATGTTTTATTTATTTTTTATTTGGTTCGTTTCTGTAGCTGCCCATCTCAAGTGACTCTGGGCAGCATGCATTGTAAAAGCATAAAAACAATTTAAATCAATATAAAATAAATATATATGAATGCAGAGTAAAATTATTGGCATGGATTTTAATATAGCTAAAAAAATGGTCCCTTAACATTCAGCTTCAGACCCCAGGGGCCCAGATCTAAGCACAAAAGACCAATAAGACCCTTGGTCATCCTAATTTCTGAGGAAAGAATGTTCCAGATGGCAGAGAAGGCAAGACTGCTCCCTGCCAGCTGACATTTCTTGGAATACCTGTTACAGGCCCAACATGCCTGACAGAATTGAGCGGGTAGAAACAATAGGGAAGACCCTTTAGGTAACCCAGCCCAAGCCATGAAGGTCTTTAAAGGTGATAACCAGCATATTTCATTGCAGTCCAGTTGGTGAATGGAAAATTGTCAAATAATGTTGAGCTATGTTAATTTTAGGATCCTTTAATACTTAACTAATGTAGTGTTTGCCATCTCTTCCATAAGTTGGGAAAATTTATCAGCTATGATGCTCCAAATACAAATATTCTAAATACCATATCGTATCCTGACGGGCAGTTTGCCCTAGCTGATGTTCTGTGACATCTGAATAGTTATTGATCCTTACCTTATGGAACGCTAACTAGAAAATTTTCAGGGAATTAATATGGTAAAGGCAAAAAAAACCTTAAGTCAAGATTACGTTCTGTGTAGGGTAAACATTGTCTTAATTTCTGGATCCAGATAAAGACTAGGACAGTGTTGGAAAACCTTTTCTGCACCAAGTACTGAAATGAGAGCGTGCACGCACATGGAGCACTGGAAATCAGAAGAGCAGCTCTCCGGCGCTCATGTGCATGTCAGGAAGCTGATCTTCTGTTTTCTGGCACTCCCACACGCATGAAGACCAGCTGGCCGGCACGTATGTGCATACTGAAAACTGGAAGCTCAGCTTCTCAGCGCACGCATGTCTGCTGGGGAGTTGCTCTTCCAGTTTCCGGCACTCCTTGTGTGAAGACCAGCTGGCTAGCATGCATGTGCATGCCAGAACCCAGAAAAGCAATGGGCAACGGCGGGTGTGCCGGAGAGATGGCTCTGCTGACACTTCTGGCACGTATGCCATAGGTTCGCCATCATGGATGGGTGCTCGGCGGCGGCGGCCCCTCCCGGCGGCCGGCGGAGTGGAGAGGCTGTGGACGGATGTTCGGCGGCGGCGGCAGTGGCAGCTGCGGCCTCCGGACTTGCTGTGACGGCGCTCCTTGTGTTCGGTGTGCTGGTGGCCTTGGTATGGGCTCGGCGGCCTTGTTCGGGCCACGGCGGTCGTGGGAGGTCCCTGTTGGTTCGGATAGGGGCCTGCTGTGGTCAGGGCGGCCCTGGAACGGTCCTGAGGCACCCTTGATGGCCTCGAAGATGGCGTGGAGGCTGGGAGACACACGGAGGGGCTCGGCTGAAAAGTGGTGGTGCCGATGCCCCCGTGGGCCGCTTGGATGGAGCTATGGTATCCCTCCCTTTCTTGGGGCCCCCACCGGTGGCAGAGGTGGTGGGCCTGGGGGAGGGTCTGGCTCTGCCTGTGACTCTTCTCCCCCCGAGGGTCCCACCGGTGGCAGAGGTGGGACGACCGGGGAGAGGCGGCATATACCCCAGCCTGACTGGACTTCAACATCCGCAGCCAGAGGACAACAGAGACTACAGACGCTCCGGGACTGCAGAGATGAGGCGGCCGGGTCCACGGATGTACCCGAGGGCAGAGCTGTGGGCCCTGAGGGATGTCCCCCTCTCCCTTAAGTGGCCTTCGAAGCTCTCTAAGACCTTCCGTAATGATGGATCCTGGGATCCGGAGCGATGGTGGGACCGAGGAAACCGGGGAAAGCATTCTAATCCAGGGGTTGTCAAATTTTTAAAGGGGTTTTTTAAGGGGGAAAGATCCAGGGCGGGTGGGGGAGACAGCCCGCACGGAATTGGGGGCAGCCGGGCCGGCTTGCGCGCCTGGGGGCCTCGGGGGTTCCCGTGTCGGGGGGGCAGACAGAGGGTGGGCAGCCGGGGGCCAATTTTATTAGCACGGTGACTGGGAGAGGTAGGTATGCCGGGGGTAGAGGGCCATATCCGGTTAGGGGATCGCGCTCCCGATGTTTACAAGCGGTAGCGCGCTCCGACCCTCTTTACCCATCCTGTAGTCCTGGTTGTCCAGAATCTCAGGCCCTGAATGCCCGGCTGCTGTTGTGCAATGCCAGGTCCGTGATTAATAAGGCCCCCCTGATCTCTGAGTTGGTTCAGGAGGAGGCCGCGGACCTGGTAGGTGTCACCGAAACCTGGTTGGGCCCAGAGGGAGGTGTCCCTCTGGTTGAGATGTGCCCACCAGGTTTCCTTGCATTTCACCAGCCTAGGGCTCAGGGAAGGGGTGGTGGGGTGGCGGTGCTTATAAAGGAAGTCCTTCGTCCTAGGGAGGCCACTGTCCCTCAGACGGCTGGCTGTGAATCTCTTTTTGTCAAGTGGGGGCAAGGGGTTCAGATGGGCCTTTTGTTGACGTACCTGGCTCCCTGCCACGTCTCATCAGCCCTGCCCGGACTCCTAGAGGTGATAGCCGGGCTGGCGGTTGAGACCCCCAGGCTCTTGGTCATGGGGGATTTCAACCTGCCATCGCTCGGTGAAACCTCTGGGTTGGTCCGGGAGTTCTTGGCTTCCATGACGGCCATGGACCTGACCCAGTTAGTTTCTGCTCCCACTCACATAGGAGGACACATGCTGGACCTGATTTTTGTCTCTGGGCAGTGGTTGAATGACTGTAAGTGTGGGGACTTAGTTATTACTCCCTTGTCATGGACAGATCATTTCCTCCTTAGACTGGACTTCTGTTCCGCCACCCCCCACCGCAGGGAGGCGGAGCCACTTAGATGGTTCCGCCCCAGGCGCCTAATGGACCCGGAGCGGTTCCAGAGGGAGCTTGGGCCATTTCCTGAATCTCTGGCTCTCAGCTCGCCTGGAGACCTGGTGGCCACCTGGGATGGGTTGGCCGCCGGGGCTCTAGACCGAGTTGTGCCTCTGCGACCTCTGACCCGGCACAGATCCCATTTGGCTCCGTGGTTTACGGAGGAGCTACGGGAGATGAAGTGCCGGAAAAGACGTCTAGAGGGCATTTGGAGGGCGACTCGTTCTGAATCTGACCGAACACAGGTAAGATCTCATATTAAGACTTACCTTGTGGCGATAGGGGCGGCAAAATCTTCGTATTTCTCCGCCCTTATTGCGTCGGCAGGAAATCGGCCTGCCGCCCTGTTTAGAGTGACCCGCTCTCTGCTTGAACCGAGAGCGCGGGATGACCTCTTGCAGGGTAGAGCAGAGGAGTTTTCTCGATTCCTGCATGATAAAATCGCTCAGATTCGGGAGGGTCTTAACTCCAATTGGATGGTCCCGGGGGAGGTGTCCGGGGCAGGTCTTGTGAATGTTATCTGGGGAGAGTTCGATCCTGTGACCGCCGAGGGTGTGGACAGGTTGCTGGGGAGTCTGAATGCCACCACCTGTTTATTGGACCCGTGCCCTTCCTGGCTGGTTTCGGCCACCAGGGAGACGACACGAGGCTGGCTCCAGGGGATTATCAACGCTTCTCTGAGAGAGGGGTCGCTTCCTACCGCCCTGAAGACGGCGGTGGTGCGGCCCCTCCTCAAGAAGCCTTCCCTGGATCCAGCTGTTTTAAATAACTTTCGTCCAGTCTCCAACCTGCCCTTTGTGGCGAAGGTTGTTGAGAGTGTGGTGGCACGTCAGCTTCCTCAGTACCTGGAGGAAACAACTTACCTCGATCCGTTCCAATCGGGCTTCAGGCCTGGGCATAGTACTGAGACGGCATTGGTCGCGTTGGTCGATGATCTCTGGAGGGCTCGTGACAGAGGGTTCTCCTCTGTCCTGGTCCTATTAGATCTCTCGGCGGCTTTCGATACTATCGACCATAGTATCCTATTGCGACGGTTGGAGGGGTTGGGAATTGGGGGAGCCGTCCTTCGATGGTTCTCCTCCTTCCTCTCCGACCGTTCGCAATTGGTGTTGGCGGGAGGGGAGAGGTCCACCTCTAGGCCCCTGGTTTGTGGGGTGCCTCAGGGGTCGGTTCTCTCCCCTCTTTTGTTCAACATCTATATGAAACCGCTGGGCGAGATCATCCGTGGTCTTGGGGTGAAGTGTCATCTCTATGCAGATGACACCCAGTTATACATCTCCACCCCGGACCACCCCAACGATGCTGTGGGGGCTATGTCCAGGTGCCTGGAGGCCGTGCGGGATTGGATGGGCGGGAACAGGCTCCGGCTCAACCCATCCAAGACCGAGTGGCTGTGGTTTCCGGCTTCCCGATATAGCCAGTTGACTCTGTCGCTGGCTATTGGGGGGGAAATTTTGCCCCCCACAGAGAGGGCTCGCAATCTGGGAGTCCTCCTGGATGTGCGGCTGTCGCTTGAACACCATGTCGCGGCCGTCTCCAGGGGGGCATTTCATCAGATCCGTCGGATCTACCGGTTGCGGCCCTTTCTGGATCGGGACGCCTTGCGCACGGTCACTCAGGCCCTTGGTCACCTCTCGCCTGGACTATTGTAATGCCCTCTACATGGGGCTCCCTGCGGGGAGCATCCGGAGACTCCAACTGGTGCAGAATGCGGCCGCGCGGGTGATCATGGGGGCGTCACGTAGCGCCCACGTGACGCCTCTCCTGCGCGAGCTGCATTGGCTGCCAGTGGCTTTCCGGGTTCGCTTTAAGGTTCTGGTTCTGACCTTTAGGGCGATCCATGGCATTGGACCAGGTTACCTACAGGACCGCATCCTACCGGTGATCTCCAGCAGACCAGTGCGAGCACACAGGGAAGGCCTTCTCCGGGTTCCGTCGGCTACCATGTGCCGCCTGGCGGTCCCAAGGGGTAGGGCCTTCTCTGTGGCGGCCCCTGCCCTCTGGAATACTCTGCCACCGGAACTGCGTACCGGCATGGACCTGAGGTCCTTCAGGCGCGCGCTGAAGACCTGGCTTTTCGAGCAGGCCGGCCTGGGCTGAGAGAGGGTTTTAATGTGTCTCCATTAATTTTAATTAGGGGGTTTTAAGGGGGTGGGGTGGGCTTTTTATTCGGCCTAATCTAATTTAATCTTTTTCTTAACTTTTGTATTGTTGGGGTTTTAGATTGGCTGTACACCGCCCTGAGTCCCTAGGGAGAAGGGCGGTATAAAAGTTAAATAAATAAATAAATAAATAAATAAATGGGGCTAGGGAGTTCAAAAATACATGGTTATTTGGGTCTTGGTCCTAAAAAATTCTAGTTTTGTTAACATAAGTAAAATAGTTCCAAAGGTGCTTTTTTTTTCTTTGAAGATGTTTTGTTTCTCACATGAGAAACTTCTTCAGCAATAAGTAGAGGTTTTAAAATACCACAGCACATACGTATATGTATTGGAGAAACTTTTCACCGCCTCATTCATTAGAAAAATGAGAAAAAGCGTATGCTTTCAGGATTTTGATTCAGTTTGCAGGACTAGATTAGTTAATCTAGTCATGGAATGTTATGCTTAAATGTGAAGCAACAAAGCTACTTTATGGGTTTCTGTCTGCTAAACATTGTGACTCCCCTTTTATTCTGGCACTTGTAACATTCTGAAGGCCAGGATAATCATAATTGTAAGGTATAGTTGGTGCTTCAAGTAACTACAATATAATAAGTGAGTCTAAACCAGGCTTTAAAAAAAAAACTATTCTGAGCATTCTGCTATTTCCTAAGAATCTAGTACCATTTTTTTCTTGTTTTACAATAAAAAATTCTAAAAATCAAGCATTTATCTTTCTGTTCTTTGGATAGATTGTACATAGTTTTATTGCCATCTATGAGCTCGTCTTCAGATGTGGCCATGTTGCCAGCATGCCTCCCTTACTCCCATTATAATTATTTTATTAGTTAAACTTATATACCGTCCCCTCTCCCAAAGGGACTCGGGGCAGTGAACAGCCAAGGTAAAAGATACACATACGAAACACATATACAATATTACAATATTAAAAATTAAAAGAATTAAATACAGTTGGCTCTACTAAAATTTAAAACAAAAGAGTTAAGAAAAAATTAAGAACCAGATTAAAATTTAAAAACCCCTAGGCCCAAAGTCACCTTGAACTGTGAGATTGGTAGCATATGAAATTAATAACTAAAATGCCTCACTAACCATTCTTAAAAGACCTATTCATGAGAATACATCATCTCCATTGCCTCCATTTCATCACAAACATGCTTGTCTTGAGCTAGTCTGACATTCAGATAACATTTTCCATCTGACACAAGTCTTGCCATATGATTTTGCCTTTGATGCCTCTTTATTTTATAAAAATATGGAACAGAACACTTACATAAGTCTTCACAAATGTGTCTTCCTAATCGGCTGGGTAGAAAACAATGTAACAGGAGCCTCTTCCGGTTTACCTAGAAGTCTTACTTGCAACCCGTACATCCTAATGTGACTGTTGCAATTATTTTTCAGCATGGGATACGGCTGGTGATGTTCCTGAATAAGCTGAAAACTAGTGGAATCCTATTAATACCTACCAGGCTGCTATGATACTTTCTTCGTGATTATCTGCACCCACAATGACAGCATGCAAAAACCTCAGCAGCCCATAAATTGTTCTTCCTATTGCAAGTGTGGCTTTGGGAAATAGTTCTGAGATCCAACTGTGGGCAAATGTTTGTGAACCTTTTAGAAATGTTTGCAATTCTGCAGAACTATAATCCATGGTGTGATCGGGGCTTCTTCAGTTTTATTAATAGATGTAAATGTCTTAATGTGTACCATGTGTTTATTGAACATATTAAGTCAACATTCACTGTTCTTGTAAAAATATATATAAGAAGCTCTAGGATTAATAACAGTATTGAGATAGCTATTCCAATTTATGGGATGAATTTGAGAAGTTTTCTTCTCAAAAAACCGTTTCCGTTGAAGCCTGCTTTTTATCATGCAGATTTGAGGAATGACTCATGCCGCTGCAAACCTCTGAAAAAGGGTTGTTGGTGTTCAGGAGGCTAGAAAGGCATTAAAGGTTTCCCCTGTCCAATCATGACTGATTCAAGGGGGCAATGCTCATCTCCAATTCTCAGCTGATGCACATGGCCAGCATGAAATACAAAATGCAGTGATTTTCCAGAATGAAGCAGAATCTATCTGCTTACATTTGCATGCTTTTGAACTGCTAGATTGGCAGGAGCTGGGGAGAGAATGGGAGCTCACCCCATATGCAGTGCTCGAGTCTCAAACCCGGACTGTCAGTTACAAAACTTATTGTCTAAGATTTTTGCCTTCATCAATCCATAGGAAGATAATGGTCATTTTTTAAAAAAATGTTAGTTTTCCCAGGAGTAGTCCAACAGAAATCATTCCAGATGCGAAGATCATAAGGAACCCCAGAGTTATAGGAAAGGATTTGGAGTTCTTAATTATCTAAAGTCATGAGTGAACTTTAGGTATAATAATGAACAATAGTGTTCATGGAAGTATATCAAGAATAGTGTTCTACAGACAGCACCCACCTCATCTTTTCCAACAACTGCCTGGAGGATATACCAAGCTAATGGAACAGTGTTCTGTGGACTGAGGAGACAAAAGGAGTACTTTATGGAAATAATGAAAAATATGTGGCAAAACTGGAACTGAATTCCAACAAAAGAACCTCATCCCAACCAAGGAGCATAGAAATGTACTATGGCTTGTTTTATAGCCTCAGGGCCAAGAAAACTCAAAGCTATTGAGAGAACAATGGCTTCTGGATTGTACCAGCATATTCTATAGCAGGGGTGTCAAACTTGATTTCCTTTCATTTCACATCAGAGTTGTGATTGACCTTAGGAGGGCGGTGTGTGTGTGTGTGTGTGTGTGTGTGTGTGTGTGTGTGGCCAGGGTGGACATGGCCAGGGTGGATGTGGTCAGCTCGACGTCACTCGTGACGGGGCGCATGTGGTGGCCTAAGCCCTCTGCCAAGCAAAAACGGAGCTCCAAACTCTGTTTTTGTTGGCAGAGGCACCATGGGCTGATCCTTTATTGTTTCCAGGGCAGCATGGCAGGCCAGATCTAAGTACCCCGTGGGCTGGATCTAGCCTGAGGGCCTTGAGTTTGACATTTCTGTTCTACAGGATGTCAGCACTGAAGCTCCAGTAAATATAGGTTACATGGGATGGCATAAACTTGTAGTGTGAAAAGGATGGGGATTCCACACCATCTGCCCCAGAAGTACTCTGGACCTACTTTTTTGAGCTGTGCTTCCTTGGCATAAAAGCTTGGTAATTACTGCTGCCACCACTCCAGCTGGTGCAAAATGCAGCCGCGCGGGTGATCATGGGGGCGTCACGTAGCGCCCATGTGATGCCTCTCCTGCGCGAGCTGCATTGGTTGCCGGTGGCTCTCTGGGTTCGCTTTAAGGTTCTAGTTTTGACCTTTAGGGCGACCCATGGCATGGGACCAGGTTACCTTCAGGACCGCATTCTGCCAGCGTTCTCCAACAGGCCGGTGCGTTCCCACAGAGAGGGTCTGCTCCGGGTGCCGTTGGCCGCTATGTGCCGTCTGGCGGCGCCGAGGAGTAGGGCCTTCTCTGTGGGTGCCTCTGGAATACTCTGCCACCGGAGCTCCGTACCAGCACGGACCTGAGGGCCTTCAGGCGCGCGTTGAAGACCTGGCTCTTTGAGCAGGCCGGCCTTGGCTGAGATGGTTTTAATTTGGTCTCCATTTTATTAATTCTAAATTGGGTTTTAAGGGGGGTGGGTGGGGTTTTGTTAGTTTTATCAAGCAGCCGATTGAAATTTAATATTTTTTAACTTTTGTATTCTTTGTGGGGTTTTTAGATGGGCTGTTCACCGCCCTGAGTCCCTCGGGAGAAGGGCGGTATATAAATGGAATAAATAAATAAATTATTCCCCATAAGAAGATCTCACTTAGTGTCTTGCCCCTGAATCCAGCTGTGTCTGAGAGTCAGGGGTCTCAGTGCCTTTGTCACTTTCTTTCCAATTTCTTTCATTTGCGTCTCTTGGTCATGTAGCTTTGCGGTTTGCGGCTAGGTAAATCAGCTTTTCTTATGCCTCCCTTTTGGGCAGTAGACCAATCTCACAAGAAACAGAATCAAATTTTATTATTTCCTTTTTGAAAAAGGAATGACAAAATGTAGGCACTTTTCTACCTAAAATATGATAAATTTCTTCTGGGTGTCACTTAGTTTTCACACTAAAAGCAGCATATAATAAAATCAAAGTTTAGTAGAAAAAGCACAGGAGAACCCCAAAACAGATGTGAGTATTCAATATGCTCAATGGATGGGGAAATATTGGCTGATGTTGGTAGCAGGATGAAAGAACAAAATGGAATGGAGTATCCAGGAAAAAAATACACCTGGAACTCTGAGCATTAATTGTGGCAGCTTCCACTTACAGTTTGGTCTGGACCCCATTTTTATGTATGTTAAATAAGAACAGCACAGAGACCAAAGGTTTGAAAGAAAATTAGGCATTGGTAGTGTGAACCAAAATATCCCATGTGACGAAGAGATAGCCTGAATCCAATATAATATTTTGAAATGTAACTTATTTGAATTACAATAACAGCAAAAAAAAAGATACTGGGCTTACATCATGAATCAAGTTCTTCCTTTTATTATACAGGATGTTATGTACAAATCCCCCTCCCCCCATTTCTTCCATTCTTCAGTCCTGCATTTGTTGATAGCAAAACAAAGTCTAGAAAGCATTTTGAAAATAGCTAGAGACGCCAAAGTGACCAAACTTTGCAGGATAAGCTAATAGAGAAGAGCCAAAAGAATAAAGAAAAGAAAAAGAAAAACAATGCTTGCCTGTTTTGTAACTTGTATTTTCAACAAAGAAATTGTTATAAATTACTGTGCTTTGAGAGACGCAATCTTCTGTTAATATGTCCTGAAGAAAGGTTGTATATCTTCCAGTAGAAATCCTTAGAAGGGTAGGATCAGTTCCTCTGAATTTGGCCCGTACGAAAATGTGATTCTCACCCTTTCTTGAACAGTAGAGTTGGAGTCTGAAAAATTGGATTACCCTGCTAAGCAAACAACGCTCCATCTATTTTTGAAGTTGGCAACTAGGAATAAACCATCTTACAGTATTGTACAAAGAAGGGAACCTTGAAGAAAAAAAAAAGATAGTGAAGGATAATACAATTTTGTAGTAGGTTTCAGTTTAATAAATCACACAACATGTTTTGTGTTTCTTAGTATGGGCTGGTTGAAAATATTTGCATTTTAGAAAAATGGGCAATAGGATGAAATATATTTTTCTTCTGCACTTAGATTTCTTTTAATTAAAAAAATCAGGACATACTGTGCTATCTATCTCTTCAATTGCCCTTGCTGAGACTCCTAGGACTAGCTTCTCTGAACCTTTGGTATGAAAAAGTGTAAATTATGTTTTGGAACCTTATTGGATGCATAGCTTGGCCCAGAGGGCGGTGTTCCTCTGGTTGAGATGTGCCCACCAGGTTTCCTTGCATTTCACCAGCCTAGGGTTCAGGGAAGGGGTGGAGGGGTGGCGGTGCTTATAAAGGAGGCCCTACATCCTACGGAGGCCACTGTCCCTCAGACGGCTGGCTGTGAATCTCTATTTGTGAAGTGGGGGCAAGGGGTTCAGATGGGTCTTTTGATGGCGTACCTGGCTCCCTGCCACGTCTCATCGGCCCTGCCCGGACTCCTCGAGGTGATAGCCAGGCTGGCGGTTGAGACCCCCAGGCTTTTGGTCATGGGGGATTTCAACCTGCCATCGTCCGGTGAAACCTCGGGGTTAGTTCGGGAGTTCTTGGCTTCCATGACGGCCATGGACCTGACCCAGTTAGTTTCCGCCCCCACTCACATTGGAGGACACATGCTGGACCTGATTTTTGTCTCTGGGCAGTGGTTGAATGACTGTAATTTTGGGGAGTTAGTTATCACACCCTTGTCATGGACAGATCATTCCCTCCTTAGGTTGGACTTCCGTTCCGCCACCCCCCACCGCAGGGAGGCGGAACCACTTAGATTGTTCCGCCCCAGGCGCCTGATGGACCCGGAGCGGTTCCAGAGGGAGCTTGGGCCATTTCCTGAGTCTCTGGCTCACAGCTCGCCTGGAGACCTGGTGGCCACCTGGGATGGGTCGGCCGCCAGGGCTCTAGATCGAGTTGTGCCCCTGCGACCTCTGACCCGGCACAGATCCCATTTGGCTCCGTGGTATACAGAGGAGCTACGGGAGATGAAGTGCCGGAAAAGACGTCTAGAGGGCAGGCCGGCCTGGGCTGAGATAGTGGTTTTAATTTGGTCTCCATAGTATTTAATTTTAAATTGGGGTTTTAAGGGGAGGGGCGGGGTCTTTTTAGTCTCATTTATCAGCCGATTAATTTAATACTTTTTTAATTTTTGTATATTTGTGGGTTTTAGATGGGCTGTACACCGCCCTGAGTCCCTTGGGAGAAGGGCGGTATATAAATTTAAATAATAAATAAAATAAATAAATAAATATATATATAAATTTAAATAATAAATAAAGTGAATATTTCATTTAAAATTCTTACAAAATGCTTGGATCAAAAATTAAAACTATGCATATTAGTTATTGTGCTGTATGTCCCAACTTTAGTCAGTGTTCCTTTCTGCTTTTATAATTATTTGCCTTCTTAATCCTTAGAAACTGGATGAAGAATCATTTTACTCCTGGGAACAAAGGCCCGATAGCAACCATTTTCTTCTAAGTGATATCTCCAATAATAAGAATAGAATAGAATAACATAGTTGGAAGAGTCCTTGGAGGTCTTCTAGTCCAACCCTCTGCTTAGGCAGGAAACCCTACATCTCTTCAGATAAATGGTTATCCAGTCTCTTCCAGGGTTGGAGCATTTACAACTTCTGGAGGCAAGTTATTCCACTGATTAATTGTTCTAACTGTCAGGAAATTTCTTCTTAGTTCTAAGGAAGGAGCTTCTCTCCTTGATTAGTTTCCACCCATTGCTTCTTGTCCTGCCTTCAGGTGCTTTGGAGAATAGCTTGACTCCCTCTTTTTTGTGGCAGCCCCTGAGATATTGGAACACTGTTATCATGTCACCCCTAGTCCTTCTTTTCATAAAACTAGACATACCCAATTCCAGCAACTGTTCTTTATATGTTTTAGCTTCCAGTCCCATAATCATCTTTGTTGCTCTTCTCTGCACTCTTGTAGAGTCTCAACATCATTTTTACATCATGGCGACCAAAACTGGATGCATTATTCCAAACGTGGCCTTACCAAGGCATTATAAAGCGGTATTAACACTGTACATGATCTTGATTATATCCCTCTGTTTATGCAGCCTAGAACTGTGTTGGCTTTTTTTGGCAGGTACAGTACACTGCTGGCTCATATTTAAATGATTGTCTACTAGGACTCCAAGATCTGTCTCAGAGTTACTACTATTGAGCCAGGTACTACCTCTTCTCTACCTGGGCATTTGGTTTTTCTTGCCTAAATGTAGAACCTTACTTTTTTCACCATTGAATTTCATTTTGTTAGATAACACCCAATGTTCAAATCTGTCAAGATAAAGGGTGGTTTCCTAGTGCAACTATGCAGGAAACCGCACTGGATCAAGACTAAAAACCAAATGGATAACTATGAGACACACTGGCTTTAACAGGCATGATCCAGATTTCAAATGCAAAACCATATTCTACATACTGTGGAATTGTACTCATTGCACATTATAGTACTTCCTGTCTCAAGAAAGTAGGTTTTCTACAGACTGTTTCCTTTCCTCCTTCTAGAAAGGAAAAGCTCTATTCTGCATCTCTTGGTACAGTATCTATTTCAGTAGTGAATGCTGATTACAAGCTCCAAGTTTAATGCTAAGATTTGGGGGTGGGATTTGTGTGTATGTATCTGTAATGATAGTCCATTGGGATGACTACTTTCTGGTGTCCTACAAAATTGCTTGGAAATATTGGTCCATGTGTCTCCTTTTGAATTCAGGGCAGCCCTTTGGGTCAACATTTGTCCAGCAAAATGGCAGCCCTGTAGGTCAACATTTGTCCAGAAAAATATATCAAGAAAGATTCTAACTCTTTGTAGTATTCCCTTTTGTTGTTGTTGTTGTAATACGCTAAGCAAAGGAAGAGGTGGGGGAAATTAATTGGTTTACTATTTCAAATTTATATACTATATTTTCTTTTGTATGAAATGTCAAGAGCAATCATTAATAGGTACAATGAGTAGACAAAAATATGATTATGTAGCCTGATGGCTATCAAGGGACAAAGAAAGACAACACTTCTGCTTGGTTAATCACTTGTAGGCCAAAGTTTCTTTTGCTATCTTTTCTATAACTTCCCTTCTTCATCCTTTTCTGTTTCTTTTCATGTCAGCAGAAAGACAGATGAGTTTCAGGACAATATCAGTAGGCTCATAGTATGAAAATGCAGGTAATTGCCCTTACATACCTGTGGTACCTAATGCATATTGCAGTCCTTCTGTTCATCCACCACCATGAAGTTATAAATAGCATGGTACAAAGTAATACATGTTTTGTCAAGAAAAAAACCTCCCCCAAAAGGAGAAAAGAAAGTGAAACTTAACCATGTGTTATTAAATAAAAATATTATTTTTCGCAATTCAATATGATATTGCTGTCATGAATGAAATCTGTAAGTTTTAGAATATACCTAATTACTGTAGGCTGGAGTCTTCCACATATGTGAAATGGCTATTCTCCTGAAGAAGCAGGAAAGAAAAGAAAAAAGAGAAATATCAATCCCAAAAGTATATATTTATACATATCTGCTTAAAAGTGAAGACCTTTTAAACTTGAAGAGGCATTCCTAAATAGAATTTGTAGGATTTTGTATCTTTTCCCTTAGATTGATAATTTAAGCATCAATAAAGATCAGGAAATGTATCAATGCACAAAGGATAAAAAAGGCATATATTTCAGTGGTGGGATTCAGCCAGTTTGCACCACTTCGGCAGAACCGGTTGTTAACTTTCTGAGTAGTTGGTGAACTGGTTGTTGGAAGAAATCATTAGGACAGAGAACCGGTTGTTAAATTATTTGAATCCCACCACTGATATATTTGCATATTCTTTGGTTTATGCATGCTAATTTATTCTCTGCAAATAAACATTTTTCTATTTTTTTTCTATTTTAGATAGGAAGAATTGCCAGAGTTTGGATAGAAATTTGGTATTGTAATAGGGAAACTAGGCAGCTTCTGTGCCTGTTTATTACATTTTTATTGATCTGTTTCATCTGTAATTTGGCAATTTTAAGGACCCTGCTCTCTTTAGCTTCACATCAACCTGAACTAGGTAACCAAGCATTCATTTTTAAAAATATTATAACCTATCTTCTACCAAAAACTAGACTAGAACAATAACATAGGATAAGAATAATGATTGTTTTGTTTATTTATATTCATAGAAGAATCATAATTGGTTCTGTTCACTTGGCCAATGTATATTCTGTCCCATTTCTAAGATGTGAACATTGAATTGTGATGAAATATGTGGAGCGTAAAGCTTGTATTTCTATGCCAGGCACATGATCAAATTTTTTGTAACATTAAATGGCTTGGATTTCTTTAAAATATATTTAAAAATTAATCTCCACTTTCGGCACAGAAAAAAGTGACATGACTATTTTTTACACTTATGACCATTGTAGCATCTCCATGGTCACATGATTTACATTTGAATGCTTGTAGTATCTTGGGGTCATGTGATCATCTTTTTGGCAAACAAAGTCAATGGGGAAACAAGATTCTCTTAACAACCATATTGCTAATTTAATAGCTGCAATGATTCACTTAACAAATGTGGCAAGAAAAGTCGTAAAATGAGACAAAACTCACTTAACAAAAGGCCTCACTTAGCAACATAAATTTTGGGCTCAATTGTGAATATAAATTGAGGACTACCTGTACTACAGCCACACTACATGAGTAGATATACGCAGACATTAGACAGTACTGTGAGAATTAGATGTTCAGCAGATTGATAGCATGAGGGAAAAAAACTGTTCCTGTGTCTAATTGTTTTGGCCTATAGTACTGTCCTGAGGGAAAGAGTTGAATAGTTTATGTCCAGGATGTGAGGGGTCTTGCAGTTAACTTCTCAGCCCTTCCTCTGACCAACGCAATATGCAAGTCTTCTACGGAAGGCAGGCTGGTTGCAATTTGCTGACTAAATCAAAACAGCATTAGAAGTAAGCATCGACTCAACATGGCTTTGGCAGGTGGATAGGAATGTCAACTTCTGAAACCAGCTCAGGATATATGTATATCACCGGCGAGTGTGTGATATGATTCTCAATCTTAATCCAATACCCAAATTTAGAACTGAAATTCTCTGTCTTTAAAAGATGTCATTACAGAGGTTAGTTTTTAAAAGAAATTAGTGATTCAACTTTCCCACTCCTTCCCTATTAAATAACTTACTTCCTTTGCATTATGTGTTAAAATTGTTGGGAGGACTGTAATTTCATTTCCATCTTTATATTCCGACAACAGCATATCTGAAAATAAATTCTCTGGTGTTAGCTAAGGACTGACAGATCACAAAACCTCAGTTCACTGATATCTATGGAGATTCTCAGTCGTCCATTCATGGTTATCCCAGAGATCCTTTTTTTCAAAAGGCAACTGGATTTTCTTTGTTTTTCCCTGAAGAACTGAAGAAGTTTCTTGGATGAGAAGTGAAACGTCTTCAAGAAAAACAAAACAAAACAAAACAAAACAAAGAAAGCCCAGTTGCCTTTTGAAAAAGGACCTTTGGGTCAGTTCACTGATGATGCAAATTTAAAAGATAAAATCTCATTCTTTAGCATCAATAAACACATTAAATACTTTCTTTTTCCAAACGAACAGTAAAGGATATGATCCAGATGTAATTCATTATAATATAAAGAGATAATTTTATGTATTAGTGGGATGGGGAAAATATTACTTTCTCTTGAAGACTAGAGAACTGGAATAACTGTGTAAATCCAAAGTATATCAAATTGGTGTGAAACCTATAATTTCTTGCTACATCTTACCAATTCATCGTCACAATCATCCTGCACAAGGCCTTCCTCCTCGTCCTCTTCTTCCCCATTTAATGGCTCTTCTGTATTCACGTCTGCTTCTGATGCTGTGTCTTCCTGAGAAATTTCACTTTTGTTTCCATCTGCCTTTTTTCTAACTTCTGCAAAAAAAGCCAAATCGTAAAATAATGATGTGATTTGCGAACCCTGTTTCGTTGGCAGGCTTTATTTGGCTTATCTCAGCATATCTAAATAATCAAGAATCCAAGCTGGAAACTCATTGAATTTTCACCAACTATCCAGGTATGTTGCCACATTGGGAGCATCATGAAAAATTAAAATGGCACCGGGATTCAAATGCTAGGAACATCTTATCAGAAAGAAAACGAAATTGAATGGAATATCTCCTGGAGAAATGTCGGCAACGAGCCCTAACAGAGCCTATGATCCTGACATCTTCCCAAAGTTGCTAGGAGAAATACCACTTCATTTCTTACCCTTTTATCATTTAATAGGTGCTTATTGCAAACTATAACCTGAGATTAATATCACAGAGTCTAGGCTTAGAGAAAAGCAGTTTCACAAATAATTCTTGGCTTTGCTTACATGACTTGGTTAACGTTATTAACAAATCTAGTTAGTTTCATAGTGGCTTAATATTTTTGTGAACCCAGGCCATTTGATTAGTTTATGGTTCAATGCATTATGCAAAATCAGAAAATGGGTTAACTGAAAAAACAAGTTAACTTTGGTGAATGCAGTCTATGAATTAAAACTGGGCATGGTTTGGAAGCAATACAAATAATCAATTGGGGGTTTGGGCTGGATGAAGAAATGAAAAACACTTAAGAATGTTTCTATTCTGTTTCTTTTTCTTTTGTTAAATCTACTACTGCATAAAGCAGGGAACAGGCAGAAAAAAATATATCAAGGTGGCTTACTGTCATTTAGATATATGAAATAGAGCAAGGATGGAAAGCCTATTAGGCTTCCAGACACAACTAGATTGTGGCTCCCTTCATCTGATTAAGATTGATGGAAATTGGAATCCAATCTCTGGAGGACTGCAGCCTATGAATAGGGAAATGGTGTCCTTCAGAGGTTTTGGACTATGTAATCTGCTGAGCTACAGATTCAGTATCTGTGTCCTTTACTAGTACAACTAACCAATGAAAATACATTCTCAAGGACAAAAAATCAGCAGGAGAACCTCAGAATACTTTTATATTCAGATGGGAAGCCTGACAGTTTTTTGAAATCACAGGTTTCCAAGGGCAATTTGGTTTTGTTCTGCTATTACGATCTTTATAATATAGATGCCAGTGAAATATATCCATACTTTTGATTGCCTAGAAACAGTCACTTATATTTAATAACACTGATGCAGTTTTACCCAAAATGATGCCTACAGACAGATTGGATTATAACTCCGTTAGTCATCATCCACTTTGGCCCTTGCTGGCTGGATAGGTGCTGTGGTTGAGGATGAAAAAAACAAAACCCTGTCTAGCTCCTAGGAATGGAACAAGGGCATCACAAAGCTGAACTGTAATTGCAAAAAGTACCAAAGGTCGTTTGTCCTGAACCAAGGAGGCTCAGCCAGTATTAGGAACCTGGTGCTGACATTCTGCACTTGAATTCCTACTGTGTCTTGATGTTACTGAGGGGACATTTGCAATCAACCAACTGACCTGTAGGTGTTTTCTGTTGTTCAGCAATCTGTTCCAATCTGCCCAAGAGAGCATCAATGTTGGATTTGATCTGTGTCAGCTCAGTTTTAATTGTCTGAAGTTCACTGCATTTCACTTGGAAGACAAAAGTTAGAAGAAAATCTTACTCTTTTGTCTAGTACGAATGAGCAATTTGCTTGAGCAGAGATTTAATTATACTTCACATATACCTTTTAGTTGCAGGTCCTGCTTCACGTCCATCGCAATAAGGGCTTATTGGGTTCAGTATAGGACAGGGTCTCGTTTGCCTTTCATAGCTGAGGAGAAGACAGGAGAATTTTGGCAGGTACCATTTCTCCCATCAGAGTGCACCATCAATAGGAACAAACTACCAAAACCTAAATGCTAGTGCACAGCTACTTAAGGGTTTGGAAGCCCTGTGCTATATTGAATCTGACAAGATGGGGATATTGTAGGTATCAAATAATTCCTTTATTAATGCTTAGAACGACTTCCTACCACACTCTACCAAACTTGGTGATGTACAAGATTTGCAACTCTGAGTCAATAAAAAACAAAACAAAAGAGGAATCTTTCACCTCATTCCTTGAACTTTTACAAAGAATTCCCACTTAATTTATAATTTGCATAACTACTTAGAAGTTGATGAAATGATCCTTACAGGTGAACAAATACAAATATAGGCATCAAATTGAACAGGCCAATATTCAGTGTAGCTACTCCTTTATTTAGGATTCTCCATTACATTATTTCCTTATTTTTGTGCCATCCTGTCAAGTGGATTCTGAGCTGTTGAGCTGATGCAGACTGTCTTAAACTGCACCCCCTCCCTTCTTGGATTTTTTAAAATTAACATCTTTCTTTCTTTCTTTCTTTCTTTTTTTGCAAAACTATATTTCCCGATCCCACTGATACTTCCTTCTTGTGTCCAGATCAGCTATTTAGATCAGCTAAATGCCTGCATAAGGTAGCACTTGCTATAAGGTGAATGATTGTATCCAGTCTGACATTTACTCCCCAGCCTTCAATTTCCTGTAATTTTCACCCAGTCTTCCATGTTGGCAAAGCTGAGCATCTTCTCTTTTCACTGGAATGTTTTAGTCTCTTAGGAAAGGAGGGAAGTAGTATTTTCCTATTTTTATTTCAAAAAAATCTGATGCATGAACGATGCAGTACAGTTCGAATGAGGTTAATTAGTTGTAGAATTAGTTCAATATTAGACCAGAGATGATAATTTGAACATCACCTTTTTTGTAAAAAGCTCAGCCAAGGGCATGTATTCCTTCTTCCAGCTATTTAGTCTTTTGCTATTCAGTGACAGTTTGAATTCAGATGCTTCTGAATTCCATTGTATCCCATTGGCAACCAGTTTTTGTGGTAAAAAGCAGTGACGGAATATTAGCTGAACTGTCTTGCTATGAAGACCAAGCTGGCTCATTGTATTATGTGTTTCAAATATTTTGTCTTTCACCAAGTGCTTGGCTTGATGTATTTTTCCCCTTTCTTCTTTGAGTATGTGTTTATTTTTAATGCTCCATTTATTTGTTATTGTCATTGTTTATAATATATTATGACTGTATTTTTACAACTATTCCCTTGAAGGTAGAAAAGTATGATATTAATAAATAAATAAAAAGCAACTGTTCTATTTATATAGATTTATTTGAATCCACAGGCATGGAGATATCATTATCAGCTCTTTCTACCCTTGCCTATTGTGATCAAATAACCAGGTTGACTCTGACTCCATGGTTAGGGGAGATAATGTATATATTTCCTTGAGTATGAAATATATTCCAACCTGCTTAAAGAAACAGTTCTAAGATCTTTTACTAAAAATGCTTTTCCTTGACCTAGAAGGTCTCTTAATTATGAGCTACTCTCCAATCTTCAATTTGTAGATATTGTATTAAGAAAATGCTACCCTCCTTTGGATGAAATTTAACTATTTGGACCTATTTCGGTTGGGTCTTTGTGTGGAAGATAGTACTAAAAATATTTTAGTCATGTAGTTAGTGGACAATCAGAAAGCTAATCAACCTAACTCTACCACTACTTACTATCTGACTCCAAGGAACACTACTCAGTTTTGGTAATGTTTTAAATCAGAGTTTCTCAACTATGGCAACTTTAAGATGTGCTGACTTTAAGTCCCAGAATTCCTTAGCCAACATGCTGACTAGGGAGTTCTTGAAGTTGATGTCCACATTTCTCAAAGTTGCCAAAGTTGAAAAATACTGACATAAGTGGGCATTTCCACCTTTGCAGTTCTAACAAAATAACTGCTTTTCCTGCTATGAATCTACCTACGGTAGTTAGATAAATCAGCAAGTGCGGTCCTTTTGAAGATGCCCTGTAATGGATTGTGATAATAACCTTGAGGAGCAACAGGAAATGCCACACCCAGGCAACAATCATATAAGGAGAAACCCAAGTCCAAAGCAGGATGTTCTGCTTCTCTAGAAAGAGAGCATTAAGAGTTGCATGATTGATGCCAGCCCTTTGAGGTAGACCAGACTTGAACACCATAGTCATGAATACTAAAACTACTTTTATTACAGGATTACAGAAACAGAGTCTTGCAACTCTTGTGTGTGCCTCCCTGCTCCCTAATTTTACCAAAAAGGTCAAGTCAAATATTTTCTCAAATTCCATTCCTGCTCTAGACTCACATTATATTATCTGACATTGCCTTCACTGTGGTTGTTCCTCCTCTTTGTCAAGTTTATTCTTACATCTCATTACATGTCCACACTCCAGAAATTTAGCTATATGCTTCACAGGAGAGTCCCATCTTTTCTGTGGTTCCCAAATGGTAGAAAACTCTTTCCAGGGAGAGGTGTTTTTTTGCATCCCCCTAATATTTAGGGAAATGGCAAAAATACATTTTTCACCAAGCTATGAAGTAATAATTGATTTAATGATATCAATATTCTTATTTTAATTGTATTGCTTCTCCTCTCATGTTTGTGTTTCTGTTTTATTATTACTCTGCAGTAAGATGGGCAGCCAATAAATTTAATAAATAAAAAAATAGTTATAGGCAATAACAATTTAGATACTCTTTGACTTATGATCACAATAGAGATTAGGGTTGTAAGTCATGATAATTGTAAAACTTCACAATTTTTTTGGCAGTGGTTGTTAAGTAAATGCAGTATTCATAAAGTAGCTGCTGTGATTATTAAGTGAACCAATGGTTTACTACAAGTGCAGTTTTGCTGAAAAATGGCAGTAAATGGAAGCAAAACTGTCGTAAAAGATGGTCCTGCAATGGTGGAATGCTGCAAACATTCATAAATACATCCTTGTTGAGAGCCCAAAGTTCAATGATTGGGGTTGTGTGAACACTAGAACTTTGAAACTGTCACAACTTCAAATGTCTACCTGTATATAAAGAAGCAGCTACTGTAATAAATTCAAGAATAAAATAAAAGCAATGTTTTGTAATACATAAACCACTTATCCATAATTATATTTGCTATGTATGTTTGCCCATGTGCATTTTGTTTCAAAGGCAAGTCTGAAACCATGATAAACATTACCTCTGCACAGTAGCATGAAACTTACATTTCAATTTGGCGGAGCTGTTCACAAGAGCAGCAGATCTGGCAAAGAGCTTGACCGGGATAGTTGCTTTGACACGTCGTACTAAAGGGATGGTGACTCGTGGCCGCTTCACGGGAACCATCCTGGGTATGGGAGAGACTCTTCCTCGATACTCAAAGAGTCTATACAGAAGCAGAAGAAATGCTTTCCTGTAGCGATTCCAGCCAGATACATTAGCAAATATTTCTGATTAAAAGATGAAAAAATATTGATGCCCTCTAGAGGGAGCTAAGACTTCATCCATTCCAGCCATCTGTTCTTTCCTGGGCATTAAAGCCCATCAGAGATTACAGCTGATCATTAAACTACTGAGGAGACGCATTGTTCAACCATTATCCTGCAAGTTAATGCTGACAACTCTCAGAGAAGTTATTTAATAGGTTGCTTTAACAGCAATATTGTTACCGTTAATTCATTTTTAAAAATACTTCAATGTTTCATATTTGAGCCTTAGGTAAATCTCCAGGATATTAGAACAGATCATCCAAGGCAATTATTTAGCTATCCTATCTTAACATCTTCCCCCCACCTCACTTGGTGTCTACTCATTCCTTAAAACAGGACACAAAACTTTTTCCTAAGATGCAGCCAATAATATTTATACTAAATTACACTCAGGCAAGAAATATATATATATATATATATATATATAATTGCTTAATCTATAGCATCTGGATCTTTCTCACCCAGGTCTTTTAACAGAGCTAAAGAGGTTGAGATGAAAGATCTATTGAAAAACATGTCTCAGTTTCATAGAGAGCAAACACCTGAAAGTAGACTGTAATAAAAAACATATAGATCTGGACTTTGAAGCTGAACTTTAAATGCATCAAGTGCTCTTCTCGGATTCAGCAGAGATTGATATAATAACCTCAGGGGAATTTTGTATACAGAATAATTTCTATGCTCCATCTGCTACTAGCTCAAAAGTTTGCTTTTCGTTCCATGTTTTTTTTAAAAAAACTTCTATAGTTGCATTTTAAAAAGTTAAAATAAAGTTCTCTTGGCCAATGAAATTTCTGTTTTACTGCTGCTAACTAGGCACTTCTATTTTGATTATTATTATTTTTTAAAAAGCAAATGTTAATCTTTGGGAGACAAACTGTATCCTACAAATGCTCAAATATCTTGTTTTTTCTTAGAAATGGAAAGGAAGAAACAAGACAGCCTCTGGCTTTATTCAGCTGAACTCAGTCTTCAAGAGAACTGTCTATATTGCTACCTGCAAAGGGCGATGCAAGAGAACCCAACAGACACTGAGCATGCTTGATGCTTTTAGAATAGGGCTATTGACTGGCTAGTCAAGTGACAGTGGCAAAATGACAAGCCTGCTATATCTGGGCTGTGAAATGATGGACATCTCCTTCATGATAGCAAAAAGATTTTTTGGGCAACCCTTCTGGGATTTTGCTGCTCCAATAAACTCAATCATGAAGTCCTCTGGCAGATAGCATAGTTGGCTGGAACCCTGTGGAGGAGGTCTCCTGCAGCATTTCTTACAGGGAAGGTTGTTTTTTGGAAATGCAAACAACCAGTGGAAAATAAATGAAGAAATCAAAGATTTCTCAGGGACATCCATAGAACATTAGCACTGCAGAGGAGAGTCTCCTTAACAGAAAAACTGTAAGATATTTCTTTAATACCACAACTGCACATAGTGTGGAAATTCAAGGCATGTGTTTTGATCATTTCATTTCAATCTTTGGATAAGAACACATCTGGAATATCTGCCTGGTAATTTGTTAGAGGAATGGAATTCTTACCATGAAAACACACAGAGGGCCATTATATTTCTATCACAGGTTCTAAACCAAGAGCTGGTAAAGTTTATTACAACCATGCAGTTATCTTTTCAAACTGAAAAAATGTTTGGAGATGCCCTGCCCTGGCATAGTAATAAGCCAAAATACCCCAAAATATATATGTGTTATGTCTCGCTAATTTCTCTAACACTTACATTTTTATATTGTATAGCTTAATTTTATTTTGACAAAATTGTACCAAAATTGTATAAATTTGCAATTAGTATTTTAACATATCAGAACCCTAAATTAGACAAGATCAAGAATATCCTGTAAAGTAAACCATATTAAACTCACTGGAATTTACTTCTGCACAGAGTGGTTTAAAGTTTTATTTTAAAAAATGTGGGTTTTGAAGTTTATATTTTCACTTTTAGCTTTGAACAACTACAGGTAGTCCTCAGCTTACAGCTGTAATAGAGCCTGCTGATCATGGTTTGTAAGTCTCGATGGTTATAAACCTCATCACCCATTGACTGACTCAATTTATACCTTTCTTGCAGCAGTCATCAAAACGATGACCACGACATTAAGCGAACCAATGGTTTGCTATTTTTATTTATTTGCATATCACCTTTATTATTTTTACAAATAAGTCAAGGTGGAGAATGTATCTAGTATACCTTTCTCCTCCTATTTTCCTCACAATAACAATCCCTGGCCCATCTTCTAGTCTGGTGCCTTAACTATTAGACCAAACCGGCTATAGAACAGTTTTGCCAAAAACCAGAAGTAAATGCTAGTTTTCAGCAAGAAGTCATAAAATAGTCACATGACTATGGGATGCTGCAAATGGCCATAAATGTAGGCTGGTTGCCAAGCACCCAACATGAAATTATGTTACTGGGGGGGGGAGGGGGGGAGGGGGCTCCAATGGTCAGAACTTTGGAATATTAAGTATTCCTAGGAAGGCATGTTATTACTTCGAATGTCAGTAAACAACTTGTTGTAAGTCAAGGACTACCACAAGGTTTAAAGAAACCTTTACATCCATAAAGGTAACTTCGAATGTCATTAAGCAACTTGTTGTAAGTCAAGGACTACTAGAGGTTTAAAGAAACCTTTATATCCATAGAGCCAAGAACAACATATTTAGAAAAGTGAAGCAGCCATTCAAATAAAACCATGGCAGGGTAGAAAATATAAGTAATCCACATTTGCTTTGCACAAGCATTATGAAAGTGTTCCCTTATGTTCACTCTATTTAGAATAAAAATAAAAAGCAATCAATGTGACAGCACAGTTCTTCTCTTATTTGCTCACCTGTCATAGAAGTCATCTCTGTAGTAATCATAGTCAAAGTCATAGCCACTGCTTTCAAAAATAAAATAAAAAAGAATTATTACTATGCTTCACCAATTACTTTTTTGAGGCAACTTCTGTGAAATAGCAGAATTCAGTCTCATAGATCTGGAAGGAAACTAGGAATTCTTGATAATATATATTCAGAGAAGCAAAACTATATCACAAAGAACTCAGATTTACTGTTGTGTTTGTTTTAGGACACAACAAGGCATTTGGCAGCATTTGCAGAAAATCATGTAATCGAAAACAACCAACCAATGGATTTTCATTATCGGTGTTAAAATGATATGCAGAATCTCAACTGGCAAGACTTCATCTGGCTCACATACAATACAAAACATACAAATTGTACAAATATATACTGTGTGCTAGGTGAACCAAGCTCATAATTCTTATTCACAATCCATGGATTTATGTGTGAACAGAATTATTGCTTGGTTACTAAAAGATAAATGGATAGCAGATCGGAATTCTGATCTAGCCAAAAAATGGTAGATTGGAATATCACAAGTTCTTTCTTAAAATAGTACCCAATTAGATTGACCCAGTCTCAAAAGAGCTACAAAAGCACTAAATTGGACAGTAGATGTTTATATCTCACTATAAGTATTACAAATGCAAATACATACATGTTGAAAATCCAACAATTGAAAGAAGCTGTGTTTGACAAGGTAGCATAGAGAACACTTGTCTATAAAGCCACGAAGAGTCCAACACCACTAAATGATTAAAATAATAAGAGTCGGGAAGATGTGGCAGCAGAGCTTCCAAAACACAACTCCCACACCTGTTTCAAGGTTGCTGCTTTATGGCCAGTGCTGCCCTGCTGAGGTTGTGGAGAATTTTTGGAGGGGAGGAAGACAGCACAGGTGCCTGATTTTTTTCTAAGCAGTTTGCTCTTCCATGTTGTGTGTGTATATTTTAGCAATAGCACCTATCAAGAATTGGTTCAGATTCTATAACTACTGTGTCAGTGTCAGTGGGTGACTTAATAGTCACAATTTCTTTTTGTCTTCCAAGAGGGATATTTTATACACAGTAATGAAAGTATATTATTACAACCCTTCCTAGAAGAAAACTTTAAACAGAAATCCAGTTGGCAAATCATAGAAATTGAAAGCTCTGACATTTCCTAGTAAAAAGAAGTGTAGTTAGCAACACATTTGTTGGAAAGGTCAGCTTAAAAGTGAAAATTTTAATTTTGGCTTGACACCTTTGAATTGATGACATAAACATGACATTTCAGGACAATAAAGCCTAAAAGAGACTTAAAGCTCAGTATCTCTATCAAAGCAAACTCTATAGTTGATGAGTGCAGAGACTCTTCTGTATAAGGCTGTGTTGAATAAAGGAGGACTCAGTTGGTTACTTTAGTGCATTGGGTTCACATATTTTTCCATTATAATGTGGTTTGTTTGGTTTTGGCTTTGGGTATCGAGCAAATTCAGTCAACCCTTATTTTTCCTATAAACCATAGGTAAAATAGGCTTAGTGTGCATGAACCCAATCATTAACTTTTTACCAGTGGGTGGCTATTACGACAAAATAGGATAGTCTCACAGTTATATCCTGACCTTCTCAGATGGAAGAAGTAATATATTATTGGTAGATAGACATAATTGCTCTTAAATTCTATTTCAATTGATCCTAGAAGCAATTTTTGGGGATCTGCAAATGTCTTGAGTCTTCATATGAAATTCCTATTTATACCACCTGTTCATTTATTTTTTCAGTCAAGAGCTTGAGGAAGGATGATGATTTTATTCTGAATATATCAGAAGTCCCATCCTACAATTTCTTTTTGTTCTTTCCAGTTCAGTATTGACTGTACTGAACTGCAGGAGTTTCTAACACGTCAGATAGGTATTGAACTAGAGGCTGCCCTATGTTCTATGTGGTTTCTGGACAGACTATTTATTCTCATTCCTATTTCTTCTAGTTTTTATGAATTTCATATCCTACAATGCCGTAAAATGAGATTGTATATATTTTCAAATTCTGATTTTCTTTCTTATTTGTGACAAACATTTGCAGGCTGTTTATTTAAACATACAATTTGCATAGCATATTTTCCCCTGAAGTAGCTTACTTCAAGCTGTGGTTAGATTATAAAGAAAGGAAAAAATGATTTAGCCTTGTTCTTGCAACATTATTTTTAGTGTTAAAAAAAGCTATCCTCCCAGAGCCCAAATTGGGACCTATTCAAACAAGCATTTACCTTTCATAGACTGTTAAAAATAATAGTACACAATTTCCTTTGATTTGAGCTCAGTTCCTGATGGTTTAAGGGACAACTTTACACAAGTGATTTGCCACAGCCTTTTTCCAGGAAGCTGTTTTGATTTTTTTGCCTAGCCTACAACCTGTCCCATCCAAATATTAACTAAATTTGATTATGCTTGGCTGTTCTGAGATCAACCACTTTCCGCTATATGTTGTAAACTGGCATACATTCAACCGATTTTATTTTATATTCTAATCAAATATAATGAACAGAAATTGAAAATAACTGTTCAAATGATATATAAAGTCACATTCATGTTAGTTGTAATATCCAACTTTTATTATATACATATTTGTAGGTTATTGTGTACCTGCAGGCACACACACATACATAATTATTGGTCAAGGTCACACAACATGCTTAGCAAGGTCAGTTAAAGATGTAGCAACTACATTTGCATAAAATGCTAATCACTTTGTTAACTTTTAGATTTTTTTGCTCTGATATGGTGTCTTATGTAAAGATAGCCCTCTTTTTTCATTGTTTACTATACACAATGGCTAAGTTCATGAATAAAACTAAACCAGAACATTTAATAATAATGGCTTGTGAACAAACCATGCAGATTTGATTGATTTAATTCAGTAACCCCAGCTCCACTGTGTTTCTGTGTTAACACAGTATTATAAAAAGTCAAGGGAAGAAACGGGAAACATTTAAAAGCCCTGATCAAGCCAAACCACTTCTCCTCCAGCATGCCAAGTTCAAATGCCAGAATCTTCACAGATAACATTAATATACATGGAGACATGATATAAAATCTGTATGTTTCAACTCTGAAATGTTCAACAATATAGATTGTGTGTGTGTGTACATTTCTGATAGTCTATATATCCCTTCTTGTAGCAGTGCTAAGTGCTAGGATATAGATACTTTCTAAAATTAATAACATTGTAATAGTCACATAATGTGCAATGGCTCATGAGTTCAGTTCCTGAGTTGAGGCTTGAAACCAATAAAATAAGACTGTTTATGAAAGCATGACAAGTCCCAATAAGGATAAAAATGATCACGTACTGCCTTCTGTTGGTCTATGTAATTTTTTTTTCAGATAATAGGTTTATTCATATTTTCAAGAAAAAGGTATTCCTTCCTCCAAGTTGCTCATTTAAACCATTGGGAAATATCAGAGTGCGTTAGAGCCCTGGCAGATTGCTATAGGTACATAGGTCATCTGTTAAGAAGACCAAAAGCATCTTGCAGGCTATAAGTTGCTTGTTTGCTATTCTTAGTGTTCAAATTCCTTTCCAGACAAGTCAGATGAGGTTTTTTCATTGTTATAATAAAGACAATCATGCCCCAAAATATCCTGTATTCTATTTTCAGAGACTGCTATGCCATGTTTCTTCAGCTGTTCCTTCTCCATGCTTTTAATTTATTTTAAGGTTTTGTACAACTTTGCACGCAAACTTGAACATAGCCTCAAAATTTTCTTTCCAAGTAAAACTCCCCTTGCAAGTGATATTTCAGGGCAGTCATCTGGATGCTCAAAAGAGACTCTACATGAATGTTGCACATGCCAGGGCAAAATGCAAGGCAGAAAAATAAATGAGAAATTTTGTTCATTTCTTTAAATCACATTATTTTAACAATGTGGACTAAGGTAATATCTCAAGGGACAACAGAGTACTTTACACAGCCTAATTTATCTACCGTCTATTTACCTCAGTCCTTCTGTAGGGCAACAAGGCCTTCCCATCCAGGCTAGCGAGACTTGCATTCATTTCCAAAGTTAAGGTCTGCTTTAGAAGCTGCCTCCATTACTATAAGCAGAAGAATATTACTAAAGGAAAGAAGGTCTAAACCTTGAGATAGCCACAAATAATTGCTGCTATTAATTCTTTTAAGTCTTCAATAGTTGAAATGATTAAGAAATGACCCCCCCTTTTTTTTTCACCTGAGCTCTAAATAAGATTCCTGCTAGTCTCTCTGATGCTGATGTTTGTGGGGAGGGGGTATCACTTTTCTTGTTAACTACCATTTGACAAATGACATAGAACAATGCTTGCTTCCCCTTTTTTGCTGACATATTTCCTCTTAGCTATATTCCTGTAATTGCTTTCTGGTTACTCCTACTCTGAGACTGTATCAAAAAGTGAAGCAGGGGCATCAGAGAAATCGATTTCCTTCCAGAGCCTCACAGAATGACATGACAAATAGAATAAGCGCAGATCTTTGAAACAGGGTTGGTCAATTTGCTTGTACTCAAAGGACTGGGAATAGCCCAACAACTTCATCTGTTATCCTCCCCCAATGGTCTAATACTTCAGAGAATTTTGGTATAAGTCTTATGAGTTTCAGGTCCATGAGATCTTGGATATTTCAAATAAGAGACAGGGGCAAATCAGGTCAAATGTGGTCAAAATATCCTTAAGAATAACAGCCTTGTTCAGTGGTTTGTGCCTCACTGGCTGGATTCATATAACATACCTGATAAGCTAGAATGGGTTGGATACTTTGACCTTCCACAGGTTGGCAGGAAGGATGTATTCATAAAGTTATCGATGATAAGAGTCAACACCATTTGATGTCACAGAATTAGTATTGTGGGGAGTCCCAAAGGTGCTTTTTCAGGAGGCAACTGGACTTGTTTTTTTTTTGAAGACATTTTGCTTCTGATCTAAGAAGAGAAATGTCTTCAAAAGAAAAAAAAAACAAGAAATCCAGTTGCCTCCTGAAAAAGACCTTTGGAACAACCATGACCTGGATGACTGATAACCCCTACAGACTATTGTAAGGAGTAGTTGCAGGATTCTTGGTATGAGACAGCCCAACATTTTTAGCTACCCAGTAACTTGGTTGATATATTTGGATATAACTTCTTAAGCAAACATTGAAATCAAGTTGTGTTAGCCTGGGATTAGTGTTTTGGGTAGTATGAAAATCCAGCCAAAGTGTATATGAGTCAGAAGAAAAGAATGGGAAATAAGTGATAGAAAAATGGAGTCTGAGTGTGCATTGATTTAGAGCACAGAGAGAAATGGTGATTAGAAGAGAGAATGGATGTATGATGCTGCCTGATTGGGGAAGGGAAGGGAGGGGGAAAGATAGGGGAGATTTACCTGCAGTTACTGGTATAATCTAACTCTTATTTCCTATTGAGACAGGCATGATCATCATGTAGCCTTAGAGCTGCATGCCACCTTTAGGCTAATGCTCTGTGACCTCAGATTAATTGCAAAGTCCCTATGTGGGAAATTAGATCAGAACTCTGATAACAGCCATTTCTCTTTTCTGTGGCAGCCTGCTACTTAGAAGAGCTGGAGAAGGACAAGAAGAGATGTCTGAGAAACAATCAGCGTCCTACTCGCTACCCTCTATTTTTCTTAGATGCTACTTTTTAGGTGGATGTCTCACAATGGCTGCTAATAGATTCTCCTGGGAGAAATGCAATCCTCAATCTTAAGAAGATTGAATATAATTTGTTATCTGAATTACTCTTCAAGGAATGCAAATAAATATTTTGGACCTTACTTCCAAAATAATATATGTGCTTAGAACTGTGGTACTAACATACTAACTCTAACTAGAGATAGAGAAATAAAACCTTTGTATATTCTCAAATATGAATGTTTTTCTGACTGGTTTGCAATTAAAAAAAAGTCCACAAGAACATTTTCATTTGGATGCAAAGGCATAAATGAGAATATATTCTCTCTAATGATAGACGTTATTTTTCACATTCTATTTATTATTCCAAACTATTTTGATTGGGTTTTTTCATGTTATTGTGTTGCTTTGAGAGGGCATAAGGCAGTGAATAACTTTTTCCAATCCGTAATTCATTTGGCAGATCAGGTTGGTTCACAATAGACTTCAGAAAGAATGAATTCATCCAGGCTTCTTAATGGTTAGGCATTAGCATCAAGGGATTCATTTATAGAAGATCAGCTTTCTTTCATCCAGGTTCATTCTAGCCTAACCATGCTGTGCATAGTTTGAGGTTACTCCATCTGGCTAGATATGAAATTGCCAGCTGCAGATATTTGATTAGAATCCAGCATAGTTTTATAAGATCTTTCAGCATAGATTGCTTGACCAGATCTCAGACTTATCAAAGGGCTGAGGCAAAGTTTCCTATATTGTTCCATAAAATCCACTAGTACAATCAATCTACATTTACTATTATGTCACTCTTAATCAATCAAAGATGACATAAAACTTAATGCAATTAGTAAAATTACAATTGTTAGACAATTAAAGAAATTAAAAACCTTTCAGTTTGCCAAAAGGGTGCCTCTGATCAGCTGGTTGGCCAATTTTAAGCAAAATGTTGATTATTTGAAATGCAAGGACATCCAATAATTACGGGAAGCAGATAGATGTTGTAAGAAGACTACCTCCTATTATCATGCTGTTCTAACATCAAGCTAGCATCCTCTCTGAGGAAATAATGTAAAAGGATTTCTTCAAAATGATTATTTTAGAGATATGCAAATGTTCAAAATGCAATGCTTCATCAGCACAGATGACTTTAATCAACCCATGAGTCTTAAAACAATGGCTATGGTCATCACTTTAATGCAGTAGGAACAAGAATTCCTTCCTTTTTTGATCAGAAAAAAATTCTCCCTTTCTATTTATCTAGTATCACAGAATTCAACATATTGAAGGAATTCTAAATTATCCATGCAAATCACCTGGAACATTACGTGTTCCATGTAATATGTTACTTTAGATTTATATTGTTCTTTTACTCTAAAAATTTAGTAGGACACTTTAGAGTTAAATTAAATCACAAAAATAGGGATCAGAGCAATTAAGTATGATGTGCCCACAGCTAAATAAGTATCTTAACAGTAGTACTCAATGCCATTAAACATTTCATCCTGTTGCTATGGCTATAGCAAGTGCTGATATGTTCATGAGATCTGCTAAAAGGTGAGTAAAATGTATACTTGTGTAAGTGCCCCAATTTGCCATATTATTTGTTATTACACATGATTACATTTTATTCAGCCTTTACTAATGGAAGTGTTTGATGTGTCTGTCTAGCTGGGTGAAGGGAACATAACAAGAATGAAGCCAAACATCCTCCTGGATTGAGGAAAAAGCCCAAGGATGATAAAAACAAGGCAGAACATGCCTTCCCTTTAATCTTCAGAACTTTTTCCTTTTGTAGAGCTGCCTTGAGGAGCAACTAATATTTATCTGAAGTAATAAATATGATGAAAAAGCAAAATGGAAAAAGTTGTTGACAAGACTGCTGTTTAGTAACAGTGATGGGCAAAGGATGAAAACCTCGGTAAATGTTTTTACATGAACTTATGTAGCTGGAATTGGGTTAAATATAATTTAGTTTTTTACTTGGCTAGCATGCAAAAACTACTATTTGGCAGAACCCAACCTAAAATATGTTTCTTAGTTTATACCAATCTGTACAATTAGCACTACAATTATGTTAACAAATAATTCTCTACCTTGCTATTTACTGTAATGGATGCCAAAACCAAGGTATGCAAATATCTGTAAACTGCTTTTTCTATGTCAGTTGGACTTCAACTCTTAAAATTCCCAGCTAGCTTGACATTTGCTCTAGTATCTTGAGGAAATCTGATGGGAAAAGTTGTGGTGGAAAGATAAGATGATCCAGTAATTTAATCTAATATTTTGACTTATCCTTTCTTGTAGTTACCATCATCAGGTCATCTTTGCCATTAACTCTTTATTCATCACTCTTATTTCTATTCATGATATTGCTTCCATGCATATATTTCACTTGCAATGCTACATACCTGGAGAGGACAAGAATTGGCTGACATATCTATTTACATGCTTCTCTACTGCTGTTTTCTTATGATCCAAACCAGCTTCCTGAATCCTCAGATTTCTACCTTCACTTTTCAATGATATTAAGTTCTGTTGTTCTTTCTTAAGGTCTCTGTTAAGTTCTACCTGGCATCGGATTACTCATTTTACTTGCTGCCCATGACCGTGTCATCTTCTATAATGTTCAATCCATTTCTGGATAAACAATCTATTCCAATCTCTTTTTTGCCATCATCCTCTCCAACATCTGTCTCAACACTTCCTACTTTCTTCTACCTTTCTTAATAATATGGATTTCATATTACTCCTCCATTGCTGTCTCTCAGTTGCACTGATAGCACCAAGGAGAGATTTAACCTGGAAATAAGGAGAAACTTTCTGACAGTGAGAGCAATCAACCAATAGAACAGCTTGCTCTTGGAAGTTGTGAGAGCACCATCACTTGAGACTTTCAAGAAGAGATTGAACTGCACATTTGTCAGAAATGGTGTAGGGTCTCCCGCTTGGGCGGGGGGGAGGGGTTGGACTAGATGACCTACAAGGTCCCTTCCAACTCTGATTATCTGTTATCTGTTATCATTCTTCTGTCCTACTATATTCAGATCTGACACTAATTCCTGTTATCAGAAAGTCCTATCTTTTGCTCAATCCTTTCCCTCATTCATTTTCTTCTCCTAATTTTCACTTCCAAACTCCTGCCACATGCAACTTACTGTTGTCTGAACTTCATTGCCTTTGCCAACTGCATGGATGACCTAAGCAGTAGAAACTTTGCTCAAAGACCCATTTATTTGCCAAATGTCTAGGTTTACATGTTTTCTAGGTTTGCGTTCAACAATTCTGGGAGCCAAAAGGTATCAGGCCTATTTCTCACTAGGCTGCTGAAGAATTCTGATGGTTGCAGCCTAGGATAGCAGGTTCTGATAGGCTGCCATCATGCATGATTAAATACAGGTGTGGTGAATAGCCCTGGTAAAATCCTCAGCAACCCTACCTGTACAAGGCAGATGCTGTTCTCTTTAGTCCTTTTGGCCTGTTGGGTTTCGGTTCTCCAGCCATGTTTATATCTGCAACAAATAATGGTTTGGAATTACTGTAGTATCTTTCCCTATCTGCCCTTAATGCAAACATTCAAAACAAATTTAATCTATTTTTAACAATCCTTTTGGGGTCAGAAAATTTTGGGGCTACAAAATTTTGTTTTAATATTGGGCAACAGTTATTTTCTTCCAATATATCTCTTATATTCAAAGAAGCAATGGTATTTTCTTTTTTGTAAAAAGTATACAGTATATGATATATTTATATTCTGCAATGATTTTCAATAAGACCTGTGATCCCCTTAATCATTTCCCATCTAAGTAATTCATCAATTAATTCATCAAATACAATTAAATGTATTTTCATATTATCAAAGCCTTACACTCATACAAAAATCTATCCCATATAAGGAAGATAAGTAAGCTTAAGCCTTATGCACACAATAATCATCAGGGTCCATTATGAAGAAGAATAGATCTCCTTCTTGCTCCCTCATTATTTGCAGGACTTTGAACCACTTAGAAAAATTGATTCATGAAGAATTCAACACCCACCCAAGTCATAGATATTATAACTAAAAGTGTGCCTTCCTATGACAAGCATGGGGAAAGATAGCCAGGCTCCTTAATAACACAGAAAATATTGTTTATATATTACTTTAAACTCCTCTACCATAACACCAATGCTAAAAGCTACACTGGATATCAAAACAGATCAAATATCCAGCTGTTATAATTGAAGGGATGTGTCTCAATTTCAGCACTGAAGGACTGAATCAGATACTTTGATCAGCAAAGAAAATTTGCCCTACCGTCCATTCCAAAGGGTTCAGTAGAGACTAAGACATATAACCACTTTTCACTGTCTTAATGGAAACTAAACAAAGCAATTTAAATGTAAAAAGGTACTGCTTAATAAAAGCAAAGCATATGAAAAGCGGGGTCATTCCTACATGATCTGTGAATGATGGTACAACTTCAGTGATAACCCAGATGTAGACCTCCCCAGATCATTGTGATCCTATGGCATGATGTGAAGATATAATATAGCAGCTTAGTAATGTGAAACAGGCTTGGATCTGAATCAATGCCTGGATGGGAACATCTGCTTAGGAATCCTATGCCTATACATTACCAGGAGTGTTAAACTGGCAGTCCGCAGGCCAGATGCATCATGTCAGGCCATGCCCACCCCAGCTCCACAAAGGAAAAAAAATGTCACGAAACATCACATGATGACAACATGACACCACGAGTTTGACACCCATGCATTAGACTAAAGCAATCCATAGTGGCTTGATTGATTTTAGTGCAGTCTGTCTGTCTGTTGTATATAGCTCTGAATAGTATTCATTCATAGAAAAATAACGCAGTAAAGTTTAAAACTATACAAATCCACCAGTAGTAAACATTACAGGGCAGTGGCACAAATACACACATTAGTTTTGAAAGCCTTGTCTTACCTCCATCTGGGTAGCTTTTTGAAATGCCACAAGCTGGTGTCAAGTTTGACTTCCAATGGGAGGCTTCTTCATTGTAGAGGAAGCATCATACAAAAGCATTGCTTCTAAACCCCTGCAGATCTCAACTTTTATAGATTCAGGAGTTGGATATCCTCAACTAATATGAGGGAACTAAACGGATCAGTTCTTATCTGGAGGTGATGCTGCAAGTATCTAGCACTAAACCATTTAGATTCTAAAAGTTTAAACCAACATTTGAGCCATATCCAGAAACTTACTGGAAGCCAATACAGCACCCTCAAATAGCATAAGGGCAAAGAGACTCAAAGGATTATTTAATTAAAAAAATTTTTTTAGTATCTCAATTTTTAGTTATATCAAGCAATTAACTACTAAAAAACTACTATATATTGTACTGTATATATAAAAGAATAGAAACATGGATGTTTAAAACATTTCATTATTCTTTAAGTTTACAAAGTTGTTTATATATACTCAAAACTACCTGTGTAATTTCTATTTTTTTATTTCCTTCACTTCTGTGCTGTTTTCATTCAACATTATATAATTAAGTTTTTAAAAGTTTTCTAGTAATGAGTAGATGCAAAATAAATGAATAGAACCATTTTATATACATATCTAGTAGCCTCATCTGATATTCTTAAAATTATATTTTAGTTTTGTTTTAGCTTTGCAAAAGACAACCAGAGGAGAGAGAGCGTTGTTTCAAACAATTGTTTTCCCTTTAAAAAAGCAAAAGCAAAATGAAGCAAAATGTCTTATTTCAAGCCGTACACCCGTCTTTGCAAGGAAGGGAATAGGTTTTCTACCACTGCAGAGGTATGTCTGGTGCTCCTGCTGTCTTCAATATTGCTACCACCTACTGGGAGATCAAAAATGTCAATTCCTGATTGAAATGCTATATTCAACAACAATTCTCAGCTTACTCCAGGTGTCTAGAATTCCCAGTGGGTGATATTTCAACACCTCATATAAAAAAAAAAGTTAACTAAGCAGTTTGTTTCAAGTAGGAATTATGCGGCTGTTCTATTTGGCTCTTCCATACTTTGGGAATAAAAGTCTGAAAAGTTAATGTTTATTATATTAAAGACCTTGTAGGAAGGTCATGGCCCAATGTCACCCTTTACCCTCTTTTCTCCCTGACTTCCCAGTGAACCCCAGAAAAAACAGGATCAAAAGACTGCTTAAGCCTTCTGACACTTAGGCTGAAATTGACAAAGCACATTTTAGACAGGTAAAATTGGCAAAGCAATTTAATTAAACAAAGGAAATCCCCTCTAAATATTGGAAGTTTCTCATTTTTGTAATTGATTTCCTCACACAAAACCTTTACCCTGAGGTCACCACTTCAACTTACAAATGATAAAAATGGCAAAATCTCACAAGAAAGCAAACCACATTTTCTCTCTACTGGACAAGGCAGGCTAAGTTCACACATTTTCTAGGAACAATCCAAAGACTCCATTATAAAAGTAACTTCTTTTGAACTAACTTGTAGCTGTCAACTCATAAAATATTTATATGGTTGTTTTAGAGTTGCAAACAGAAAGGGAGGGGGTCGAAAGAGCAGCGCGGCTTATCAGAAGGTCACAAAAGGTGGTTACATTATGTTGGAGCATTGCAAATGTAAATACATGCCAGTTGCCAAGCATTTGAATTGTGATCATGTAACTATGGGGATTCTGCAACAGTTGTAAGTGTGAAAAGTGCTCATAACTCACATTTTTCATTGCTGCCATAATTTTGAATGATCACTAAACAAATGGATGTAAATCAAGGATTACCTGTAGATATAACTAATAGATATATCTGTAGATACTGGTAGATAAAACTACTGTACCTGTAGATATAGCGAATGCCTGCATAATATTGGTTTGAACGAATACAAACGCTGCAGAAAATGGTATAGACAAGATGCTCCAGTTAGTCATTATGGTTTACATTACTAATAGCAGAACCATCTCAGTATACTCAGCTGACTCCATATTCTGAGGTCCAGGCTTTTTTTAAAGATATGTAAAAAAATTGCTCAGCATGCTTCCTGCAATCTCGGTTGTGTACTACAGGATGCAAACTTGCTGTGTCAATATGTCCTTTAAGTTCCCTGTGAAATATCAATATGTAGCCATTTGCTTATTTAATCAGTTTACAGCAATTTATTTACTAGATCTGTGTAAACATTTGATTTGCAGTTCGATCCCATTTCCAAATCAAATTTATTTTCCAAGTCAGATTGTTAATTGGAGTCATATGCTTCCCAAGCAAATCAAAATAGGTAAAATGTATTATTCAAATGGATTCTGAGTCAATCTACAACCCTTTATATGCTGACTTTGCAAAGGGTTTATAGTATAAAATTAGTCTTGTTATAGCAAGCGTAAACGAATACAGCACATTACATTCACACCAATCACTTGCTCAATAAGACAGAGAAGAAAAAAAACCCCACTGAGTCACTCACTGAACCAGATTTTGCTGAAACCACTGAAAGAATAATGATTTGAGATAAGATGAGCCTTGATTGTGCAGTGGTTAGAGTGCAGTACTGCAGGCTAGTTCTGCTGACTGCTGACTGCCTGTAATTTGGCAGTTCAAATCTCACCAGGCTCGGTTGATTCAGCCTTCCATTCTTCTGCGGTCAATAAATGAGGACCCAAATTGTTGGGGGCAATATGCTGACTCTGTAAACTGCTTAGAGAAGGCTGTAAAGCACTGTAAAGCGGTATATAAGTGTAAGTGCTATTGCTATTTCCTTCCTTTTGCAGCCCTCAAAATCTCCTCTCCTATCTAGATCCTTTGAATGAGAATAGAAAAGACGACTTTCATAAAGATGGATGCAATCAACAGGGCCTCTTGCTTCTTCATATGGGGGCAGATAGGATCTGGGTCAGACATATCCATATAACTTCTCAAAGAGAAGCAAAGATTTTCTCAAAGTAGTACAGGCAGTCACAATTGGGACCAGAATTTGCATTGTTAACTGAACCACGCCTGTTTTTACGATTTTTGCCATGAATGCTAAGTGAATCACTGCAGTTAAGTGAATCACAAGGTCATTAAGCAAATCTAGCTCCCCTCATTGACTTTGTCAGAAGCTGACAGGAAAGATCACAAATGGTGATCACATGATTCCTGGACACTGCAACTTGTAAAATACATGCCAGCTGCGAAGCACTCAATTTTTGATAACATGAGCATGTGGGTGCTGTCATGGTCACAAGTGCAATGACCCTTCATAAATAGTTATTGGTTGTAAGTCGAGGACTGCCTCTGTAGGACACCCAACATGTTAAAACTGGCCATCCTGCATTAAAGAGAATGAGCTAAACTAAATGCAAGTCTCAAACAATTTGACCAGAATTATGTTTCAGAGAACAACAAAGGCTTTTCCAGCCAGCTGGTTCTCACATATTATGTTTACAGTGGAGGTAATCAGGATTATCCCTGAGGAAATCCTGTGGTCTCTCAATAGGGTTTGTCCATTATACTTTGAGTTGCTTGTGATTAAAAACCCTTCTTGGACTGCATGATTATTCATGGCTGATTAGTGGACAGGCTGCTTTTTATAATGAGTGAAAATGGGAGAGGTTTTTTGTTTTTTGTTTGGTCATATCTCACGGCAGCAAAGTCCTGAGAATAAGTCTTCTGGCTTCTTTTTATTTTTTATTTTTTACAGGGCTTGCCACATCTTGTGCCTAATTTGATCTGGGATTTCTCAGTGGTGCTATAGCACACAGTATACCAAATATCGCCATCATTTCCAAGGCATTATTTTCAGCAGCTGATGGCATTGCTGAAGAAAAAGCAATATGCTTAGACAAAGCCTGGGCATCTGCTTCTAGAACATCTGCTTTTCTTGCAGCAAACTGTTAGGCCGATCTACAGCAAATTGCACACATCAGGCAGAAATTAACTGCAAAAAAAAAAGTCACATCACACTTGAGGAAGGCAGCTCAGCTCAGGTGGTACAAGAACCAAGCTGTGTGTTTTATGCAACACCTGTGCAATTCCCTTAAAGAAGGGCTTGGCATTAGATGATGATAACCATATATTTGGTTAATTAAGATAATATTATAAACAAAAATATATGAGGGTGTTAAGACCTTAGATAATGAGAGATCTACATCCTTAGACAGGAAAGGTTCTTGTTAACTGGACTTTTGGCTATTTCTAATGCTGTGTTTGGCAGTATTTGCTGTTACTAGACAAACAGGAGAAAATGAAAAAAATACATTGAATGGATAACAACATAGAATTCAATTTTATACTCTTCAAGGCAACATGCCGCTAAATACAGCAAAAAAGACACTATCTAAACAATCAATTAAAACAGGTAAAAATAATAGATATAAGACTAATTAAATATTCCATCTCAGCATTACTCCACAACATTAAGCTTAATTGATTAATAATACAGAACAGAGTTTTTAAATTTTGTACGATGAAGTCCACTTGTTTTTAGTTGCTGAAGTTGAGAAACACTAATCACATCCAGTTATTTGAGTGGACAATGACTTCAATTTGACAGTGGGAGATGATTGTTCCAGCCCACTGGCCCATACTATCTTATTTTGGGTGTATAAATTAAAACAAACAAAATGAAATGAGATCACCAGATGTCCAGAAGGAGTTTGAAATGAGGTGCTATTAATATTTGATAATTCTTAAATCTATCACTTTTTTATACCAAACTCCAAAAAACCCCATACACACATGCACAAAAACCCGCACTCCCAGTAGATATTTGTATTTGTATTTGTAATTCTTGTTTGAAGAGCAGGAGGCAACTATGAGCAAGAGGGCCTTTGCACAACACCTATTACACTTCTTGCTCAATTGTGACATTGCAAGAACCTACTTATGCACCCATCATTTCATAGGTCAACTACTGCAATATGCTGTACATTGGTTTGTCTTTGAAGAACATTTGGAAAATTTAGCTGATTCAGAAAGCAATGGCACAAGTAATGATGGCCTTGTCTCATTATAACCATGGACACTTTATCTTCATGAGCTGCATTGGTTGCCAATGTGCTTCCAGGAGTGATTCAAGGTGCTGGTTTTTACCAATGAACTCCTATTTGATATAGGGCTTGGTTATTTGTAGAACTGCCTATCTTTCATGGTTTCTCCCTGGCCAATAAGAATCACCAAGTGAGCATGTTCCAAGTCTACTCAATGTCAACTCTTGGGATCCAGGTTGTATGTTGTAGTGCTTACCCATTGGAATGAAGTCCCATCTAGGATCCAGATAATTCCCATCCTGATATTTTTTTTTACTACCGGTTCTGTGGGTGTGGCTTGGTTGGTGTGGCAGGGGAAGGATACTGTAAAATCTCCAGTCAGAGAGGTGGTATTTGCCGGTTCTCCAAACTACTAAAAATTTCTCCAGAACTAGTCAGAACCTGATGAATACCATCTCTGATCCCACCCTATCCCTGTATTCACAGTTGCTTATGTGGAAAACATAATTCATGCCAACTTTTGCCATTCCTAAATCAGTCTGATATGATGGCAGTTATCCAGGTCTTGGCATGATCACAGGCTAACCCTAAGGAATATCTGGAAATTTCCATAAATGCAAAATGTGGCAGTTAAGATGTCAACTTGTGCATAATATAGCAAGCTTCAAAATCTTCACTAATTGTCATTTATTTTCCAATTTCATTTCAAATGTTGCTTGTAATTATTAACACTTTAAACAGTTTAAGCTGTTCCCAAATTGTCTTGATCTGGCTGAGGACTCCAAGGAAGCCAATTATAGAGTATATCGATGCAGGCTTTCACAGCGAGCATCAATCCAGTGTTGATGAGCTTCCAGGCTAATAGTCCATAGTCTAATTATCTGGTATCCTGATGTTTTGCCAGCAAGCATGGCTGGCATCTTCAGAAGTGAAAGTGATCTGCTGTATAATGTACTTTCTTGGAAGCTCATAGGCAATTGAGCAGGAACTGACTGAACTCTTGTGTTTGTAACAGAACTAATCTCTAATTGGATCATATCATTGGAATTTTGAAAAGCCAGTTTCTGATTGAACCAATCGCCTCGGTCAATTTGTAACTGGTCTATTTGTGAAGAAGTTCCGAAGAAGGTAATTTATGATTGGCTGTCCTTGAAACATGCTACTGCTGCTTTTAATTTAATTGAGACTACTGTAGATTCCAAATGGAGTTGATTAATTAAGGGCTATTGTATTTTAGTGTGTCCTTTGTTGAAAAAAATATAAAAATATATTTTATAAAATATAAATATCAAAATATAAACAAGTCTTGTTTAGCAGGCATACACAGTGTAAAGCTGTAAAATTAGAATATTATAACATAGCAGCAAAAATAACCAGAGTGAGGTAGAAATTGGAGCTTACAAGCCTTTAGCTTTTGCTTCAAAGTATTTGATACAGTGTAATTCTTATTCCAAAGATTTTTTGGGGGGAGAGGCTTCAAATAAGTTTTTACTTTGGCAACTGCCAGGTCCCTGCAGTTTCCTTGGCAAAGCTTTCTGGAAGTGTTTGACCACTGCCTCCATCCCAGAACATCCCAGAGTGACTGTCCCAACATTACCCAGTTGGCTTTGTGCCTAAAGTGAGACTATAATTCATGGTTTCCCAGTTTCTAGCCTTAATCACTACACCAAATTGACTCTCTATTCTAGGAATTAGAGAACCATTTATTTTATAATTGTTTCCCACACAAAACCATGTTTTTTCTCATTATTTCATCATTATTTCTAAATTTTCTCATCATTTCATCATTATTTCTAAAATTCAGCAGTCCAGTTAGAGTGGTAGCAGGCACTTTAGAAAACAGGCCGCAGATTTGCATAAAGCTCAAGGCTGGAGATTGTCTGCTTCATTCAAACTGAATGCAAAGACATCCACAGAAGAGATAGAGAGGGAGGGAGGGAGAATGAAATGCCAGTTGTGATGTAAACTCTCTTCCTTACAATGTACTTGCATGCAATGTCTCATCACAAATATTTAAAGGGCAGAACCTGCATTGGTACATTACAAGTCTTTTTTGCCATTTTGGCATCATTGTGGATAGTTGCAGATGCCTATGATTATAAGCACAATTTTGTCCAACAGAATGGTGTGGTCTGATTTAAATGGCCCTAAAAATATCTTTTGAACCTAGGACATCCTGCATTACAAAGCATGTCCTTTAAAAGGGAGCAATCTCTGGTAAAGCATGTTCGTTGCCAGGAAGCAATTAAAAAATACAACTTCCAAGCATCTGAACAACTATCTCCACTACGCCTATTTAGAACTTGTTAGTGACTTTTGAAGAATCTTAAGATTTCTTAATCTTTGTCTTCTAGAGCCAATACTACACTTCTATATTGTTATAAGACTCTGGAGTATTTTCAAGCTTATCATTTTGTGTTTGCTGAGGTCCTTGACTTTAATCCAAGGTTGAAAAGCTATTCCTCTTGAAATATTATTAGGATAGCAATGTTTGCATGAAGTCCTACTTTACTTCAAATATTTAAAAATTCTTCTACTGTAGAAGACAAATTTCACTGCAGAATGACTAGGGAATATTTATTTTAGTTTGATATGAAAAGGGCTTTTTACAATTCCACAGCAATCTTTAGTTTTCTTAGAAAATACAGGGGGAAGATAGAGAGAGATGCAAGGAGACCTTACCTAGAGTCTGACCGGCGAGTACTCTCCCATTCTCCCCTAGGACAGCAGCCCGTGCATGCCTTTCATTTGAATATTGTACAAATGCATAGCCTTTGTGCACAGAGCAGCCCACCACTCTGCCATATTTAGAGAAGATGGTTTCTACATCTGACTTCTTGACCACTGCTGTGTTGAGGTTCCCAATGAAGACCCTGGAGTTGATGGACTTGGGATCATTCTTGTTTGTGATGTTACTTGTCTGTACTTTCAATGACATCTTGACACCTGAGTAAGCAAGATAATGAGGATCAGGAAGGCACTAACAACCTATGATAAGGTCCATCAATGGAGGCAATGTACATATGAGCTTATTGCACAGATCAGCATACTAAGTGAATCCAAAACAATGTGCAGAGTTTCATACATTGGTATAATTTAAACAGTGTAAATCCTGAAACAATTTAAAACAACTTTACTCAGACTCTTGCAAAGGAGTGTATAATAGTGGATCATATACTTCTATGCAATGGAAGTGGTTTTGCCTGTGTTTATGGCCCTCTAAGACTGTGTCCCACATTTGTTTATGGCACAAATATGTGCCAGCAGCATTTTTTCCCTGAAGTTTTCCCAGTCCATTGCTTTCATCTCATCCCAAGCCCATTAGCAATAGAGGTTTAAGTTGTCCTTAGCTGTACTGTTGTGGAAGTTTTGTTTTCCTGTAATGCTGATGGCTTTCTATGACAGTCACAAATCCATTAGACTGGAAGTCAGGCAATTTCAGGTGACAAGTAGTGGCGTTATGGAGATCCTGACTGCTCATTTAAGGCTGATATGAGCATCTATCCTCAGCATGGTTTTTTGTCAGTCTCATCTATTGCCTTTTTGCTGATGTTTCTTTAAAAACTTGAACACAGCAGCCCTGTACCAATGTTACATGGTTTTGCACAGCAATGCTTGAGGTCTAGCATATTTATTCACATTGGGATCCTAGATACAGAGACAGTTTTTCCCTTGTGCCATCACACTACTGAACATTTAATTCCCACAGTACTGTCTTATGTCTAAGCATATTTATGCATATAGTAAGACTCTAGTACTATTACCCCTCCTCCTATTGGTATCATATGATTATTATTACTCTGTTGATTTCCATGTACACTGAGAGCTTCTACATCGGAGACAAATTCCTTGTGTGTCTAATCACACTTGCCACATAAAATAAAGTATTCTCTGCTGCCCGTGCTCTAGTTAAATGCAAATAGCTCTCTATCACAAGCAGTAGAATATGAAACGTCCTGCCCAGAATAATAGAAGTAGCCTGTGCTTGGTAAATTTTAAATGGTCTATTTGAATTGCATAGTAGTACAAACCTCTTAGTTAGCAGTGCTACAAATGCTTCCACTTTATGTTTCTTGTTAGCTTAGTGCAAGGCTGAATTAGTAAATTAATGGAATGACAGTACCCATGAACAAAACACAGAAGAATCTGAAAGTTGGCATTTGTTTCCTATATAAAGAAATGAGAGAAATTCTAAATAAATGTGCTGTTTGGGATTCAATGCCTCTTATCACCCAGGTGTTCCCCCCCACTGTATTTATTTAATTATTTTAAAATAGTTACAGAATAACAATGTTGATGGTACTTAAAATTGAAAAAAATAATCAGACCCCAAACCATTGGAATAAAACTCAATAAAAATTCTATGGAAAATTCTATAAAAACTCATTGCACCTCAGGATGGCACTTGTCTATTCATCCAGAGGCCATCTTACTGCTTGGTTTACGGTAGTATAACATGTGGGAAAAGACAAACAGGAAGGGACTTACGGATGATGGACAGTCTAATTCACCCAATTCCTGTAATGGTGTTTTGATTAGCAACTTTTCCTCCATTGGCTATTTATGTTCAGAACAGGGGTGGAGGATTCACCCAGTTTCTTTGCCTATCACACTATATAGGCATAATTTAGATGGCACATTTGGTAATGACTTAGAGACAGGAATGAGGAGTGTCGATGGAAGCAGAATACTGCATGCTGGTATATTTTCTGTTGACTTCAGCAGTCCATCTTTGAGAGGTGGGACAGGAAAAAGTTGGCCACATTTCCTTTTCTTGAAATTACCTCTTCTCCCTGCCTTTCCACAAGTTTCCCTTATTAAAGTTTGTTTCTTGTATCACTGAGGAAGGAAGTGTTTAACTGTTTCAGTTTCTGTTTGTCTAAATAGCCAGTTCTAAGGAGCAAATTCCGTAGGCTAAAAACCAAGGGGGTCTGCTCCATTCTTTCATTCCAGCTTCATCTACATTTACACAGATTAAGAAGGTAGCATCTTCTTATTGCTCTTCATCGCACCCTGTTCAAATCCTGTCCTATTTGGGCGTTTGCCATATATGTTCAAGCAATTCTGCTCTTTCTAGCAAGAGTCACCTGCCTATGATTTTGATTACAAATCACCTTAAAGAGGTGGTCAGAACACTGTTTTAATATACAGAGCAGTGCTAGGCCTTGGAATATCACAGAACAAATCAGATTCACTGTTCTCATTGTTCTCATGCCTTATAAATGATTCATGTGCCCCGAGCAATCCAGATGGATTTCTACTCTGAGGATGAAATCTGAACAGAATATAGAGCCAGACTTCATATTTCACTCCTCATGATGCAGCAAAGGCATAATCAGTATGTGTGTCTCAGGTCCCTGTTAGTAATTCTAAAAAACAAGACTCATGAAACAAGAACCTGAATACTCATTTGTTCCAGAGGGCCCATTAGTCATTCCTGTTGGAATCCTTTATTCATAGTAAGAGTGACTGGGGCATGTATGTGCGCAAGTACTGATGATGTATGGTGGATATTTGTGATGGAATAGTAATATTAACAGCCTCATATTAAAATGATTTCAAGGAAGACTAGTTGTCAAAGTACTGATATGGAATCAGTGTAGAACAGGGGTATCAAACTCGATTTCATTGAGGGCCACATCAGGTTTGTGTTTGACCTTAGGGGGGCAGGGTAGGTGTGGCGATGATGGGCATGGCTAGTTCAACGTCACTCATGTCGGTGGCCCTCGCGAGCTCCGTTTTCAGCTGCAACACTCTCCTGCAACCCTCTGCCAGTAATGAAGCTCGGGAGGGGCGCCCATGGCCCTTGAGAGCTCTGCATTGGGCTGTAGCAGCCTCCTGCTGCCTTCTGACAGTGAAAATGGAGTTTGGGAGGGCTGCCTGCAACCTCCCGAGCTCCATTTTCACTGGCAGAGGCACCACAGGCTGGTCCTTTGCTGTTTCCAGGGTACCCCTGTGAGCCAGATCTAAGCACCCCATGAGCTGGATCTGGCCCCTGGGCCTTGAGTTTGACACTCTTGGTCTAGAATATTTACATTAACTTTATTTAATATACTTTCATGGGAATTTTGCTTTTTCTTGTGTGTATAATGGGGTATGATGATTCAGAAAGATTGTGTCCTCTCACTCCAAAAAGACTGCCTCATTTTGCACCAATCTCTTTCCCTAAGATTTTTTTTCAATGTATCCTTTTTTAAAGATTCTAAATTGCTGATCTGATTTAGCCCTTTTCAGGAAGCAAAGCCTTAGACTATCTTCTCTCTCCAAATTGGGACCATAGCAGCTTGCATGGTTAGGATACTGAGTTGGAGGCAACAAGTTTGCATTCAAGACTTGAGTGCTGCCACAGGGTGGGGTTGAGCTCCTATCCTTCTCTCCAGTTCCTGCTGGAGACATGAAAGGAGTCCCCAACTGGGTAATGGTGATGTTGCTGGTTAAACATTTCCATTCGGAAGCCCCTCAATGCTTTTGACATGAGTGCAATGCAATCTCCATATTAGGGTTCAAATTGCCCTGAATTTATTGCAGGATAAGAAAGGCATAAACATGTTACCAGTAGCTCTAACTTTAAAGTTATGCAATTTCAACCTTTCTAGACTCTTGGTAACTACATTGTTTTCTAGGTGACAGTACGAAAGGATTTGGTGCTTCTTATTTCTAGGATATTTTCCAATTTCCCCAAGAATTTCCTGGTGGCTCCCCATTGAGGTTTTATTCAGACCTGATCCTCCATAGCTTTTCTGAAATCAGGCAAAATGATCTGCAGTGAATTTAGCTGTAAAATCTCCTATAACTAATAACATGGCAGTATTCCTTTTCACAAAGTAAAACAAGACAAACATCCTAATTTATTTTTTATCCGTCAAACTAAGTGACTATAGCTCTTTCTAGCAGAAGATACCTTGGGTTACTTGCCTGCAATGCAGCTACTGAAAATGGGAAATTAAAAAAAAAAGCAATTCAAATTTGGCACTATAAACTTGACTTGATACAAAGAAAGCCAGATTTTTAAGAGAAATGCCCCAAGCCATGTGCCCCCATTCATTTCAGAAGTACACAATCTGTTAGGTCCCAGAAACACAACTTTTTGCCATTGGCTATGCTAGATGAAGTTAAATCATATAGCTGGAAGGGACCTTGGAGGTCTTCTAGTCCCATCTTTCTGCCCATGGCAGATGACCTTACATCATCCCAGACAAATGGTTGTCCCATCTTTACTTAAAAACTTCCAGCAGTGGTGCACCTGCAAGTTTGGGAAGCAAGCTGTTCCGTTGATTAATTGTTCTCACTGTCAGGAAGTTTCTTCTTAGTTCCAGATTTGCTCTTTCTATAATGAGCTTCCACCTGTTGCTTCTTGTCAGGAGCTTTGGAAAATAAATTGATCCCCATCTTTCTATCTTGCTCTTAATTTTTCTTTTTATTAGGTGAGACATACGTGGTTCCCTTAACCATTCCTCATTTGATTTATTCTGCAGACCCATTATTGAATAGAATAGAATTCTTTATTGGCCAAGTGTGGTTGGACACACAAGGAATTTGTCTTGGTGCAAATGCTCTCAGTAGACATAAAAGAAAAGATACATTTGTCAAGAGTCAAGAATCATAAGGTACAGCACTTAATAGTACTCATGGGATACAATAAGCAATCAAATCATACTAGGATACAGTCAATATAAATCATAAGGGTACAAGTGACAAAGTTACAGTCATACAGTCACAAGTGGGAGAGGATGGGTGATAAGGAGTGATGAGAAGATTAACTGTAATAGACTTTGTTGGACAGTGTTGAGGAAATTATTTGTTTAGTAGAGTGATGGCTTTTGGGAAAAAACTGTTCTTGTGTCTAGTTGTTTTGGTATGCAGTGCTCTATAGCATCATTTTGAGGGAAGCAGTTGAAACAGTTTATGTCCGGGATGTGAGGGGTCTGTAAATATTTTCACAGCCCTCTTTTTGACTCGTGCAATATACACAGGTCCTCAATGGAAGGCAGGTTGGTAGTAATTGTTTTTTCTGCAATCCTAATTATCCTCTGAAATCTGTGTCTCTCCTGTTGGGTTGCAGAACCAAACCAGACAGTTATAGAGGTGCAGATGATAGACTCAATAATTCCTCTGTAGAACTGTATCAGCAAGACCATCTTAGTTGCTCTTCTCTGCACTCTTCCTATTTTTTGTATTGTGGTAACCAGGGTTAATGGGGTTTGAAATCCCCCCAAAATCTGGAGAGTAAAAAGTTGCTTATCCCTGTATCAGTTTTGTTCCCTTGTCCATACACTTGCAAAATCTCAAGCTCCTTCCATTTTATTTCTGACTAGCTTGATAGCTGTGCTTTGTTATGAAACTATGTGATTGGGCTTAGATTTTTGGGAGGAAAATAAGGGAAAAAAATCTGCCTCTGCCTACCAGCGTCCATCAATATTCATCTGGATAATGTCCTGTCAGTGTGTGAGAGAGTTGAGGGCTATTTGAAAACTGAAACAGTATTTGCTGTGTGAGCAAGAAGCAGACAGCAAGGAGACTGGGCATGGCTTACCTTAACTGTTCTGTACTGGTTGCTGCTGTGAAACTAAAACTGAAACTTCTCTCCTCTTTTTGTGTTTTGCATTTTGAAGAAGTTTCTTTTCAGGTTGGGTGGGGGAGTAGAACTCCTTAGCATCAGAGCGTGTTAATAATAATAAATGAAATACTAATGCTCTGATGATCATTTTGAAAAATTCTTTCTTAGTGAGCACCTAGAAGCCAAGAGGAACATACATGCCAAATTTCAAGTTTGTAGGCTTTACGGTTCTGGAGATTTTGTGATGATGCGTGAGTGGCATTTCACTTTTATATATACAGATGAACAGTGTGCATTTTTTAAAAAAATAAAAACTTGCCAAACAAAATTCTTGCCTGCCTCTGTTAAAAGACAAATATGGATATGGTGTTTTCTTTTCTGCCTGTATACTGCATGGAATTCTTTTCACAAAACACTGGTGTACGATGCCATGTTCTTCTAAGGTTTATATCTGATCAATGAGTTAGCAATGAAGTCCAGCATCTGATAAGATTTCCTTTTTTCTTGTAATCCCTATTCTCTTAACAAGATGAAAGAAAAGAGTGGAATGGAATGAGTTATTTTTCACTCCAGAGCATCAGTTTACACTGAGGTTTGGCCTGATTGATTGCAAACTCCTTCTGGACACTTGTTAAAAGCCTAAGAGACTGTGCTACTAGTTTCCACTCCACCTTCAATGAATTATAGTTTGTCTTAGCAAAAACATTAACTTGTTTCTCTGAGCAAATGGAGAAACTGTATACTCAACTACATAATGGCATCTGAAAACCAATAGTGCACCATTAGAGAGTAGAACTCACTCATTTGTGGTGAATTTCATTGCTGGAGAGGAAATACTGTTTACAAACACTGGTATAAAGCCATACAAATGTTTGACCAGCCTAAATAATACATTCATTAATACATATTTCAGAATATTGCTGCCAATGTTGTGTTTGAAAATAAAGTTATTAGTTTTCACAGTACTTCTATTATTTTTCCCATTGCCATTATTGTTATACTAACTAGTAATTTAATAATCATCAGGTAAGCTTGAGAGAAGCAGATTAATGGTTTTGCTATGAAGATGATGCATTGAAGCTAGTATACCATGAAGGCTTATGAGTACTGGAGATATCAAACTGGCCTACAAGAAAGACAAATGTAGAATAGAACAGAGACATGGCCAAGTACATAAAACAAAGTATTACATGGCCAGTACATAAAAAAAATAGCAGGCAAAGCAAATAATCATAAAAGCAAGAAAGTTGAAGAAAGAGACGGAAGGGTTGGATTCCTGCTGCAAAAGATCAAGTCTTATGAACAAATGCTTAAAAACCAGAATTGAGAAGACAGCAACTGATAGCAAATGCGATGTTTGCAAAGAAGCTGAAGAACCCAGTTAACTGTTGCAAGAAGCTCACACGGATTGATTACAAACAATAGTATGACAAAGTAGGAATATGGGTGCAATAATCGTCAGTTATTTTTGTAATGTACTGAGATTGGAAAGAAGACCAACAAACCTTGATTTTAACACTTTGCCGACAATAAATATAACAAGGAAAGGGCACTGTTCCATTCTTAATTATAATAACATAAGATAATATAAAAATGCAGTTGGACTAATTCAAAAGCCGTCGAATCCAACATTTTGTATCTCACAGCACCTGACCAGCTGCATTCAGAAAACCCACAGGCATGGAAAATCTGTGATTTGTCATTCTCCACAGTTGCTCCTTAACATTTATGATATACCGAACGTATGATTCAAGAGACAGCATATACATCAGGACTAGTCATCATTATTAGAACAATGGATTTGTTTAGTTCCCTCTTAAAATCATTTAAATGGACGGTCAACATATCTGATGGAAGTGAATTACGTAAATTAATTAGGCTTTGTAAATTACTTCCTTTTATTGGCCATTCATCTGCCTGCATTTAGTTTATATAGATTTTCTATGTGTATGAGGAAACTTAGAATATCTACCTGCTTTTATATACCTCTGTCCTGCCTCTCCTTACCTATTTTTGCTCCAAACTGAAAACCGCACTCAGTTCCAATCTGTACATCTAGGTGAGCTTCTCAAACTCCTTAATCATGTTGATTTGCCTTTATTGCATCTTTTCCATCTATAAGATATTATTTATTAAGCATTTTTGACCAAAACTGTTCAATGTATTCCAAATGTATTTTCACCAAAGAGCTATACATGATGATTTGGTGATTTCAAACTGGATCTTTCTGGTTAAAAACAAACAAACCAAGATTTGAGGGGAAAACTAGCATGGAGAAGCACAGCACTGTAGGAGAAACCTGACAGCCAGTCAATCCGCCTTATGTAAGAAGTGCACATCTGGAAAAGGATATTTGAAAATGCTTCCACTGCAACGGGAAGAGAAAAGAAGGCCAATATTAATGAACAAGTTTCATAGGCATATGAAGAACCAAACAAATTGAGAATGGACTGAACATGGGGTAGAAACTGATTGATATTTCTGATTCTTCCTATGTTAGTAGTTGTTGCCTATTTTCAGATTTAAATCTGAAATTGAGTGTCTTTGTTATTAAATCAATTATTTATTTATTTTATTTTTTAGATAAGCTTATATAGCTGCTCATCTACCAGAAGGAAGTCTAGGGGACAAGCAAAATTAAAAAGACAATAAACTTTTATGAACGCCTGTCACCTCTCAGGAGTCCTTGGTGGACACACAAAATTTAACAGCACAGGGACTATAATTTCTCAGGAAATAACCAGACTGAACTCAGCAAAGATGAGGCTAAAACATATGAAGAACAGTTGCAGGAACTGGGTATGTCTAGAGTAGAGAAAAGAAGGACTAGGGATGATATGTTACCATATTTGAGGGGTTGCCACAAAGAAGAGGGTGTCAACTTATTTTCCAAAGCATTAGAAGACAAGACAAGAAAGAATGGACGGAAACTAATCAAGGAGAGAAGCCACATAAGGAGAAAATTCCTGATGATGAGAACAATAAACCAGTGGCAAGGCTTGCCTTTATATTGGAGTCTTTTAAAAAGAGACAGGTCAATCATTTATCTGAAATGGTATAGAGTCTCCTGCTTGAACAGGACATTGGACTAGAAGACCTCCAAGGTCCCTTCCAACTCGGTTATTCTATTATTCAAATAATTGGACAAGACTCAGTTCCAGCACAGCCAGAGTTTATTTCTGAGTAAATCCAAATGACTTTATCTGATATAGTTCTCAACCAGCAAAGATTCCCCTCTTTACCAAATCAACACAAATAGGATTGTTGTGCAGCTATCTGAGGATGCAGTAAGGGCAGAGAACTAAATACATTTTGCTGCTCTTATAAGTTATTAAGATAGTCCTTAATACACACTTGTATCTGTGCTCAGTCAGACTTGCTCTTTGTCTTCTTCCAGCGGTGTTCTTGCATCACTTTATTTCTTACAGCTCCTCCAAAAAGCATGGGACCATTCAGGATCCACATGGACAGAGAGGCTGCATAGACATGATCGATCCAAGGTTGCCATCACTGCTTATTCCAAGCAATGACCAATTGAATCCTCCTCTTTGCAGTTGAGTCAGCCAGTAGGAATGGTAATATATCACAACTCCAGATCATATCACCATTGCTCCTGTAATGAAAACACTAAAATAAAATAGTCCTGTCCATCAATCCCAAAGGTGCTTTTTCCAAAAGGTTAACCAAGAAAGGTTAAGCAAGAAAGTCCAGTTGCCTTTTGGGAAAAGTACCTTTGGCACATCCATGACCTGGATGATTGAGAATCTCCACAGACATACTGTCCATCAGGTTCCTCCTGGTTCCTTCCCCCAATTCCTTGGGTTATTAAGGACTTACAGAAATCAACTCTTGTGCCTATACCAAGAATGCAAAATTGGCAGGTGATTCTTGCCAACTTGGCAACTTGTCAGCTATATAATTAACTTATAATTGATCTTAGTTTCAATTATGGAAGTATGACCACTTCAGTAGATTTAAGATCAGAGTTTATTATACATATAGGAATTACAAACAAGATTAAAATTACATTTCAACTAATTAGGTGTTTCAACAGCACCACTAATTTAAATTGGCTTTCTGCATGCTTGCAGTACAGATTTTGATGCATGGTGAAAGCATCTGTGGGTTTTCTGTTAGACTGAAGGTGCCATTATTACATTGGGAATATGCAATGAGGGACACATACTGGCTGAGCTATTTACAGTTCTGGGTTGGTCTCCAACTCTCAACTGATTCTGGAAATCTCCATATATGAGACATACAAATTAAGAAATATAGATAGGTTTTTGTGTGATTCTTGTTTCTTTCATTTTTTCTGTCTATGAGCCTGATATTCATTCTTCCTTGCTTTCAGTGATTGAGGAAAACCTTCAGATCAAAACCATACAAGGGTAGGTTGTGATTGACAGATTTCTAGAGGAAACGAGCAACTGTAGTTTTTTTTCCACTTATAAGAAAGCAATAGTTATTATTCCAAGAAGTCGTCTCAATAAATATGACTAATGTCTAGAAAAACAATAACACATTTCTTTGCCAGATGATTGGCTGATTATTTATTTGGATGTTAAAATATTCCCACAACTGCAATATTAGAACTACAGTACCCTAAAAGAGGGAATCATATGGAAATATGTAATTTAAAATTAATAATGGTCTTATTGCATAATTTGATTTTAAATTATTTATGCCAAATGTGATCAAATATGGGTTAATTGTGGATTTTAATAAGGATAAAACAGATTTATTTTCCTGAGCTAGTGGTGCTTATATTTCACACATTTGAACCTAACATGCTATCTAGACAACAACAGATCTCTTATGAATTTAACATGCTCTTTAGACAATAACAATAAACCTCCTATTTCCAAACCACCAGGAACAACAAAGAGGCAAACAGACAGAGATTAAAATAGAACAAATTCATTCTGTATAGAATTCCTAAGATGATCAAAGCATATGAAGCAGGAAGAAGTTACGACGGTGACAACTAGCAGCTCCTGTTACAGCTCTTGGGTTATAACTAGACCAACACCCCCTGACTGAGTCTCAAACTCACCATTCAGAGGCAAGAAAATTCAGACCAGCCCAGGTAATGAAAGGACCATATTTTATTTTATTTATTTGATTTGTCAATTGCTTACAAGGTAATAGATATAACTATAAACATGAGTAAGAATACAGGAAATAGGTATGAATAAATAGGGACAATAGGACAGGGACAGTAGGCACGATGGTGCACTTATGCACGCCCCTTACAGACTCTGAGGAATGGGGTGAGGTCAATAGTGGATAGTTTGAGGTTAAAGGAGTGGGGGTTTGAGGATGTAACTACAGAGTCAGGTAGTGCGTTCCAGGAATTGACCACTCTGTTGCTGAAGTCGTACTTTCTGCAATCAAGTTTGGAGTGGTTTACATTGAGTTTGTATCTGTTGTGTGGTTTTGTATTGTTGTGGTTGAAGCTGAAGTAGTCATTGACTGATAGGACATTGTAGCAGATAAAGGACATTGTAGCAGATATAAATCCAATAAATATAAATCCAACATATATGACACCAAAGATGATCCACCTTCTGTTCTCTCAGTGCCCAGTTGTGATGCCTTAAAAAGTCCACAAGCAGGATAAGACTAGAGTAGCACATTCAAAAGTTATGCCCAGCAATATAACAGAATAACAGAGTTGGAAGGGACTTTGGAGGTCTTCTAGTCCAACCCACTGCTCAAGCAGGAGACCCTGTACCATTTCAGACAATTGGCTATCCAGTCTCTTCTTAAAAGCCTCCAGTGATGGAACACCCACAACTTCTGAAGTCATTCATCATCAGTTTAAAGGCATAATAATCGGAACAAGCCTATCTCAGTAGTTTAGTGAGCAGTTACTTTATTCCTTGCTGCTTTCTGTTTTTCTCATCTATTTCAAAATTTGTCTGTTACTGAAATAATCTATGGAGACAGTCTGAAAGACTTTGACAGGAATTGCAGAGTTTTTACCTATATTTATACTTTGCCTTTGGCTTAAGGTAGAAATAGCCCTTCCTCCTCCATTTTGCCTCTTACAACAGCTACCCTGTAAGGTAGATTGAGGTGAGAGTAAGTGAGTAGCTTAGATTCACCCAGTGAGTTTCTACAAGTCAGGGTGGATTTTAAACCTGGGTTTCCTCAGTTTAGTCCAACCTTTAAAGCTTTCAAAGGGTTAAGTACTGTATATACTAAATGTCTACATTCAGAGATTGAATGTCAAATGCTGTCAGCTACAGTCTTGTTTATTAACTTTCCAGAAATATAATAATTATTTCCATTTCTGGTACTAAATAGACATTACACACAGTCCAGCAAGGTAATACTTCTAGTGTGGTATGACTTGGTTTGCAACTAAGAGGGAGGCAGACAAAGTCAGCAACTTAGAATCAATGACATGGTGATGTCCAAGCACAGAACAGAATAGAATAGAATACTTTATTGGCCAAGTGTGATTGGACGTACAAGGAATTTGTCTTGGTGTAAATACTCTTCAGTATACATAAAGAAAAGGTACATTCGTTAAGAATCAAGAATCATAAGGTACAACACTTAATGATAGTCATAGGGTACAATCAACAATCAATCATACTAGGAAACAGTCAATATAAATAATAAATAAATATAGATATATAAATATAAATAAATATAAAGCAAAGCCAAGATTCCACATTATAGACAGGGGAGTAGGAATGGAATTGAACTGTGTTGAAAGACAACAGAGTTTGATCCAACAAGGAGCTTAACAAGATTGCCAAGTTAAGAAAGATTTGGTAGCCACATGGGAAGAAAGTTGGCAGTGACTTAACAGACGTATATAAAACAGCAAATAGAAATATAGAAAATAAAAGTTCTGTGAAGAGTTAGCAGAACAATCCATTAAGACTGACAGTGAAGTTATTTATTGGCCTGCTAGAAAATCAGAAGAAAAAAGTGTTTTCATGTAACCATTATCTGGCATTGTTGCAGGCAGAGGGTTTTTTAAAAAGTGCTTTTACCAGAACAGTTTAGATACAGACATATACCCAGCGGTGGGATTCAAATTTTTTTAACAACTGGTTATGTGGGCCTGGTGGTGGGCGTGGCTTGGTGGTCATGTTATTGGCTGGGTGTGGCCAACTCAATATCATTCACATAGAGGCACGCATCTCCTCGCCTGGCCTCTCATGACTGTGGGAATGCTACAACAGTCGTAAGTGTGAAAAAGGGTCACAAGTCACTTTTTTCAGTGCCATTGTAATTTTGTATGGTCACTTCACACAAGCAAAGTACCAGCAAAAGAGGGGGAAAAGACTCCAGAGAAATTCCAGAGACAGGAAGTCTAGTCCTGCCAAGAACGTAATAAGGGTTAACGGAGAGGGAATTTCTGTAAGCAACACCAGAATGTTTCCTTCCTGCCTTCCTTACAGGATTAGGCCAGTAATTTTTTCTAACAACCAGTTCTCCGAACTGCTTAGAATGTTAACAAATGCTTCTAGCGAATAGGTGTGAACTCGTAGAATCCTACCCCTGCATATATCCCATAAAGATATATTCCTTAGGATAAATTTAGTAAACATGTTTCAATGTAGCTTCTTTGCTAGGCTTCAAACTATACTGTGGTTCTGTTGGATGAGTTCATTCACTAGTAAAGGTTAGTTTTAAGGACAGTAAAAACATTATTTTGACAAAAACAATGTCATAGGATATTGTTGTTACATGCCTTAGAAACGCATGATGCCCTGCATTGCAAAAATATTGCAAAAATATCCCCAAGTAAGCTCAACAGGTGCAGTTATCATACCAGATAGCTAAAGGGTAATAAATAGACCTAAAGTCATTAAAGTTACTGCTCACTGCCTGATTTTTGTCACAAGAAGGAAAGGTGGGAAAGATGTTGGCTGAATATTCAAAATGCTTCAGGGTATGTCTATCCCACATGATTTTGCAAAACATCGGTCCTCCAATTATTTCTTTATTTCTACATTTTTGTTTTGCTTGGATGTTAGGGAAGATTGATTTTTTAAAAAACTCATAAGTGATTTTTAAAATTCTCAGTTTGCTGTCAGTATTCAAGACCACCTTCAGTTAAGCTGCCCAGCAGCATTTTATCTGATCTACAAAGACATATAGAAGAAGAAGAAAAAACCTTTGCATGTGCTCTTGGGCCTCTGCTTGCATCTGTTTATTTCCTTTTAGTATAAATTGAATTGGAATGACTCCATCACTATAATCAGAAGACTCTGAGTTGGGATTTTCAGACAAATCACTTGAATCCAATAGCAGTTAAACGCTTCCTTCATAATACCGTATGCAAGTATCAGGCACAGAAAATCAACCAGGATGCATAGAAAGAGAGTCAGATCACTAAGATTTATTGCATGATTTTTTTTGGTCTGTTTCTTTCAAAAATATTTCATACCTTTTCCAGGACTGATTTCAGTCTTTTGCAGATTTTCATGCATACTAATATGAAACAACAAAGCATAATAACATATGGGAAAATAAGACATAACAAAGAGAATAATGCTTGAAATTGAGAGGTGTCATTCTCTCTATATGTCTTTCTCTTGTTGGAGATTAAAGTTCAAAGACATCACACTGACAACAAAGTTACATACTGTCAGGTATGTGCTTTTCCCAGTTGTATATAGGAATGTGAGAGTGGAAACCTGAAATTGATGCTTTGAACTGTGTTGCTGCAGCCCTGACGTTAAGAATAATTTGGACCATCGGAAAAATAAAATTATTTAGTACTAGATGAAGTAAGACCAGACTGCTCACCGGAAGTACTATTATCTCTGCAAAATTTCAAACTTAGGATTTTATAAAACTTATAATTAATTTGAATTGGCAGTCTAGATATAGTTTTCATTAGTTTGCAGAGGATGAAAGGAACAAACTATAGCTCAGAATGTCACCAACTTCACTTTTGAACACATTGTAGAAAGGGAAGAGTCACTGGAAAAGATCCTGAGGCTTGGACAAGGAGTTGAAGATGAAGCCATGGAAGATGAAGCAGCTAGAACATACTGCTGATGAAACAGGCAAGAGCTTACAGAAATAGTTGCTAACAAAAAAATCCTGATAAAATGATGTATATCAATTTATAAATGATTGAAAGTAATATGACTACTGAATCACAACAATTGCTGAAGATATTGCACTTCATCAGAATCTATATGCATCTACATGAATCAAAGAGTTGGATTCAGGAAGAAGAACATTGATAAACATATCAGTAATGTTGATATTATTACACAAATCATGGAACACATTTGAAACTTGGAAAGTATTTCAGGCTCTCCTGTGATATTTAATAAACTTTGCTGCATGGATGAAGTTGAGAAGGTTCTCAAGTTACATAGCTTGGAGTAATCTTCAGCTTTGTCATTGAAAAAGTTGTATAATGACACTGAAACTTACTTGTCAATGAAATTTCTAACAAGGAATTTCTTAGATATTCCAATGAAGGCTTGTCCATTAATTATTTTACAGTGGAGGTACTTCTTATTTGCATTTCTATATTTCCATTTTCAGGAAGGAAAAAAAATCTATGGCTCTAGAGATGTTTTGTCAGTTTGACTCATGAAATGAATGAAGAACTAGGTCATACCTAGTCTTCATGGACGATTTCTAAATTTATGTCCAACTTGCAGCTGGGGATATTATAGCTTACCACTCCTTGATAAATTGATTCCTGGGTTCTGGAAGGGGAGTGGAGCTGCAAAGAACCATCTTAGTTTTGTCACACAGGCGAATCTATTGCTCTTAGTATTCTTTTTTCAGACTGAACTCTTCAGAAAAATTCTTAGCAAAGAAAGAGAGAATGAGTGAGTGTTAGAGAGATCAGTAACTAAGAGTAGTCCTGAGAAAACTAGGGGTAAAATAAAAAGTTCAGCTCTACAGAACACCTCAGAATAAGTTCTATTAAGTTCTTTTGCTCTTCAGAGGTAGTTCTTCAAAATAGTTTCCAATCCAAATGGGAGAAACCCTGTTTCTATGCTAGAGGGCTGCTTTCAAAAGCTTTAGAATAGGACCTGGGGCACTTATATTCCAATCTCCTCTTGATCATGAAGTTCACTAATTGTTTTTGATTCAATACCTACCTCTCATCTTAATGAACCCATAAGCTTGTGGGATTGGAAGAAGTATTAAACAAAAGAAAGTCATATCTGCTTCTGGAAGAATATAATACAAATGTAATTCATGCAGAGATTAATGACACAATTTTCAGCAAAATGTTGCAACCCTGTTTACTCCATTTCATAGCCCTGCTCTCCCTGACTTCTCTATTTCCAGTCTATAATTGACTGAACAGTTAGGATTGGATGGTAAATGTTGACACAGTTGTGCTGGAGCCCCTAAATTAATTTATAAGCTCTGCTAATTGCTTAGTAGCTCATACTTTTTATTGATCAACAGCTGATATTTGAGAGTAGCTCCTGAATGGTACTCTTCAATTTGCCAACATGTGAATCAGAGAAGCCTTAAGCCAACATAAATATTGTATTGCATTCCACTGGGTTTGCTGAGAGCATAAATCAAAGCTGTCAAGTACTATCTGCTATTGGTGTGTAACATGACATACACATAGATGTTGCATTATACTGTCCACCAATACAAAAGAGAGCAACCTCTTGAAATTTAGAGTGTGGATTTGGTGCCACAATACAGGACAACAATCAGTGAAAAATTCTTAAATTCATTCAGATATAGAGGTGAAATATTGTATTGTAACCAGAGTATGTACTTGAAAAGAATTCTGTTTATTTCACAATCAACAATATCAAAGTTACTAGTGTAAAAGGAGAGAGTTAGGTTGCCTATGTTATTTATTACTAAAGAAATATCTTTCATCAAGATATTTCTCAGTTTAAGTTGACATGAGATGAATTTTGTTTATTGAAAAGAATTATGTTTACTATACTACCAACAGAAGTTGAAGCTATTTATTACAGAGACAGTGTTTGTGTCTATTGAACATTAATAAGTTTGGGGTTGTGTGTATATGGTTTACATTGTTCATCAGAGTATTCTTTACTTTCCATCCAAGGACATCAGTGAGAAGGGGGCAGAAACATCAAGATAGCAGCTCTGATATTGCAATTTTTAACATTTATCACATTCACAAGTGTGTAGGACAATTGTAGTTTTGGGATTATATATTCTAGAATATTTTCCTCAAGCGATATGTGTTTACTGTATTTTCCTAATTTGCTTTCCTTTGCTGTAGTATCCAACATGTGCTCTACATTGCATTGCATCACATTATTTGTTGAAATAGGATGTTTACTGATATTTGATACTTTTATTTATTTATTTATTTATTCGATTTATATACCGCCCCCCTCTCCCCGAAGGGACTCGGGGCGGTGAACAGCCAATAAAAACACATATACAAGGTACAATACACGAGACAACATAATAATATTAAAATTTAAAAACTGAAATATAATATGGCTCTAATTAAAATATAAAGCAAGTATTAAAAAAGATTAAAAACCGGTTAAAATTAAAAAACCCCTAGGCCAGTCCGGCCTGCCGAAATAAGTGCGTTTTGAGTAACCGACGGAAGGCCATGAGATCGGGGGCGGCCCTTACCTCCAGGGGTAATTCATTCCAGAGAGGGGGTGCTCCCAATGAGAAGGCCCGCGCCCTCAGGGTCGCCAGCCGTCCAGCCGGCGGCACCCCGAGGAGACCCACTCTATGGGAGCGTACCGGTTGGTGGGAAGCCGATGGTGGCAGGAGGCGGTCTCGCAAGTAACCTGGTCCCGAGCCATGGAGCGCTTTAAAGATAGTGACCAAGACTTTGAAGCGCACCCGGAGGGCCACCGGGAGCCAATGCAGCACACATAGAAGTGGCATAACATGGGAGCCCCTAGATGCCCCCATTACCACCCTCGCGGCTGCATTCTGCACCAACTGGAGCCTCCGGATGCTCTTCAAAGGCAGCCCCATGTAGAGAGCGTTGGCATAGTCTAGGCGGGAGGTCACCAGGGCGGAAGTGACCGTGCGAAGAGCATCCCGATCCAGAAAGGGCCGCAACTGGTAGATCCTACGGACCTGTCCAAAAGCCCCCCTGGCGACGGCCGCCACATGATCTTCCAATGATAGCCGTACATCCAGGAGGACACCCAGATTGCGGGCCCTCTCTGTGGGGGCAAGAATTTCCCCCCCCCACAGCCAGCGATGGAACCAGCCGGCTGTATCGGGGTGCCGGGAAGCACAGCCACTCAGTCTTAGATGGGTTGAGCTGAAGCCTGTTCCGCCCCATCCAACACCGCACGGCCTCCAGGCACCGGGTCATTACTTCGACGGCTTCATCGGGGTGGCCCGGGGTAGAGATGTACAGCTGGGTGTCATCAGCGTACTGATGGAACTCTACCCCAAAGCCACGGATGATCTCACCTAGTGGCTTCATATATATGTTGAACAGGAGGGGCGAGAGCACCGACCCCTGAGGCACCCCGCAAACCAGGGGCCTCGGGGCCAACCTCTGCCCCCCTGCCAACACAAATTGCGAGCGGTCAGAGAGGAAGGAGGAGACCACCGCATAACGGTGCCTCCCACCCCCAACCCCCCCAGCCGCTGCAATAGGATACTGTGGTCGACAGTATCAAAAGCCGCCGAAAGATCTAGGAGGACCAGGACAGAGGAATAACCCCTGTCACGGGCCCTCCAGAGATCATCCACCAATGCGACTAGCGCCGTCTCTGTGCTGTGCCCAGGCCTGAAGCCCGATTGGCATGGATCCAAATAGACAGCTTCATCCAGGTGCTGGGGAAACTGTTGTGCCACCACAATCTCAACAACCTTCGCCATAAAACGAAGGTTGGAGACAGGACGATAATTACATAACAAAGTTGGGTCCAGGGACGGTTTCTTGAGGAGGGGTCTCACCACCGCCTCTTTCAAGGCGGCGGGTAGATATCCCTCACTCAAGGAAGCGTTAATAATACCCTGGAACCAACCTCGTGTCACCTCCCGGGTGGCCAACACCAGCCAGGAGGGACACGGGTCCAATAAACATGTGGTCGCATTCAGTCCCCGCAGTAACCTGTCCACGTCCTCGGGGGCCACAGGATCAAACTCGTCCCAAATGACTGTTCCAAATTCCGCCCCCGATTCCCCGCCCAGAGCTGCCCATTCGGAGTCCAAGCCATCCCGGATCTGAGTGATTTTATCCACCAGGAACTTTGAAAAATCCTCAGCCTGTCCCTGCAAGGGGTCCTCCCGCACTCCCCCTTCTAAGAGGGAGCGGGTCACTCTAAACAGGGCAGCCGGGTGGTTTCCTGCGGATGCAATAAGGGTGGAAAAGTAAAGACGCCTTGCCACCCTTATCGCCACTAAATAGGTCTTAATAAAAGACCGTAAAAGTGTTCGGTCAGGTCCGGAGCGAGTAGTCCTCCAAATACTCTCCAGGCGTCTTTTCCGGCGCTTCATCTCCCTCAGCTCCCCGGAAAACCAGGGGGCCGAGCGAGAGCGGCACCAGGTCAGAGGCCGCAAGGGCACGACCCGGTCCAGGGCCCCAGTCGCCACCCTTTCCCAGGTGGCGACTAGGTCCCCCACCGAGTCGTGAGTCCGAATGTCGGGATATGGCCCAAGCTCCATCAGGAACCTATCTGGATCCATCAGGCGCCTGGGGCGGTACCAACGTATTTGGTCCGCCTCCCTGCGATGGGGAGGAGCGGCCTGGAAGTCCAGCCTAAGGAGCGAATGATCTGACCATGACAAGGGTTCAACAGAAACATCCCCAACACCCAGATCATCCTGCCACTGTCCAGAGACAAAAACCAGATCCAGAATGTGACCCCCAGTATGCGTGGGTTCCTTAATTAATTGGGTCAGGCCCAAGGCTGTCATGGAAGCCAAGAACTCCTGGGCAGTCCCCGAGGCCCCACCGGCCGAAGGCAGGTTGAGATCCCCCATGACCATCAGCCTGGGGGTCTCAACCGCCAGACCGGCTATGACCTCGAGGAGCTCAGGCAGGGCCGATGTCACATAGCAGGGAGCCAGGTATGTGATCAATAGGCCCATCTGAACCCCGGAACCACACTTAACAAACAGGGACTCACATCCGGTCGTCTGAGGAACAGTGGATTCCCTAGGATCCAGATCCTCCCGAATAATTACCGCAACCCCCCCACCCCTCCCCTCGGCCCTCGGCCGATGAAAAACCTGAAATCCTTTTCATGATTGCATTGAAATACCTGAGAATATTTCATGCAAATTAATGTTGACATCATATCAGCTGCACTGTTTTCTCATTCCTTTCACAGCATAAATGAATTCATTCTTGGGAAATGTTAAACAAGGCATTCAATTCTTTTTCTCTTTAGTAAATTGCATCAAGCTAAGAGGGCTGCACTGTAAAGAAGAGAATTGGGAACATGACTTCCTTGTATTTGAAATCTTAATATCTCATGAAGCGGTATAAAGTCCTGAAAAGTACTAAATGAAAACAAAAAACATGAGTGCTTAAACACAACACTTCAGTCTTCTTTTGTTCTGGACACAGAAAGTCTGCCTATATTTTATTTGTTGCAACAATAGATTATCACATGACCTAAAATGGACACCTAACATCAAAAACATCATCAAAAAAGCACAACAAACAATGTTCTTTCTGCGCCAACTCAGAAAGCTCAAACTGTCCAAGGAGCTGCTGATACAGTTCTCCAGAGGAATTATTGAGTCTATCATCTGCACCTCTATAACTGTTTGGTTTGGTTCTGCAACCCAACAGGACAGACACAGACTTCAGGGATAATTAGGACTGCAGAAAAAACAATTGATACCAACCTGCCTTCCATCGAGGACCTGTATACTGCACGAGTCAAAAAGATGGCTGTGAAAATATTTACAGACCCTTCATATCCTGGACATAAACTATTTCAACTCTTTCCCTCAAAACGACGCTATAGAGCACTGCACACCAGAACAACTAGACATAAGAACAGTTTTTTTCCCAAAAGCCATCACTCTGCTAAACAAATAATTCCCTCAACACTGTTCAACTATTACAAAATCTGCACTACTATTACTGCTAATCTTTTCATCACTCCTTATCACCCATCCCCTCCCCTTGTGATTGTAGGACTGTAACTTTGTTGCTTGTATCTTTACGATTTATATTGACTGTTTTCTAGTATGATTTGATTGTTGATTATACCCTATGACTATCATTAAGTGTTGTACGTTATGATTCTTGATTCTTAACAAATGTATCTTTTTTTTATGTATACTGAGAGTATTTACACCAAGACAAATTCCTTGTGTGTTCAATCACACTTGGCCAATAAAGTATTCTATTCCCTATTCCCTAGATTATACTTTCCTCACTTAAAGGGCAAGAACAAATTCATACAACACATTTCTTCATGATTTGCTGACTCTGTAAACCGCTGAGAAGTGGTTATAAAGCACCATGAAGTGGTATATAAATCTAAGTTCTATTGCCACTGCTACCAGTATTAACAAGTAACCTGCATGATCTGGGTTTGCTAAACAAGCTAAGATAAACCATGGTTAGCTAGTTTTTGGTTCAGTTTGCCACACAAAAATATTCCCCATTTCTAGCATTCTGAAGGCTAGTTAATGAGACCTATCAGATAGTCTAAAGTGGAAAAATTTGCAAGTAGAACTAGTAAGACAACCTCCATATAAATTGCTTGATCAATTTGTTCTTATGCCCAGACTAACTTCCTTCCAAAATAATCTACTGTAATTTTCATATTTCCAAAAAGCTTGTACTTAGATGTGAGAACCTCATATTTATGCTATCTTAATCCCTACCCCCCTTTTTTTTTCCTGCTAAAGACGCAGCCAATTACAAGGGTACATCTGGTTGTGTTTGAGAATTTGAAACATTTGCAGGGCTAGAAAACTGAAAAAGTTTAAGACTCTTTGAGCTAATAGAAGTATGTATATCCTCCAAATTTTTGCAGCTTAGATCTAACTGTAGATCTTAACTCAAAGGCTTTCCTGAGATTGCACAGCAATCACAAAAGTCTAGAAAAAAAGACACAGCTTCTTTAAGAAGGGCTGGCAGGTGTGTCACATCCACCCATATTATCTCTGATGTAATATTTGCATTTTAGATTCAAACTTCAACTGTTCCTGATTCTTAGAGGGCTTAAGAATATGGTTACCAGCAAAATATGATTATCTATGGTTAAGTGTGTAGTAGTTTAGTTAATTTGTCTGTGTTTGCATTGTTGGGATTCACAGCAAATGGTTAAATAGTACTGCTTGTAGCATACAGAAAATATAGTTGCATTGAATATATGAATTTGCACATCCTATGATAAACCATATCCTTTGCTGAGCTCGTACACTTGCTGTCTATGCAGAAACGCAAACCAAAGAGCCTGCCCGGATAACTCCGGACATGAGACAATGGCAAATTATATCCTATGCCAGTAGCTATGCTCTGTAGAAAGCATTGACCTACTTATTATTCTGCCCTGCAACAGATATGTAACTACTTATGAGAAAGTACGTATAATTCCCTATGCATGTAACCAATGTACTGATACTTGCTCCCTCCCCTATGTATGTTGCCAAATAAAAGAGAGGCTCAGAACACGCCCTGGGTCCACTCGTCCTATGAACCTTACATGGCACGTTCTGGATTATCGGGGTGCTTCCTTGAATTCCACCTCGAACTATACTTTGTGGCCATGGTTCCCTTCTTTATATTTTGATTATGGAGAAATGTTAGTGGGGGTAGAGGGTTTTGCTGATAAATCCAAATGCAGCCCCTCCCCCCGAGAGGTATGGGCAATTGGCCTTGGCCTATACATCTGTCCGGGACATATTAAAACCTATGCTCATCGGGAAAAATGTGGTGGCGTTCTGGATTTTTACTGCAAAAAATGGGATTGTGTTTCCACTGGCAAAATATGGTGGACTCCCCCTCATAAAGATGACTACATCACTGCCACTCTGGGCCCTGATGGATCCCTTCCATGGAGTTCCTGTTCAAACTGGGCGTGCTGTGGGATCCGATTAAACCCCACAAAAATCTCTTTTACCACCCTGGGCCGCCATCTTCCACGGAGCTCCTGGCAAACTGGACTTCGATGGGGGGGACGTGTGAATGATAATTCTGACAGAACCCTTGGCGGAAGCCACCCTGGCAATTTTTTCACCATCCGCCTGACCGTTTCTCTCCCACACTCCCCCCCCGTAGGAAAAAACAAGGCCATCCTCTCCTCTTTCCTAGCTCCTTCGGATGAACTCCTCCCCAACCCTCTTTTGAAGTTAATCAATTCTACCTTCAAGTTTCTCAATTCTACACAGCCAAATCTATCTCCCTCTATCGAACCAACTCTCTTATCCTTGTTTCTATCCCTGCAACACCTTATTTCCCAAAGAACCCACTCTTTTCACGTTGCACACATTCGTAGTCATCAACCGTTCCCTGGCATCCTCCAGGAAGGGAATGATGTGGCCGACGCTGCGGCCGCGGCTGCATCTTCCTCCCTATTCACTCTTGCCCCCTCCTCTCCCACTCCGTGGGAAAGCCATTCATATTTTCACCAGAACAAAAAAGCGCTTATTAGGCAGTTCAAAATTTCAGCTACAGAGGCTGCCGCAATTTTGCAACAATGCCCTATCTGTAGTAAACAAGCACACTCTGTGCCCATGGGAGTCAACCCCAGGGGGACAGAGTGCAACCAAATTTGGCAAATGGATGTCACTCAATATGCTTCCTTTGCCCCTTGGAAATATATTCATGTTTCCATTGACACTTATTCTGGCTTCATCATGGCCACCCCACAAAGGGGTGAGGCCACTAAACATGTAATCAATCATTGTATTCGCACCTTTGCATCGTTGGGACGCCCAAATGAACTCAAAACAGACAATGGTCCGGCTTACACCAGTACAATTTTTGCAGATTTTTGCAAAAAATGGGACATTGTCCACAAGTTTGGCATTCCTTACAACAGCCAAGGACAGGCTCTAGTAGAACGTGCGAACCAGACCTTGAAGCACGCTCTAGACAGATATATTGGCACACAGGGAAAAGTACCCCCTAGCCTCCCAGCCGTGCAAGATACTCTTAATCTTTGTCTATATACTCTTAACTTTTTGAATCTGACGGGCCAACCACCCAGCTGTGCCGCTGCTCGCCATTTCGCTGCCCCACCTGCTCCTGTGGACCACCGACCACTTGTCTACTATCGTTGCTTACCAGATCCAACCTGGCAAGGACCAGCTGGCCTTATCACCTGGGGTAGGGGATACGCTGCGATTCAACTTCCTGATCGCGTTCTTTGGGTCCCTGGTCGATGTGTGCGTCCCTATCACGAGAAGACAGGTAACCAACAGATCACTTGACTTTTGTGACGACCGCCGCTTGAGACGACCACCGCGTTCACATGTGCTGGCTCTATCCCTGCCTTTGTGGTTGTTGCTGCTGCAGCCACTGTTGTGATTACTGTCCCATCTGCGATTGCAACATTGAATGCGACATTGTGGTCATTGAAGACCTCCTGGAGTGCTTTTTAGTTTCCAACACCCACCACCCTCCCTACTATAACCTGGTGTCTTCCCCTACAGTCGTCCAGGCTCTTCAGTATGTGGTATCTCTTTATTCTTCTGAACTGTTGGACACCCTCCCTCGGGAGCAATAACCCCCATCGCCCTATGAACCTTACATGGCACGTTCTGGATTATCGGGGTGCTTCCTTGAATTCCACCTCGAACTATACTTTGTGGCCATGGTTCCCTTCTTTATATTTTGATTATGGAGAAATGTTAGTGGGGGTAGAGGGTTTTGCTGATAAATCCAAATGCAGCCCCTCCCCCCGAGAGGTATGGGCAATTGGCCTTGGCCTATACATCTGTCCGGGACATATTAAAACCTATGCTCATCGGGAAAAATGTGGTGGCATTCTGGATTTTTACTGCAAAAAATGGGATTGTGTTTCCACTGGCAAAATATGGTGGACTCCCCCTCATAAAGATGACTACATCACTGCCACTCTGGGCCCTGATGGATCCCTTCCATGGAGTTCCTGTTCAAACTGGGCGTGCTGTGGGATCCGATTAAACCCCACAAAAATCTCTTTTACCACCCTGGGCCGCCATCTTCCACGGAGCACCTGGCAAACTGGACTTCGATGGGGGGGACGTGTGAATGATAATTCTGACAGAACCCTTGGCGGAAGCCACCCTGGCAATTTTTTCACCATCCGCCTGACCGTTTCTCTCCCACACTCCCCCCCCGTAGGAAAAAACAAGGCCATCCTCTCCTCTTTCCTAGCTCCTTCGGATGAACTCCTCCCCAATCCCCTTTTGAAGTTAATCAATTCTACCTTCAAGTTTCTCAATTCTACACAGCCAAACCTGACTACCACTTGTTGGCTTTGCCTCTCCGCCACGCCACCTTTTTACGAGGCCGCCGGCTCTTCTCAGGACTTCACCAACCATTCCTCTCTTCCCTCTTCATGTCGCTGGACAAATGGCACTCAAACCGTCACCTCCATAATCGGGCAAGGCTGTTGTATCGGAATAGTTGGTAATTTTAGCAAATACTGTTTAAACTCTTCTTTCTGTACAATGTACCTCCCTCATAACAGAACTTCAACCTCCACAGCAGGCCTGCATATACTGTGGACCAAGAAAGGTAACATTGCTCTTCGATTGCAAAAAACTTGGTTTGTCCCTGGCAATGATTCAGTGTGGGCCTGCTCCACAGGTTTAACCCCATGTGTTTCAGGTGATGTTTTGCTAAGTACCAATAGCTTTTGCATTCAGGTGTACCTTCTTCCCAAATTGTCATATCACAAGTCAGATGACTTTTTAGACTCCTCTCCCTCTTCTTCCCGATATAAACGGGAAGTTGTAACTGCCCTAACGTTATCCCTACTCCTAGGCTTGGGGGCTGCAGGGGCTAGCACTGGTATCGCTGCTCTTGTCGTAGGGAACCAACAATTCCACTCCCTGCGGGAAGACATTGACACAGATCTTGAACGCATAGAAACTTCCATTTCTCACTTGCAAACATCTCTCACCTCCCTCTCAGAAGTAGTCTTGCAAAATAGACGAGGACTAGATTTACTCTTTTTGAAAGAAGGGGGGTTATGTGTGGCTTTAAGAGAAGAATGTTGTTTTTATGCAGATCACTCTGGCATAGTACAGGACTCCATGACCAAACTAAAGGAGGGTTTGAACAAACGTAAAAAGGAAAGGGAAGATCAAGGATGGTCTGGAACATGGCACAATCTTTCCCCTTGGCTTACCACCCTGTTAAGTGCTTCTACAGGACCAATAATTTTGCTTATATTAATGTGCACACTTGGTCCATGTTTGTTTAATCGCTTTTCTTCATTTATCACAAGTAAAATAGATTCATTACAGACCATGCTGTTGCAACCCCAGAATACCCCCTGGGACCTTGAAAGCAGGGGGACCTACCAACCCGTGTCGCAGGAGGATGTGTCAAATTTTTCCATCACGAACGAAGAGGATGAGTCTGTCCTTTAGCTCGTTTTTATCAACCATCGAGACATCCCCTCAGACAACACCAGGATAAGGTCAGCAGGCACAGGCCGAGTCGGAAGACTTGACCTTGTGTCCAGTGGTTGGCGAGTGACAGCGTATCTCAGACTCGGAGGAGTCTGGGCCACACTCCGACTCCACCAGCCACAGCCTTTCCATTTGAATAAAAAAGAAAGGAGGAGATGTTGGGATTCACAGCAAATGGTTAAATAGTACTGCTTGTAGCATAGAGAAAATATAGTTGCATTGAATATATGAATTTGCACATCCTATGATAAACCATATCCTTTGCTGAGCTCGTACACTTGCTGTCTATGCAGAAACGCAAACCAAAGAGCCTGCCCGGATAACTCCGGACATGAGACAATGGCAAATTATATCCTATGCCAGTAGCTATGCTCTGTAGAAAGCATTGACCTACTTATTATTCTGCCCTGCAACAGATATGTAACTACTTATGAGAAAGTACGTATAATTCCCTATGCATGTAACCAATGTACTGATACTTGCTCCCTCCCCTATGTATGTTGCCAAATAAAAGAGAGGCTCAGAACACGCCCTGGGTCCACTCGTCCTGAGGAAAACCTGTGTGTTGTCTTCACTTGCCGGTCAAGATTCATGAGTGACCCACCCGGTTTGTGGCATAGTTAATTGGAATGCCGCATTGCATGATTTTCTTTTTGCAGAAACTAATCACATAACATGCCAGGGTAAGATACAATTGACTATTTGGCTATGGAGATTCTCAGTAATCCAGGTCATGGTTGTCCCAAAGGTGCTTTTTCAAGAGGCAACTGAACTTTCTGTTTTTTCTTTGAAGACATTTCACTTTTCATCCAAAAGGTTTCTTCAGAGAGCAGAGAGAATCTTCAAAGCAAAGCAAGAAAGTCAAGTTGCCTCTTGAAAAAGCTCCTTTGGGAAGAACTATTTGGTTTCTGAATGGGGCAGCCCATTATATCTTCTTAGGGTATTTGGATTTGGCAGTCGCTATTTCTGAATGACTGAAAGCTGGGATTTTCATTTTTGCCAAATTTTCAAGAAAGTTAAAGAGGTACAAAAAGTCCTTTTCAGTATCTTTTTTATAGAAAATTGCCAGCCAATTTCTCTGTAGAGCTAATTGTTTAAAATGAATAAGACATCTAGGCATACCAATCCATTCTCATATTTAGTTCAAAACTCTACCAGGGAGATCTAGCAAAAAGGAAAAAAAATCTTTTTTTTCTTTATCATCCTGCACATACTACTACACCTGTTAGTAAGACAAAACTGAAGAACTCTGGTTCCATTTTTCAAATTAAACACAAAGAGAATCTTACATAAAACCCATATGGTAAGTTCAGTGTGCATTAACCAGCTCTTCAGCTTGCTGAACATTTCAACCTTTTCTGAATTTTTCAAATATAAATCTGCATCCTTCCCCTTTACAGACATTTGTTTCCCAAACTTGGTAGCCTCTATTTTTGTTGGACTGCAATGTTGGCTGGGAACATTCTTAAAGATTCATCTCATCTTGGGCACCCTTTTTTTGAGTATTACCATCTGGAAGGCAGTACAGGATAATAAAAACAAGGACAAATAAGTTGAAAAACAGCTTCTATTCCCTATATTGAACTATATTTAATTTTACTGTATATAATAATCAGGGGTTTTCAATTCAATTGTATAGAATGTGAAGGACGTGTATTTGTGTTTTATTTTTATAATTATAATGTACACTGAAGATGGCATTTAATTTCATTGCATGAGGTGCAGTGACAATAAAATAAAGTAAACTAAACAATAATATATGTTGCTGCTGCAGCATTCAGAATTCACAAAGTGGCATGGAAGATGGAAGACCATCTTCAAAATACATTTGCCATCTTCCATAATTCCAAATTCAAAGTTTTGTTTTGCTGTGTAATGAAATATGCCAAAGTATCTGCATTTGTATGTGTGTCAAAAAGTCAGAATGGTGGCTAGTAAAGCCACACATCTATTTATGTAAAAAGATATTGTAATTTTGATCGCACACATGCTTTGCTGCCCATTACCTTGACTTTTGACACCCTCCTGTGCCCTTGGAAAATATTAATTTAATTTAGATTGCATCCTTTGAAGGATCAAAGAATTCTGATATATTTGTCATTTCAGAATTGAAGTAAGTCACCAAAATGATTGGTAACCTGCATTGGCTATTTATTTATTTATTAAAATTTATATATCACCCTTCTCTTGAAGGACTCAGGGTGGTGCACAGCCTACTAAAACCACATATATATAACAATTAAAATAAAAATAAATAAGGGCTGTAACCGAATCTAAAATCCCAACCTTAAAATCCAATACATTAAACCCCATTAAAGTTAATTTAGGATCAGCCCAGGCCGGCCTGCTCAAAGAGCCAGGTCTTCAAATCACGCCTGAACACCCTCAGATCGGTGGTCGTTCTCAACTCAGGGGGGAGCCCATTCCAGAGAGTGGGTGCCCCCACAGAGAAGGCCCTGTTCCTCGGGGTCGCCAGGCGGCACATAGAGGCCATCAGGACCCGAAGGAGGCCCTCCTTGTGGGAGCGCACAGGTCGGTGGGAGACTACTGGCAGAACGCGGTCTTGCAGATAGCCTGGTCCGATGCCATGGAGCACTTTAAAGGTCAAAACCAGAACCTTAAAGCGCATCTGGAAGGCAACCGGCAACCAATGCAGCTCGCGCAGGAGAGGCATCACATGAGAGCTTTTAGATGCCCCCATAACTACCCGCGTGGCCGCATTTTGTACCAGCTGCAACCTCCGGGTGCTCCCCAAAGGGAGCCCCATGTAGAGAGCGTTACAGTAATCCAGGCAGGAGGTGACCAGGGCATGAGTGACCATGCGTAAGGTGTCCCGATCAAGAAAGGGCCGCAACTGGTGTATCAGGCGAACCTGATGAAAAGCCCCCCTGGAGACGGCCGTAATATGCTCTTCTAATGATAGCCGTACATCCAGGAGGACACCTAGATTGCGAGCCCTCTCTGTGTGGGCTAAGATCTCACCCCCAATAGTCAGCAATGGAGTCAGCTGACTATATCGGGATACCGGAAACCATAGCCACTCAGTCTTGGAAGCGTTGAATCGAAGCCTGTTCTCACCCATCCAATTCCGCACAGCCTCCAGGTACCGGGACATAACCTCCACAGCATCGTTGGGGTGGTTTGGAGTAGAGATGTAAAGCTGAGTGTCATCCGCATAAAGATGACACTTTACTCCAAAACCACGGATGATCTCCCCCAGTGGCTTCACATAAATGTTGAACAAGAGAGAGGAGAGGACCAACCCCTGAGGCACCCCACAAATGAGGGGCCTAGGGGTCGATCTCTCCCCCCCGTCAACACAAATTGCAAGCGGTCAGAGAGGCAGGACTATGAGCATCTATTAAATACAGGCGCCTATGCAGGCGAAAGGAGGGAATGCAGTTTGATCAGTTATTTTGGGATGCAATAGGAAAATGATTATAACTGACTTACTTTGAGTACTATGTCAGGGATAGGTAACATCTTAGTAACTATTCATTTGTGGACCATATTCCCCCCCCCTTTTTTTTGCAGGCGGTACTGTACTTGTGATTTAAGAAGGCAAGCCTTTAACTTTTGAAAGACTGAAGCATTGTGTGTGTATATGTGTATGTGTGTGTGTGTGTGTGTGTCTGAGAGAGAAAGGTTTCAATGTTACAAATATTTAATACTTCATAAAGTAAAAGAAATCCAGACATCATCACTTAAGCGAATTGGAGAGGGCCTCATTTATTTTTTAATGTTCTTCCATTTAAAAAGCTCCTGCATGAAACAAGCTGGCATATCACACAAAATTTCTATTATTTTTTGATGAGATTAATGTAATACTGTATGAATATACTTAAAAAATAGAGCCATTTGATTATGTGCCATTAACTCATTTTCAACTCCTAGCGACTACATAGATTTTCTACGTGAAAGACTCCCTTACTATTAATCTGACTTCTGAGAAGTCATGTATGAGATTGCCCTATCAGAGAGTTTTTAAAGGAGACAAAGTCCATATCTTTCTTTTTAAAATCCCAATTGTACTCTGAAAAAGATATAATTCAAACTTCTGTCTTTGCAGCTTTCAATAATATCCAACGTGACATTTTTCAATTCCCAGCCAAGTATTGCAGTCCAACAAAAATAGAGGCTATCAAGTTTGGGAAACTTGTTGCATAATGTTTAGAAAGGTTTGAGAGACATTTTTGTAGCTTAGTACCATGCTGGCATCCTGTAAAATTATTGATGTTTTCTGCTCTAACAGCCTAAGGCCAGAGCTGGTTTATTTGATAAGCTATTTTTTTTCCCCTAGCATTAAGTGTTTTGCAGTACAGATTAGCTCTTTAATTGAGAGCCAGGTGTCTTAGAGTCCCCAGAGGCTGCAGTCTTAATGATGAACTGTCAGAGAAGAAGACAAGAGGTTCAGCTTTTCCCTTTTTGTGGATGGCTCTAGTTATATCAGTGCACATACAACACATGGCCATCTGTTATTTCCTTTTTATCATGGTTGTTCACAAATGGGAATTTTCCCCACCCCGTACCTTGCTTCAATATTCTCCCAAGTTTCTAAAAAGTCAGATAATTAATTGACCAAAAGAAATTCCAAAAGTATGTTTTGTAACAGAATCTCTAATTCCAAGAATTTGCTTATGCTTATGCAGTCTCCCAGCAGTTCTGGTATTTGCATTTAGAGTGCAAAAATGCACAGAGAGAATTTTCTTGTGCATTGCTAAATGTATGAAGTTTCAGTGCAATCTCAAATTCTGTCTAATTGTGTAAAAACACTATTGTGTGTGAAAATTCTACCCCAAAGACAATAAGTGTCCCATCCATAAATATCCCAGACCACATGGATTTGCTTCCATCCTGTTTGTTGGGAGTACATTTATTAAATTTCTGAATTGGGGCCCTGAAGCCCTCTATTCTTTCCTGATCTCATGCTCTGGAGGCCTCACTACAAAAATGATACTTCTGCAGAAACTATAATTAATGTCAGAGTTAGCCCCTGAGATCTAAAATTACAAAAGCATCAACTTCTTTTTTGAAAACTATAATCACTATAGCACTAAAGCACTACAGCACTTCTCCAATCCGGTGCTCGCTAATTGTTTTAGAGTTCTAGGAATCATAATCAGAATATACTTGGAGGAAATCAGAGAGCACCATGTAAACAGTCAAAATTTGAATTACATGTATATTATTTTTAATTTGTGTAAATTGCCTACATTTTGGAAGGGTTTTATATTTATTTATAAAACTTTTGATACAAATAGCAATGTACACTGGATTTTACCTTGCATCTGTCACATAACTTGTTATAAATATCAACATTCTCCAGTTTGAAATCTGGATAATGAAAACAGTGTATATGTAAATGATAAAAGAGCAACTCAAACCTATCACAGAAAGTCCCTAATGCCTTATATATTTAGGAGTAGTGGCGACACTATTCAGATCACAGGGCATGATATGCAATGCTGATTTTAACCTTGTATATCTCTCTTTTCTTAGCCATTGAGAAAGAACTATTAGCCTTCATTGTGCCTTTTATTATCTGAGGCAGATCAGCAAATGATGACATTTTGTATAATACAAATGAATGGTACCCAAGACCAATCAAGTTATGTCAGCATCTAAGGCAATTAAACTTACAAAATATTTTCCCTTGGCCTTTCCTGGTGATAAAACTAAAACGATCATGAATTTAAAATATAATGATTTATTATCTTTTCATATCACCAAAAAACCAGTTGCCTGAGGCAACTGCTGTTGTCTGCCTGTTTGTAGGTTGAACAAGACTCACCAATGCTCTGATGAAATTGAGAATGCAGCCCACAATTTACCTCAGAATTCCTACACCACTCAGGAGTTACACATGAAGTACAGCAATATAAATATGTAGGAATCCTGTTTTTTTATACCATAGAGACAGACACAGCATTAAAAATCAGCACACATATTAATATATTATATTAAAAATTACTAGCTCTATCCATTTTTCTGAAAATAATTTGGGGAAATTTACAAATAAATTATCAAATGGCCTTTTAAACATTTTTTCCTTCTGGTCAATCATGTCTGATTCTCAGAGGCTACCTGAGTTTTCCCTGCAGTTTTCTTGGCAAGGTTTTTCAGAAGTGCCCTTCCTAGGACTGACAGAAAATGATTGGCTGGCTTCATGCCTAAAGGCCAGACCACAATTTACAGACTCCCAGTTTCTAGCCTGATGCCTTAATCCAGGGGTGTCAAACTCACGTCACCATGGTGTCATCATGTGACATATTGTGATTCCCCCCCTTTGCTAAACTGGGCATGGGTGTGGCTAGTGCATGACACATCCAATATGTGGACCATGAATTTGACCCTTCTACCTTAATCACTATAACCAAACTGATTATTTCGAATAATTACCCCATCCCTATCTGTTTCCCTCTCAGAAGATGAATGAAGAACTTTGTGGATCTGAAGTAGAGGTGGTATTCAGCAGGTTCTGACCAGTTCTGGAGAACTGGTAGTGGAAATTTTGAGTAGTTCGGAGAACCGGCAAATACCACCTCTGACTGGAAATTTTACAGTATTCTTCCCCTGCCACGCCCATAGTTCCGATACATATATTGCTTAGGGAGAAAACTATTGAGAGAGTGGAAAATTACTTTAACACAAAGAGGGAAAAAAGATTATTGAATTAACCTAGTAAAACTGGGATTTTTTTTAAAAAAAAAACCTGAAACTCTCAAATCTCAAAGGAACAAATTCTAAAATAACTAATATTTAAGATTACCATTTTTAAAATGTTTATTTTTTTCAAATCTCATGGGCAGCCCACAGCCTAGAGCAGCACTATTGATAATTCACAAGGTGATGTCCACTTCAGCAGTATTTCTGCAGTATGTATGTATGAGTACCATGTTAGATCTGATGGTGATCCTGGCTACATTATTTAAGTTAAACAAAATTCCACCCTTGTGGGAGGAGGTGGCTGCTAAATTTGGACTGTGGGCTGTTCAAACATTGCTGGCATGAATGAAGAGGGCTGATGGCAAAATGTTCATGTGAAAGATGGATGAGTCTTGTAAATAGTGATTGCAAGAGAGAAGCAGATGATTGAGTCATGTGACTAATACAACAGCAATATCATTTAGACTTACCACTTTATAGTATCTTACAGCCCCTCTAAGCAGTTTACGGTGCCAACATTTCTCCCCCAACAATCTAGATCCTCATTTTACCAATCTCGGAAGGATGGAAGGCTGAATCAACTTTGAGCCTGTCAGGATCGAACTTCAGACTGTGAGCAGAGTTAGCCTGCAATACTGCATTCTAATCCCTATGTCACCAAGGGTCTTTTGAAAATCCTATTCAGATGTATGGGGTGTAAAACTCACCCAGGGATCCAGGCTTCTGAATCCAGCATCAAGTCCCCTTGGCATATAAATTAATATTTTGCCAAATAAAAAGAGGTTTTATTTACAATAAAATTTCATCTTCCTCTTCTGTTTGTAATCTTTCAATAATTTTCTCATCACTCCTTATCACCCATCCCCTTTCACTTGTGATTGTAGGACTGTAACTTTGTCCCTTGTATCCTTACGATTTATATTGACTGTTTCCTAGTATGATTTGATTGCTGATTGTACCCTATGACTATCATTAAGTGTTGTACATTATGATTCTTGATTCTTAACAAATGTACCTTTTCTTTATGTATACTGAGAGTATTTACACCAAGACAAATTCCTTGCATCACACTTGGCCAATAAAGTATTCTATTCTATTCTATTCTATTCTATTCTATTCTATTCTATTCTATTCTATTCTATTCTATCTGACTGAATTGATTTTTTCTTTCTTTCTATGGGTTGTTAAAGGGTGTTTAGAAGCAAATTGGGTCCTATATGCTGGAGAAAAGTGTCTGCTGAACCTCTTAGGAATAGAAAGAAATTGAATCTTTGCCTCCCTATCATATTTGGGGAGGGGGTTATTTTAACAAATGAAACAGCTACTTTAAGACTCTGTAAGGCTTAAGGAAACCAGATTGTCTCTTAACTCACTCCAAAGAAAGGAAAATAAATTACAATTCTAATACTTCACTTTTTTTGTTTGCTTTCTATTTTTAAAAAAGGACAAGAAAAGCATGAAGTCTTTTCTTCATCAGCAGAGGGAGTACAGTACTGAAATTGAGTTTCAGAGATCATTGATCAAAGTTGTAACTTATTTTGGGGGTGTTAAGAGAGAGGATTTTGCCCTTGTCTGCTGCCTCCCCTAAATAAAATTTAGAAATTGATAACTGTGAAATAGAATTTGAAACAACACTTTGTTTTTTTTTTAAAGGAGAATTAAGATGAAAGAAATTTCCAGGTCATTTTTGAGCTATAGTCCATTGGCCCAGCTTCTGCTAGCTTGAGTGTTGGACTGAGCTTTGCAGGACATAAATATCTCAGGAGAAAGCCAAAAGCTGAATTGTGGCTTACTTGTGATCTCCTATATAGACAACAACAGATGTCCCTCAAACCACTGCTTCATGTGCACTTCTGGAAGTCTGCTATTCAACATCTGATCTGCTCCTATGAGATTCATCACCTTCCTCTTGCTGTTTTCCCTTTTCCCCGTGCCATGGCATTTAGCAGCAGCTCCTCAAACATATATTTAAAGAAACCCATTATCCAACATAATGGAGGTGGGAGGCAAGGAAATCTGTGTTGATGCATGAGCTTGCCCTCAACCCATCTGTACTGTAGTTATTAGAATATATGATTGGAGCTGTCTTACTCAGCCATGAAGCTAACGTGCCTTGGGCTTTTCCTTAATCAGCTGTGAATGATTGCTTTATACTTCAAAATCCTTTTATATCTCTCTGTTTTAGCTTAAGGTTGGTAATTGCCTGACAGAGTTTTTGATGTATATTCTTGGAGGTTTAAAAGTTTATAGCTTGTTGGGGTCTTAAAGACATAGCACTTAATCTTTAAATCATTCTTTCAGACATAAAGCACCTTTCTTTTTAAGGAAACAAAAAGATAACAGAGTTGGTTTAGCACAAAACAGCATTCACACAATAAAATTGCTAAAGTACTTCCATTTTAAGGCTTGTAAAGAAAGGCTGAACTATTAACAGACAACACAAGCAACTGAACTGTCCACTTCTGATAGCTTGAATGGTTCATATTTCAGTTCCAGTCCACTCTTATTATTTATTTAAAAAAAATCACATATGTTATGAGCAGCAAACCAGAGATAACATTGCTTTTCTTTTTAAAACATACCAAACAGCTCTATATGTATATATTTATTTATTTAAGAAAATCACCCTCAGTGACTATATCAATAACTACTCCCTTATTCCACCTGTGACAATTGTCAAATAAGCCATTCTAAGGTCTTCAGGCTCTTGCTAAAGAATATCAAAGTGGGAGTCAAACTTATCTCCACAGGGATGAAGTTCATAGGCATGGAGTCATGACAGAGAAGGCTCTTGGTCCTGGTAGGTTGGCCAGAGAGCTGCAGCATTTTGGATTCCCTGCTGTGGTGGGTAAGGTAGATGTAACTGGGAAAAGACAATTTTCAAGTAATCAGGTTGCAAGCCATATAGGGCTTTGAAGATGACAACCAGCACCTTGAATTGGACCCAGAAGCAAATTAGCAGTCACTGCAGTTCCTGCAGAGAGATGATACATGTGTACCTCTAGCCTGCTCAAAACCATTTTGAAACAATTGAAGCTTCTGGATACTTTTCAAGGGCACCCCACATAGAGCACAATAGTTCAGATGGGAGGTGACTAGGGTATGTGAGCAGGACTTGTTGCAGGGAAGGGCATAACTGGCGAACAACCTTCAGTTGCACAAAAATCTTCCTGGCCATGACTGCCACCTGCTCCTCAAACAGAAGTGATGAGTCCAGGCCCAGGAGAACTGCCAGATCACACACTGGGTCTGTCTGGTGCAGTGCCATCCAATATAAGGCCAAAGGTGGCAATTCTCCATGGTCCAAAGAATCCCAAATGCAGAACCAGTACAACCAGAGCCATGGTGGTACAGTGGTTAGAATTCAGTACTGCAGGGTATTTCTGCTGACTGCTGGCTGCTTGCAATTTGCCAGTTCAAATCTCATCAGGCTTACTCTGACTCAGCCTTCCATCTTTCCAAGTTGGTAAAATGAAGACCCAGATTGTTGGGGGCAATATGCTGACTCTGTAAACTGCTCAGAGAGAGCTGTAAACACTGTGAAGTGGTATATAAGTCTAAGTGCTATTACTATCTTGCCAGGATTCTGTTTTAGACTGTTGCTTCCCATCCAGCCTTTAAGAGCCTCCAAGCACTGCAAGAGTTAAGTCACACCATGGCATAATTCACCATATTGCTGGGTATCCTCAGCATATAGATGATATTTCAGCCCATAGTGGTGGATGATCTCACCCATCAGCTTTATGTAGATGTTAAACAGAAGTGGATAAAGTATTGAGCCTTGTAGGATCCCACAAAGCAGGGATCTAGGGTGGATCTCTTGCTTTGCTTCCTATCAACGTCAACTAACAGAGACCACAGAGGAAGGAAATCAACCAGGACAACACAGACCTCTCTATTCCCAACTTCTGAAGTCTATCAAGAGGGATACCATGGTCAATGACATCAAAGGCACTAAGAAGTCAAGTAGAGTGAGGCTAGACACATTACCTCTATCCTGCTTCCACCAGAGATCATCATAGAGGGTCATCAATGCATTTTCCACCCCATATCAAAGCCTGAAACCTGGCTGGAAAAGGTCTAGATAACCCATGTCATCCAGGAATTTCTAGAGCTATTGTGCAACTATTTTCTCAACAACCTTCCCCAGAAAAGGAAGATTGGAAACAGGAGAAAAATTATCCAATAGCGTGGAGTTAAGAGATAGTTTCTTAAGATGAAGAGGCCCACAGCCTTCTTAAAATGCTGGGGGCACCACCCCCTCCCATAGGAAAGCATTAATCTTCACTAGTACCCACCTCTATGCCACTTCCTGGGAAGTTTTATAAGCTACGAGGGGCATGTATCTAAAACACAGGTTTCCGGTAGCGGAAACAGGTGCTTGCATTCATACTCCCTAGGATTTTGCCCACTTCCTCAAGCAACAGAGCCTCCACCAGACCAGCAACCACACTGTCATCTAACTGGGAATGAATTTGAGTGATTTTCTCTTCCAGAAAATCAGCAAATTCCTCAGTGCACTTCTTTATGTAGACTTCTGTATCCTTCCCAGGAGGAGATGGCTCACTTTAAAGAGGATCATTGGCTGATTATCTGCAGATGCAATTAGTGAAGAGAGGCACTTATGCCTCATTGCCTGAAACACCATGAGGTAGGTCTTAATAACAGCTCCAGTTCATTCTTTGCCTTCCGCCAGCAATATTGTAGATATCTCTTCACCTATTTCATATTCCTGGATATATTGCACAGATAAAACCATACTCCCTCAAACTGGAATATCTATGTAGAAAATTATTTAATTTTTGATACAAATTTCCAATTTTTATTATCTCACAATCATATCTGAATAACTATGTCCATGTTATTATTCTTTAAGTTCTAACAGAGTATTATTAGATACCATATCTAGTTAGCATAAGGAATATAAGTTGCTTTTTGATACATTGGGAGGTTTTTTTGCCAGAATACTTTTTACTTTATTAGCTTAGATAGCTAAATGTTTTGCCTTGAAGATTTCATATATTCAGTTCATATGTAGTCCCTGTTTAACAATGGCAACTGGCACTGTCGGAATTGTTGTTGCTAAGTGACACAGTCACGTGAAATCACACTTTATGACTATGTTCCTTAGTGATGGAGTGCCATGTCTCAGTTGTGTTTGTAATCTGAGGACTACCTATATAGTGAAGGCCATCAATTTGATTGGTCACAAATTTATTTTTTTATCACTGCAATTTATTTTTTCATGACTGCAAATCATTATTAAATGAACATTGTAATAGAAACCCTGGCCAAGATATAGAAAGACAAATTCAGTGTCAGATTTCTTTCTTCAGGACTGACTACAATGAAATTTCCTCACTAAAATGAAGCAAGATAAAATAGTCTTTACAACATCTTGAAAACCAACCTTGAAAAAAAAGGCAACTTTAGGCATGCTCAGCTAATATCTATATAAGATCACAGTATTTATTTTCATATATAATTTATAATTTAAACTGTCATAGCTTCATAGTTCATATCAGAGGTGGTAGTCAGCAGGTTCGGACCAGTTCTAGAGAACTGGTAGCGGAAATATTGAGTAGTTTGGAGGACCGGCAAATACCACCTCTGACTGGAGATTTTACAGTATGCTTCCCTTACCATGCCCACCAAGCCATGCCCACAGAACCGGTAGTAAAAAATATTTGAATCCCACCACTGGTTCATATTTAAAAATCTATGAATCTATGAATATAAACCTAAGTGTAACAAAATGATCTAGAAACAAAGAGTCCTTATTTGTAGCATATAGGGAGGTGGAAAGAAAATCCCCTCTGGGACTTCAGCAGGGGCAAAGGTTAAAGATATCTATGACATAGTCAGCCTCATTGTCACTACCAATAATAACAAGAAGGATGGAATCCAGCAAGACTAAAGGTAGAATGCTTTATCTGATTCTAAGATTGCAAAATACTAAGATGTTGGTCTTCTTCCCTCAAATACTGTACTAAGTAGGGCTAAATTCGACATCATATTTGTCTGTGAAACATGGCTCAACGCATCTCTCCCTGACTCCATTACCACAATAAGAGACTATCATATTTACCAATCAGATCATGAAATCCGTAGAGGAGGTGGTGTTGTTATTTTCTATAAAAAGTCTCTACATCTAAAAAGCATCCAAGTTACCCAGGAGCTTGCTATTCATGAGACCATCGTCTGTGAACTGTCCTTAAATGTCACATTTCGGTTCTTACTATGTTACAGAGCTCCTGATTATGACATCAAACATGCAACAAGCTAAATACACTACTAACATGGGCAGCATCCTGCCCACACGCTTTCATCTTTCTTGGTGACTTCAATCTACCTCATATTAACTGGACCCTTAACGAATGTACAACTGAACCCACACATGCAATCTTCTACAATGCAGTAACAAATCTGGGACTAGAACAACTAGTAACCAACAACACTAGACTTAACAACTGCCTCGATCTCATCTTTTGCAATAGTTTGAATTCAATTTACGGAATACAAATTAAAGAACCCTTTTCCAACAGTGACCACAACATGATTGACTTTTGTCTCAACATACGTCCACACAAAAATCATCAAAACAACGGAATCCCCAATTATAACTTCAAAAAAGGCAACTATGATGTTATAAACAATGATCTCTCATCATTTGATTGGCAATTTCTATTCTCTGGATGCAATACTATAGAAGACCATTACAACATATTTTTACTTGAAGTCAAAAGAGTCATCAAACTACATATACCATTAACAACTCCCAAAACCAGAAAAAACAAATTACCCAAAACAATAAGAAAGCTTCAATCCAAAAAGAAATCACTTTGGCGGAAAAACAAATCTGGTCATGTTGCCAAAGCCGATTCAAAAATTTATGCCACCAGATAAAAATACTGCACCAATTATCACATTAAACAAGAAGAAAACCTTCTACTCACCAATTCCACCCGTGCTTTCTACAATTTTATAAACAACAAACTAAAAGACTCAAGGTCCATCCCACCCCTGAAAGGACCTAATGGTAAAGACTGCAATGACGACACTATTAAAGCCAACGTCTTTAACACATTCTTTGGCTCAGTATTTGTAAACAGCAATGGATCATGCCCAGTATTTCCTAGTTGAACCACAGACAACTACAATGATCTAATACATATCGATTTTACAGAAGACAATGTTGAAAAAGCACTATGCAATCTAAAGCCATCTCTATCTATTGGACCGGATGGAATATGTGGCTACTTCTTAAAAAAGCTATCCAGTACCTCTAAGCATAATCTTTGAAAAGCTTTTCAGGACCAGCTCCTTGCCAAAACTATGGTCACAAGCCACGGTCATCCTCATCTTCAAAAAGGGAGACTCCAGCCTAGTTGAAAATTACAGACCAATCTCTTTATGCTGCGTCACCTGTAAAGTCATGGAATCAATTATTAACCAATCCATCATCCTCCACTTAGAAACAAGCAACCTATTCTCTAATAAACAATTTGGTTTTAGGAAAAAACTATCATGTAATCTGCAACTCTTACATTGCAAAAACATATGGACTACACAACTTGATCAGGGCAAAGCAATAGACGCAATCTACATAGACTTCTGCAAAGTCTTTGATTCAGTGGTACATGACAAACTACTCCTAAAACTAAAATCTTATGGTATCTCTGGACACCTGCATAACTGGATAGAAGCATTCCTGTCAAAAGACAACAAATGGTCAAAATTGGGAGAGTCCTATCAAATTCTATACCTGTCAACAGTGGTGTCCCCCAAGGCAGTGTTCTAGGACCACCTCTTTTCATACTCTGCATACATGACCTCTGTGATCATATCAAGAGCAACTGCGTTCTCTTCGCTGATGATGTAAAAATATTCAACATCACAGAAAATACCGCTACCCTTCAAAATGACTTTGACTACGTATCAGAATGGTCAAACAAATGGCAACTTCAGATCTCAACAAATAAATGCTCTGTCCTACATATTGGCAAAAAAAAATCAGAAAATAAAATACAGGCTGAATAGTCAAGATCTTGTTGATGACCCAAACTCTGTAAAGGATCTTGGAGTACTTATCTCAAATGACCTAAGTGCTAGAGCCCACTGTAACTACATATCCAAAAAGGCTCTAAGAGTTGTTAACCTAATCTTACGTAGCTTTTTCTCTGGTAATATTACACTAATAACTAGAGCATACAAAACATTTGCTAGACCAATACTCGAATGCAGCTCATCAGTCTGGAACCCACATTACGTATCTGATATTAACATAGTTGAGAAAGTCCAGAAATATTTTACAAGAAGAGTTCTTCACTCCTCTATTCGTTGCAGAATACCTTATGCCACCAGACTCGAAATTCTAGACCTAGAAAATTTTGAACTACGCCGCCTTCGGTCCGATCTAAGTATAGTATATAAAATCATACATTGCAATGTCCTACCTGTCAATGAATACTTCAGCTTCAACCATAACAACACAAGGGCAAACAATAGATACAAACTCAAGGTTAATGGTACCAAACCTGATTGCAGGAAATACTACTTCAGCAACAGAGTGGTCAATGTCTGGAATACTCTACCTGACTCTGTGGTTTCTTCCCCAAACCCCAAAAACTTTAACCTTAGACTGTCTACTATTGACCTCACCCCTTTCCTAAGAGGTCTGTAGGGGGCGTGCATAAGTGCATCAACATGCCTACCGTCCCTGTCCTATTGTTTCTTTTATATTTTATTTTTTTTATATGTATCCATGCAATCATAACTATGTTTTACTTATACCTATTATCTTATAAGAAATTGACAAATAAATAAAAGAAATAAATAAATAAACTGTCTTACCTGTTTCTGTAGGAGGATGTGTGTCAGTTTAAGACAAATTTTTTTCAAACAAGGCAAGTCTAAGATGTTTAACTTCCAGAATCCACAGTCAGCATGCTGGCTGGGGAATTCTGGGAGTTGAAATCCACACATTGCCAAGTTTGAAAAATAATGATGTTGCACTGCCTTTGTAGAGTTTACAGCTGAGCAGATGATAAAATTCTTCATTTGTTTGTTTTGGATACTGAGGAGGTACATGATTTTTAGACTGTTGATTAAGTAATCATCATCAGCAAAGCAGTTTAGAAAGAAAGAGGAAGGAAGGCAGGAAGGAAACATTCTGATGTTCCTTACAGAAACTGTCTTTCCGTTAACCCTTATTACACTCTTGGCAGGACTAGACTTCCTGTCTCTGGAACTTCTCTGGAGTTTTTTTCCCCCTCCTTTGCTGGTACTTTGCTTGTGTGGAGTGACCATTCAAAGTTACAATGGCACTGAAAAAAGTGACTTATGACCGTTTTTCACATTTATGACTGTTGCAACATCCCCACAGCCATGAGAGGCCAGGTGAGAGATGCATGCCTTGATGTGAGTGATGTTGAGCTGGCCCAGCCAGTCACATGACCACCAAGCCATGCCCACCAACTAAGCCATGCCCACAGAACCGGTTGTTAAAAAATTTGAATCCCACCCCTGGTTATGTTTATGAATTAGAAGCAAGAAAAAGAAACATTAAATATCCCAACTCAGAAGTACAATTCAAACACATGTCAAAACTACAAAGGAGCTAAAGGATTTAGCACTAGGTTTAAAGGAAGATGGAAAGACTTCCTAAAATCTTGTACAAATGAAATTGTAGAATGTATGAAAACTTTGTAGAGAAAGAACACATTCAGGAGTCATTTTTAAAGCATTTTATATATTATAGGCTACAGACCTACTGTCCAATTCACAAGCTTCTGGTACAAATGAAATTCTCACTGAATTGTGTAAAGTTGCAGAAGTAATTATATCTGTAACAGGTTTGGGTGAACAAATATTGAAAAAGAATATGTAGTATAGAAATTAGGAAAGATGAGTGTATATACTTATATACTTATGCATTAATTCCTCATATACTCAGCGTTTTCTAAAGAAGAATAAGACCATATATGGAAAAAATGCCATATAAACAGCTTTGGAAAAAGTAAAGGGATATGAGATCAAATAACTAATAAAAGATGTACAATAGAACAAGATAATGTGAGAAGGAAGTTTACCTTTGCTTCAGCAAGATTACAGCAAGACTTTGTGTAAATCAGGCCAGAAAATGGGACACATTAAAGCTAATGGCAGTCAGAACATCTGATTATTTTTCTCAGGAATCTTATAAAGTGATTTATTATAAGACTGGCAAGATTCAGAGAGATGACACCTGGAATATAAATAGGAGATGAGAAAACAATTTTGAGTTATGTAAATGACATCATTGTTAGCCAAAAGTAGAAATGATTTACTTAATCATTTTTAATTAAAGAGTTATTATGAAAGTAAAAAAAAATTACCTTAATAAATTTAATATTAAATGTCAATTTATTTACAGCTTCTATAATCCATATTTCAAATATGACTATTAAGAAGACAACATAATAGACAGTTTTATTTTTTGGGGATGTTCAAGAATAAAAATGATCCATGTTCTGCTAAAAAGATTAATCCTTGTGAAGAAGGCAGTAAAAACCTAGACAAAATCATGACATTTAATTTACAAAGGTAAGTTAAATGACAGATCACAACACTTAAATGGTATTTCCAGAGGAAAATGTATCTGTGGTTGTTAAAGCTAAATACTAAAAAAGAAAACAGAAAGATGTCTTCAAGTAATGGATTTGGAACCCATTAGTAAGAACTACATGGACTGATAAATTGGAAAGAATAGGAGAAAACAATGGAATTATTTGATGAATGGGATTAAAGAAATTAAGCACAAATCCTTGGAAGAACCAGATATTATCAAAGACAGATGAAGTTGAGTAGTATTTATCCATATAGACACCAGGAATCAGATTTGACCATGACACCTAATTAAATGGTTTAGGAAGAATCAGAACCAATTTGGTCTAGAGATTAAGATGCTGGCTTAGAAACCAGGTCACCGGGAATTCTAGTTCTGCTTTAGGCATGAAAGCTGCGTGGGTGGGGCCAGTTGCTCTTTCTCAACACAACCCACTGCACAGGACTGTTATTGTGGAGATAATAGGAGGAAGGAGGAGTATTAGGTATGCTCATCATCTTTAGTTGTTTATAAAAGTAATAAAGGCAGGATAAAAACACCTAAAAAAAGGGATGTAAGAATCAATATGTATTTAGCAATGATGGGTTTCCTGCTACTTAACTGTGGTATAGATAGCTGATTGTACATTGCAAGTGGTACGGATAATTTCCTTGTGGTATAAGGAACAATTCTCATTAAAAAATATGCCCTGGAACATTTTAGCTACCTGATCAATCTTAGTTTGGGATGCTTAAGGACTTGCCCATGTTCCCTTGCAAAACACTGGATCAACCTAATGATGCCTGCAAGGGAAGCATAACTCTGAGTCTGTGGAGATTGGGAAATCAGTCAGATATTTGTATCTATCTATACACTTATGGATGCTATGTTTTTAATTTAATGAATGAAAGACCAATTGAGCCAATTAGATACTGCAGTACATGCACTTTCTCAATACCATCTAAGCTGCTCTCATTCTTGACAGCTTTCAAACCCTTTAAAACAGGGGTGTGAAACTCGCAGCGTCATGCTGTTGTCACGTGACGTAGCACAACTTTCTCCCCATTCGCTAAACTGATGGTGGGCATGGCCAGCGTGTGATGCATCCGGCCCACGGGCTGTGAGTTTAACACCCCTGCTTTAAAACCTTTACAGAACAGGATAAAATGTTAGTGTGATGTCAACAAAACCACAAAGCAACGGCAAGGAGATCCACTAAACCTAAGCTTCTCCATAAGCATGCAAAAGAGCTGCTATCCTATGTGTACTTGAATTACCCAAAATGTTGAATCTCACCTGGATAAATTCAGATTCTAGCATCTCTATCTGAGGCTTATTAAGGGTTCTAAATGAACTCTCATGTTTAACAATAAGATTCATATGAATCTTTTATAGCTTCTTGATACTGAGTTCCTTATTAAAATTCTTTTCATTTTTCTCCCTTTTGTTAAACAAAATGAGGGAAGGAGAGCATGCCTTTCATGTTCTGTAGATAAATGTAACAAGTAGATTTTTCTATAGTTTCCTTTCCTAATCACTGGGAATCTCATACGTTATCTAACATGTTTTTTGACAGATGCAAAATAAATTTTAAAGGTCAGTTGAATCAGATAAAGCCCCACTTGGCAGTCTTTGTATCCTTGGAATTTTATGGCTAACATTTAGCTTATGCTAGCAAAGGATTCTTTAGAGGAAAGAGAATCTCAGAAGAAAAATTGACAAAATAAAGAACAATTAAGCTAGAATGTCATAAACAGTCCTGCTGGTGTCCATGATCCAGTGGACAGCAGATGATTCTATAAGCATTCATCACATTTTAAAAAGAACTCTTTCCTGTGATGTTTTGGATCTAGCACATTAAAAACCTTAGGAGGATAAATAGATGGCTGTGACTAATTTCTCTTGAATTACTGTGTAATTCTTTGTCAGTCATGTCCTAATAGGCAAACAGAATGCTATCTTTTGTCTGCATCTTACACTCAAACCTGCCTCATTGCTTTTCAGCAATGAGCAATGTATTGATGAGATTTTAGTTAATGAACAAATGTGCCAGGAGTGCTAATTACTTGCTAAGTGAGAGTGATTTAAAACAACACTGAATCCTTATCAAGTGACCTACCTTGGCAACAGCTTTGAAAATGGCTTAATACCTTCCTGAATGCAACTTGGTCAGATCTGAAGATAGGAATTGCATTTAGTGTAGCTGGGAATTCACCATGACCTGATTCACATATATTCATCATAGATAAGAAAAATTATGGCTTAATGTGAAGTATGTTCTTGGCCTGTGTGGGAGATTAGATGATATAGCTATGAATGGAACATTTCTTGAGCAGAGGAACAACATGATTACAGATGATGCCTGATATGATATGGCTATGCTGTTGGAATGGGTAGTAAGGGCCGTTTTAACCTTTTAGCACCCAAGATGTTAAAATGCTCTTCAGAAATGGACATGATGAGGTAAGTACAGGTTGCCATTTCCAAGTACTAACTTATAAAAGTGTGATAGACCTCTATGCCATTCTGTCATTTTGGGCCTGCAGAGTAAATTTGTCCTGCAAAGTATGTTTTGTTTGCATATTCAATCAGGGGCCTTGAACCTGCAAACTAAGCATTGTGACTTTTTACTTTTTTCTGCATGTGATGCAAATAGAAAAGATCCAGGGTTTTGGATGATGATGGCTGCCATCTTGATTTTTTTCTGAAACCCAAATGGCTACCAATGTCTCCAACTCAATCAAGGGATGTATGTAGACAAAGTGTGTAGGTTGCAACAACTTGATAAGTGTGTGTGCATGTATGCCTATATGTATAAAATTTCACAATGGAAAAATTCAGCAAAAAGCATTAAAAGGTTATTTTCTTTGAATGCTTACTAAACAAAAAATGAAAGTTAGTCTATTTAAAGAAACCTCCTTCCAAATCATTGGCAAAAGAAATCCATCCATATATGACTATTCAGAAAGATGGACCTTTCCAACAGGAGTTTGTATCATGAGATTGACAAGAACTACTGTCCGTATAGTACATACACTTAGTGATATATTTAGTGATGCATTTGAGGCTGCTTTCTGTCTCACTATCTTGTTGACGATGTACAGTGTGCATTTTGATCCAGCAGGAAGAAATAGCACAGTATTAACTGACCTTGGAATTGCATTTTCTGATTTTATGTACACATTGAACTGATGAATAAAGTGGTTTATTGATTTTACTTATGATATTCTATGAAGCTAATCATAAACCATAGCACAATGTTTTTCCAACTCTCATGTCTCTTCAAATAATCCATAGATAGAACAAACCTTGTTGTGTGGGTGCATCCATGAACTGCAAGAAGGTGGCTAGTGATATGGGTTTTGAAAACCTTTGGTCCTTTGGGTGAAGAATTTGAGGCGGAATCCAGCCATCTCTTTTGCAAATGCTTATCACATTAATTCTAATCCCTATTTTTGCTGAAGGGAATATGCAAATTTATATGTATCAAATAGTTCCATCAGCTGCCTTTCACACATGAGGATTTTATCCGGGATCATTTGGTGGTGGGAGCATAGAAGAGGTTATTTTATTAGGAGAAGATGGAATGCAAATGCAACAATAGAGGAAAAATGTGAGAAAGGAATAAATTTTTAATGTAATCCTCATGGAAGGTACCTGGTACGTAGTTACGCTGACTTTATTTTCTTGCAAAAAATAAAGGACGCACCTGAAAAGGGCAAATCTGAAATGGATTTATAACAATTAAATTTTTTAATTGCTTATATGCATAAGTAGTGGCATAGTGGTTAGAATATAGTATTGCAGACTAATTCTGCCCACTGCCAGGTGTTTGATTCTGACCGGCTCAAAGTTGACTCAGCCTTCCATCCTTCCGAGGTCAGTAAAATGAGGACCTAGATTGTTGGAGGCAATATGGTGATTCTGTAAACTTCTTAGAGAGTGTTGTAAAGTATTATTGAGTGGTATATAAGTCTAAGTACTATTGCTATTGCTATAACTTTACACAGGAAACTTTTATTTATTATTTCTTCTCACAAGAAATGACTCTGGGGGTAAAAAAAAAGTATAGAAGCAATACACATATCAAACACAGTCATATTTAAAAAGTGCAAGCAACACTGCACAACTTTTAAGGAAGTATCCCACTCTGCCAGGGAGTACATGGATTCTGGATAAAACAGCTGCCCTTTATATTGTTCTTCATTGCTGATATTTTCTCTCTCCCTATTCTTGGAACATATCTGTATACCAGTGGTGGAATTCAAATTTTTTTACTACCGGTTCTGTGGACGTGGTTTGGTGGGTGTGGCAGGGGAAGGATACTGTAAAATTCAGTCAGAGGTGGTATTTTTCAGTTTTCTGAACTACTCAAAATTTCTAGTACCGGTTCTCCAGAACTGGTCGGAACCTGCTGAATACCACCTCTGCTGTATACATTTCTGAATTGTTAACGACAATGCAAAGACTATATTTTGAAGCAGTCTTCATAATCCTAAATCGTTGTATTAGAAAAATGTAGAAAACAGCTTAAAACCCTTATTTTATGAAGCTACACTGAAAGTTATATTAGAAGTAAAAAGTAATTAATGACTGATATAGCTTGGATTCTGCAGCCAAGATAACTCTTGATGGGGAAAATTGTTTAGTTATCGCACAGTAAATACACTTCAGTACAAAAACATATTTACAATTTACAAATAATAATAGTACTTTAGTGATTATCATGCTGCAAGTAGACCTGTCTTCTCTTTTCTACTGTTAGCTAAATGATCTTCAATTATTTCTACAAACAGATTTCTTTTCAGCAGGCTATCAGCAAGAGATAATACAGTGATAATCTTGTCAAAATAATATGACTTGGCCAGTTCATACCCCATATCATAATCACATTCCTCATTAGCAAACTGAATGAAAATTAACTTTTTCTGAATAGGAGCAAAGACTTTTATTCTCTGATCATCCTTGAAAGCTTCTACAATGTTTTTGTTGTAGTTTTACAGTTATGAAGCTGTGCCTTCACAACCCCATGGCCCACAGTACCACAGACCCTCCTATTCTCCAATGTCTTTGAGAGTTTGGCCAAACTCATATTCACTGCATTAATGACACTATCTAACCATGTCATTCTCTGCCATCCCATTCTCCTTTTGGTTTTACAAATTCTTTTTGAGACTTGCATTTGTTTCAGGAAGTTCTCTGTATTATCCAACATTATTCTTATCTACAAGGACAGCTAGACCAGCTTCATAAAATGTCTTTGTTACTACTTTATTATGTTGTTCTTTCACCATCAAACTTTTTTGTTCCAGTGAGTAATTCAATTGTCTTGCTGTTTTGGTTTTTCATCTCTATCTCTTAATAAGCCACTTCTCTTTTTATTAGTCAGTTCTTTAAGTTTTCAAAGATAAAAATAACTGTACAGCAGCAAATATATTGTCATCAGCTTGATACATCGTACAACCTTTCTGATTTTCAGTTTTACCAATTCATACTGGCACTTGATCTTGTATGTCCCTGAATTATCCCTTACAATATTGTGTTCTGCTGTCTCCAACAATAATTCTCTGGAATTCAGAAGAATCATAAAAATAATCTCCACTGAAGGTTGAAATTTGTGCCTTTTGATTTATTGGTGTTTTATTTATTGGTTTTATTTATTGGTTTTTGTCTTTTTTACAAGGAATATCATATGGTCCAGCTAGCTGAAGTCCAATACTTGATTTCAGGAAAACAAATGGTTGTTGGTTTCTAATTCCTCACAGAATTTCTAGCAATAATAGAAGTCTTCAGGCATCTTGAACCAATAACAACTTTCTACTTGTTGGGGAACACAATCAGGAATATCTGCTTTTCTGGCTTGCACATTTTTTAGTTCTTTAATTTTTCCCCACCTTGCTTTTGTGTATCTGTATGGCATCTCTGCTTCTTGCCTCCCATCATTTTGGTACTTGTTGCACTGCTACATCCTACCTTTGGTGGCTGTAACAGTTTCCAAGTTTTCTTTGTGATGTCATTGCACAAAGACATGACATCAAAACAGAGTGCCAGTTTGTTCCATTTCCAATTTTGCTTGTCAAACAAAACCAAGAAAAAAAGCATACATTTCAACAAATTTCTAAAATCAAACTGTTTGTGAATTTATTTTAAAAAGAGAGCTAGTTTGCTCTAGTGGTTAAGGCTCCAGGCTAGAAAGCAGAGGACCAGGAGTTCAAGTCCCATTATAGCCATCAAAAGCCAGCTAGGTGACTTTGGCCCAGTTACTCTTTTTCAACCCAACTCACCTCACACTGTCATTGTGGGAAAAATAGAAGGAGGAAGGTGTGTTAGATATGTTTGCCACCTCAAGATATTTGTATAAACAATAAAGGTGGGTTAAATGATAATTCAGTTTCCATATTTTCACATGAATGTGAAAGACTGCACCGTAAGTTTACTTTATATGGTAAACATTAAACAAGCAAAATAAAGGACAAAAGTGAGTTTTTGAAAAATAAATACATTTAAAGGACACATTTTTGAAATAAAGGGCTGCCTTTTATAAGGAATGCATGTCACTGTATTCATACTACACGTTGGTTTATGTGTATGCAACTGTGGTGGCAGAACATTCATTTTTCTCCAGTGTTGATGAATGCATCTTAGGTTTGGAGATCAATCACATGTATCAAGAATATTGTAAGAGAATATAAATGGTATATTTGAAATAGCCATATTTCATCAGCTTTAAGTCCCTTAAAGCCTTTTATTTTTCTTAAAAACTCTTGACAGCCATTTTGGAAATCTACATATATAATGGATTAACTCTTTTTGGTTTATAGGCAAGTCATAAACATTGTACCAGAATTTCCCTCAGGTGAAAGATTGGCTTAATCCAAAATTCAATTCTCAGTCAAAATGGCTGGAAGCACTGAAACACACTGCAGGAAAGTGGAAACTAAGAGACATAAAGTTTGTAGTGATAACCCTGAACCACAAAGATCATAATGATGCACAGCTGTAATGAATAAGATTCCAACCAAGAGCAAGAGACAAACCCATCACTCAGTTAACAGCAGGTGGTATTTGCATATTAAAGGATCAGTAACTGTTTAGAAGCTGCACTTTTGTTGAGGGAACAACAGCAAACATGAATAACAGCAATTACACTATGACAATTGGCAGCATCTCATCAGGAACTGTATGGCAGAGAGAAGAGATTAAATTTATCTATCAATGAGTCACAAAGCACTGCTGAGAAGAAATGACATTTTCTTGGAGAGTGCCTACCCATACTGCTGGCTAAAGAATATCTCTTGGCTTCTGCAGCCATTCATTGAAATTTCAGTCTGTTCCATAGTTCAGTATAATTTCTTTAAAGATTGCTCATGTTTGCATATCAAACAATGTCATGTTTGGGTATGTTCACAAGGAACACTATAATATAACCTTCTGGCATATCAGCCTTCCAATGTTTGGTATTTTCAGATATGACTACAAAGCTCTTTTCTCCATCAACTTAGTTGTGTTGGTCAGGTACAATGGGTGCTGCAGTTGGACATATGTGGAAAACACCACATTTCATAGCATGGTACCATTCAGTTTATTGCTCTTGAAATTTCATTCTATTGCATAATCTTCAAGACATTTGACTGCACTTCAGCAATAAAATAAAGTTTTGATAAGTGCCTGTTTGAGTGCGAATCTGATATATACAATCACTTTGAGAGAGGAAAGGAAGGAGAGAGAGAAAGACCCTAATATAACAATTACATTCAGTTTAATGGACCAGAAGGTAATGCATATGGGATGCAATGTCCAAAATTTCCATTGGATATGCCACTTTGGGCAATATCTTTAATGATATTATTATGTAAATAATATTGATGTATCATTTGCAGACAATCGGGAACAAAGTTGGGTACCTCGTCTCCCATTTGGCCCATCAAATCATAATTTCACCATACTTTAAAAAGCATAATTTCAAAGTCAATCTTATTTCACTCAAGGCACATACAGAAGTGCATTGGCCCACTTTGGGACAGGCTGTGGACCAGTTGGTTGCCACAACATTCTCTGTTTCGGAAGCTAAATCAATTTATTTCTTCTAATTTTATTAGAAATTGCAACACAACTGGCATTTTCCTTTGGATCACTAAATCTTGTGCATGGTCTATTTTAAACTTTTGCTTCAACCTGATTTCTGACTCCTAGGCTCCAGGCATTTCCCTCTCTCTCTTTCCCTCCCTTTTTCTCCCTCCCTTCCAAGGATTGCTGTGTGGAGCTGGAATTCTGGGAATAAAAGGCCACATGTTGTAAAAGTTGCTGATGTTGAAAAACACTGAGATAGAGGAAGAATCCAGCTACAGATACAAAACACCAAAACATATGTATGTGCGAGAGAGGTGGTATTCAGCAGGTTCTGACCAATTCTGGAGAACCGGTAGTGGAAATTTTGAATAGTTCGGAGAACCGGCAAATACCACCTCTGACTGGAGATTTTACAGTATCCTTCCCCTGCCATGCCCACCAAGCCATGCCCACAGAACTGGTAGTAAAAAAAAAATGAATCCCACCACTGGTGTGTGTGTGTGTGTGTGTGTGTGTGTGTGTGTATGTGTGAGTGAGAGAGAGAGAGGGAGAGAAAGAGAGAGATATCTTCTGTAGCCAATGCAGTGACAAATTTCCTTCCCATAGCTATCTTTGGGGAATCACTGGTTCCTCATTTCTTACTTTGAAGAATATTCTCTTAAAATCTTCACTCTATCATGATCATTAATAGATTGATAATCCCTTGAAGGGAAAAAATTACTGTGACAAAACATTTAGATCTTATAAGGATACCTTGGCACATATTCTGTATAGCAACTGGTGGTGGTGGCTTATCCCAGGTTGGTCATCTTTGAATTCCAGCAGGCAGAATTTGCCAATTATTGTCAATGTAGCATTGCTCAGGATGGTTCTGCAGAGAGCATGGCATTTTCTGGGATCATGGGATTTACCTTAAACTATTTCTTCCTATTTCCAGGATGAAGCAAAGCAGCTGTGTGGATGAGCCCTCTTTATTTTTAAAACTGTCTTTCCTCTTCAAGAAGGATAAACCTTTACTAGTGTGCAGCAGATACTGCTAAAGAATGCATATACATATACTTTTATAATTGAAGTTGAGAGAATTCCTGAAAATTTTAATTTCCTGTATTTCATTAAAGTATCTATCCAGAAATTTCCAGCAATAAAACGAAATGCACTAAAATGTCCCCTGACGTTGCTTTGGCAAATATCTGAAATACAAAGCTTGGTATTTTTGTTTTCAAAGCAACCATGAGATGCATTAAGTTGAAGTAATCAAAATATAAAAAAACAAAAATCTTAAAGTATTAATCCAAGATTAAAAAATTAAAAGTGAAAAAGGCAATGGAAAGACAGATACAGAAAAAGACAGATCGTAAAATTTGTCTTCCTATCCACAAGCAGGCCATTCAGCATTTGAAGATATGGACAGAATTGTAGGATACTAACACAATAGAGGCTGATCCATAATTCATCTCCAAAATTACAGTCTCTTGTTGTCCAAAGATAGATAGCTATGTTTTTAGGAGGTTAAAGTTCACCTCACTAAATTCAATCCTACTATAACTGGCTTCTTGGAATCAGATGCTTTTCATTTATAATCCTTGACATCTGTGCAATGGAAAGTAGTACTAAATGTGGGCAAAAGATGAGATCTCTACCTAAATTACCATTCTTGAAAGTAAAAATAAGTCTACACATGTCAGAAGAAAAATCTACATAGTGATAAAGTTCTTATTTATTTATTTAATTTTATTTATTTAGTTAGTTTGTCAAGCATGTATGAGAAAACAAGTATAAGTATGAACATAACATATAAATATATAAGTATAAAAAGGTATACATAATAATATATCTCCCTCCCTATGGAATGATCTCCCCCCGGAGATAAGGGCTATGACGGATATCCTGACCTTCCGGCGCGCAGTGAAAGCCCTATTTTTTAGACAGGCTGGCCTGGCCCAGTAACTGTGTTCTGGTTTTAATTCAATTTTAATTGGGGTTTTATTAGAGTTTTTAATTTTTATTGAATCCCTTAGATGGGATACAGCCGGACCAAATTGTTTAATGTATTTTTAATTGTATTTATATATATTTATTGTGTGTTTTTAGTAGGCTGTACACCGCCCCAAGTCCCTTTTTGGGAGAGGGAGCGGTATAAAAGTTTAATTAATAAATAAATAAATAATATTATAATAATTATATACATAATAAATGAGTACAAATAAATGGCAATAGTAGGACAGGGACGGTAGGCCCGCTGGTCTGCTTATGCACGCTCCCTTACAGACCTCTTAGGAATGGAGTGAGGTCCACGGTAGACAGTCTAAGGTTAATGTTTTGGGGGTTTGAGGATGTAACAATAGAGTCAGGTAGTGAGTTCCAGGCATTGACCACTCTGTTGCTGAATTCGTATTTTCTGCAATTGAGTTTGATAAAATTTGAAATTTTAGAAGTTTTCTTCTATTTTTTACCTTTCAATGATAAATTGGACTCCTTTTCATTTCCATATGACAAGGATTGATCACATGTAACTGCAATTTTGTGTTTTTTTTTCTAGATTTATTGGAATAGGACAGAGCTTCTTCTTTTGGAAAACGATGTAAAATCAATTTTAGAATTCATGCATTAGTTTTCTTATGGTGGAGCAGTGGTTAGAATGTAGTATTACTGATTAACTCTGCCCACAGCCTTGATTTTGATCCTGATGGGTTTGAGGTTGATTCATCCTTTCATCCTTCTGAGGTCAGATGAGGACCCAGATTGTTGGAGGCAACATTGTAAATTGCTCAGAGAATGCTTGTAAAGCAATATGGAGTAATATATACATTTAGGTGCTTTTGCTATTGCTATTATGAAAGTATGTAAGGGCACGCTTGACTTGAATATGAGGCCAATGGGTACTATTTTTCATCACCAATGCAGCATAGTCTGCTTCAATGAGATGATTGGCACTCTGCAGGTGACATTCTCTGCTTCAGTGCTCTGATTAAAAGTGCTTGAATACTTGTTGAGACAAAGAAAAGATGCTTCAGTCAAACTTTGAAGGAAGTGGAAGGTCTCCGAAGGTCTACACAGCTCTATGAAATCATACATCAGTTTTAATTGTATGGATGTTGGTTGTGTAGCAATAACTCAGTTTATTTCAAGTGTGCTTTTATATTCTGCATGTAAAAGCTAGATATAGTCTAGCCCCATATTATAATAATCAAGCATCAAGATCACATGAAGTGATATTACCACTTTATAATGACCTGGTAAGACCACACTTGAAATATTGTATCCAATTTTGATCACTACAATATAAAAAAAGATACCGAGACTAGAAAAAGTGGAGAAGTACAACAAAGATGATTATAGGGGACTGGAGGTTAAAACATATGAAGAACGGTTGCAGGAATTCATATGAAGAACGGTTGCAGGAATGTCTAATTTAGTGAAAAGAAGTACCAAGTGTGACATGATAGCAGTATTCTAATATCTTAGGAGATGCCACAAAGAGGAGTTGGGGGGGGGGGAAATCCAGAAATTATCCAAAGCAACCTGAAGGTAAGTCAAGAAACAATAGATGGAAACTAATCAAGGAGAGAACTAACCTAGAACTGAGAAGTTGCCTCATAGATAGAACAGATAGATAGAACAGATAATTGTTCAGATAGAACAATTAATTAGTGGAAAGACTTGCCACCAGAAGTTGTGAGTGCTCCAATTTCTTAAGAAGAAATTGTCCAATTGTGTAGAGTTTCTTGGTTGAGCAGGGAACTGACTTCAAGGTCCCATCCAAGTCTATTGGTCTGTTTTTCTGTCATTATAAGGTGGCTTCAGTTGAAGATCTTATGTACTGTTTAGCACAAGACAATCAAGAACAAAATCAATAGTTACTGTAAAATTTATGAGGAAGTGAAGCAGTCTATTATTTCTATATTTTCAGCTTTCATTTTGTTTTTAAAAAGCAGCTTGCTAGAAGATCTTTTTAGAAGTAGAGATTTAAGGTAAAACACATAGTCTCTCTTCTGCCCATTTTATTAAAAAAAGGACTGTTCTTGCTTTTGATTGTTTTTAATCCAATGAAGAAACAAACAATGCTTGGCAGTTAAGGTGTATTTTTCCCCTTAAATCTTTCCTGGTGGGAAATGACTGCTGCTTCATAAGAAACAATTTAGAAATCCAGGCTTTTTGATGTTGCTATGATTAGACAATAATGTGTCTATCCAAAATGAAAAGGTAGCAATAAAAACTGGAAGTTATAAAAGTACACACACACACACACCTCCGAACAGCTAAACATTTTAAAATGTTGTCCTCCCAATATATATAAATAAAACTGATCAATGTTTTATCCATGCCTGGCATAATCATTCCATGTGGGGAGGACAAGGATGGGATGCAGACCCTTTAATGTAGTAGTTGAAAATAAAATATCAAATGAAATTCAAGACATTTTTAAGGTTGTATGGAGATTTGGGAGTCACAGCACTTAAATGAAACCCAGACTTAATTAGGGTTAATTGCACTAACATATTTTTTTACACTGGTGTTTTCTGAATGTTGGAAGATGATATTAAGATTAATTCCCTATGAGAGAGAGACTGAAATTGGGTGTGGCACAGGGGATGGGATTCAAATTTTTTAACAACTGGTTCTGTTGGCATGGTTAGTTGGGGTTGGCCATGTGACTGTATGGGCATGACTTCTTCTTCTTCTTCTTCTTCTTCTTCTTCTTCTTCTTCTTCTTCTTCTTCTTCTTCTTCTTCTTCTTCTTCTTCTTCTTCTTCTTCTTCTTCTTCTTCTTCTCCTCCTCCTCCTCCTCCTCCTCCTCCTCCTCCTCCTCCTCCTCCTCCTCCTCCTCCTCCTCCTCCTTCTTTTTCTTCTTCTCTGCAGCAACTGTCCCATTTTTGGACATCCGGGCCTCAGAGAAGCCTCCTCAGCAAAGCAGTAAGACAGTGAGGGGGATCATCATGCACAGCTGATCGTCGGGAAGGGGAAAAAAAGAAATACTTTAGGGAATGACTGGGTGGGGAGAACGCAGTCAGCAATGTTGTGCATGCATGATAAGGACTGACTGGGCAGGGAGGGGTGGGGTGGGTGGAGAGAGGCAGGGCCAGCCAGGGACACCAAACTGTGCAGAATCATAACAATCGGTTCTATAGAACCAGTCCGAACCGGTAGAATCCCATCCTTGGTGTGGCATGAATAATGCTAGGTTGTAAAAATGCTTGTCCTAGAAAGTTCCTGAGAATTTCTGATATCCAGAATGAGAATAATCAGGATTATTTCTATCATTTTTATCAATTGTTTCTGGCAGCAACTGTCTTAGAGCAGGGGTATCAAACTCAATTTCATTGAGAGACACATCAGGGTTGTGATCATCAGGGGGCCAGGGTGTGCATGACCAGCTTGATGTCACTCATGTCAGCACCCCCCCTGAGAGCCTGTGTGGCCTGAGTGTTCAACTAATAAAAATGGGCTCCCGAGCTTCATTTTCAGCCACAACGGCCTGCTGCAGCCCTCATGTGCCCCCTGAGCTCTGTTTTCATTGGAAGATGGCTGCAGGAGGCAGTTGCAGCCCAAAATAGAGTCTAGGAGGACCATGCATGGTCCTCCCGAGCTCCATTTTCATTGGCAGATGCACCACAGGCCAATCCTTTACTGTTTCCAGGGTGACCCTGCAGGACAGATTTAAGCACCCTGTGGGCCAGATCTGGCCCTCGGGCCTTGAGTTTGATACCCCTGTCTTAGAGTGATTTCCTTTTCCCCAAAAAATCAGCATCCTGATCATTTGGGAAAAGGAAACTTAATATTTTAAATTGTGTTTCTTGGCAATGTCCATTATTATATCATGGTGAAATTTTGGTTGAAAAGCATCCATATTAATTCTGTAAAAATATGACATGTATGTGCTATCCTCACCTCCAGAGGCAAAATTTTCAGTCTCACTCATGTGGTAACATCTTTCAGAAAGACAGCAATAGTATAAACTATTACTAGGCATGGACAAATATCCACAGAATATATTTATAATATTCTTTAGGAAACTCAAATGGACAAGACTACTACTGAATATTAATACACTGAGGGGTCTTGCTCCTAGGAAGACTTGAATGCTCTATTTTCAATTGCCCTTATTGATTCAAAATTGTTCCATACTTTACTTTCTTTGGCGGAAGATAAAGCAGATGCCTGATGAAATTGTATATAAGCTTTTTATAGAGTTGTGTTTAGGGAATCTAATCAAAAAAAGAGAAGCACCAATAAAAGGTCACTGTGAAGTAGGTTTCTTCAAGTTCCATGTATGTTCATTTATCTTTGCCATGGGATATTTTCTTTCTTGAGAATAGAGATCTTCAAGGAATTCAATCACCTCCCTGTAATTACAAACTGTGAATTGTAGGGAAACTACTCTCAAAGACTTCCTTGTGGGGAAAAATGGTCACAGATTTATGTTGCCCTGTCGTTGTCAACAATCCTTCAACCATGGAAGAAGTTTTGGGGAATTTTTGATGAAGTTGATTGGATCAGTTATTTCACTCAACACATTTCTACACTTATTGTTTTCTTGTTATATCTTGTTACGAAATGTATTCATATCATCTACTGCACAGTGAATACACTGGACCTATGGTGCCTCTTCCTTCACAAGAGTCTATAATATACTAAAATGTCTAGCAACCTTAGATATTCCCTAATAATATTGGTTGCAGCACTGACTCAAAGGGAGGTTGAAGTGGCAGAAAAAAATATTTAAAGTAAACAGAAATTTTGCAGTTGGGTCACAACTTCTGCTGTCCCAACTCTGACTCCTTCCCCCACAAAAATCCTTAACAGACATATCCTTGGTAGGCAAAATAATTGTGAAAGCTGTTCTACTGTACTGATATCTGCAGTCATACTTGATACTACAATATATTATTGTCCTGATTTCAGAAGAATATATGTCAAGCATCTTATTCATCATCTCAAGGATACCTGTTTGTAACTTATATTGTGCTGCCATAAGTTCATCTGGGGAATGTTATCTGAATGTATCATCAAGAGGTAACCCCCCCCCATTTTTTTCTCAAAAAGGCCACAAAAAACAACACAGGCCAGTTATCAGATTGATAAAATGACCAAGTGGTACTGTTTTAGCCTCTTACTCTTGACTCCAGTTTGTCTTCTGAAAAACTGGAACAAATGTTTAACATGGTTTTATTAGCCATACAGTGTGTAGGCAGCTGAACAGTGCAATTAAGTACTGATGGCAGCACTTTTTCCCATGAATGAAGGCTTGATACACATTCTATTTTTTGTGTTTGGAAAAGAAACATTCATCTGACTGAGCAGTAAATGCTGCAATAAATTGCCCAGTTTTAAACAAATATGCAGCCACTCATATGTTTGTTTCCAAGTCACAAAATATGTATATGTTCCTGGTTTCCACTTTGCATTTCTTTCAAAGCCTTAACCAGTGAGTGCATTCTTACCCTATTCACATTCCCAGTTGAGCAATGTGTGGTGTAAGTACATTAAAAATATTGATAGCTGTTTGTTCTTCCCTAATGCCACAGTACTCTATCCATAATGGAATAACAGTTACAGCCCATTGCGTCAATTCAGTCTCAGGATGATTATTGAACTTTTTGATCAGAAGCCTTTTCATGGTGATGGAGAAATTGACACCTCACAAATGCAAACTGGCCATGCCAGATTCAGATGAATCCAGACCAGCATTGCAGTGAAGAGGAACAGAACTGGGAGCTGCGGTATGCAGAGGCAAGAAAGAGAAACATTTAAAGTCCTCCCTTCCCCCCACTCTCTAATTCTTTATGATGTGATTATAAGCTAACAACAGCAGCAACAACAGTTGGAGAAGATAACAAAATACAAAGATTTGCAAATAGAAATAGGACAACTGTAAGAAAAACAAGCAAAGTAGTATCAGTAGTAATAGATCCCTTGGGTGCAATCCCCAAACAACTGGAGCACCACTTGAATACCATCAGCAATGACAAATTCACCATCAGTCAATTGCAAAAGGCTGCTTTATTCAAAACAGCTTATATTCTGTGACAAAAGCAGTATCACCATCAAACATCTGGATCTGCCTAGACAAGATAGACAAAAATGTCAAATCCAGTCTGAATATCTGGCTGACTGTGAAACAAACCATAATAATAATAAAAACCAACACAGCAGGAGACTGAAAAACATCAAACTACTCCATAGAGTTGCCATATGCCATTCTCCCCATGGCCACAAATGGATTACCTGGCAGGGTTGGCCTAAATTACAATTTCTCAATCATGGATGTAAACTTTGGGAGGACAAATGTGCCCCTGTTCTGAACAGGGATATAAAGTAATTTGGTTCATCAGTCTCCTTAGATGGCACCTAGTAATTTCAAGACAGGGCAACATTGCTTGGGCCTCAGGTTCCTGAGACTATGGTAGTTCACTCTCCCAACATAAACAAGTTTTCTCTGAAATTTATATTAAAACTTTCCAAGTGGTTAATAGGTGCACATGCACAGTGGTACAATAACAAATATAAAGCTCCAAAAGTATTGGCATAATATAAAATTCAAATAATGAGGAAAGTATATTGTGTTCATTTATGAAATTTTTTATCAACACTGTGAAGCTGTATTTTATCAGCACTGTGAAGCTGTATCTTCCCAACTATAGACATGAAAAGCAATGTTTCCCAGCCATCCTTAAAAGACCTATAATACCATAAAGAACAGAAGGCCAGAGCTCTGCCTGGCTCTGCTTGGCAAGTACAACAATTGAGCTCTAGCATCTGGCCTCTTGGGTCTGGGAAATATTCCAGACCTATGAAAGCCTGAGAAGTGGCAAACAACCTTTTAAATCAGTTATTCAATCTATCAATTAAATGAGAAGGATATTAAGCTCGGTATTCAAAAATTACCCACTTACATTGTTTACTGTGAAATATTCAGCAATTGAACTTTAGAACACAAATAACTATTGAATTCAGCTGCTGTCAAGTTTTGGCTAAAACGCATCTGTTATTTTAGTTAGCACATAAGAAGGGCTTTTAAAGCAGATACCAAACATTCTGCAGCTAAATCAACAAAAGTGGGGGATATTTGTCTTGAAAAGGTCTGTCTCTGTGAAACATGTCTATCCATTTTGACGATAATGTGCATTTGGATGATAATGTGAAGTCCTTATGGAATTTGGAAAATGTTTTTTGTTCTACGACTGATAAGTGATGATGCAATATTAATTCCCGATCCTTTCCTCTATTTTTCTCTTCCCCCATACACGTTTCTCACACTTCATCCCCTTTTCAGAACTATCTATATTAGAACAAGCTTCCAATTCCAAACAGCAGTGCAGAATATGTACTTCCTCTTGTATTATATAACTCAGGAATTACAAGATATCACCAACGTTTTAAAACAGACAAATATACAAGTCACAACACAATCCAAATTCAGTTCAGGGCTGACTGCTAATCAAGCATCTATCATATATTTGTACCAAATAATATTTAGAAAATATTTAACATTCACAGAAAAGTAATATACAGCACATACTATATGTATTTGGTTCTATTGTATGTGACTATTAAATATATTTAAGAGAGAAGGACATTTTTATATTGAAGCAGTGTGTATGAACAGAAAGCACAAAGGTGAGCATAATGTAACAATAAACACAAATATGATGCAATAAACTGTGAAAGCTTGTGGAGCCTTTATAAGATTGCCCAAGGGTGAATTCAGCTCATTAAACAATTCGTCCTTGAATAACGGGATTCAAACAGAAGATGGTTTTACGGGTGAAAACATTATAGTCCTCAGTAGTTTCCTTTCTGAAGTCTCTGTAGGCTACTAGCAAATTTGATACCTGTTTTATTTTCATGGCCACAAAGTGCATATTTTATTACTGTCAAGGAGCTACAAGTAAAAACTAGGTCTGTCTTGACACTACTGCTCTGCAATTATTCACTCTAACAGTAACTGTTGCTGGGAAGGCAAAAGAAGAAGAATTTTGGTTTCTTAACCTTGAGTTCTCTGTGCCCTTTTTGGGCAGGAAAACAATGCACTCGTATAACTTTCATTGCCGTGATTGAATGGATCAAATTTCAGAAAGGGTATTGAGGCCTCCCATCCATTACAGCCAGGCTTTGCTAAACATCAAGAAGGCTGCACACATTCTCCCTCTCTCTGCTTTAATGCAGAAAACAATAGCTTTGCAGCCCCTCCACTAGATGGCATGTAGCAATAATTTTAGCTCTTCAATTTACATTGACAAAGAGAAGGGCCCAGGTCAAGTATGAGCTGTTTGATGTATCAGGATGCTGCATGCTAAATATTGCATGGTTAAGATTGCAAGATGGCAATGAGAGGATCTTGGTAAGAGGAAGTATAGTAATGGATAGAACTGTATTGGTTGTGTGGCCCCTTCAGTGCGTAACCAAGCAAAATTGTATTCCTTCAGCCAGGATTAAATTAAGTCTTTTACTGTATCAGATAATTTGCTATATAATGGGACCACTAACAAGATTTTAAAATGAGTATCTGGCAATGGTTTATGTGTTTTAAAATGGTAAAAAGAAAAACACCACAAAAAGAAACCCCTAAATTCTTCCAAAGCTTTCTCAAAGTACTTTAGAAGAATTTGGAGATTTCTTTTGGTGGTATTTTTGAGTTTATTATGCTGAAAATGATAATTTATTTATTTATTTATTATTATATTTATATATCGCCCTTCTCCCGGAGGACTCAGGGCAGTGCACAGCCAACCATAAGACCCCATTACAATATACAAAAGTTAAAAATAAATTAAATATTTTAGGCTATCTAAAATTATACCCTCTCCCAATAAGTTAATTAAAAACCCAAATTTTAAAATCCCGATTAAAACGCAAATACTAAATTAAAAATCCCATTTCAGCCTAGGCCGGCCTGCTCGAAGAGGTTTTTAATGCACGTCTGAAAGCTCTCAGGTCCATATTAATGCATATTTCTGGAGGCAGACCATTCCAGAGGGCGGGAGCCCCCACAGAGAAGGCCCTACTCCTAGGGACTGCCAGACGACGGAGTGGAACAGAGTGTCTATTATCTATTGTCTTAGAACCCCCTGATTGTGCCCCATCAAAAGAATTGCTGTAAGTGATTATCCTGGAGATGTAGCTGAAACTTGGGAAGCCAAGGAGACTAATAGGCATTGCATGGGATTGTATAATAAAAGAAAGAGTTGTACCTCTTGATTAATGTCAGTCTTTTGAGGAAGACCAGGTGAAGAAACAGAGGACTGCAGGGTACAATAACAGAATTTTGAAAGCCTGACAAAATTTATCTCCTGGTCCTTTTTATATCAAATAGAATTGAGGAGCAGCAATCTTGAGCTTCTTTTCTACTGCACTCTCTTTCACGGCTATGTTTGTGTGTTTGCCTCTGCCCTTGCACTTTTTCTTCAAGATTATTTTCTACTTCTCTATAGTTAATACTATCAGAATGTAGACATTAAAAAAAATCCAGTCAGCTACAAGTTGGTAACAAAAGAATACAGAACCTTCCAATTCTTTGTTGCCATTTAGTTGTCCTGATTTTTACAGATGAGATCTCATAGGTTTGGTAATCCAGCTTACTGCTGCCCCACCATAAATATTTTACTTTTTAAAACTAAATAGTTTAGTTTAGTTTTTTCAGAATATTTTAAGTTATTTTTTTTCAGAATAAAACCCCTAAAACAACAGGTTTCCTCAAATTGAATGTGAATTGTTGGGGGAAAATGCAGGGTTTTTGGATAGCTGTAGCAAAGATGCATGGTGTTCCTGAATCATAAGGAGGCAGTCAGGACAGGTCACCAAATTTGATGAAAAGGAGTTATATAACAAAATCACCTCAATTTTCCTGCAATGGCATCTTTGTTTTTACCATCTTTGTCAGTAAAAAGCAATGTGTATCCATGGATGCTAACCAGGAATGAATTTGGCGCAATTTAGTCTATACTTCTCACCAGGAGTGTGTTCTGGCGGCAGAAGAACGAGGCGCACACATTCAATTCAAAGCTCTTTTTGTTTAATTCCAGGAATGCAATGGCTTCGGAGCCGCGGCAGCCGTTCTTATATAGGCTGCTCGCGGCTCACCAGCCAATGACAGGAATACAAACTTCCCGCCGAAAGGAGAACCAATCGTGGGTAAGTATTTGAATACAAAACACCCCTCCCCTCTTGGTCCAGTCCGACCAATCAGGAGCTCCGCCTAGGTTACGTAATCACATAAGTAGGCGGGGCTCCTGTGGGTCCGACTGGACCTGCGCAAGTCATTCACTCCTTCGCCAGCGGCTGGTGCGGCAGGACCTGTTGGCTCTTCCGTCCCTGGCCGTGGAACCGTCTGGAAGGTCGAGCCGGCCAGGCCACTCCTGACGGGCCTTGCCCTGTTAGTTGAGGCGGCTAGGCCGCTCCCTTCCAGAACTCTTCTCGTCAAATGTTCATCATCAGTTAGATCCCCGTTGATGTGGATTCCTGCAGCCTCAGGTGCGTAGCTGCAAACGTCGACCAGAACTAGCAAAAGGGGTGTTTGTGGTAGTGTTAGGTTGTCGTTGCTTGTCTGGGGGTGGTCTGTATTTGGAGGGTCTCTCCCTTCTTGTGTAATTGGGTAATTCCCTTCCCCCCTTGGCTTGTCATATGCTCGTGTAAGGGTGTGGGAACGTAACTGGTCAATATGCCTTTTCCAGTCTCTGTTGTCAGAGGTAGTCAGGCGGTATGACCGTGGGCCAGTGGCTTGGGTAATGGTGGCTGGAACCCATAAGGGGTGTCCCACTAGGTTCTTGGCATAAACTAGATCCCCCACTTTAAAACTGCGGAGTTTGCTAGATGAGTCTATCAGTTTTTCTGTGGAATAGTTAGGGTATAAACGGTCCAAAGGGGATTGTAATTTTCTTCCCATGAGCAACTCGGCCAGGGTTTTATTCGTGGTCGTGCTAGGCGTGGTATGTTGGATTGATAAGAGTTTATTGATGCGTTCCTGAATGGGGCCAGGGCCTAACTTGTTAAGGGTTTCTTTAGTAAATCGAACCATACGTTCTGCTCGGCCATTCGCTGCCGGGTGGGTCGGCGCAGTTAGGGCATGTCGTATCCCTAAGCTAGCTAAATAACCCTCAAAAGTTGTGGAGGTAAACTGGGGCCCGTTGTCAAAGACCAATACATCAGGTAATCTGTGCGTGGCGAGCAATTTACGGAGCCGTCGAATGACAGCATCAGAGGAGGTAGAGTGCATAAGGCTGACCTCCAACCAGTTGGAGTAAGCGTCAACTAGGATCAAAAACATGTAACCTCTCATGGGACCCGCGAAATCAATATGAATCCTTGACCAGGGGCCCCTGGGCAGTTCCCATTCAGTTACAGGTGCCTGCAGGGGTGCTGGTCGGGACTGTTGGCAGAGTTTGCAACCAGCCACCCAATTCCCAATATATTTGTCCAAACCTGGCCAGCAAACATAACTTCTGGCCAAACCCTTCATTTTCACCACTCCCGGATATCCATCATGAAGAAGTTCCAAAATTGGATCTCGCAGCCGCGGTGGTATAACAACCCGATCCCCCTACAGTATGCAACCCTTAAGGAGGGAAAGTTCGGTTTGCCTTTGTTTAAATGGTTTTATGCAATCCTTGAGGTCATATTCCGGCCACCCTTTTGCAACCCAGGTAGCCACTCTGTTAAGGAGGCAGTCCTTAGACGTTTCGCAGGCAATTTCTGCAGCTGTCATCGGGAAGTTAGGTATGGCTTCTTTTACTGTTATTTTTGGACGGTTTAGTAGACGGCTCTGTAACGTCAGGTCTTTCAAACCAAGGACCACGCGGTCTCTTAGAGCTTCATCGAAGTTCAAAAATTCACACTCATCGCCGATGTCCCTTAAAGCTGCTACAAAGTCGGCAATACTCTCGTCCTCTTTCTGGTTTCTTAAGTAGAATTCATGCCACTTGATCAGACTTGATATGGTCGGCGCGTAATGAGCCCGGAGAATTTTTTCTAATTCTGGCCAGGTCAATGTTTTTACATCTGTGGGTGCTGCTAGCGCCTTTGCCATTCGGAAAACGGTCGGACTGCAATGGGTCAGGAACACCACCCTCTTCCTGTGTTCTGAGACCCCATTCAGGTCGCTGCTTTCTAAGAACATCAGGAAACGATCCTACGTATGACTGCCATTCCTCCTCAGCGGGATTAAACTGCTCGGGTGGCGTATTATTGCCGGACATTTTCCGCTCGAACTTCGCCGCTCCGCACTCTATTGAATTACTAATCCCATCCTCGTCGCCAGTGTTCTGGCAGCAGAAGAACGAGGCGCACACGTTCAATTGACTAGCTCTTTTTGTTTAATTCCAGGAATGCAATGGCTTCGGAGCCACGGCAGCCGTTCTTATATAGGCTGCTCGCGGCCCACCAGCCAATGACAGGGATACAAACTTCCTGCCAAAAGGAGCAACCAATCACGGGTAAGTATTTGAATACAAAACAGAATGGAATTCTACCAGTTCAGACTGGTTCAGGCAAACCGGTGGTACAGGCTGTTAATCATCTAGCACTTAGTGCAAGCTGCCTGCAATTAGTTCAGGTTTGAATCCCACCAGGTTCAAGGTTGACTCAGCCTTCTATCCTCTCGGGGTAGGTAAATTGAGGACCCAAGATTGTTGGGGGCAATAAGCTGACTTTGTAAAATGCTGCTTGGGGGGGCCAAAAGCCCTAGTAATAAGCAGGCATATACAATGGAATGAAGGCTATTGCAGAGCACTTAGCATGGTGCTCCATAGACTGTAAGCCACCCTGAGTCTCCTGAGAAGGGCGGCATATAAATGTAATTAAAAAAAAAAAGTTTATCTCTGCCCATCTGTCCCTGCTCTTTCCTGTGGTTTATTTCCTGATTTTTTAGCACAGCTGATTTGCGCAGTAGAGTGGTTTTCCATGCCTCAGCTGTTTCAGTCACCAGGGCTGCAGTAGAAGGTAAGTAATTCAGTTAAAAACTGACTTTTTTAAATGTAGAGCATGCACATGAAGCCAAACTGGTTGTTACATCGGTTGAATTGCACAACCGCTTCTCACCTTTTGTTATATTCTCTTCAATTATAACAATACTTTTCCTTGACAAAGGGAAGCTACATGAAATGACATAAGATACTTCCTGTTCATTATGGCTACTTTGATCATGTAGGCACAGTTGAAAAATGCCATTACTCCCATTCTCTTTTAATATCTGTACTTATGTATATCAGCCTAATCTTTCTGAGATGAGGTCTAGTAGGCTGGGTGCAGCCTTTCAAAAGGCTAAGTGATTATATAGATGATAAACCATCATATGATTTGTTTGTGACTTATTCTATAATGCAAATATAACAATTGTGGTTTATAAACTGTTTCATAGTTTAGCTTATTTTGTGATCAAAGATCATTTCAGTTAGTTGAACACAACATGATTTTAGAAATGAATGATCACTCTGTTAATGTAAGGTAGTCAGAATTTTGGTCATGTCAGGAATGCACTGAAGATTTATATTCCATCCAAGAAGGAACCAAGAGATTCAATCTTGAATTCCTTTTATACTGGGAAATTCCTCTCTCCCCTTGTGATACCCATAGCAGATATTTGTCCTTAGCTTATGAGAACTTGCATTTATGTATTTTACATACAAATATTAAATTCGCTGAATGGATGCTATGGTTTTATTATTTTTCCCCCAGAAGAAGTAATTTTATTACTTCTTACTCCCTCACCACCTAGTTTCTTCTCCCTAAGTCCTGCTTGGAGAACTTATAATGGTTGCTCTTCCATTTATATTAAGAAACAAAGATGGTTATTCATTTACTCAATTCCAACTCTCCTTCAGGAATTTGTTTTATGTAGTACTCCCTCTCCTAATTTTTTTCCCACTAGAACAACGCTTTAAATAGATTTAGACAAGAGAGAGTGATTGACCAAAGCCATTCATTGGGAACTCTAATTGCCTTCAGGTATATCTCAATGGGTAGTGACTTGATTGAATAGGTTCTCTAAAACTCAAGATTAATTTTGCCTTTCTCTACACTCACAGAATACTTCATGTTTAAAATAAGCATACCTGAAGAAGAAAAAGAGCTAAAACCCCCCACAAAATTTCTCTGCCCAAAAACAGGCAGTCTATTACAATTTGAACCATGTCTGTATAAGTTTGGAATTTTGAATTGGGCTCTGAATACAGTTTCTGCTATACATATGCCATTTTGAAGCACTCCCATTTAATTTGTGAAGAAAAAGAAGATGACTTTTGTAAAAGAAAGATGGAGTGAGCTAGAAGGTTTTGTGTGTGTATGTATGTGTTCATGAGATGTTATAAAAGTTAACTCAACCCCTGCCTTTATTTCATCCTGTGCTAACATACTAGTGGATTCTCCAGTGCTTCTATTTATACATTTATAATTCCAGAAAGTAGTCCACTATTCCTTATTCATCATCAAGGAGTGCTTCAAAAAATATATTCCCACCATATAATAAGGTGCAGAAAAGTTACATTTAATGTGACAAATGGTATGTCCTTCTTCAAGTCAAGCTTGACTTCCGTGGCTTCACTGAGCTGCTTGTGCATCCTCAAAGGGTATTATGCCTGACCTCTTACAATAACTTATGTGTTTTCATATAGTAAGTTTTATCAAGTAAAACATTGCAGCCAAAAGAGTTTTTGTTGCCATGGAGATGGCTTTTTTTGTTGTGAATGGTACCTGAAATGCAGCCAATCTTCAGCCTTTGAGCTGCTTGTTCTGCAAATGATGATGGCACAAATGATTGTGTTGATCTATTAAGGGAGTTATCTTGTATGAAAGTTTATTTTACAAAGGTTTACATTATTCACAGCCTTTTTTTAAAAAAATGTACACATAGGAAGTGTAAATATAAGAACTGAATTTTAAGAAAACCTAGGATAATATTCTGTCACAACCATTATTCCTGTTAATATCAATGTTCAGGAATTTGGGGTCATTATTATGATATCAAGGCAGCAGCACCTGTAAGCAAGAGAGAATTATCGACACGCACACAAAACCCCCAAGTTTCATATGAATACAGTCAATTTCTCATCCTATATGGATACTTTGAAAATGTTCTATGGAGATTCTCAGTCATCCAGGTCATGACTGTCCCAAAGATGCTTTTTCAAAAGGCAACTGGACTTGCTTTCCCATGAAGATGTTTCACTTCTCATTCAAGAAGCTTCTTCAATTCAGAAGAAAAGAACTGAAGAAGCTTCTTGGATGAGAAGCAAAATGTCTTCAAGGAAAAACAAAGTCCAGTTGCCTTTTGAAAAAGCACCTTTGGGACATGCTTGAAAAATGTTTGAATATTGTACGTCCTGTACTCTGTCCTTTAATGTAAATATTACACTAAACCATAACTTGATATTATTTGGCTTAAAGTAAAACCCACACATTTGTTTCTAAGCCATAGTTTATGGAGTAATGTGATGTGTGAACCAGGCCACTATTCCTTATTCAGCAAACCATGTTCAAACAAAACATGGCTTCATTGTGTTATGGACCCAACTGTTGAATTGTTTTTCATAAAGTATTAGGAAAATTAGGCATGTATTCACAGTGAGGAACAAGCCACCTTTTAAAACTCTTTCCACCAGTATCTAATAAGCCCTTTAAGATCTATCTCTAAGCCAGGGAGGTCAAATTGGCAGCCTGTGGGTCAGATGCATGACAGGCCGGCCGTGCCCATCCTAGCTCTGCAAATTGTGATACCTCATGTGAGGGGCAACACGAGTTTGACACCCTTGCTCTAGGTTGTTAAATAGCAGATAGCTTTATCCAATGGAAATAATGTGTGGAGAAAGAAACATTTATGTCTGTAACATAACTTTTATAAGAAAATATTCTTAAGGCTGGTGTTTATATGAAAGAAAAATAAACACAACAACTTTCAGGAAATAGCACAGTAATAGGAAAGCCTGAATTGCTTAAATCTATTCATAGGTAAGAGATTGTAGAATGTTCTCCCCTATTAGGGAAAGAGAATGAGCAGACAAATACCTGAATTTCATAGAAGAAAGTTAAATGAAGCACACAATGAATAGGAGACAACTTGCATGGAAACATGCAGAGTAGATTTTTTAGAAAAGAGAAGGAAATCAAAATATCATCCCTCTGCTAACATTTCATTCATGGTTCCTAGCAGCCAATAGATTTATAAGACATAGTTAATTCATAAAGGTAATTTCAAGACAGATATGGAGCCTGTGGAGTAGCATTGATAACTATATGTTGGTTTTAAACTGGAACTCTGTGTTGGTGTTTGTGTGTGTGTGCTATTTATTGTGCACTGAAGAAAGTAAAAAATTCAAGGGGAAGAAAGTAGCTAAGACATAACATGAAAGAAAGTTGAAAGAAGGACATGAGAATTTAAAAAGAAGGGCTGATCTCCCTAAGTTTCTTCCCTGAGGAGAAAAGGCTTTTACAGAAAGACTGGTAGATTGTTTGTCGATATCCATTCAAGTGTACTTGAAGGTAGTTTGAGAGATGGATGGAAGAATGAGGTGAAAAACACTTGAAAATAGATTCAGTGTTTTGTTGCACATCCATTTTTATTTTTCCTTTATTTTCCAAGAAGATAGGAGTATATTTGCCATGCTGAGAACCATAATGCACACTCCAGATCTTAGTTCTAAATTTGTAGCTAAATTTGAGCTCCAGTGAAAGACTTGAACATGTAGAAACTTTTCATTCATTGTTTGGCAGAACATTGGCATGGATGTTGGAAAAGACAGGGCTGCTTTATTTGCTTCTTGTTACCATTTCACTTTAAACATTGTAAATTAAAACAAATTACCTTTAGAAAGGCATTCTGTCTTCACCCATGCTGAGAAGTCAACTGGCAAAGCTCTGAACATCTGCTCTGACTTGGCGCAAGGGCAGCCATATTAACTCTCCCACTGTGTGTCATTATCTCCAGCTACATTGTTTGTATCTTTACCTCCTGTATGGCTACTTTGGCTCACAGCAGTGTTCAGAGTATTAATTAATGTTTGCCAAGTGCTAGTATTTAAGGTGACATATGAATGCTGTTCACGATGATGATAATTTGACCCTAGAATGGGCATAGACAATCAGCAGCATTATGCCAGACAACTTAAAATAAGAGTTGAATGTAATCATTTAGAGGAGGTGCTAATGCCCTAGATCAAAGGTCTTCAAACTTGGCAAGTTTAAGACTTGTAGACTTCAACTCCCAGAATTCCTGAGCTAACATGACTGGAGGAGGAATTCTGGGAGTTGAAGTCCACAAGTCTTTAAAGTGGTCAAGTTTGAAGACCCCTGCCCTAGATATTGTGCATATAAGAATGGAACAAAACTAAATGGACAGATAATTTTTTTTCAAATTAATCTTAATTATTAATAACTACCTGAATGTGTCCATAGGAAGTGAGTTTTGCTAGTGACTTCCTCCAGGATTTATTTATTATTTACTCTCCAGTCTAGTTTTTATCACAGGAATTTCCTTATCATATCCCATTGAATTATCAGTCAGGACTGATACTATTTAACTTTTTAAGCTCAGCTAGGTGTTGCCACCTACTGTGAAAGAATAACAGAGGACCTATTCAAGGTATATGTGAACATGTGGGCTAGTGTGCATTGTGGTCATGAATTTATTTATATGTGATTATAAAGCCTTCCCCATCAGCTTTGCGGCTTTATATGAGTCCATTTCCATCCAGGTAGATCCTCTTTTATACCAAATTACAATATTCTATATGAATACTTCATAAGACATTAGGTAATTATGAGTCACAAATTCTGCTAATTATCTTGAAAAACTACTCATAGAGATTGTTTTTCAATGAATCCAAGAGTAAAATTACAAGCTATGGATTTGCCAATCGTCATAGGTTAGAGGAAGTTATTACACTTGTTATTGATATTTCTATGCTACTAATGCAAGGGAGTTCCTTCATAATAACATTAAACATAACAAGATAGCATGAAAATATAGGCCAAGAAGTCTCATTGACTAGGAAAGACATCATCATTATCATGTGTTTTTTTGAAGTCTACCCAACTTTTTCATTGTTATCATGATCTGAATGATCACACATTACCTAACTCTGTGTTAATCCTTTATTTGTTAGATTCCTGCCTCCAGAAGCTCAAGTTGGTCTCTGTAGTACTATATTCTCTTCTTCAGCTTTTCAGTTTGCTTGGTAAACTTCCATGGCTGAGAATGGACCTCGTCTATGTCTTCCTGGTCACAATCCCAACATCTTATTCACTGTTTATCCAAGTCTCAGAATAGGACTTCATGAATCATTATCACAAGAAGCAGAGGTGGTATTCAGCAGGTTCTGACCAGTTGTGGAGAACCGGTAGCGGAAATTTTGAGTAGTTGAGAGAACCAGCAAATACCACCTGTGACTGGAGACTGCCACGCCCATCAAGACACTCCGATAGAACTGGTAATAAATTTTTTTTAATCCCACCACTGACAAAGAGCATCATAGATTACTTTTTCAAACACAAATCCTATATCTAGACTACCTGATATTATCATGTTATCAGCATCCTTATCATTCACTTCAGTTTTCTGCATAGAAAGATGATACTTTCCCAAGCTGACACTTGTGCAATATGTTGCATTACAGAACCAATTCCTAGTCCACAGAGTGGTGTTGTATGATTGAGGCTTGTCCAAAATATCTAGGGAGGCTGGGGTTAAATACTATAATAACAGTGTCATTAGGGTTTAGGTATCATCACATCAATAGAACTTTGTTTTCCCATTTTACCTCCAGATTAGCAGTAACACCAGATTTCCCTATGATGCGGCTCATGAAAATCCTCAGTAATTTTGCAAAAACTAATTGGTTAGTTTAATAATAACAATGTGATGGCTCTAATCTAGGTAAGGAACTGCCACATTTTATTCATATATTTTTTCTTACAATAACTGATTGCTCTTAGATATCAGGTACTGCAAATGAAAAATGTAAGAATTATTGGAAGGGAAGTTGAATGTTTTATGGGCCACCTGTTACACTGGCATCTGCCAAAGATTCTCAAGGAATAACCTGAATAGACACACCAGTATTGTATCTGTCTGCCTGTCTATATACTTATCTCTCAACATATAGCTATCTACAGTACCATATGGTACTTTTTTTCTTAAATGAAAACAAAGGAGTGCAGTTTCGCTGCTAACTGTTATTTTCTATAACAGTATAACCACAGATTTGCATGAAAGATTCTTCATTGCTTTGGACCTGATACCACTGGATTACCCTTCTCCTTGGGCTTCAAACTCCCAGTCTGTGTGTTTGCTTTCTAGTTGATTCTGCTCACTTGCTCTCAGGCACTGCTACAAATAAATTTCTCAGGATCAGCTCTATTTCCTTTCCTCTCTAGTGTGCCATGCAGCCTCTGGCTAGAAAGCGCTGATGCAGGAAGTGGAGCCTGGCAAATCTCTATTTTTATCAGATAACTTTTATCCAAAGGAATTGGGAATAGTTCACAACTGTTGCTCACAACCGGAATTAAAGGGCGAGTATACTTTTGGGTTGAGTCAAGTTTAACATAGAGTAGAAATATCATGTACATTCTTTTAAAACACTTTCTGTGCATTAGGAATCATTCATACCTGATTCCACTTGTCTAGTTTTCCATCAAACTTCCCATTCTTGAGTCAGGAGGAAAGCCCACTGATATAAATGGTATTGTCCTCTACTGTGCCTCAGAAACAAGACTAGACAACATTGCTGCCCTCACACAACTTAAGATGAGAAGTTTTGGAGATGACTTGTTTGGGCAATTGGAGCTTAGCAAATCACTCTACCTGACCATGTGATCTCCACACATCCTGGGGATGCCCTGTGGAAGCTTTGTGCTAGGAGTAAAAGGAAAATGCAACTTCTTAGCTGGAGAGACCAGAGACATCTATGAGTTACTTCAGCTGCAGGCTGGGAATTTTATTATTCATTCATTCATTCATTCATTCATTCATTCATTCATTCATTCATTCATTCATTCATTCACTATGTTGACCAATAAAGTAACATTGGGAGGTGATACAATATGAAGGCAACATAATGAGGATGTTTTCCTCAGAAACAATTAGTAACTATTTCTCTCTCTCTCTCTCCTTCCCTCTCTCTCTCCCTCCCTCCCTTCCTCTCCCTCTCCCTCTGTGAGTGTGTGTGTGTGTGCATGTGTGTGCGCACACATGCATTTAAATTTAAGATTTCTAGCAGTCAAGTCAGAAAAAAAGTTGGCTATCCGAAGATGACAGCAGCATGGGGTCTTGCTATATCCCTTGTTTTACTGCATGACTAAGTGAGGTACCAGAAGAAAGACAGTCTCCATCTAATGTGTGATTGTGTGCAATGAAAGATTAAAAGTGCATGTAGTTGTATCACATGAAGTAAAGGCATGCCAGGGGAATGGGAGCTCTGTAGCACTTTCCACCTTTGATGCACCATCCTTGAGAGTCCTATTATAAAAGCATCTAAAAGCAATCTTAATATGTGACAATATGATACACAGGTCAAGTCCTGCTTTCTCTCAGTGCTAATGTGGAACAATTTATTTGAACAACAAGAAGGTAGATTGAGAATGATTTTTTTAAAAAAATATATATCAGGAAGAGCAATGATAATGCTCTATTGCAGAGTGGACCTGAAACAAATGTTATTAACATTTATGTCTAAGAAAAAAATGACAAAAATGTTGAAAAATAATAAGGCTGCAGGTATAGATGGAGTGAGTGGAAAAATGCTTAAATATGGATCCACTGGACTTTATGCAGAGGCTATGAAGTTTTTTAAATGTCTATATTAAGACTGCAATTATGTCTGAAAAGTGCTGTTGTTGTTCCTGTAGGCAAAATGACTGAATGCATTTGTGGGGGTGGGGGTTAGTTTGGCTAGCAAGGTGTTTGGCAGAAATCCTATCAAAGAAATAAGCAAGCTGACAGTGAGCAAAATGTGGGAAGCTTAATAAGGTTTTATATTGAGTAGGAATGTATTTGAAGAATGCTTTTTTCTTCAGCAAGTCCTTGAGGGATGTTCGAATATGAAAACATATGTATTTATACATTCCTGTTGATTTGGAGAAATGTTGTGATAAAAGTTAATAGGCTTGAATCATAGAATGCTTTGTGTGAATATGAAGCTGAAGAGTGCTTCACGATGGAAGTAAAACATGCACCGATTTTGTGTGCGGATGCTGTGTTTTTTGGTTAAGTGATTTGCAGTGAATGTTGGGCAGACTGACTACATGATGCAATGAGGCGCTTCATCCAAGTCACAACTATTTCCTCTGCAGTACAAACACAATCAGTACTCAGGAGCTACCAGAAGAACAACCAAGGACAGGACAATTTGTTTTATTGCAGGCACCAGAAACCATAATAACAAAGTTCAGCCACTGCAGAATCTAATAATCAAGTTCACTATATAATAGTTCCAACATTTAAATTGTACATCTCTGCCTTTTTCTTCTGCTTGTTTTTCAGCCTTTGATGATAAAGTCACCTGCAGCATGCTTTGATAATGGTCCTATTTGGTCTCAGATTTTTGTTTCTGGTCTTGGTAGATTTAATCCTCCCAGTTTAAATTGGAAAATTATTATATTAGGTACCTGTGTTAGATAGGAAAATTGTATGAGTAATCACAAATATTTTATGCACTATGAAAACCTAGATTAACTTGTATACATTGTGGGAATGTTTATTAAGGAACAGAAAATTTGCACTAAGACAAGCAAATATTGGTAGAAAGATAATGGACAGTTTGCAGCAGATGAATATCTGTGGAAATAAATAAAAGTGGCTGTGTATGAGAGTGTTATTTGTTGTATGGAAATGAAAGTTTAGGGGATGAGGAGAAACATGAACATAAGTTGAATGCCATGGGAACTGGTTATTTAAGAAATATGTCTGATGAAAAAGAGAAAGGAGCAAGAAAGCATAAGTGCTGAAGGAATTTTATTGAATGTAAAAGTGAGTGACAAGTATGAAAATATGTTGAGATGGCTGTTCTCAAGGAAAACCATAATGAATGGGCAAGTCAAGAGAATGGCAAAGAAAGAGAAATTTGTCATTAAATGGAACGATAAGATCCCAAAGAATAGAGAGGTCAGAGGTTTAAGAGGTTAAAGAAGTTTAAGAAACAAAAGGCAACTATGAATTAGTATATCAGTATGATGGAAGCACATCTGATTTGCAGGGACACAAAAGTGTTGAACCCAATATTGAATTATTTGGTACAAACTAGATGCAGTTATATTTCTTTACCTTTCTGCCTTAACTCCTTTGCTTCTCTATTTCTTATACCTTTTCTACACATTGCTTATTGTTTTTATTCTGAAAGGGAAGAGTGCAATGGGAATATATATGTGTATGTATGTGAATCTTAGGAACTGCATTTCTATGTGGCAAGCCAGACTCTGTTGCCCCCATGATGTGAATTCATTCCCAACATTCCAGGAGTTGCAATGTAACAGCAAATTGTTGTATGGATTGTTGCCAGTCAGGCTTACTCACTGCTCTATGAATGCAGAAATGAGTGATATGGTCTTCCCTTCCATTCCCAATCCATTGAAAATGCACCCAGCTATGAAACTGGGGTTTCCCAATTTGAACTGTCTTAAACCCTTCATAGGTTCCATTCAAGTAAATTTCTCAGCTCCAAATTTACTGAATTGTCTGGCATGTTTCTTTCCTTCCAATAGTGAATTTTTTGCATTAGTGTTAACAAAGTAAGGTGAACTGGGGGTGAAGGCAAATATCTGGAAGATAAAGGAAAGGCATGGAGGCTAATAAATCCCAAGAAGAAAAAGCTCTGGCAGACCAATTCCCACAGCCTTGTCTTCCAGGCAAGAATAGAAAGTGCAAGACCAGTCAGGCTTTGCAGTGGCCATTGCCCAGACTGTGCACCAGGCTGTCTCTGTTATTAATCCATTGTAATTAAGAACAGCTAGGGGCTGCCTAGGAGACAAGCAGCAAGGTTGTCACATAGAATTGCTCTAAATATATTGGTTTCTTACCAGGTTGAATATAGTTGGTGTAAAGATTTTAGCATTCTTGTCAATTATAAAATATGGATTGTTCAGGGATCTGTGATAGCATTAACATTCTAACAACACTGAAATGTACCCTTATTACAAAAAAATGTTCTATTGAAATGGAATCTTCTAACAGCTAAATTTATTTATTTTTCAAATGCATATGTATAAGCAATGTCCAGTAATCCAGAAAAATATGTCATGATTGTATAACTGTGTACAGCTTATAAACTACCCCTGTTTGAGGTCAGGATGTTCCTGTATAGTGAGTTGCCAACACTGTTGGAGACGCAGAAGGAACCCCAGGTTTTCCAACAGATATGTAGTCATAGAATCATTGAGCTAGAAGGGACTATTTAAATTTCCCTCCTGCTTAATGCAGGGCTCCAAAGAAAAGCATTCTTTACAGATGGTTGCCCAGCTGTGCTTGAAGACATTCAGGGGAGGGGATGGCCTCACCAGCACCTTCTTCATGTATCTGAAGAATCATGTCATATCTTCTCAAGGCAAAATATCACTTCCTGAAATCTTTCCTTGCAGGAGTTACCTTCCAGTCCCCCCTTCTTCCACAGAAGCCATAGCCATAATTTGCAATTATTTTTCACCTTCAATTTTTCATTTTTTAAAATATATTTTAAGGTGCCTATTAAAATGCATTGTGTGATGTATCCTTATAGCATGATTTATTCAGAAGATGTGGATGTCTGGCATGCTCAATGCATTTACATTGATGCAAATTTCATATCAGAAAAACTTTGAAGGGATCAAAGGGGTGTGTGCGTTTGTGTGTTTGTGTATGGATTCTATGTACAGAGAGAAATATTTTGCATGAAGTTCAAGTTATAGTGAATTGAACAAATGTGCATAATGCTGGAAGGAAGGCAGAATGATTCATTATAGGGGAAGGATGGGATAACTTATCTGTTTCCTGCAATTCCTCACATAAGTAAGAAAAATGAGCAAGCTTAATAGAAATTATGTGTGACAGCAAAGGACAAACCATTCCGATTGAAACAACAGCAGAACAGAATTGCAGGCCAGTACCTAGTATTTTTCTGAAGGTGGCATAAGTTTGGGATGTATTTAGAAAACTGGCCTCATTTAAAAGTCAAATGAAGAAAAATAGAAGTTGAAATAAAAATAGAGAACAAGATGGCAAGCTTTCCAATCCTAGTATTTTACAGATTTGTTGCACATATGCTAGGAAGCAAAAAATTATTTAAGTCCAAAAACAAATATGATAAAACCATGCATCTAGAAACTGGGCGAGAGGGAGAAACAAACACACAAAAGTTCATGTCAGAAAGGAAATAGCGGCAAAAAAGATAAGAGAGAGAGAAATAAAAGCTGAAAATAATAATGCAAGCCAGACTGAATGCTAGACTAACTCTTAATGGGAAAACTTTCACCCTGGTTCTCCAATTCACTGTTTACTTTGTTCCAATGAAATTTGAATTGCAGGATGAAGACTTAGTTTATGACAATTTTCTGTGAGAACTGTCACTCGTGATCAAGTTTCAGGCCTGCCAAGATTGTCATTTTCTTTTTTTTCCTTTTCCTTTTCAATGAAAACAAAATGTTGGAAGTCACTAGTTATCTTCCTCTTTCATACATTAATGGGATCTGAGGGTTTTTTTTTAATCTCTCTACCTACAACATTTGCAACAAATTTACAACATACCTACAACATTTGCAACAAATGTTGCAAAAATACAAAATATAAAACTACTACATATAAAAATGCCAAAAAGAAAAGAAACTAAAAAGATGTCTTGCACAAAATTTCTCTCCCCCTTCCCCTTTCTCTCTCTCTTTCACACACACACACACACACACACACACACACACACACACACACACACACATCTCTATCATCATTTGTTCACCACATCAGAAAAAAGATGTTGAGACTCTAGAAAAAGTGCAGAGAAGAGCAACCAGGATGATTAGGGGACTGGAGACTAAAACATATGAAGAACGGTTACAGGAACTGGGCTTGGCTAGTCTAGTAAAGAGAAGGACCAGGGGAGACATGATAGCAGTCTTCCAATATTTGAGGGGCTGCCACAGAGAGGAAGGGGTCAAGCTTTTTTCTAAAGCACCTGTAGGCCAGACGAGGAATAATGGATGGAAACTGAACAAAGAGAGATTTAATGTGGAAATAAGGAGAAACTTTCTGACAGTGAGAACAATCAACCAATGGAACACCTTGCCCTCAGAAGTTGTGGGAGCGCCATCACTTGAGACTTTCAAGAAGAGATTGGACTGCCATTTGTCAGAAATGGTTTAGGGCCTCCCACTTGGGCGGGGGTGTTGGACTAGATGACCTGCAAGGCCCCTTCCAAATCTGATTATCTGTTATCTGTTATCTCATAGTGATTTGACTTTTAAAAAACAAATTAAAAATTTCCCATACATAATTATTCTCATCTTACATTTTTTGTTTATCCTGCCTTTATTACTTTTTATAAATAATTCAAGGTGGCAAATATGCCACATACTCCTGCCTACTCTTGCTTTTCCCACAACAACACCCTGTGAGATATTGGGCTGAGAGAGAATGACTAATACCAAGTCACCCAACCATTTTTTTTTTTCATTCCTAGGCCAAGACTAGAACTTGCAGTTTCCTGGTTTCTAACCTGGTGCCTTAGCCACTAGACCAAGAATGTCAAACTCCCAATCCATGGGCTGGATGCGTCATGGACTGGCCATGCCCAAGCCCAGTTTAGCAAAGGGGAAAAAAAAGTCCTGATATGTCATGTGATTCTGCCGTGATGATGTGACCCCTCCACTAGACCAAACTGATTAAGGATACATCTGTCAGTTAAGGGCAAATTTAAAAGGCTACAATAAGCTGTGGTGAAGAGATGGTCCTTGTCCAAGAAATTCAGAGACTGAAAGAATTATAGGCAAACCTCACCGGCCAACTCAAAAAACAATAGAGACAACTGAAGTCTGTGAAATCAAACTCCAAGGAACCAGTCAGGAATGGGAAGGAACTCTCTCAGGTGGGAATTTAAAAGGAGGATAGCCAGATCTATTTTGCCTTTGCCTTTAACCATTGTTGCTCTCCAGGGCTATCTTGAAGTCAGAAAGGAAGCCCTGACCATAATAATCAGGGTTGCAGAGCATGGAATTATAAACACACTAGATTATTGGATGTGGGATAGAATTTGTATTATAGAATGTGATTTTGCCTGTGTGATTTCTATGCACTGTGTGTGTGATCTTGGGATGAGGTTGATTTAAATCAATGAACTGAATGAAATCAGAAGTAATTGTTTATTGCTTCCTTCTCTTTTGCCTTTTATCTTCCTTTCATGGTTTTTTTTTTACTTTGATATGCGTAATACGGATATGAATTATTAAATTTGGAATGAATATTCTAAAGAAAAGAATCATACATCCTCCCACCACATCATAATATTGAAGGAAGGAAGATCCCCATTTGTCTTCTCCCAAGGAAATTACAGCAGACAAATTTTTCTGGAGAAAAGTGACTGGTGAAGCATTATGAAGTCATAATGGAGTTGTGAAGAGGATAGAGTAGGCCCATAGATGGAGTCCACAGAATGCTATCCACCTTATGTTGTGGAGTGTGCATACAAAGAGTTGCTTGATAGTGAGATGGATGGCATATAAATTTATTAAATGTGTCTACCTGTTTATAATTATTACAATTCCTTTGACTTAAAATTGAAATAAGACCAGTAAAGGAGCAAAGGAAGGATAGATAATTTCCAGTTTTCATGTGGCCCTTGGTTTAATCTCATTTCTCTAATTTCCAAGATTATAAAATCAGGCTCATGGCAAAAATGTTATCTCCTTTTCTGAAAGTCTGATAGATGACAAGGAGACAGCAAGGACAGCGACTATTGTTAAAAATGGTCAGAAAATGACAGAATGGTGGCTACATTCTTTTTTGGCTCTTCCATATCCATCATATGTGTGCAATGCATCTCCCAAGTGATTAATCCTGTGAAAAGTTAAGTTGGTAATAAAAATACTGCCCACTCCTGACCTACGGTATAAGCGTCTTAATACTGCAATATTTAAGAACAGCAAAGAAATGTCATCAGGATGAATTCAACATGCCATAATCTCCAGCCATTTTAGCAACATAAGATACACTTAAGAGTTTGGATCACCATGAAGCAAAAGAAGCCCTCTCACTCATCAAAGGAGACAGATATATTCCACTAAGTCTTGGGGACACAGGCTCTCAAACACAGTGTACGTAGACTTTTTGTGAGTAAAATCCTATTCATTATGATTTTTTCTTGAAAGATTTAATGTAAGGTCACTGAAACATGGGTGAGAGCCTATGAGTTGGCTTTATAATTAATCAGTTTTGAACCCAGTTGTAGAAACAATGTTTGTTACTGATTTTGTAGGGTCTTGGCCAGTTCTTGTTTACTATATTCCTAGAACCTAGACATTTCATTTGGATTTTGATGTGAACCTTGTGTATGAAATTCAACCTGGTTTCTGACCCTGCTGTGAATCACTGGCTTTCCTTATTACCTATTGTTGACCAATCAACATTTTAGCTACATTACAAAAGAATATAACCATACACAAGATTGATCACTTTGAAATAGTGATGAATATCTGTATCTTGGGTTGAGGATGAGGATGGAGATTCATTCTCTGAGCTTGTGGGTTGGTTTCCAAATGATTCATTACAAGACTAGGTAACATCATTAGAGTTTAGTGGCTCCCCTAACTCTGCTAACTGAATGAAATGTTTGGAAACCAATCCACAAGCTCAGAGAATTAAAACTTCACCTTCATTGACCACTTTCTGGATTAAATGTAGCCACTGGTAACAAACCTAGACAACGTGGCTATATTCTACTGTATTGAACATATTTAGTTGTGTGGGTAATAAAAATGAAACTGGGTAAAGCAATGAACCTTGGCCATGCAATTTACATCAGGGTTTTTATTTGTGAATGGTAATTTTCTATAATGATTAAGGAGAACATTTATTCACATAGAGAAAAGAGACAGGATCAAAGACATAGTTCTCTATATTATATCTTTACTAAAATTTTAAAATGCATAAACCTACATTTGTCTATATAGCTTTCTGTGCTAAAATTGAATTTTATTCATATTGATTAATAATAGGTAAAGGACTTAAATGGGGTATGAATCAGAGGTGGTATTCAGCAGTTCTGACCAGTTCTGGAGAACCGGTGGCAGAAATTTTGAGTAGTTTGGAGAACCAGCAAATATCACCTCTGACTGGCCCCGCCCCTATCTATTCTCTGCCTCCCAAGTCCCAGCTAATTGGCTAGATCTTCTTTTGTTGCCCTGCACAGGAGAACGGAGCTGGAAAGCAGGTTAGTGGGGTAGGGAAGGAATGGGATTTTGCAATAATATTCTCCCAGGAGTGGGGAGGGAATGGGGATTTTGCAGTATCCTTCCCCTTTCATGCCCACCAAGCCACACCCACCAAGCCAAGCCCACAGAACCGGTAGTACATTATTTGAATCCCACCACTGGTATGAATGTGTATTTATCCCCCTCAATTGTACAACTAAGCAATGACTCATTTCTAAAGTAACAATTACAAGCAATCATGTCCTTGTATTGTTGTTGAAATTTGTCAGACTAACTATTATAATACAAAAGCTACGAACAATTATATTCCCTTGCTAGAAGAAATAATTTTATTAGTGAAACAAATACCTATAAAATCATATGCTTCTTATGATATTAAACCATTTTTAAAATGTCAAGTGTTCCTCACTCTCTGAAATCAGACTGTAATTAGGGAATAAGAAAGTTGCATATATGGCAGTCCAGAATTGCTCATATTAATGGCAGTGACTCCCTTTTTGGACATGCTATAGATTGAACTTGGGACTTTGTCTCTGCAAAGCAGTCATTTCCCCTGCCCTGCCTTGATAACATGAAATTCTTTGGAAAAGGATGTGTGAGAATTTTCTTCAGTGTACTCTTTGATAAAAGTTTCCCTCAAAACTTGAATTGGAAGATTGCCCCCAAGAAAACAACTTCCTCCACCTTATTCTTAGAGCCTTGGTGGTTAGAATTCAGCACTGCAAGCTACTTCTGCTGACTGCTGGCAGCCTGCAATTTGGCAGTTTGAATCTCACCAGACTCAAGGTTGACTCAGCCTTCCATCCTTCTGAGGTCAGTAAAATGAGCATATTGTTGGAGGCAATATGCTGACTCTGTAAACCAGTTAAAGAGGGCTGTAAAAAGCACTGTGCAGCAGTATATAAGTCTAAGTGCTATTGCTATTCACAAAAGAAAGAAAAACAAGCACACTCAGGTTTCAATTGTTGCCATGAAAGACTGTGGTAGGCTTAGAAAAACATAAATGAGTGCCTTACCTGTCTTATAACTCTCAACATCTCCATCCAGCAAGGCAAACAGTAAATATATTTTGTTGAAGGACCCTCAGTTACCTACTTCTGCTATGAAAAGTTAGGCTAATTTGAAAGAAACCTTTAAAAAAAGCAAATTTTAAAATTTAAATTTGTTTGCCACTCATCTCACCATTACTTCTTCTTTCCCCCACTTTCCTTTCTCCACTCCCTGTCTGCCTTTCCATTCTCACAAGATTTGCTGAGTTTAGATAAATATGGGATTTATTTGTTTATCAAATTCATTTTGCTGCCCATCTTGCAGCTCAGATTTCTTTGAGCAGCTAGTTAGGATAACAAGGAACATGTGCCATTTGTTCTGAACTTTTAATTAACTGAACAGAAAAGCAAATAACAACAAAAATCCCACCACTTTCTGTTTACAATTATATTCTGATTTTTTTCTTTCATAAGAAATGAAGTCCGATGGATTGGTGCTTGCCCTATTTCTCTGTAGTATTGACTAATCACACTGTATCTGATTAGTTGCTTTCAGAGCCTATGTTTACTGAACTTGTAATATTTCCAGAGCGCCCTCATACCCACTGGTACAAAAGCAACAGATGTAATTCCCAGGCCAAATAAATGATTATAATTACAAACATGAGAACAGGAAGCATACTAATGCTTGCAAATAAACAAAGAAATAAAATTAGGCTGTGTCCAGAAATCTGACACTGAATGAACAAACAAAAAACTGTATATTAAATTAAAAATTTCCTTTCCTTCAAGTAATTTAATTTTCATGTGGATATATCATGGCCAAGGTCTCACCAAAATCAATGCAAATTCTCATTCAGTTGAACATATATAGGATTTCAAGCATTCAGCTGCATACTAAATATCTTGAAGCCCCTTAGAACCAACAAAACTCCAATTAATGTCAACAGATTTTGTGTTTTATCCACATATGATAGCTTTGGTCTAACCACTCCACATGCTTTTAATTAATTAGATTTTTAAAGGAGAAAATCAGACAGATTTCAACTGCTCTGATTTATTCCATTTAATGCACTACTCAAACTAATCAACTCTGAATACAAATTAAACCAAGTCAACTTTTATGAAAACATTCTCAAGGGTATCAATTTGATTCTGGATGTTTATTATTCACAACAAATGCATTTGATTTGCAAATGAAAACAGACTATTTGTTCTGATTTTAGTAAACATGCATTGTTATAATATGCATTGGTGGAGGACTCTGAAGGTGAAATTTGACTTTAACTTCATAAATTCAAACTTTGCAATGAAATTAATGTGAATTCACAAAGGGGAAGACACTATATCAACTGGGTTAACCAGTGTTTTTTTCTTTTTATTAATTTTTAATTAAAATTAATTTTTATTTAAAATTATAATTACAACAATAAAAAGTAATACAAGCTGGAGGTACAGAAAAGAAAGAAGGAAAACTAGAAAAGAAAGAAAAAATAAGAATATAGTAAAGAAAAATATACAAAGAAGTGTCTTCCTACCTTTAACCAAAAACATACATAATTTTAATAATTTATCACCTTTTCTTAAAATACACCAAAGGATTTATTCCCCCATATCCCATCACTTATCAATAAAACATGGAGGAAGATGGCCAACTGAAGACAGTTCCATGAAAAAGTTGAGCCAGCATTTGCAAATTATTTTAAGGAGCTGGTTAGTAGATTGACTCCCTCGTTCACTTCTGGATAAAAGAGAGAGACCTGAGATTGGCCAAACTGTTTGTCCTTACAGTTGTTCCCTTTCCTTGGGAAGAAACCACAAGACAGTAATTTCTGATGAGAATGGGTGGGGATTCACAATATTTGGTCTAGGCACGAATGGATCCTTTCTTTTACAATCTTAATAAATTGAAATAATTTAGAAATTTTCTTTGTCCCTTCTAACAAAATTCTTCAAACCTTTGATAAGCCTCTTTTGTAAATTTGATATAGGAAAATTATCCAGGTCATTCTTTTGATTTGTTATTTTTACATCTATTTTAATTATTAAGATAACTGCTGTTTTTTTTTTGTAGGTCTAGTTTAACATCTTTTTCAATATCACTGTTGTAGAAATCCAGTTTAAATGTAGTCTCAATCTTGTCAGGTAAAACCTGCTCTTCTTCCAAAACATCTTTTAGATACAGTCCATCTATAGATGCAAATACTTTTAAAATGAACTTCTGAGTCTTTTATTTTAAAATATCATTCAATACCTCCAATATTTATATATTTTCCTTCATTCTGTAAATCGAGTATAAGAGTGCTTTTTCTTTAAATGCGATCTCTAGTTCTTTCTAGTTCCATCTAATGCAGTGATGGCGAACCTTTTTGGCAATGAGTGCCCAATCTGGAACATGCGTGCATGCCCGTGCATGTGAGCGTGCCAGAGTGTCAGGAAACCGAAGACCAACTATTGGTGTGTGTATACCTATTTTTTGGCTGGTTTTGGTGATTTTCAGCCCATTTTTGATCCATTTTTGGTCTGAAAATGGCCCAAAAAGGGTCTGTTTTTTGGCCATTTTTCGATACATTTTCAGGCTGTGTTTTGGGCCATTTTCAGGCCAAATGGCCTGAAAACTAGCCTGAAAATGCCCCAGAAAACACCCCCAAAATAGCCTGGAAAATGGCCTGTTTTTGGAACCAGCTGGCTGGCGTGCTTGCCTGCTCTGCGTGCCACCTCTGCCACACATGCCATAGGTTCACCATCACGGATCTAGTGTTTAGATTTTAAAATCTTATTACCATTTTTAAAAAATCAAAATGAAAGCATTTTCCCACTGAAAGCATTCTTTATAATTAATTGCAGATATCTTATTCCAAATTTATCTTAATTAATCTCTTTGTAGCTTTCTAAAATCAAAGTTTAAACACCCTTTCACTGTTTCTTTTCTACCTAACTTTAAAATTCTTAAACTTGCAGTTAAAGCTTTGTTGACAAAGAGTTGTAGGAAGCATACAGTGCTGTCAATCATATTGATCCAAACAGCTGAAATGAAAATCATTAGAAAAGAAAATACGCAAGCTTAATGCCCTTTCACAGATTGTGACCACGCTTTGAGTGAGATTATTATTCCCTCATCTCCCAGAATGCTAACTCCACTGGAGACTACTATCTTATAGTCTCCTCATAAGGGGCAGCTGTGAGGCATACTTGTGGGAAATCTCAAATAGTCTCATTGTCTAGAAAGAAATTATTGAAGAGTTAGCCTATTTTCCAGCTCTCCATTCCATTTCAGTGGTCACCTTCACTTTTCGCAGAGCTGTCTTCAGTCTGCCATTTCTTCCATGGAAATATGGTAAACAACGTTTTCTCAGTTTAGCATCTGCTGATTTATCAAACCTCAGGTGCCATGATTTCTAGTTACAATGGTAATTTGTTAAGAGATGTACTGTACTTGATTGTTTCATGAGGAAGAAGGAGTACGAGAAAGTACCAGGGCCTGAATGAGGAATTAGAAGGGATGTGGAAAGTAAAGGCCAAAGTGATCATGGTGGTCATAGGAGCTCTCAAGGCTGTGACACTTAAGCTAGGAGAATAGCTTCAACATATACCAGGAGCAACATCAGAGCTCTTTGGTCAGAAGAGTACAGTGCAAGGAACAGCTAAGATACTGCACAGAAGCCTCAAACTCACAGGCTTCTGATAGAGGATCCCAAGATTGAGGAAGATACATAAAACCCATAGGGCTGAGAAGGGAATTTGTGTGTGTGTGTGTGTGTGTGTGTGTATTGATGCCTTTTAGCCAGTGTTAATTGTTGGCGACAGCCTGGATGACTAGTCTCTCTACAACAGGGGTATCAAACTCCTGTCATCACGGCGTTATCACGTGATGTATTAATTGTAACCCTTTGCTAAACCAGGCATGGGCATGGCCAGCATGTGATGCATCCGGCCCGTAGGCCGTGAGTTTGACAGCCATGCTCTACCATTTTCTCTGCAATTTTTTTTCATAAGTGGCTTGCCATTGCTTCCTTCTGAGGGCTGAGACACAAGGACTGGCTCAAGATCACAGAGCAGTGTCTAAGGCAGGACTAGAACTCACAGTATCTTGGTATCTAGCCTGGTGCTTTAAACACTACACCAAACTGTCTCTCTTGTAATTTTATATTGCAATGAAAAAAGGAAAAAACGGCACAGAATTTCTGTCCTTTGGGCTTTCTGTGCTCGAAACTCCCCTCTGTGCTTTAAACTCTGCTAGATGGCAAGACTGTGAAACAGAGATTCTTTTTAACAGTCAGAAAAGAAATAAATCAGGATAATGGGATTTTAGTTAGATTGCAAGTCTCTTCTCTTTTTTCCTGCAGTTTCCTTCCAGTTTTCCTGGGTGGCTGGTAAACCCCTTTTTTCCAGAGAGATATTACTATTTTTTTTCATTTCTAGTGATATATAAAACCCAAGAATGCTCATATGTCCAATGGGTAACCTCATTTATACACAGTTTGAAAAATAGTTGGTATATGAAGAACAATTTTGTATTGTAGCAGAGTTTTGTCCCCTTTAGGACCCTGGTTGTTTGATTAAAAACCTTTTATGGAAAATCAATAGATTGCCTATTATAGGTCTCATTCTTTATGTTGGAGATGTGGGACTATCCAACCTGCCCTTTTACCTTCCCTTAAGTGTGTACATTCCCTTCAGCACTACTTTTTTTTCATTTCCCCCTTATCCACATTTCTAGCGAAATAAATCCACTTTTTTGGTTTATAAAAGATAGCAGCAAAATGGTATTAGATCCATAATTTAACTGAAACATGTACATATGTTTGGACAAGCAGTACTTGCTAAATTGTGCTCAGAGACTGTGAAAATGAATATATGTGCATTGTTAGGAATGTAAGGAACAAAATAGGACTGAAATGGGATATGTTTTTAAAAGTACATTTTTCTTCTGTCAGACAGCTTCAATTCAGTTGTGATAAGAAGACATAGTGATCAGTGCCTTCTCCGTATTTATAGAAATAAGTATAATGGGCAGAAATTTCTGAAGGTTGCTGTTAAAATGTTTCTATTCTTGCAGTCACAAGCAGCTCTAAATAGGAAACTTTCTTTTTCCCAGCAAAAATGAGGCATGCCTACTGGAATGATGGCCTTTGTATCTATTTCATAAAGTGTTTTTCATTGTATTTTCAAAAATAAAAACCTCAGGACATTTGGCTTTTTCCTCCAATATCCCATTATTAATTGTAACAATGCTCTCTAAATGCATTTCCTTTGTTTTGCCTTGGAAAAATTCCTGTTCTTCTGGCATTTCTGATTATCTAGTGTTGAAACCATGGCAACAGATAGGACAATTCTATAAGAAAACAGGTAAGTAAAAACAGTAGACAATGAAGTTTATATAGCACAATCATATTCAATGGGGGGAAAGGCTGAGGCCTATTATATAGCAGTGACATGATGAGGCTATGCGAGATAATGCCATGCTTAGGGCTTAGATTGCAGGAGGCTTTCTTGGGCACTGGTGCTAGAGGTAGCAAGCATGGCTATGAATTGATGAATAAAATAAATATAAGGTAGGATAAATAGTGTAAAGTAAGGGAAAGAAAGGCAGAGTTGGTCCAAAGGAGCATAAAGATTGTATATATAGCTAAATAAATAAGGATGAAAAATGAACTAATGGGTCTGCAATATATATTTCTGTTGTTAAGTGAGACATTTGTTAAGTGAATTTTGCCCCATTTTATGACCTTCCTGGCCACAATTGATATTTGAATCACTGCAGATGATAATTTAGTAACACAGTTGTTCATTTATTTTATAAAAAGGAAATACAGGTAGTCCTTGGCATACAAAGGTTCATTTAGTTTGTTCAAAGTCACAATGGCACTGGTTTAAAATATGGAATTTTTTTAATGGAGAAGAACACTGTGCTACCTGCACAGACTTTGTCTACAAACATACTTTTTGCATATTATATTTACCTTCCAATTTATTTCCTCTTTTAAAGCTACCTAAAAATCAGGGCAATCATTGCATCTTGTGTCAAATGATCTGTCATATAGAAAGTATTTACTCTGATTTATGTGTGCAGTGACTTTGCTGTGCGACAAGCCACTTGTATGCACCAGTAGTAACATGACAAATCATATTAGAAATTTAAGATGGCACTGGAAAAATTATGGACCTGCATATCCAGCCATGGTGGATGGTTTCTAGACCGTCCTCTTTTCATTTAGAATAATCAATCATTCGTTGTTTATATGTTTCTAACCCATAGTGAACCCTTTGAAGGCTGCTATGTGAATGTCAGATCTGATAGCTTATCTGGTTTTGCTATCTTCAAAGGATAAATCTGGCAAAACAGTTCTCACAATTGTTCCCTCATTGTAGAGAATAATATAGCAAAACAACAACAAGAGGGCATGCCCAAAAGAAATAAGAAATTAATAAAATACTGGCTGAGGAATCACTCAAATATAAATGATTCTTCAGAGAACATCGTACAAACTTAAGGTGCATATTTAATTTCTCCCCTCAATCCTGCCTTCGTTCTATTATTTTGATGAGGACACCTTAATCTCCTTTTTATCCATCACTATCATCAGATGGCAAAGCACAGCTTGGTTGTCAAAATGCTTTCTGCAGCTAACCTCATTATAAACTCATTTAATTGTTCTTGGATCTCTGTTCCTACTGTGCCATATGTCTTGTTGTTCATCAGGGCACAAGTTGCTCATCTCACATCTAGCACTGGTAATATTTGCAAATAGTGCAAGTAATCCTCCCGCTTTACGTGTCGGGACTGATATTGATACATAAATAGGCAGGCTTTTGATCATGATGCTATAGATACCATCTCAGCTATTTTTTAAATTTATTTTTAATTGCTTTTTAATTAATAACAAAAAGAGAAATAGAGCAAAATTATAATGATGATGAAACGATAAACTTTGTCAAAGAGAAGAGAAAAAAAATACATAAAAAGTGCTTCAACAAAAAAGTGAAAAAATACAACATAGAAAGATATAGAATGATATGGCATTGTAGCACAATTATAAACAGTTATAATAGGGCTATCAAACTCCCGGCCCATGGACCGGATGCATCACATGCTGGCCATGCCCACGCCCAGTTTCACAAAGGGGAAAAAAGTCCCCGATATGTCACGTGACCCAGCCATGACGATCTGAGTTTGATACCCTTGATCTAATGCAAGTATTTAACTACATATGTACAGTATATATTTCTGATATATTTATTCAACTATCAGTTTTAATCTATTGTATTCTGTATAAATGTGTCCCATATTTCATTATACTTGTCTACACAAACTTTATGTCTATAGGCAAACCACTTGTAAATGGTTAGTGCAATCAGGTCTTCAAAACATTGACTAAATGGAGCCATATATTTATCTTTCTAATGCTACAATACCAGTCCTTTAGCCTTCTCTGGGCATAGAGTCAAAACTGGTTTGGAAGTTCATGGCCACTAGGGCAACCATAGAACTGACCCAAGACATTAAGATCCTGACGTATATGGAGATCACATACAAAACTGCAAATCTGAAAAAAACATATATTCTTGAAATATATAATTTATACAAAATTCAATGCTGCAGTTTTCTAATTGATCAGATTATCTTTCCACTCTGTGTGTCTGGCGGAAAAAGGCCTTGGTGGTCCTACTTTTCTTCCCAACTTTTTACCACTTCACATCTACTGAATCTTTGCTCTTTGCAGCTATTATTAGAATTCTGACAATTTATTAACTAACAGTCTATTAGAACCTACCAAATTATTTTATCCTTAGCCCCTCCCCACCTAATTAGGAAATGGTAGCAATTAGAAAACAGCATTTTTTCCCATAATTAATGATATATAGAAGCGGACATGTCTTTTTTCACATCAGAATGCAACTGTTTACATTCCCTCATATAGTTTTTGATTTTTCAACTGATTTAGAGGTATTGATGAAACGATTGTTTACAATGTATAAGGTATAAGAATGTTGTATTATACAAAATTTATATAGTTCCATTTTAAAAAGTGTCATATTTTAAATTTTGAACTGTTTCATGTGATTTCCTTCTTTAAGAGTTATGTGTAGACATCTGTGCATATTCACTCAAATACTGAATACTATTCTGTTTGGTAGTATCATAAGGCAGCAAACTTATGGACAAAGAAATGCTTTGTTGAAGTTAAGAATAAAAAACTTAGAAAAAATAATATTTAAGTCCATAAAAATGCAGTTTATATGCTCACAATCATGCAGTTCTGTGGCAACCATAAAATTACTTCTCACTGTTTTGATTAAAATTACCAAAATTTTGATTAAAAGTACCAAAAACAAACCTATTAGTTTTTTTTATAAATATTTATTATCAATAAGTCTATTTGAAATTACCGAAATGTTTGGTAATTTTGCAATTTCCATTCTAGAAAGTTCTTCAGAAGCTAGATATTAGTTTTTGCCTTCTTGGAGGGTTGAGGAAAGCCTCCAATTCCAGAGAGGGCAAAAATGCTTCTTCCCCCCATCATGGTGCAGGAGGCCGTCTAGTCTATGCCCACCATGGCCATGCCCATCCAGCAACTGGGCAGAGAACTCTTTGCTAAAATTTTTGAAGACCACCCCTGGATCTGTTCGTCTTCAGTAGTAACTTCTGGTTCCAGTTAAAAGTTAAAAAGTTGAAGCACTTTACAGGCCATAAATCAAATATTTCCTTTAAAGCTCTGATAATCGACTTTGCAGGTTTTATTTTAGAATTGATATTGCTTCCTACACAAGAGGTTTTTTTTTCTATGCAACTTTAAAAAAGAAAAAAAATATTTCTTTCCCTTTAAACATCTTTTTAGTTCTCAGCTTTTTGTGAGGCAAGCAAAAATCAGTAAAAAGTCAAATTTTAATTCATAAAAAGAAATGAAAATTGCTATTAGTGTAAATATGGTGTTATGCAGACTTTCTAAATTAATAAAAGACATGTTGTTAGATAAGGCAAATAGAAATATTAGTTAACCAATATCTGCTATAAGCACACTTAGTACTTTATAGCTTTGGGTCTCTACATTATAATCAGTGCCAAATTAACTTAGATGAAAAAGATAATTTAATTTCTTCTGATTAAGTATCAGGAATAAACGCCAGATGAATGCCTCACTATTTTAATGAGCCCAATGCCTAATAAAGCATTTTCTTCCTTATGTTAATTAGAGTTTCAGAGAATATTTCTTTGGGGACCAATTTATTAGGAGTACAAAGAAGATCCTTTATTTCACACTCCCAAGGTAATACCTGTAACACACTTATTCTCTGACTTTGTGCCTGTTTGCTGAGCTGTGATTCTGCTTACTCAGATAAGATACTGAATGCTCGAGCAAATGCTTTCAAGACTTTATTACTTGCTCTAGCTCATTTTATTTTTGAAGTGAACACTGAAGAAAAGATAAATGTCCCATGAATACAGTAGCTACTCATACCCTAATCTCTCTACTCCTGTACTGTCAGCTGAAAAGAGCAAATTCTAAACGCACATTTCCTGAACACCATCATCTCCTTTTACCACCATTGATCTTTCATGCCAATGACCAATACAGAGACATTAAAAAAGCTTAATGCAATTCCCTTAGCTATCTTCATCCCCACAAAATGAAGCCACTTAGCAGACAAAGACTGGTGAATTCAGACTTCAGATAGCAGAGTGATGAGTAACACCTAGCACACATTTTTCTCTCAAGATATGTAGTACATTGCATAGGACTAGAGTTAATATGGAATATATATGATTATCTGCAACAATTGTATACCTTGTCATTTTTAATCATTTTTTGCTTTCCTACCTTCACCTGACTGATACGATATTATTGGTATGCAAAACAATTACCCATGGTTCTTTATATTACATATGTATAGTCTGGAAGTATATTATTTCCAAGTTATATACTGTATATATAATACCAAAGAACAAAACAAGAAAGATCCACAAGCATCCAAGCTGGATGAGGGATTTTTTTTTTTGCAAAGTGTTCACTTTCTGTCTTACAAAAGTGTGAGCTTTGATTGTGATGTTGCACAACACAGAATGTCATGTTACACACTTCTGTAATAAAATTCATGTTTTATTTTAAAGTAATTTGCAATGCTAAGTTGTTGGATTACCCTCAGAAAATACAACAGGATTTCAGCCTATATGTTTTTATGACACAGTATCCCAAGGGATTAAATATGGTTCATAAAACCATTCTGTATCTGGCAGCTGCTGTTCTGACCATGATTTGGGGAACTACAAAATTAACTTTGCTAGGAACAGAAGTTAAACATTTGTGTACATAACTCAGTGCACACTGCGAGTTGAAGGCCCCAAACACTCTTAGAAATGGATTTGAGGTTTATTTTTTACTTAATTTAAGAATAATTTACTTTTTATTTTTAAACGATGAATTGACTAATACTTTATGTTCTCTACCTAAGAATTTCAACAAAAAATTAAAATCATAAAACAATATCTGGCTGCTAAATCATAATTACAGCAGTCCACAAAACTTTGACAAAAGTAGCAACAAAGGTCTTAAAATCCATTCCAGGTCTGAGCCCTTTAATGTACTGGAAGATTTCTGTGATCAGCATTGAATTTGCTGTATTTTTCCATTTAAATGATTTATATTTTGCTTTTCAAATTATTTTCTAAGAATAAAATACATCCACTGAAAAGTTCCTTTAAATAAGTGTTAACTCTGAAGAATAATTACAGATTATTATTTGGCACCACTACCAAAATGATAGGAGATTGATACATAACTTCCAGAAATTGTGGAAAACTATGTGATTGCATTGAAACATTGCCATAAAGAGGTTTCTGCAATAACTCTTAAACCCCCCCACCAAAGACTAAATTCATGCAATTCCTATTTCAGATTATGAATAAGGGGTTCTTGGTACTCTCTGAGATTGGCTGTTTTCTTACAGTCTTTTCATTAACCATACTGGGCAACAACATCAGTGCTAGTAAGGAGTGGGGTTTGGTCTCAGTTTATATTCTATCTAGTGGCTTGCCCTCTTAGTGTTGGTGGGGGTGATTTGAGAGGTTCTTTGGTTGGACTCTACTGTTGGCTTGTTTGGCCATTCCTTGATTGGGGTAATATCTAACTGATTGCTGGTCTTAATTTTGGAATTAATCTATGCTCATCTGGGTGCTGATTGCTGATAGGGAGGTGCCTTTGTCTTTTTTGTTTCCTTTTTGGCTTAATGATTGTCTCTTTTGCACAGTACTGTATATAGATATTGTTTATGTCTCTATGCCTTTGGATGGCTAATTTGTCAGAATGGTGGCTTTTAAAAACTTCCCTAGTGTTTTTTTGACTTGGCTTGGTCTAGGATGGTCACAGTTTCCCAATTGAAACTATGGTTAATTCTCTCCATGTGTTGTGACATTACAGAGTTTCCATCATGTCTTCTAACTGCTAATTGGTGTTTGTAAACAGATGACTTAATCACCATATCATATTGGAAATATAGAAAAAATGTTTATTATGTCAATGAGCATAAAAAAAGAAAATAGAAAAATATTTGTTCGTCTTCCCTTAGCTCTCTAAAGAATTCCCTTTCACCAGAGAGGACGAATGTCATATATTGAATAAGGGATTCAAGATAAACAAAAGAAAGAGAGTTTTCAACAAACTATGGATTTTTTCTTACAATAATTGTGGGATTTGGAATTGGGAGGGATTTATGAAGGATAAAGCTTACTATCCAACTGGCATCAGAGATGGTGTATTGCAGGAGAACAAAGACAGAAAACTTGTCTTTATATTGTGTTATCCAGACTGTTGTATTAGCTGTTATCTACTTATAATTCTTGGAGAAGATGTGACCCCCCCAAATATGAGTTTTTGGGTTTCCTAGAGCTTGCAGAACTTGTGAGATTTCAGCAAATGGATGGCATAAATTTATCATACTTTTCTTGCAAAAAAGCCCCCAACAACCATTTTTTAAATGTTCCCAAGCTGCAGAACAAACGAAAACCATAAATTCTCCATTATCAAATATTCCATACAATGACATCCTAGCCATTGTGGTCCTTGAGTGTCACCTCAAAATGAAATAGTAAACCATGTATCCACTAAAGGTTTGCCTGCAGTTTTAAAAACAGCTTGGTGAAAAGAAATTCAACAAGAAAGCTGGAAGAGTTGTTTTTGTCTGCTATTCTTTTTATTGCCTTGTGTCAGCTTCCTCAACACATTTCTCATACTCTATTTTGTCCTTTTTAAAGTCCTACTCAGAATCTGCACAGCTAAAGGGCAAGATAGTACATATTCATGAAGTTAGTGGCATTTATAGCTCTAATAATATGTATGCATTGTCTGCTGAATGGTATTTGACAGAGTAAATATTTACACACAATATTGCTGACACTCTTGCTATCCATAAACAACATTATCTTAGAAAGAATCAATACTTGGCTTCATCTCCAGCTTCCCAGTAGTGCATTCGAAATTATAGAGCAGAACAAAAAGAAATATCCTGCCAAGATTTCTTTGATAAGGTAATTGTGCACTGAAGATGATACCTTCATGCTTGGTTGATTTTGCTTTAGATAATACGGTCCAGTGTTGATTGTCATTATAAAATTATAAAATGGGGGGCAGGAGTGTCTGAAAAAACCAGCACCTCTAGATCAAAATTTTCCATTCCCTCTAGAAAAATCTTCTTTGCAGTATTAGCAGTGCTGTTATTTTTGTTTTACTCTTCTGATGGTTGCCAATGATGACTCTGATGGCAGCTAGAGTGAGTACGTTCAAATGTGGGTTTATGATGCCTGCTGCATGCTATTAATTGCTAAAGATAAATGGAATCTAACTTTGAATCTATATATATAAAAGTGAAATACCACTCATACATCATCACAAAATCTCCAGAACCATAAAGCCTACAAACTTGAAATTTGGCACTTACGTTCCTCTTGGCTTCTAGGTACTCATTAAGAAAGGATTTTTCGAAATGACCATCAGAGCATTAGTATTTCATATATTATAATTAACATGCTCTGATCAGTAGTGGGATTCAATTTTTTTTACTACTGGTTCTGTGGCATGGCTTGGTGGGCGTGGCAGAGGAAGGATACTGTAAAATCTGCAGTCAGAGGTGGTATTTGCTGGTTCTCCAAACTACTGGTTCTCCAGAACTGGTCAGAACCTGCTGCTGCTAAGGAGTTCTACTCCCCGGCCCTACCTGAAATAAATATGTTCCAAATTCAAAACACAAGCAGAAGGGAGGAGTTTTAGTTTCAGTTTCACAGCAGCAATCAACTTTAGTACAGAACAGGCTCCTTGCTTTCTCTTTCTGGCTCACACAGCAAATATTGTTTCAGTTTCCATGTTTCAGTTTCTAAACAGCCCTCAACTCTCTCATACTGACAGGACGCTAGCCAGATGAATACTGATGGATGCTGGTAGTCAGAGGCACATTTCTCCTTCCCCAAAACTAAGCCTGATCACATATTTTCGTAGCGAAGCACGGGTATAGAGCTAGTAAACAAATAAAGCAGAATCTTGTTCTGCTTAGGCTGATAATATATAATTTAAAGTAGTTTCATAGATCAAATGCTAAATTCTCAAAATATAGATTTTGAAACAGGAATGGAAATTTGAAATCTCAGCGAAAAAGAATCTCTTTCCAAATTTCTTCCCGCTCAAACACATGTGCTGATCAAAATCTATGATAGGATGACAAGAAACTACATGACATTTTTAATGAGTTTTGCCTCTGTCAAATGACAGAAATGAAGATGTTACTCAAAATTATGAGTAAAGAAAATTGAAGTCTGGGGGTTCAAAAGCTATAGCTCCTCTCAGCACCTTGAGACAATCCGAACAAAAGACTTGGGCATGCACTTTCGGCCATTGGGAAAAATTGCATTGTTGTATCACCATGGAAACAAGACAAATATCTTGAATGTCTACAAGACAGACAGTTTCAAGCATTTAACAAGCTCAGATCTATGAATCTTTGACACCTGCATATGTATGTTTGATCTGTGAATAGTGAAGTGAGACAGTTCAAGGAACAAATCTGTTCCCAGCTTGCCAAGTAATCACTGTTGTTTTCTACAGCTTACACAGTATTTAGTGTTTTTTGCAGATGGGTCCTTTTCCTTGTTACTAACAGTGTAAGAAGAAAAAGGAAATGTAGGAAAGTAACTCAAATGAACTTATGCAGGTCTCTGTTAAGGAGCTGAGAGATACATATAATTAGTGACCTTCTCAGGAAGTGAACCTGCAGATCATCAAGCAGATAAAAGATAATCAGAGTTGGAAGAGACCTGTAGGTCATCTAGTCCAACCCCCCGCCCATGAGGGAGACCCTACATCATTTCTGACAAATGGCAGTCCAATCTCTTCTTGAAAGTCTCAAGTGATGGCGCTCCCACAACTTCCAAGGGAAGCTGTTCCATTGGTTGATTGTTCTCACTGTCAGAAAGTTTATCCTTATTCCCAGGTTAAATCTCTCCTTGTTCAGTTTCCATCCATTATTCCTTGTCCGGCCTACAGACACTTTAGGAAATAGCTTGACTTCTTCCTCCCTGTGGCAGCCCCTCAAATATTGGAAGACAGCTATCATGTCTCCCTTGGTCCTTCTCTTTACTAGACTAGCCAAATGCAGTTCCTGCAACCATTCGTTGTATGTTTTAGCCTCCAGTCCTCTAATCATCCTGGTTGCTCTTCTCTGCACTCTTTCTAGAGTCTCAACATCTTTTTTTGTAATGTGGTGAACAAAACTGGATGCAGTATTCTAGGTGTGGTCTTACTATGGCTTTATAGAATGGTATTAGTACTTCCCTTGATCTTGATTGTATCCCTCTGTTAATACAATTTAGGATTGCATTAGCTTTTTTGGCTGCTGCTGCACACTGCTGGCTTATATTTAGCTGGTTGTCCACTAAGACTCCAAGATCCTTCTCACAGCCACTGCTATTGAACCTGGTTTCACCTAGTCTATATGTGTACTTTTGGTTTTTCTTGCCTAAGTGTAGGGCTTTACTTTTCTCTACATTGAATTTCATTTTGTTAGATATGGTCCAGTGTTCTAGTCTGTTAAGATCCACCTGGATCTTGAGCCTATCTTCTTGGGTGTTAGCTATTCCTGCCAGCTTAGTATCATCTGCAAATTTGGTAAGTTCCCCTTCTATTCCCTCATCTAAGTCATTAATGAAGATATTGAAGAGTTCTGGGCCTAAGACGGAATCTTGTGGCACCCCACTGCTTACTTCCCTCCATGTAGACTTAGACTCATTAAGGACTACTCATTGAGTGTGGTTTGCCAGCCAGTTACGAGTCCATCTAGTGGTTGTACTATCTATTCCACATTTTTCTAGCTTACTAAGAAGTAGATTGTGGTCTACTTTGTCGAATGCCTTGCTGAAATCTAAATACAGTATATTATGTCCACAGTATTTTGCTGGTCTACTAATTTAGTCACTGTGTTGAAGAATGAAATGAGATTGGTTTGGCATGATCTGTTGTTAACAAACCCATGCTGACTGCTAGTTATTACTTTACTTGTTTCTAGATGTTGGCAGATCTGTTTTTTTATTATCTTTTCCAGTATCTTCCCGGGTATTGATGGTAGGCTGATTGGTCCATAGTTTCCTGGATCTGTTTTTTTTTTTTTTCCGTTTTTGAAGATGGGAACCACATCAGCTCTTTTCCAGTCCTCTGGTAGTTCCCTGATGCTCCAAGATTTTTGAAAGATATGGTGCAGTGGTTCTGGGATGACCTCTTCCAGCTCCTTTAAAACTTTGGGATGTAATCCATCAGGCCCTGGTGATTTGTTTTCATCAAGATCAGACAGGTGTTCTCTTACTATTTTTTTTTGCTTATTTTAACTTTTATTTCTGGTCTGTCTTTTACAGTTATGTTTTTGGTGGGTTGAGCTATAATTTCTTTTTGTGTGAAGATGGATGCAAAGAATGAGTTAAGCAATTCTGCTTTCTCTCTTGCCTGTTACTTCCTTGCCATCTTCTCTCTTTAGTGGACTGACTGTTTCCATGATTTTTTTTCTTGTTATTTATATGTTGGAAGAAACTTTTTTTTAAATTATCTTTGACTTTTGTTCATTCTGAGCCTTTGCTATCCTGACTTTGTCCTTGCAGATTCTGGCTTAGTTGTTCTGCCTTAGTTGTATGTCCTTTTTTCCATTTTTTGTACTTGTCCTTTTTTTTCTTTCAATTTGCCAGAGAGATCTTTGTGCAGCCATGCTGGTTTCTTCTTGGATTTCTTGTTTTTCTTTCTCAGTGGTATTGTGCTGGTCTGGGCTTCTATGATCATACTTTTTAGAGTTTCCCAAGATTCTTGAATTGTTTTCCTCTTTAGGATTTTCATCCATGGAATCTTTCCCAAGTTCTCTCTGAGTTTATTGAAATCAGCTCTTTTAAAATCCAAGACTCTGGTGTCACTACGTTCTGTTGCTTGTGTTTGTGTTATGTTGAATTCTAGTATGACATGGTCACTCTCACCCAGGGTTCCTGCAGTTTCAACTCCTCTATCACTTCTTCTCTGTTTGTAAGAATTAAGTCCAGTATGGCTGTCCCTCTAGTTTCACCCTCTACCGTTTGGACAACAAAGTTGTCAGCTAGGTTAGGAACTTATTTGATTTCTCATTTGGTGCAGAATTAGTTTTCCAATTGATATCAGGATAATTGAAGTCTCCCATTACTTTTGTTGTGTGTTTCCTGCATATGTTTTTTAGTTGGCTGGCAAAAAGGACATCTATATTTTCTGTTTGATTGGGTGGCCTGTAATATACACCTATGGCCATGTCATTATTTTTTTCTTTTATATTGACCCATATGCATTCCAGGAGGTTTTCATCTTTGGTTTCATGCATTTCTGTAGCAATATAGTGGTCCTTTACATACAGTGCAATTCCATCTCCTCTTTTATGGGGTCTGGTTTTTTTTGAATAGTTTGTATCCTTCTACCAGTATGTTCCAGTCATGGGTTTCATCCCACCAAGTTTCTGTTATTCCAACTATATCATATTTACCTTCATGTATTTGTAGTTCGAGTTCACCCTGTTTGTTCCCCAGACTTTGTGCATTTGTATATAGGCACTTGAGATCTTTATGTCTGACACTGTGTTTACTGTCTACATAACCTGTGTTGTGCCTGCCTGCCCCTACTTTCTTGCTACCTGTTTGATTAGTGCATATGGTATGGCACTGACTATTAAATGCTTGGTTTTGGTTGGCATCAAGGTTGATAATCTTACCTGCACAAACATCTATTTTGCATGCACCGGTATCCTTATTAGTTTTAGGTTGCTGGGGACAGAAATGTTCTGAATGCATTAATTCTCTGTCCCCGCTGTCCAGTTTAAATGTTTATCCAGGAAATCTGTGAATTTAATGCCAAATAACTCAGTCCTTTTCTTTGATGGATGCAAACCATCTCTTTTGTACAGTTTTTCATTGGACCAGCTGCGGACATCATGACTAATAAAACCAAAGCCTTCCCCTTTACACCACTCCTTTAGCCACACATTAAACTCTGCTACATGCTGCCCTTTCCCTTTTTGTTCCTTGTATACTGGTAGAACCTCTGAAAAAATAAGCTTACAGCCCATATTACAAAGTTCATACCCCAAGCTCTGGAAGTCTTTCTGAACAGAAAGTACATCCTTCTGGGATAGATCATTTGTACCAAGATGTATAATAGCATCAACACCACAGTCCTTGCTGACATTCTTGACTATCTTAAGAATACACTTCTTGTCTCTGCTGGCAGTAACACCTGGTAGACACCTGACTTCTTTCAAAACCTTAGTATCCTTTCTTAAATTTACATCCCTTACAATTGAGTCCCCAACCAGAAGGCGGTTTCTCTTTTTGGATGTCTTGCTCTTCTTGTGTGACTGGTGTGTAATACCTGATTAACACTTTCTCCTTTCCAAAGTAAATTCTTCTTCTAGGACCATGATCTCTGGCTTACTTGAGTTATCATTATCACAACTATCTTGACCTGTCACTTTATTGTCCTTATTAAGGTCAGCAAGGGCATTGTATCTCTTATGCTGGGACACAGCAAAAGCTTTGCATTTATGGTCCACAGCTCTCACCCTACCAGATCCCATGGTTGTCCATACTGCCCTTTTCCTGTAGGATCTTTGTGGTAGTGGGGGTTGGTAGCATGGCAGCTCAATAGATGGCTGGACTGGGCATCTAATTTCTGCTTGGAGAGCACAGATTAGAGATTCTAGATAGGTAATCTGTCCATGTAGACTGGTAATACTTTTACAAAGAGGACAGTATCCAAGTTTGAAAAGAGTACTGCGAAAGACAGCTGTAAAACAAGTATTACACTGAACTAAGCCGGTCATTTTGAAATAAAATGATCAAAACAGGATAGATATTTTCATGTGGTTATTGCTTTCTGAGGAACAATTTTAATCAACTGCTTTTGTTCAAAAGTTTTGTTTAAAGTTAATCCATATGAGGATTATTAAATGTGGGTTGCAAAAAATCTAGCCGACCACTAAATGGGGGCAAAGAATCAAGTGTTTTCTCTATTTTGCCTAGATTTTTCAGTCTAAATCTCATAATCCTATATCCTTAGTATACTGATCTCTTATTGGCCAGTTCTCTGAACTGAAATAAAATGCCTTTCAGGATAAGGCTGTTAAAGAAACTCTTTTCTTTGGTGAGCTGCATTCTCTAGGGTCTAGGCCGATACGAAGCATAACCCCCACAACTTCTACTTCTCTTTTTGTTTCTCTCTCTCTTTTCTCTGTGTTGTTAGTTTTTTTCTTTTTCCACATTTTCTTCTATATGTAGAACAGAGGAAAGATGCATTGTTCTTGCTAAAAATCTGAATTAATTGTATATACCTGCTTTAAAAAGCCAGGTCAGTGCCAGCAATTAGGCCCACATATTTGCTATAAAAATGGATGCAGCCTTTCTCAAATTCACTGTTTTTTGGTTCTGTTTCTTTTTCTTTGGTCAAACAAAAACTGGCCTTCTTCACATAGTCTGCTAAGCTGAAATGTATGATTTTTACTTATTGTGCTGTATAAACACAGCCAATTGTTTGTCATTAAGACTTAAACAAAAACAAGAAGCAGAACTTTTGTGAAGTAAAGATTTGGATGACAAAAGTACAACCAGTTCTGTGCAGTCTTATATTTATTCTGAATATACATATATTTAGCCAGTTCTTTGCATACTAGTTAATATATTACTTATATGGTTCCAAAATTATAAAAATGTTCAAAGCTTTCTAGCCAATGACTTTTTTCCAGCTTAATCCTCACTATTTGTCAAGAAAATTCATAATAGGAAGCAATTATTTTCATCATTTCTACCTGGTGAAAGTTAAATTCTCATTGATTTCACTAATTTGTGTTGGTTTCATTGCTATGCGGCTTAATTCAATAAAGCAATCTTTGTGAAGAGTCTTGTTTCACACCAGACTACTTGTTCATTTGAGGTTTTATGGCCATGAACTTTGCTGACTCCAAGAAAAGTGATCTTTAACCCAGACCAATTACATTTCCTTTATAAGGGATTAAATTTATATATTTAGTTTAATTTATTTAACCAATTTATAAAGTCACCCATTTGAACACATCATTCTCTGGCAGTGAACAAAATTAAAATGAAATAAACAATTACAAGTTAACAAGAATAGGAAATGGGCAATATTGAATTTTTTTTATCTGTGTGTGTGTTAGACATAATATCCCAAAATGCCAATATATATAGCCCTAGATGGTAATGGAATGTGGAGACAACCTTTGAATAAAGGAATTGTTAAGATAGGGAAAATGGCAATTCAACTCTGGGAAAGTGAGAAGCATGAGAAAGAAACTCAAAATAGCCTACCTTGATTCTCTTCAGTACAAAAATGGGGCAGAGAGAATCTCTGACAGTCTTTCAAGATTCTGTTGTTATCCTCTATAACAGGGCTGTCATACTCCCAGCCCACGGGCTGGATGTGTCATGCACTGGCCACACCCACATCCAGTTTAGTGAAGGGGAAAAAAGTTCCAATACGTCACGTGATGCCACTGTGATGACGTGAGTTGGACACCCCTGCTCTATAACAATAATGGCTTCTTATCTTGAAGTGATATATCCCAGGAAATATCTGGAAAGTTCATTTTCAGTCTTTATGTAATTTACAAGATGTCTAGACTGATTTAGGAGAAGAATCTGTGTCGGAGTGGCTTCCCATTTCAGTTGCTGAAGTATATAAACTAACTAAACACTTAAAACTCAGAAACCCCCCAGCTTTGAATTTAATTCTCCCTAACCTGATACAAACCTATCCTAAGAGAAGAGTACAGTGTTAGTGTCTCTTTTCACTTACATCAGTAACACAGCCTCCATCTCCAAAGATGAGACATAGCCATAATTACCTCTTGGAAAAAAGAGGGGAAAGACAACCCAGCCAATTACCACCCAGTGAGTCTGCTTAGCATAATTAGTAAGGTCTATGCGAGATGCCTTTATTAGAATCTCCTAGACTGACTGGGAGGAGAAAATCTCCTAGTGCAGGAACAAACAGACTTTGGGGCAGGCCCCTCTGTGTGTGATTAATGATTAATAGTCTCCCATTTGGCTGAAAAAGATACTCAACCATCCAAGCCAACCCTTTTGCCTTTTGTTTATAGCAGGCCTTCAAATCCATCTATAGAGCAACTCCTTGGAAAAAGTTCAAAGTATGTGCAATTGACTGTTACCCTATTAAGTGCACCCCAATTGAAAGTGGAATGTGCTACAGCCCCAATACACCTCTCAAATGTAGTGCTAACTAGCAGAAGGTAATCAAGACCATATTTTGGCCCCACTACTTTTTAATTTCTATATTAATATGATGGTAATATGATGGACTTATGACTGTTTTTCACACTTATGACCATTGTAGCACACCCTCTTGGTTATGTGATCAACATTCAGATGCTTGGCAACTGACTCATATTTATAAGGGTTGTAGTGTCCTAGGATCATGTGATTACCTTTTGTAACCTGACAAGCAAAGCCAATGGGAAAGTCAAATTCAATTAACAACCATGTTACTAACTTAGTAACTGCAGTGATTCACTAAACAAATGTAGCAAGAAAAGTCATAAAATGGGACAAAACTCACTTAACAAATTTGTCACTTAGCAACATAAATTGTGGCCATAAGTTGAGGACTACCTCTATATTTACATGCTTTATGCAGATGAAGCTGTCATACTATTGTATGCATCCGTAAGTCTTAGAAAACAGAGGAACACTGGTGCATTTCTATAGAGAGCACTTACTACAGATTAACAAAGCTCATGCATTTTGCAAGGGGCTTCAAAATGTTTTTCAGAATCTTCAAAAGACAATAACTGAACAAGTTCCTTGTTTTAAGTATTTGTGTTACATTATTTAGAAAAGTGTCATATTTATATGTTTCAGGTTGTTTTGAACACTCAGTGGAATTCAGGATCAATCTTCTGTTCCTCTTTCCCTCTAGATGAACCCAGTATGTAGCCGCTGCTTTAAAGCTTTTTCAAGCCCAGATGCTTGCATAGCAATTCTATATAATATAGTTAAATCCTAGGGTCAGCTATGGGAACCTGGAGAAAGTTCAACACGGTTTCCTAAAAAAGTTATTTTAGGTAGCAAATTGTGTATCTAATGCTGCTCTACATTTGGAAGCAGGGTTTATAACAATCAAAACAAGTATAAGGCTCTGTATGCTCCATTAAATATATACAAGATTTGTATATCTTATGCTGTCAGATAGTTATTCTTCTTGGAAAATCCAGATAAATGACACATTACATAAATTGGGATTTTCTTGTGATATCCAGATGGACCTGATGAACCTTGGACAAAATCAGGCAAAGGTAGCTCTTAAACAAAGAATTATTGATTTAGAATCACAAACAAGACCAAGATGTCACTAAAAGCAATTGGGGCCTAATAGATTTAATCTTAAAACAGCATTATATTTGGCCAAATTTACAAATCAGAAACTTTGGAGGGTCTTTATACTATTGTAATTTGCTATCTTACCATCAGCGATGTTGGAAGATAAATACTTCAAAATCTCCTGCTTTCTCTTTGCAAAGATGGGAGCACTGAATCATTGCTCTACTGTACTGCAATTTGACCAACACAAGCACAGTGAATTACTAACATCTCTTCTTAACTTCTTTCCAAGCAACCAAAATAATTTTATGTGCAGCTTCTTTTGCAAATAAAGATCCTAAGATACTTCGCTATTACAAGGTTTATATGTATAGGCTGTAGAATCCATGCCATGTAACAGTAAAGTAGGCTGAGCATGACTGCATTTCTTTTTATTATGCATTATAATTTATATATATATATATATATATATATATATATATATCCTAGTCTCCCTTATTTATTATTTAAAATTATCAGCTCAAAACTTTACACACATGTAAACAAAAGGCAACGAAACAAATAGCTTTCTGTCGGTATGGTCTCTGGTGATGAGCCGAAAGACAGAAAAGAAAGCAGTATGCTTTCTCCCTTAATTGGGGCTTAACAGGGTGTTGTAACACAAAGTATATACTTATTCCCCTGCCTCAGCTGAACAGGATAGAGCCAGTGGTGTAGTGGCAATTACAACTGCCTCACATGTAATACTTCCCTGGTTCGAATCCCAGTAAGGATATGGCTAGCTGAAGAGAGCTAACTAGCTCGAAATAGATCTAACCTAGTCTCCCTTATTTATTATTTAAAATTATCAGCTCAAAACCTTACACACACACACACACACACACACACACACACACACATATGACTTCTCTGTTTTGAAAGATAGATTCTGCATAAAGGCTCTAATATAGTACAAATATGTCCATACATACTGAGAATAAGACTTCTTGAGTTCAATAATCCTTGGTTGATTGATTGATTAGGTCAAGTTGGTAGGACTCTCAGTATCCAGATAGGTACACTTTCTTACATATTCATACACATTTGGAGAAAGACATTCTGATGACTACATGATCTATTGGAGGAGCTGTGGTGGTGCAGTGGTTAGAATGCAGTTTTGCAGGCTAACTCTATCTGCAGCCTGGAGTTCAAATCTCACTGGCTCAGGGTTGACTCAGCCTTCTATCCTTCTGAGATCAGTAAAATGAGAACTCATATTGTTGAGGGCAATGTACTGATTTTGTAAACTGCCTAGAGCTGTAAAGTACTTTGAGGAAGTATATAAGTCTAAATACTATTGTTATGAGATTTATTGGATTTTAATGTCCATCATTCCAAATCTATTCTTTTAAAAAACTTTTTTTCATGTAAAGGATGGCATGGCTCTGGCTATTAAAAGCAGAAGTTTCCTCTCATTCAAGAAGCAGTTGTTGATAATTATCTAATTTCTTGATCTGGTTGTAGTCAGTAGTGATTCAGTCACTGTTGGGTCAACTAAATTTTTACCACAGGATTTGTCTACTGTGCTATACTACTATAGTAGTGTCTAATTGCCCACTTATTTATATTGCACCAGAAGATAAGCAGTAGTGCCATTGGATACAGAATAACTGCAGTAATAAAACAGCATATTAGGCTAAATACAGACCCTTAAACTATGACCTGATACTGATGGAAAATATTGAAGATATGAAGAATAAACGAGACATTAAAATAAAATTCCCTGCTATTTTAAAAACCTATCTGCTTACTTTAGCACAGACTGATAATATAGGAAGCAAACCAGTTAAAGAGTACTGAAGTAAAAAGAAAATATTGACTCAGCCTCCCAGCCTTCCGAGGTTGGTAAAATGAGGACCCAAATTGTTGGCGGCAATAGGCTGATTCTGTAAACTGCTTAGAGAGGGCAGTAAAGCCCTCTCGAAGCGGTATATAAGTCTAAGTGCTATTGCTATTATCTGTAGTGGAAGAAAAAAATGATTTTTTTTTCAGGATTCAACAGGGAAGTCTCCACTCCACCATAATTTAGAACACATAGGTTATATTCATAGAATGTAAAAAAAATCACGCTTTTCTTCATTATGGTTTCTTCCTAGTGTACATAAGTAATTATAATGGTAGGATTTACAGTTAGTCAAGCCATTGGGGTCTGATTCTTAGTTTAGTGTCTGGTTTTATCATGAATTTTTTATGGTGTCAGAATTCACGTTTTCATTCTTATGTGTTATTGTATGAGCATGGGGGAAGGGAAGGAGCTACCCTATTACATGCAAGTGCATTTAGGTTTTCTAAATTACATATCAGGGAGTGATAGCTGATTCAACTTATCTTCACTTTTCCCCCTTTTATGAATATGATTTAGAAAACAAAACAAATAATTATTTCTGAAATAATTTTACACTATGCAACTGAGATACCTAGAGTCATTTATAGGAAATGACAAGTATGTTATGCAACTCCCAATGCAGTAGGAAAAGAGACATTTCATTAAAGAGCATAGCAGTTGTACACAAATGATCCCAAAATTCCTGAAACAAACAAAAATTTTCAAATGGTAGTATAGAGTTTATATGTTTAGAGAAGGAGCTGCAAGAAAGCTGAAGCCTTGGGTGCAGCATCCATAAATTCCTACTAAATTGTCAAGTTTTATGTTACAGGAAAAATGCAATGAGTGGAAGATGGAATTAATCATACCTACTTTAATTATATTAACTATATCAAACAAAGCATATTAAATCAAATGTTGTTTTTGTTCTAGCCCTGCCTATCTTTTAAGGTATAGTCCCCAATTAACTGTGGCCATTGTTTCCCACACTCCAAAATTGTGCATTTGGATGCTAGTAAATCTCACAGACTTCAGTCTAAAGTAGTTTTGGATAGAATGTGCACTTCCTAAGGAGTTGAACTAGTTGTTGCAGGAGAGCCTGAAATATCTATTTTCATGTTGTCATTTCCTGGACAGTAAATTCTTCCCAAAAGGATAGGATTTTCCTTTTATCTAAGTCTGTCACACACACACACAATGGAAAAGAGCTCATGATTTTCATTAAGTTTAAAAAATCCTCAAGATTTGGCTATCTAGCCTTTTCAGGTTTTAAGGCATCCAATATAAGCCAGCTAGATTTTGTGATTTGATTGCATGAATTTTATTTGAACCTGGCTTTATAAGGCTTAAAGTTTTGTTGCCTAGGAACAAAATGCAAGAGAAATGTCTGCCAGCCTCAATTAAATTTTGAGTCTGGCTATGGTCTTTACAGTTGCCCTGCCTTTGCTGTAGATTGTCACAATCTTTTGGAATGATCCATGCCCTCCAATTGATGTGCAAGAGAGCTGCTTGTAGGTACTAAATATTTGTCTTTTTGACGATGTTAAATTAAGATAGACGAGTCCTGGATACAAATTAAGGAACCTAACTTGAGTTAATTTTTTACCTTATTTATTTATTAAATTTGTTTGCTGCCCATCTCACCACGAGATGATTCTGGGTGGCTTGCAAGATTAAAATGTATAGAGCAATGCTAATTTATAGAGCAATGCTAGTACAGACCTGTATTATGTGCCAGGATCCTGGCTTAACTAATCCTAACAAACATTTCGCTTAATAATTATTTTCTGCTGTCATTTTGGGATTAAACAAAGTCTTAAAACAGACCTTTCCTAAGAGGTCTGTAGGGGGCGTGCATAAGCGTACCAATGTGCCTACCGTCCCTGTCCTATTGTTTCTTTTATTTTTCTTATATGTACCCATTTCATGTATTCATAACTATGTATATACTTATACCTATTATCTTGTAAGCGATTGACAAACCAAATAAATAAATAAATAAATAAATAAATAAATAAATAAATAAATAAATAGAGCTATGTAAGTCATAAGTGTGCAATCCAAATATTAATGTCAATACTTTGATATATTTGATGGAAGACTGATAAAACCAGGAACAGAAGAATTAACAAAGCTACTCTATTTGGGATATGAAATCAGGAGGAAGAAAAATGGGGGAGAGGTAAATTTAAGAGGAGATTTGATCAAGAAAAAACTGGAAAAATAGAATGGGCTCAAATAAGAGGGGGAATCAATAAAGAACAAACCACCCAGGAGGGAATGAGAAACATGGAGGTAACCTTGTGGTTATGATGGACAGGAAGTAATACATTAAAAAAACAGGGCACATGGGATTATCAAAGAAAGAAGGTAATTAAAGAAACAGAACTACTAGGATATAAAAGATACAAGAGTAACTGAGATTTGACAGAAAGTTTACAGGATTGCAATTACGTGTCAATAAGATCCCAGGCTGAGAATGGAAATGCTAAAAAAATGATGAAGACGTGTTTTCAAAGATATGCAGAGTGAAAGAATATTGAAAGAACCAGGAGGTTATTCAGATGAGAAAGAAAGAAAGAATTTATTGGTGGCAGGAGAGATTGTGGCATTGTTGAAGTAAGCAGTGTGCTGTGTTTATTCTATCTTTGAATAGAATAAATTTATATAGACCTAAATGCTTCAACAATATGGATAACCTCTGAAGTCTAACCATTTGAGAAATGATATTTCTTCTTTCACCCTGGGCTTTAATTACAGAAAGCTCAGAAACGCCTATACACCTTCTGGGAAACAGGAAGCAAGGCTGAATCTATTATATATTCAATAGTCCTCATTCATAATAGTGTTTTTTTCCCCATATGAAGTGTTTATTTTGCTATCATGCAATCTTAAAGTCAAGGACTTGGTGAATACAAGCAATGGGATAATGCAAAGTGGAAGCCAGTAGGAGAAAATAAACATAATTCTACCAGCTTTCTTATAAAAATGACCTCTTTCTAAAGCTGTTTTTTTGTAGAAGTACCACTTGAATATGCACATTTACATGAAATCTGTTTGACATATATGAACATCTGGATATAGCAGAGCAGCAGGTTGAACATACAAACTTCTCTGTTGACTTTACTATGGCTCTTTTAAGCAAATCAATAAAACTCATTATCAAGAGGAAAGTTGCCCTTGCAGAAATGACACTTTTTGTAGATATAACTTAAAAAGGTGAAGGAATGGAGAAAAATGGACATATTTAGAGCCCATCAACCATGGCAGAATCCTATTTAAATTAATCATCTGTCTCAGTGTTCACAGAAGAATATGGGAAACAGATGCTTGCAAGAAGATACATATCCCAAAGGGCAAAGTCAGAAAGGCAAGAAGAATTCTATACCAAGCAGAAACAGGTGATCAAGTAATTAGACTTTCTCCCATATGACAAAATTAAATTAAGTAGAATTTCTTTAAGCCACAAAGAATTTGTAAAGACCCAGAGTGTCATGTGCAGCAACAGCAGTAGGGAACATTTAGCTACAATTCCAGTGTCATTATAATTCTACCTCAGTACCGTTGGGTACCACATCACTTGTACTAAATATCTTCTGTTTATTTAGAAATAAGTCCTGTTGTGCCTGGTGAAGGCTTTCATTGTGCATAATTGGAGATAACCTGAACAATACGGTGGAAGGTTGTATCAATGCATTTTGAATACCAGCATGCAAATCCTCCAAGTCTGTCACAAGCTGCTGTTTAGAGTCCACTCTTCATTTGTACATAAGAATAAGAATAATGCTTTCATTAATAGGATTAATGTGGTAGGACTGAAATAATGATATATAAAACCAATGATTAAAAATTGTTGTTAATTTAAACCAAACAAATAGAGAGGGAGAAAAAGAACAAAATTGCCAATTTTAAGAATTTGGTACGCAATGCCTTAAAACACATTTCCTTTGCACAAAATACCGTATTGATTCCAGCATTTTTATGAATGTCCTCTATCTCACAATGTACACTATTCCGCATATACTGAGTGACCATAATTCATGAATGCTTGTTGTGGAGAGTTCTATTTAAGGATCTTAGCCCTTCTGAGATGATTTATCTAAATGCACTGAGCAATAGGGACAATAGCATAAGGTTCTTCATTATATGGGAACAGCCTCTGTACTTACAGTTTGCACCAAACATCTAGTAGTCAAATACTATAATCTTATACCAGACAGCCTTTATTTATTTATTATTTATTTATTTTTGTCAATTGCTTATAAGATAATAGGTATAAGTAAAAACATAGTTATGAATACATGGATATATATAAGAAAAATAAAATGAAAAAAAAAAACCAATAGGACAGGGATGATAGGCACATTGGTGCGCTTATGCATGCCCCCTACAGACCTCTTAGGAAAGGGGTGAGGTCAATAGTAGAAGTCTAAGGTTAAAGTTTTGGGGGTTTGGGGAAGAAACCACAGAGTCAGGTAGAGTATTCCAGAAATTGACCACTCTGTTGCTGAAGTTGTAATTCCTGAAATCAAGTTTGGTGCGGTTAACCATGAGTTTGTATCTATTGTGTGCTCTTGTATTGTTATGGTTGAAGCTGAAGTATTCATTGACAGGTAGGACATTGCAATGTATGATTTTATATACTATACTTAGATCGGACTGAAGGTGGTGTAGTTCTAGACTTTCTAGGTCTAGAATTTCAAGTCTGGTGGCATAAGGTATTCTGCAATGAGTAGAGGAGTGGAGAACTCTTCTAGTGAAATATTTCTGGACTTTCTCAATTGTGTTAATATCAGATACGTAATGTGGGTTCCAGACTGATGAGCTGTATTTGAATATTCGTGTAGCAAATGTTTTGTATGCTCTAGTTATTAGTATAATATTACCAGAGAAAAAGCTATGTAAGATTAGGTTAACAACTCTTAACGCCTTTTTGGCTACGTAGTTATAGTGGGCTCTAGCACTTAGATCATTAGAGATGAGTACTCCAAGATCCTTGACAGAGTTTGGATATATATTATAACTTATCTTTAAAAAGATTAGCGCATATATTGAATTGTTGAGAAACCTATAACGGAAACATAATGTGAAACACATAGGGATTTTTAAGAATTTGATCATTGAAATATCTGATTTGAAACAACCTATTTTGCATATCACATTAATTTGTAACTCAGTTGCTATGGTCCTCTTACATAAAGGAATGCAGAAATGGGGAGTAGGAAATTATGACTATCTTTTAAGAGATACCATAATGGTATGTTGAATAAAAGAATTAAAAGCTTAATTTTCTTTTTTGAATATTACACGAGGGCTTGAAATAGTGCATTACAGTGTGGAATGTGTGTGTTTGATCTTCCAGTAGTCTGAAAATTCATTTTTCAAAGACCTCCTTTCCATTTTTTCTCTTCCCCACCTCTTGTTTTCTTTTTCTTCCTTTAACAGTCAGTCTGTATTTTATGCATGTTTAATCTTCACTGAGTTTCTAACTTTTTCAGGTATTTTATAGAGTTACAAGTTGACTTCTCTTGGGATTCTGTTGTAAAATTTTCAGTCAGAGGTGGTATTTGCCGGTTCTCCAAACTACTTAAAATTTCTGCTACCAGTTCTCCAGAACTGGTCAGAACCTGCTGAGTACCACCCCTGGGTTCCTCAAGTACCATTTTAGGACAATAATAAAGAGTCACTTTGCATAGTGTCATGGACAGCTTGTAAATTTAATAATAAATAAATAAAACTCCTTCAATCAGTTCAGTATTTAAATACATACTTCAAAACAAAAGCAAAATGTTGGGAAATGAAAAGGAATGGGAATTTGAGTAAAATGCAGATCTGCAGAGAATGGTACAAAACACTGAAGCAACTAACTTGGATACCAGCTCTCAGCTGGTCTTCTAGACGCTTGCAGATTTGTAAATACAAGCCAACAAACAGCAAGATTTGGAGTAGTTTAATTTACAAACAATGAACCTCCCATCTGGCAACAATGGCCAATATCTGATCTAGGTTAGTGCTGGGAGTGTCTGCTTTCCAGCACTGTTTATAGTGCATCCATACCCACCTTATCACAGCTAACTCCTGCATTCTGCCCCATTCTAATTACCCTAATTCCCCTCCACTTGTCTATCATTATATATGATTTTATCCCTATCCTTTCTACTCTGCTCTAATTCCCTATCTAGCTCTGACTTCTCTCTAATCCTCACCTCCCTCCCCCATTTATGTGAGAGGACTGCTCTCCTTCATGAGCCGAATCATCCCTAAAGTGCCTAGTGCTGCTCATCGCTGAACAGGGAATCCCCATTATTACAACGTCAACATCATCTCCTCTTAGGGATTCCCTATGTGTTCGCCACCTCTCAGCTGATGTCGTGGTGCAGCATAGCATAGAAGATCGTATCTCGTTGTCAGCAATGCTGGCAAGCTCTGAGGTTAATCTCATCGTGTTCGGAGCCCAACATCAGCTACCAGGAGCAAGTATTGTTGTACAAAAAAACAAAACATAAGAAAACTAGTTAAGACCAGACCCATGTTCAGAAGCACTCCTCTGAACCGCTGTGCATCCAATCCTGTAGCAATCAGCAATGGGCTGAGATGATGTAGAAAGGAATGTGCAAATGCTATTTACTGGAGATTAAAAGGAAGGTGGTAAGGAACTTCAATATTTTTTCATGGTACCATCAGACCTTGCCATGTTGTCTTACAAGCACAATGCAAACTTTGGTCTATGCATACACTTAAACAAACTATACAATAAAGTTTTTGTAGATTAACAGAGATTCTTTGAGCGCTGTGTATCCACTGAAGCATATCTGCATTGAATGTATCATCTAATAAATACCCCCCTCCTACCCTTCCATGGCTATTTGCCATGAATAATGCTTAGATGCTTCTATTTAGATTTTGGATTAAAAAGAAGGCAAAGGAAGTTAAAGACACATGTACCTCAGTAGTAAAAGAGAATGAATGAACTGTATATGGAAAAGGTAGTTACATCTTAAAACAGGAACTTTAACTCTTGTGTATTCATTAGACAGGGTCAGCCCCGATACATTGCCTTGCTGCCCAGACCAATTCTTCCAGTTATTCTTAATTCATGTAGTTCATTCATAACTGCTACTATCCAACCAGGTTTCTTTCTGTGTGTAACTCTTTGGATATTATTATAACAAAACATTTGCTAGCATGGTTCTGAGTGTTTTCTCAGATTGATGGAGAAGTTGAGTTGGCCTAGTGAGTTGGCTTGTTGGGTTGAGCAGCAGTGTTGCTGCTATTAAGATGTTTACAGCAACAGTTACTATTAAAAACTATGTATGTGGGGTAAAATGACATTTCTTATTCTGCCTTAAAATGGAGGGTCCCTTGAACTACTATATACTATTTCTTCAAACAGAAAAACTTATCTCTGGTGCTATAATCATCTTACTGAGGAGTTGGGTGGCATGTAGATTTAATAAATAAATAATAATATATTGGAAATAAACCCAAAATGTTGTATTCCAAAATTGTTGCTATGATCCACTTTATGTTTAACATTAAAATGCAATGTATAGATACTTTCTCCGGAATAAAGACTCTTGAAGAATGCTAGTACATCTTAAATAATGCCTTAAAACTAGTATGTCATGTAGATTGAGGTATTTTATTTTACATAGAAGACAGCAGAAATGCTGCCCAATTAAGATCACGGTACGAAGTCACTAATAATTTTAGTGAGCTTCATGGTGTTAACATTTCTGTCTTAGTATATAAGCCACACAGTACTTTAGTTGCAGTGGTGGAAATATAAACTGGCATTTTTGGCACAACCACCGCATGTTTGGAATCCCCTAACATGAGTAACTCATGCTTTAAATGTTTGCAAAGAGTACAGATGTTAAAAAAAATCTTTTTAATGATGGTATGACATGCGGTAATTAATGGGTATGACATAAGGTAATCTTCCAAAACAGATTCTGATGGGGCACAGACAGGCAACAAGTATAATTCCAGAGCTTCAATTAATCTCAAAATTAGTTCAAAAATTGGTCTGGGAAAGTTACAACAAACAAAAACATAACTGATGATTTTTTAAAAACATAAACAGAATGTTATAAAGCACACATACTGTGTATGTTTCAAATAGTTATTAGGATGGTTACATTGAAAAAAAACCCTTAATTTAAAGAACTTGCATATATAATTATGCACATTAAGGAAATGACTACCACTGGTAGAACTTGATTTATGACCATTTAATTTAATGACTGTTTGAATTATGATGGCATTGAATAAAGTGAATTATGACCACTTCCTCAGATTTACAATTGTTGCAGCATCCCCACAGTCACATGATAAAAATGTGGGAGCTTGGCAACTGGCGTGTACTTATGACAGTTGCAGCATCCTGGGATTGCATGATTATCATTTGCAATCTTCCCAGGAGCATTTTGACAAGCAAAATCAATGGAGGAAACTGAATTCACTTAAAGACCAAGGTGATTCACTTAACAATCACAGTAAAAAAGATAATCAAATCAGGTTGACTCCTTTAATGACCACTTAGCAATGGAAATTCTGGTCCCATTGCTAAGCGGTCATTAAAGGTTAGCTATTTATTTATTACTATGGATATTTAAAAAACAAACAAACCCAAAACCCTGAATTAAGGATGCAAATTGAGAAGTGGGGAACACAAATACTGCCATTCATTAAAAAGAGATAGAGGCCTGTCAAGAATGAAATGCTCTTCTGAAAATGTTGCTGCCAAAAGCATCTGTCTGCACATTTCTCATCATTTCTGTCTTTGTATTTCTTGTGCCACATGTCATGCTTGATACATCAGTAAAGTTACTATCAGTCACTTTTTATCATGTATCTTCTGACAAGTCAGGCGAAAAGGCACATATTTAAAAGGATTATTATTTTCATTTCTATTTTCTTTTAAATTTCCAACTGATACTGAACCAGCTGTCCATAAGGTTGTTATTTTTTACTTTTAATTCAGTTACATCAACAAACAGAGGTTATATGGCTATATGCAAGTGAATTGAATCTGATAAGTTATTATTCATACATATTATTCATTCATATTCATTATTATTCAGCCATGAAAAAACCCTGCTCCTTTTCAGATGTTTTGGTCTTCAATTCTTATTAGGCTCTGATTCTAAGTAGCAAGATATTATGGGATTTATTTATGCTCTAAATTAGACTGATTTAAGCGATGACATTATCAAATGGAGGCTACAATCTTCTCCGCATTCTAATCTTACAGGTGAGATACTGCAAATCTATTTAGGTAATGCAGCTGATGGTAGGCCATAGTAAATACCTCTTTTTTTTTTTTGGTTGGATGATTTTCACGATGCCACTGAAACCAAGCATTATTCTGGTCTTGGGAATACTTTCTCATTATGCTTACAGATAGTCCTTCACTTATGTTAAGAGACTATTCAAAATTACAACCCAGCAGTGAAAACTGAATTTACAACCCATGCCCAAAGTTATCACCATTGCCAATGTCCCCAGGCTTTTTCTCTAAGTCCTTAAGCCCCACACCAACACTGCAAAGCCCCAATTGAACCCACCACCCTGTGTTTCACAGCCTCTGCCATCCCTTCATGACCTTCACCATTTTTCTCCTGCTGCTGAGAGGCAAGTCTGGTTTATGGGAGGCAGCAGCTGGCCACTCCAAAGTTTCTTCCTGAGACTGCCTCATGCCACTCTCCAAGCTGTTCATATGCCATTCCTTCTGCAGCTAATGTCCTGCTTCAGAAGCTTCATTTCCCCAAAATGTGCATGCCAGTTGGGAACGAGGCTTCCAAATCACTGTGCAATTTGGAGAAGCAATGGTGCTTGGAGAATGGCACAAGAGGGTCTCAGGAAGTAGTTTTGGCACAGCCAGCAGCTTCCTCAAACAGGCTGGGTGTGCCTGCCAGCAATGGGAGAAAAATGGTAAAGGTCAGGGGGGGTATTTGGGACTTTGTAGAATTATATTGATATGGCTGGGTATGATGTGAGGATAAAGTGGCATTTCTCGGTGGCAGTGTTAGCACTGAATTAGAGGCTGAGGGCAGTGGTAATTGCCTGAGAGTGCTGAAGGCTGTGTGCTACTGTGCAGGGTGGCTAAAAGGGGATAGATCAGGGGAGAGATAAGCGGGTGGGAAGAGTTGAAGCAACCCTACAGTCATAATTGTTGCTGGAGCAGGTGAGTAGCTGAGTGCAGAAGTTTTCCTGGATGCAGAAGTTTTGCACTACACCATTGGACTGGCTGGCATGTCTGACGCTACCAGGAGTGGCTGTGGTTTTGTAACACACTGCACATCTCCCCATCTTGTACATAGCCTGCATCAAGCCTCCGTCCCCACCCCCAAGGCACTCCTGTGTGTCTTACCTGGGACCCTGTTCTTCTTAATGTCCCACAATTCTCACTTAACAATGGCAGCCAGAAGTGCCCTGATTGCAGTCACTAAGCAAAATGGTCATATCACATCTCACTTAATGACTATATTGCTTAGCAACCGAGATTCTAAGCCCAATTGTAGTTATAAGTAAAGGACTATCTGTTATATTCCATCTTACCAAGTTGGTATACATGATTTTTCAAAGCACCATAAATGATTCCTTGTCCAACCTTTCAGCAACCCCATGTAGTAATTTAGATTGGGCACCAGCTAGCAATTGCATTTCATGACTAAATACTAAAGGTGCCTTCCTTTATTTTATTTTTAATAAAACAAGTGATCTTCTGCCAGATACCTGCTCTGTGCCTTCACTGCAAGTGCAACAGTTCTGTCTTATGGAACATTCCTTTGCATAAACCAGCTGGCTAAATGGAGTTATTCCTATGGGACTTATTTTAAATTACAGAGAATAGGTAGATAGGACCTCAGTCAAATACGACCATACAGATTAATATTTCTTTGTTTGATCCAGTTAATAAACAGCAGGTTCCCATCCAGGAAAGTAAGATACTTTTCTTATAAGAGCATTTCTAGTACAGTTGTACCAAAACAGTGATAAAATCCTGGATAAATCTTTATCAATCACTCTTTCAGTGCATATTCAAGGAAATATTGATGTATAAAGTATCTTGAAACATAAATTTTCTTGGCAGATGTGATGCATATAAACCAAATTCTATATCCTGTTTTATTTCCTGGCCTTGCAAGAGGGCTTTTTCTGCCTTTTTTTGTTTTTGTTTTTGATGGCTTAGAAATTCCGCGTTACTTCTTTGACCTGCAAGATGGAGAGGAAAGGAGAGGTCATATTATCCCCCAACCTTTCTTCTTTCTTCTTCTTATGGTTGAAAACACTAGATTTTTCCTTTCCAACAATACTGATAACATTTACATGATTATTTCTAACTGCTTATATTGTTCTTCCTTTTCTCATCCTGCACGAGGACCTTTATCTTTTTTTTAAAGTTATCAAGCAGATGCCAATTGCTAGTGGATGCCCAACACATGAAGGAGCCATTTGAGAGCATTATTTACTTTACTGACTAAGAATAATGCTGTCTTTTGTTAGTGTTAGCTAATTCTTTGCAGCTAATCCATGGCCTGAGGCCACTTGGAAAAGATTTTGGTTGTGACTCAGCAATTATTTATAATTTGGAAGGATTTAGGGTGCAGGCAGAATCAAATATGCTCCTTGCTCCAGCTCAGTGCATGCAATCCTTTAAATGAACCTTCCATTATTGTAAAAATGACTGCCAAATTTAATGACATTTTCTTATGTCTGTATGTTAGAAATTCTGCTTATATAAACACCACACAGAGAAAACAGAGCACGGTGACCATGTGCTTTACTGCTAAACTGTTCAAGACCAGACTTATCCAAACTGCAAAGAATCCGCTCCCGTGAACTCTGCGCTGAACTCAAAAAACGTCTAGATAATGGAGAAAAGGACCTATACATTGACTACAGAGCTGATTGCATCAAAAGAAAGTCACACTACCCACAACTCCGCATCCAACCCCACCCCATCCAATCCATCATCACTCCGAACTAGGCATGCATGCCCCAAACTACCTCTATCCCAACTACAACTGGTCTTAAATGCAAGCTACTCAATGCAAGAAGCCTTTTAAATAAAATACTTGAATTTCTCCTCTTACTAAGTACGGCTAAATTCGACATCATATTTGCCTGTGAAATATGGCTCAACGCATCTCGCCCTGACTCCATTACCACAGTAAGAGACTATCATGTTTACCAATCAGATCGTGAAATCCGTAGAGGAGGTGGTGTTGCTATCTTCTATAAAAAGTCCCTACATCTAAAAAGCATCCAAGTTACCCAGGAGCTTGCTATTCCTGAGACCATCATCTGTGAACTGTCCTTAAATATCACATTTCGGTTCTTACTATGTTACAGAGCCCCTGATTATGACATCAAACATGCAAACAAGCTAAATACACTACTAACATGGGCAGCATCCTGCCCACATGCTTTCATTTTTCTTGGTGACTTCAATCTACCTCATATTAACTGGACCCTTAATGAATGTACAACTGAACCCACACATGCAATTTTCTACAATGTAGTAACAAATCTGGGACTAGAACAACTAGTAACCAACAACACTAGACTTAACAACTGCCTCAATCTCAACTTCTGCAATAGTTTGAATTCAATTTATGGAATACAAATTAAAGAACCCTTTTCTAACAGTGACCACAACATGATTGACGTTTGTCTCAACATACGTCCACACAAAAATCATCACAACGACGGAATCCCCAATTATAACTTCAAAAAAGGCAACTATGATCTTATAAATAATGATCTCTCATCCCTTGATTGGCAATTTCTATTCTCTGGATGCAATACTATAGAAGACTATTACAACATATTTTTACTTGAAGTCAAAAGAGTCATCAAACTACATATACCATTAACAACTCCCAAAACCAGAAAAAAACAAATTACCCAAAACAATAAGGAAGCTTCAATCCAAAAAGAAATCACTTTGGTGGAAAAACAAATCTGGTCATGTTGCCAACTTCAAAAGCCGATACAAAAATTTATGCCACCAGATAAAAACTGAATGCACCAATTATCACATTAAACAAGAAGACAATCTTCTACTCACCAATTCCACCCGTGCTTTCTACAATTTTATAAACAACAAACTAAAAGACTCAAAGTCCATCCCACCCCTGAAAGGACCTAATGGTAAAGACTGCAATGACGATACTATTAAAGCCAACCTCTTTAACACATTCTTTGACTCAGTATTTGCAAACAGCAATGGATCATCCAGTATTTCCTAGTCGAACCACAGACAACTACAATGATCTAATACATATCGATTTTACAGAAGACAATGTTGAAAAAGCACTACTCAATCTAAAACCATCTCTATCTATTGGACCGGATGGAATATGTGCCTACTTCTTAAAAAAGCTATCCACTGCCATAGCAGAATCTCTAAGCATAATCTTTGAAAAATCTTTCAGGACCAGCTCCTTGCCAAAACTATGATCACAAGCCACGATCATCCTCATCTTCAAAAAGGGAGACCCCAGCCTAGTTGAAAATTACAGACCAATCTCTTTATGCTGCGTCACCTGTAAAGTCATGGAATCAATTATTAACCAATCCATCATCCTCCACTTAGAAACAAACAACCTACTCTCTAATAAACAATTTGGTTTTAGGAAAAAACTATTATGTAATCTGCAACTTTTACATTGCAAAAACATATGGACTACACAATTCGATCAGGGCAAAGCAATAGACGCAATCTACATAGACTTCTGCAAAGCCTTTGATTCAATGGTACATGACAAACTACTCCTAAAACTAAAATCTTATGGTATCTCTGGACACCTGCATAACTGGATAGAAGCATTCCTGTCAAACAGACAACAAATGGTCAAAATTGGGAGAGTCCTATCAAATTCTATACCTGTCAACAGTGGTGTCCCCCAAGGCAGTGTTCTAGGACCAACTCTTTTCATACTCTGCATACATGACCTCTGTGATCATATCAAGAGCAACTGCTTTCTCTTCGCTGATGATGTAAAGCTATTCAACACCACAGAAAATACCACTACCCTTCAAAAAGACTTTGATTACGTATCAGAATGGTCAAACAAATGACAACTTCAGATCTCAACAAATAAATGCTCTGTCCTACATATTGGCAAAAAAAAAAATCAGAAAATAAAATACAGGCTGAATAGTCAAGATCTTGTTGATGACCCAAACTCTGTAAAGGATCTTGGAGTACTTATCTCAAATGACCTAAGTGCTAGAGCCCACTGTAATTACATAGCCAAAAAGGCGCTAAGAGTTGTTAACCTAATCTTACGTAGCTTTTTCTCTGGTAATATTACACTAATAACTAGAGCATACAAAACATTTGCTAGACCAATACTCGAATACAGCTCATCAGTCTGGAACCCACATTACGTATCTGATATTAACACAGTTGAGAAAGTCCAGAAATATTTTACAAGAAGAGTTCTTCACTCCTCTACTCGTTGCAGAATACCTTATGCCACCAGACTCGAAATTCTAGACCTAGAAAACTTTAAACTATGCCGCCTTTGGTCCGATCTAAGTATAGTATATAAAATCATACATTGCAATGTTCTACCTGTCAATGAATACTTCAGCTTCAACCATAACAACACAAGAGCAAACAATAGATACAAACTCAAGGTTAATCGCACCAAACTTGATTGCAGGAAATACGACTTCAGCAACAGATCAATGGTCAATGTCTGGAATCTACCTGACTTTGTACTTTCTTCCCCAAACCCCAAAAACTTTAACCTTAGACTGTCTACTATTGACCTCACCCCTTTCCTAAGAGGTCTGTAGGGGGCGTGCATAAGTGCACCAACGTGCCTACCATCCCTGTCCTATTGTTTTTTTTATATTTTATTTTTCTTATATGTATTCATGTATTCATAACTATGTTTTACTTATACCTACTATCTTGTAAGCAATTGACAAATAAAATAAATAAATAAATAAATAAATAAATAAAATATATAACCATAATAGAAAACAGGAAACTCTACTTAGAACAAAAGAGCATAGAGTATATACCTTAGATCCAAATTCTTAAACACTGCCATCTATTGGCTAATTGTCTGTTGCATAAAATACATTTCAATAATGAATTCCAATACTGTAACCCCACATCCTGTTGCAAATTTCTCAGAGTAATATCCAAATCTGCAGGAGCAGTGAGGGTTAGGGTTAGGGAATCAAAATAATTGACAGCATAATGTTACAAGGTAAAGTCTATTTGGAATCAATTATTGATTCTAAATAGTCCTGAAATGTCAGTCAAGTTATATGCATATAAGCTGGACATAGATATCTTTTATAAACTTTTCTGAAATGTCATTTCTATTCATGATAAGGTGGTTATAGACTGGATACGGCTTGGAAAGCTAAACAATGTAGTACTAAACCTATGAGAACAGAATAATAAGATACAGATAATAAATGTCTGAGACAAATAATTAGAGCTTGAATTAATTTGTGATTAGACTTTGTGTCTGAGTCATAAACAATAAAGGGCATTGCTTGGAGGTCAACCATTCTCCCAGAAATTAAAAATGATTTATAGCTCTGACTCTCTGAGCCAGTAGTGGTTAAGATGCTGGACTGGTAGTTGGGAGAATGTGATTGTACTCCTTAGGTTCAGAACCTGGATGGATGACTTTGGATTGGTCACACTCTCTCAATTTTAGTTGGGAAGTTGAAAAGACATCTCTCTATCAACCTGCAGTGGACTAGCATGATAGAAGGCCTTCATCCTGTAGTGCAATTTTTCAAATTGATAGCTTTAAGATCATGGACTTCAACTCCCAGAATTTCCCAGCCAGTATGCAAGGATCAATTAATTTTTATAAGTGTAAAATGTAGAAAACAAGAAAGGCAAGAAGTATACAATTATTGAAAGAGACTTCCCAAAATAATGGATTTTCTGCCTAGTCTTTTTATTTGTATTAACTATTTTCATTGACTTAAAGAATGGAATTAATTTCATATTTCTGCATATATGTTGCTTTAAATTAATATTTCAAGCTTCATATTTCTAGTACCAACATGAGAAATTTAAAGTTGTTTTCTTCACTGGAACATGAAAAAAAAAATCTTAAAACAAACCTCCTCCTTTAAATTAAATCCGGACTATTTGATTGAAGATTATGTAATCTGGAATTCAAATATACCTCACAGCATTCCACTGAAATATGACATATTACTCACCAAGATTGGTGTTTTAGATATGAATCCCTCAATCCTCCTTGCCCACTAGATGAGGAGGCTAAACCGATGTAGTATTCCTTAACAAATCTAGATTTACCTGTAACAAACAAAAATACAATCTATTACCAATAATTTAATATAATCAAATGTGCTATGATCTATAGCAGAGGTGTCAAACTTTTATTGTCATGGTGTCGTCACATGATATATTGGGACTTTTCTCCCCTTTGCTAAACTGGGTGTGGGTGTGGCCAGCCTGTGACACATCCGGCCCGCAGGCCGGGAGTTTGACAGTCCTGATCGATAGGTACCTGTTGCTTATAAAGTTAAAGATATTTTCATTTGATCATTGTTGGAATGAATTCACAAGGATAGAATGATTACAGCCACCTGTACCTTTAGAACAAAACAAGGCTTTCCAAATTTCATATAACATGAATTTAGAGATATCTTTTCCTGAACCAGTATATTGATAGCAGACCAGCCATTCTCATGGCTCCAGAATAATACTAATTTCAGGATCCCCATAGCATTTAACCTTACAGTTATTTAGATTTAGTGTGGAACATCAAGTGGGAAAAAACTTTCTGGATGACTTTTATTGTCACATGAGTCAGCTGAGTGTATACCTTAACCATGTGAAGGGAAGATATATAGGGGGAAATATGGAACAAAGGGGAAACATTGTTGTTTTCTCCTTTAAAGCTATCTCACCTTTCCATGTGGCGCAGCCAGCCATAAAATAGCAGCATAAAGAGAACTCAGCATAGTAAATACAGGAGAAGAGAAGATATGAGCTAGTACAAAAACAGATTTGACAATGGCTCCAGGAGGCTGCAGGAGCAGTGTGGAGGCAGAAAGGCTAAATGAAACACAGGGCTGAATGGGAAGAGGTGAAAAAGCCCAGGGAAATACCAACAACACCTCTTTCCTTCTCTCAGTGACAGCCATAGCAATGAAACCAATCTGATCAAGCCAGAATAGCCAGTCTATCTAATTCAGTAAAGTCAGCTGTACAAATCCAACAAAAGTCAGAGCGGTACATGAACTATAGGAAGTAAAAGGGACAGAACCAGCCCCAGAAGCTGATATTTTCCATCCATAAGTAGGAAATAAATACAGCAGCAGAACAATCCCAGTAATAGTCAGAAAACACAAGTCACGCAACAGCAGCAACCTTGCAATGCCAGTGATGGAAAGTGACTCTGCAAAAACAGAAAAGGTCAAAAAAGAGGGAATCAAAGATATATAAGGTGGCTGAAGCCTCTGAGGCTTGGGTAGAGAGGAAAACAAGTCATCTCCCCATCCACATAGAACATAGATATACAGTAAGTGTATAGGAAAAGAATGAAATATATAATACAGGTAGTCCTTGACTCACAACCACAACTGAGCCCAAAATTTCCATTGCAAAATTTCCATTGTTGTTTAGAGAGTTTTGGCCCATTTTATGACCTTTTTTTGCAACAATTGTTAAGTGAAACACTGCAATTGTTAAGTGAATCATGTGGTTATTAAGCAAATCTGGCTTCTTCCATTGACTTTGCTTCTCAGAAGCTGGCGGGGAAAGTTACAAATGTTGATCCCATGACCCTGAGACACTGTGAGAGCAGCTCTCATAAATATATGCCAGTTGCTACGTGCCCGGATTTTGATCATATGACCATGGGGATGCTGCAACGGTCATAAGTGTGAAAATTGGTCATAAGTCACTTTTTTCAGTGCTATTGTACCCTGGTCACTAAACAAATGGTTGTAAGGCTATCTGTACAAGTATGAGTGTGTAAGGATTGGACAAATAGGCTTAATAAAATCAATTACGTAACAAAAAACAGGATAAGAAAAAGAAAGACAGCGTTCAAGAAGGCTAGCGATAAACAAGTAGGATAAGAGTAAGAAAAAATAAAATAACCAGAGAAAAATAATATTATACAAGCACATGAGAGTGCAGCATACACCATATTACCAATTCCTTGATTAAGAATCTTAAAGGATATTTTATCTCTTACAATGAGACAAAGGAGGCCTTTCAAGTTTGTTGTATTTGATATCACAGATATACCGAAGGGTATCCACATTATGTTGCAAATGAAGAGAGGATGCTTACAGATTTATTTTCTTAGTGTTTTGTGTTTCTGTACTTGCAGACTTCTATACACTAAACACATTTTTGGCAGTTTACAATATTTCAATTAAAATAAAAACCAATGCAGATGAAGCATTAAATGCTTCAAATATATATAAGACCAATGCAGATGAAGCATTAAATGCTTCAAATACATAATCATAAAGCCACATTTTCTTGGTATCTTTTCTCCAGTAACAGATTTAAGGATAAAAAGTGATACTAAACAATTCAGTCTTATCTGTTTTCCTGGAGAAATGAGTGAAAAGGACAGAGGAAAAAAAAAGAATCTTTCCCTTACAACCACATCTGGAAGGACAACCAAAAGGAGAAGAAAAACTCACATGCACATACATTGGTAACACTATGGTAGATTATAATTACACATTTGAATACACATTTTAAAAAAACCTCAAAAAGCCATGATATAGCCAAAGCCATGATGCATACGTTCTATTTAGTATATACATGCCTCCTTTGGCTACTGTTCTAAAGGCAATGGGTATTAGAATAGAATAGAATACTTTATTGGCCAAGTGTGATTGGACACACAAGGAATTTGTCTTGGTGTAAATACTCTCAGTATACATAAAGAAGGAACATTCGTTAAGAATCAAGAATCATAATGTACAACACTTAATGATAGTCATAGGGAACAATCAACATCAAATCATACTAGGAAACAGAGGATACAAGCAACAAAGTTACAGTCACAAGTGGGAGGGGATGGGTGATAAGGAGTGATGAGAAGATTAACAATAGTAATAGTGTACACTTTGTAAATAGTTGAACAGTGTTGAGGGAATTATTTGTTTAGCAGAGTGATGGCTTTCGGGAAAAAACTGTTCTTATGTCTAGTTGTTCTGGTGAGCAGTGCTCTATAGCATTGTTTTGAGGGAAGGAGTTGAAACAGTTTATGTTCAGGATGTAAGGGGTCTGTAAATATTTTCACAGCCCTCTTTTTGACTCGTGAAGTATACATGTCCTCAATTGAAGGCAGGTGGGTGGTAATTGTTTTTTCTGCAGTCCTAATTATCTTCTGAAGTCTGTGTCTGTCCTGTTGGGTTGCAGAACCAAACCAGACAGTTATAGAGGTGCAGATGATAGACTCAATAATTCCTCTGTAGAACTGGATCAGCAGCTCCTTATCCTGATCCTTATCCTGATGGGACTACTATCTGCAAAAGTTGGAAATAGTATCAAGCCATAACTAGACCAAGAATAACCTGACTACAATAACTATCTTGCTCCATCTTCAGATATGAACTTGTCCTATTATTCCCTTGTTTTGGCTCAAGATTCCTTAATCTGTAAACATGTGTTGGAAAGAGATGTAGAGTTCAAACGTTTTTATGTTCTTTGTAATATTGATGATATGTAAGCAGAAAATACAATAAAATGAGATATGTCAAATATTATCAATGTATGAAAAACATTGTTTTTATTCACCATAGGGGATAGCATAGAAGATTTATTTATTTTATTTATTTATTTATTAAATTTCTATATCACCCCCTCTCGGGGATGGTGTACAGCCAACTAAAACAGAAACAGTATATACAATTAAAAACAAATTAAAACAAATCAATTGGAGGCCGAATATACAATTAGCGAATATAAAAGTAATAAAAATTTAAAATACCAAATTTAAAAAACCCTCAAAATCGTTACTGGGCCAGGCCGGCCTGTTGAAAAAACAGGGTCTTTACTGCGCACCGGAAGGTCTGAATGTCGGTAATGGCCCATATCTCTGTGGGCAAATCGTTCCAAAGGGAGGGAGCCCCCGCAGAGAAGGCCCGCACCCTCCAACCGGCAATGACCAGGCGGCGGAACCCCGAGGAGGCCAACCCTGTGGGAGCGCACTGGGCGGTGGGAGGCTGTTGATGGCAGCAGGAGGTCCTGTAAGTACCCAGGTCCCGAGCCATGGAGTGCTTTAAAAACGATCAATACCACCTTGAATCGGATCCGGAAGGCCACAGGAAGCCAATGCAGCATGCGCAGGAGCGGTGTAACATGGAGCTCCAAGGGGCTCCCAAGATCACCCACGCAGCCGCATTCTGGACCAACTTCAGCCTCTGGACAGTCTTCAAGGGGAGCCGCATGTAGAGAGCATTGCAATAGTCCAAGTGGGAGATGATGAGGGCAGAAGTGACTGTGCAAAGATGGTTCCACTTTGATGAAAAGACAGTGCTACCCCAGATATTTCATCTCATACTGGCAATATGTGTTCATTCTCTGATTACAGATTGGCTCCCTATTGATATAATGGAAAGATTGACAAGTATTACAGGTATATAACTGGATGACTATCAGATAGCCACAACAATAACAAAAGAGTCCAGATTTTTTTAGCCCAAACATGAAAGTCCAAGAAAAAAAAGTGGATGTTTCTTTTTTGATTAAGTGAAGTGCAAGTTCAGTAGGTCAGTTTGATAATGAAGGACCTGCCTCCCAATTATTTCAGACTATTCTTTAGAGGATAACATTTTAAATGGAAGAGTGATTAGGTACATATTTTTGTATTCAACCTTGTTACAGATGTATTATAAATTCTATATTATAGTAGAATCTCCTTATAAATATACCAAAATGTTCCTTCGCTATCTGAATATACAGAGGATAAGCAGAGAAGGAGTTTGGAAATGGCCTTATGAGCTACTTATGGAGGTTGGAAATGGCCATATGATTATTTTTAATGATGATTATTTAAGTATGTGAAGCAACCACTTCACTGTTTGTTCAGTCTGATGTAAACTAAGGAACTGAAAGAAGTTAGAATAGAATGCCTAAAGGGAAGAATAATCTGGGAATTCATAAAAATATAGGCTTTCTGGATCACTTTTCTAGCTATGATAAAAACTATAGCATTTATATCTTAGTAATAATAATAGTTTCCATATGTGTTTTAATAATAGAGCGGGCTATCTGGGACTTAAGGACACGTAGAGCCTTCAAGTTATCTTGCAAACGGACAGAGTGAATTCTGAGCCCTTGTACATCCTTCTGTTCCAATATTCTGTTGATCCTAAACCTTCATTTTCTCTTCTTCCCGGTCATGTAATCCCACATCAACTATATTTATTTATTTGTATCCCACCTTTATTATTTTTACAAATAACTCAAGGTGGTAAACATCTTCCTCCTCCAATTTTCCCCATAAGAACCACTCTATTAGGTGGGTCAGGCTGAAGGAGGCTCTGAGGGCCCAAAGAAACTCAGTTGACTTTCATGGCTAGGGTGGATTTAGAATTTATGCTCTCTTATTTTCCAGCCTGCTGCCTTAACCACTAGACCAAGCTGGCTGTACAGTCCACCAGGGGTGGGATTCTACCGGTTCAAGTGGAAGTTTTCATCTGGTTCCCTGAACCGTATTTCAACCAAGTGGCTGGCCCCACCCACCCCACTGCTTCCCTCCCAGGAGTCTCCACATAGCCCATTTTCGAAGCAGGTAAGTGCAGGCTCTGTGTGGAGGCTCTGTGCGGGGAAAAAATGGGCCTTCCTGAAGTCCAGAAATGGCTTCCAGGGGCCTCCAGAGCCTGGGGGAGGCTGTTTTCGTCCTCCCAGAGGCCTGGGGGAAGTCTCTGGACCCTTGGGAAGGCAAAAAATGGCCATCCAGGAAGTTCAGATAGGCCATGCCTACCCAGCAACCAGGCAGCAATTTTTGAATCCCACTCCTATAGTCCACCCTATACTTCTCAACAGAAACATACAGACAAGAGCACACTGGTGCAATGTGCGAGAACAGCAGAAAACATGAAAATATGCAGAGGCAACACATATCTACCTGCCCAAATTTATGTGAATAGAGAGAATGTATATGCACACATTCTGATTAGTATATAGATGCCTCTTATAACAACTGCTGGTGAAAGTTGGGAAGAGTTCCAGAAGCCATGTTCTGCATGCTTTCTCTACTTTTTAATAAACATGAGAAACTTTTCTAACCACAATGGAAACTTTGGAATGAATCCCCCTTATTCTGAGATAGAAATTATAAAATATGGGTAGCCCAGGCTCAACTTGGTTAAAAAGTAAAGTAGCTTCAACATGACCACCTCAAAAAATCTCAGAAAAAAAGATTCCTTTTTTATCCTGCATAATTATCTCACAGTAATCATCATCTTTCCTGCCCAGAAAACTAGATGTGGTTCATTGCCACCAAAAGATTCCCTTATCAAGATTTATAAATTCACTATACCAGCCTATAGAGGATGTCCTTGACAGAGAGCGGAAAGACCTATACCAAGGCAGTGAATAGATAAACAGATAGTTGTGGCTACAGGAAGGCAGAGATTTATGAGACTAAGGCAGGTTGCCCCTTAACTCACATGAAAATAAAGGAGGGAGGAGAGAAAGTACACTCAAACTTGCAGAATTCTGTTACTATAGCAATGATAATAAAAGTATTTTTAACACTTCAAGACATCTCTTTCTCAAGGTGGTCTACTTGTAGGGCTGATGACAGCTCATAAAATCCATAAAATCATTAAAAACAATGAAATTATGAAATGAAATTTTTAAAAACAAATATAAACAGAAAACATAAAAAAGGCCCAGATTAAAATTGGCCATAAATGTAACAATAAATCAAGACAAGGTTCCACAAACTCATTAGCCCCAGGCCAGGAACCAGAGTCATATCTTAAGGCCTTCTGAAGTCTTTCTTTGGTAGATTGTGTGTCAACTGTATCTCTGGCAGGATGCTGTTCCATAGGATAGGGCTGCAATAGGAATCTACTCCTCTTTCATTGTCGTTTTAGATGTTCTTTCTATTGTTTCATTACTTTAAATGATCAAGCAATTGCTTGAGAGTAGTGACTAGAAAAGGGACACAGTGGCTCAGTAGCTAAGATGCTGAGCTTGTTGATTAGAAAGGTTGGCAGTTCATTGGTTCGAATTCCTAGCATCCCATAACGGAGTGAGCTCGCGTTACTTATCCCAGCTTCTGCCAATCTAGCAGTTCGAAAGCATGTAAAAAATGAAAGTGAAAAAATAGGGACCACTTTGATGAGAAAGGAACAGCGCTCTTTAGTCATGCCGGCCACATGACCATGGAGACATCTCCGGACAGCACTGGTTCTTCAGTTCATCTTCGGAGATGAGCACTGTTCCCTAGAGCCAGAAACGACTAACACGTATGTATGAGGGGAACCTTTACCTTCATCTTAGTGACAAGGAAGAGACCTCACAGGAACAATCTTGTCCCGCACCTCTGAATTATAGGCAGTGACTAGGAATGCAATAGATCTGCCTACCAAATTGTGGGGGAAATTTCCAAATGCCTCTGGCACCCCTCAGAAGGGGATGGTTCAATGTAACTGATTACATGTATGGATCTTGGTTGTGTGCAAAACCATCCTCTCCCTCCTGCTGCCGCCACTGCTGATCCATGGAGCCAGAAATGTTGGGGACTCACGGCTCTAGGTCCTCTGTATTCAAATCATATCACATCTGATCAGAAGGAAAGAAATCTAATGCACTGCCATTTGCGTGCAATGCAGTCAAGATTGCCCTGAGTCTAAGCATGGCAATGTCTTTTTTAAAAATGCAATTGCTATGAGAATTAATTGATAGGTGATATAAATATTTATTACTATAAACAAATCAGTCACAAAACTAAAACCAAAAACCAAAAACCCTGGCTGCTCATTGTGCTTTTAAGCATGTTAACTTTTTCCTGCTATAGAAATATTCAGATTGATATGCTAAAAGTCCCTTTCAAAAGCATATTATAAAGCTTATGATAGACAAGGTAATGCATTTAGGAATTTTAAATTTCAATTCCCATCACCTCCAGTTTTGATATTCAAAGTGAAAAATTGTGAGAAGGGTATCCAAAATATTTGAAAGGCATTATCTCTTCCTCAGGGAGATCTTCCTTTTTATTTTATAGAATGTAAATTGAAAGATGTGGCTCTAACTGCCTCTAACTTCACATGTGTATTGCTTAATAGCTGCAGTCTTTAGTAGCCATGATATAACAAGTTTTGAATTAATAAAAGGTTCTTATTGTATTTGTCATTTTGAGTTAAGCACAGAAAATTATAAATGTAACTATAAGAGTTATTCATGACTCTTCTGCCGATAGTCCTTGTTTTACAACAGTTGACTGAGAGATAGTTCAAAATTACAATGGCACTGAAAAAAGTGACTTATGACCATTTTTTAGACTTATGACTGTTGCAGCATCCCCATGGTCACGTGATTTACATTCAGATGCTTGACAACTGTTTCATATTTATGACGGTTGCAGTGTCCTGGGATCATGTGATCTCTTTTTGTGACCTTCTGATGAGCAAAGTCAATAGGGAAACCAGATTCACTTAACAACTGAGTTACTAATTTAACAACTGCAGTGATTCACTTAACAAATGAGACATGAAAAGTAATACAATGGGGCAAAACTCACTTAACAAATTTCTCACTTAGCAACATAAATGTTGGGCTCACCTGTGATCATAAGTTGTACTGGCTAGAGTGATTTGGAACTGAAAGTAAAGTCCACAATATCTGGCAGCTGACAAATTCTCCATTCTTGAGTTACATTTCTTTAATTTTCCTTTTTCATCCCATCAGGGACCACAAGACAACAAACAACACATTTTTTCTACCCTTTCACATCCTTTGTAATAAATTATTGTAACACATCAGCAACAATGATAATTATGATTTCCTAAATTAATTAAGGAAAACATGACCCTACTGCCAAAAGTTCAAAGGATGTATTGGTAAAAAAAAAGCAACAAGTAAATGGAAACAGTTAGTAAGAAAACAATTGCATCAATGCCCTCTAGCCCTTCTTGTAAATGTGATAACATGAATTTTATGCCAGTCAGATCCATTATGGAAGAACTCAATGATATTTTTCCATCAGTGCAAAGCTGCAATATTAATTAACTGTTGCATCCATCACAATTAAAAACACATTAGCACTTTATGAACATCCTATTAAGCTATGGAATCTTCCATAGAAACCTCTGGTAGTAGATATAATGGAGGAAAAGAAAATAACTTTTCACTTTCATTACATAATTGAAATTTAGTCTAGAATGTCTCATTCTCCTTCCCTAACCCCATCTTCATTTTGGAAACAAGCATGACTATTCCCAGTACCAGAAGGGATGCTGTCTCATCAACATAATAAACAGAAGGATTTGCTCAGTTTCAGCCAGGAATTTACCACTGCCAATTCAGATATGGAATCTGTTTCATAAGCTGATGTCAAATTCCAAACTTGGAGTCTATTATATTTTGTCATAATCCAGAAATATCTAAAGATTGTCTAAAGAAACAAATATTCTAAGCAGGCATTAGATTTTTACAGCACATGCTAGGCTGACTGAATTTGCATTATTCCAAAAAAGCAGAACTCAGATTGGAACAACATTTGCAAATATTTATATATATATGCATGGAAATTTGGTTTATATCTTATTCATTCATTCATTCATTCATTCATTCATTCATTCATTCATTCATTTATTTATTTACCACATTACAAAAAAAGTTGCTGAGCCTTTGGAAAAAGTGCAAAGAAGAACAATTAAGATGAGCCTGGAGACTAAAACATAAGATGAATGGTTGCAGGATTTGGGCTTGTCTAGTCTAGAAAAAAGACTGACCAGTGGGGACATGATAGCAGTATTCCAGTACTTAAGAGACTGCCAAAAGGAGGAGGGGTTCAGCTTATTTTGCAAAGTACCAGAGGGCAGGACAAGAAACAATGGATGGAAACTAATCAAGGAGAGAAGCAACGTGGAATTAAGGAGAAACTTCCTAACAGTGAGGACAATTAACCAGTGGAACAGCTTGCCTTCTGAAACTGTGGGTGTTTCATCACTGGGAGTTTTTAAGAAGAGACCGGACAGCCACTTGTCTGAAATAGTATAGGGTTTTCTGCTTGAGCAGGGGTCTGCATTAGAAGACCTCCAAGGTCCCTCCTAGCTCAATTCTGATTCATTGATTGAAGAAAACATGAGAGTTACCCTTTTTCTTTCAGGAAATTAAATCCTTTGCCAAGATATATCTATGTTCAGTTAGACCATAGGTAACCATTTTGTGGGTCTAATGAACACAACTAGAGAAGAAGCTGTCAGCACATTTCCAGCATGGCAACTAGAGCAGGGCTCTCCAACCTTGGCAACTTTAGGACTTGTGGACCTTTGCTGGCTGAGGAATTCTGGAAGTTGAAGTCCACAAGTCTTAAAGTTGCCAAGGTTGGAGACCCCTGAACTAGAGGGCTTAGAGAGGCCTGTAAAGCACTGTAAAGTAGTATAGAAGTCTAAGTGCTATTGCTATTGCTTTCTGATCCATTAAATAACTCCCATAAGGGATATAACTGATTAAAAACTAAGATACAGAGTGCAATTTCCCATCCTATTTCTGCCTTACTATCTCAGTATGCTTTCCCCATTTGGGGGGTATGTGCACATCATGGACAGCAGTCACTCATTTGGAGGCTAGCACTTTGCTTGTAGCATGCCAGTTTCCTTTAAAAAAAATATAAAATAAAGTAAAAAGTATATAGAGAAGCAGACTGGTAGCCATCAAGAGACATATCTGAAGGTAAATTGGTAGCCCTATTGGGAATCTAGAATTAGATTAAGAATTTTCAATTTATGGCTAAAATAGAAAATCCCAGCTAGATCAGGAACCCATGGTCACATTTATTACATGACATTAGTGCTTTCATCTTTACAATTTTGAAAAAAAAATTCCTAAAGTGTAATCCAGGGATGTCAAACTATCATCATGTGACATATTGGGACTTCCCCCCTTCGCTAAACTGGGCATGGCCAGCATATGACGCATCTGGCCTGTGGACTGGGAGTTTGACAGCCCTAGTGTAATCACATTGTAATAACCGGAAAAAAATACAGGAGTAGGATTAGACATGAAAGCTGCAGTTATCTGACTCAAGGCATGTCACTGTAATGTAAGAGAAACAACATATCTTCAACTTCATATGAATAACATTTGCATTTTTTAAATACAACCTTAGTAACCCACATTACGTATCTGATATTTGCACCGTTGAGAAAGTCCAGAAATATTTCACAAGAAGAGTTCTCCACTCCTCTACTCATTGCAGAATACCTTATGCCACCAGACTCGAAATTCTAGACCTAGAAAACCTAGAACTACGCCGCCTTCAGTCCAATCTAAGTACAGTATATAAAATCATACATTGCAATGTCCTACCTTACAATGAATACTTCAGCTTCAACCATAACAACACAAGAGCAAACAATAGATACAAACTCAAGGTTAATTGCACCAAACCTGATTGCAGGAAATGCGATTTCAGCAACAGAGTGGTCAATGTCTGGAATACTCTACCCAACTCTGTGGTTTCTTTCCCAAACCCCAAAAATTTTAACCTTAGACTGTCTACTATTGACCTCACCCCTTTCCTAAGAGATCTGTAGGGGGCGTGCATAAGAGCACCAACATGCCTACCGTCCCTGTCCTATTGTTTCTTTTATTTTTTTTACTTTTCTTATACGTGTCCATGTGTTCAGAACTATGTTTTTACTTACACCTATTATCTTGTAAGCAATTGAAAATAAAAATAAATAAAATAAATAAAAAATAAATAGTAAGTACATTAAGTTGAGTCAAACCATTGGTTTGTTGCTAATAGTGGTTCCCACTGTTCTTTCAGAAAGAGTTTATTTCAACATCTGCTTTTTGATATTTTGAGGCTGTATGAATTGAAATCAGAACTAGCATTTGATTTTTGAGAATTCTGAAAAGTAACTTATGCATGAATTGAAACTGCAATTATCCAGCAGCTATTGGATATTTGAAATATGAGTTCTTGAAGGATATTGTAGGTTTAAAAAATGATCAAATTGTATTTTGAGGTGTATGTTTAAAAGAAAACTTTCAAAAACATGTATTTAAATGAGGATTTTCACATTGGTTATGAAAATATATTACAATAGTGTGGGAGAAAAAATAGTGTAACTCAGGTTTATGGATGAATAAACTCATAAATGACAAGGACTAGATATGTTCCTCTTATGCTTCCCTTCACACACAAAAGCATCTGCTATATAGCTTTTTTTTCTAGTCTCCCTTCATAGCTTATCCAGTACTTTCAGTGTTTCAAATATTGCCAAATATTTCAAAAACGTCATGGCAAACAGGACCAGGATGATCAGCCAGCTGGGACAGATTAGATTTCTGCAGCCTATCCACTGAAAGTACTGGATAAACTTTGGTAGTGACATTAGATCTATTAACTCTGGTTGAGTATTAATAGCTGGCAGCTGCACAACAGAACGAAGACAGGAGTGCCTTACATTGAAAGAAGTAATTCATTTACTCTGCAGTTTGTATTAGTTCCAGTCAAGAAATTTGAGGTGAGCTGCAAAGAGATTTCTGCTGACTATAAAAATAGGCATGTGTTTTCCAATCCAATTAGTTCTCTGGGGAGCAAACTCAATTTCCCCATGGAATTCAAAGAGAGAGCTTTCAACAATTTGCCGTGCATAATTTAATAGGGAAGGAGAAGGGAAAAGTGAGGGACAAAGATTCAGCTAAGAGAAATGAAATTGCACTGATATGCTCAGATTCTTTAGGAGAAAGGAACATTAGGTCTGTTTTCCCCCTTGAGTTATTTATAAAAAGCCATACAGGTAAGATATAAATACATTTCTTTGTTTGAATATATTCTAGCAAAGTGGTAAGATAGTAAAACGTTCAGTAGAATTTCATTCCTCAATCAATTACATAGGTTGCACTCTGAAAATCTAAGAGGCTACAAGCTGGAAACATGTTAATTGCAATAGCACTTAGACTTATATATAACTTCAGAGTGCTTTACAACGCTATCTTGAGATGTTTACAAATGTAAACATCTGGTCCTTATTTTATTGTCCTCAAAAGGATGGAAGACTGGGTCAACCTTGAGCTAGTTAGAATCAAACTCCTGGCAGTGAGCAGAGTTAGCCTACAATATTGCATTCTAACCACTATGCCACCAGGGCTCTTAATGTTAATAAATTGAGATTTAGAGGACTAATTTCCATTCAGAGAATTTCCCACTAAGATCCTAAACAAGATCCCAAGATTCAGTCATTTGGCTGAACTTGAAAAACTAAAGAGTTAGTATTGGGATGGGAGGGTGCTAAAACAATTTAACTCTGGTAGATAATAATTAGATTTGTAAGATGAAACCAGACATGTTTGTTGGGATATAGTGCTATCATATAGCCATATTTGAAGCTTGGGAACAGAAGTGGTATTCAACAGGTTCTGACCAGATCTGGAGAACCAGTAGTGGAAATTTTGAGTAGTTCCAAGAACTGGCAAATAACACCTCTAACTGGAGATTTTACAGTCTCCTTCCCCTGCCACACCCACCAAGCCACACCCACAGAACCAGTAGTAAAAAAAATTGAATCCCACCAAATGGCTTCAGGGCTAGTTGGATTGTACAACTAGGAAGGAACTTTCGTTCGTTTGTTTTAACTGGATTCATACTCTTATCTTTCAGCCAACAAATGATATTGAAAGCAGCTTTGGAATGAATGCTAATTGTACATGCTATGATACTCTTAACATCTTCCCCCTTCACACTTTTTGTCAGTAGATTTTTTTTCAACGAAGCCACCAAAATCCAATATTCCTGCTCTTTTCCTATTAAAATAGTTTCAATTTCTCGAAACTCCACACGTGGAGGATGTATGGCTAAAGAATTGCTTCTATTTAGAAGAGCAACAAATTCAGCTCAGACAAGGATTTTTCAACTCACTAAAGTGAATGGACACAGTGGGTGAATCCTATAGAGAGCTATCATAAATGCAAAATGCTAATTTTTATTGTGAAAGAGCCACAAAGAGAAGAGAGGTGAATCATACAGTACTTGTCCTACATTTAACACTGGAGATAATTGACTTCACTCTGTCTTCAAGCTTAATTGCCAGCCTCATGTGAAGTTTTGAGTGACATTTTGAAATAAACAGGCCTAGTTTAGTAAGTAGACATTTTATTCAGTCACGAAATTTCTTCAGAGTCTTTGGTTTTCATTTCTTGCCACCCTTTGCCCCGCTAATTCTGGAATCATAGCCAGGGTTCTGACATGAGGAGAAGGCTGACATTTCTGGCTGAGCAATTTCTTGTGGAATTTTCAATAGAGTCAGTTTGTCCCATGTTGTCTACTATGACATTAATGGTTGTTAAATATTCTTATCTGTTACATACAGTTCTGTTTCAATAAAGGTCAGTGGCTGTGTCCATGACAAGTCTTGTTGTCGCTGTGCAGTAGAACTAATCCGTCACTCCATGGTTTGTTTACAGTCCTTCTTTTCCCCCTCATTAATTTCAGCTCAGCAGCTAGATTTTAAAAATGCAAAACATCTCAGCTGCTCAGATGGGTATTAGGATATGAAATTATTAGCTCAGCCAGCATTGGAAAGACAGTTAATATTGCCTGTGTGGCTTGAGCTGTAACACCTCATTAAGGGACTATGCAGCTGCACATGGAAAAAATATATATACTTCTTTAATTAAAAATTTGGTGCTGTTGATGGGGATGAAGGCTAAGATCTGTCTGTGGAGTTTATACAAGGTACTCTCAGGTCTATTGGTAATGGGAAAACATTAAGCTTGATTATTTTCACTTGTCATAAAACTTTTTTAAAAATCAAATAATAATGCAAAATGCTTTTAAAGAACCATAGCAAAGGAGGTGTCGTAGCTACTGCCTAGCAGCAAGGCAACACATCTACAGTGCCTTCTTGGCAACAATAATAAATGGATGGCTCCAGAGTTATAGCTTCTAGTGTTCTTCTTTCCTATTGTAGTAAGTTTTGGAAAACAATTAGCTGCCAGTGCAGATTTTATAAGAACGGTGTGAAGTGAGATCATACTGGATGCTGCTACTCAAAAATAATTCTCCTCAAGCACAACTCCTCAGCTATGAGCTTTTTAGGAGAAACTATCATTTCTATAATTATTTGAACTCTAATCTCCTTGTCAGCTTCCTGCTGACTTTTGTGTCGTCTGGGTTTAATTTCATTATGCTCACCTCATCTGTTATTGAATCCAGACAATGTTCGTGGATATTGACAACTTTAATACTTGAGTAATAAGAGCAATAGAGCTGAGAATCCTCATGGCATCTCATCCCAAAATCCCAGAGAACAAATCCCAGCAATAGAGAATATAAATTCCTTTGAGACATAGATCAAACCTGAGGTCTGTCCGTTTACAAATCTAATTCAGTTTTTGAGGGTCCCAATTCAACTTACTATGTTTTTCTCTCTCATTCATGTGCTCTTCTCATTCCTCTTATCTTTGTCATTTTTGTTTGTGTGATACATAAAAAGAGAATCACCTTATCAGAGTGCAACATGAAAGGTAAAATTGTCCTTTGAAGGAATTACTAATCTTTTCCAATATAGATCATTATGTTTCTGTCATACGGCGGAGGGAAAACAAGAGAGCCTACAGATTTTCCATTTAGTTTTGGTTCTGGCAATGTTACATGGTCTCACCAGCATTTTGGGTGTAGGACCCAATATCAAAGTTGTCTATATATAAGACTGAGTATTTTCATTTAATATTCTTTCATTGGATTGAAATGTGGCCTACCCTTTTTTTTTTTTGTTAAACTCTTACAGTGGTCAGATGAGAATTTTCCTATAGTCATATGTACAAGAACAGAATCACAAACATTCAGGAATTAAGCATATTTTTATGAATACATGGAAATTTTTAGCAAATATACGGTATGTTTCTAGTGTATTAAGTATGGAATTATGTTATTTGATTTTATTGCGTAATATTGATGTCCTGGTATTGTTTAAGCTATGTCCTATAAAGATTTGCTGGAGTAAAATGACCCAGAATTCAAGGGTCCAATGTGCTTTGCTATTTTAAAACCAAGGACCTACATTATATTCTTGTATTAAGGTGATGTGTGTTGGTGTATGATTGTGTGACTGCATCTTCTCCTGGGATTGTTTCACAAAAGGTCACATCTCACACATGCTTATTATTTTGCCTCTAGCAGCTCAGTAACACATTTGTACTTAATGTATCTGAAAGCAGATACATGTTGTTTATTTCAAAGAGACACACATTTGTCTGATATTGATAGATCTTTTTAAGAAATGCACTGATTGACAACACAGCAGGCAGAAGCTTGAAAATAACTATGATCTAGTTAAAGAAATGTCATGCATGAAATTTGAACACATTCAAAAAGTTATGTAGCTCTTTAAAATTTGGGTGTATTTTCTACATATAGGAAGTTCTATGCTGGTTTAGACATATGGTCTATCCAGCTCAACATTCAATTTATTAGAGAACTATGCACATTTCTCTCCTGAAAATTATGATTTAGGATATTGGATGAATACTTGACATCCATACTTAAGGTCCAACAGGATCTGGATGTCATTTTTTATGTTCTGGATAACACTCTGGATTTATTTTGGTGATCTGATATTAGACATTGACTAGGCTGATGTTTTCTAAAAATAAAGTAATGGTTTGTATTTGGCAACATATTAAGTTTCATTTTAGTAAAGTCTGGATATTACATTTGTATTATACTATTGCTTTAATCAAGAAGGAAACAGTTCCCTCAAATAGATTATGATGATGCTGATAACAAAGTTCTAGATGTTTAAGGAATGTATAAAACTATTACTTTTAAAGTAAAAAATTCCTTGTGGATTCTAAAATTATAAATTATTGTCACAAAGATCATGTTGCATAGATGTCTATGAACATTTCTCTCTCAATATCTATAAAAACATTCTTATTGAAAGCAGTGGTGATGCTTTGGATTCCCTGAAATCAAGATCTTCAAAGGAACTACTTTCCTGAGTACTAATTCTGATGTGTAAAGAAAGAGAAAATGAGATTTTTCCACAGTCTGTCTTTAGAATTGAAGATTGCTATGAAATTGGAGTGTAGATGGTAAAGCCATTAAGCACTGTTAACAAAGAAAGTTGAATCAGACACCGAAGCGCACTAGGTGACCTTGGGTTACTCCTTATTTCTCATCCTCATTTACCTCATAGAATTGCTATGGGGAAAATTAAGGAAGAGAGGAATATGGATGCTAATGTTTTGCTCTTGGAAGATATTAACTGAAATAATGAATAAAAATAAATAAATCTAAAAGTCAGAATCATGGACACTCTACATTCCATTTTTCTATACAGCTTAGCAACGAACCCACATTTCTGAGTATATACCTGATGAAGATCCTAGCACTTCCAAGTTCTCTGATGGATTGATTTTCATCAAAAATATATTTTCTATAATATGGTTGTCACATTTATATTTTAGATGATGAGACCGACATTTAAAATGCTAAATGAATTCCTCAAATAATGAATGGCTTTTATTTAAAGAAATGACAAGAGAATGAGGCTAGCAGAAACATCCTTTCTGTCTGAATTCTATTGCTTCTTAAAGAAAACTTCTTCAAATTCCAAGGGCAGTAAAGAAAGGGAACTCATCTAAACCTGGACATAAAAACTTGGTAGTTGGGGTTCTTTGATTACACACAATTGTCATTTAACAGAAGCTGGAATGCATATAAGCTGGACTGATTCCTTTATCAGAACACTGTCACACACAGCCTGTCTGAAAAATGATGTTGGGGCCAGGATCAGAGAGGAATACCTCTGCACTTAGGACAGGATACTGGTCTAACATTTGGCTAAACCAGGTATATAGGGAAATAAAAATATCGCAGTGAGCATCAGGCATATAAAAAATATAAATTGAATAAAAAGATGCATTTCTTTAGCCATAGATGTTCCAGGAAGTGTGAGTAAAAAGTTTTCGCACATGCTGTGCTCATGACTGATAGACTCTCACCAGCTGCACACAACAGGGATCAGATTTCCTTTTTCAAAGCAGGAGGACTTCCTTCTTGCCTTGACTCACCCAAACCCAATGACTTTTAATTATTTTTAGCCCCAGGATAAAATGGAAGAATGTCCATGAAAATGAGAAGTGACAGTGGGTGAAAATCAATTATTCTGGATGATTTACCTTATCAAGAGTACTGGTCTGAAGCATCCTGAAATTGTCTGGTTACTTAGCAATGGCTCCTTTGACCTGACTGATAAATGGTACAATGTTAAAATAATGTAACAGAAGATTAAGCAACCTGGAGCCTCTCGATATTTCAAATTGCACCTCAAATAATCCTTTATTATAGCCAATGTTGGCTGATGATGAGATATAAAGTCTATAACATCCAGAAGGCATCTACAATTATGTAGCATGATGTTTTCTAGATGAAAAAAAACTGCTAGTCTAAGGCCACTCTATGTGCTCATCCACTTAGCAGCTTTCCTCTTGTACTTCAATTGGGAGAAAAATATGATGATATAAACTGAGATGCCATCACTGATTAACAGGATTCTTTGCCATCCTTCTTCCATCCACCCAAACTCATCCGTCAACAAAGGAAACACTGACCAATCACTCTTGTGGATTTGCAGTGGGTTGGGATTGGGAGATTCTACTATCTTCCCAAGATGCAGAAATCATGGATCAAATTGGAGTTTTTCTGTGCAATGTTTTTAAAAAGTCCAAGACATGGAAATATACTTCTCTTGGTCTTATGGAATAAGATATGTAAGTGAAAGATTGGTGGTTCTTTCTACTGTAAATCTTCCACTTTAGTCAAGATTTATTTAGGGGACAGAGGATTGAAAACAATTAAACACACATATTTTTAAACAAAGCACTAATTGGCTATTTCAGAGGCCAATTTCTCCCTGAAGAATTTTCCTTTTTGTTGAAAATGTATTTAGATTGCTGGGTAGTTGAGCCTGAATAAGATATAAATCTACATATTGCAGCAGAGCATGATGGTGGACCAAACATTTCAGTTGCTGGAGTGTCTTGGTCCGTACCTCTGGGTAATGTCCTGAAATGCCACCTTCTCTTGTTTATCCTTTTCTTTGCCTTATCTGACCAGCTTCTCTTCTCCTAACGACAACATTTCACTAGGCTATTTTTTTTAGGGCGGGGGGGGGGGGGAAGAATTTAATTTATGCTCAGCTATACTTCCAACTTACACACACCAACCGATTCCTGAAGGAAATTGTTCTTACCATTCTATTGCCACTTAGTTGATTTAAGAGCAGCACCCCTGCTTCTCCATTACTGTACTTTCCTTTTTTGAAGGAAAAAAGAGACAAAACCATATGAAGAATGGTTGCAGAAACTTAGCTTAAGTATGCCGGGTATGCCTAGTTTAATGAAAAGAAGGATGAGGAGTGATATGATAGCAGTGTTCCAATATCTAAAGGACTGCTATGGATATCAATCTGTTTTCCAAAGCACTTGAAGACAGGACAAGAAGCCATGGATAGAAATTAATCAAGGAAAGAACTAATCTAAAACTAAGGAGAAATTGTCTGACACTTACAATAGTTATTCAGTGGGACGGCTTGCCTCCAGAAGTTGTGGTGCTCCAACAGTGAACGGTTTTTAAGATGAGATTGGATAACCATTTGTTTGAAATGTTATAGACTTTCCTGCTTGATCTGAAAGATCTCAAGGTCCCTTTCAACTCTTGTTATTCCATATTCTAAAACTCAGAGTGCCCCCAATCAATATTACATTGTGATTTCTTAATTCAGCAGAGGTACCATTATCTTCTCAAACCTCCAGCAAAAGTATTACCTTCTTTAAGTAACTCTTGAGATCTGAATTTATTGTTTGCATCTTAAGGAAAATACAGGTAGCATGAGACATTTTAATTAAAATATACTTACAGAACTAGAAAAAATGGTAGCATATAGCAAATGTTTATAATCTCAGTTTCAGAAATCAGAGAGTTGTTGGGAATCAGGTGATGCACAAATCTAAGCAATAATAAAATTTCTTGAGACTTTTAGTTACCAATTGAAAGATTGTGCAAGCTTTTCAATTTGTTGGGTATACAGTAAGTAGACTACCAGCAAATCTTAGATTGCAAAGTGATAATTTTTTTTTAAATAGCTTACAAATTAGTGCCAAGGAAATATAATCAGCATGACTGTATAGTTGTTGAAATAAGCTAAGTTTCTAGATGATTTTATCTTTAAGGATCCCAAGACTGCAAAAACAGCAGTCTTAAGACTGCTGGACTACAGATTTATTTATTTCAATATTTTGTATCTACAATGATCATTCAAATGTAAAAGTAGCACACAGTCTGTAACCGTTTCTGTTGTTACTTACTAGAAACAAGTACCTACATATATAATTTTTCCTTCCTTCCTTCCTTCCTTCCTTCCTTCCTTCCTTCCTTCCTTCCTTCCTTCCTTCCTTCCTTCCTTCCTTCCTTCCTTCCTTCCTTCCTTCCTTCCTTCCTTCCTTCTTTCCCTCCTTCCCTCCCTCATCTTACTTAAGTGACTCTGGGCAGTTTACAACATAATTTCCTTCTTTCCTCGTTCCAAAATACAGTACATGCTACCCCGCCAATCATCATAGGCCCAAACCACAAGATCTGATCCAATCTGAACAAATTGGGAAAATTAATAATACAAAATTGATTGTCTAGCATTTCTAGTATTTTTAGTATGTTATTGTTTTAATACATCTGAACTACAGCATTTTGTCAGTTGCTGATGGGAAAGGGCATAACACAGCAATCTGAAAGTAGTCTAAAGGGGCAGACTGAAATACAGTTGTAGGCAGGGGTGGGATTCATCTGATTTGGGCTGGTTTGGGCGAACTGGATGTTAAATTTACATCTGGTTCACTGAACCGGTAGTTGAACAGATTGGCTGGCCTTGCCTACCCCACCCCATCCCTCCCAGGAGTCTCCACATGACCTGTTTTGGGTGCAGGTAAGTGCAGAGGCTCTGAGAGGGCAAAAAACGGCCCTCCCAGAAGTTCCAGAAGTCCGGAAACAAGCATGTGTCTGGCTTCTGGAGGACCTCTGGAGCCCAGGGGAGGACATTTTCACCCTCCCAGAAGCCCCAGGGAAGCCTCTGGACTCTGGGGAAGGTGAAAAACGATCTTCCCAGAATTCCCAGTAGGCCATGCCAACCCAGCCACCGGGCAGAGAACCGGTTGTTGGGATTTTTGAATCCCACCCTGGTTGGATGTTTTAGAATGACATACTGCATCCTATGTATTGGATTGCATAGGATTAGTGTGAAGGCCAACTATGCTTAACAGGTAAGCTCTTCAAAGCCAATGCTATAGGATAGTAGTTATTCTGTCAATGTATTATACAAACAGCGATTGGTTTCATCACTCCTAATATGTATATTATAGATTTTCTTGCTTACATGGAGAAAAGAAGATAGGTTACAATTTATCATATCCACAAGCTTCACAGCTACAATATTTGGCTATCAAAGGATCATTTCATTTAAAACATAGAATTGTACACCTGTCTTCTTGGATTGCTAGGAGTGTGCTATAGACGTATCCAGACATTCTAAGCTATATACAACTTGTACAACAGAGAGCAAATCCATCTGAGGTGTTTTCTGTCTTTGTTCTGGAAGTCTTTCCAAATAATTCAGAAGCCGTCAGGTTTTCTTTTAGCTCTAAACTTAGGCTGTGCTGAGTCAATGCCAACAGTGTGATATTCCATACCCAGATAATGGATGGTGCTGAAAAGTGTATTTGCTCGATACCACGAGACAGAGGCATCCCACTGCTGACTATACATCTGTATTGTCTATCCTTGAAATTTTACATGTTCATGTTTAAAACACCCCCTCCAACTTAATGAAATTAATAATTACTTTGTTAAATGTTAGTTGAACACTTTTTCAATAATAGAATTGGTTAAGAATTCATATACATTATCTGAAATATTTCCAGATAAGAAAAATAAGCTGAGACTCAAAAAAAAATCATGTTTTTGTCTCACATGTGTCCAGACAGTGTATTTCCTCTTTAGACTTTACTAAAAAGATGTGACCAATGTGCAAGGAGACTAGTTTTTCTGTCATGGTGGTGGACCACAATTGAACTTTACAATCCTTTTGGAGGCTGACTGTTAAAAGTGAGATTAAACAAGGTGGAAAAGGTAGCTTTGTATTATGGAAAGACAAGTGGTACAAGTATTTTTTTTTATTATGTTTTCTCCTGCTTCTGACAGTAATTGCTAAAAGCAAAGTCATGTAACTTATAGCAATAGAATGAAGTGATTGTGGAAGAGAAGAAAACACTGGTAGCACTCCTTATACTACAGTCATTCCCACTTACAATTTACATCTGGAATGGATAACCATAGAAAGGCTAATCTGAAGTCAAATTTCAAAGCCTATATGCAAAAGATCCAATATGTTTAGATCTATAAAAAATGATGCCTATAGAGAGGGAGCATCACTGCTCAGCACACCCAGTCTTTAATAAAATATTTTTGAACTTTTAAAATGGCTACAGAAGGCACATTTTCTTTTAAGATTTAAAACTCAGAGACCTATAACCTGATTTGGATGAAGCGAGAGAATGAATATTTAACTGACTTTGATATGCATATTATTGAAAGTTTAAAAGCAGAGTATGGCTTTATGGTTTTGTTAATACACTATCAATTTTCCTGAGCATTATGAATCATATTTTTTCACAAGATAAATAAAGGCACTTTTTCAAGGGGACTTTCTTTTTTCTTGAAGATGCTTCACTTTTCATCAGTTTTTCTTCAAACCATTGAAATTTCAGTTTTCAGCAAAGCTGTCATAAAACAGTCATATGATTCCAGGATGTTGCAAAGAGTTCTGAAGAAGCTTCTTGGATGAGAAGTGAAACTTCTTCAAGGAAAAATAAAGTTCAGTTGCCTTTGAAAAAGCACCTTTGGGACAACCATGACTTGGATAACTGAGAATCTCCACAGACATTCACAACATATTATACTTTTATCTAATGGCTTTATTAGAATGAATTAATTTAATTCAGTTTCTGTTATATCTACTAAGCAGGGTTAAGCTGTATTTGAGCAGTGCCAACAGCTTGTTTGCTAAATTAGATAATTTCTTTCTTTTGAATTATCTGAGTACCACATCTTTTCTGAGGGCATCAGAAGGATCCTTTCAAAGTAGAATGTAATTATTCCTAGCAACCATTCCCAACAAATTATCAAGGAGGTGAATTGATTCTAGGGTCTTTTAGCTTTATTGCCAGCTTTGCAACTCATACAAAACCTTTAACTCGTTTACTAAGAAAGGAGAGTGGAATTCCAATGCTCAACAAGCTTTTCACTCAAACAAGTCTTTTTTTTTTTAAAGGGTTTTTTGGGGGAGGGGGGTTGGTACCTTTTTAAATACATGGTTGCTATAGTCATAACACACGCACACACACACACACACACACACACACACAGAGCTCTTGGCAACTTTTTAATACTGCTAAAACTTTATGCAAAGAAATTAACATCCTTCTGAAGACCAAAAATGTGGAATATCAATAAACTCACAGATTCACACAGTGCCAAACCAGGTGGGCACAATTTTCCCATTTTACTTTCTGCACCACCTATAGTCCAAGCTTGCACAACATTGGAGCTTATATTGTTCCATGCAAGGTTGAATATATTGCTACTTCTCTACTCTCTGTCTTTTTTTATTTTATTTGATTTGATTTGTCAATCGCTTACAAGATAATAGGTATAAGTATAAACATAGTTATGAATACATGGATACATATAAGAAAAATAAAAGAAACAATAGGACAGGGACGGTAGGCACATTGGTGCACTTATGCATGCCCCCTACAGACCTCTTAGGAAAGGAGTGAGGCAGAAGTGGTATTCAGCAGGTTCTGACCAGTTCTGGAGAACCGGTAGCGGAAATTTTGAGTAGTTCGGAGAACCGGCAAATCCCACCTCTGACTGGAGATTTTACAGTATCCTTCCCTTGCCACGTCCACCAAGCTATGCCCACAGAACCAGTAGTTAAATAACTACCTTACTGGGGTGAGGTCAATAGTAGACAATCTAAGGTTAAAGTTTTTGGGGTTTGGGGAAGAAACCAGAGTCAGGTAGAGTATTCCAGACATTGACCACTCTGTTGCTGAAGTTGTATTTCCTACAATCAAGTTTGGTGTGGTTAACCATGAGTTTGTATCTATTGCTTGCTCTTGTATTGTTATGATTGAAGCTGAAGTATTCATTGACAGGTAGGACATTGCAATGTATGATTTTATATACTATACTTAGATCGGACCGAAGGCGGCCTAGTTCTAGGTTTTCTAGGTCTAGAATTTCAAGTTGGTGGCATAAGATATTCTGCAATGAGTAGAGCAGTGGAGAACTTTCTTGTGAAATATTTCTGGACTTTCTTTACTGTGTTAGTATCAGATATGTAGTGTGGGTTTCCAAGCTTGCACAACATGGGAGCTTATATTCTTCCATGCAAGGTTGAATATATTGCTACTTCTCTACTCTCTGTCTTGCAACCTGAGAACTTCGTCCCACATACTCAACATCAGGCTCAGTCTGTGAGACTCTGGAAGGCACACTTCTCAGACTGCCAAGCATAACAGTGGCTGAAATTGTAAGTGTGACCTGAGAATCCCCACCCCCTCTTTTCTTAGAAATTGAGAGAATTGTACTATTGTGGCTTATTATACACTCTCCTTTGCTACCAGCAATTTTTATGGCTCTAAAATAATAGCTGTCGAGTTGGAAATAAGGGTTAAACTTGGGGTTAGCATCCACTTTCTGTTCTAGAACTCTTGGTGGCTTTGTGTCTGGGCTGGTGCCAAGGTCTAGTTTCTCCTTGTCACCTGTATTGGCATGCCAAGTCTTTAACCTTTAAGCCAGCTGAACTATTCCATCCTCATGGAGGCTGCTTTAGGACTTGATTTCCCTTGGATTTTATTACTGACCGCCATGACACCTGTCAAGGGACTGGGTGCCAACTGGCCATTGTCAACCTCCCCCACCCCCCAAGATGGTTCAATCTCCAGTCAGGTTTCTCCTCCTGTATAACTTTCAGGCCATGTTTTCAGAATCAAAGCAATACCAAGCACTTCAAACAGAGTTGTATCACTCTAAATCTAATTGAATGAACAAATACCACCCCGGAACAATACCTTCTTTGCCACATAAGCTATCAGTAAGACTAGTGGGATAATGGGTGAGTTCATGTTATGACTGCTAATGGGTGAGTTCATGTTATGACTGTCGTAAAGTGAATGCAGCAGTTGTAAACTCTTGATATGCAAACCCACTGTTCACTATGGCATGGTTTTGCTGAAAACCAGAAGTGTCAGTTTTGAGCAAAGCTGTCTTAAAAACACTCATGTGACTGTGGGATACTGCAAAGAGTGGTAAATGCAGCTTGTGATGCTGACCACCAAAGTGCAGTCATGTGACTGCTGGAGTCAATGATCATCATAACTTTGGAAGTAGGTTATAAGTCCCCTTTTCAAGATCCATTGTAACTTCAAACCATTGTTAAGTAACTGGTCATACGTAAAAGAATAATTGATTATTGAACTGTTACAACCCTCAGATAATTACTGCTCTTAACTATTTTATATATCCCCATCCTTCTTTATTCCTTAATCCCACCCCACCTTTTTTTAGGAATATCAGGTGGTGCAAGAACTCTTCCAGGAATAACTTGATTTTTCCTAGGCTTTATACAAACTGCTGACTATCATCAACAGAAAGTTGGGGATCACATTTGGCTCACTACTCATTTATTTATCTACAACTTCTACAAGAGTAAAATCATAAATGTTATTTTCCCCATTCTCATCTGATTTCTGAATACACTCATGCTGTTGGCAGTCCTTCCTGAACACACTCATGCTGTTGATCGCAGAGGAGATGAGGGGTGAATTTGAGGTAGAATGTATAGCAACTTTAATAGTTTTAAGATGCCTGGACTTCAACTCCCAGAATTCTCTATGCTGGTTGGAGAATTCTGGAACTTAAAGTTCAGACATCTTAAAAGTTATCAAGGTAGAGAAACACTGCATTAGAGAATCAATTTAGACACAAATCTTCTGAAGCAGCAAACAATATCCCTGTACCTCACCTTCTTTATAGTCAGTTTGCAGTACCCATATAAATTCAGATATATTCACTAGCCCCACATCAGGCTCAGTATCATCTTTCCAATTTGGTAGCAATATAAATTTAATAATAGGAATAGCACTTTATATACATATAGATATATATATATAGATTTATAAACTGCTTCACAGTGCTTTGCAGCCCTCTCTAAGCAGTTTACAGAATCAGCATATTGCCCCCAACAACCTGGGTCTTCATTTTACCCACCTCAGAAGGGTTGGTCAGAATCAAACTGCCGAACTGCTGGCAGTCAGCAGTCAACAGTAGTAGCCTGCAATACTGCATTTTAATCACTGTGCCACCACAGCTCTAATCTATATCTTTAAATAATAAAATTGATATTTTCAGCTCTAGTAAGAGTCAGATTTGGGGAATAGGGTAATGATGATCATATCATTCTCAACAGGGAACAAGAATCCCTTAAACACAATTGCAAGAAGATGGGTAAATGTGTAAATCTGTAACATGAATGAAAATTCATCTCTTGGAAAGTTCTATAGGTATCCAGATTCCATACTCCTCCCTCAACAGCTGTTTGTTGTCAGTAGATTTTGGACCCATTTCCTTTTATATTGCCCTTTTTTTCTTGGACAGGATGGGTTCTGGACTATGGAACCAGTATAGGAATTGACCATGTTTTGTGCTCTCTCAGTCTCCTCTCTGGTAGTAATGCAATTTTATTTTCCCTACTTCACCAAGGTTAGGCAGGGAGAAAAGGTGGAAAATCATTTTTAACTTTTCTAACAATATAAATAGGGCTTGGATTTAATACATAGCAGGCATTGAAGTTGTTCAAAAACAGCATTTTTCTGTTTTGCAGTAAACATTTCTCAAGATCCTTGCTTGCATCACTCTCAGTTCTAAGATTTGCTGAGAGAAGTCTGACAGGGTGTCAAGAGAAAGAATTAATACCCCTGCCCTCTTTTGACTTTGGCTCTACTGACACTTCTCTGACTGATTACCCTAGACAAATTACCATTGACAGAAAAAAGTTTGCCTTCTCATATATATAGATACAGAACTACCACCCTCAGATATATAATAAGCAAACATGTCCTCAAATTTGACATTTTTGACATGTTCAAATTTGAATACAAATTAGTTCTTTGTTGGGTATCTACCATTGAGTTCAAATAAAAAGTGTAAAATTACAAGACTCTTTAAATAAAGCTCCTGGGATCAGTAATGAAATTTGTCCACGTCTTTTTTCTAAGGAGCACCTGTTCTGCTGTGTTTAATAAGATTGAATATCATGAGCTGCTTACCAGCAGGTGTTGGGAAAACAGCAACTGTGCCAGGAAACAGACTGCATTGTGCTCAAAGTTGTGAGAAAAAAAAACTTTGCAAAATATCAGTGTTTCTAAAGGCAGGAGCTTGTATTTCAAGAAAAGCATTGTCACCTCTTCCCACTTTCCTAGCTGTTTTGAATCCATTGACTACAAAGCAAGAATTTAATTTGCAAGATAAAAAAAATCTGACCTTCTTGTCTATTACCACTAAAGTATTTAAAGCCACACATTATGGAGAGAAGAGAATATTGTAGCTCACGGTTTGCGGAATCCTTGGTGGTCTCTGAGTTGGATTCTTTTCTTGAAGATGTTTCATTACCAAACTATGTAATATCATCATAACTAGATCTGATGATGTTACCTAGTTTGGTAATGAAATATCTGCAAGAAAACAACTAGGCTCATACTGAATTTTGTCTGAGAAAGTTAGGCTTTCTTTCTGTTTAGTTATCTACTCAACCAAGGCAATCAATCATCAATCACAAAGCAGGCTTAATTATTTGTTTACATTTTATATCAATAGAAGAGAATATTTGTAGCTCAGGTTGATCTTTAGGGTCCTTGGGGCTATGTGAGTTTGATTATATTCTGGCAAACATGTCATTATCACATGATGTTACCTAGTTGGGTAATAAAACATCTGCAAAAATACTATCAAACTCAGAGAACATTAAGGACCTGACTCTGATTATCAGCAATAAATAATCTGAATGATTTATTAAATAAATCATAAATAAATAAATAATCTGAATGATTTATTAAATAAAGGGGATATCTCTGTCTATACATACATATACTGTACATATACATCTGATATATGCATGTGAATATAATAAGGCAAAAAATATATTTAAAACAAGTTAAAATATCCACACATAAAACGCAACCATAATTTCTAAGAACATGAAGAGTTTATGTTAGTTAGCTCAGTGGTCCCCAACCTTTATGGCTAAGCAGCCTGGAAAGGGGTGGGAGAGAGGAAAACTAGCTTGTGCATGTGTGCCAGTCCACTGCTCATGCGGCCGACTTCCAAACCAGCCATGGCTCAAGGTTAGGAACAATTCAGGATTTACAGCAGATGTGACAATTCTTTTCCTCCCTTCTTCTATATTAGCCACTCTTTTACTATAACTGCTAATAGGGCCAAGAATTGGTCTGCCATACCAAGCTCTGAACTGCAAAAATCCAGATGACTGCTTGTCAAGATACAACAAATATTAACTTTTTGCAGCGTGGAGTCAAATATTGGTCAGGATCAATGTTAGTTTGGTGGAGCAGCCTCAGCAGGATACATTGGATGAAAGGCTGAGGCTGAGCAAAGTCAGCTATACCTGCAATAAGTTGGCCAGGAGGCTCCAGGTGAGGCAGGTGCAGCTGCTACCCATTAGCAACGAGGAAAAGGTGAAATCCACACCTCCTTCTGATCCAAGCATACCTAGAGCGGAGAAGAGTCGAGCACAATGTTGGTCAGCTGGTCACTATACTTACCCCACCTTGAGGACTTGAGTGTTGCTGGAACAATGTGCCTAGTTCTGTGCCATGCGTGCTTGTGCTATGCATCCTGGCCTGTTTGACTACTGGACTGATTTCCTAGTTTTTATGTGTGTCATTGAACTCAGTTACCCAGTGACTCTTGCTGTACAGAGTTTGGAAACCACTCAGACCTGCACTATGGGGGATTTTCGGAGGACCTTATTTGTGGGGTTGAACTGTAAAATGCTGGCCATGTGTGTGTGTGTATGTGTGTGTGTGATGAGTGGGCAGCACAGGGTGATAGTCCCCTTTGAGTAGGGAATAGAATTTAAAATTATTACCATCAAAGTGCAAATTAGAACTGTAGGCACTATTCATGCTCCTCTCTTCTTTACATTTGGTTTATGCATGTGGAAATTCTACTTTGTGCAAAGCTGCATCAGTACAAGTAGTTTTTGACTTACAAAGTTCATTTAGTGATAGTTTGAAGAAAAAAAGTGACAATTTTTCACACCCATGACCACTGCATCATCCACAGTCACCTGATTTACATTTGACACTTGGTTCATATTTATGATGGTTGCAGTGTCGGGTCATGTGATTCCCTTTTGCAACCTTCTGACAAGCAAAGACAATGGGGAAACCAGACTCACTTAACAACCATGTTACTAACTTAATAAATTCAGTGATTCACTTAACAAACGTGTCAAGAAAAGTTATAAAATAGGGCCTCCCACTTCACATAAACAATTCCTTTTCATAGAATAGTAGCTGTATAAGAGGATCTATTAACCCCTGAGGTTCCAAGGTAACCTATGTTTTCCTAAAAGTTGGATGTGGCTTCCTAAACAACTTTCTCCCCAAAATTGCCACCAAATTTCAATGAATAATGTGACAGAAGAGGAAAATATTAAATTTATGGAAAACCAGATCAAGTGGGCTAGATTGAGAACTTGAAGAAAACATTCTGAAAAGATGCAATTATTGCATCTTCATTCTTTTCAAGAAAACTATATGGCTAGATTCATGCAGTCATCAAGAGTTGTAAATTTAAAGAGACTTGATGAACCATCCATATACTCATCAGCAATTACACTGAATGGTTTTTTATACTTTTTTTATAATATAAGTTTAATAAGTATAAATTACATTTCATTTTTGTTCTTGCTCCAGCAACTACCTTCTTTTGACCCTTTGAATAAGGCTTTTCAAAGTGATGATCTTTTGAGGTATAGGATGAAATCTCTATATTATGAGGAATGTGTTGGGATTTCAATTTGCATACAAACTTGTTTCCTCTGTAAGGGCAGTCTTTGATGTAAGATCTAAAATGCATTAAAGTATAAACCAAAGAATGCACAGCCATAGCAACCCTGAACCACTGAGATTCCAGGCACATAGGAGGAAATGGTGAAGTACATTTGTTAGTATTAGGCCTGGTACAGACTAGTTTCTCCCATTAATTACTTGAGAATTGCTTTTTCTCAAAAGTAACACAAAATGCTCTAATATATGAGGTTGCCATGAATAAAAGACAGACTTTCCATATTGGGCATTAAGGGTTTAGCATCAACCATTAATTTAGCTCCTGTACTGTCTGCCTAAAGTGCATTCTAGAAATGCAGAGATAACACTATGATTTGTGGCATCTGCTAGCACAGCTATTGGAATTCATTCAAAGTATCAGTGCTTTATATAACAAATTTTCAGACACACCCATATCATGCTCTATACCTGGGTAATTCTAAGTATTGTAAATCTATTTGCTGTATAGGAGGGATTGGGGAAGGACTCTGAATATTTTCAACACCACTGTTTTCAAAATCAACGGGCCCTGGTGGCAAACATCTGACCACTTGATGATAGTGAAGAGTTAACAGTTAGAAATATCTTCTATACTTCTGGGCTACAATATAGCAATTGTCCAGATTTATGCAACTCATGTATGACAAACTGTGAACACCACCAAATCATAATTCTTGGGATGTACAAAGCTGGAATGTATATTACAGAGGAGGATCTTTTATTTAATGGGCTGTTACTCCATGTTTGATTGAAAAGGACTACCTGTAACTCAATGGTAGATTTCATGCTTTGCATTTAGAAATAATATCTTGTACCTTTGGTTTGACTCCTTCACTTACACTGAAGGAGCAAATTAAAAAAAAAACTTGAATTTTAAAAACCCTTGAAAAATATCTTTGAAGAACTGAAGTGCATGCCAATATCCAGGGACCTGCAAGTTGGCTATTTGCCTTCTTGCTGAAAATCTTCTCTGAAAAAAGATTTTTTTTGGAGGGGGAGCAAGCCAGAATGGATACATCTTTCATAGAATAGATAGGAAGAGCCCATCCCTTTTGGTCAAAAGGTCATTCCAAATTGCTGGGCTGAGATCAGAGATGGTATTCAACAGATTCTGATCAATTCTGGAGAACCAGTACCAGAAATTTTGAGTAGTTTGGAAAACTGGCAAATACCATCTCTGACTGGAGATTTTACAGTATCCTTCCCCTGCCACACCCACCAAGCCACGCCCACAGAACCGGTAATAAAAATATTTGAATCCCACTACTGGCTGTAATCTATCATATTTCACTCTTTTCTCTCCATGCCAATCACTTGGGACTTTTACTATGCATTTTCTGATGTTTCCAAATGAGAAAATTGTGAATAATATAATTTTGATCTCAGTTCTGCTTGAGCTTTCTCAAAACAGACCAATGATTTTTTATTAACTAATTAATTAAATGTATTGACTGCCACAGGGTAACTCTGGTTGGCTTACAATACAAAAAAGATAAAATTATGCAACACTGATAATACATTAAAAAAATACCAACATTCAACCTTAACTCAAAGATGGGAAAGGAGGGAGTAGGATGAGCAGACAGGAGGAGAGGTGGGATCTGTTATTAATCTAGCAACCATCCCCAATGTGAACCTTTCCCCATTGGAGCCAATTATATATTTACTGGAATCCAACTTCTTTTTTTCCATCCATATTTTGTCCAGTGACTGCACACTAAAGATTAACATGCCCTGTGTATAACTTCTGAAGTCTGTTTTGGGAGGTTTGTCTAACATCAACAAAAGCAAAAGCAGGAAATAACCAGCTTAAGCATCATCAGGCAGGAGAAGGGGAACTAATACCAGGAGCAACATCCAGAGCCAGATAGCTTGTCGCTTGTTTACTAACCAAGAAATGGTTTATTGATTCTTCCTATCAGCAGTGATACAATACCCATTTTTAAAAGCACTCTAGCCACAGTCTGACCAGGAGGAAATTGTTTGTTATAGCAGGACACAAACTATGCACCATGAAACAGATTCTGTAGTCTGTGATGGGAACTGATTTACTACCATGGCTGAGTGACACTTCTATTAATACGGGAGGGGAATTTTCCCCCTTTCACATTTGGGCAATGTTGTTTGCTTTAAAGTTCCTCCTGTACAAATTGGGTGGCTTTCCATTTCCTTTGCCCATCACTTTTCATTTAAACAGGTGAACTCATAAAACTTAGCTGTGTGATCTGTGATGCTGGAAGAGGTGTTTCCCCAGTTGTTGTTTTTTAAGAAAAAAAAAACCATTTAGAGTTTTTTTTAAAAAAAATCCCATTTAGCCAAAACCTAAATATAAAATAGAATTTCAAGATTCCCCTACAGAGTTCAAACTGAAAGCCGTTTGTTGAATGCCTTGCTGAAATCTAAGTATATTATGTCCACAGTATTTTGCTGGTCTACTAATTTAGTCACTATGTTGAAGAATGAAATAAGATTGGTTTGGCATGATCTGTTTTTAACAAACCCGTGCTGACTGATAATTATTACTTTACTTGTTTCTAGATGTTGGGAGATCTGTTTTTTAATTATCTTTTCCAGTATCTTCCTGGGTATTGATGTTAGGCTGATTGGTCTGATTTTACTATTACTTAATTGATTCTTTGCTGCAACTTCCCCAAAGCCATTGTCCACATAGACATGATGGCCACCAGAACCTTAACAAAGACTTTGATAAATTTAGCAGCCATGAGATTAAAAATCAGGCTGCCTCATGGACTAGAAACCATTTAAAGAATAGATATCAGAAAATATGGATAAAGGATTCATTTCAGAGATACTCAAAATTGGTCTAGGTATTAATATTAAGAATTTATTTTATTGATTATAATATTAGAGATGAGCAGGTAATTAGCATTGTTGATAACAGCAACCTATTTAGCTTAGTCAAATCAAAAAGCAATTGCAAAATCTCCAATCGGGATAAAAGAAATATCAAAATAGTAACTGGGATTCAGTGTAAAAACTTTCACAATGGTGTACCCTAAAAAAAAAAAGTATTACATATTCATTAATGGGATTTGAACTGTTTGTAGTAACTGATCAGGAAAGAAGTTTTGGAATCAAGGCAAACTACATAATAAAAAGTGTTAATCTGATACACATTTAATATAAAAACCACAGATTTCATATATGGAAACATTAAGAGGGTAATTGAAAATAAAAATGCCAATAGTATTACTACAATATACATTTTTGGTGAGATGTCACATGGAATATTTTGTACACATACCTGAAACATGATATTCTAAAATTTTAAAGTTACCACAATAAATGTGATCATCTAATGATTAGCATGCTATTAGAAGAACCACTTATAATTTTCTTCCTGTTTTTTTTAAACCTGGAATCTCTGACAACAAAAATATCCAAGTAGTTGATCCTAAATCCAGAGAGACCTATTTCCTTCCAGTTTAGTATTACAATGTTCCCCGTGTTCTTCCCAGAGCATTAGATCCCTTTTGATCTCAAGGGTGCAATCTAAATCTGTCAGTTAAATAAAGTTTCAGTTGACAGAAGCCTAAAACTGTCAGTCATGGTTTGTCAGTTGAAACTTTGTTCCCCAATGAATCCTTGCAAAATCCAGGTCAAGATCAGGGAAGCCTGGATCCAGATTTGTGAAGTGCCTTAAGTAAACCAGTTTCTTTTAGCCTTATCCTTCTCAGAATGTTCTGCAAAAGTATTACAATATTACACCACAATCCTTTCAACAGCTCCAAGAAGGTTCCGCATCCTTTTGAACTATTCCGGTGGCCCTGAGGGCACAGATAAACTTCCAAGTTGCCTCAATGACTCTCAGAAAGAGTGCTAATGACAAAACGACTGCAAGAAATATAAATCCTTTCATCTTCCACTATTCAGATTCTATTCAAAACTGAAGAAGCTTCTTGGGTGAGAAACAAAATGTGTTCAAGGAAAAACAAAGTCCAGTTGCCTTTTGAAAAAGTACTTTTGAGACATTCTGCAAGAGTAAAGTGAAGTAACTCTATGTGTGCCACCTTGAATTACTTTTGAGAAATGATATAAGTATTTAAATTTTGACTGGACTGGAGTAAGTTCCTACATAACATGCTGAATTCATACTATATACTACAGCAAAATGTGGGTTTATTTCTTTGGGGTTTATCAAATGGATGAACTAAGCCACTGGCATTTGCAAACCATTTGTTTTAGGCTTAGCATGTTGTGCAAATCCAATGAATTTGGCTGAAAAGTATGAGGTTAAATAAAATCTAATTTAGCATGTTGAACAAATACTTTACCACTACAGGAGCCAGACAAAAAACTGTGAATCTAAAGATTCAGCCACCTGAACTTAATTTCAATTAATTAACTTAATATAATTTTCTCTAAGTTTCAAGGGGAAAATTAAATCCAACAATCCTTTTGCTTAGTTACACAAACAATTTGTACCACTAGGTACAATGATTACCATCTTGAATTGCATACCTTTTGAGCAGCATATGGCTTTTACTTGGGAATAGAATTTAATCATTCCATTAAGCCCAAGCTTTAAAACTGCCCAATTAATCAACCAGGCTGGAATAAGTATGGGATTCATTAAAACGTTACCTTCTTTCAGAGCTGCCTATAAGCAATCAATTTAGCTCTCTATCATAAATGAATTGTCCTTTTCTGGCAGCATTTTCAGCATGATTGGTTCAATCATAAGTTGAATGATAGTTTGGGATAAATGAAGAACTAGTACAGTATAGAGATGGCCTTAAACAAAGAATTCAACATTATGTTGAATTCAATGTTATATTATGCATGCATCAGCTTACTCAGATGGACTAGTAGTGGGTGAGAAAGAAACTGAGGATTATTTCACCTTGATTCTCTTTATTATAAGAGAGTAGAGAAAGAATCTCTGTTAGGCTTTCAAGACCCAGTTTTTATACTCTTAACAATAGAGTTCCAATAGTTCTTCTGGTGTCTGTTTCCTGACTAAGTCTGCTTCAAAGGATTGACAACTTGAAGATACAGGTAGTCCTCGCTTACCGACTGCCTCGTTTAATAACTGTTCAAAGTTACAACAGTATTAATACAATAACTTTGCAACCAATTTTTCCATTTATGATAGTCATATCATTCCACAGTCACATGAATAGAATAGAATAGGAGCTGGAAGGGACCTTGGAGGTCTTCTAGTCCAGCTTCCTGTTCAAGCAGGAGAATCTATACCATTTCAGATAAGTGACTGTCTAGTCTCTTCTTAAAATCCTCCAATGATGGAGTGCTCACAGTTTCTAAAGGCATGTTGCAGCATCCCATGGTTGCATGATTGTCATCTGAATGTTCTCAATAGGCTTGTGACAAGCAATGTTAATAGAGATGGAAGTAAAATAATAAGTCATAGTCAGATGATGCTACTCTTAAAAACTTCACTTTAACAACCAGAAGAAGTAAGGTTGTAAGCCCATCATAGTCATGTGATTTTTTTTGCCTAGCAACCATGGTGTTTAGCAACTGAGTTGCCAATCCCAGTTGTAATAACTGAGAGAACTACCTATAGATCTTTACCTAATGCTGTTTCGATCGTAATAGCTGCTTATTTGTTCATCTTTGTGGATGGAAAGATAGTGGTGGGGTGTTTACAGAGCTCTGCAAAGTGAAATACAGCTGGCATGGCACCCCATCATTGCCTATTGCCTATTTCTGAAGTCATCTCTCAATACATCAGTCAGAGAACATTGCCAAGGACAACAGCTAGTAATTTAGTGATGGTGTTATAAGCATGGAAGTCAACAAGTGCTGCACGTAAGTAGTAAAACAAATAGGATGTGAGCAGCTGAGAAATGGCAGTGGATCTTCATGCACCAATGTGGGTGCTAAGCAAGTGAGGAGAGAGAAAATGGGGGTGGGGGAGAAGGATAGAGAAAATTCAGATCCATTAATTAAAATTTATATCATGACTTACATAAAATGCTAAAGGAACATTCACTTATTCACTTTCCATGTTGAGTCATTATCTTTATAATTAGGGTTCTTTGCCAGAATGATATTTCTTAAACTAACTTTCATTGATATTTTTAAACTGACTAATTGGATATCATTTTAACCATTTTTTTTGGTTGTGAGCTTCTTTGGTCAATATTTCTGGATATAAGGGTTACAAACTAAAGGATTTTTTACCCAATTTTCCAGGCTTAGTACCACTTCAGCTGGCGCAAAATGATAGCTTTCTCTATTACTGCTTAAGCAGCATTGCAGTAGGTGCTAGTATTCTTTCTGTTGTGACTTTTTCTTGTATATACAGTATCTCTGACTGGGTTCGTATACCCAGCCAGCTTTAGCACTGTAGATATCACTTAGTTCTTGCTAGAGCCCGACTTATTTACAGTTTTAAAAAAAACCTGTTTAAAAAGGGAAATAAATAGGACACCTCTAGCAACATTTTTATATCTAAAAATGTTTCTGAATCCCAAATACTTCCTTAAATAATAATAATAAGACCATTCCATGAAAGGATAACCTTTAGAAGCAGTGATTTTGGAAGAACCTTCATCACCCATTCCTAAAATTCCAAGTGGAAATTGTGCAAAACCATTTTTTGTTGTCCAGTCACTAAGTCATGACTGACTCTTCACAAGCCCAAGGATCACAGCACGCCAGCCCCTCCCCCCGTCCTCCACTGTATGCCAAACTCATGCCATACATCATGATTTATATACTCTAATGTGGGAAAAACAATTCTATAATGTCCATAATCTATCCTGACTTTCTAGACTTCTAAAACGTTGCACCAGGAGTTCAACAGCCTTGTGCCGGATTAAGTGCATGTGAGTTTCCTACAAAGTAGAAACATCTTGTTGCAAATTACAATCAAATTTGGAGCAGACAGGCCTGATACTATAAGGCCCCTTTTATCTGCTCTTCACATACCATTCAGGTTATTAAAAGAATAGAACTGAAATATCACTGAAAAACTTTGTCCTGGATGTTTGGAAGTGAGTGTGTAGCTGGTATTGAAGCATGCTTATGTGGCATGAGATCCAGTCAAGTGAGTGGAAACAAAATAATTGTAGCAATGTTCCCGGGTCAGAGTGACAGTCAAGTTTTATGGCTCTTATTAATCATTGTCAGATCATAAACCTGTCAGGGCAGGTAAAAGTGCTTTCATCCTAAAAAAACCCGACAGATTTTTCATATGCTATATAACCTGCCAAAGGGTCAATAAAGAAGGATTCAGAGACTGAATTTTATGTGATGGCTTTAAAATAATATTGTTTTCTTGGGGAGGATTCAGACAATGGAATTTCCCGTATTCAGAATTTGACTGGTTGCTAATTTCAGCTAATGAAAGCGGTTTCTGTCCAGATCACATGGAACTTTGCTACCTCTAAGTTGACTGTTCTGTTTTTCATTCTATTGCTATTTATTTTTTAGGAATTATTATATGCCATGCAGAATTCAGCTGTATTTAAACTTCTCTCTAAGGAGTTGCACAGCCAACAAAAAGAATAGAAGCAAAGCTGAGATATTTTTTCCACAGAGACATCTGTGTACTGAGCTCTCTCTCTCCAATTGTCAGCAAGCTCGTAGCCATTTTGTGCATCATTTTTATCACAGCTGTTGTGACAAATATGATAAATTTAAGGACAGGGGTCTGAGTTTGTTTTTTCCTGTTCCTTTCTCTCCATACCTTTTATTTTTGTGTCATGTCCTTTACATTGTAAATCTAAGGGTAATTGTTGCCTCATTCTAATAATTAAGAACATCTCCAGGACCTTTTTGTTTTAAATGCCTTAAATAAACTACAGTAAATACGTTTTAAGAACGTGGGTGACGATAATGCTAAAATGATGCAACATCATAATATATGCTCCACCCTTTTATATTTTCATTGCAACATATATTTAATCTTTTCCCCTACCTTACATTCCACCAGATGACCACATTCCAGCATGGCAGCAAAACAATGAGAGGTTTTAAAAACTAAATATTATTATTAAATAAATTCTAATGGATGTGATATATGATAGAAAATAAAATCTAGATAGATAGATGACAGACAGGCAGACAGACAGGCAGACAGACAGACAGACAAATAATAGGTAGTGTGGCTTTCCAGAAAGGCTATAATGAATAACAAGAAGTCTATTATCTCAGATTTAGGCAAAAGTCCAGGTCATATGGAGAAAGGAACTAGAGATGATGCATTTCTCCTTAACAAATTAGCAATAAAATACTTGTAGTGAAACAGCCAACTTATTATGAAACTTTAGGTTATTGTATTTTTAAAAAATACTATGAATCCAGTGTTATTTTGTTAAGTTTCCATCTCGACTATTAGTACAATTAGTACTTCATCCCTCAATGAAGATGGGAACAGTTAGCTATCACTGAATATATTTGTCTTGTCTAAATTAGATAATTACAACTCACTGAATGTAAATCCATGAGAAAGAAACTCTGCATATATTTTCAATAGTTTCCTAACCTAGCAAACAATTATCAAAAATGAAGACCTACAGTATATAGAATTTGAAATAACGTTACTGCTTTGCTTTTACGACAAGAAGGAATGTGTCCCTACTGGAGCTTAAACCAAAAGGGCCCAATCTGAAAACAGCTGTTGAGATTTTTAAAATCCTGAATATCTAATGCAAAGTAGTCCCCAACTCATTGTACGTATAGCATATGTGATGTAAAGTTTTACATTTTCTAGTACTTTGGAAATGCCTGAACTTTTATATGAGCCTGTAGCAGTACTTCGCCATCTTTGGGCACAGTAAAGGAAAGATTTGGGTCTAATTAAGACTTGAATGAAAATTTTCAAGAGAAAGAAAGAAAAAACAGAAATAGGGAAAGAGAAAAAAAGAAAGTCAACAGGAAGTTAGCTCAAATTTAAGACTTTATCTGATTGCAGTCAGAGAGAAAAAAGACTGATGTATATTTATTTAAAAACCATCATTTGCATGAAATGAAGTTATCCTCTGGACTAGCAATCACATTTTATGAGGTGCACTTAACTAAAATTATGACGAAACATGTTGATGGTACAGAAGCCAAAAAAATCCTGCTGCCAAGGCATTTTAATAACTGACAGCTTCTAGTAGAAACTTGGACTTGCAAGAGCTTAGAGAAGCACGGGTGGGCACATTCATTTAACTGAATGTTGTCTATGTTGTAACTGACCCCAACAGGCCTATGAACTATCTTAAAAACAGGCCTATTATTCTACAGAATAAGAGATTTCAGAAGTAGCTTGCAAAATAGCTGGCAGGGGGCAACAATTTCAGAGCATGATGATAACTGCTTCCCAGCAATCCAGAGGAACGGTCCTTTCATTGGCTTCAGGAAACTGGTAGAGAAAATAGCAGATAAACATCCCATGTCAATTGATGGAGGACTTCTTGGAATTGCATACTGCAAATATATACAAAAAACCATATGATTTGCAGATAAATTGGTAGGCTGCAAATCTAAGCACAGTTAAAAATAACAAAATCCACAAAAGGACCTTGCTTATTGTTCAATAGGCTTGCTTTGGACAGTGTGGTTTGTTATTTGCTTGAATTACTTAGGCAATAGAAGGATTTTTTTTCAGGGGAAGAAAACTTTCCAAATGCTAAATGACAGATTTCAACAGTACTAGTCAAAATGATTATTTTTATTATATTTAATAGATTTATGTTCCATTCTATGAGATCAGGGTGGTGAATATAGCACTCCCTCAGTTAGTGAGCTTCCATGGCTAGATCTGAATAGAGATCTTCCCAGTTCTAGTTCAACACATTAATCACACTTTATTTAATAACAAACAACATTTTGGAGTCTTGAAAGGTTTTGCATTCATATATTAAAATCAAACCAAATCCATAATTCTGCTTTCTGCTTTCCTTCTTTCTGACTGGTATTTTAAAGTAAAATCCTGTGTAGGGCTTCTTGTATTTCCATTTCATAACAATATAACGCATTAATAGATAACACTAATTATGTAAATAAGAAACATGTCGAGATAAGATGAAAGCTTGGATACAAGTGTTTGCAAGACAAATGTGAGAAACTAGAGATTTGGGTTCCTGTCATCTTTGGTTAATTCTACATTATTTCTTGAGGAAAATTACCTTTTTTCTCCTTTTGCTCGTGAAACAATTCCAGATAACTCTTCACAATTCCTGGTATAAAATATATTTTTAAAAAACTATTTTCTTTCCCCAAAAAAACTATATACACTGGCAAGTCCTGTTAAGGCTCTATTTCAGGGGTGTCAAACTCAAGGCCTGTGGGCCAGATCTGGACCACAATGTGCTTAAATCTGGCCCATAGAACTGGCCTGGAAATAGCAACTCTAACCCCTTCTGGGAGCCAAAACATGGCATGAAGGGGCCGTGTGCAGATCCCCGTACCCCATTTTGGGTGGCAAAGTGCTGCAGGAGGCTGTCTAGGTAGAAAATGGGTCATGCAGGAGTTGCACATGGTTCCCTCATGCCCTGTTTTGGCCAGCAGGGTGCTGCAGGTGGCATCCGTCCCATCTCCTCTCCCCGGCCAGCCCACAGAGGAAAACTACAATGCTGATCCGCCCCTTGAAGAAATCCAGTTTGACACCCCTGCTCCATTTAGTGTTAGACACAAATGGCCTTTTGAAATTGTCTGTCAATATTATGGACAGAAAAAATGGGGAATCATTTCTCTAGGTTTCAGCATGAAAAACAGAATTTTGTTCTAATTTTTTAAGAACAGGACCTCAGTGATGAAGAAAGCACCATTACTGAAGAGAAAGATTTTCTTTTGATGCCATGCCATGAGATTCAATAGCTTTATGGGAAGTGAAATGAAAGACAGGACACAGGCATACAGTACACATTCCTTGGTCATTCCATCAAGCACATAAATGCATGAACACCAGATTTCATTGTGATATTTTCTGTGACAACTTTTGTTGTCCACAATAATATTTGAAGCAAATTCTCTTTCATTGCTAGTAAATAAAAATCTTTTCTTACCACTGACTCTGATAAAAACATACTCTGTGTGATATGCCACCAATGCTTATGACTTCTAAGTCCTACTGAGTTCACTACAATTTATTTTCAAAGTGAAAGTCCACAGAAATTCAGCCAAGGCCCACATCAAATGGAAGAGCACAACAAACATTCAATGACAATAAATACCATGGATTTGTAAAGAGAGTGCCAGAAAACTAAAGCTCTTAATGAATAAATAAAATAAATAAATTGATTCTAGGAAAGGATGCTAAGAATAGCAAAATAGTTTCCTCCAGTACATTCAAAAGAAAACAAAACATGAATAGTATATCAGCATCTCAGTGAAGATGGCCAAGTGATAACATTAAAAAAATTCAATAACTCTTCTCTAAAATCCATGCATTTTATTGGGCATTTTGAAGAGCTGATGAAAAACACAAGTCTGCAGTTTGAGCTTGAGACATAATCAAGGAAAACATTTTGTCATTGAATGAATTCAGAACTTCAGGATAGCACAGATAACTGAAAGAACTGAAAGAAAAACAGATAATTCATTTCTGGCTGAACCTCTGTCCATTATATCTAAGAAATTCTGAAGAACAAGAAGTACTAGATCCCTAAAGAAAGTTAGAGAGAGAGAGAGTGAGGGAGACAGACAAACAGACAGACAGACAAAGAATCTCAGAAAACTAAAACCAATTATTGTGAAATTGATATCTGGAAGGATTGTAGAGCAAATAAAAAATCAATTCGTAAGCATATTGGAATCAATACAGTGATTACTAGAATAGAAATAAGCACTTTCTTGTCAATAAGAAGTCCTGTCAGACTCATTTTATTTATTTTATTTTGTTGTCTAACTTCCTTAAAATATTTTTGGGCAATATATCTCAATTGCAACAAAATATTTGACAAAATATTCAAAATATTCTGATTAGTAAATAGTTAAGCATGGAGTGAGTGGCCTTATCTAGATCCACAGCTGACTTCAAAATTGTATTCAAAATGTGTCCACTGAAAATTTGAAAATTAGATAAGCGTGATATTGTATTGAACAGGGAATTATAGGATTCTGTTGCAGATCCAAGATTTTTCAATGTTTTTATTAAAGAGGTAGCAGAGAGAGTAGTCAAGTAGGAGAGTAACTAAAACTGATTAGGACAGTTAATGATTCAACAGACAAGAACTTTGCTTGACTACTGAGATCAGACAATGATTCCACCTAGCTGAGGATTCTCTTTTGCTGGTTTTTAATTCTCTTTTTAATCCCTAAACTTTGCAACCCCTTTCCTCCATAGTCCAGATTTCGTTTGTGTGTGAGAGTATGTGTATATGTAAATAAATAACATATTTTTACATCTGCTCTGTTTTGTTTGTTGTGGTGGTTGCATGATAAAAGTCAACCCTGTTCCAGTGATATTCTTACCTAACAGACTAACAGATTTGGAAGGGACCTTGGAGGTCTTCTAGTCCAACTCCCTGCTCAGACAGGAGGCCTTATACCATCTGAACAAGTATTCAAGTGAACATTTATGATCAACAGAAGAACCAGCTTTTACAGGAAGTTATCTGCCACCAGCCCAATATCCTATTCTAATTAAAACACCAGCTCAGACTCCATAGTGTAAATGTAAAATTACAGTACATTATTTTTATAGAAGTGTGCTTTTTCTTATTGTTACTTACACTGAACTGTACTTGAAGCTTAATTGTCACTCTCCCAGTTTGGAAATATTCTGTGGGAACTTATCAGAATCCCTTTTTGTTTTAAGTATCCCTTCATCACGTATTAGCAATGTGTCCACACTTAATCCTCTTCCTTAAAGGAAACTTGTTCCCCTTTTAAAAATATTCCTGGGTATTAAAAAAAACAATTATCCAGTTAATTGATACAGCCCCCCTTTATTGCAAAAGCAAAATTGGTCACAAGTCACATTTCAGCAGCCATCACTCTGTCAAGGAGTGGAGTACTCATATCAAACGACCTAAACGCCAGAGCTCATTGCAACAGCATTGCAAAAAAGGCATTAAGAGTTATAAATCTAATCTTATGAAGCTTCTCCTCTGGTAATACTGAATTGCTAATTAGGGCATACAAAATCTTTGCTAGACCAATACTCGGATACAGCTCAACTGTCTGGAATCTGCACTGTATATCAGACATTAATATAAGTGAGCGAGTCCAGAAGTATTTCTCAAGAAATAAAGTACTACACTTCTCTGCTCACAACAGAATACCATACAACACCAGGCTTGAAATTTTGGGCTTGGACAACCTAGAACTATGCCGCCTATGGTTGAACTTAAGTATAGTACACAAAATTATCTGCTACAATGTCCTACAAGTCAATGACTACTTCAACTTCAACCGCAACAATACAAGAGCACACAAAAGATACAAACTCAATGTAAACTGCTCCAAACTTGATTGCAGAAAGTATGACTTCAGTAACAAGAGTGATCAATGCCTGGAATGAACTACCTGACTCTGTTGTTACATCCTGAAACTCCCACTCTTTACCCTCAAACTATCCACTATTGATCTCACCCCATTCCTAAGAGGTCTGTAAGGGGTGTGCATAAGTGCACAATCGTGCCATCCCTGTCCTATTGTACCCATTTATTTGTATCTATTTCCTGCATTAACACTCATGTTTATTCTTATACCTATTATCTTGTAAGTGATTGACAAATCAAATAAATAAAATAAATTATTTTTCACACTGTTCAATAAAGGATTCAGCATCAGAAGCCAATCAGCAGATGGCTGTGCAGTCTGCCTAAGACTTTCTATAAAATGAAGGATTTGAATTTCTCTTCTGTAATTGACATGTTACCATCATCATCCCTGATGCATTGTAGAATATATCAACATTGTCCATTTATATTATAGTGATGGGGATGGCTCCAAACTCCAGCAATCAACAGACATTACTGGGAGATACTGGGAATTTTCTTCCACAACACTGGCGGGACCAAGCTCTGAGGAGATTCTTTTAAACCAAGATAGATCTCATCTCCGAACATTTTGCTTCCATGTGCAGTCACTAATAACATTGATATTGGCATGGGAAGAATGGGTTAAACATCCTCTTTCAAGCCATATTATTCTTCGATTTATGACAGAGAAGATCAGGCTACTGTAGCATTTTCTGATAAAAGTGCTTATATTCACTTAGAATTGGATGGTAACATCTTGTGAAGTTGAGGTGAGAGAATGGGTGGGGGTGGCAAATGTCACTTTGAGAGATGGATTGATATCTGCTGCCTTTAAAGAGACAGTGATATGCCATTTTGTAAGCAGGCTATCTCTCAACCCCACAATGTTAGACAACTTCTGCCTAATCTTTAATCTTTCTTTTTAGGAAAAGTCTTCAATAAAGTGATAAGACTTCAAACCTGCAAAGGATCCTGGATGAAGCTGATTATCTGAATCCCTTTCATTCAGGATTGAGATATAAGTATGTAACAGAAAAACAAAAACAAAAAACTGGTCATTCTTGTGGGTGACCTTTACCATGACTAGGATGGTTGGACTGCAGTTTTCTTTGTTCTATTAGAATTTTTAAACACTTTTGCTACCTTCAATCATCATATGGCCTTCTGCAACAGTTCTGAGATGCAGTATCAGTGATTCTGCTGCTTTACTGAATGGGCAGTAAAGTCAGTAGTGGGGAATGTATGGCTTAGTTATTGACCCTTTTTTAACTGATGTTCTGAATGACAGAGTAACACAGTTGGAAAGGGCCTTGGAGGTCTTCCAGTCCAACCCCCTGCTCAGGCAGGAAACAATATACAGTTTCCAACCAATGGTTGTCCAATCTCTTCATAAAAACTTTCAGTGTTGGAGCACCCACAACCTTTGGAGGAAAGTTATTCCACTGATTAATTGTCCTGACTGCTACTAGGAAGTTTCTTCTTAATTCTAGGTTGGTTCTCTCCTTGATTAGTTTCCATCCATGGCTTCTTGTCCTGCCTTTGGTGAATAGGTTGATTCCCTTTTCTTTGTGGCAACTCCTTAGATATTGGAACACTGAGATCATGTCACCACTAGTCCTTCTTTTCATTAAATGCAATGAAGTATTTACAGGACTTGATTCTCTCTCCAATGCTGGAGCTATTGAGGGAAATTATCTGTCAGTTTGGAATGAGGCATCATCAATATTCTTATGATATCTATAGTAGTTATTTATTTCTACCTAGAACTAGACAGAAGAGATCATTCCTTGATGTTTGAATGCAATGTAGGTGTAGACAAATTCAGGTGGAATCCTAACAAGAGATGGAGTGGAATTTGATCAGAAACTACCTGTTAGTTGTTCAATGGCTCTACCATTGGCTCAGGGTGGGTGGGTGGGGGAGGGAGACATTCTCCCTGAATGACCAGATTTACAACTTTGAGGATGCTTCTGGATTCACCACTGCACCTAGACCAAACTGGTTGAAATTATAGCCAAGTTATAGTCAGCATGCTAATTGCAGCTGTTTTTAGAGTTTTATATTCTGCATTTCATATTCATATTGATATATTGCGTATATTTTAATTGTGTTTCTTTTATGGTTTACTTTGTTGTTGTCTACCACTTAGATTCATATTATTGAGTTGGTCAGTCTTATATATTAATCAATCAATCAACCAATCCCTCATATTGATTGGGCTAATGAAATCTACTATAGGTGGGGCTACACTTGAAGACTACCCAGAAACTGTTAGTGAAGAATGCAGCTGCCTGCATGCTGACTGATATCAGCCAGTTTAGTATAATAATCTCGCCTGGATTACTGTAACGCTCTCTACATGGGGCTCCCTGTGGGGAGCACCCGGAGACTCCAACTGGTGCAAAATGTGGCCGCGCGGGTGATTATGGGGGCGTCGTGAAGCTCCCATGTGACACCTCTCCTGCGCGAGCTGCATTGGTTGCCGGTGGCTTTCCAGGTTCGCTTCAAGGTTCTAGTTTTGACCTTTAAAACGATCCATGGCATTGGGCCAGGCTACCTGCAGGACCGCGTTCTACCGGTGATCTCCAACAGACCTATGCGTTCCCACAGGGAGGGCCTTCTCCGGGTGCTGTCGGCCTCTATGTGTCGTCTGGCGGCCCCCAGGAATAGGGCCTTCTCTGTGGGGGCCCCTGCCCTCTGGAATAGTCTGCCACCAGATATATGTACCAGCACGGACCTGAGAACCTTCAGACGTGTGTTAAAAACTTGGCTCTTTGAGCAGGCTGGCCTGGGCTGATATGAGATTTTAATCCGTCTCCTGTTTTAATTTGGATCTTAATTTGGGGTTTTTAAATACTAATGGGGAGGGTTGATTTTTAATTTAACAGCCCAAATTATTTAATTTCATTTTAATTTTTGTATTCACGTGTGGGGTAGAATTGGCTGTGCACTGCCCTGAGTCCTTCGGGAGAAGAGCGGTATATAAATGTTTGAAATAAATAAATAAATAAATAAATAAATAAATAAATAATACTGATATCTTTTCTTTATGTATACTGAGAGTATTTACACCAAGACAAATTCCTTGTGTGTCCAATCACACTTGGCCAATAAAATATTCTATTCTATCTATTCTATACTATAAGTGGTTCATTGATTCATTTTAACCTATAAGCTCCTGCAAAGTAGGGGCCCAAGATATCTACAAGATATCTCTGCCTCTAGCTAGTCAGATTTCCTCATATGAGGAATCCTGGTCCAGTCCAGAAGGTGAAGATCCAAACAGTGTTTCTCCACCCAGTGTTCATTCCTGTAAGGTACCTAAAGTTGCCTCTAGATGAGATGGGCAGAATAATAAATAAAATTGAATATTGAGTTTGCATTCCAAACTATATGGGATAAAGGCCCTCAATGACCAATGTCATTGGCTCTATTATGGTCATGGGTGTGATTCTAGTTTGCCTCCTCGTGGTGCACCCTGGATAGCATGGTAGTGTGAACCAAATGCAACGCAGCCAAACTACATTGAAGAATTGACAGTTAACGACAGTTGGCAGTCAAACATTTTTGTAGAACTCCTGGCACTCTAAATACATGGCAATGGCAATGATCAACTCTGAACAGGATCCATACCCAACATAGTATCTGCCAGGACTCATTGTTCAAGTGGGGTCTTGTTTCCACCCCTCAGTGTGACTGTAGTACTTCTTGACAAAATATCCATTACATTGTGTCCAAATGTCCATCAAGAGCTTACACTGGCCCAATGACTGATTTTTTTCAAAATAGACCACCCTGTCCGTGCATGGCTGGGTGGACTGGACATTAACACTTGAACCACCTATGATGGATCGAAGACTGCGATCGTGCGCGGCTTTGATCCATGTTTACCTTCTTGGAAGGGTCCCTACGGGACCAGAGTTATCTCACTCACCTTGGAGAGGTGGGGGAAGAGGGGGAGATTGCCAGCTGGGTCGAGGGGAACCGCATCTCCCCTCCCTAGCTAGGTATTATTCCCCTGGAAGACAGGGAGAAATGGCAGTCTAAAATGGCTGCCCTGAAGACGGAAAGCTGGAGGGACCTAAATATGTGCTGGAGCGGTGAAGTGGTGAGTGACATATAACCAGATAAAAGAACTTGATTTCTTCTTAACAACCCCGAGAAGTAGAAATAAAGAGTCCTCGCTTAAGAGTATCACAGCAGCAAACAGAAAATAAGAGGAAAATACAAAATTGGAGTATTAAAAGCTACAATGAAATTAGAAACTAGATTTTGAATAATAATATATATAATTTGGCATTAATTAGGCATTGGACAAAATGCTGGACTTGCCTGGAATATTTTTAAGAAAGTTAATTGTGGATAATTAAAAAGAGAAAAGAACTTTGAAAAGTGAAAAGTGAAAAGTGATACAGAGCGCCATCTAATGGTTAAAGACTTTTTTCCTACAAAGTTTTATGGAAATTTACTGGTCTTATAATTGTTATGAGATAAAAGACAAATAAAATAATAAGAACCTCAGAAACTTAAAAAAGAGGGGAGAAATTATACTAAGAGGATACACAAATGCAATTTCCTTGGACATTTATACTTTTTACTCAACTAATCCTAGATCATGGAAACACAAACAAACATATTTAGAAATATAGTAGCAATTTCATATAATTTGCTGCAATATTCCAAGACATCTTTATGAATTTGAGATAAAATGGATTAATTTATTGTTATGGCAGAATCAAAGATTTAATAATTAGATCCAAACTGAAAATATTTCCCACGTGAATCAGCTAAATCAGATAATTCAAATTCTTTTTCCATATACATTTGAAACCTATTGGGAAAGGAAGTCAACTTTGATTCATGTTTTTAAACCCACCACTTGCCATTTCAAGCATTTAATGTTTTGTTAAACTCTGAGAATGAAACTTTGGTTTATGTTTTATAGTCATCATACGATGAATCAGGTAGTTAACCGGTAGTTAACTGTATCATTTTTAATGGCTGGTTCAGCAAACTGGTAAATTCCACCCTGGCTAGCCCCACCCACTCTGCCCCTCCCCTCCAAGGAGTCACCACGTGACCGATTTTGTATGCCAAGTAAGTACAGGGCCTGCACGGAGGCTCGGGGAGGGTCAAAAATGGGCCTCCCGAAGTTCTGGAAGGCTGGAAACGGGCCCATTTCTGGCAGGAAGGCAAAAACAGCCCCCCACACCATGGTGCAGGAGGTCAACTAGGTCACACCCACCATGGCCACACCCACCCAGCAACCAGGCAGAGAACCAGTTGCTAAAATTTTTGAAGCTCACCCCTGAGATGGATCATAATAAGTGTACTACTAAGCAATTACAGATAGGTTAAATGCAGTTTAAGCTCTAAATAGGAAAATGTATTTACTATTTTTGAGATGCTGCCCATAAATATCCTGTGTTAATTAGTGATTCAAAATACTGCAGTTTTAAAATATACAAACATATATGGTCTTGATCTAGAATATTTTAGTAATGGGCTTAATGGTTATTCATTTAACTATTTGATAGTCTTTTGATATAATCATTGGTGAAAACACAATGGAAAGAATAAAGGAAAAAGAAAAGGATGCAAATTCTGAAGTTCCAGGCCAGTTTCAATGAAGTACAGTACCTCAGTGTTAATGCTCTTTAATAAGAAAAGAATGCCATGCCTATTTCTGAAAACTTCATTTATTATTATTATTTTTTGAGATTTTCGATGTTTTAATCATCTCCCTCCCCTCTCTCTACAAAAACCTGCATCTGTGTGTCTATGTGCCCATAGAGGAGGGGGGGAGAAGAGAGAAGAGAAGAGAAGAGGGAAGAGGGAAGAGAGAGAGAGAGAGAGAGATCAGGTTCTTTTGGCCTGTTCTTCCCCCTCCTTTTTTCTCTGTCATTTGTCCTTTATATTAGCTAACTGAATTTAGATGCCAAAAAATGCCTTTGGAGACTTAAGCAGCTTATTACTATAGCCCCGTAAACAGCCAACTGTTCTGCCCTGGGTACGGATTCAAGCTTTATATTACTGGCAGCTTGGGACACTTAACCCTGTTGTCCTGGCAGGAATCTGCTGAGTTTTATTTCACTGCCCATTAGTTGAATTATTGCCAAGGGAGAACATTCATGACTGCTGAAGGCTGAATGCATTTTAGTCATGGAAGTGCTCAGCTGGAGCGGCTTGTTAGAATCTGTCCACCACTAACTGACTTCAGCCTGGTTTGTTCTAACAAAGGATTTTTTGACAGAGATCTTCCCCGAAAGCAAAGACAAGGATGATTTGCTTTCCATGTTTGATAATCAGAGTTTCTAAGCTGTAATAACTTGTCTTGAATGGAAGCAGCTGTCCCAAGGGCATCTCTTCATATCTGTGCCCTACAAAATCCCAGTGAAACATAAAGATCAAAAATTGTAAGGGCTCCTTTCACAATTGAGCCAGAAACAGAATCTAGACCTATTAAGGTAGTCCTCAACTTAAGACCACAATTGAGCCAAAATTTTATGTTGTTAAGTGAGAAATTTGTTATATGAGTTTTACCCCACTTTATGACTTTTCTAGTTTTGGGAGCTATTGTAAATTATGGACAGATGTATTTACTGTGTGTCTGATTTTAAATTTTTATTCTTTTAAAAATACTGGACTACTTTATAAAACATCTGTCATCATCAATGAATTTGGATTTCTGTAGTTTAATGTATAGCACTGGGGCACAAAAGAGACCTGTCAGCTCTGAAATTAAGCATTGTTCCCAACATTTATGGAACTAAAACTCCTCTAAACATTAATTGGAAGGAACTATGGCTGGCCCATACATGCATTATCTATCTAGGGATTTTTATATTTCTGGCGGTATAAAAGTAGATAGTCCTATTAGGTAGGAGAAGGCAATTGATATTGAAATATACATAGTAGTCAATTTCATAGAATCTAATGTTTCCATTCATGGATTATCTTTAACTTCCCTGGTGTGGTTATCATATGTACTTATGAAAGGGAGATGTATCGCTTTGGTTTCCACTTCAGGTGGTAAAGTATCTCAGACTGGACCTTCTCTTCAGTTTAGACCAGACTCTGGAGGGACATCAGTATTATTTAAAACTGATCAGGGAACAGATGCCTAACATTCCAATGTGGAACTCATTCATTCATTCATTCCCTTTTCATCCCTCTTACTCAAACCCCACCCCACACCAAAACAATTTATTAAATGTAGTGTACACAGTTAAGGAGATTTTACTATGCTTAAAATATACAACGCCTTTCAAGAATAAACTCAGGAGGGGCTTTAAGAGGCTCTATAAAATGCAAGATAATTTATTTTGAATTGGGAATATTTATTGGACATACTGCTTAAAAAGAATAGTTCTCAGGATGACAGAATACGAAATCATCAAGAATAAAATATAAGAAAAATGAATCTGGACGTGGGGAAAAAGAAAACCAAATGTAAAAGATTATTCAGCCAAATGGAGAGGGAAACCCCTTCCCCTACTATGACACTAGTTCAGATAGAAACAATCATTTTACTGCTTGAGGCAAAGGATCAGATATCTTCTACTCATTCTCCTTTCCAACCCAATAAGATTCACCATTGAAGGTAAGCCCATGCAAACACTTGTCATCCCCAGGAAGTCTCTCATGGGATGCACCCCACATTGTCTACTTACACTCTGAGATAACTGTCTAATTTGCTTTAATAGCCTTGATAAGATTTAAGAAATGTCTTTCATTATTCAGACAAAGAAAACGTCATTCACTCATGCCATGAATTCTTTGGAATATGAGCTCTGACCAAGGAGAAAAATGTTACCAAGCTGAGCTAGATAGAATACCAAATCATTCCTCCCTCTTCCTCCCCCCCACCCCCCCACTGTATCAAGAGTGTTAGAGATTTACAAGAAAAAGCACCTTCAGTATAGTTGAAGTTTTGGAGCTTTGAAGCTCAGGTAAGAAAAAGATTTATGATACCAGAACTAAGAGAGGAAAGAAGGGATCCAACCAGAGCAGACACAATCACATTTGACAAGCCACCTCAGGCTAGGCTGGGATACCAAGAAAACGTTGACACTCTGCAAAATGCACAATGGATTAAGATGTCTTTCTGCTACTTTGCACCACCAGGTCTTGTTTTGCCCGTAGTGCCTCAATTTACAATGTGAACAATGTAACATAAATCTTGTTCCATTGCTAACCTGGCACAAGTCATACCTGCTGTTATATTCCAACTTTCGTTTTCATTATTTGTCTGATTTTAATTTGCACTAAGGGCAAGAAAATAAGAGATAATGGCTTGCATGACAGGCATTTGCCTTTTTAATATTGATGGAATTCAAGATGCACTATTGCAGTAGCATCTCTTCCACCTTCTCTCTCTAATGATGAAGAGCCTATTAACTAGCTGACGTTCTGCATATGCTTTACCAACAAGATATTCTGGTGATAGCTCTATATTGATCAATTTCTGATTAAGTACTAAAATACTTGACACTCAAGCATAAGGTTAGCAGAAGATGATTTTCTGGAGAGAATATTTGATGGCCCTTTGGCAACATTTCAAGTGTGCCTTTGGGCAATAGTATGGACTTATGCACTTCATTGTCTATTCTTTTCTGCCCTGGAGAAAGCAAGTCTTTGAATTGAATTATCACAAAGAAATCAATAGCAGATCAAATTGCTATCAAATTATAATTGTTTTATATCTGCTGACTGGATCTGCTGACTGGAAAACATAGAGGGAAAGAGCCCACCTATATATCCATCCCACAGTTCATATTAGCTCAATCTTTCCCCGGAGAGAGAATGAAACCCTTATAATTATGCATCAATTCAGTTTTATGTTATTTATCTTATTAAAAAAAGTTTGCCTTGGTCTTTTTTTTTTTGCTTATATTGATTCACATGTCAGTAACATAGAATTCTGAGTTCTAAAACACTTTATGGTTTAGGAAAGGAAAAAGCCATGGCAGCCTTGAATTTTAAAGCTACTATAAGTAGCTGCCATTTTGATTTAAATATACTAACAGAAAATAAAATGGAAAAGATTCGTAAGCCTTCATAAATCACTTAAAATAAGTTATCAGTTGTTATATCTTAAAACCACTTAGAGTATAATATGTCTGACTCTCATTAGAATTGATAATTTGTGGTGCTTATACAGTATAAAACAACCACAATGCAATATGTTCTATAACATCTGCAATTACAATATTTCAAATTAAAAATTGGCAGCAGAGTATAAGTATGGAGAATTCAGCTATGATAAGGTACTTTTTTTCAGACCTAGTGTATGGTGTATGGAGAATTAAAAGTGAGAAATAAGAGAATTTTATTATTGAAAGGCCCTGAAAGCTACAATATAAGACTTAACTGGTAGGGGGATGTATGAAGATCTCACTCTTGGACTATTTAAATGAACAGATTGATTAATTTCAGGACATAAAGATCCCTGGATATTGGATATTGGTTTTTAAGTTTGAAAAGTAGCTTTGGCTTGAATAAAAGACAGTTGGACAATTGGCTGGGAAGAAATAAAAGAAACAAAAAAAAAGATGACTGGAATTTGCAAAGAAATTGCATTGGATCTTCAGGAAATAAAAGATATATTGACAAGAGGATTTGAGGACATTTTGAATAACATACAAAACATGGACGCAGTGCTGCAAATTGAGACTCAAATGACAAGAGGAAAGCAGGAGGTCCAGGAAGAGGAGGAGCCAACTGAAAGAGCAACCAAAGATAAAAAGGAAGTAAAAATAAATATAATGATTGATGTAAACCAAGGGGAGTGTATTATAAGAGAAATTAAACAGGAATTGGAATTGCAAAGAGAAATCTTTGGGAGAAAGATAGGGGTGAGAGCAGATAACTTGAAAATAAGTACAATGGAATATAATAGAGAAGGAAGAAATGTTTAAGAGGAAAGGTCAAGAAGTGGTAAATAGAGACAGAAATGTAAAATAAGAGTATGGGAGACAAGCTAAGAAGCGAAAAACTAAAGCTTTAGTGTGAGTGAGAGATGATGATTAAAAAAAAGAAAAGAAAAATAGTTTATAGAAATGTGTATTATTAGTTAAGATATATAATTGTTAAAGGTAATAAATAAGAATATTAACATGCTATTGTAGGAAAAGGAATGACATATGGAATTTGACTGACACAAAATCAAATATTGATTTTGAAGTATTGTATAAGATAATGAAAGGCTATAATTTAATAAAAACAATTGTTTAATTGTTTATTAATAACCTGCTGAACGTAAATATGATGAATACTATTATATTTGTATAAAAATGTGACTAGAAAGGGGAATTTTTAAAAATATAATAGTGGCATATTTAGAAATTAAAAAGGAGATAAACAGTGGAAAAGTATAATTTTATATAAATTTGTGAATTGTTATTAGAACTGGTAAACACTGCAAATATTTTTAATTAATTAATTAATAAATATATAATTGGAAGTAAGAGGAGTGAGATTAAGAATATAGAGATTGACACAAAAATAACATTGTAATATTGAACAATCAAGATTGATAATTGAACAAAATATGTGTATTAATATCAAATTTTAAAAGATTGTTAACAATATTAAACAAGAGGAATATTGACATATTTGTATCAAAATGTAAAACACTACAGAACCTCACTGTTCACACAATATTTTTGTTGTAACAAAATATATTGGAAAAAAAAGGTGCTTTTTTAACATGTAAAATACATGTAGACTTTGACTTACAACAGTTCATTTACAAACAGTTGTTTGACTTACAACAGTTCATTTGAAGATACAACAGCACTGAAAAAAGTGACTTATGACCATTTTTTGTAGTTACCACCACTGCAGCATTCTCATGATCATATGATCAAAATTCAGTTACTTGGCAATTGACTCATATTTAAATGATTCATGAGGGTTGCCATGTCCTGGGGTCATGTGATCACCTTTTGTAACCTTCTGGCAAACAAATTTAATAGAGAAGCATATTCATTTAACGATTGTATTACTAACTGAACAATTGCAGTGATTCACTTAACAACTGTGGCAAGAAATGTCATAAAATGAGATGAATCCCATTTAACAGATGTCTCACTTAGCAACAGAATTTTTTGGATCAATTCCAAAAATGGAGGACTATCTGTACATAAAAAATAATAATAAATAATTAATTAAATTAATACATTTATTAATAAAAAAGGAAACCGTCTGTCTTCCTCTTTAATAAATTATATCTGAACAGAGCAGCTTAGGATTCAATGTAGAAGCTTCCACCCAGGGGAATAAATAGTTATGGACTGATTTAGACATTCTATTTATTATTATTATTGGCTGGACTGTAATTTTATAACAGGCAATAATGATATATTCTCAGTGGTGGGATTTTAGATTATTTTCAAGGCTATGTGCAGGACATGTGCAGAGAGAAGCACAATCACCTGCTTATTCATCACTTGCCTCTCCCATTCCAATAAATTGTTCAGGATTGGACCAAGGATAAAGGAAGTACGATTGTCTCTTGCGGTAGCCTAATCTGAATGAAGTATTTCTTTCCCTGAAAAAGGCTTCTATCTTTTCCTCTTTCATTCATAGCAATGTTAGACTTCTTTGAATTTCATGTGATGATGTTTTGAGTAAGGCTTAATTGTGGGATTCAGCCAGTTCACACCAGTTCAGGCAAGGCGGTTGTTAATTTACCTACTACCACCACTACCACCTGCTATCAAAGTGGATCCTGGGTGCTGTGCTGCGCTGCAATGGAAACAGGCAACAGAGCAACTGGTGCGAGGGAAGGAGAAGGCTCTTTCTTCTCCCTGCTCCTCCTCTTTCCCTCAGGCCAGCCGCTCCATTGCCCATTTCTCCATTGCAGCGCAGCATAAAACCCAGGATCCACTTTGATGGGGGGGGGGGGGTAATTTAGCAACTGGTTTGGCCAGGGTCAAATTGGCTATCGCACAGCTATAGGCTTGTCCCACATGTGTGGTGGAGCTGGAGGATGGGGATGGACCACGCCTCCCACGACAGCCAACGTGATGATGAAGTAGTTGTTAAATTATTTGAATCCCACAACTGGTAAGGCTGATAATATTTTCTGTTAGATATTACTCTATCACTTCTAGTCTAAAAACATCACTATAGAAGCAGTTTCTTCCTTAAGACTTACTTGGGTTTGAATTAAAGCACGGGAACCAGGTTTATCAGTGAAGATTAACAGTGAAAGGCAAAACATTCACACACATCCTTTGGGCTTTTTATAATCATGATCACTGCATGAATAATATAATTTACCAATGAAAATTTCACATAATATTTCTTCTTATTTAAAAACAAAAAAGCAAAAGCAATTTCTTTCCAGCACATTACTAACATAAATATCATTTGTTGTTCACTATCCTAAGCCTCAAGGAATTTGAGCAGTGTACAAATATTTTAAAGTAAATAAAAATATACTGTCCTATAGAGAAAGAATTTCAGGGAAACAAATTACCTTGCTTTTGCTGACACAGTCTTAATGAGTTTAGTTCTATCAAAATAGAAGTGAGAGGAAGCAGGGATAGTTCTCTTCCATAAGAAAGATTTTAACCCCAATTTGCCTTAGATAGCATAGCAATGGCAACAGCATTTATACTTATATATTGCTTCACAGTGCTTTGCAGCACTCTCTAAGGAGTTTCAGAGTCAGGATATTTCCCCCAACAATTTGGAACCTCATTTTAACAACCTCAGAAGGATGAAAGGCTAAATCAACTTTGAGCTGGTCAAGATCGAATTCCTGACAGTGGGCAGAGGCAGATTGTAATAGTGCATCCTAATCACTGCGCTACCACTGCTCAATAACAAGCATTGCATTTGCTATTTAATTCCACTATGCTATTTTTTTTAACCTATGATAACATTTCCAGAAGCTTTTGGTAGGTTTATTTTTCTGCACCTTTCTTTTCACCCCTTCTTACTTTATATCTAATTTGGTCAACCATCTCAAGATTTTTGAGAGCAATGGCTCAGCATTTAAACACAATTTTGTATGCTAATTTCACAAATTCAATCTTCAACTATGTCCATAGAGGTTTGGAAGACCTTTTTTTCCCTGGAGCTGTGCTGTCAGACAAGGTCTGATGGAATTGGACAAAATGGACTAATGTTATTATAAGGCATGTTCTAGGACTTGATCTTGATGAAAGATGTACTGAAGCTAATTGTTTCAAATTATTATGTTAATTATAATTAAGAGTAACTCTTAATACTTTGCATGGATTTTGTTCACTATCAGTTCTGCCATACTGACTTTTTAGGCTTCCATTAAATTTAATTGCCTAATTAAAATGGATGTCCCACTGATAGTCTGTTTCTCCAAGATAGCTTCAGCAGCTATCTTAGGTCTTCCAACATCTGCTTTAAATTCAGATATGTTCACATTGTAATTCTCAATTGTTAAATGACAACATTTTATCCTCTTACCAGTTATAGCTACAAAATGATAACCACCGAAAATTAAAAATACTTGCTAATTTCTAAAAATTCCAAAAACTGAGAAATCTACAGCTATACACACTTCACAATAAAAGTAATCAATACATTATATTTCAAAATTATGCAAAAAAAAAACTACAGGACGAATGTAATAATTTTACAACTAAGAAGTTTAAAAATACTGATGAACTAAGAGCTTGTCTTCAGGCCTTTGCTCGTATATCTTGAACATTTGTCTTGAATTCTTATGCTGAATATTCTTCAAATAATTCTTGGAAAGAAAATGTTTCTAGGATATTTGCAAAGTGATACCTAATTAAATTTGTGTTTAATTGTTAGTATCAGACAGTCTTGATAGCTGGCATGCTGCAAAATGGTGTTTTGCATTTAATGACATTTATAGTAGGTGTACATTGATAAAATCAGAGGCTTCCTATGGGAAGCCAAATTGCAAGACATCAATGTAATAGTGCTGACAATTGGTGTTAAGTATCTGAGATATTCCAGATACTATATATAAAATTATAAGGACAGTAAGAAGTTTCAAATGGGTGATTTAATGCAATCAATAAATCTCAATTAAATCACTCTCATCTAAGCAAATTTACAAATAAAAATGGAGAACTGCTATGAAGCAATAAACTAAATTGAGGATTATGAAGCCTTCCGAAACATATTTGAAATTTTTGATATTTCTGAGATTCTAACAAACAATACACAACATTGCAACTTAAATTCATATTTAGCACTGTTCTTTTGAAGTGGAAAGATAATATCATTTTGATTTTCATTCACTATTTTAGTTCTTGTTCTTTTTTATATAGCCAGGGTCAAACTCTTTACCTTGCTCTCATTTATACAATGAGAAGTTCTACTTCCATCCTGGCCCTGCTAAAACATCCACAAATGCTCCATACACTGAATGTAGGGTGAAGGCTGACCTTACTTTTAACTGTCGCACAATAGGGCAGATTTAAATATCTTGACAAGAGGTTAGTTGTGAATTGTGCTCTAAGATAGTAAGCATAACTTTTTAAACAAAGTCAAAGAAATAAAGCACAGTAAACCAGTGCTATATTAACTCAGGCATTGTCCCAATGTATTACTGTTCTAAAGTGGGACAGGGATAGCAAAGCTACAAATGACACTTTCTCTGGGCCAACCTCTTTCTCTATGACATTATACTGTCTTCTGAGCTTGCCAATTCCTCATGGCATACCACAAAAGCCAGTGATCAGAAGTACCAGACAACTCTCCCTTCCCACAAACTGAGTCCATTTTCATTCTTTGGCTCAGAAGAGATCAAGCTTGTCAATGTGCCCTGCCCAGCTTGGCATCCAGAGAGGGAGAAGAAAATCCTTCCCAGAATGGGTCCAGCTTACCGAGTTCTGTCAGCCTTCTGGACCCCAAAAACTGGTTATCAGAAATAACAAAGGACAAAATCATGCTACCCTAAAGTATGGTGAGATTTCTATATGCACATGGAAGGATTTATAGATATATACATTGGAGGAAAGATTGGTTAAGTGGATGGAGTTGGAGGAAATGGTGAAACTGACAACTTTGATTAAGAAGAGACTAATTTTTATCTCTACTTGGAAACCACTTTGGACTTGTGAGAAACAGAGAAATAAACATTTAATACTGGGATTTGAATTATATGGGTTTATAGAAATAATGTAGACTATTGTTAATTTTAGAATAAGAGTTTGATGTTCTTTTTTATCAATATCTCTTTCAAAGAAAGGCAAAAGTCATTCTTATTCTTCTTTATTTTTTCACTTTCATCAGGCTTTATGTTTATTTTTTCCTTCTTTTCAATTCATTTCTTTCTTGCCATTTACTTTTTATTTATTTATTTTTAATTAAATAAACTTTTACAATAAAAACATCGTCAGTGAGGCACTTCCCTCAGGCATTATCTAAATAAAGCCCAATTGGTGGCTTGATTAGCTCAGGTCAACATTAAACACAATAAAGAAATGAATAAAGGAATAAAATTAGGCAAACACCACATAATGGCAGAAAACTGTCACTGACTATATGCATGAAGAATTGTGGCCTGCTGAGATCTTTGATGACCTCTTCTCATGTAATACGACTTGAAATTAGATGAAAATAATTCTGTATTGTGGACAGCCTCTATTATAAGAACAACAAAAACTTTCCCCACTAACTATTATATCCTTCAGAAATAAACTGAATCAGAAGACAGAAGGCTTCATTTCAGAGATAAACAAGTCTTGCAGAGAAACTCAAATTACTTCCCTAACTGTACAATGAGCGGAAGCTACCATATGATTCTGTATGGGAGGAAATGGATTTTATATGTCACCAAAGATGGCATTTAGATGCAGAGAAGGTTGACATAGGAATTTTATTAAGATATTCATTAGGTCAGGATGGCCAAGAAAGTCATATTTGGTACATTTTTGTTAGGAGAGAAAGAAAGACTTTTGCTGTTTTCCTTGTGTGCAGCCAAAAGCAGAAGAAGAAAGAAGTGGAAAGAAGCAGTCTGGTGGCTAGGTGAAGCACATGGGGCGAGTGGGGCAAGTTCCCCCTCTCCGCCCTTTTCCCCTCCCCTCACTACCTCATGTTGTTTGCAATGAAAGCAACACAAGCCTTGTGTTCCCACAGGCCATGTGGGCAGCGCAACCTTGTGTTCCCGCCTAACCTGGATTAATTGCTTTGGGGGGTGCTTTGGGGATGACATTTCTTTGTGGACCACCAATATTTTCTTGTGGACCACCAGTGGTCCCTGCCCCACTGGTTGGTGACCACTGACATATTGTGCTGGAACCTGCTGAGGGAGAAGGAGAAAGAGGAGATGTCCTTTGCCAACCTTGCTTTACCTATTGTTCCTAGCAGTTAAGTAAACCCCCAATTACATGAACAATTGGCTTTTCAAGATGTATGCTTCTACCCAATTGTCCTGTAAATCATGATATTATTGCACTGCCACTTGCAACTTACAAATTCAAATTGCTTTTGAAATAGTTCATCTGGTTTAATAACTTTATTTGTAACATGCCAGATTAAAGTATTAAAAAATATCCATACTTTAAAAAACAAATCACAAAACTCTGCAATTTTTAAATTAAATTTGTCCAAGGGTATAAAAATGTCCTGCAAATAAGTGTGATGATATTCTACTTCTATCTCAGAATCTTCCAAATGTATCTTGAACTCAGTGGTGGGGTTCAAATTTTTTTACTACAGGTTCTGTGGGCATGGCTTGGTGGGCGTGGCATGGTTTGGTGGGTGTGACTTGGTGGGCATGGCAGGAGAAGCATACTGTAAAGTCTTCATTCCCTCCTCACTCCTGGGGGAAAGTTATCACTGGTTCTCCGAACTACTCAAAATTTCCACTACCGGTTCTACAGAACTAGTCAGAACCTGCTGAATACCACCTGAATACCACCTCTGCTTGAACTCCTTAGTGAAGGAAATACAATAGAACTATTGCTAAAAAGGGAGCCAGGCTCTGCCATGACATCAGAGGGATTGTAGAGACAAATTAAAGTAAAAGTCAGAAAAATGTAAAGATTGTAAAAACTCTAGCATCATATAATATCCAAAATTTGTCCGAAGAAAACCTGAGGATTTGTTCTTTCCTTTAAAAATGTATTAATATTTCACAATCTGCTTAAAAGAATTTAAGGACATTAGCACAGGAAACCTCTATGTAAATATATTAATCTTAAAATAATTTTTATTTTTTCATTTATTTGGCAGAAAGGGGTTCTTGGGGAAATTTTGTGTGTGGGATGTTTGAAATGTTCTAATCTTAAAACAATTGAAAAGCAAGGAAATGTAAACAACAAAACGTGAACAAATTTTAATAGAAATAAAATGGGATTAAGGCTCTTTCCTTTCTTCTTGAGATTTACTGCTTATGGACAAGATGCAGATTATTTCTGGGATTTAACCAGCCTATTTATCTGTGGTAGTTTGGTTGGAATGGGGCAAAATAATAATACTTCCTTTCTGTGTTTAAAAAAATGTCTCAAGGAGAGAGACTCACAGACTGACAATATCATAATTTTGTGGTACCTGGAAGAATGATTGAGAGATGGAAACATGAAGCATGTAACTGTATACCTATCTACTAATGCTACAAGTGTGGAATAAAATTAATGCTGCCAACCCATTGACAAAACTGGATGGACACAATGGCATCTGTATAGCAATCCATGCTTTAGTCTATAAAATAGGACCTTAGGCTTATCATGATGCATATTAAAAGAAGCCCTTTGCGCATAAGGAGCTGGTTTTTATTAATGAATGCTCTGGAGCCCCATATGACTAGCAGGCATGATCCTTTGTCTTCATACCTTTGGTATATGTGTAGAAAATAAGGAAGAGGAGACGTGTGATACCAAGGTTCGATACAGATGCAGAAAAAAGGAGAAAAGTGAAAGTAAAAGTTATTTTTCAGGATTGAGGACTTTGGTCTGAGAGTAAGGCTAATTTGAAATCTAGACAAAGACTGGGCAATCTCACAGACCATTTGTAACCCCCAGAAACTCTCCAGAGTAGACAATACTTCTTCTGCTTTGCCATAGATTGCAGAAGAACTACAACAAACCCAATTCCCATTCTCAAACTCACCCAAAATATTGTGAAATTGCACTGGTCTGGAGCTGGTCCCAAACTAGCTATAACCTTTCTCTGGAGATTCCCTTAGGACTTCAAGCTTGATACTTAAACTATCATGAAACACACATTGACAGAGTTTTGCTATGACTTTGCTTTTATGTGGATACCAATGTATTTTCTATCACCTTACTGTATTTGAGAAACATAATCCATGGATTCTTTCTTAGCTTTTTTTCTACAATGATTTTCATGTAAAGAAGAATAAAGACTCCAGGCTTCAAATGTTTGCTTAATTATAAAAAAAAGGAAAGTATGAAAAGGTCTAATGTCTTTTATAATCAGGAACTCATAGCACACAAAGCAGAGCAAATGGTAAATTTCTAAGCAGTTACCAATGGCTAAATCCTTTATCTTCAGGTTTCCTCCAATTTACATAAAAGTAATAAAGTCTGAAATGGTCAGAGAGAAATGAATTATCCTGAAGTGCTAAATTCACCCTTGTTAAACTCTAGGGGTACTTATTGCTATAGAACTGATCAGATTTCCTTGTCCTGATTGAAGAAGACATTTATTCTGGCTTCTCATCAAATAGTACAGACTTTAACAATAACACTCAGAAATAAGCATTTTATGTTCCCTCTGTAGTGCCAATGTACTATTTAGATTTTCTATTTCATATTTCAACCAATTAATGTTAGAAAAATTATATAATAGTAATTAGCAATAGCACTTAGACTTACATACCACTTCACGGTATCTTATAGCCCTCTCTAAGCAATTTACAGAATCGGTATATTTCCCCCAACAGTTTGGGTCCTCATTTTACCCACCTTGGAAGGATGGAAGGCTGAGTCAATCTTAAACCAGTGAGAATTGAACTGCCAAATTGCCAGCAGCCGGCAGTCAGCAGAGGTAGCCTGCAGTACTGCATTCTAACCATTATGCCACCATGGCTCTTAATAATTCTGAATTTCATGTTGAATAACCATGCTCCAAATTTCCAGTCATATCTCATCTTTCATTTTGAGTGGAAATGGGACATAGAATTTGAGACTGTAATCCAATATGATGTTGGATTACAATCTCAGTCTGCCCCAGATAGTATCCAGGATGATGAAAGTAAGAGTTCAGCTAAAACAGGTCTCTGGGAACATACAGAATATATTTGCTCAAGATCATAGTATGGGAATTGGATCTTATAGTAGGCTACTCTTTCTATGATTATACAGAAAAACTGCTAAACAAGGGCACCAGTGGATAATTTTTGGGAAAGATGTCAGAAAGTTATTTAAAAATTGAAAACGCTGCAATTTGTTTTAAAAAAAGCCATTAATTATTTGAAAATGTGCAGATTTATGCAGCCAGAAAGATAATAACTCAAAATAATTGAACAGCTGTTCACAATTCCATATTTTCAGTCATGCAATAGAGTGTTTTTTAAAATCTCACCAATTTCCTGTCTGCACACTTCTTGTCTCCATGAAATTTCATAGCAAAATACCAACTGAACTATTTAGAATTTATCTTATTGCTGTCATTAATAATATTGAACTTCTCCCTTTCTCCCTTTCTCTCTTTAGCTTCTGTTTTCTTCTTTTCTCAGCTGTATAACTCTGTGGTGCTTAAAAACATATGTGGCTGCCACAGCTTCACTCCTTAGGTAGGTTTTGTCTCTTTCCATCCTCAAAGCTATACTGAAACCATTCTCAGCAGTAAGGCATGCAGCATAAGATTGAAGCCCATTATATTCAGACATGGGTGGAAGCTGTAGTCATTCAAAAGAACTGTCATAACTGTTGTCTAAAAAGAAAAGGAAATTGATAGAAATTGGCATCTGAGAAAATGGTTTGGAAAGTACTTTTGTATATCTCTTGAGTGAATCAAATGTCACAATAAAAGGATGAACTGCTTATGTAGATTGGCTTATGGCTTGCTATTTGTTATTATACATTGATTGTTGCTTCTCTGCATTCAACATGTTTCATTAAGGTATTCAACTGGCTTTGTTATCACCTATTTTAGAATGCAGCCAGGAAAACCTAGTTTTATATTGTCCTTTTACATCATTCATTCCATCTATTTACCTCAGTCAATCAATCTGGTTCAGTTTTCTATTTATCTTTCTACAGTTAAGTATTGATTCTCTACAAATAGTTGGCTGTTCAAGCTGTAGCTACTGGTGAAGTTGAAATTTGATTTATCTGAAGGCAATAGCAGATACAGATTTTGATGATTACATAGATATGACCACATGTGAAATTTACATACATGTTGGATTTCCTGACTCTCAAGGCTCTTTGAAGCCTTAATAACTAGCTGATATACCGTGCAGATGCATGCTTACCATTTACAAGCAGGAAATATTAGAAAAATCTTTTTAAAAAGTAGGGGGGATGTGAGAAAACTAGGTGATGTTTTTGCTGGTAGCAAGGCACAGATGCATTTATTGTTTTTGGCATGGCAAAGTTAATGCAATGAGATGTTTAAGAAAAAAAAAACTCCTGGCTGAAGACCACCAATTAATTTTTCATTAAGAAAGCTCATTATTACCACCTGAAGTGCTTGGGAATACTAGTGGATTTTATCTGTTTGGATTCTCTTTAGGGCTTCCTTCTTGAGAGTATTCCTTATGGGGATAGCATAATAATTTGTGGTATTTTACTTCTTTGTACAGCAGATAAAGTGTCAATGTGAGTCTCCATAAAGCAAATATTACACATCTGACCTATATCTGAGTGTGCAGGTGCATAGTTTTAGGCTACTGAGTGAAGCTTTATCTTTTCTGTTCCATCTATTGCTCCATGAAGGTAAATAAGTATATGCATGTATGTGGTGGTAGGTGTGAAGCATTTACTAACACCATTCCAATTTAGAATGTCTTTTGTTTTGTGACTGAACCAGTTAAATGTAGCTCTTTTCATAGGAACCATAGTGTTATCATAGATTTAATTCCTGGCCATAGGATGCTTTTAGGATGGGATGCTTTGTCCTTATTAGGTTGTGCTTTTCTTTCTGAAAATAAATGTACTGTTCATTTATTGACTGATGAACAGGAGAGGTTTATAGATCCTATAGTATGGGAAGTGAAAGGGAATAGAGGTGTTTTGAATATTGCACCTGTGGAGGTGATATCGAGCCAGTGAGGCGGAAGCAATGTGATATTTCTCTGGAAGGGAGATGTGGCTTGAAACCAGTGATAGGGTTCCTGTTAGGGGATGGGCTAATTGAGCCTGCAATGTTACCATACAATATATTAATGTTACCTGTAGAGAAACTTGATGGTTTTTGATGTCTAATGGTTGGTTTCATATAATCACTTGGTGATTATTATGCCAGAATCCCTATATGTTGTTAGGGGGGATTCCATATGAATACAGGCATTTTAGTGTGATAGATTTGAAACATGCTTGGACTTGCCCAGTAGTGAGAACTGATCCAGATACACATCGAACTTGAGAGTATCGATAGTGTGTTTTACCAGAGAGGGGTTCTTAAAAAGCCCTAGTTTGATTGGACAAGCTTAGAGCAGGACTTTGGGGGTTTTGAACTGCTTGTGGGTATAAAGGTGTTACAGTATGTAAATGATTTGTTGGTCTTAGGTGAGACGAAGAGAGATGTTGAGAAAGGTGTGTAAATGCTTTGTTAGATTTCTTAGGACAATAGGGCCTAAGAGTTTTAAGGAAGGAATTGTAATCTGTAGAGTCTGATTTAGGATATTTGATTAGGTATAGAGAATCAATCCAGAGAGAGAGAATTGAGGGGATAATTAGATAACCTATACTGAGAACTAAGAGACTCTTGTGTTGAGTTAGTCTGAGTTAAGGAAACCTTTCCATTTGTTTGTAGCAGTGGAAGGGATATAGCTGAAGGTGTTTGTTCTAGCTCAGGTGTGAACTGGGAAGCAGAAACTTATAGTTTTGTTTTTGGTTGACAATTGATGGATTTAATAGTGCATGGTTGGCCTTTGTGTATGTAGCTGCTATGGCTATATTTGTGTGAGGAAGTAGGAAACTGACTTTTGGAAGTGCTTTAGTAGTTTTATTGTTTTAATGCAGAAAGCATATGTGGCTTACATATGTTAGATTTTTAATGCAACTTTATTGTTAAGGAGGATTTGTTTCTTTCAACTGACAGGAATTTAAATTCAGTTGAATTCCTTTTGAAAGAGAGACAGGAATGGAAGATATAGAACTATACATGATTGTATTGGAGTTCTAGATTTACAGACAAAGGTGTGAGAGGATTTGGAAGATAGCCCAATAGAGGGAGGTATTAATTTATTTATTGATGGATCTTCTCGAGGTAAAGAATGCTTATCTGTTGAGTATTTTGCTTAGGTATGCAAATTGTTTGCTTTGGTGCAAGCTTTGAAACTTCTATAAAATGAAGTGGATATGCAGTGACTGAAGTTATAGAATAATTGGCTAAGAGAAGTTTTCCAAAGAGATTTTGGGAAATAGATTAGCAGATGAGGCTTATGTATGTATATATAGATGCATGTATGAGAGAAAATACCGATAATGGTTTTAGTTCCTGTTTTGGAATGGAATGTAAAACCAGGTTTCATTGATGAAGAAGAGAAACAGATGATGTTAGAGATGTAGAGTATGTAGATTGGAAGTGGTTAATAGAGATTACATATAGTTAATAAGCCTATTATGAGAGACATAATAGAGAAGGTACAGGAGGGTACTCATTAGGGAACACAAGTATTTGTAGCTTTTGTGAAGAGAAAATATATTTGTAGAAGTATGTACACAATAGTTATGCAAGTGAGTAGAACATGTATATATTGTGTGAATGTATATAATCCTGATAGGAGGAAGAGATTTGGCTATTTGGCCATTTTAAAGAATGTGAGTTGCTTGTACTATAATGTCAGCAATGGGTACTTTGACATATCTGTTGGTGATTGTTGATCATTTTACTGGATGGCTGGAAGCTGTTCTGTGTGCGAGAGCGAATGCACGAATGACTGTGAAGTTAATATTGGAACAGATATATGTGTGTGTGTGTGTGTGTGTGTTAGGTTTTGAGCTGATAAATAATTAAACAAGGGAGACTAGGATAGATCTATTTTGAGCTATTTAGCTCTCATTAGCTAGCCATACCCTTACTGGGTAACACAAGTTTATATACATACATACATACATATGCATTGATAGTACATTTATAATGATAGAGGTACACATTTTACTTTTTATGTGGTAAAAGGGTATAGGAAAGAATTGGAAATGAATTGGCAATAGACATATTGGGTTTTTTCCTCAGATGGGATGAAGAAGAGAACTATAAAACAATACATTAAAGAAATTAATGTTAGCAATTCAATTATCCTGGATGAAATGTTTACCTCTAGCTCTATTGTGATTGCATACTTGTTTGAGAAAAGATGTTGAAATTTCACTGTATGAAATGATGTTTAGAATACTTTATACTGGAAGTGTGGGTATGTCTAGAATTGTACTTGAAGATATTTTTTATTAGAAATATATACAGGGACTGTCCCAGTGTTTTTCTCTTTTAAGGTCTAGAGGACTTTTGGTGCAAACACCACCGTTTGATTTCCAAGTGCATGATTTTAAGAGTGGAGACTGGGTCCTGATAAAGCAGCGGAGAGCTTTTGGGAAGCTGAGGCCTATCTGGGAAGGACCATTACGAGTACTGTTAACTACTGAGTCTGCTGTACGGACATGTGAGTGAGGTTGGACACATCATTCGTGTGTGCAGGGATTTGTGGATCCGGTTCCTGTTTCCAGTGGAAGCAAGCTTCGGAAAGACTGAACTTTTTATATTTTTTATTTCTTTTAGATAGTGGGGATAGATAATTACATGACTAGTTTAGCTTAGGTTTGTGGAACTTTGAGTTGTATTGTTGATTATTTGGTTGCATGTAATTCATTTTTTCTTTATATTGTTGATTATTTTAAGACATGAAATAATAGACTGTTGTACATAGTTATTGTATCCTCTGAGTGCAGAACAAGATAAAGAAGTGGATGTAAGTCCCCAAAAACCGGTTGTAAGTTTTGAAGTGTAAAACTACATACGTTAAGATGGGTGGACCTAGTCCATTTGTGAATATGATGTGGATAGTGGATTATGGCCTCATGTGGGGTAGGTATGGAGGCTTCTGAGGTATTGCCTGGTTATTCATTAACGTGGCAATGGCTATGTTTCCAAATTGAACCCGACAGTATAGAATATGAAGGGCAGATATCACTGATATTGATGAAATCTATGGCTGAGTTCGGAATCTGTATAAGATCCACCTTAGATGATGGTTTATATTTGAGAAAATATCTAGCATGTAACCACACATATGACATAAGGACTTGTCTAAGAGGATGGAACAACTATATGATCGTTGTTTTGACCTGTATGGGAATTATATTCCTTCCTATGTGAGACTTAGAGCTCTGGAAGAGATGTTATTTATGCCATTCATTGAATTAAGATGTACTCTAATGAAGTTGATGTTTTTGTGTGACAGTTTAGTTAATGCAAAATGTTCATTTACCTGGAAAGGTAGATGTACAGTTAGATGTTTTGAGGTACCAAGAATTTTACATAGAAGTGTAAGATACTAAAGGAACCTTTAGTATCTTACTAATGCAAGAAGTGAAAATATTGTTCTGGAATTAATGAGAGTAGCTTTGAATAGTTTTTCTTTTTGTGTGAAAGGAGAGACTACAGTTACAGACATCATGTCTACAGTACTTGTTTTATAGAAGTTCCAGTGTCAGAAAGATTTTTTTGATGGCAGAATTTAAGATTATTATACATCCCGATGATATATTTTGTATAATTTGTCAAAAGATGATACTTTTGGATTTCCTGTGAAGCCAATGAAATGGACTAATCAGGAAAGCTGACTATTTTTCAGCTTATGATTGTATTAAGTATAAACATCCAGATGACAAAACAATTTATACTTATTTACCTACTGAAGAAGTTTTTTTTTATTGAATGGAGGTTGAAGACGTAGGTGTAAGACACATGCGTTGTATTTACCTAGAGGTTGGTTTATGTTTTGTAGAGCATATGTATATGCATTGATACCAGTTAATACAATAAGTGTGCAATTGATCGTTTAATGACTGTTATGGCAACTGCCCATGAAAAGAATATAAACAAAGAAATCAACTTATATTATGAGGTGCTGAACATGATTCTGTGGATGAACATGTGAAGAAATATAGAGGAACAGGGTTAATATTTAATGATGCTTCTTTTACAGAATGTAAGTTGTGTTTCTGCTGTTGTAAGGTTAAGAAACCTGAAGTAAAATGTAAAACATTTAGTCAGCAGGAAGTTAGGCTTATGTTAAGGGATCTTGATGATAATTCTCAAGTATAAATTGGTAACAAAAATAAAGAGAGGATTGTTATGAGTAAAATTTGGTTATTATACTTGAGAATATAAAGAGCCGAACTGAAGCCATTTGTGTTCACAGTTTGAACTTTTAAAGCTCAGAACAGCTATGAAATGTGTTTTTGTGAGACAAATATGTTAGATTGAAAAATTATGTGCTTGGCTTAAGTTAGAAATTTGTGCTGGGGCGCTCTGACATTATAAATGTCACATTAAGGAATATTAATGTTTTCTTATAATTTCCTGGAATTTGAAAAACAGGAAATCTGAAAATGTTGGAAGTTTTCCATGGAAGGTTGTATAACATCCATATATGGAAACAGGAAGTATTATGTAACCATGTGATTTGATAAATCTATATAAGCTGTATTCACTAAGTGGAAGGGTCTCCTTCCTCCTAGAAATTTTTTTTTTTTTCTGGAGTAGAGAAGGGTCCATACTGCAGTATTTTCCCTAATAAAGCATCCTGTGGATCAGATTATAAAAAGTCTGTTGTTTCATTTTTATATGCTTTTAACACTAAGGTAGGTCTGATTTATCACTTATTGCTTTTATCTACATGGAGAGCTTATGCACTGGAAACAAATTCCTTGTGTGTCCAACCATAGTTGGCCAATAAAGAGTTCTATTCTATTCTATAAAATCTCATTTTAAAACTGTGGAAAGCTACAGCCAACAATAATAAAAGAACACTATAGAACAGATAAACACTCAAGTGGCCTCAAAAGCTCTCAGAGACCAAATGATTGCAAAGAAATATATCCTTCTATTCCCACCCACTCCCACCATCCTATCACAACCTATCCTTCCATTTCCTGCATCATCCAATATCAACTGTCAGTACCTATCCTTTCATCTCTCCATCTTTATCAGAACTGATGAGAAGCGAAATGTTTTCTTCTTGTTCCTCAAGGAAAAAAACAATCCAGTTGCCCTTTGAAGAAGAACAAAAACATCTTTGAGTCAACTTTGAATTTCCACTGATAAATACTATGGTTTCGTTACCAACTGATATAAGGATCGGCAGTCAGTCAGGTATACTCGATGTGTCAGTGGAAGGAATTGTATTGATGAGATGCTCCAGAATATTCCTCAATCATTCCAGAGTACTTTGGGAAAGAACAAACATGTCCTCCTATTTGTCTTGTTGATTGCTATTCTAACTAACTAACAGAAGGTTAGTATTTGATTCTGTCTTCCATTATGTGAGATTTAATTGAAAAAAAAAAGATATAAAAGGGTGAAAAACACTGGAGGGGGAAAAGTCAGAATCTTTCCTGAGTCCCCTTTCCTGAGTCCTTATTATTTAAGTGCAAAACTATGAGAGTCAGAGTGCAAAAAATCAGATAACCACCTTCTAGTGGTAATCTGAATTTTTCTAGCTCAGATTTGGTAACTTTTATGTAACATTTAAAATAATAATCTAGAATCTAGATTCTGAACATACATGTTATTGTCAAAATTATTATTACTTTTGAATAACCTCCCTAGGAACTCTGATTGATCACTTCTGTTATGGCTCTAGAAGTTTGTCTAAGACCGTTTATTAACCTTATTTTCTGCCTAGTTTTATATTTTCATGTTACTATGTTTATGTATTCATTCTATTTTTAACATTTCATTGAAAGTTGCATTTTATGTGCTTGTTGTAAAATGTGCAACTGATACATGCAATATGTATATATTATTTATCACTATCACTTGACTTTAATGCTTGGCAAGAATAACGCAGGTGGCTTTCTGCTACCATAAGGTGCATTTCTCTATCTCGGTCATTCCTATGATCATCTGGAATACCGCAGTATGTTTGTAGTTTAATGTTCATAACAAGGAGGGCAATAGTTCCAGGTGCTTCAGGAAATGTAGTAAACGTGGCAGGATACTAAATGCATGTTTTTATGAACTAGGTTTCTTTCTATTTTCAAGAAGATTTTGGGGGGACATTCATATGTATATGAAGATTACTAATATTCTAAATATTCTAGATAAAATGAGCATTCAGATCTCATCCAGATCTGAATCTACTGAAATAGCTTACTCAATTAAAATCAGTTGTCATAAAATGACAATTTCATTAAAGTGCAGTCTTTTGGAGCAGTAAATGTAAGATCCACTGGTTGAATGTGATGAATGTCATCAAAAGTGGAACCAGCTGTAATGATGTATTTTTCCAAAAATCATATGTGGACTAGATATTGTAATAGCATTATCATAAATTTGGACTTCAATAATATAAAAGTATTTTCTAAATCTATTTATGAGAAGGTCTCAGATGGTGTACCTTATGCAGGCACCACATATTTCACTAGGATAAAGAAATTTTGCCATGCACATCTTCCTTGAACATTTAGTCACCCAGCGCTAGCACAGTTTCCATCTACCTTAGTTAATACAGCTTTGGAAGATAACAGCTTTTGCATGTGAACAGCATAGCATTTACATAATGGTACCTGACTACTCATCAATATATTTTGAAGCTTACTTTATCTGGATGACTTTGCTTTCCGATTTTATTTTATTTGGTCACAATAATTTGCAGGAATTTTGAAGCAGCTAGTGAGAATAAGAAGAAAAAAATATCTTTCCTGTATATAGAAAGTCTTAAAGTCTTGTGGAGAAGTAAACAGCAGGAATGGAAGAACACTGTAATTTATATTTAATGATGAAAACAGCCATATGTGTGCGTATACAGAACCAGTGCTCAGGGAAAGAAAAGCGAATTTGAGGTACATTTTTATAACACCTGCTGACAGGATAAGGTAGAAGGATGCTAAAATATTATCAATGTTTCAGAGTGCTGTGGCTGCCAAAGAAAATAAACAAGAAACCAAGGCAAAAAAGAGTAGATAAAACTGCATTTTCTCCTCCTAAGCAACTATAATAATAATGGGTAATCTTGTAGGATCATTATTGCTTGTATATACTCTGCCTTCTGGTGGCTACTGCATGAAACCTGGAATGGTTGTTCTCTGTCCAAAAGTGTTTATTGTAAGTCATTTTGAATGAAAGTGTGGCCAAAAGAGCAACTGATAAATGGGAAACCACTACTTACCAGATTTCCTGTACTTGCTACTTAAGCACACCTATATGGATACTGATATTAAATATCTTTAGATTAAATTAAAGGAGAACATTTACATTTAATTTACTAATACATAATGTAGCAAAATATGTTAACAATCAATATATTGAAAGATATTTTTGAACAATGGACCCAGAAATTAATTGGGTATAGACTGACTGCTTCTATAGATAGACTGTGTTTAAAAGAAGAGGACATGTTTTACTGGACAAAACTGAGATTGATGTGAAAATGGAATTATACATTGCAGACTGCAGACTGCAGAAATGACATGGAAAAAGATTCTACACTGAACATGTAACATAAACTGGCTGACGACCATCTAAAACGTGGTATGCCTTAATAATTAAAAATATATACAAATACCAAATCAAAAGAATAACCTGGACAACTTTCCTATATTGGATCTACAAAACAAACTTATTAAAGTTTTGAAGATTTTGTGAGAAAAGATAAAGGAAAAAAAAGAAATTAAATTATAATATTACAATATTTGAAGGGACTAAATATCAACATTGATACAAGTAAAAGGAAGGAATATAGAGTTGTTTATTTGATCAAGTTAAAGTAATTATGTTATCACTGATAATCCTTTAATAGACTTCTTTATAGATAATAGATGGAATATGGGAAGAAGAGATCATTTGTTGCATTTTAAGAGAAGGTGATAAGGTACTAAAATTGTTTAGAATTGTGATGAGGGGGAAGTCATTTCTTTATACATTTTCTTTTTTTACTATATTCTTTTTCCTTTTTTGTTTCGATTTTATCTTTCCTGTACTTTCTACTTCTTTTTATTTTTTAGAATGTATTAGTTTTTATCTTTTTAATTGTAATTTTAATAGAATTAATTACTGTATTTTCTGGCGTATAAGACTACTTTTGAAACGAAAAAAAGTCAACCAAAAATTGGGGGTCGTCTTATACGCCGAGTATAATTTTCCAACTCGATCCTGCACCAATCACTGCAAGGCTGCTCGGACCGCCTCTCTAACTCAGCCAATCCAAGCAGGCTTTTTATGCATGCAAACGAATTTTCCAACTCGATCCTGCACCAATCACTGCAAGGCTGCTCGGACCGCCTCTCTAACTCAGCCAATCCAAGCAGGCTTTTTAATTAAAAAAGAATTGGTGTTGCCTCGGAAGTGGGGGGTAGTCTTATACAGCGAATATAGGCCTAAACCTATGTTTTAACTATAAAATTAGGGGGTCGTCTTATACACCGGTCGTCTTATACGCCGGAAAATACAGGTACTATAAAAAAGATCAAGCAACTTTTTCTTGGATATTAAAATGTTAATTCTCATTTAAAATTAAACAATACAACTCACTTCTGATGTTGCTGCAATGGCAATTATTATTTATCATGTGCTTTTGATGTTTTCAGTAGAATATTCATGCAGAAGCCTTTTAGTGATTTTTTATTACATATATTTCCTTTCAACTGAAGCAGATATATAGGACTTGCTAACGAATTGAAATTAATTGCCCCTGATCATTTTGTAAAATAGGAAAACTAAATTCATAGTTTCTCTACAGTGTAGAAATTGATTGCTGGATAACGGTATGCAAAATTAAGTAATCCCCTGCTTTCCTATTAAGACATTTTTTCTTTAATATAAATTGTTAATAGGATCAGAAGACAATATCATAGTTTGAAAAGTATTTGCACATTATGCTACCTTATTGATCTTAAGCATATCAAGCAAATGATCATTGAGGAACTTTCTTTTTTTCCCCTTGTCTTTTTGCAAGAACATTTTATAAAATCACATCAGCTTGTCATGCATTTGATGGCATTTTGATTGTTAAGTTTTCTGTCTTAATCATAGTAATTAGCACTGGGTGAGTTTTGTCAACATCAGGTTTGCCTGCTTGATACCTCATAGCCTTGAACACATGCATGTATCCATACAAACATACAAAATAAAATTTGCATTGTCTAAGATAACTCTTATTTTAAGTTATCCAGACTTCAGATTCCAGTCCCTTGATGGCCAATTCAGAAGAATGCAAGAAAATATCCCAATTTTTTTTTACAATTTTTTTCTAGATAGAATACATCAAGCCTGAAAAGCTGGATTCAAAACCTTTTAGTTAAACCTGTGACCAAACAGAATATAGCATAATGATGTTTTATTATATATTCAGACATATAATTTTAGCCCAGCTGAATAATTAAGTGTCTTTCACACTTAGAATTCACATGGAATGAATATGTCAATAAATTATTCTCTGCTGTCCCAGCAAAAATATTTTCCTTCAGTGTCACTAACAAAACAAATATCTTTTTCCTAGTTGGGCATTGTTCAGAGATTATATGGATGTTCCTTTCTCCTATCCTGTGAAGAGCCAAAAAAAATAACTTTAGTCTCTAGTCCAGCATTTCTTACCTTGATAACTCTAAGATGTTTGAACTTTAGCTTGCAGAATTCTGTATCAAATAAAAACCTTCAAGTGACTTTGAACTAAGTATATAACTTTAAAAAAAATACTCCAGTTGCAAGATTTATTGATTAAACTGAGATGGAGGGAAAGATAAGTGATTTTGAAAACACTTAGGATACTTATAGGTGGCACTCATATACAAGTAGGTAGAACGAAACAACTTTGGTTCTTATATACTTGAAAACTAAAAGATTTGCAGAAGTGACAAGAAGTAGTTGAAGAGTGTAAGAACTTTTTTATTGATCAGTTCCAGTAATAAGTAAAATCAGTTATGCTGACTCAAAACTATGGGAATTGTAATCCCCGAACATCTGGAAGGCATCAGACTGGAGAGGTTATTTTAAGTTGTACCAATACTCCTAGCAAATATTTATAACACTGGCATATTTGTTTACAAATAGAAAAATATAGGATTATTTTTTTGTTGCCCATCAACTTTTTATATAGTACCAGAAATAGATCATGTCCACAGTGTAATATTATGATGAAGCTTTGGGCTTTGATAGGGAGCAAATAAATAAAGCAAATAAATAAAGAGGCTAAAAGGAAGAAAACAAGCAATATAATTCTGGAACTAATACAGAGATGTAAAGGCTTGGTGGTTCTACTTCAGTGAAGCGAGAAAAATCAGTGACAAAGTTTCATAGCTTTTCCAAACTATGTACATATTTCAGTGTTCTGCACATCTGAATGTCACTCCACTAAACCTACTGTGAACAGAACAAGATATAAGATGTGCTACTATTACAGTGGGGAAAAAATGAAGGGTCATGATATGCAACCCGAGATTTTCCACAAAGTTTGAATACAGCCCCCAGAGATCTCTAAAAATGTTTAATTGAATTATATTTTTAATGTGACAGCAGTAAACAATAATTAACCAAATAACTTTGGCGCAGGCCTATTAACGATATTTAATTATCCTTTAAATGAAATCTAATCCAGTTATTATTTTTGGCATGAGGTCTCTGGCATGCCATTCAGAGACATCTTGAGTTGGGCTGTGAAAATGAAGTTAATAGATTTTGGTGCCTAAATTTGCTGGAGAATGTCATCCTGTTTGTTCAGACTGCT